>OZ023262.1:292322861-293687861 GCA_964006375.1 Tillus elongatus
TTGCAAAAGGAACGCACTCACCAAATTTAATTAAAATCGGCCCATTATTTTTTGAATTATCGGTGTGAATTATACATACATATATATATATATATATATATATATATATATATATATATATATATATATATATATATATATATATATATATATATATATATATATATATATATATATATATATATATATATATATATATATATATACAAATATATAACAAAGCTATGGCAACCAATATTATTATCATTATTATATATATCCGGATAGTTGCTCTGTGGAGACTAGTTGGGGCTCATTTTAGAATTTTTTTCTACGAAAATTCAGTAAAACATTCCATTGCGTGTTTACTTGCTCCTGAAATGTAGATCTTTGGTCTTGTAGTACTAAAAAAAACTGCATCCTGGCCTAACTTTCTATGCCTATAAAACAATGGTTTCATGTGGGACTTTCTTTATCAGGAAGAAAGTAAATTTGTCAAAAAATTGACTGGAACATGTATGTTATATTTATTAATCTAAGGGTACACTGTAAATGATTATTACATCAAATTAAGTAGATCAGTAGAAATGGGATTCGAAGAGATATAACATTTTCCATTTGGATATGTTTCTTATTATGTCCTTGAAGAAATCCAAAAAAATTCTTAAATTGATTGATATGAGCAGAAAGTTCTAATCATTTCTGATTCGCTCAATAATATATAAGTTAATTAATGTTTTTTTGGATTTACCATTACTAATCCTGGTTGTTTCTATATCTTTTAGCAAGCCCATACGATACGCCAATGGCGTGACCTCGCTTGGTTCCAACCGCGAAAAGTGGTAACACTTCATCCAGCAGGTTATCCGTCTACTCTCTATATGTCATTATGTCATTGGCTGAATGCGTGTTTGGTAACATTTGCTGGAATAGAATAGGAATCAGGAATTGGGAACACTGTTATTTGATAACTAAACTCTGCCTGTAAACCCCACTTCTCACCGAGAGATAAGATAAAAGTTAATAGATAATTATAAATTATAATATTACACAATAAATCCTAAGACCTAGATGTCTGTTGCCTATTGAGTCAAAGGTAAGTAGTAGATGGTAGATGTAAGAAAACAACATGCTGTGAAATAACTTTATATACATATCCTGTTGTTAATTATAGCGTCAGCATTTTGTTTGAAATGCATATTTAGATTTTCATATTTTAAACATTGAAGACGATTGAAATTTATACAGAACAGCGGCAGTTTTAAAATTATCTAACTATATTGTTACCTCATTTGCACATTCTATTTTAAAATACATTTTCAGTATGGATTTCGAATTGCCTAACCAGTTTCAAGACAGTTTGTTGGAAACCCAAATCTTCAAATGTGGCTGTTGCAACAGCTTATTAGTTTCCCCAATCATGTTAGTGGAAGATGTGGGAAATGTTTGTTACCAATGCTATAAAAAGCTTGAAGAAGAGAAGAATATTACAGCAATCAAAAATAATGCACTTGACACAGTACTATTGAAAATGGAAATACCTTGTGTGTATCAACATAATGGTTGTGTAGAGCGTGTAAAGTATAAAGATATTGATTCACATAAGAGTTATTGTGAATATAGAACTATAAAGTGTCCCTTGACATCAGATTGTATTTGGAAAGGTCGGTGCAAAGATCTCCTTATTCATTTTAACGAAAGTCATTCAGAAATGATCCTAACAAGTTCAGACGATACTTTTAAATTTGTCTTCATGTTAAATGAACAGGATATTTTCAAAACTTTAAAAACATCAAGTGGATCTTTTATATTGTGGCTCAAGGTTTTCAGGACAAAGCTGAAGCTTTTAATATTTGAGACAAATGAAGTTTCACCAAAGTTATGTTACCAGTTTAGCATAGAATGTTCAGGAAATTCAAATGTTAAAATACAACAGGAATGTAATGTCATTAAAACGATCTCAGAACTCAAGAACTTCGATGATAACAAGGCCACGGAGGTAAAACTCGAGCACCTAACACCTGTTTTACTTGATGGTGAATGTAAGGTAACTATATTATTTACTGTAAAAGCCTTAACTGTAGACGCAGATATCTTAAAACTTGTAGAGTGTCAAGTTTGTCATTTGATTATGAAAGCTCCCATATATATGTGTACTTCAGGTCACAACATATGTAACACTTGTAGACCTAAAGTTAGTAGTTGTCCAACTTGCAGAGTTCAGTATAATCAAACACAAATCAGAAATTTGACGCTAGAAAATATGACAGAGCTTTTTAGGATTCCATGCCCTAATGAAGAAGAAGGATGCAAAGTTCGATATTCTGTTTTGTCAGATCATGAATTAGCTTGCAATTTTAAGAAACGAAAATGTGTTCGTGACCATTGCACCTTTTCCGGAAATATTAGTAAACTAATTGAGCATGTAAAGAAATCATGTATTTTACCATGTCCCTTTCAGAAAACCATTGTAAACAAACCTCTAACGTCCGACTTTAACACTTTTGTAATTTATGATGATATGATTTTTGAAATGTCTTATAGTTGTGCAAGTCAAACTTGTTCATGGCATATTCAAATATTAACTCCAGAAAGAGGCAGTTGCCAGTACTTATATGAATTAACTTTATCATTACCAACAGAAGACAGTCAGACTATAAAAGCTAATGGTGTATGCGCTTATTATAAAAAAATGGTTATGAGCTATTACCAGCAAACAGTTGAAAAATTTTGTTATGATGATACTCTACATCATAAACTTTTGATTTTAAAAAAAGTGACCTTATAATTGACTTGGTTACAGATTTCACTTATGATTTATTCACCTGTGGGCATTGATACATTTTTGATAGTAGATTTTTCATTTCTATTACTTTGCATAAATTTATATACAAATTTCCAGCGATCCTTAAGTAGACGGGTCCCGTCTATGCTCTCTTGATGCATCGAGAGAGTGGCATTGCTGGACAGTGCTTATGGCTCTAGGGTCCTGCCTGACCTGACCTACAGGGCTGCCTGACCTGACCTTCCTGACATGCCCTGTAGGTCAGGAAGGTCAGTTCAGGCAGGCCTTTAGAGCAATAAGCACCGCCCGGCAATACTGCTCTCACAATGCATGAAATGACGGGACCCGTCTAGTTAAGGATCGGACAAATTTCCTTGCATTAAAAAAATATTTTTGTTTAGTAGCCAATCTTTTGAAATTAGTTAAAAATCTCTTTATTACTCATTATTTTATTTTAACTTTTATATTGCTTTCATTGCTTTATAATGATATTAGTTTTCTTCATGTTAAGTGACGAACGAGGATACCTAATATACTTTAATTGGTCATTATCATAAGTCAAAATATCATATCACTTTTAGCAACTATTCAGGAATCAAAAAAAAACATTTGTGGACCTGGAAAATTGAAAAACAGTTGAAATTTCGACATGCAGGGGAGCTTCTTTAGGCCTTGGTACATGTAATTGAGTAAAAGTGTAAAAGACCCAAATAGTGTTGAAAAAATATAAGTTTGAAAATTTCGACCTAAGGTCTTTTAGAGATACACCCAGTTATCGAACAAACAAATTGATGTAGACTATAAATTCAGTCGCACCTCGCAAATTTCTCTTTATAACGCCAAAATCCCTGTCACGGGGGAGAAATGAGTGTTCATGTATGGGGAAAAATTGCTCCAACTTCTTGAAGCGACCAGTCTCAACCAGCACCTTACAGAATCGGACTATACATTGGTTTTTATTATGGCCCGGACAATCGTCCGAAAATAAATGCAATTCAATGTCATACATAGTCTTTACATTCAGGCATTCATCTAGATTCTAGATAGTGATACTCATTTCCAGAATAATGAGATAATTTTACGGGATATGAGTTAATGTGAGTTGTTATTAGCACCCTAATATCAATGGGAATGGCATTGCCTTTCGGATGCTTGCCTCGTTTATCATAAGCATTTCATTGTTTAACAATAGCTTTTTGATCCGTTTCACTCTTATCTACTGATATAGCATGTACTGTACAAAATTTATTTTGACACACCTTAACCTTTTACGAGTCGACCTTGAGGAAGTGCCAATAAGATCTGCTGTGATCTTTGTCTTTGACGTTGCATTTATGAGATTGCCTGACATTTCTAAATTCTATCAACCCTTGAACATAAATGTCTTGCTCGTCTTTTGAATTCATGTTAAATTCCTCAAAAAATGACGTTACTCATAGATTCATCTACATTTCTGGTGCATTGTAGTGGACACTTAGAAATACCAAATACTCTAAACTAATGCCAAACAAGAAGAAATTGCATTATTACCTGCAGTTCACCACACCTACAGTTTTACCAGAAACATGTCTGTTTTTATAGTTGATATAAGCTTTTCCTTTCACTTTGCATGTAGGTACCACCCCTTACTTGTAATCTAATTCATGACGAACTCCTTTATGATGTTTTCGGGCAATATTTTCCTTGCTTTCAGCCATATCAGATCTAATTAGCACCACTAATACAATGACAGTGACATTGACAATATTTTAAGATGTCTTGACTAGTTGTAAAACCAGGCAAATTAAGCTAACCCAAAAAGAGTACATTAGACTTAAGTGAATAACTGTCTGTTCAAAGACATCTAGAAAATTTGTCATCTGTGCGTGACATCCAGTGGATTTGAAAATGTACTTCGACATTGTGATCAACAATTATGGCCTAAAAATAAAAACATTTCCTTTTGTAATCAGGTCTTGACTAGTTGTAAAACCAGGCAAATTAAGCTAACCCATAAAGAGTACATTAGACTTAAGCGAATAACTGTCTGTTCAAAGACATCTAGAAAATGTGTCAATTGTGTGTGACATCCAGTGGATGTGAAAATGTACTTCGACATTATGATCAACAATTATGGCCTAAAAATAGAAACATTTTCTTCTTGTAATCAGACATGTAGCTCAAACTGCTTGCTCAATCCTGAAAGAATGTTATTATTAACAACTGAGACATCCTATTGTATAAACAATGAATGACATGTTTGGTAACCAAGATAACCAGTGATTATTTCGAATAGAATATGTCTTAAGATGATATTTGTATTGTCGAAGATCTTAATTGGGAAATGCCACTGAGTGAATGGCTAAAGAAACCCTTGAATGTGAGCAATGTTTGTATTTCTGTGTGTGTGGTATTGTTGCTGGCATTGAGACTGTTTCTCATTAGCCACAAACTGTAAATTAAAATTTCAATTCATTTAAGCCTTTGTATTTCTACTGAATTGGATCTGTTCATGTCATTTGTGAGCAATGTTTGTATTTCTACTGAATTAGATCTGTTCATGTCATTCGTATATGACATGTAATGTGTAGTAACTTCAAATAGGCAGTTGTTTTGTGACTCTGGTTTTAACTCTTACATGTACTGAGTCACTGACCCCTTGGGGATGTTTTAACTGGAGTACACTGTATTGTCATATAATTAAAATCTGTTGACTGTTAACTTTTGGTTTCATAAAATGTGCTGATACTAGAAGTAAGTATGCTTCACCAGCAGTCTTTGTAAACCCGATAGTTTAAGTATGGTAATATTTTTTCAATTGTACAGGGTGTGGAATTTTCAATATCGACACTAGTTTGTGAGAACTATAGAGATACAGAGAAGGTTAGATTTGACAAAAGTTGCAAAATTATAAAACCATCTCGGAAGTTGTTTCAATTTAAAAAATTCAAAAAGTTAGTAGATGTGAACAAAAAACTAAACGCTAGCTTTTATTTATTTGATGTTTCAAAAGCCAAGTATTATAGAGGACTGAAATTTTACACATATTTATAATAATTCTTCATTCTTGTTATCATGGTCAGCACAGAGAAAACCTAGGCTCATATAATTCACAACAATCAACTTTTTTCCTTATGAATCTTTTTCTGGTGACAGTAATGAATAACTTTTATTTTTTTATGTGAAATATAAATAAAAAATAAATGAAATAGACTGTCACATTCTGACAAAAATTAAAAAATATATTATTTATATTTATTATCATTCTTCAACACATATTATCACTTTTCCAAAAAAGAATGGCTGGTGCAGAGTTTCACTGTTCATAAGTTTGCTTTATTTGGTGATGGTTGCATAACAGGAAATTCTATTTAAATTTTTTAACTTGAATGACACCATGAAATTTGTTGTACAATAATTGGGCTAAAGTAATTCTACAAAGCCATGATTACTTACGAGGCATCTTGTATAAAGGCCTCTTAAGATAAATCAGAATCATTTATTTAATTTTTTACTAGTAAAATTCAACCTTGATTTTTTTTCAAGGTAACAATTTTTTTTTAATTTTTTACTCATTCCTTATATTTGCTACTCTTTTTGTATCACTTTGTAAAACTAATAGCTTTGCTGTATTTTTTAATTTTTTTTTGTATCACTTTGTAAAACTAATAGCTTTGCTGTATTTTTTAAGTTTTTTTTTTGTTCTTTCTATGTTGTATCTATCCACACACTTTGTGTTTAGCTATTGATACATTTATTTTTATTTTCTTTGTTACTTAGTTTTTGTAATGTGTACCTTTAGTTTTTTATTACTGATATATAATATGTTTTTATTTGGATTGTAATATTTTCTTTATTGTAAAGTTTATACTTCCAATATACTTTTTATTCCTCACTTTTGTGTAGTTTCTTTTAGGTTATACCATTATATTGTTATCTAGTAACGACTTGAAAGTCAACTTATTCACCATACCAGTTCTCTAATTAAATACAGACGTGGAGACTATTTCTCTGGCTTCATAAATGTGATTTTCTTTTCTATAACCGGTTTTGCTGCTTGACAAATAAAAATCCGTTGCTACGTTACAATCTTTTAATAAAGAATTCTTAGGATAACGTCTTGTCAATGTGATGTATGTCAATATTTAACATACAAATTGTAACGAGGCCTTGATTCACGGGGTGAAATATTTAGTGGAACAGATCAACGGATTTACGGGAACGGTCTCGAGCGCCAGATTTTTGAAAGGGTTTACTCCCTGCGAGGATATCTGCGATCTCGTCACAAGGCTCTGGCCACAGTTGTGGTCAGAGTGCTTGTATAGCTCTGTGGAGAGGGTCCGGTAGCCTATGATATAACAGGCCCTGTAGATACCTCCGAGAATGCGGGCTTTAATCGCTCCCCGGTATTTCCCTGACCTTCTGAAAGTCTGTATGGGTGTAGCAGATTTATTTGCAGTTATAATATAGACTGAATATACTTTCCACACTATTTATTATCTAATGATAGTTTACAATTCACTGATATTTTTACAATATGAACAGTACTTAGTACGTTAATTTATCATAAAACAAATTATATCACTGATGACGAGTCAACGAAATTAATTATTCCCCACGGAGAAGAAATACAGAAGACACGCGGGCGGAAACTCCGAGTACTGTGGTTTACAACTCGTGGATGCAGTCGTTAAGTGGGTCGATTGAAGAAACGCTCCTCGAATAACTAAATGGCGTCTCTCCTTTGAAGCCGATATCGCGAGATCGAGCACCTCGACGTGGAGACGTCGATAAGTAACGGGAAGGATTATAGGGGAACACCTTGTGGAAGGATATTGCCGCGCACTAACTCGACCTAAGCCTGCTTGTGTACTTACAGTGTCCAGACCAGAGTCGAATGAGAACGGTCGTACGTAATACACTCGAAAAGTCTGTGTTAGCTACAGCATCACCTTCCGAATGTTTTACAAAACGCCAACAATAATAGGATGTGGGAACGGAAGGAGACTACGCTCGATCCCACGACCTCGACGTCACCGGAGACACACGGATCTGAGAAAATATCCGAAAATTCGCTATATATAAATATAAGAAAACTTAAAAGGTTCCTACCTAGACTATATTCAGAAGAATTAGTAGAGTACAAATTGTGCTATACAATAACGGGACGGACGGTACTGTATCCTAATACTTTGTTATAATTTGAACAAGCGGACTTTTAATTCACTGATGCGGAACTCAAGCTATAAACTTAACCACACTACGGCAAACGTTGAACTCTTTCTGCTTCTTGTCGTTATTGTCCCTCCAGTCACCGTGTGAAAAATCCTAATCGGTGGTAGATACCTTATCCTTATCTTCTGCAGATATGTTTTTACTCTGCCACGATAATTCCAAATGCGTACTTGTTAAGAAATATTAATGATAAAATAATTATTTTAACTGTGTAGAATTTTTACCTGTGTGATTTATATTGTTTATTTTCGCTTTTAATATCTACAGCTGTTCTGAAAATATCTACTTCGTTACAAAATAGAATCAACCCATAACAGTAATAACTATAAGAACAATTACAACAATCCAAATAACTAAACAATAACAGTAATAAAGCAGACTCTATACAACGAAAATATCGATACACATTTTACTATCTTATTACAACTTTTTTGAAAAAAGCTAAATATATTGATGTATTTAATTTGAAAGAAGAATTTCCAAGAAATACAGCTGGTCGCCACCCCTATGAATCATGTTATTCTTGACCCTCACCATTAGATTCATTGTCGTCTTCAGAAGGGATGAGGCAGTAACCCTCATCACAGTAACTGAAACATGTTTGATGTTCCGTTTGAGAACAACTCACTTGTAGCAAATGCTTCACCGACGTTTGTTGACAATAATGGCGGTCTCACAATAGCATAATACTGTTGTTTTTTGCCGTTTCACTTCTCACCTTCCTGTAAAATTTTGTAGAATGTCTGTACAGTTTTGTTTGTTGATCAAGTGAGTTGTTTTTATTGATATACGTCATTATTTCTAGATCAAATAGATTACACATTCTACTAGATTTGCACATCACATCGCATGCTGTTGTGATGGAACAATCATCCTTTATGAATCGGTGGGAGTGTAGGATGAAAAATACTTCATAGTAAATTTGACTACTCTATAGTAGCCACAAATAGTAACATTCACTTCTTCAGGTAGCAGAAACGTGACTGCCACCAGAATATATCACCAAGAAGTTTTCAAGTATTAGTAAGTATTTCAAATATGAGGAGGCCAGCAACTGTTAATGCTACTTGAAAGTGACTGCAACTTTGATGTAGCATTTCCGTAACATAGTTCTGGCTACTGTCGTTTGCTACCTTCAAGTTTCCGGAAGTTTTGAGTTGTTCTATGACTAACTACAACATTCCTAATACTTTGAAGGCAGCTAAGAAGTTATGTAAAAGTAGTCATAAGTGCTATATACTATGTAATTGTCACTGTTAATGTGTAATATAAAGTTATTTTCACCACCGGGTTGCAGAATTAGTGGCGATTATGTAATAACTACTCTTTTCAAGTTCTGATCTCAGTTGCCATCAGTTTGGTGCTATTTGGGAGGGCACTTGATATCACACACCTGTATAACGCTCATGCTTGGGTGAATAGAGTATAGTAATATGTACAACTGAGAGCCTTCCACACCACCCCCTCTAAAAACACTCACTTGCATATTATAAAATTTTTATTCACAACAGAAGTGTATATTACATGATTTGAATTTTATAATTTATTTACCTATTTCATTGCATAATATACATTTCTTAAGTATATTGTCTTTATATATAATTCAATCTAAGATGACAAATAGCACATGATCACAGGACCCAGTAATAACCTTAACATAATAAAATTAATAACAATAATAAAAGATATAATAAAATTCATTTAATTACAATACATATGTTCCGATTCCATTCTGCTCCGATCTTATATTACTATAGTCTCTAATATTGGCCTCTTAACTTCTTATTTAGGTGATATCAGCTTCTAAATCAATGTCCAACCTGAAAGATAAACATATCTATAGAAACAATTTTAAGCAGAGTTAAAAAAAAAGACATGAACATGATCACCCAAAAACATATTGCCACTGCACTAAGTCGTCATATGAGATGCAGACTGGTTTTTTCTTCTTATGAGTAGGTTATATCTAAGCCAGTCCAAGAACACTGACTAAGGCTGCAGCACCATGTGCAGAAATATAATAAGGTATTTGACTCTTTTTAGAAAAGCATTTTTAAATGTTTATATCAGAGTAATGTCGCATTTGTATTTTTATTTCATTAAAATAAAAGTACTAAAAAGCTTAAAAAACAATTTAAGTTTTCAATTATTGAATTGGTGTGAATACCACAAATAAAACCTCAGACAGCCAAAGTTATGACGGGCAACAGTTGCTGAATAGACTAGGTCCATCACTTGATGACGCCCTAGCAACAGCTTGGAAAATTGCGATCTGGAATGTACAGGGTGAGAGGTAAGGAAAACGAGATCTTGCAAGTGATGAATGCATGAAAGGGGTGCGATGAGATACTGGTGGGTGAGTACCTATGTATATGGTCAGGTGTTGAAGTAAATGCTTATGGCAGTCAGAAAATCGGTATAATGTTATGTGAAAGGGCTATGGCATGCGTAAGAAATTATTAATGTGTGTTCCCAAGAATAATATGGGTACGGATGAAAATGAGTATACCATATTGCTTTTGGTTGCCTGCTATGCACCCACAAACATCGACAGTGAGCAAGAGTGGGAAAACTTTTGGGAAGACATGAATTAAAGTACTAGACATGTGTGAACCAGGTGAAAGAATACTGGTGGCCGGAGATATGAATGGGTGGGTAGTAGTAAAGCGAAATGAAACTGATAAAGTAGTGGGATTGTATGGAGATGCAAAAGTTAGTGAAAATGGATACTGTTTGATAAATATATGCCTGGAAAAAGGCATGTCCATATCGAATATATAGTTTAAACAGAAAAATATCCATAAGTATACATAGCAAATGGGCGATGTAAAAAGTATAATAGATTATATTGTGTATGATAAGAGACTACGCACATTCGTAAAATATACTAGAGTTATGAGAGGTGCTGAATATGGATCTGACCATTTTCTTGTGGTGTCTGAGATAAAACTGGAACAAAGATGGATAAAGCGAGTGAGGAAACAAGAAAAACAAGTGAGAATCAAAGTTGAAGTACTTTGAACGCATGAGAAAAAGAAAAAAGAATGACCGAGTTGCATGTATCATGGAACGAATACATCAAAGAATGCAATATGGAATGTGCATGGATGACCCTGAAAGATAAGATAGATGTGCAAAATAAGCATGTGGTGAAGCGAGAATTGGATGTTTTAAGAGCGATGCATGGTGGAATAAAAAAGTAACGAGATATGGATGACAAAAAAGAGATAGTAAATGTCAAAGATGTGTGAGACAAAGAGGGGCGCTTGGCTGAGTACAGAAAATTGAGACGTGAGTGCAAACAAACTGTTAGTAAGTGAGAACTAGAAATGAAAGAGGCTGAGAAAATGCAGAACGACATTGAAGGGAACAAAAAATGTTTTGGAAGTGGATAAAAAGAGCAAGACAAACTGGAAGAAACCATATAATTGGGGTGAACACACGGAATGAGGACATGGTATGGGATGAGGATGGTGTAAGAGAATGCTTAAAAGAAAATTTTTGAGAGACTATATGCAAGCAATAAGCACCATCAGAACCCCCTGCCTATTGCAAGTCAGACAGAATGTGACAGTGTGGAAATGAATGAGGTTGAAATAGCGATCAAGAAACTAACGAACGGAAATACAGTGGGTGTTGATAAAGGGGATGTTAAACATTGTTCAGATATATGCGCCCACAGCGGATAAGCATGATGACCTGTTAGCAAAATTTCACTACAATTTAGAACAAAGTCTGAAGTCAACGTAGTTATGGGTGATTTTAATGCCAATATCGGCCAGGGACGGAGAATTACGTGGGTAAATATGGTTTGGGTGAGTGTGATGAACATGGAGACCAACTACTGTAGTTTTGCCAAATAGAGAATATGTGCATGGCTAGCACATTTTTAAACTACCCACACGAGGACTATATACAAGGATGTCTCCCATGGACGGACCTGGAAGAATAGTCTGGAATCAAATCGATTTCATTCTTGTTAAACATAGATTTTGAAACTCCATTCTCTCAGCTAAGACCTACCCTGGAACAGATATCGATTCAGACCATAAGCCTGTAGTGGCCGCACCGAAAGCCAAACTCACATGAAACAACTGGACATAATGAGACTAAAAGAACAACAAATACGAGAAAATACTGCAAGAAACATCAATATGAGACTGCAAGATATTAAAATCAGGTCCACAAATATATTGAGAAGAGAAAAATTAAGGAAGCCAAAGAGAACTGGTTGAGTGAGGAATGTTAGAAAGTTGAAGAACTAGACAAAAAGTATGTATATGAGTTTTTCGTGGTCAAGAACAGATAGATAAGAGAACAAAGATGAATACTCAGAAGACACAGGACCCGAAATAATAATAGAGGAAATAAAATATGCACTCAAAAAGGGCCAAGATGGGAAGGCTAGTAGACACGAGATTCCTGTGGAGCTGCTCAAATTGATGAACAGAGAATCTATCACAATCATGCTAGGAGCTATTTAACAACATATATAAAACTGGAATATTACCAGAAGAGCTCCATTCCACGTTCGTTCTAATTCCAAAGAAAGCCAACGCAAAAGACTGTAGCGGACATCGTACTATAACCTTGATGCGTCACACGCTGAAGCTTTTTTTTTGGAAGATAATATACAATAGAATTTTCAAGAAATTAGACGCGGACATTGATGATACTCAAATGGGATTTAGAAAAGGGATGGGTATTAATATTGAATGCAATAATTGCTGCTCAAAAATGACTCTCAAGAAAACCAAATTCATGGTAACAAAGACCCAGAACATTAGAGCTAATCTTGTTATCAACGATACACGAATTGAAAACATATCGTCCTATAAATATTTGGGTGCATGGATCACAGACAATACCAATCAAAAGAAGGAGATGAAAAGCCCCATTGAAATTGCCAGAACAGCATTCAGCAAAATGAGGAAGATATTCTGTAACTGGGACATTAGCATTAGCCTGCACATCCATATGTTGAAATGCTATATTTTCTCCATTTCCCTTTACGGAGTGGAGGCTTGGACATTGAAGAGCAGAAACATCAAAAACAGAAGCTTTTGAAACGTGGTGCCATTGACAAAATCTCGTGGGTGAACCGTGTGACGAATGCAAGCACACTGCAAAAACTAAACAAACAACAAGAACTACTAAAAAGTATCAAAAAGAGAAAGCTGGAGTACTTGGGTCATATCATGAGAGGAGCCAAGTATGTGTTACTTAGAACATTCATGCAGGGAAAAATCAAAGCTAGAAGGAGCATAGGAAGAAGAAAAACGTCATGGTTGTGCAATCTACGCGAATGGTATTGATGCAGCTCAGTTGAACATTTTAGACACGCAACAAATAAGATAATATTGGCTATCATGATTTCCAATCTCCGATAGCAAGGGAACGGGAAGAAGAAGTTGATAAAATCCATGGAGAAATGTTATAAAGCATGGATGCTCCGAATTTGACTGTGTGGTTATGTGCATAAAAGTAGGTCTAGTGGCAAGGGAGTGGAAGGACGCTATAATGGTGTCTTTGTATAAAGGTAAAGGAAGCAAGAGTGAATGCAAAAATTATCAAGCGATAAGTTTGTTAAATGTTGTGGGAAAGCTATTTGGGAGAACATTGATAGAACAAGTAAGACAGCTGACTTTGGGAAATACTTGGGATGTTCACTGTAGGTTCATGACAGGAAGAGGCTGTACTAACCAAATATTCTCACATCAGCAGGTAGTTGACAAATGCTTGAATGTGGAAAAGAAAGTATATTGCACTTTGCAGGCTTGGAAAAAGCTTTTGATACTGTAGATAAGCAGAATAAGCTAATTCGAGGTATTATATCGCTATATGATGGCAGTAGAGCGTGTGTGAAAACTGATGAAATGCTCGTAACTATTTTATAATTGAACAGGGTGTCAAACAGTGTCACTATGGTTATTCAACCTATTCATAGACAAATGTACACTAAGTTTACTCGGAAACAGAAGGCATAAAAATGAATAGTTCTGAGGTAAAAGTGTTACTGTATGCTGATGATGCAGTACTAGTTAGTGAATCTGAAGGAGCAATGCAGTGGTGTTAGAAAGACTGATGACAGTAACAAATAAAATGAATCTACTTGTGAACGTAAAGAAGTAAAGTTATGGTGTTAGTAGAGGGTGGAATGAGTAATTGCAGTCTCCTGATAAATGGAAATCTAGTAGAGAAACCTTAGCTATTTAGGAAGACTGTTTTCAAACAACGGAAGAATAGATGATGAGATACAAACTAGGGTAAATGCAGGCAGAAAGGTGCCAAGAGCTATGACCACTGTAGCTAGGAGTGAATGTATATTTAGAGTGGTCAAACTTGCTGTATATAACAGCGTATTGGTACTGACTATTCCATACAGGTTTGAGAGTTGGGTCTGTCAGTCAAAGCCTGTAAGAAAATTGAATGCTGTTGGAATGGACCAGCTAAGAGTGAGCGGTAAATCAAGGAAAAAGAGAGTAACAAATGAATTGGCTCTTAGCGAATGTAATTTAGAAAAGTCTATCGAAAGTAAGTATGGGAGCAGCATGCTTAGATGGTTTGGACACATAGAACAAATGGATAATGATAGAATGACAAGCAGAATTTATAGAGAGCATGTAAATGGTAAGAGAGGCTGGAGACCCAGGAAATCTTGGTCGGATGTTGTGGGCGATATAAACTACTCAACACTCAAAGTGTTGCTTGCAAAAATGTTACCCTTTTTAAATTTGATGTAACATTTGATTGCAACGATCAAATTGAACTCTGTTAAAAGCATTTGCAAGCACGATCCTTTCACTATTAGCCTGTTGTTTTGTAAAATATCAGGTAATTCACACAAATGTTATGCAGGGAGTTATAAAATATTGGAAATTATCTATACCATCAAGAAGCTCTCATTTGAAAAACAAATTTTATTTCTTAAATTTCAACTCAAAACATGTTGAAATAGGACTCAAGCTAGAGGGTGGAGTTTAAATCTTTCGCTTATCCTTATTTACAGGTGATTACAATTTTTCTGTTTTAGGGTATAACTTCAAAATAACCTCACTAATGAGGAGATCCCAAGTTTTGAATTTTGAAAAAAAATGTCTTCAAATGAGCGCGGAGCCCCCCAGAACCCATATGGAGGGTCAGTTTCAATTTGTATATGTATATGTATATATATATATATATATATATATATATATATATATATATATATATATATATATATATATATATATATATATATATATATATATATATACACACACACACACACGTATCATATCGATAACTGAAAAAAATAATGGGCCGATTGTGATCAAATTTTCTGAGTACCTCCCTTTTGCAAGAGGCTTGGATAAGTTCGTCAGCCAAGAAAATTGGCTCAGGTTTTCCCAGAAAATTTTGTGTCTTCTTTTGTAAAAAAATTATATCTCCAGAAATAACAAAGCATGGGCAAACAAGTTTCGTACCTGTGTTTGTATTATAAAGAGTGAACCATGTACCAACATTTACGTCTAAGTTTAAAGACAAAAAAGTGATAGACATTAAAAAAAAACATAGGGTTTGCTTCAAAACGTCAAGTCGCGATTTGAAACGTCAAAATTGGCAACTTTTAGGCAAAGAACCTGAAACAAATACGGATACCCTTAAGTTGCAGCTTCAACCGTCATGGTCCTTCATTTTACTAAAATATTTCCAGAAACTTCATTTCAAATAGATCCTTTTTCTGATGCTTGGGCGGTAGTTCTAGTTAGGTTTATGGTTTAACGGTCGATAATTTTTAGCTAATTTTCATAGAAAAAAATTGTTAATGAGGAAACAACAACTTTTGAATTTTAAAAAGATTTCTTCAAATGAGCGTGAACTAGACCCCCTAGAATCCACATCCGGGTTTAGTTTCAGTTTTTTTCTGTTTACATATATACAGGGTGTCGCATTTCTACGGTAAAGATACGAGAAAAAGCTGTATAGTTAATGATAGGGTGTCTTGAGCTGCATCTTTTAAAATTATTTTGATAATCACAGGATGGCCCATAAGCCGTTGGTGATACCTACAATTTTTTTTTCAAACACTTATTGCATTTTTTAACGAAATATGATGCAAGTTTGTACGAAAAAATCTAGACACAGTAAGTGCGTTTGGGTAGCGAATTTTTATTAAATGCTTCAAACTTCAATAACTCAATTTGCTATTAACCTAAAGTTTGTTGGCTAGGACACCAGTTTTCTGGGAAACATTTAAAGTTTATTTAGAAAAATTTTTAAACAATAAGTTATTTTGATAAAATATGGTACTTTGTTTCTACTATATGGGTTAACCAGATTGATGCCTGCTTGCAATTAGGGAGACATTTTTGCTATTAAAAACATTTTTATGAAAATTAGCTTCCATAACGCACTTCCTGCGTCCAGACTTTCCTACTCATCAACCGATTTTCGTAATGAAGAGCTCATATTGAAACCAAAGCTTCAGACAGGAACGTTCAGTCAACAGGATCAACGCAGAATAAACGATCAAAATACAGCACTGCATCGAAACCGTTCCAAATCACCATCGTTTAAAAATTTTTGTTTCGATGGCAGAATTGGCTGAAAATCAATTTGCTTATGAAATAACCTTTAATTCTGGGCACTAAAAATTGTTTCTCGTCTGCATAGGTTGAAAATTGTCGTTAAGAGAAGTCAATTCCAAACGGCTTGTCCAAAGAAGATTCGTTCAAGCTCTCATCTGAAAATGTTCATAACTAAGGGAACGAAAAGCATACCTTAGTTACAAGCATCTCAGACGAAAACTTGAAATAATCTCCTTGAAAACAAGGCGTTTGTAGTTGAGTTCTTTTAACGACAATTTTCGACCTATGCAGAAGAGAAAAAATTTTTTAGTGCCCACAAAGGTTATTTCATTCTGCTGTCGGAACGAAATTTTCAAACAGATCAGGATTTGGATCACTTTTGATGCCGTGCTGTATATTGATAGTTCATTCTGCGTCGATCCTGTTAACTGAACGCTCCTGCCTAAAGCTTTAGTCTGAATATAAGCCCTCCATTACGAAAATTTGTTGCGGAGTAAACAAGTTATACACAAAAACAGAAAAAACTACTTTTTTGTAGTCATCCTGTAGCTTGGGTCCTATTTCAACATGTCTTTTGTTGAAATTTGAGAAATACAATTTGTTTTTCAAAACAGGAGCTTCTTTACAGCATAGAAATTTCCAATGTTTTATTCAACACCCTGTACAAAATTTATGTGAATTACCTGATGTTTTTAGAAAACAACGGGCGAAGAGTGAAAGGATCGTGTTTACAAACGCTTTTAACACAGTTCAATTTGATCGCGGCAATCGAATGTTACATCAAATTTAACAAGGGTAACATTTTTACGAGCGGCGCTTTGCGTGTTGAGTAGTGCATTAAAGGAGAAAGAGGTCAGAACTTTATTTAATAAGAGTGCCTACCCTTTTATGGGAATGGCGTGACTTGTAGTAGGAATTAGCAGTTGGATAATCTGCTATAAAATTAGTTATAATCCATTATAATATGTATGTTGGCAAATTGGAATAGTACCAGTGTACACTGCAACAGTTGTTTACTAAGTTCTGGGTGACATTCTGGAACACTTTATGTAAGTATGATGCCTTAAACCTTCCATTATTAATCAAAAATAAGAGTCGCCAATAATAATCTATGACATTATTTAGTTACAGGTGTCTCGAATTTTGCCAAAATAATGCTTTTAGAAAGCTAATATTTCAGGTCTGCTGGTCACAAGCCTTGCTTTACCAACAAGAAGATACCTTGTTTGTTCTGCCACAGGGCAGTTACACAATGCATATTCCTCCACCCCATCTTCCTCCGTGCACAGTCGGCATTCTGTGACATATGCCACGCCAATTCTGCACAAGTGGTGATGCAGATAGCAGGGTCTAACCCGGGTCCGGAGACAGCTTGTTGTGCCCTAGTAAATTTCTGGCCCTGGTTACAGCAAGACCTGGAACAAAAGCCTTTGAATGGCCCAATTCTTGCCAATACTAAAGCACTTTGGCTTTCGACCAGGTGTTAATTGTTTGCTTGGCTAAGTTAGATGATATGTGAAGTGCAAGTTCTTTTCCGGCAACAGGTCTGACCAGTTCGTTAGAATCAAAATTTGAGAGAGTGGGTATCCAGACCAGAGTCACCTTGTAACTGCATAACTGAGTTAGAATAGGCTGACAGTTCCGTATCCTTTTAGAGTTTCAACAGTTAGAAGTTACAGTTCATTACGTTCAACATAAATAATCTTGGGTTGCTAAAAGTTCTCACAGTTGAGTCACTGCAAGTCGACTGTTAGTATTCTGTGGATTCAACTCAATATGCTCAACTGTTGTGTTCATTATGGGCACTACCCTTGGTTTAATACATGAAACAATACAAATAAAAAAATTCTAAGATAAATTTTTGACATTTTGTATACATGTAACTTTTATACAGGGTGTTTGGTGAGTCACGTTAATTAGAAGTTTATGACTTTCTAGTCTGAATTGGAAGGAGAAAATTGGGGTTTGGCCATATGTAGATTCGTGAATTCCAGTGAAATTACTTTAAAGTACATGGTGCTTTCAGTTAAACCGAAAGCACTATGTAATTCCTTATTTTAAATAGAGCACCGTGTATATTATTCCATTGTTAGTTTCCACATCGAATTCTAGATCACATCATATAGAGGCACCATATGTCAAAAACGCAACGTTTTCGAGTTGATTAAATTTTTTAAATTTCCACTACTGTGTTTAATAAGACATATCTGTGCTATTAACAAAGGTCGGAAACTCTGCCTCAGTGAGGAGACTGAGGAAGTATGGTTCTAAGTAAAGCCCAGTTAATGTCTTGTGACAGCGTAAGCTCCCTTATATAACTTACGCTGCACTTAAATGGTTTAAAGGCAAGAAAATTAAATAAGGGTTCGTATTAGCAAAAAAAAAAAAAAAAAAGAAAGGCACTTGCCGAGTTTCATCTAAATCGGTTAATTATTTTTTGAGTTATCAGACGGATATATATATATATATATATATATATATATATATATATATATATATATATATATATATATATATATATATAAACATATAAAAATTCAAACTGACCCCGGATATGGGTTCTAGGGGTCCTAATTCGCGCTCATTTGAAAGAATTTTTGCAAAGTCTCACCATCGATACCTCTCTATTAGTGAATTTTTTAAATAAAAATTCACTAAAAAGGAATTAAAATGTTTCGCTGTCACTTAAACAATTAAAAAAAATAACAGAGATAAAATATCTTATGGGTTGTCCCACCTACTGACTCTATTTAAAGCTTTTGGCACGCCTGCTGGTGATGTCACGTGTCAACGTCAGCTCTAATGTCACCCTAATTATGTTAGAAACTAACAGAGACTAGCAGATAATACGGTAAATAATTAGAATGTATATGTATTACGGTAAATAAAATAAAAAAGTGGTATTAATTGGTTAAGTAGTTAGTGTACCTGGGGGGTAACTAGGTTATTTGAAAGTATCTTAATTATGTTTATAGCAAACAAGCTAGTTATTCCGTGTGTGATCATAAACGTTTACATCCACATTAAAACTAAGATATATGACCTCAAATGTCGCAATAGTAGTTGTTATGAACAGTATTGTGTGTATTAGGTGTTAAAATGGAGTGGTAGCTTATCTACCTCCTCTCCTGCTGTAGTGTATGTTATACCCAGATGTCTTTGTTGGAGTTACTTAAGCAACAATCAATTGTGTCAAATGATATTCACACAACAAACCAGCCTATAATAAAATCCAGTTATCCAGAAACATTCAATCCATTTTACGTATAATTGCCAGTGGAAAATCAAGATTAAGCCAGACTGAACAATACCAGTCTTCCCACCGTTACCTCTCTATTAGTGAATTTTTTTAAATGAAAATGAAAATTCACTAATATAGGGGCTGTTCCACTTGAAATGACTAAGTTATGAATTATATATGTTGCTCCAGTTGGGCACTTGGTTGACAAGGCTCTATATAAGTTCCTGAAAATATTACCTGTGCTTTACTTAGGAGCAAGCCTCCTCGTCGGCAGGTTGATAGCGCAGATGTATCTTATCAAACACAGTAGTGAAATTTTGAAAATTTTCTAAAAAATTGAATCAACTCGAAAACGTTGCATTTTTGACATATGGTGCCTTTATAAGATGTGATCTAGAATTCGACGTGGAATCTAAAAATGCCATATTATATAGTGTTCCATTTAAAATAAAGAAGCACACGTTACTTCTGGTTTAACCGCAGGCGCCATATCTATACTTAAAATAATTTCACT
Source organism: Tillus elongatus (assembly GCA_964006375.1). Taxonomy (NCBI): domain Eukaryota; kingdom Metazoa; phylum Arthropoda; class Insecta; order Coleoptera; family Cleridae; genus Tillus; species Tillus elongatus. Next base: position 292,343,165 of record OZ023262.1, read on the forward strand.
GGACTCCACATAACCGCTTATAAACACAACTCAGTTCGCTAAAGCCGCTTCTCACCCAAATGCTCTTCTCCGTAGTGCCACCGACTATGATGAGCAACTTCCATATAAGTATAAGCGTCCACAGCTTATACTTACCCGCTAACGCCCCCGCGGCAAAAACAGAATGGGAACATTCAAAACCAAAAGTCATTGTGTGTATTCTTCCCGACGAAGGTATGGACTAAGGTTCGGTACTCCTAGGGAGGGAGTTTTAGTGAGTAGGCGTACTAAGAGTACGAGCCTCACAGTACCTCGATATCCCACGGCACTACGGTGTCGTGAATGAGGCCTGCACGAGAAACTCTCCCTCCCGCACAAAAAAAAAAAAAAAACCCGCTTGTAAGCAAACCCAAATTTCCTGCTTGGAATTTGGACTATAAGGTCATAAACTAATAAAACCACACCACTTTCTGTATATTTAACTTTTACATAAACACCATTAAGAGTAATAGTTGAAAATACCACATAATATGAACAGTTAGCAATTTTTACATAAACACAAGAATAATTAGAAACATTACATAATATGCACAGTTAGTATAACAAAAACAAAACAAAAAAACTTACATACCGCTATGAAAATAATGGTGCATGATTGGCCTAAAAGAAGCTCAAACAAGCGGAAGCTTATCTTGGTGGGCGGGAAACAGGTTTGTGCATCATATAAGACTGTACCTCCCGCGATAGTGAGCTAGCAGAACTCCATCTAGACAACTAACCATAACCAAACATGTAAGCCACACCACCTCAATATCAGTACAATGCAGTTGTGTGTATAAAAAATAAGAATGATTTTAAATTATACAGCATAAATCTATTTCTTTATTTCCTTGTTGCAGAACTGGTTTAAACTGAAAATCTATTAAAATTGATCGTTTGCATTTTGTAAAACATGTCTACATTAAATATGAGAGTAATTAGGAAGGTGCTTGGTTTTATAAAGAAAATTATAGGTCAATTTAACAAAGCCCAACTAGCACAATTGGTCACTGGAACATAGCAGCGATTATTGTGATAACTTCTAAGTATTTTGCTGGCAGTTAATAATCTGTTATAGGAACCCAGCAATGTGGCTGCACGTTACAGCGTGATATCAGGAACTTATCCGAATAAGTCCCAACGCTGTTGCCTTCACGCCGCGACGTGTTGGAACGGTAACAACCACTAGCATAGGACTTGGATCACTTTGTCTTGTGCTTGCTTTCTGTGTCTTGAAAATTATTCCACAGAATAATATCTGCAAACTTATATGTTCTAAAAAAATCTTTGTCTTTCATTCCAAGCCTAAGTGATTATATAGATACTAGTAAGTCTACAAGTCACCAGTAATAATTAACTTTCTTATTCTTTTTATTTGTAAGTTCCGACTATGTAAATCAATGAAATATGCACCATTCATAATCATTACCCCAGGAGTGTTGTATTTTAATTTACTTCTCTGTACCTGAAACTAATAATTGTCTGACGATTGCTACGATCAACTACAAAAAAACAATAAATTAATGTTTAGGTATTTATCCTAACAGATAGGTAATAAGTCTCCATCTACAAAAACTCTGGACGCAGCAAGTGCGTTATGGCAGTTAATTTTTATAAAAATATTTTGAATATCAAATATGTCTTTTTAATGCAAGCAGTCATCAATTTGATTACCGGTATAACCAATATAGTAGAAACAATGTGCCATATTTTATCAAAAGAACTTATTGTTTGAAAATGTACAAAAATTTTCCGACAATAAACCTTAAACGTTGGTTTCCTAGCCAACAAATCTTAGGTTAATGGCAAATTGAGTTATTGAAATTTGAAGCATTTAATGAAAATTTGCTACCAAAACGCACTTACTGCGTCTTGATTTTTTTCTTACAAACATATTTCGGTAAAAAATGCAATAAAATAAGGCTGTTCGAAAAAAAAATTGTAGGGATCACCAACGATCGACTTATGGGCCAGCCAGTGATTATCAAAATAATTTTATAAGATGCAGCTCAAGACACCCTATAATTAACTTACACAATTTTTTCTCGCCTCTTGTATAATAATAATAATATTCAGCTTTACCGTAGAAACGCGTCACCCTGTATATATGTAAGCAGATCAAAACTGAACCTAAACCCGGATATGGATTCCAGGGGGCCTAGTTTGCGCTCATTTGAAGAAATCTTTTTAAAATTCTAAAGTCGCGGTCTCCTCATTGACAAATTTTTTGTACGAAAATTAGCTAAAAATTTGGACCCTTAAACCATAAACTTAACTAAAACTACCGCCAAAGCAGTCAAAAAGCAAGTCGCTTGCGTCACCACATGCACCGTATTGGGGTCGGTCAGGAGACCGAGTGCCGGCTGTGTATGGAGAGTGACGAGACAGCAGAGCAAGTACTGTGTTCCTGTCTGGCAGCGGACAGGACTAGATACCTGCTCTTTGGCAAGATAAAGCCTGCTCTGGAGGATCTGGATCAACTATCAACCTCTGCAGGAGGCTGGCTCTGTTGGGCGAAATATAAACTATTAGGCGTGAGCCACAATAGACCTTATGGTCGCGGTGGAGGGACCGGTATGGCCCACTCACAACAAACCTAAACCTAAGCATCAGAGAGTAAATAACTAACCTGTTGCATATCAGCCCTTTTGTAAAACTTCGATTCTTTATATGTGTTGATAAAACATAACAAACACTGTTTAATCCACCCACTAACATTAATAAAGGAATAATTTGCACTTGTATATAAAAATTTCCCAAATGACACAAATAATTCGTCAACTCAAACAAATAAACATATAAATAATCTCATACCAATACCATAGGATAAACGTCAGTTACAGCGTGTAACAGACCTGTGCAATAATATCAAATGTTCCGTTACCAGGGCAACGACATACTAGATCTCATATAAGCTATTGTCAATGAAACGCGGTGATATTGAACATAAATGTTTCAAATTTGAATAGCTCAATTTTCTGTAACCCTAGAAAGCTGAATTTTGGCAGATAGTTAGGTCTTTCCCAAAGCAATATGTACAGCAAATTTTATCGAAATATCTTTGTAATTTTCGGGGAAAACAATTTTTTGTCGAAGGAAAACTCAAAAATTTCCCTGAAAACCGTGTCCGATTTTTCTGGCTAACGAACTCATCCAAGCTATTAATAAAAGAAAGGCACTTGCCGAGTTTCATCAAAATCGGTTAATTATTTTTTGAGTTATCAGTTGGATACATACATACATACATACATATATATATATATTTATATATATATATATATATATATATATATATATATATATATATATATATATATATATATATATATATATATATATATATAAACATATAAAACTTGAAACTGACCCCGGATATGGGTTCTAGGGGCCCAAATTCGCGCTCATTTGCAAAAATTTTTGCAAAGTCTCACCATCGATACCTCTCTATTAGTGATTTTTTTAAAATAAAAATTCACTAAAATGGCGCAATTCAAATCAAACAATTTGAAGTAGCATTCTCTAAAATTTGGAACTTGAAAGTAGTTACAAGTTGTCTTTGTTGACGAATACTGAAAAGGCGAAACTTTAAAGTTACTTCCACTAAAAGCTACTACGTGGGACTATGACTCAACATTGTATAGTTAGTTTACAGTAACAGATACATCGTAACGTATTAAACAGGTGTTTATAGTTTTCATTGCGACTTTATGGTCCAAGTACAGAAGATACTTTTGATACTCTGTGGTTTAGCCTGGCATTTTATTTATTTATTTATTTTCCTGCAGGTTGTCCCCAATTTAGCAACAACACTACATAATATGACAGTGACAACCAATCAAAAGCGATATAAATAAACTAAATGTAGTTCCATTAGCTAATTTGTACATATATACAATTAATAAAGAAATAAGAATCACACAGTACCTCAAACATTTCTTTTGAACTTTTTCAAATGTGGGTCGGATAGAAGGGCATAATTGAACAGTATTCCAAAAACATACGAAGCAAAGAACAGCCTAGCGATTTAACTGTCCCAATGTGAAAGGACCCAGCATATCTCAGTATAAACCCTAATGTTTTAAACGTCTGTTTTAACACGCTTTTGTGTAATGATCTGTATAAGCTAATGCATTAGTCAGCGTTACCCCCAACTGAACTTTAAAGGACTACATCTCCCAAAAATAAACTAAACTCAGTACGTAGATGTACTGCAGTACGTAGATGACTAAAAACTGTAAGATGGCATTTATCATGGTTCAATGACAAATGATTCAACTGACACCAGTTATAACACCTGATAATATCACTCTGAAAATGGCTAGGATCATCGTTGTCCGAAATTGAACTAAACATATTCATATTGTCTGCATACAATAAAAATCTGGAGGAACATAAGACGGTTTTAATATTGTTTATAAAAATATTAAACAATATAGGACCACAGTGTGAACCCTCTGGAACACCTGTAAGTATCTTAAATGGCTGTGATATAAACTGATGTAAACTCGCAGACTAGTTACAGCCAGAGAGGAAGCTAGAAAACCACATTTATTTACTCATACACCATCCAACAGCTTAAAAGCCAAATTCTGGATGGCCTGGTACACAAAACGAAATAAACAATAATTAAACAAACTATACAAAAGAGAAATCCACTAGTTACATGGTTTTGAGAAACTTTTTTTTATCTCTGATACATTCCATGAGAAGATATCTACGCCGTAACCATTTATCGGACCAGAACTGGTTCTGTGCGTGACAAAGAGCACAGCCAGGAGAGCCAGTAAGTCCTGGGCCAGAAATGAACACAAGGTGTACTGGGCAGATTGTCCAGGGCTCAGACATGGGAAATCAGTAATTGACGAACCCAGTTCAAAGAGAGCTGTGGAGCTGCTAAATCTTAGCAGAGGACAGCTCAGAAACATAACACATCTCTTGACGGGACACATGGCCGTCAAGAACCACCTGCATAGAATGGAGCGGTTCGAAGGGAGGACTCTGCGGCGAGGGGGAGGAATCAGCGCAGCACATCTTGTGCGAGTGTAAAGCTCTGCACCGCAAAAGACAACTGATCTATGGTCAGTCTAGACAGGAGACAGAGCAATATAAAATCTCACCCTACCAATCGCTGTGCATACTAGTTGAAGGCACAGTGATTTTGGAATGGGTGGAGTAAAAAGACTAAGAGCATGCACAATAAGCCAAAAGCTGCAGTGCTATCGGGGCGGCAAGTAGGAGCCCACACAATCAACCCATATTCAAGTCGGGACCTATAACCAGACAACAAAAGAGGCGAGAAGGGTGTCAGTCACTGAGGCATTTCTGCTGTTTCTTATTAGAAACCCAAGAGTTTTGTAAGCATAACTAATAGTCTGTTTATAGTGTGGTTGAAAAGATAGAGTATCATCAAAAACAATTCCAAGGTCCCTAACTGTCCTGGTGCAACTAAGTGCAAACCCTCTTAAATTGTAACTGAAAGTAATTGGGTGCTTATTTCGAGTAAATTACATTAAACAACACTTAGAAACATTCATAAAAAGATTTCTCTGACAACACCATGCATCAAGGACCTCAAGACACTTCTGAAGCGGCAAACAGTCATCAACACTCAAAATACTTGCAAATGTCTTAATGTCATCTGCATACATTAAAAAACGAACATGCAAAACATGTTTAACAAGGTTGATAAATATATTAAACAGTAGTGGACTGAGTATGGAACCTTGCCGCACTCCCGAAGTTATGTTATAGATGTTATATTTGAATTATGCTCTACTCTGCGGGACAGCCTGGAAATTTTCTATTGCTTGTCTCAGAGATAAAAATGATGTGTAAATGTAAATGTTTCCCCTAATTTATTGTTATGCTTCTTTATCTTCTTATTATTGTATTATATATTATCGTATATTTGTATATTTTTATCGTATATTTGTATATTTTTAAGATTCTCTTTTTTTTATAGGTATGTTGAGTTTGTCCCATCCCTTTTATGGCACTAGTGTGCTATTTGGTGATGAATTCAAATAAATAAAAAACTCTGGACGCAGCAAGTGCGTTATGGCAGTGAATTTTTATAAAAATGCTTTGAATATCAAATATGTCTTTTTAATGCAAGCAGTCATCGATTTGGTTAGCGGTATAACCTATATAGTAGAAACAATGTGCCATATTTTATCAAAATAACTTATTGTTTGAAAATGTACAAAAATTTTCCGACAATATACCTTAAATGTTGGTTTTCTAACCAACAAATCTTAGGTTAATAGCAAATTGAGTTATTGAAATTTGAAGCATTTAATGAAAATTTGCTACCAAAACGCACTTACTGCGTCTTGATTTGTTTTCTTACAAACATATTTTGATAAAAAATGCAATAAAATAAGGCTGTTCGAAAAAAAATTGTAGGGATCACCAACGATCGACTTGTGGGCCAGCTGGTGATTGTCAAAATAATTTTATAAGATGCAGCTCAAGACACCCTATAATTAACTTATACAAGTTTTTCTCGTCTCTTGTATAATAATAATTATATTCAGCTTTACCGTAGAAACGCGTCACCCTGTATAATATCAACCCTTTTGTAAAATTTCAATCCTTTATATATGTTGATAAAACATAACAAACACTGTTTAATCAACCCACTAACATAAAAATTTCCCAAATGACACAAATAATTCATCAACTCAAACAAATAAACATATAAACGATCTCATATCATACGGTAAATGTCAGGTACAGCGTCTAACAGACCTGCGCAATAATATCAAATGTTCCGTTACCACGGCAACAACATACTAGATCTCGTAAAGTTGTTGACAATGAAAGGCGGTGAAATTAAACATAAATGTTTTAAATTTGAATAGCTCAATTTTCTCTAACCCTAGAAAGCTGAATTTTGGCACATAGTTAGGTCTTTCCCAAAGCAATATGTACACCAAATTTTATCGAAATATCTTTGTAATTTTCGGAGAAAAAATTTTTTTTCGAAGGAAAACTCAAAATTTTCCCGGAAAACCGTGTCCGATTTTTCTGGCTAACGAACTCATCCAAGCTATTAATAAAAGAAAGGCACTTGCCGAGTTTTATCAAAATCGGTTAATTGTTTTTGAGTTATCGGGTGGATACATACATACATACATACATACATACATACATACATACATACATAGATATATATATATATATATATATATTATCAGTTGGATACATACATACATACATACATATATATATATATATATATATATTTATATATATATATATATATATATATATATATATATATATATATATATATATATATATATATATATATATATATATATATATATATATATATAAACATATAAAAATCGAAACTGACCCCGGATATGGGTTCTAGGGGCCCAAATTCGCGCTCATTTGCAAAAATTTTTGCAAAGTCTCACCATCGATACCTCTCTATTAGTGAATTTTTTAAAATAAAAATTCACTAATAAATAACAAACAATAATTAATCTTGTGACTGTGTAATCAGTTAATGAGAAAACTGCTTAATTCGAATACTCTAAGACATTGAATACCATTGTTCTGGCTGTACTGAATTAAAAGAGAACTATAAAAAATATTTTGGACGCAGCAAGTGCTTTAAGGTAGTAATTTTCATAAGAGCAATATATTATAGTGGTTTATCCTTATATTAAAAGTTATAAAACATTACTTTATTTACTTGGGAACAGTAAAAAAACAAAAGCAAAAGCATGAGCACTATCATAAATATTTATACAGTAATTTGGATACAAAAATCAAACAAAGAAATCAATATACAGAAAATATACTCAACAAAAAATACACTAGAAAGCTGAACATAAAAAAAGTTCTGTGGTTCATGCATTGAGGGTGATTGTATGCATGCAAAAGGAGAAGAAGAACCCCCAGGTCGAAGAGGGTTTCTGCCCCCTCACGCAAAAACACAGGGGGTTCTTCTTCCCCTTGTGCATGCATACAGCTACCTGCAAAGCATAAAACACAAGAAAAATTTCTTGTGAGCAACCCCCAAGAAAGTTACTGGACCTAGGCGAATATGGATGTGGTGCGGGGTAGACAGGGTTTAAAGAAGGTATTGCTGCAAAATGTGAAAAACACATCTTTGCAAAGGCTGACTAAATATATACTTTTTTAGCATTTTCCGATCATATTTCCTCCCCGCCCAGCAACCCTATTCATTCTTGGTCACTTAAGTTTCTTAGGGGTTGTGTGCAACAAATTTGCCTTGTTGTTTCTGCATCCAAGGATGGTTTTAAGCATGTTTCTGAAAAAAAATATCTAAAAACTCTAAATGCAGTAAACAGTAAATTTATCGAAATTACATCCCACAACGTCGCCTATAATGCCTTTTTCAGATAATATTGAATACAGCACTAAAGTAAATAAATTCACTTGCTGTTTTACTTCTTTTTTTATGTTTATGTTACATATATAATCACAAGATAAGTAAGTATAATAAAGGCTGGCCCTTAATTGACATCAGGGCTACACAAACTTAAAAGTAGAAAAGACATTTAGATCGTTTGTTAAGAGCCATAAGTTTGATTAAAAATCACTTCTACCTGTATGCACACAAAAATTAGTCAAACACATTTGTAAAATCTAAAAACGATATTATTTTAAATAAACCAATAGGACGACGTTTCGCAATTCGCGACTGTATGAACCTAGATTTTATCCAAGACTACACTAGACTACCAGGTCTTGATACTTGCAAAGAACATTGACGCCTGTGGTACTAAATTTAAGAACGAACCTACCAAATATTGTCTTTCGCACGGAGACAAACTATAAAAATGCCGATATGGTTGCTATTATTACATAATGCATCAGTTATTTTCCCCGGTTATATAATAATAATAAAGTACATGGGGTCCCGTTTTCGTTTCTGTTAACCGAGTGTTAACACTGCTTATAGAATATGTATTGTTTCAAGTCATTACGTCACAGTTTTCATTTATAACCATCGTCCAATATTCATTTTCAATATTTATATCCATGTTTTAAATATGCTAGGTTAATTAACCCATTCAGGACGGCTGCCGTACTGGTACGACTTTGCATTCCCCATTTCGCAGACCTGACGCCGTACTTTTACGTTTTAAAGTTTTCTATCACAAACCGACCGACGTACATGTACTAGAAGAAATGCCCTTTAGAAAGACGGACGCCGTACATTTACGGCTTGTTTCGACTATTTTCATGCCACGAGACTTACATGTACGTTTATGTTTGTAATGCCACAGACCTGGCGCCGTACATGTACGTTTTGCTATGGTGAGACTGACGCCGTACATGTACGATAGACGTAATTAGGTTTTTTTCTCTTTATTACCATCTTTTGTACACATTTAGGTTGATAGATAGGAGTGCTTGTATATTATTTTGACAGTTTGTGTCCTCGAGCAAACTTATCTCATTACCATAAATGTGTAATGTAAATAAAACAATATGAATTATGAATGTAAAAAAATGTGTATTATTTATTGAAAAAGTAAAACAGAAAACCACATTATGGTGGATGAAAAATAAACAAAGTAATTTATTTTTATTTTTTATTTATTTATTTATTTATTCAACGGATTAACCATTTACAATAATAATAAGAACATCTAAAACTACATTAGTCTTAAATAATCACAATATGAGAACATAAAAAAAAAAAGAAAGCAAAACATAACCTGTATACCATATGTATGACAATTCAATCAATAACACCTCTCAAAATTCCTCTAATTACACGGTCAGAATCATTAAACATGTCCAAGAGCTCCGAATACTCATTTGCAGTTCTCGCCACTCTCGACATCGGACTGAAAAAGCCATAATTGGTTCGATGGAAGGGAACCACAAAAACCTCCCTCGCTCTCGTGCAGTTCGGAATCCTTAGAGAGACTAACTCAAGCAAAGAAGGACTATCAATTTTATTCACTAATAATTTGTGCAAAAAACAAACATCACTGACAATCCTTCTACCTCTCAGTGACTGCAAGTGCAGCCGACTCCGCAAATAAGAAAGGTTAAGATCATTTCTCTGAAAGCCCATTCTGTAAGCACAAATTCTTAAGAATCTATTTTGTACGGCCTCAATCTGATTGATATAAATATTGTAATTCGGGCTCCAGACTACAGAAGAGCATTCCAACAAAGAGCGAACCAGAGCACAATACAGCCTTCTAAAGCTATTGCATGAAAAATCCAGAGTTGATCTATGAATAAATCCTAACATTTTATATGCCTTAGACACTATGTACTCCATGTGATCCCCAAAAGATAATTCCCTATCCAATACAATGCCCAAGTCTTTAATCATTTCCTTCCTCTGTAAAGCACCAGAGCCCATGGAGTACACAAAGTCAATGGGAAACTGAGCTCTAGTGAATGTAATGCAGAAACACTTATCAACATTCAGAGTCAGAAGATTGTCACCACACCACCGAGCAAAACGATTTAAGTCTTCCTGTAAAAGTAAAGCGTCCTGTCTGGAACGAACAATCTTGAAAATTTTGATATCATCAGCAAACATCAAAATCTGACTATGCTTAAGTGAATGTATGACATCATTGATAAAAAGATTAAAGAGGACTGGTCCACAATGTGAACCCTGAGGAACTCCTGAAGAAACAGTAATACTACCAGAAATGAAGTTCCTGATCTTTACACTCTGGGACCTACCCATAAGGAAGCTGCGCACCCAAGACAACAAATTGGCATTAAAACCCAACAATGCAAGTTTTGACAATAATAAGGCGTGATTTACCTTATCAAACGCTTTGGAGAAATCTGTATACACCGAATCAATCTGTAACCTATCCTCCAAAGCTGAGACCAATACATTCTGGTAAAGAAGAAGGTTGGTCGTTGTAGATCTTCCCTTAAGAAAACCATGCTGCTGTTCGGCGAAAACATGTCTGCATTCCCAAGTTATATGCCTAGAGACAAAAAAGTCCAGAAGTTTGGGTATCTCTGACTGAATACAAACAGCTCTGTAATTAGTAACCAAGTGCTTTGGTCCCTGCTTATGAACGGGCATCAAATAAGAATGTTTCCAAACATGTGAAAACTCACCAGACAATAAGGACATGTTAAAGAGAATCCTCAGTGGAATTGCCAAGGTGAAGGCACAAGATTTTAACAGATGGGAGGGGATTCCATCTGGGCCGTAACTAAGTTTATCTTTCAAACTACAGATACGATCAATAATATCAGCAGAAGTAACACTAGGCACCGTCATATTTACCGACTCACGCAAAAAAGGATCGGGACCGACACCGCCAGCCTGTACCTCATACACAGATGAGAAAAAACTAGCAAAAAGATCAACCGAATCATGCAAAGAATCACTCCTAACATCATCATAATACATAGCCTCAGGAAGATCATAAATCCTCCTCAACTTGTTAATATAAGACCAGAAAGAACCCGGATTGTTTTCAAAATTATTCTCAGTATAAGCAATAAAATTTCTGTAACAAGTATCACGAAGATTCCTACATTCCTCTCGGAGACCAGAAAACCTAATATAATCATCTATTCTACCATATTTTTTATACTGACTGTGTACCCTCTTCTTCTCAGTTATCATGCCTCTAAGCTCGACACTAAACCAAGGAGGGAAACATGATTTTTTACATCTCTTAACTGGAACAAACCGATCCACAGCATTAAACAGAATGTCATAAAAGCACTTCACAGCATCATTTATCTCCAATGACTCAAGATATTCCCAGTCAAATTCGGAAAGAAAATAATTCATGGCACAATAATCAGCATTACGAAAGTCATAAAAATACTCTTCATAGGGTTCAGTTGGGGGAGTCTCAAGTGAAAAAGAAATGTCTAGGGGCACATGATGTGCAGTAGCAGGAAAAATCGGATCCAAAGATGCATCAACACATATGTTATCTATATTACTAAAAACTAAATCTAAAGTTCTATTCAATCTATTAAGTACAAAATTTTTTTGGAACAAGCCCCAAAAACCAAAACTGTTAGAAACAAGTGAGGCTGATGGACTGTTACCACTAATAACTGGAGCACTCTCAGCACTGCTTGTCCAGGTAACGTTTGGGAGGTTGTAGTCACCACAGACAACGACCTCAGAATTGGGATGATCAGACAACACACTGTCGACTGAATCACAATGGTGTTCATATATAGCAACTTCTGAATTGGGTGGAATGTAACAAACACCAAAAATGAGGCTCCGCCTTCCTATCCTCACCTTCACATAAACTTCATTAAGTGAAATATCACCAGCAATCCTAGTAGAATCAAGGTCTTTATGCACAGCTATCAGCACACCACCCCCCCGATCCCTGATATTGCCCGGAATACTGTCACGATCACTACGGTAAATATTATAATTCATAAAAGAGAGTTCAGCATCAGAGTGGGAAGCAGTAAGCCACGTCTCCGTCAACATAACAACATGAAAACAGCAAGAAGACAGACCCTGTCGAAGCCTGGGTAACTTTGTTCGTAGTCCACTAACATTATGATAATGAACAAACAAGGAATTCTCATCACCAGGAGTGCTTAACAATAAATGGTCATCCGACACCCCTAGTTTTTTTTGAGGGGAACAATAGTCGGAACACCGTACGTACAAGTAAAGAAGATGAGCTACATATCAGTACTTCTTTTTAGTGTGGTATTCTTGAAAACAAGGAACAACACAAAGTGGCACATTACATTCTTCGCACATATATTTCACGTCTTTCCGTTTGCGTTTTTGAAGTTTGGTGTTGGCACAAACATGGCATCTGCGTTGAGTTCGAGCCCCTTGAGCGGCGGTTTGTGTTACCAATGTTGGAAAGTGTCTTCCTGAAAGGCGCAAGGGATTGTCCACCGTTGGAGGATAGCTTGATGCGGCTGTAGGTCTGATACTATATTTTTCAATCAGTTGGGTAACCAATTTCAGGCGAAAATCAGAAAACGATGGTTTGTTGCCTGTTTTTACCTGATATAAAATTAGGGCATTGTAGAGGGCTAAATCAATTATGTGGAAAAACACCTTTTTGTACCATTTTAGGCTTTTTCTGGCACATTCCACGAAGCTCACTTGCATATCAACTTTATCAACCGCGCCCATTTTATTATTATATTGAATGATACACTCAGGTTTTATTATGGGTTCGCCTGTTTGAAAATGTTTGTTGCCAGTTTCTTTTTGGTTTCCTGTGTACACAGATGTCAACATGTGAACATTTCTCTTATCACACCATTTCAAAGCCAACAATTCATCGGTATGTGCTGACTCACAATGGCCCTTTTCCACTGGCCCAAAAATTGGCATACCTTTTCTATTCGGCCTTACTGTTCCGCATGTTCCTGTATTATTTTCAAAAAGGTATTGAAAAAGTATAGGGCTACTATACCAGTTATCGACATAAAGTATGTGTCCTTTTTTTAGATAATTTTTCATAAGTGTCGCAACGATGTCTCCAGAAATACCCAAGTTGTCGGTTCTTTCAATACTAGTTGATCCACCGGTGTAAATAATATATCCTTGAACATAGCCAGTTTCTACATCGCAAATCTCAAATAGTTTCACACCAAACCTATGCCTTTTTGAAGGTATATACTGTTTGAAAGCAAGTCTTCCCTTCCAAAGTATAAGGCTTTCATCGATTGCCAGATCTTGAAAAGGGTAAAAGCTTTCACAAAATGTCTTATTTGTAGCTGTCACAATAGGCCTTATCTTTCTCAGTGGATCGTCTTTATCTAAATTGTCATTATCGACAAAATGTAATGCATACAGGGTGTGTAGAAATGTATCGCGCGTACAAACATTTCTAAAAAATGGGGTTTCTATAACAGGGTTCCTTGACCAATAATCTTTTAGTGTAGGTTTTTCTACTAACCCCATCAATATACAAAGTCCCAAAAAGTTATACATTTCCGGAATACTTCTATCTGACCAGTTTTTGAAAGAAGGTTTGTTTTGATTTTTTTAAAAGTTGCCATACCTGTTTGTTTCGTTTGTTATTGTAGCCACTAAAATTTCATTGACAAAGTGCTCAAAATAAGCCAACTCGGGGGAACTTTCTTCAATGACAACGTTATTTTGAATACCTGAATTGCTTTGGTCAAAATTGAATTGTTTCGGGACAAAATTATCATCAAATCTCCATGGAATACTTGGAGTTGTCGTTTTTTTAGTACTAGACGTATTTGTAGGACGGTTTGAGGGACCTGGTCTTGTTACTTCATCTTCGGGATCACTGTTATCCGTATTTTCTTTACCAGCAATAATTATAACCTCCTCGTCGGAATCACTAGAATAATTATTATTATCTTCATCGTCTTGTGGAATATAATCACTATCACTTTCATACAATAATGCCTCCAATTCTTTATCGGTTAGGCTTATTTTTCTATTTGGTTTTGACATTGTTTTCGCTTTAGCAGAATTACACAATGTTACACAACAACAAGCTAGCCACGCCGGCTTCGGTATCTAACGTAAGCTACGGCGATTGAAACACGAGTAACAACGTGCGACATGCCGGCCGCCTGCTGCACAGCCGCGAGACCTGTTTTCCCGCGCTCGGCCGACAGTTGCACGCGTCTCCTTCCAGCGCCCGTCCGGAATGGGTTAAAAGTCAGTTGTAAAATATTAAACGTTGTACATGTCTCCACCTATATTTTGTGTTAACTAGAGCTGCTGTCACAACATACTACCTGGTTCCGCACCGAGATAGTGTCCCTGTCGAACTTCTCTTCAATGTTCTACATGCTGACATGTTGCAATAATGTAACTTCCATTTGTTTCTATCTACGATTTATCTAAATAGTATACCAGTACAGGTAACGTCATCTGTCTTTGTCTAACATTGTAGATATTGCATTACAGAATCTGGAGTAATGTCGAGGACTATTTTAATATTAATTTAGAATAACTTTATTTTTCTTTGATCAAAAGACTTGAAAATTGGTACACAGCCACGTCTGTCTATGTTCTTTTAAGTTTTTAAATGTTTGTTTCAATCACTTAAACAATTTGGGAGATATAGCGTTTAAAAAATATTTTTAAATTTTTTGTTAAGAAAAATGTGGCGTCAAGATCTGATGAACGAACTCATCCAAGCCATTAACAAAATAAAGGTAATTCCTAAATTTGGTCCAAATCAGTAAAGAATTTTTTGAGTTATCGGTTGGATATATATATATATATATATATATATATATATATATATATATATATATATATATATATATATATATATATATATAATTTCAACAACACACCATGAGGCCTTACAGCCTAAATACTATCGTACCCTGGGTGTTGACAAGAAGGAAAAAGGCAGCTTGTTAATTCTGGACTTGAAGGTTTGGAGGTTCGGAGGAGAAGGAAAAACATGTGCCGGCAAGGAATTCACAACTTGGAAGTCTTCGGGACAAAAGAGCGGGCATAACAAGATGTTCTATGTCTGGTGACCTGGACAGTAAAATGGTGTATTCACTGTGTTCCCCTGGTAGATCTGTTGGGGGTAGCAGGTGGGAGAAGTATGGAGGAAAGCTCCCCTGAGCAGTGTCCGTGCACATATCTATAAAAGAGAGAGAGAGGTCACCAACGGCACGTCGGTGGGCAAGGGATGGCAGCCTTTGGGTGAGGGTAGGGTCACCGATGAGACGTATAGCTCTCTTTTGAATGGAGTCCAGGATAGCGAGTGTAGAAGCGGCAGCTGCACCCCAGATGTGGGAGCAGTATTCGAGGTTTGGCCTTATTTGTGAAGTATATAAGGTATAGAGATTAGCTGGTGAAAAGTATTTGCGAGCCCGGAAGAGGAAACCTAATTTCTTAGCAGCCGCTTCTGCAATTGATGTGACATGTTGGTGCCAATTAAGATTTCGATCCACAGAAATGCCAACAAGAGAAAATGACTCATTACTTTGAATAACTTGGTTGTTCATTGTGATGGGTCTATGGCTGGTGTATCTCTTGTAAAAAAGAAAGCAAGACTTAGTTTTGGTGGGGTTGAATTGTACAAGATTTCTACTTCCCCAGTCTAATATTTTTTAGAGATCCACGGAGACAGAACCCTCCATGAGTCTGAGATCCTCATCTAATTGGGCTAAAGAGGCAGGCTTAAAATATTGTATCTTTGAGTGGAGGGTGCTGTCGTCAGCGTAACTGTGAACTGGGTTGGATGTGCTAGAGAGGAGGTCATTGATGTAGAGAAGAAACAAAGTAGGGGCTAAAGCTGATATGTATGTATGTATATATATATATATATATATATATATATATATATATATATATATATATATATATATATATATATATATATATATATATATATATATATATATAAACATTTTAACTGACCTTGGAAATGGGTTCCAGGGGATCTAATTCGTGCTCATTTGAAGACGTTTTCTGAAAGTCTCACCCTTAATACCGCTCTATTAGTGAATTTTCTTAATGAAAATTCACTAAAAACACATTTCACATTACTCTCATATATATTTTACTTTTGAAGTAAGTTTACCAAATGTCATCATTAGTGGACTAACAATTTTTTTTTCCTGATTTTAAATTGATAAAAAAAATTTCCACACTTTAAAAAGAAAGGCTAATGAATTATTCCTAGTTTTGAAATTTACATTTAACCCAACTCTGCAATCAAGTGTTTTAAAATGATTTAGTCAATATATAAATCACAAAATATAAAACTAGAATTATGCTGTATTGATTCAATTCTAACATATGACTAGAAAAAAAGATAAAAATAATAAGAAATGGAAAATTATGAGCTGACAATTATGGTAAGTTAATTATTAATACTACGACAGAATACACAAAAATGGGACAATGAACCATTTTAAAAACATAGTTTATGTTTAAGTTTTGAGACCCATTAGCTTATTTTTTTTTGTAGATTGCCTGTTACTTTAAAACATAATAATGAATTGGTTAGTTGCATCTAAATAATCAAGCATACAAGACATAAGTTTTTTAATTATCACTTCTTAGTCTATACAAATGGAAAGATACCTGCGTTTGCATACTTTTTTATTTACAAGTTTAGCCCAGTCAAATTAGACATTAATGATGAAAAATATCCCGGATAATTGAAAATGGTCTTAATCGCTTCTTTTCCACTTCAGATTGAAGAAAGAAAAAATTCCTGGTGGGTGGGGGCGGAGCTCGAGAGGCGGGGGTTCCTAAAGGTGACTTATTTCGGTTTACATCTCAGAAACTATGAGTCGTATCGAAAAATTGTACATGAAAAGTGAAGCCGACAAAATTTCCTACAAGATTCACTACCTACTTTTGTTTCTAGGACGCACAGCGCTCTGAAGACAGAACTGACTGCCGTGCTCTGCAAAAAACCCACATTTTGTGCCTTCCTGAGCTTTCAACATCTCACTGAAGGTAGTAACGTTCTTTTCCTTCCACCCCTATAAATTTCATGACTAATTCTGTAGCTGACAGTCCGGGGCGGACCCAGGATCCCCTAAAGACCTAGTGCAAAATCGCCTCAAAGAATTTTTTTAAATAAAAATTCACTAAAAGTGCAATTAACTATGCAAAAGAGGTAATTTGTTTCCAATAGTCATAATATTCTTATTTGCCAAATTCAAAGCAAAGTCTTGCCACACACTGCCATGCTTTGCTATAGTCATTCACAGATAATAAGTTACTTCGTGAAGATGGTTCAAATCTGATGTTCTTTTATTAAATCTCACACACCAAATAGTTGCATTTGCAAGCAAGTCCGCTACAAATCTAAACTATTATTAATTAAGCCAAAAGCATTAGTAGGTATCTAAACATCTGCAAGTTATAATGTTTCAATCTAAGGTTACAATTTTTCTAATACTTTCAAATTACTTAATTCCACATTTAAATAAAACTCCATTAAAATATTAATATACAGGCTGGGGCAATTGGGAGGACGTTTTTGAAACGACAATAACTCAGCTGTTTTTTAACTTAGCAAAATTTTTTATTGAGACAAAATGAAAGCTTAAAAAACCTCTGGGCGCAGCAATTGCGTTATGGCACTGAATTTTCATAAAAATGTTTTTAAATAGCAAATATGTGTTTTTTTTTTAAGAGAGCAGGCATCAAATTTAGTTACCAGTATGACCTATATAGTAAAAACAATGTGCCATGTTTCATCAAAACAACTTTATTGTTTGAAAATGTTCACAAGAAAAACTTAAATTGTTCCCGAACAAACTGGTTTCCTGGTCAACCTTATAGGTTAATAGCAAATTGAGCTATTCAAATTTGAAGCATTTAATGAAAATTCGCTACCATAATGCACTTGCTGCGTCCCGAATTTCTTTTCTTACTAGGATGTATTATATTTCGATGGAAAATGCAAAAATGCAATAACATAGGGTGTGTTCGATTAAAAAAAAAAAATAAAAAAAAAAATAAAAAAAAAATTTAAATCACGAACGACTTATGGACCACCTGTAATTGTGGAAATATTTTTTAAGGTGTAGCTCAAGACACCCTATAATTAATGTATACAATTTTTTTCGTAACTTGCATAATAATGGATATATTGAGCTTTAATGATTTTTTACGAAAATTCGACAAAAATGATATACCATTTAAACGATAAACTCTATAGCCAACACTACTGCTAGAGCATCAGAGAAAGGGTCTATTTTAAATGAATTTTCTGGGAAAATTTTAGTAAAATGAAGGACAATGACGATTGAAACTAAGAGTTCAGGTTTTGTAAAACATTCTTCTTGAGACATTTTCTTTGGATAGCTCATATTAGTTTTAGGTTCATCGCCTAAATATTACCAATTTTGACATTTGAAATCGCGACTTTGACGTTTTGAGGAAAACCCAAATTTATTTTTATTTAAATGCCTGTAACTTTTTTATCCTTTAACCCACAGAGCTAAATTTTGGTATGTAGCTTACCTATAATGATATAAACCCGTGTACCAAATAATTGGATGCCCTTACTTTCTTAATTCCGGAGATATAAATTTTTTTTGAACGAAAACTCAACATTTTCCCGGAAAACCTCGTCCGATTTTCCTGACTAACGAACGTATCCAAGCCATTTACAAAAGGAAGGTACATGCCAAATTTTATCAAAATCGGCCCATTATTTTTTGAGTTATCGGTGTGATACATATATACATACATACATATATATATATATATATATATATATATATATATATATATATATATATATATATATATATATATATATATATATATATATATATATATATATATATATATATATATATATATATATATATATATATATATATATATATATATATATATATATATATTGTATATATAAACATAAAAATTGAAACTGACCCCGGATATGGGTTCTAGGGGTCCTAATTCGCACTCATTTGCAAAAAACTTTTCAAAATTCAAAAGTCGGGATCTCCCCATTAGTGAATTTTTTCTACGAAAATTCACTAAAATGAAAAAGTGAGAATCATGAAAGAAAATCATGTTCTGAAAATAATATCAGGCAGATGACATCAGTTTTCTGCAATGCACCGCTGTACTCGTTCCTCAAAGTTCCGCATTGCTCTCTCCAACAAGTTGATATTGATTGCCCTAACTTATCTTGTGGTGGCTTCTTCCAACTCTTGCAGGTTTTAAGGTTTATCGATGTAGACCTTAACCATTGTGATTCCTCACAAAAAATAATCACATGAGGTGATGTTTGAGGAATGAGGGGGACACAGCACATCACTGAAATGAGACATTACCTGTCCTAGGGAAAATGCTATCCGTACCAAAAACACCCTTCTATTATGCCCCACCCTATATTAATATCTACTAATTTTCAATTTTATTACACAAATGCAACAAATACGGGGTGCAATTATCTCATCGTATCATGAAAATTGCCCAAGACATAAAAAGACAGTCGAAGGTCATCTTGGTGGAACAAAAATGCCCCTAAATTAAGCAGAGAGGTTCATCGCCTCTAACGTCGTGTTAAGACTGAAGGCAACTGGGAACAATATAAACCTGCTGTAATATACTACTACAAAGACATAAAGAAAGCAAAGAGACTCCTCGAGAAAGTAAAGGTAGGCCCGATTTACACAGCAGTACCAGATTCTCTTACGTGACCATGCTCTGTAGCTGGGATCGATAAAACGACCAGATGGGTCCTTTACAGAAAGGCGAAAGGAAACATTAGAGCTCTTTCAATCGGCAAAGCCAGGTTGTCCCTGTGGACCTGGCGAAGGATCTTCGGGAACCTCCAAGGAACAAACCCACAGCAAGTGTTTCGGCTCTATGTAGTGTTTATCAGACCAATGATAGCCCATGAAGTTATAGTTTGGTGGCCTAAGACACTTCATGGTATTGCGAGGGCCGAACTGGTTCAGCTGCAGAGACAAGTGTGTCTGATGATGACCACACCATCAGTTGCTCTGGAAGCCCCCCTAAATAACTCACGTCTTTACACATGGTCGGAGATGAAGGTTCCATATAAACTTCAACAAATGGCTGACAGCATGCTGAAGGCAATCAGTATTGGAAGAACTAGACTCCTTGATGACATTGAAAGTCCCAAAGTTCTGGGAATGATCACACATCTGATGCCTACAAAGACATGCAGAGACCTGTCCCTTGAAATTATTCTTCCAGACAGGAGGACTGGGATTGACATAAAACATCCTGGCAGATCTCTGCTGGTACATAGATGGCTCCAAAACCAAGTCAGGGGCAGTTCAGAGGCAAGAATATCATCTAGCCTCAGTAAATATCTAACCATATTCTAGACAGAAGATAAGACATGGAGATGTGTGCGAGCGAAATTAAACAAAAACGTTGCACAACAAAACGGTTAAAATAATTTCTGACAAGACCAGGTGCTATAAATGCACTTGGCGCCAACTGTTGCAATTCAAAAACGGCATGGAGTTGCATGACTGGCAAGAGCGTTGGCTGTTACATTGCGATCAAGATCCAAATGCCCTGGCATTCAGACCAAACACCTCAATATTGGTACACAGTTCATAAAGAGCAGCCTTGCAACTCTATTCCATTTTAAAATTGTAACAGTAGAAACTAAGTGCTTTATAGCAGCTTGGCTGTCAGAAAATCTTTTAGTTCTTTTGTGTGTGCCAGTGCTTTGTTTAATCTCCCTTGCAGACATCTCGGTGGTATATATTTTTGCCTGGTATCTGGTTGCATGCTTACCGATATATTCTTGCCATGGAGCTACACTCAGATACACCTGCTCCTGCCCCTGACTTGGTTTTGGAGCAGTTCGTGTACCAGTAGCGATCTGCCTTCAATAGGATTGCTTTATTTCAATCTCAGTCCTTCCTACTTGGAAGGACAATCTTGAATGACAGGCCTCTGTAGGCATCAGATCTGACATCATTTCCAGAACATCGTAACTTTCAATTGATAAGTGTAATTTTCCCACACTGATTGCCCTCAGCATGTGGACTGTTTGTTCAAGCCTGTACATTGCCCATCTAGCCATATATAAAGCAGTGGGACATTTAGGAGGATTTCTAGAGTGGCTGATGGTGTGCTGCTCAATGTGTGTTATATCAGTCACACTTAGTTCTGTAGCTGAGTTAGTTTGGCCCTCGCTGTACCACGAAGTCCAAATAGGCCACCACACTATGGTTCCATAGGTTATCATAGGTCTGATAACCACTACATAGAACCAATACATTTGCTGATGGTTTGTCCCTCAGTTGTTCCAACAGATACTTTGGTATGTCTACAGGGATAACTTGGGCCTGCATATTACTTTTTCTAAATGTATGTTTCAGTTGAGAGTTTTATCCAGAGTAACCCTAAGATATTTTGCCTGTTCCATAAATGGAAGTGTTTCCTCCATAAAAGTAGGTGGTTTAAATTTGTCCAACCTTCACCTTTTGGTGGACAATGATTATTTTGGGAGGGTTAGCAGTCATCTGGTCCCAATGCCTCTCTAGTGCCTAGTGTCTCTTGAAGAGTACTAGAAAAGTTCTTTTTAAGATTTATCTCTAAACAATGATGAAATCGTTCGCATGTGCTTGGACTTCACCCTCTCACAGTTTAAGGATGGCCAGCAGATCATCGATGAAGAGTGACCAAAGCAGGAGAGATATTACTTCCCCTTGCGGGCACCTTTATTAGCAACAAAGATAGTTCGTTATTTATAGTAGATATATCGCTGGTTTGAAGGTACACAAACAATGTAAATCAATTTGTGACATGATGTTGTTATCAGTGTCTAAGAATCTGATATAAATTTTGATGGCCAATCTGTTTTACGTATGAAAACTTAAGGTAATATACATGTTGTTCTCTTTAACAATTATTTTGATCCTTGTTTTATCTACCTGATAAAATTAAAAACAAATTTGAACCACCATCACACAAAGATGACATGCAGAAAGAAGAAATTCACTTACGGTTTTAGGAGTTGTTAATTCGCCTCTTCCAGAGTTAAAAAAACATACATTTATTGCTATTATAGACTTAGGTAAAGTTATTTACATAGTTATACACACTCTGAATGTCTCAGAAATCATACAGTACTTTTAGAGCAAAAAAATATTATGATTTACTGACTTATTTAACATGCAAAGTAATAAAAATTTTGTTCTGAATTAGGGCTTAAAATAAGACAAAACTAGATCCACTTAGATAAAAATCTAGACAAAAAGTTAGAAATCAAAAAAAAATCCCTTCTGTGGTTACATTTTGCAAACTAGGATTAATATGTTATAAATTTTCTATTAAATTATTGGTTCTTCTGTGATAATAAAGTCACTGAGTGAAGATTATAACCTGTGATGAGCACTGATAAGCACACTTGGAGAACCCAAATTACCACAACACATTAAAAAAAATCTGATGATCGTTTCATTAACCAAGTTAGCTTCATCAGAGGATGAATAATTCTAAATATCTTATATCTACAACTCTATTTATTTTTTATTTATTAACTTTATTATATAGAAATATTCTTTTGCAGGTAGTCGGTCACTAATGAATTAGTGAGGTTCAACGACACAAAAATTAACATATTTCGTTTGGCACAAATATCTGAATTCTTTTATTATCTATCGGACATGCCAGTATTTTTTGTGAAGTAATCCATCAATCGACTATCCATAGGCGGAGCGAGATTCATACACTTTTATTATTACTATATTTAGCAATATATACAGGGTGGTTCGCAATGCAATGGACACAGAATGTGTGCGTATAGAGAACCTCAGAACAAGCTGATTTTTTATATAAAATTTTTCTGACACCTGTGGTTGGTGAGATATTGACTTTCAACATTGACAAACGTTTGACGATGTAGTATATTACGATTAGGAAATCTTCCATATATCTTTACACTTCTGCGGCAATTACCCTCGGAAAACCTTAATACCATAATCATTAACCGATAATTTTCCAGCCATTTTGAGCAACACATTATTATCAAAAAAAAAAAAAAAAAAAAAAAAAAAAAAAAAAAAAAAAAAAAAAAAAAAAAACACAAGAAACACAGGACAATAATTATTGTAAAACTTATTACATTTAAGTAATGTCAGATTTGACAACGACTGTAACCCAGCAACAGATGACTTGCAGAGCACCCAAGGCATCCTCTATGAGACTAATGCCTAATAAAATCTTCAATGGACATAATTTTGTTTTGATCTCAACTCTAAAAATCTCAATTTTCTCAAAAACGGGCGGTTTGTCGAAAAATTCACAAGAGGAGAAAAAGATAGAAAATTTGTATAAAATTGATGCACTTTAACTTTTAATTAGGTTAGGGTTTAAAAAAATCAAATCATAAAAAGGTGACCCACCCCTAACTCACCCCTTTTTGAGTTTATATCTACTCCAAATTTTTGTCAAATAACGATGTTGATAAACAAAAACCATATACCAAATTTGGTTGTTCTATGTTAGGGCACTGCTGCAATAAAACTGTTTCTTGTAACTATTAAAGAATCTTCCGAGATCAATATCCCACCAACCATCGGTATCACAGAAAAAAATTATATAGAAAATTGTCATGGTTTGAGGTCCTCTACACGGACACATTCTGTGTACATTGCGTTGCGAATCCTACTGTATACTTTCGAAGGCGTTTAGCTGTCCTGGCTGTCTAACATTTTAAAATTAACTTTAGATTCTTCTGTATATACTCTCTTCAAGTTCAGATCTGTTGCAATTATTTTGATGTTAGTTGGGTTTTGAAAGAGTTTTATTAACAAATTGTGTAACCTATGTTTTTTAGGTTTTTGTATAAATATTCAGATTACTTACACATTTCCAAATTTGAAGACACTGTGCATGGTTCTGAGATATTAGAGTGTATCTATATACAGAGACTATCAAACAAAATATATACTAAAGTAAATGTTTTTTTGAAAATTTAATAGTACATTATGATCACACCATAATTGTGTCAAGCTCAAACACCCCATACAAAAGTTGACAAGAGTGTAGTTTGCCACAGCTGCAGTGGTGTTGCAAGTTCATTTCTATAATGCGTGTTACAGTTATAGTTTTCGTTCTTCTTCATTCTGTCCTCTCTGGTATCCCATATATGTAGAAGACAGGTAAGAACGTATTCACTTACTACGGTCAGTATTTTATGTTCTTTGAAAAGCACCCTGCAGCTATCTAATGGACCAACGTTCCTTAAAGCTCTAATAGCCTTTTTCTGCTCAAGAAGGATTATGTGAAGTTAATTGGATGAGCCCCAGACCAGAATCCTATAGAGTGCAAAATATGTCACGCTAGCTGCCAGATAACTGGAACACCTAAATATAATAATAAATTTTCGAACTGCATATACCACCATCAACAGTCTAAAACATAAATCTTCTACATGCTGAAGCCACTTGAGAGATTTGTCCATCAAACCTCACAATCTTCAGCGCACCCTCATTTCTTAAACTAAATTTCATTATTTTAGTTTTATCATCATTCACCAGAAAACCAATTTTTCGCTTCATGAATGCTAGTTAAATGTCTGTTCATGGTCTTCTTAGTAACTTTTAGCTCTGTTGATGAAGCTTGTATCATCTGTAAACATATAGGTTCCATATGTTTCAATACTTGGAAATGGGACATTGACATAAATTATAAAGACGGTGGGACCCAAGAGAGATCCTTGTGGTACCCCAGGTTTCAAACACAATACTGGACATATTGTTCCACTTGACCATTTGCATTCTGTCATAGAGGTACAATTTGAACAGATACCACAAGTACACTTGGAGAACCCAAATCACCACAACACATCTTTTTAAAGACCTGGATCGTTTCACTAACAACGTTAGCGTCATCAGAGGATCAAAAATTCCAAACCCCTCGCACCATAATAGTAAAGCTTATCAAGAAGGATACTGTGATCCACAGAATCAAAGGCTTTACTTAAGTCAAGAAATGTTATTTCTACTTTTTTTTCAAAGTCATCTTATATGCGTCACTACCTGTGAAAGTGCAGAGATGGTTGTCTCGTATTTTCTGTACCCAAACTGATTTTCAATTAAGACTTCATTTCCTCCAAAAAATTTCTCCAGTCCCTGTTTTATAAGGCTTTCAAAGATTTTTAAAAACACTTTTAGATTGTCTAAGTTCGTTCTTATATGAGGTAAGGGCTTGTCAGAATTCAGCACCGCTCTCAGTCTTTTTTGCCCTATTAAACAGCCGGCTCAGTTCCTTGTTCCACCAAGGCATGTCCCTTTGGGTTGCTTTTCGCTTAAGAGGGCAGGTGTTCTGATAGGCTATCTTATTAACTTGGTTTGTGTGACAGCTTCTTCAAGTTGCTCTGCAGTGTCCAGGTCACAGTTCAATCCAATTAGTCAAGCAAATACAGATATACAATTTTTCCCTAGCTAACATAAAAATTCCCTGACTTTTGGCAACATTTTGCATAATTTCCCTGACAATTTTTTAACATCAACTGAAATTCTCTGGCGTTTCTAGGTTTTCCAAACAAGCAGGCTTCTTGATCTACAACAAACTTACACCAACTTTTGGTACACTGCCACATAGACATGCAGCTCTATGATCTATTTGGCTGTTTATATTGGTAAATAGGGTGTGTAAAAATTAAAATAATGTAAAAATGGTGTAACATTTAGATTTGACATTTATTGTAATGAAAAAGTTTATAAAAAGTAACTTCTTGATACTCTTTTCATTTAATTTGCACAACAGATCTTTTTTGAGCTCCTTCTTCTTTTTTGATGATAATCAGGCTTTTATTTAACAAATACTTCAGCATTAATTTTGTTCGACAGTATTAATGAATTAGTTATCAACTGTTAAAATATCTAAATACCTGTGAAGTGTCATCAAGTGGCTGTAAAGGTGCTGATGTTGATGTCAGGAAGTTCACAGGGGCATTGGGGTCGTTGACAGGTTGTGGTATGAAGAAGTTCATTTGTGGGACAGAACCTGCGTTTAGATCTGCCCCTGGCTGCATGCCAGTTTTTCCAGACGGGTTAAATACATCAACGTATGATTTCTTAAGATCTGCAAAAAAATAATTCATAATATAATACATTGGACGAACACATGTAAATTTTCTCTAACAAAGCATATAGATTCAAATGTACAGAGGTGTCCGGTAAGTATAGGGTAACATTTGACCAGCATACAGGGATGTCAAAATAATACTAGTAGTTCACATAATCATTTTACATCACGTCCCTCCTAACAAAGATATCAGGCCCCAAAGGTGCAACTGAAGATTTATAGTTTCAATTACAGCCTTGTATATTTTAATGAAAAAGGTTATAACATTATACATTTTCATTTAACCCCTGTAGTACATCCACAAGGGTGTGATATCTTGCCCTTATTGTGGACCTGTTTTTCCTAGAGCCATTTTGCTCATTTGTTAAAATACCATTTTCTTCAGACATTTGAATTTTGAAACAACCAAATTGGTGATTTTTAAATAAGGATTTTGGAGCGAATCGAAGTTACGGAGCATATTTATTGCAAGAACTGTATTTTATAAGGTCTTAAGTCTCTGTTTTAGCAGTTACTGTTTTTCATTTGACTAAAATGTTTGCAAAAAATTCATCCGAAATAAATCTTTTCTGCAATGCTTTGGCAGCATTTAAATGATAAAGAGTTTGTGATTTAACTGATATTTGATATGTAACAAAGTCTAGGCCCAGGTGAGCCTGTAGTGAGGCGGAAATCTCTGGAGTGATATGCACTTGGATTTTGACGCCTCTGCTGTGGGCTTAAAAATTGACAATTGGCCTCTCTTGGTAGTTACTCAGGGTTGCCAGATGATACCGCCCTGGGCTTAGCGCCGGCGAGTGTCGTGTATCCAGACGATCCGGAGTGGGCTAAGATCTCTGATGAGTGGTATACACCCAGAGTTTGAGGCCCCTGCTGTGTGCTTTAAAGCGGACAGACGGCCTCGCTTGGGTGAAGCTCGGGAGCGGGACTCTATGGGATGTCGCCTTGAGTCTAGCACTGGTGAGTGCCAGGTTTAGGTGAACCCAGAGAAGAATTGAGATCTCTAGGGGTGGATTACACCTGAAGACGGATGCTGCTCAAGATCGGGACTTGATACCGCCCTGAGTCAAACACTGTTGGGTCCAGACGAACTTGGAGAGAGGTTATCTCTCTTTGTGCTTTGAAACGGGTAAGCGACTCCATTCAGATGGCAGTACATGTGTCAAACAAACTTTCACCCTCAAACCTCCTTCTCTTATTGTTCTGAATGCAAGCAATGTTTATGTAGCTCATTGGTCGGCTGTAATACGAACCTAATGGAAACTACTATTACACATATTTTTTTTACTTACTCCGGCTTCTGCTTTGTAATTTGAACATGTTTGGTTGGTTAGATTTCTTGAGCCCATCATCAGAAACTGAACTGTTTGTTTCTAATTGAGACTGCTGGATCATCCCAGGCATAGTGGGTATTTCAGCTGTAAAGAGAAAAATAATTACTGCTTCTTGTAAACATACATTTATTTGTTACTACCTGGTGCTGGATTTGGTTGTGACTGTATTTTAGGCATCAATTCTGACATTTTGGGTGGTGGTTGTAGTTGTGTTGTACCATTAACTGAGTCATCTTCATTGTTGATCCAACGTTTCTTAACAGGATCCCAAATAATCTAAAACAAGTGAATACATTATCAAATTTAAAATCGCTATAAAGCAATGACATGTTCCAGTAAAATGACAATTCAAATCTCTAAAATTTGTTTAGATAAAGATTCAGAATCTTTATACAACTTAAAAATACTTTTGATAAGGTAGGTAGGTAGAGAGGTACCATAAATTAACCAATATGTTTCGAATGAATGTATGTCTTTCTTCACAAAGCTGTAAGGATTTAATAGTTTAAATAATCTTCTATTTGGGTATATTTATTTATTTAAAGAACTTCATTGAAACAATAAAATTCATACAAACAAGAGGTTGGCAATCAAAGCAGTCATCTAAACAATATAGATACCGAAACATAAAAAGAACAAGACACAAAATGTCGTCAATCTGTCTCCACATGAATGACCTCCTCTCTAGCACATCCAACCCAGTTCACAGTTCGGAGGATGACGGCACCCTCCACTCAAATATACAATATTCTAAGCCTGTCTCTTTAGCCTAATTAGATGAGGATCGCAGACTCATGGAGGGTTCTGTCTCTGTGGATCTCCAAAAAATATTAGACTGGGGAAGTAGAAATCTTGTACAATTCAACTCCACCAAATCTCAGTCTTGCTTTCTATCTCATAAGAGATACATCAGCCCTAGACCCATCACAATGAACAACCAAGTCATTCAAAGTAATGAGTCCTTTTCACTTGTTGGCATTTCTGTAAATCGAAATCTCAATTGACACCAACATGTCACAACAATTGCAGAAGCGGCTGCTAAGAAATTAGGTTTCCTCTTCCGGGCTCGCAAATACTTTTCACCAGCTAATCTCTATAACTTATATACTTCACAAATAAGGCCAAACCTCGAATACTCCTCCCACATCTGGGGGGCCGCTGCCTCTTCTACACTCGCTATCCTGGACTCCATTCAGAAGAGAGCTATACGTCTCATTGGTGACCCTACCCTCACCCAAAGGCTGCCATCCCTTGCCCACCGATGTGCTGTTGGTGACCTCTCCCTCTCTTTTATAGATATTTGCACGGGCACTGCTCAGAGGAGCTTTCTTCCATAGTTCCCCCACCTGCTGCCCACAACAGATCTACCAGGGGAACAGAGGGAGTGCACCCTTTTACTGTCCAGGTCACCAGACATAGAACATCTTGTTATGCCAGCTCTTTTGTACCGATGACTTCCAAGTTTTGGAATTCCTTGCCGGCACATGTTTTTCCTTTTCCTCCGAACCTCCAAACCTTCAAGTCCAGCAATAACAAGTTGCCTCGTTCCTCCTTGTCGACATCCATGGTACAATAGTATTTAGGCTGTCAGCCCTCGTGGTGTGTTGTTGAAAAAGAAAAAAATCTAACATCAGCATTGGAAGGCATTTTCACCCAATCAATCTAAAAATTTTCTTGAACTTTTGCTTTTTATAAAAATAATGGAAATCCATAACTGTTGTGTGGATACGGACGCCCTCAAGGTTCAACAAGGAAGATCGTTATTTGAGGATTGTAGCTTTACAAGGCAAAGTTTCCACAACATGATTGACTGGAAATGTTTGGTTGGGAGTTTTACAACAAATGTGTCCTCTGACGAGTCCTGATTATGTCTTTGGGTCTATGATGGTCGCAGAAGAGTAGACGACTACGTGGAGAACACACGAATTTAGAATTTGCTGTGGAATGGCATACAGCCCTTACACAGGGGGTGATGGTATGGGCTGCGATAACATACAGTAGCAAATCAACTCTAGTTCTTATTGGCAGAAATTTGAATGCAAAGAATTACTCATGAAACATACTGCAGTCTGTTGCACTGCTGTAGCTACGAAGGTTAATTCAACCTTTTTCGAACAAAACAATGCATTTCCTCATACATCAAGGGTTACTACAACATTCTTACAAGAAAATAATGTGACCCTACTTCCTGACCCTCTCGCTTCACAGACTTGTTACCAATCAAATATGTGTGGGATATGATTGGCAATCGATTGGGTAATTTACCCCAACCACAAAATAACCTAGTTGATCTTTATCACCAAATTCAAGAAGCCTGCGATAATATTCCTCAGAATACTATAAATCATTTGATTTCAAGCATGCCTCGAAGAGTTATCGAATAGGTAAAAACAGCGGCGGACCCACTCATTATCAAATAACTTTGATTAAACACCCATTATGTATAAATTTTATTAAGATTGATCACATCTTACCAAGTGTTCGGATTTTTTGTTTAGAAAGTTAGTATATATTAGGTCTTTTTTATGATTTCTCGAAGGCACTTGACTGCCTTAACCACGAGGTTTTAATGAACAAGCTATGGACAACGGGAATTGGATGTAACGCCTTTAAGTGGGTACAAACTTTTCTTGATAACAGGTCTATTTCTGTTCAGGTTGGTGCAAAGCAGCCTTGGAAAATATGTTTTCACACTGGAGTCCCACAGGGATCAATTCCTGGTTCTCTTTTCTATGTTGCTGGTGACTTGCCGATGAACTCAGGGTGGGTTGATCGGTTGGTTTTGTATGCAGATGATACAAATGCATTAGTGTCTTGTGTCCATATCAACGAAGCCTTAGCAGCGGCAAGTAACGCCTTCCCTGGTATATGTAGGTGGACAGGGACCAATGATTTGAGTCTTACGTGGGTAAGTCTTGTTTTATAGAGTTCCTGCCAAGAAATGTATCCATCATCCAGAGCCATTTGATACGGATCAGAGGCAGATACATGTAACAGGTGAATGTCAGTTTGTGGGAATCTGTCTGGATGCAAAGCTAACTTGGGAAAAGCACACTCCTTCGGATATGCTGACTTTTTCATGTTTTCTTTTTCGTTCTTTCAGAGGCACAGTTGATCAGGAGATATTGGTGGCAGTTTATTATGCTTTAGCCCAAAGTCACCAACTTTATGGGCTAATATTTTAGAGTGGTTCTGTGCATGCGGAGGAGGCATTTAGTAGTAGTAGTGGTTGGTTTACTTATGAGCTGAGGTAGATGAGAGAACATTTGCGGTTAGCAACAAAACCATATATAAACAACATAGAAAACTATATAGGGATAAAATTCAAGGATAAGATTGCTGTAAATGATAAATTGATTCGTTCATCTAACAATGATATCAGACAAATGTGGGAGATAATCAATAAGAACAGAAACAATAATAAGAACCCACTAACAAGAACAAAAACATTATTTCTGATAACTTTAATCAATATCTTTCAAATATTGCTCGTGTTCAGAGCACAGATGATATCTCATAACGGCCCTAATAGCCTTAAAAATGTAATTAGTAAAAACACCAAAAGAATTAGTACAAGTAGGTCAGTTAAATTCTGTAAGGAAGTTATGTAAACATTTCAATGAATGGATCGACATTGAAATTATCACGTTCAGCATATAAGCAATAACAAACGGATTCATAATATAGACAAAAATGTTATAGTCAGCAAGGTTAAGAATCAAAATATGTTATTGTTGGTAAATATAAAGGAGATTCACTGTCGTAAGAAAACATAGTTAACTTAAACACCGTTCTACAATGTAGGCGGAAAATATATCGTTCATTTTAAATAAGCTTCTGAAATTTAGTCGGGTAAAATAACGCCGCGATTATTTAATTATGTAAACACTGTTATTATTTAATAGTCAAAGATGACCATACCTAAGTAAGTTTCTCTTATTCCATTTGTTATATCATTATTGTTACTATTATTATGTGTATTTAGTTTTGTGCTTTAATATTGTTATCAATATACCGTTATCTATTTCATAACACATGTGCTTCGTTCCTACATCTTTTATTCCGATAATTAACCTCCGCTCCCGTAAACACTCGTCTTGTTACAGAGAACACCCCTGTCTCTAATGTTGATCATTTAAACTATCTTAAAAGCATGGATTTCAAGAGTAGATTTTATTTTCATTAAGTAAGCTTTAACGAAGTAAGGGATATAATTGATAATATTAAAAATAAAAGCCGTCGTGACATATTTCGCATCAACATGAGTCATTAGGGTGATTAAAAATGTAATTTTGGCACCTTTTGCAGGGCTTAGTAACCAATGTGTCAGGGAGGGTATTTTCCCGTGTATTCTTACGACGGCTATGGTGGTTCCATTATTTAAGAAGGTTGACTTAGATGTGAATTACAGACGAATTTATTTGCTCCCTGTCATTTCTAAGATCATTGAAAAATGAATGGCAACTCAAATGACTCAGTTATTTGAAAGCACAACTTATTTAATGAGAGTCAATTTGGCTTTAGAAGGGATAGAAATACAGTTTTAGCCACAATGGACTTACTTCAGGGGATTTGTGATAGCTTTCATGGGCTGCAGTTTAGGACGGTTCTACTTTGTGACCTGTATTTTTTCTCCCTCAGGGCTCGTCCGCGTCTTTGCGGCCCCGATAGCACCGCAGCCTTTGGCTTATTGTGCATGCCCTTTGTTTTCTACTGCACCCATTCCAAAATCACTGTGCCTTGAACTAGTCTGCACAGCAATTTGTAGGGTGAAGTTTTATATTGCTCTGTCTCCGGTCTAGGCTGACCGTAGATCAGTTGTCTTTTGTGGTCCAGAGCTTTACACTCGCACAAGATGTGCTGGGCTGATTCCTCCCCCTCGCCGCAGAGTCAGCATGCGAGCTCCCACTCGAACCGCCCCATTTTATGCAGGTGTTTCTTGACGGCCATGTCTCCCGTCAAGAGTCCTGTTATATTTCTGAGCTGTCCTCTGCTAAGATTTGGCAGCTCCACAGCTCTCTTTGAACTGGGTTCCGCAATTACTGACTTCCCACGTCTGAGCCCTCGACAGTCTGCCCAGTACACCTTGTGTTCGTTTCTGACCCAGGACTTAATGGCTCCCCTGGCAGTGCTCTTTGTCACACCTAGAACCGGTTCTGGTCTCATAAATGGTTCTGCTGACCCTCTCTTTGCGAGACTGTCAGCTTCTTCACTGCCTCCGAGTGACCCAACACCCAGATGAGGGTGACCTCACTTTGTGATCTTAGATTGTGTGGGCCACAGGATTCCTCTGTGGAATCAGATTATCACTGTCGCCTACTTTTTCAAAAATATTTCCATGTCTGTACATATACCAATTGGTGCTACTTATAATGGAGAAAGAACATTACATTGTGACCAGTGGCGATCGCATGAATATAACCCAAGGAATAATAGTGATATATATATATATATATATATATATATATATATATATATATATATATATATATATATATATATATATATATATATATATCAGCTATAGTCGTGCGGCGGGGTAGCATAATCCGTATTACCTCGGAGTTGTTTTTATAACAAAATACCAACATGGGTGAAAAGCACAGACTTACTAACGAGTTTAAATCTCTTGTGTTTGAATTTTTATTAGCAGGTGCATTTTACTCATGAGCGAAATTCTCAGTACATAGGTTTTTTTGAGTACTATGTGTTGTGTTTGTTTGTGTGTGGTTTTAAGTTGATGTGTGTAATTTTTATCTTTTTTGATTTCTATGTATTGGCTAGTTAGATAGGTTGTTTATTACCTGATACATGAATGTTTGATCTGTTTTGATTTATGAACAAAAAATGGACATTAAAAGTTATTATTGCATGTGTTTCGTATCTCAGAATGCGTGACGCAGGGAGCAGTAATAGGGCATGCAAGAGTCACCAAGGAGGTGGAAAAGGAAATTCCGATTTCCGCTATAAAGGTGCAGGATGCCGAGGATGATATTAGGTTGACTAGGCCATACACCCTCAGGATCCCCAGTAGGGATCAGTGGAGGGAAAATGAGGTTGAATTCCAGCCCGCAAGCCTGGTCTGTTTCACCGACGGATCGCGGCTGGAGGACCAAAACAATCCCCCGGGGCAGGAATATACATCGAGGGCCTGGGGGTGAGCGAGAGCTATGCCCTTGGCGCATATACCACGGCATTCGAAACAGAGGTGTACGCTATTCTGTCTGTGGCTAACAGACAGGATGTGAAGAGGAGTCTCGAGAAATGTGTGTCAGGTCTACACTGGTTCAGGAGTGCGCTGACGCCCTCAGAGGGCTAGCCAGGACAAAGGAGGTACACTAGTGTGGGTTCCTACACTGTGGCGTGGCAAGGAATGAGGTCGCGAATAATCTCGCGAGGCTTGGTTCCCGGCGGCCGTTCTGTGACCCGAAGCCGGCCATAGGTATAAGTAGGAAGTCGGTCTCTGTCTCCTTACACAGGTGGACCGAGGAAGCAATGAAGAGGCACTGGTGGTCGGTTGGTGGCTGCAGGCAGGCGAGGGACTTCGTGGAGGGGCCGGCAGAGATAAAGCTGTCTGGCTACTGGGAAGGAGTCGACCTACGCTTCGCCGCATCCTTGGGGTGCTCATAGGCCACTGCGCCCTTAGAAGACATTTCACTTTGATAGGCGTAGAAGGATCCCATTTGCCAGGAATGCGGCGAGGATGAGGAAACGTCCTACCACTACCTGTGCGAATGCGAGGCTTTTGGGAGTCTTCGAGCAGAATTGTTCGGATCGAGGACTCTGCAGAGGAATCAGGTAAGTACCGTCCAATTGAAGACCGTCACGGCCTTCATCTCGAGGTCGAGGCGGTTTGGCGACGGAACCGAGGAGGAGTAGAGCATGGTTGCTGGGGTTGGCAAAAAGGGCCCATGGTGGCCTACTTGCTTGGCGTTGGCCTCCCCACCACTGCTAATACTACTATTATTGCATGTTTAGGGGCATCAGAAGTTAAAATTGTGTTTATTGCAAGCACAAGCTTTAAGCTTATTTGTAAAACACATTCCCAAATTACGTATAAATATATAGACTATACTATGCTATAAAAATACACTATGCAATAAACTTGGAGAATATTAAATCCTGAAGAACTAGAACTTGTTTTTTATATTTCAAACTGGAACACAACTAGTTATAATTTTTTTCCTCTCAGTAGGAGATCGAAAAAAGTAGTGGTTACTAATTACTTACTGTTGGATTTTTGTCATCTGGCAATTTCATCTGATTCCTGGGTTTCGGAGCTAACCGACTAAAAATTCCACCAAACCATCCGGAACTCGTGGACTTATCTTGTTGCTGTTGTTTTTCTGCTTTTGACTTTGCAGATGCCTGTGACTGCTGTTTCCCAGTAGACTCATCTTCACCAAACAAATCGCCCCTTTTGGACTGGTTAGGCAAGGATATCTGGGGTCGCACCTCCTAAATAAGAGATCATGGTAAAAAAAAATGTATCAGTATTGACAACTGTAGTCATTACAAATATACAATTACAAACCTTAGCATATCACCCAGTATTACTATAATTTCCAATGCATAATAGAGAGCCAATGGTTTGCAACGGCTTTGATGAAACATACAACATTCCCTTTTTTAAATCAGCTAGGAATACCAGTTACCACAATGTATACATATGAAAGGATGTAAAGCACAATTAACTATACTAGTTTTTTAAAATTTATTCAAGAACAGGCTATTAAGAAAAAGAGAAAAAATATATTTATCTTATTTTACACTATACACTTAGAGCTGTACATTTGTTAGGTTAGTAAAAAAAAAAAAACGGAATCTTTTGCTTTTTTAACTTCCAGATGGAACCATATATACCACAATCAGGTAGCAGTTTGCTAAAAAATCAATAGAAAGCATTATATGACTAACTTTTAAATAAAAATAAATATTAGATCCAAATCATAAAGTAAAAAAAAATTAATAGAAAATCGGACCCAAAATTGATCTTTAAGAAACCTCAGAGGTAATACGAAAAAGGTTTCAGATTAATCACCATAGCATACATGATAAAATCTTTTGAAAGTATAAGACCTACAGGAAAGGTAAACAAATGGAGCAGCAAGCAAAAGTAACACGTGATGAACATATTATGTAATTTAACATCCCTACAGACCTGTGACAATTCATATGAAGGAAAATCAGTGTTTAGTAGCTGCTACTGAACTTTTGATATGCAAATTAAAAGTAAGCTGCTATCAAATAGAAGAGTGAGGTCTCTGAAGACAGGTTTCCTCGTCAAAAGAGTATCTTGTAGAGAGTAATTACACTTCAAAATAGAATGCCGGTGGCTCTAAGAAACAACACAGCACTATCTGCATTGAGGTTTAAACAATTATAAGAACACCAATCAAAAATCAAAAATATGACCAAGATTTTCTTTGCAAACAAATACAGTAGTCTATATAATCAATGGACGAGTTAATCTTCATTAGCATAAAGAAGGGACATTAAGTAACTGTACAATGTCATTAATAAAAATGTTGAAAAAGACAGGCCCAAGAACCAAACCCTGAGGCACGCCAGGACTGATGGAAAAGTGATTCGACTTTAAACCACGGCACTCTACAAAAGCCACCCTATCAGAAAAATAAGAAGCAAACGGCTCAATAAGATGGCCAGAGAATCCATAGTATGAAAGCTTATGTAGAAGAATACCATGAGGTATCCTCTCAAAAACCTTGCTAAAATCAAGATATATTACATCAGCCTGTTTAGCCGCATACAAAGCACCCGACAAGTATTAAGTAATACACAGTAGATTGGTGACTGTTGAGCTACCATTCACAAACCCATATTGATTCTCAGAGATGAGGTATTTAATGTGAGATTTTTTTTTTGAAAATCATGATCATGATCCGTCTGTAGTTTTCTATATTAGCCCGGCCCCCATCCTTGAATACAGATTTTTAATTTCAACAACACACCACAAGGGCTTACAGCCTAAATACTATCGTACAGTGGGTGTTGACAAGGAGAAAAGAGGCAACTTGTTAATTCTGGACTTGAAGGTTTGGAGGTTCGGAGGAGAAGGAAAAACATGTGCCGGCAAGGAATTCCACAACTTGGAAGTCCTCGGGACAAAAGAGCGGGCATAACAAGATGTTCTATGTCTGGTGACCTGGACAGTAAGAGGGTGCATTCGCTCTGTTCCCCTGGTAGATCTGTTGGGTAGATACAGAACGTGACAACTTCCAAAGACTAGGGAACAAAGCATGCAGAGTAATGAGGTTGAAAATGTTATAAACTGCAATAACATAACCCCACTTTGCAAAAATGACTGTTTGGTAGTATGGTTTTACAAGATTATATTGCAAACACATACAGTACACATTCAGTGCCGGCCTTAACCACCCAGGCGCCCCAGGCGAGTCAATCATTTGGCACTCTTTATTATATGATAATGATATAATACTTATGTATAATTATATATTAAAATAATAAAAGAAGTTAATTGGGTAGCACATTTGTTTTAAATTTAAGATAACGCTAAGCTTGTCTGGCAGTTGGTTGAACTCGAAATGTGTTAAAACTTTACTTTTCTAGCTTTTTTGTCAGCAAATTCTCTAATAAGACAAGCAAAATCTAGGTTTTCTGCAACTTGATTTTCCATGGATAGTGAGGCCAAACTGGTCAATCTGGTTTGAGACATTGTAGACCGCAGGTAGGTTTTTATCAATTTCAGTTTGGAAAA
Organism: Tillus elongatus; assembly: GCA_964006375.1. Lineage (NCBI taxonomy): Eukaryota > Metazoa > Arthropoda > Insecta > Coleoptera > Cleridae > Tillus > Tillus elongatus. The sequence continues at coordinate 292,380,768 of OZ023262.1, forward strand.
ACTGCGTTCACCACTTGCAACAGTCACTGGTATTGTTAACAGAATACGCAACGATATCCAGGTGTTGGGATATCATTCTTGAAGGTTATACTTCTTGATAAAGTTTAAGGCTTCAATAGGCGTTGCTTGCACAATGTTTTAATAATCGTTCTTTATTTTGATTCTTTTTTATGTTACAAGAAACTCCATGGCGTAGAAAAATCTTGCATCTGTTCAAATCTTTCTTTTAAAGATATAAGCACAGTATCCAAAAGAGCATTAAAAAATTCGCGGCGCCCCTGTGCTCCGGCGCGACCGCCCGGGTCGCCCCCTCTAAAGCTGGCGCTGTACACATTTAATGTGTTGTTCTCACTTTGTATGATTTTTAATTATTAATGAATTAGCTTTGGATTTTTTAAAAAGATTTTGATAAGAAAGATGGTTTGGTCGCAGAAAAATAAATTCATAGGACAGTTTACTGCTCAAGCAATGCACAAAGCTGTAGATATAGTAATTAAACAATCGTATTCACTGAGAGATGCAATAGCAAATTGTAATGTAAATTTTCAATAATTAGCGAGATATGTTAGAAAAGTTACAGAGACATACAGAGCAGTACTGAAAAGAAAAATAACGAAGCGCTTATGAAGCTTAACTATCCAAACAGGCAAGTTTTTTGTGAGGAAGAGGAAGCTATGTTAGCAAAATACTTAAGACACCTGTAGCAAAATCGCTTATGGTTTATCAATATTAGCTACCAGAAAATTAGCTTACCAATTTGCAATCAGTAACAACCCTACTGTTCCACAATCATGGCAACAAAACGAGGCCGTACAAACCAAATGGCTAAGAAGTTTTCTCGAGAATGAAAAAAAATTAACCACCTGTTGTCCCGATGCTTGTAGCTTAACATCATTTAAGAAATATTGGCTCAGTTCACCAGGTGCCAGCAGCTGAGTTTAAGCGTTCATCTGCTAACTACTGATACACTACAGCAGTTGGATACTGATGAACACACTGTTGCCTTCAAGCACTATTTTGTGACATTTGTCTGTCATTTCATTTTGACAATCCACAACAGTTGAGCTGCAGCAGAAACTCAGCAAGACTGGTGAATGAATACGTTGACACAACTATTTAACTGTTGGCGCCTGGTGCACTCGGCCAATGTGTAGATGTTTTCCAATAATATGTTGAGTTGTTTCTTTACCGTTAGTCTATTTCTACAATTATGGCCAAACACCGACGCCAGGAAGCAGTTTCACCTCCTATCCTGGAACCACAGCCTTTCTGTAAGAAAGGTAGGCATCTTTAACGTGCCCAACATCGCATTGATACGGCATCGACGGCTTTACGCCCCCTCCGAAGGGGAGAACGTGCAGACATTCAACTTGCTCAAATACAATGCCACAACCTCGCTTGATGTTAATGTTAGAGTATGTACTGAAAAAGTGAACCCAATAATATGAAGGGAATCATCGAGAAAGACTGATGGCTTGCAAATCCATCAAGGATCTTCAACCTCAATGAAACAAGTATTACCAATGTGCAAAAACCAAAGAAAATAATAGCGACAAAAGGCTCTAAACAAGTAAGTCAAGTTCCAAGTAGTGAACTGGTTACCAGGTGCACAGTTGTTTCTGTTGCAGGTATGCCTTTATTTTTGTTAATTTCAGGTAACTATATACCACCAGCAATGCCATTTCCCAGAAAATATTTCAAGTCATGTAACAGCACGAGCACTTGGGACTTTGGGCTTGGAAAATACAAGTGGCTGGATGATGGCCGAGTTCTTCTCAGAATCTCTTAATCATTTTATAAATAATAACAGTAGTTTCAAAGAAAACAGCTAACTACAGATTTAGACAATGAAGACAGTTACATTAGATCGGATGTAGTAAATTTGCTCGTTATTGTAAAGAATAGAGCGAGAAGTACTGTGATCAGCTTATCAGTGTACCTGAAGCAAACAAAAATCCTTGAAGAGAGCACTAGTGATTCTGAAAAAGATGTAGTTCAGATGTTTTTTCCGAAAAACACAGACACGTCTCAACTGTAGAATTGGTGCAACCGAGAACAGTCAATTCTGAATGGTACACAACCATTTGTTTGCCATAAGTCTTCAAAGAAATAAGGAAAACCAACCGGTAAACACGGATCTATCTCCACCACAATAATGTGATCTCTCACACATTGGCTCGTACTAGTGAATTTTTAAACACTCAAAACGTCGATTTGATGAGTCATCCGCAGTATAGTCCTAACTTGGCACCCAATAACTTCTTTTTTATTCCCGAACATCAAAGATAAATTGTGAGGTCATCGTTTTTCGACACCCGAAGAAGCAGTTAATGCATTTAAAATGGATGTTTGCTTCGAAAATGGATGTTTTGGCTCGACAGCAAGCAAACACTGTCGAAGTAACGAAAACGAAGCCACGGAACGGGTGAGATAATTTTTATGTTCGCATATGATTGTGTGTGTAAATACCCATTGTTTTTATCCAGAATAACCTTCCGCGAATTATTACGGACCTTGTATTTATATGTTAGTTGAAAGTGACTTTCATATTTATTTTAATAATCACATTTTGTGTTGGAAGATTGATGTTTCTTTTAGATTCTTTTTGATTTAATAATTTGCTCTAAACTCTGTCACGTTTTTGTCACGTTTTATTATATGAGTATATTCCTGATTAGTTATTTTGTTCAGCCTGTGCTGTTACAACCATTAATGTTAAAAATTTGAAATTGTTAATGGCTGACATCCATGTGTTGTATAAAACATGTTGAAAAGTAGGAAACAAAATGAGACCAAGCATGCGGAAGCAGTTGTTTCGGAAACAGCGGCGGACAATACGAAAATAGATAAGATTTTAGAACAGTCAGCAACAGGTATGCTGTCATTATAAATGACTGTGGGAAACTTAGTTTCGAATTTAGATAAGCAAAATTTATCGAAAGAAAAAATAAAGGAAGGAGAATTGCACGATAATAAAGACGATAAGACAGGTTTTATACAGTAAATTGGAGGGAACTGGGGAGTTCAAGCCTATGTTTCTTTCTCCAGCAGTAAGGTGCACCCAGTAGCATTTTTAAAGAAATTAACCAAAACATTTAATGAAGCAGGCATGCCGGAAGATTGTAGAGTGGGCCTTGAGGTGAATTGTTTGCACGGTACGGCTGCTGACTGGGGGTCCATTAAAGAGGAATCTTTTGCAACCTTTCAGAACTTTGAAGACGCTTTGAAAAATAGATTTTGGGGAGTAGATTCACAAAGAGATTTGTATTTAAAACTAACATACGATCGTTTTGAAAGAGGAAACATGACAGAATTTTTTTATGACTTTGGTCAGCCAGGCTCCATTTTTATCGGAACAAATTAGTGAGTCTATGTGAATTAAAATGCTATCAAAACATTTCAAAATGGAAATATGAGGAATTATCACTTTGTGGTTAAATAAAATTGACGACGTTGAAGAATATTTAAGAAAAATAGATGCCACTTGTGATAACACTAAAGAAAGAAATTTTTCATGTAACCAAAATAATTATCAATCAAGGGGGGAAGACGAAAGGCAAATAAACTCCAGTTATGATAATAATCGAGGGCGATATAATAACCGTGATGGCAGAGCAGAACAGAAGTCTGACCACATAAATTTAATTACCCGTTTATTGAAAGATAAAGATGTTTTTCTTGGTGATACAGACGACGACACAGGAAAGGTTGAAATGGCAGTGCCCGTTTTTGAAGAACAAGTGGAAGAGCACCCTACGTCCGCCTTGATTGACACGGGAGAGAAGTTTCGGCTGTTTCAGAAACTTTTTGTTTAAAAATTAAAGACTTATTGATTTTATTTCATCTTCAACCGTACCATGACATACAGGGTTAGTAAAAAGTCCCGGAACGGTCGAATAGCTCTGTTATTAATGACGCAATGTTTTTGGATTTTTGTAATGACGAATGATCACAAAGAAGCCTTTTTTTTAATAACCCATTCAGTTTTTTCTCACTTCCGGTTGAACCGAAAATGACTCCAATTTAATTTTTTTAAACGGGACACCTTATATTATTTACCATTTTCAGATGCAGGATAAAAAACTACGTTCTGAAACATCAACATGTTTTTTGTAATTGATAAGATAACACCACAAAACAATTATTAATATAATCATAATGTAAAATCAAGATATGTTATAAAAATTCGAAATATGATTTAAACTAAAGTAATTGTTTAAATTGTGCTCCGTCTACAATTTGACAGTGATATAATCTATCAACAAAATGTCTCATTGAATTTTGTATCATATCTGGCGGAATATGGTTGATTTCTTCAGTTATCCACTTCTGTAATTGTTCCAGATCATTAGGTCGTTTTTTATACACCTGACATTTCAAGTGACTGCACAAAAAGAAGTTCAGTGGCGACAGGTCTGGATAACGAGCTGGCCACTCGATTGCTCCTCTGTGTCTGATCCAGCTGCCAGGAAATATTTGGTGCAAATAATCACGGACATTACTCGTAAAGTGTGGCAGAGCTCCATCTTGTTGGAACCAAATATTATTGCTTGGATGGTTAGGTCTCATTTGATTTGGGAAGAGAGCTCTAAGTGCTGGTAGAATTTGGTTTCTCAATAAATTCAAGTAGCCATCACCATTTAAATTTCCGGCAATAAAAAGGGCCCAATTAATTTGTTTCCAACCAAACCAGCCCACACATTGACTTTTTGAGGATACTGCGTATGGACTTCCTCCATCCAATGAGGGTTTTATGCTGACCAGAACGACAATTGTGCCTGTTCACCATACAATTCAGATGAAATGTTGCCTCATCTGAAAAAACTATTTCATTCACAAAGTTAGGTTGAGCTTGAATGTCATTATTTCAGAAAAATTTAGTCTGCGATCTGGGTCATCCTCAGTCAACTCATGAACCACATGCATTTTAGAGGGTTTCATTCTTTCAAAATTCATAATTTTGTAAGGAGACTTTTGGGATATGTCATGAATTTGACCCAATTCTGTTGTAAATACATGAGGATTTTTTTGGACTGATAATAGAACATTCAACCTTGTGTCTTCGCCACTTAGTTACTGGACGTCCACTTCTTGACAAATCTCTTACTTGGCGAAATTCCTCATACTTTTTAACAACCCGATGCACTGTACTTTTACTAATTTGCCTACCTGAATGAACAGTATTAAATAAAGTGCGAACTTCTTCCAACGATCGTTGAAGATCATCATATCCTTACATCATCAAGATGTCAATGCGCTCAGATTCTGTAAGTTTTACTGCCATTTTCAAAATTTTTAATTGCACAAAAAAGAGCAAAACAACGACCACAATTGACAGGTGACAATGTTAATACAGCACCCGAATGTCAGCTTTATTGACAATAGTACATTTAAATAGGTATGCAGAGCTTGATTTTACGTTCATTTTTTGTGGTGTTATCTTATCAATTAAAAAAAAAACATGTTGATGTTTCAGAACGTAGTTTTTTTTATCTTGCATCCGAAAATGGTAAACAATACAAGGTGTACCATTAAAAAAAAATTAAGTTGGAGTCATTTCCTGTTAAACCAGAAGTGAGAAAAAAGTGATGTTATAAAAAATAAAAGTCTGGACGCAGCAAGTGCGTTATGGTAGTGAATTTTCATAGAAATGATCTGACACGAAATATTTTTTTATAACTTTAACATAGAAATATAGATTTTGGTACATAGTTTCCTTTTAATGTCGTAAACTTACGTACCAAATTTGGTTACCATAGCTTTCCTATTTTTTGATAATTTTTTTTTCGAAAGAAAACCCAAAATTTTCCTGGAAAACCTGGTCCGATTTTCCTGGCTAACGAACTTATCCAAGCCACTTACAAAAGGAAGGCACGTGCTAAATTTTATCAAAATCGGTCCATGATTTTTTGAGTTATCGGTGTGATACATACATACATACATACATACATACATACATATATATATATATATATATATATATATATATATATATATATATATATATATATATATATATATATATATATATATATATATATATATATATATATATAACATATAAAAATTGAAACTGACTCCGGATATGGGTTCTAGGGGTCCTAGATCGCGCTCATTTGAAGAAATTTTTACAAAATTCAAAAGTCGAGATCTCCTCATTAGTGAATTTTTTCTAAGAAAATTCACGAAAAGGCTTATTTGTGACTATTCGTCATTACAAAAATCCAAAAAAAATTGTGTCATTAATAACAGAGATATTCGACTGTTCCAAGACTTCTTACTAACCCTGTATATGCCATTAGCAAGGCCTTCTATATCTGTAGAACCTGCAATGCAAGGTTCACTTTGATACATTTTTTGGAACAGTTTTCATGTTTCCACATCACTACCTCGCATAATAATAATAATAATAATAATAATAATAATAATAATAATAAATTGTTACATAATATTTGCCATCTAATAATCCAATAGAATTTTGTATGTGGGTTCTTAATAAAAAATAATAGTGTTCGTGACCAACACCTTTATTAACATAAAAAATATACAATACAAAACATAAATCACATTTCACTATATCACATTCTATAAAATAAATTCTACAAAATATGTCTACTGTAATATAATTTTCAACAACAATTAGCAACAACTTTCAACACTTATCGATAAGTTGGAGGGGTAACTAAAAAACATGATTTTTGCTTGATGCATTTTTCATTTAATTTTTTCATCAAACAACTATTTAGCTGGAAAATAAATTGTGAGTGTTCTTGTAACTTAAATTGTGAAATTTAATGTGTCATTCTCAGAAATAATTTTAAAACACATTTGCTTTTGACTCGATTCTTTACTAAGTGAAGACTGGAACCCGTTGTGTGCACTAATAAGTACCCTGGGAGAACCCAAATCACAACAACACATCTTTCAAACCAGACTGACCTGACCTGACAAAAGTTATCAGAGGATGAAAAATTCGAAACTATTTTACCACTAAACATCACATTTATACCATGTCTTAGGTAAAGACCGATACAGAGAAGGACGAATCCCAAGCAAATTTTCTGTGTATTCTATTTTAATTGCCCGATGTCGTTTTTGAGATTCCGTTATAACCTTACCTGCTGAGTTTTGGAATCTCTTATATACCAAAGAGAGAGTGCAAACAACAGGCTATAAATCAATGGTGGAGTTCGGCTTAAGGAACATTTGTTAGACCGGAAATAGTCATCAACTTTGCTAATTTAAATAGAATGCCCTATTTTTTATTGCATATTCGAATTCTCCATAATATTTTGTGAGGATTTATATTCGGCTTTCCTATCTCTATCTTTTACTATTTCATAGATATTGTGATTTTTTTACATTTTGCAAAACTTCTATCCTCATTTATAACACTTTGTATTTCACATGTTTTTAAAGATAAAAGGCCGGAATTTAGAATACTATAACTTCTAGGATGAAGCCTTTATATTAGCTGGCTAAAGTTTACCTGTATCATACAGAGTGTTTTAAATTTAAAGACCAACTTGCACATATTCAGTGTTGCAAAAGTCATTTTTTAATTAAAAATTCGAGTTGTAAATTTAATTCTACACTGGTTTCATATAATTTTTTCTATACCTATCTCTTACGAGTAACTTGCTACTAGAGTTTTTAGATAACAAACTCCTTTTCTAGAGAATATACATTACGCTGCACAATAAAGGCAGCTGTGGCTGTCAGAAAACTGACAACACATGAATTCTAAAGCGTCATTTATATTTGAAAGTTAATCTGAGTGTGTTTGTATTATTCACGTTATAGAAATAATAAGCCAATAAAAATGCAGACTAATGAAGAGTACTCTAATATGGATATTTTAAATTTATTTTATATTCACGGGGAATGCAATCGGATTCTAAACAGAACATGCAGGATGTTTAATGAGAGGTATCCGACTCTATCGGCAATAACTAGAGAAAAATTCGCAAGGATAGAGAAACGATTTAAATTGACTGGAAGTGTCAAAACTACACGACATGATCCAAAGCCAGTAACTGAAAATGAAGATATTGACATAAACGTTTTGGCTTATTTTCAAGTTTACCCGCGTAGCTCTATTCCTGCAGCTACTCGAGCTTTGGGAATATCAAGTTCATCTGTGCATAGAATATTGAAATCTCATAAAATGCACCCATATTCAGAAATAGTACTACAAGGACCTCGACCCGGTGACCATTTAAAAAGAGTGGAATTCTGCGAACACATGTTTCTGAATATTCAACAAGATGAGAATTTTCTCTCTAAAATTATCTGGACCGACGAATCGAAATTTAGAAGGGATGGAATTGTGAATAGGAGAAATAGTCATTTTTGGGCAAGTGAAAACTCTAATATATTTAGAGAAGCACGTTTTCAAACAAATTTTAGTTTTAATGTGCTTTGCATTATTATGGACAATAAGGTCTCTTATGAAATTTACGAAGAAAATTTAAACGTTGAAAAGTATTTGGAAGTATCAAGGGGATCTGTCCGTAATTTTGTGGCAAGGCTACCACTAGAAATAAGGCAAAGCAGCTGGTATCAGCTAGCCTGCCCATTCCATTGGTTAAGTTTACTGGCACTTAACGCAATTATTTAAAAACAGATGGATTGGGCCCAACGGTTCTTGGAGATGGCCTCCCCGTTCTCCTGATTTAACGCCTGCCGATTTTTATCTCTGAGGGCGTATAAAAAGTCAAGTGTATGACACAACAGTGCAAAGTATAGAGGATCTTTTAAATCGTGTAATTAGAGCTTTTAGAGATTTGGATTCAAATCGAATCAAAAGAGCTACTACGAATGAGATGCACCGTAGAATTTTGCAGTGTCTTGACCAAGATGGTGGTCACATAGAACATTTATAGAAATCGTAGCATTTAAATTTGAATTAACTTTTTTTTAATTTGTCTTTGTTCACTTAATCTTTATTTTTTTTTAAATAATTACATTAAATATTTTTATGAAATCATTACACTTTTATTATCTGACTGACAATCACACCTGCATTTGTTGTGTAATCTAATGTGTACTCTTTAGAAGAGGAGGTTGTTACCTAAACATGCTAATAACGGTATAGAAAAACTTATATCAAACCGGTGTGGAATTAAATTTAGAGCTCGAATTTTTAGTAATATACAGGGTGTTCTATTTGAAAAAAATACTTTTGCCACGTTGAATATGTCTAAGTTAGTAACTAAATTTAGAACACTGTACGACGCAGGTAAATTTGAGGCACATAATATGAAAGCTCCCTCCCACAAGTTACGAAATTCTAAATTAGAGCCCTTTATCTTTAAAAACATGTGAAATACAAACTATTATAAATAAGGTTGCAAAATCACCGAAATACAGAGAAATCACAATATCTTTGGAACAGTTGAAGATAAGGATAGAAAAGCCTAATATAAATCTTCACAAAATTTTATGGGGAATTCGAATATGCAATAAAAAATAGGGCATTTTATTTAAATTAGCAAAGTTGATGAATACCTCCGGCCTAACCGGAAGTGATGTGACCTTGAAAATATTTTTAGAATAAAAGACAATTACGAATTGTGTCCCCTCCCAAAATTTCAAAATTTAGGATATCAGGGAACTTCATAAACTTCTAATGCACGGCTATCGTGAAAAACCCTGTATATATCTAAAGCAATAAAAAACACCACGTATATAAAGAAAGTGTGTTTATATATATATATATATATATATATATATATATATATATATATATATATATATATATATATATATATATATACTTTTGTACACATCTAATTTCGCTTTGATAAGTTTCAGACTTTCTTTGTCTACGTGGTGATTATCATCCTAAGTATGTTGTGCCATGCTCTTGTCTACACTACCGTATCCCAGCCAAATGTTCCTTAAGTCTGATTTCAATGGTTCTTTTTGTTTGCCTAACGCAGTTAAGATTACAAACTTCACAGCTTATCTCATAGATACCTGACATTTCAGTGGCTTTATCCTTATCTTTTGTATTACTAACAAATATTTTCCAATATTTTTGTTGTTGAAAAAGTTAGCTGCAAATCAGCTCTCTTAAAAGAAAAGCTCTCGAGACACCTGATACGCGGTTCAAAACTAACTGTTATCTACTTTATCTTTCCTGAATGTCGCCGAGTTCACTAACATTGTCTTTGTTCTATGTCTATTGATTAATTTTTCCATATCCGTTATATTAAGCCACGGTTTTAATGTATTCTAATTCTCTACTATATCTACTTTTACCACTACTAATATAAATTTAAATTTCAAAGAATGATCACATTAAAAGTGCACCTATAAAAAAAAAAAGAGAGAGAACAAAAGCGTTTGCTGCACATGTGAAAGTTCAAGCAGCAATGGAAGTGAAAGGCATATTAAGCTTTCAACACTACAGAGAGCTTAACAACATTTATAAAAAAGCATCACAGCAGCTGTTTTCATTGATAGACTTAAATCAATAAACCCAACATGGGAGAATAAAATATCATAAATATAAATAAGAAAACCTATAAAGCATATAATCCAAATACATTGACCCACAAATTTGAAATCAAAAGTTGAAAATTGCCAGAGATGTGGAGGACGATGTCCTTTTTAAAATACTAAAAGTCCCAAACAATCCCACTTAGGGAAAATTCTCCACCTTGGAAAAACCACTCCCATCTTGGATTTTTGCGTTTTGAGCATAGCGGTTGAACTAAGCGTCCGATTTTGTTCGTCTTTCCGTCAAATTGCGTCGTTTACTGTTCTTTTCCCTTTAAAGTACTAAAAATATCAAATATTGTACATTTTTTTAACAAATATATTTTTTTAAAGAAAGTACATTCTCCCTAAGATGTTAGCATTTTTTGGCCATACTAAAATTTATGTTAAATGTACTCTTTCTATGACAACATGTCAGCTAAAGGTTTGATGTCATCGATGTCTGAGTCAGCCACTTCCATGCGATTTGCGCACCCATGCCCAGCGCAGTAACTGCATATATCTATGCAACTGAGACCACTTGTCCCGCATTTGCATTTCTTTTTGCAGCCGGATTTGCATTTGCAGGATATGCTGTGAAGTAACCGCTCCGGTGCTCTTTCCTTTTCAGTCGGGATGGGTTTTAGCTGACCTGCATGCGATTCCCTTTCCGGCAGGTAGTTTTGAAACCAGAGGAAATGACGGAATTTGGCCGTACCTGGTGGTAAACTCGGCACGAATGTCGTTTACCCGTTACAGATGTAGGTGAAAGTCTGGCCAAGTCAAATTCTGCCTTGACAGGCTGCTAAGCAAATGTCCTCCAATTCAGCCAATGCCTGCGGCGTTGTTTAAGCCCTCTTTAACATCACAGTCGTATAGCGTGAGAAGAAAATATTCTATCGATTCTGTGATTTCCTCGTGTGTAGCGTTCGGTTGATTGAAGACAGACATTTTATCCCATAAACAAGCGTCGTTTGAGGTTCTTAAAGGAAACCGGTTTACCTTTTTTGAAGCGGGCAATGTGGTATCGCATCCTGTTGCTGCATGGAAAAAGAGGAGGTGACCATGGAGACATCCAAGAGCGGCAATAAGCTTCTCACTGCTGAAGAGCCAGGGGTCTGCATTGTTTTTTCCTGAATTTGCACCCAAAAACGACCAATCCTTGCACTGAACGTAGTTTCCAGTCATAAAATCCACCACGACACACAATTCATCCTTCCAGACAATATTGCACAAGTGATCAATAGATATAAAAATGACAACCTTCAACTTTAAGTTAAGACATACTTCAAACTAGCACTGTGATCATCGCCACCTTCTCATAACCGTATCAATAATTTAGAGCACAACACACCGCATACCAGGCCAGGATGAAAAAGACAAAAAGAATTTTTTCTGAAAATTGATTTGTCATAGAGATAAAAAGTTATATGATGGGTCAAAAAGATTAGTGTTTAAAAAAATTTTAAATCATTACTAGCCGCGCCACTGGGGGATGAATCAGGAATTTTATGTTTTTTTTTTGGACATATTGAATAACCAATTTTTTTCATGATGAAAACACACCAATTTTTTTAAATTCAATTTACTTAATTTTTAACCGTTAAGGTAACGTATATTGCATTATTGAAAATTTTTTATTATTATTTTTTATTTCAACAACACACCACGAGGGCTTACATCCTAAATACTATCGTACCGTGGGTGTCGACAAGGAGGAAAGAGGCAACTTGTTAATCCTGGACTTCAAGGTTTGGAGGTTCGGAGGAGAAGGAAAAACATGTGCCGGCAAGGAATTCCACAACTTGGAAGTCCTCGGGACAAAAGAGCGGACATAACAGGATGTTCTATGTCTGGTGACCTGGACAGTAAAAGGGTGCATTCGCTCTGTTCCCCTGGTAGATCTGTTGGGGGCAGCAGGTGGGGGAACTATGGAGGAAAGCTCCTCTGAGCAGTGCCCGTGCAGATATATATATATATATATATATATATATATATATATATATATATATATATATATATATATATATATATATATATATATATATATAAGAGAGAGAGAGGTCACCAATGGCACGTCAATGGGCAAGGGATGGCAGCCTTTGGGTGAGGGTAGGGTCACCGGTGAGACGTATAGATCTCTTCTGAATGGAGTCCAGGATAGCGAGTGTAGAAGCGGGAGTAGTACCGCAGATGTGGGAGCAGTATTCGAGGTTTGTCCTTATTTGTGAAGTATATAAGCTATAGAGATTAGCTGATGAAAAGTATTTGCGAGCCCGGAAGAGGAAACCTAATTTCTTAGCAGCCGCTTCTGCAAATGATGTGACATGTTGGTGCCAATTGAGATTTCGATCCACAGAAATGCCAACAAGTGTAAAGGACTAATTACTTTGAATAACTTGGTTGTTCATTGTGATGGGTCTAGGGCTGATGTATCTCTTATGAGAAAGAAAGCAAGACTGAGATTTGGTGGGGTTGAATTGTACAAGATTTCTACTTCCCCAGTTTAATATTTTTGGAGATCCACGGAGACAGAACCCTCCATGAGTCTTTGATCCTCATCTAATTGGGCTAAAGAGACAGGCTTAGAATATTGTATATTTCAGTGGAGGGTGCTCTCGTCCGCGTAACTGTGAACTGGGTTGGATGTGCTAGAGAGGAGGTCATTGATGTGGAGAAGAAACAAAGTAGGGGCTAAAGTTGAACCTTGAGGAACTACTGCATTAATTGGATATAGTTTAGAGGAATCGCCATCCATGACAATAGAAATGCTCCGGTTGGAGAGGAAATTTGCTGTCCAGGTACAGAGTCTTGGTGGTAGGCCATAGGCTGGAAGTTTATCAAGCAGCGCTACGTGCCAGACCTGGTCGAATGCTTTGGATATGTCTAGAGCGACAATCTGGGATTCACCGTGTAGTTCCATAGATTTGTTCCAAGAATGGATGACAAACGAAAGGAGGTCGGCAGTTGATCTGGGCTGACGGAATCTATACTGCCTGTTGTGGATGAGACTGTGTTTTTCAAGAAATTTTAGTAATTTTGTGCAAAACCAAGTCTGCCATGATAAAACAAATAATAATAATAATATAATATATTTATTTGCACCATCAATACATAAAAAAATATGTGTAGAACACATCAACATTTAAAGAAACATAAAAAACACAGGACTTAAAAAAACAAACTATTCAGTCACGATATTGATTACAAACAGCTACAACTTATCAGCTAAAAAATCCTCAATATTATAATAGGCCTTTGCCGCCAGAATATTATTCAGTGTTTTTCTGATCTTTGCAGGTGGAAGTTTATCTGCACCGTCAGTTTATTGTACAGCTTTAGGGACTGCACCACAGCACTATTGTAAACAATACTTTTTGTAGTTTGTGGAATTTAGGGAGGGGAAGGGCGCGGGCAAACTTAATTTTTATTAGCAAAAATAAAGAAGCAAATAACATTTTGATAAAGTTTACACATTTTTAAAACTATGACAATAATCATCTGATGTTTTTTCCGCCTCAGCCTACCTTGTACAGTGCCTTTAGATTGCGAAATTGAACCCCTTGCATTTGCGTTGTGTTATATCTTGCCTGAAGAATGCACTGTGTATTTAAAAACAAAAAAAGACGTTTTAAATGTTTATTTCCCCGTTTTATTATAGAAAAAGTAATTAAACGAATGGCATTCAATGTCAGTGCCTCGAGATGGCGAAATTGAACCCCTTACATTTGCGTTGTGTTATATCTTGCCTGAAGAATGTGCTGTGTATTTAAAAACAAAAAAGACGTTTTAAATGTTTATTTCCCCGTTTTATTATAGAAAAAGTAATTAAACGAATGGCATTCAATGTCAGTGCCTTGAGATGGCGAAATTGAACCCCTTACATTTGCGTTGTGTTATATCTTGCCTGAAGAATGTGCTGTGTATTTAAAAACAAAAAAGACGTTTTAAATGTTTATTTCCCCGTTTTATTATAGAAAAAGTAATTAAACGAATGGCATTCAATGTCAGTGCCTTGAGATGGCGAAATTGAACCCCTTGAATTTGCGTTATGTTATATTTTGCCTGAAGAATGCACTGTGTATTTAAAAACAAAAAAGACGTTTTAAATGTTTATTTCCCCGTTTTATTATAGAAAAAGTAATTAAACGAATGGCATTCAATGTCAGTGCCTTGAGATGGCGAAATTGAACCCCTTGCATTTGCGCTATGTTATATTTTGCCTGAAGAATGTGCTGTGTATTTAAAAACAAAAAAGACGTTTTAAATCTTTATTTCCCCGTTTGATTATGGAAAAAGCAATTAAACGAATGGCATTCAATGTCAGTGCCTTGAGATGGCGAAATTGAATCCCTTGCATTTGTGTTATGTTATATCTTGCCTGAAGAATGCACTGTGTATTTAAAAACAAAAAAGAAGTTTTAAATGTTTATTTCCCCGTTTGATTATGGAAAAAGTAATTAAACGAATGGCATTCAATGTCAGTGCCTTGAGATGGCGAAATTGAATCCCTTGCATTTGCGTTATGTTATATCTTGCCTGAAGAATGCACTGTGTATTTAAAAACAAAAAAGACGTTTTAAATGTTTATTTCCCCGTTTTATTATAGAAAAAGTAATTAAACGAATGGCATTCAATGTCAGTGCCTTGAGATGGCGAAATTGAACCCCTTACATTTGCGTTGTGTTATATCTTGCCTGAAGAATGTGCTGTGTATTTAAAAACAAAAAAGACTTTTCAAATGTTTATTTCCCCGTTTTATTATAGAAAAAGTAATTAAACGAATGGCATTCAATGTCAGTGCCTTGAGATGGCGAAATTGAACCCCTTACATTTGCGTTGTGTTATATCTTGCCTGAAGAATGTGCTGTGTATTTAAAAACAAAAAAGACGTTTTAAATGTTTATTTCCCCGTTTTATTATAGAAAAAGTAATTAAACGAATGGCATTCAATGTCAGTGCCTTGAGATGGCGAAATTGAACCCCTTACATTTGCGTTGTGTTATATCTTGCCTGAAGAATGCACTGTGTATTTAAAAACAAAAAAGACGTTTTAAATGTTTATTTCCCCGTTTTATTATGGAAAAAGTAATTAAACGAATGGCATTCAATGTCAGTGCCTTGAGATGGCGAAATTGAATCCCTTGCATTTGCGTTATGTTATATCTTGCCTGAAGAATGCACTGTGTATTTAAAAACAAAAAAGACGTTTTAAATGTTTATTTCCCCGTTTTATTATAGAAAAAGTAATCAAACGAATGGCATTCAATGTCAGTTTAAATGTTTATTTCCCCGTTTTATTATAGAAAAAGTAATTAAACGAATAGCATTTAATGTCTGTGCCTTGAGATGGCGAAATGAATCTCTTGCATTTGCGTTATGTTATATCTTGCCTGAAGAATGCACTGTGTATTTAAAAACAAAAAACACGTTTTAAATGTTTATTTCCCCGTTTTATTATGAAAAAAGTAATTAAACGAATGGCATTCAATGTCAGTGCCTTGAGATGGCGAAATGAATCTCTTGCATTTGCGCTATGTTATATCTTGCCTGAAGAATGCACTGTGTATTTAAAAACAAAAAAGACGTTTTAAATGTTTATTTCCCCGTTTTATTATAGAAAAAGTAATTAAACGAATGGCATTCAATGTCAGTGCCTTGAGATGGCGAAATTGAATCCCTTGCATTTGCGTTGTGTTAGATCTTGCCTGAAGAATGCACTGTGTATTTAAAAACAAAAAAGACGTTTTAAATGTTTATTTCCCCGTTTTATTATAGAAAAAGTAATTAAACGAATGGCATTCAATGTCAGTGCCTTGAGATGGCGAAATTGAATCCCTTGCATTTGCGTTGTGTTATATCTTGCCTGAAGAATGCACTGTGTATTTAAAAACAAAAAAGACGTTTTAAATGTTTATTTCCCCGTTTTATTATGGAAAAGTAATTAAACGAATAGCATTCAATGTCAGTCAAAACAAACAACACATACTGTTCGACCCCCCCCTTTTTTTCAACTACATTTGAACCCAGTGTAGCCCATTACTAGTGCTGTTTTTAAATCATGTACGTTGTTAATATGCTAATGTAGGAAAACAATATGCTAATGTAGGACGCAAAGACAGACACAATTGGACGCTTGGTTCAGTCGCTAAGCTCAGAACTCGAAACATCCAAGATGACGATGGTTTTTCCAAGATAGTGGATTTTCCTCAGGTTCGATCGTTTGGGACTTTTGGGATTCAAACTAGGACATCATCTTGAATGGTTGAATCAATTTTCAGCCTTTTATTTCAAATGTTCAGGTTAAGGCAATTTTTTGTCTAATTTGACTCAACCACTAAATAGATAATAGTTGATGAACAGCTTTGCTATTATCACCAATCTTTTTTTACCTTTTTTTCTTCTTCATTGTTAGATATATATTCAGTCATTTTTAATTCACTTGATAGTCAGACTTCTTTGAATATGTAAACATTAATTAAAAACCACAACAAATCAAGTAAGACATTAGGAATTAATAATAAAAACTATTTCTGTGTCTAAATCTATTAAGTGAAGATTTGAACCTATGATGAGCACTTATAAGTACACTTGGGGAACCCAAATCACCACAACACACTTCTAAAAAACCTGATAATCGTTTTGTTAACCAAGTTAGTTTCATATGTATAAATAAAATTATTTCAGCCTCTGATGATGCTAACTTGGTTAGCGAAATGATCGTCAGGTTAAAAAAAAAAGTGTTGTGATTCTCCAAGTGTACTTATGTGTCTAATGACAGATCACTCATTATCTTATTCAGTATTATTACACTTTTACTATAAAATGGAAGAAAGGAGCACCCAGCATATTTGTCGTTAGCGAATTGTATCCATTATGAATGTAGTGAGAATGTAGCCTCTAGTATGTATAGAGAGATGTCACCACATCTGATTTATCTCACTCACTGCTTCGAAAGTGGAGGTACTAACGAAGCAATTTCTGATGAGCAATGTTGATGATGGTATCGATAGAGGCAGAAATCTCAAACCATTCCCCTGTCGTCTAGAGAAGTAAGACTGACTATGATAGATGAATATCTTATAAGGCGAACAGCTCGCTTCTGAATAGAATCTAGGAGGAAGAAGGTCATCTTTAGGACAGCACCCCAGATACGAAACAATATTCCAACTGTGGACGCATATGTGCTTTATGCAGCATCAGAAGCTGCTGTGATGAAAGCACATTTTTAAACTAAAACAGAAACCAAAGCTTCTTCGTTGCTACATTTGCATCATTGGAAACATGTAAATATCAGCAAAGATTGTATGCAGCAGCAGTTAAGCGTAATATATAGAGCGTGGATTTTTCTTAGACCGCCATGGTTTAGGGGGTTAGTTACATCGACTCTTGTTGATAAGAAGCTAGAAGCAGACACTGGCCGAGTCGATGAGAACGTGCTGCGAAGAGTGCTAACACCAGCAAAGCTAAGAGGGTGTAAAAAAAAGAGAGAACTGGGGTTGCAGTGGGCTTCCTGTAGTACCACTTTCTGTTGCTAGGAGCACATATAACTAACATTCCCGAGTCAGGGAGCCAAGCGTTGCCCCTAAAGAAGGTTCTGTTGGGTTTGTGTGCATTTTTTTTTAGTGAGAGCAGTTTTGTGTGCTAGTCGTGTTTGTAATGGCCGATTTTCGTGAACAGCGTGCGGCCGAAAAAGTTTTGCTTCTTTATCGGAAAAACTGGCACAGAAACTCTGGAGATATTGACAACAGCTTGCAAGGATGAAGCTGCTGGGAAAACTCAAATGTTTCATTGGTTTTCCCGTTTCACACGAGGTTTTAAAAATTAAATAAAGCAACTTAAAAAGCTTCGTTTTCTTTTGGGTACCCCCTCGTATATATCAGATTGCTGATTGTTAATAACAGATCATTTATATGCAAAAACTTCTGGGGACCAAAACGGAAACCTGTGGAACATCCGCATTAATTTCAAATTTATCCAATGAAACACCATCGACAACATGCAATGTTCGATGATAGAGGTTTATTAAGGAGTGCTGCATGCCAGACTCGATCGAATGCTTTAGAAGTATCCAATTAAATTGCATGCCCTCCAAATTTTTCGAGAGCAGTGCTCTAAGGATGAGTAACATATGTCAGAATATCGCCCCTAGCTCGGTTTTTACGAAAGCCTTATTGGCGATCACTTTGGATGTTTAATTTTTCGAGGGATTTTATAAGCTCCATATTGATAACTTTTTCAATAACTTGAGACAAAACTTATTTAACGGACTTGTATCCCTTTTTAGGGACAGGCGAAAGTTGAGCTTCTTTTCAGGAAGATAGAAATATACCCATCTTATTGGACATCAAAAAGAGGCGACAAAATCAGTCAGTTCAGGAGCACACATTTTAAGAACTACTTCCGCGATTCCATCGGGCCTTTATGCCCTTTTGATGTAAAATTTTTCAATATGTGCTTAACAGTAAGTTGTCTGAAACATATCAGTATCATTTTTGACTTTACAGCTCCCTGTGGATAACCGTTGTTGTTTGTTGGTTCTATTTTTTATTCGAAACTGCTCCTTCCTACCATTCTACATTTAAATGCTATCAAAGTTGAGCTAAGATTATACTTAAATCTAAATTTATTACCTGTATTTCATTTAATAATCAATTTGGTTCAAGTTCTTGCAAATCATTAATTAACTGTATAAGTTAAATTTATTTTGAAATTCAAGCAGCGAAATTTAAAATAAATATTACGACAGTATGTGCCTTGCGATTTCTACAATAATTACTAACAAAAATGTGTGGCTTACTCTTTCAAGATCTACTATGCTCGGTCTACAAAAGGCTGCATAAACATATTACACATTTTGAAGGCCCGCTAGCAGATCACTGTTTTGCTTTGAACAAATTGCAACAAGTATCAAGCAAAAATTAAGTTTTCTATATGGGCTGATCAATATCAAATGTTTTTGGAGGGCCATATTCCCTCATTTTAGGTGTTTGTGATATTGGACGATTGCGAGTATATTTCTGGCCTTCATCAGTACGTCCATTAGGTGAAGGCATTAAACTTTTAAGTGATTTTTGTGTATCTGATACGTTCTCGGTCGGCATATCAATTGGAAAAGTACCACCAAAAACCAGTGGTTTATAGACCACACTTTTATCTTTATCATTTGAATTATTCTTAAAAATTGAATTTTTGATGCTGGAAAAGACATTTTTGTTTCCTTTTTTTGACCAAGCATCGACTGTGTCCAATATAATGTCACGCCTATGTCTTTTCGCCATTTCGTACTTTGTCAACTTAAAACCCGAGGAGAAATCATCTTTGCATAATGTCACATTACTACCAGGATCGAGATATTTGATAACAGTTTTCGCTTCAGGAAGATCAAGAGATTTATGCTTTATCATTTTGCAATTTTTCTCTTTGGATTTCATGTCAAACGTATTGTATTTCGTTAATTTAGAATCGTTTTTTATAGTAATCATTTTCGTATTGTCTTTGTAACATATCAATTGTGATTTCTCCTCGTTTTTATATGAGTAATTTTTGCTTTTCTGTTTAATATAATTCATTTCTATGTCCATGTTGGAACTTTCACAAGAGGAACTTCTTTTATCACCGAAATCAAATTTAGTTGATATAAAATCTTCGGCGCTGCGATTCTTGAAAGGGAATATCTTTGATTTTCGGTTTTTAAGGAAACAAGAGGTGCTCTTTTCATTATCGCTTAGGTTGAAGTTACGTGGAGATATTTCTGGGGATGGTGTGGTTTTGTTGGTGGTGTGGACAGGCGACAGTTTGGTTGAACTGCATGGGGTGAGATGTTTAGATGAAAGCAGAGGCGGGGTGGTTGACAGAATGCTACTGTAACATGTACTTACTTCAGAAGCTTGTTTCTGTACTTCAGCCGGCTGCGTCCCAAATGGCACACACAAAAACAAGCAAGTTAAAATCATTCACACCACAGCAAAAAAATTAAACATGGTCACAAGTAATCAATACAAGTACATGATGTACAGGCTGGCGCACCAATCACTTTTCAGCTAGGTATTCTCCATTACGATAAAGAAAACAATAAACGACCTCTACATTTTAGTTTTTAGAGTGGCACATATTTTGTTATTTTCAACCCCCGAATTGCAGTTCTTCAGAAGGGGTCACTTTAACCCTTAAAATCTTAAATTGCAAGGTGAGGCTTGTTATCTCATTTTAAAGCACCCAATGTTGCTAACTCTAATCAAACAACATCGACATGTATGCGAACTGCACCACCGAGGCAGAAACACATATTTTCATTTCACAAGTTGTCAAATATACTAAGGTTATTTAATCAATCTGAAATTTCATCTAACATTTGTCAATTAAATGTATAAAAAAAGTCTATGAAAATGCGCTACCAGAACGCATTGCTCTAATTATCTATGAACGTGTGATTCACACTATTTATTGTGACTTGGAAATGAGCAAGCCTTTGGCAAAATAGATCTTGAAATGTTTGAACGCTGATCAGAAGTGTACTTGTTTGACAATGTTGAAGGAAATGTGCCACCGTTTTGAACAGCACTCATCAAACTTTTTTGGTTTTAGGTCACTATGGACGAAACAGGTACATCACTATGATAGAGAGACTAAAGAGCAATCCAAATGGTGGAGCAATCAAAATGGCTCGGAGGGTACTATTATATCAGAAGTGACTAACTTCATAGCTGGAAATTTTAATGAGGGGTTTAAAATCTTGGCGGTTTTTCGCGATCTATCGAACGCTTTCAACACTAGACCACGAGATCCTGTTGTCAAAATTGGAAAAAATCGGCATTAGAGGACTGGCCTTAAATTTACCTGAGTCATATCTATGAGGCAGAACTCAAGTAGTAAAAATAGATGAAAATAGAAGTAGTTCAAAGTCTGTGGCGTGTGGTGTCCCACAGGGGACGGCGCTGGGTCCCATCCTTTTCTTGATTTATGTCAATTCTGTTGAATTCTTCTTGCCTTTTCAGATTTTAAGAGTTGAAGCCATCCCTGCTTATGGGCTAAAAAATAACAAAAATAGGTGTCCAACAAAAACGAAAATTAACGTGTCACAATGTTTTTGTCTGCTTTTGCTATAATGGAGAAAACTTGGGTGCAAAGGTTTTGCCACCTGTATATTAGGTATGTAGCAACTTATTAAAGTGAAAAAGTATTGCCACATTTTAATATCACTGATACTTTATTTATATTACCTACTAAAATCCTGTTGACAATTTCAAAGGATAAGTAATATTAACATTAACCACTATTTTTAGATTCGGTAATTTTAATTATCCGAAAAAAATAATGTTAGAGAAAGAAAGCGACTAAATGAAAATTTGAACCTGCGATGAGCACTGATAAGTACACTTGGAGAACCGAAATCACCACAAACATCTTTTAAAGACCTGACGGTGTGACACTTAAAACTTTTCATCCTCTGATGACGCTAACTTTGTTAGTGAAACGATCATCAGGTGTGTGGTGATTTGGGTAGTTCAAGTGTACTTAGAAAGAAAATTAATTTTCACTTGACTTTAAGTGAACCAGCTTGCTAAAAAAAAAACCTTTGGACACTTCATGAGTATAGTATATTTAGCGCGGACAGCATTTTTAGTATATATAAATATATAAAAGTGGAAACTGACTTCAAATATGAGTTCTTGGGAGCTTAATTCATGCACATTTTTGAAAGTTTTTCTCAAAATTCAAAAGTTGCGATGTTCTCATCAGCGAATTTTTCTACAAAAATTCTAAGACGCTTTGGACCATAGCTCCCCTACCATGCTAAATATTGAAAAAATTCTAAGAGCAAAATTGTGCACAATTACCATCGCCTGTTGCTAAAATATTTCTGGTCATTAGTGGTGAGCCATATTCCAGTGGCATATCAAACTTACGTTTTTTTTTTTTTAATTTAACACCAAATATTTCACTGCAGATTTGGAAAATGCTCAGAGTATTTATTTTTTATGTAACATGTCAAATCCCTAACTTTAGTGGTTTCACTGTTAAAACCTTTTATCCTCACAGTGCGACAATTTTTGGGATTTTTTTAAAATAAAACTAAATTGTACACAGCGCCTTGGATTTGAATTTCGCGGCGGGCTAATAACACCTCTTGCACCTTCACATAATTTTTTTCGGTTAATTTATGGAAAGAAAAAGAGTTATTGGCCTTCGTAAATTATAATATTTTTCAAAAGTTTCAAATGGCACCTCCCTAAAAAAATTACAGCGTTATATAGCCGAAACTCCAAATTTTACAAAGAATCACACATTTCACAACAAAATTTCAAACAAAAAAAGTTGCGACGGCAATTTGGTGCAAAACTTCATTTTCCAAGCAGTTTTTTTATATTTCAACAATAGACCACGAGGGCTTACAGCCTAAATACTATCGTACCGTGGGTGTCGACAAGGAGCAAAGAGGCAACTTGTTAATTCTGGACTTGACGGTTTGGAGGTTCGGAGGAGAAGGAAAAACATGTGCCGGCAAGGAACTCCACAACTTGGAAGTCCACGGAACAAAAGAGCGGACTTAACAAGATGTTCTATGTCTGGTGACCTGGACAGTAAAAGGGTGCATTCGCTCTGTTCCCCTGGTAGATCTGTTGGGGGCAGCAGGTGAAGGAACTATGGAAGGAAGCTCCTCTGAGCAGTGCCCGTGCAGATAGCTATAAAAGAGACAGAGGTCACCAACGGCACGTCAGTGGGCAAGTCATGGCAGCCTTTGGGTGAGGGTAGGGTCACCGATGAGACATATAGCTCTCTTCTGCATGGAGTCCAGGATAGCGAGTGTAGAAGCGGCAGCAGCATCCCAGATGTGGGAGCACTATTCGAGGTTTGGCCTTATTTGTGAGTATATAAGGTATAGAGATTAGCTGGTGAAAAGTGAAAAGTATTTGCGAGCCCGGAAGTCCCAAAAATGGTCACAAGGTAAGGATAAAAGGTTTTAACAGCAAAACCGGTTAAGTTAGGTGTATAACATGTTACATAAAAAAATAAGTACTCTTCGAGTGATTTCTATAACTGCAATAAAATATAGCATGTTCCTTTTAAAGAAACATAAGTTTGCTAAGCCACTGGAAGACGGCATGCCACTGGTAACTAGAAATATTTTAGGAACATGGCGATAGTAAATATGCACAATTTTTTCGATATCTTGTATGACAGGGGTACTACAGTCCGAGGCATCTTCAGTGCTACACACTGTATAATATGAAAATATGAATATTTTATCAAGGACCAGCTGTATTCTGTAGGCCCAATAATTTGTCTCCTGACTCTGCAGCGTGGAACAGCCAAATGAAATAAATTCAGCATATTCAAAAAAAAATCGTGAAACACGTCAAGTTTATATATGACCTCCTACAACGTAAAAACTTCACCCCTACATTCAACCTCATTCGGGTGACAAGTTGCAACCCCCAAATTTGTAATTAGGGAGTAGGGACTTGTGATACCTCATACGAGAAATCATTGTGACTATGTCGTAGAAAGTGTTAAGAATCCTGCGAAAGTAATGGTGTGGTCATTCATTAGTGGTAAACCATTCAGCCATACTGTGGAATGCCATAGCACTTTAGATAATAATGTTAAATTTTATTACATGCAGATACTTCTTGCCTGGTTTCACGTTTTACCGGATTTGAGCTGATGATGCTATAATAGGTGGTACCAGTTGCAGATAAGAGAACAAGCATTTGTTAAGCAAGAGAATAAGTCTCTACATCTGTATTTATTATGGAATGGAACCAGGTAAGGACAACAACAACTAATGAACTTAATTTTATTGTTTTGTGTAGACCTCAGTAAAAAGTTAACTTTGGTCTGCCAGAAATGAAGCAAGACCATTAGCAGAAAGATGCATATTCACGATAAGCATAAGATCTTATGCCCCTGTTCACAAGACCGAAACACTGTACCAGAGCTTAATTAACTACATCATTGTGCAAATTAATATGAACATTTGGAATTTCTGTATTATCTCAACATGGCAACACTGCTGTGATAATTCTGACAGATGTTTCTCGACATATTACCATAACCTGTCATTCTGCATTAAGTTATTGTCTATGTCAGTCCTTTGACAGTTATTGTGACCAAGTTACACATGTTTGTGGCATCATGGACACTACGCCAAAGAAGAGAGAAATGACAATTACACTTAGTGAACACACATCAATGATGCTAAGAGATCTTGCTAGCTTGGAAGCTGTAAATGAGGCAATTAACCAAAAAGGGGAGACTGGATTAGTTAAAGTTCAGTGGAAGGGGAAATATGGAAGAAAAAGGAAGACAGCTTCACAAGATGAATTCAGTTCACAACTCTACAATTCGCAGGTGCTTTTTGGAGTGGGGAAGAAAACTGTGAGACATCAAAAGAAACAGCTTCTGACGGAGGCTATGATAAAAAAAAGACTGATTTGGGAAAAAACACCGACTTGGGCAAAACAATATGCTCATTGGACAGAAGAGCACTGGAGAAATGTCTTGAGACCCAGTTGCAGGGGTACCAATCAAAATTCGTGCGAAAAGGTGTGGACGAAAAGTTAACTGCATCTTATTTGCTCCAGACAGTAAAACATCCAGTCAAAAAGATGTTTTGGGGCTGTTTTTTGGGAACAGGGAAACTTGTACCTATCGAAGCCATAAACAGTGAAACATATAATAAGATGTTAGAAATGTTTGTGTCTAGAGAACTGAAAAAAGTACAAGCAGTTAGCGAACCAATCTTCCAGCAAGATTCAGCACCGTGTTATGTTTCCAAGATGGTGAAATATTTCAGGGACAAAAATCACCCTTCTAGATTGGCCTGGAAACCCACCGGACATTAATCCTATTAAGAACTTGTGGTCTATATGCAAGACCAGATTGCTGAAAATGGATTGTACCACAAATAGTAAGATAACAGGATACCGTAAATTCCATGATTAAAGCTACTAAATCAACCCTTTAAGTACATAGCAAGCAGAAGCCAATTTTTTGTACAAAGTGAGTCAACGATTGAATAAAGTAAGCTTGTCGTGTATAGGTAAACTTTTAAAATAAAATGTATATAGTATATTAAATGGTTACTAAGTGTGTGCATTTTAAAATTATTTTGAATTGTACAAGGTGTGTCAAAAAAGCAGGAAAGTACAAAGTTGTTTTTTTATTAAACACCCTGTGTATTATTTGATTTTTTAATTCTACATGTAATTCTAAAACAATGTAAGATGTACGACAGGGTCGCCATCTCGGCACGAAACCAGGTAGTATGTTGTCAAGACAGCTCCAAATAACATACAGACTTGGAGACTACTTCTCTGGCTTCACTGTTGGGTTTCGTTTCTGTAGGTAAAGGACGTAGCTAGTGCGTAAGCTAACCGGAGCAAGGGGCCCTTCTGAATCCTAGATGTTCTAGGATGTTCTTTAAGATTTCGCTGGTTGACAGCATCCTCAGACAGATAAAAATTGAATTCACATGAAATCATGACAACTACAAATAAAGATCGGTTGGTATGTCATGATGTTTTGATCAAAAATTCATCAAAATTGAAAATAAAACGAGACACAAATGATGGATGAAGCTTTCAATTTTGATGAATTTTTTGATCAAAACATCATAACATAGCAACAGACCTTTATTTCTAGTTGTCATGATTTCATATTAATTCAATTTTTATCTGTTTGAGGATGCTGTCAAGCAGCGAAACTAGTCACAGAAGCGTTAAAGAACATACCAGAACATCTAGCATTCAGAAGGGCCGCTTGCTTCAGTTAGCTTACGTGCTGGCTACGTCTTTCACTTACAGAAACGACACCCAACAATGAAGCCAGAGAAGTAGTCTCCAAGTCTGTATGTAGTATGGACCAGTTTCACCAAGTAAGAACAACAACAATCAATGAGCTCCAAATAACACATATTGTTATAAAATAGAGACTGTGTACAACTAACAACAATTTTGTAAATTGTCAGCCCTGGCTCATTTCTTCCCTAATATAGAGACAATGTAAGGCTAGATGTGTTCTCACCATAATTAGAACCGCAGAACTTACATACATTGTCTCTATATTAGGGAAAACAATAGACCAGGGCTGACAATGTACAAAATTGTTAGTTGCTTGTACACAGTCTTTATTTCATAACATGTTGTGTTATTTGGAGCTGTCGTGACAACATACTACCTGGTTCCGCACCGAGATGGCGACCCTGTTGTACATCTGACAGTGTTCTAGGAGGCTGGCTACCATAGCCGTATTACTTTATAGGTGTGTTTTCGCTGTAATTAGTATACCATACTGATGACATCTAATTACAGCGGAACCGGTCTGCAGTTCTAATTATGGTGAAAATACATCCAGCCTTACACACATGGTCCCTATATTAGGGATGAAATGGGCCAGGGTTGACAATTTACAAAATTGTTAGTTGGTTGTACACAGTCTCTATTTTATCACATTTTGTGTTATTTGGAGCTGACGTGACAACACACTACTTGGTTCCGCAACCAGATGGCGACCATGTCGTACATCTCACAATGTTCTAGGAGGCTGGCTACCATAGCCATATTACTTTATAGGTGTGTTCTCGCTGTAATTAGTATACCATACTGATGAGCTCTAATTAGAACGAAACCAGTCTGCGTTTATAATTATAGTGAGAATACATCGTAGCCTTACAGGTAATTCTAAAACTTTCTTATTATAGGTTTGATATCTGTAAAATTTATGGTTTGTAAATTAATTAAAATCTTATCCAAAAAAGCACATTTACAAATATCAGTTTATTATTACGTACTAAATTGTATTTTGATAGAAAAACTTTTATATTTTGGTTGGGGGAAGACTGAACATTAAGCTTATGCCCTGCCTTAAAAATATTTGACATAAAGCTACAAGATGTTTAAAATATACATGTTCAAACCTAGGAAACCTGAAATTCAAGATCTTTTTTTTTCTTCAAATGGTGCACCTGTATATTTTTATGTTATGTCAAAGAGAATCAAAAACCCCACAAGTTTTCTTAAGGATGTCCTATAGCTATATCTTATTGTTTTAGAGTTATTTATATTTTCTATTTTATTCAATATAATATAATATTTCTTGCTATTATTTGCAGCTAGCCACAAAAACATTTCTCCACATCAAAAATTTAAAAACTGTCAATATAAGTTAAAACAATTGTTGTCTTTCGTTACCTACTCACGTTTGTTAAAGAATTTTGTATCTTTATTAATTAAATAATATATTACTCTAAAAATGAATTGATTGATATGGTTTATGGGTTAAGAGATTTAAAAGTTCAGGAATTGCAAAACTCCTACTGATTCATTTTATAAATAGAGAATCTTAGTTTCTCTACGATAACATAATAGTGAAGAATGAATGTGATATTTGCAATGTTTGAAATTATGACAAATTCGCGGAATTTATTTAATTTGTTGCGAAATATCACGGCGAATTTTGAAGTCTTGACAAGTGATGGATATATGAAGTACAAAATATTATTTCGAAGTTCTGTGTCATAATACATTAACTTTTGCCCACGTTATTTATTATTACTGCGAACTTATAGTTATCCGTTTTTAAACTTGTTAAACCACTTTGTAATCAAGAAAATCCTAACCAGTATTTGGAGGTGTCTAAAAATATACAATAAGAAAAAAGGACAAAAGCCAAAAATGTATTATATAGGGTGTCTCTAAAAGGTCTGTACAAAATGCTATGATAGATTCCTTAGGCTAAAATATGAGGATCTATCCCAATTTACCTTAGTCCAAAAGTTGATAGTTTTCGAAATACAAGGGGTCGAAATTATTATTTGTTGAAACTCCTTTTCAAATATCTATCTTTGTAATAACAGGATTTGCATAAAATTTGGTAGGAAGAGGTTTTTCAGGATTAGCAATTTATGTTTGATCATAGTTTTGATGTACCTTGCAGAGGGCGCCCTTTGTCTACATTTAAAGCTCAATAACTTTTTTGCCTCGGTATATCAAATTTCTTATTTTTATTACCTGATATGTTATCTTCAGAAAAGGTATACCTTGTAGATTTTGATTTGAGGAGCTGTTTCTGTGATAATTGAATTTAAGTGATTCATTGTGTCCTAAAATTCATCCGACTTAATCCAGGCTTAGGACTGGTCCAACAAGTTTGAAGCATGTTTAAGGAGCAACCGACCAACAACACTTAAAATTTACATTGGAGCATGTTTAAGGACCAATCGACTAACAACACTAAAACTTTACTGGCAAAGAACAAGAGGAGTAGGATACAAAGTCAATAACAAACCAACACAGCCAACTTTTAGTAAATTATTAATTGTTGTATAACACTCTAAGTAAATGTTGAAAGTGACCCCCGTTTTCGTTTACACAATTTGTCTGGTGCTTAAACTCGGACCTTTTTCAATTCGTTCTAAAATTTCTTTCTTGACGATCGCTGTTCTAACAGCTCGATTCCGTCCATAATCAAACTTAGCAGGAACAAACATACCGGTTTCTCATAGACGCCCCTCAACAGCGGCAAGTGTTTGATGGTTTGGAACATGTCTATTTGGAAATCTTTCTTGATATTCTCTGACCAATTCCTGACCATTTCCTTCCATAACCATAAACTAATTCAATAACATTGATCAAATCCATGTCTTTAGTTATTCAGGTTCTTTCTTGAAAACGACAAAGTTTTTTTTTGCAAAATAATAAGAGTAAAAAAGTTTTAGAATTAAATTCCCATAAAATGAAGTAATAATTTTTTAAATCTACTAACAGGTGAAAAAATTGTGTCACATTTTAAGGGTGTGTCACCCCTATTTAACCCCTTCAAATGCTTCTATTGTACTTACCACCCACTAATGCTGTTGGTATGCTCAGAACGTGTACCAAATTTGTTTTTCTTAAGTTAAAGTATCACTGAGATATTGATTTTTTTTTTCGAAATTTGGAACCCCACTTTGAAGGCCTACAACTTCTCAGGGGTGCAACTTAGTGTAGTTGTAAGTTACGTTCAATCACCATATTTTAGGTTACCATACATGCCCATGCTCTATGTCGGTTCTTATGCGAAACACCCTGTATTTTCAACAACTGTTTTAACTCAACTATTTTTTAGGTTCAGCATAAGCTTAACTTGCTCAATCAAATAATGAAACTTAGTACATGATAATAAGTTGAAAAACAATAAATTATATATATATATATATATATATATATATATATATATATATATATATATATATATATATATATATATATATATATATATATATATATATATATATATAAGCCATAATAAGACGTTTGAATTACATGTAGAATTCAAAAACAGAATAATTCACAGTATTTCATAAATAAATAAAAACCTTGTACTGCTTTGCTTTTTTGACACACTCTGTACAGTCCAAAATAATTTGAACATGCGTACACTTAGTAACCATATAATATATTATATACATTTTCTTAAAAAGTTAACCATAATGGACAACCTTACCTTATTCATTGCTGACATATTGGTATTTCAAACCTCAGCCTCAATAAACCCAATGGAAGTCCTATACAGTCATTTCCCAATAATTTTGCTTTATAGTTTATATATACACTATATTTTTGCTAAATTATATCACCTACCAGAATTATTACTATCATTTACCATACATCCCATTTTTATTTTATTACTAATCTTCTAGAGCATGAGGCATTTTAAAAACAAGTAAACAATGTTATTAGGAAAATAACGTAAAGCATATCAAAAAGCCAACATGAAAATCTGACATTTGGATAAAAATTTAATTCCAACTCACCTCTGTCTGAGCATTTAAGCCACCATAAGATTGTACTTGATTTTCATCTTCCTGGTGAGTGTCATTTTGAGCATACTGGTTTGTTTGATCCCACTGACTTTGATTTGTCCAATACATTTGCTGACTTTGATATGTATCGGGATAAACTGCAAGAAAAAAAAACAACTTATTTGTGAAGAAAACTCCTTTGCGTTGACACTCACTACTGAGGAAGAGGTTAAGAGAATACTTAATATCAAATCTAACGCTACTGAGGCTGATTAAATTTCTTGCCCTTAAGCATTGCAGTCCTTTTATCAATAAATTCATATTATAAACTCTTGCATACAAAGGGAATACTTTCATCCGTTGTGGAATTTTGTTATCGGAATACTACCACCAGAATGACCCTAAAGAATTCTTAGACCTCATTAGTATTTTGCCAATTTTGTATAAATTTTTGAAAGAATTATGTTTAACCAAATAATTGGTTATTTTAATAAGAAGAAAAAAGTACAATGTAGATTCAGGAGGCGATATGGTGTGAGCATTGCTTTGACTAATGTCACTAGTAACAGTAAGGAGGCTAATGATACCATTTACTCTGTGTCAAACTTGGATATTATAGTTTTGATGAGTTATTAAGGCGACTGGTATAAAAAAATGTGTATTGTAGTTAATAAGTTTTGCAACCTATACAGATGTCCTCCCTGGAATACTTCAGGGATCCATATTGGAACCTTTGCTCTTTATAGTATATACTTCTAAAATATTGAGTTTAGTCGATGCAAGATACAAGCCTTTGCAGACGATATTCAAGTATATACTATCACTTAAAAAAATACTAACAAGCTTGTTAATACATCAATCAAGATCTGGTAACTGTTCGAGATCAGTCCTTGAAATGTAATTTGATGTTAAATCGCAGCGAATTACAACTTATGGGTTTTGTAAATAAAAACAATAAACAGTTTGTTATCCAAACCTTTAAAATTTATTTTGACAATGTTCTAATTCCTTTCAAGAATAAGGCTAGGAATCTGGGACTTATTTTTGACGATGACTCAAGGTTTGAAAATCATCTAAAGCTCATACTTAGGAGAGCATACTGTAGCCTGAGGCTTCTATATTGTAAGATTCTTAGTAGACCAGAAAGCGATTAAACTGTTATGCAAGACTCTTTGTCTTGTCACACTTCAACTTTTGTGATTTCATTTATGGTTCTTGTCTAACCCAATTTAATAAGAATAGATTGTGGAAAGGTCAAAAAAGCTGTTACCGTTGATATATGGGGCCAAAAGCATGATCCAATTACATTTAAAATACAAGATGACTACTAGATTTGGGAGCTTTTACACATAAAACTGTGAGTGACACTGCAGCACCTTCATCTCCCAGACAGAAGTTTACACCTCATGTGCGAACCCATGTTTTTCTGAACCAAACTATGAATGGCCCCAAACAAATATGTAGCCTCGAACATCGAACCTTGGAAACAGTATGTCTAATGTTCACAGACAAACTTCGAACTTCTTAAATATTTTAAAACGAATATCAAACCAGCCAAAATTCTTCAATGTTTATATATCATTTCCTTAAATCCAAAATTTAGGTATATTGTAACACACACTATTTGGTATGTAGAAGATCCCCCATTCTTTCTATGAAAAGCAGAGGTTTGACAAAATTTGCAAGTTGATTGGGTGAAAATGCTCTCTGGGCTAATGTTAGTTGTAAAGATGGGTCAATGATGAATGAAAAATACAAAAGGTATATTGAAAAGTGTTTTATATTTCTACATCAGCTAAGCTCAGTTGTAGATATTTTTTGTTGTTTGGTATTAACTAGGTAGTGTTAGTAGCCAGAAGGTTTATAGGGAAATTTAAAGGAAATAAAAGTCTTATTAACACGAGTAAATTGATTGATTGTTGTTGCCCTTACTTGGTGAAACTGGTCCATACTACATACAGACTTGGAGACTACTTCTCTGATTTCACTGTGAAGCCAGAGAAGTAGTCTCCAAGTCTGTATGCAGTACGAGTAAATTGGCTGAACAACAGGCAAGTTAAGGTATCGGGCAGAAATAAGACGCTGGTTACTTTCAAAACTCCGAATGGTTATTTAATACACCAAAACAAGCACTGGTTACATGAAAAATCGATGTTCGAGGTTACATATTTGTTTGGGGCCATTCATAGTTTGGTTCAGAAAAACATGGGTTCGCACACGAGGTGTAAACTTCTGTCTGGGAGATGAAGGTGCTGCAGTGTCATTCACAGTTTTATGTGTAAAAGCTCCCAAATCTAGTAGTCATCTTGTATTTTAAATGTAATTGGATCATGCTTTTGGCCCCATATATCAAACAGTAACAGCTTTTTTGACCTTTCTGCAATCTATTCTTATTAAATTGGGTTAGACAAGAACCACAAATGAAATCACAAAAGTTGACGTGTGACAAGACAAAAGACTCACATAACAACTTTCTTGCTTTCTGGTCTAGTAAAAATCTGTTACAATATAGAAGCCTCAGACTAGAGTATGCTCTCCCAAGTATGAGCTTTAGATGACCTTCAAACCTCAAATCACTATCAAAAACAAGTCCCAGATTCCTAGCCTTGTTCGTGAAAGGAACTAGAACATTGTCAATATGAATTTTAAAAATTTGGATAATAAATTGTTTGATGTTTTTATTTGCAAAACACATGAGTTGAATTTTGCTCGGATTTAACATCAAATTATGTTTTAAGGACTGATCTTGAACCGCTACTAGATCTTCATTAATGTATTGACAAGCTTGTAAGTAGTCTTCTTTTGGAAAGTGATAATATAACTCAGTATCGTCCATGTAGGCCTGTATTTTGCACTGCCTCACTGAACTCAATATTTCAGTACATATTATAAAAAGCAGAGGCCCCAAAATGATTCCCTGACGTATTCCAGAGAGGACATCTGTATAGGTGGAAAAACTGTTATTAACCACAATTTGCATTTTTCCATCAGCCAAATATGATTCGACCCGCAACCTTGATGACTCATTAAAACCATACCAAGTTTGACACAGAGTAATTGGCGATTTATGGTATCGAAGGCCTTAGAGTAGTCAAGTTAAACAAGCACGGGAAGTAAATTCTTATCATTAAAATAAGCAATTATTAGATTATACAAAATTCTCTAAATTTTTTTAGAAAAAATTGGCAAAATATTAATGATTCTGAGGTCTGAGAATTCTTTATGGTCATTTTGCTAAAGCAGTGGCATTCAGTTAGCAATCTTCCACAACAGAGGAAAGCACTTCCTTTCTATACAAGAGTTTATAATATGAAGAATAAATTTATTGATAAAATGACTGCAATACCTAAGCATAGCGCGAGAAATGTTATCAGCCCGTTAGTCAACCTCTTCTTCACTAGTAAGTGTAAACACAAATGAGTTTGCTTCACAAATATTATTTTGACTATAAAACTATCAAGTTGTCACAATTATTGTTCACATTTTGAAAAAAAGGAGCAAAATGATCAGCTATTTTTTGTGGGTGAGAAAGGTGAGATGGCAATCCCTCGGAAGCAGAGCCATGAACGTTCAAATCTTTCAGTGCCTGCCAAGATTTACGTGGATTATTCCGCAACTCCACTGACCGTAGATATCCCCTCTCTTCATTTCTAACCATCATGAGGGTATAGTTACCAAGGTCTTTATAGGCTTTCCAGTCTGCATTTATATGAGTTAATTTAAACTTCCGTGAGGCGTCATTCCTCTGCCTCATTAACAGATTGAGATTATCTGTTAGCCATGGGGCAGGGGGCTTTGTCACTCTCCTCTCCAAAATTGGTGCATGTTTGTCAACAGACTCAAAATGAATGCATTGAAAATGTACAGCTTGTTGTCGATATCAATCTCTCGTATCAAATTATGCCAAGGTAACTGATGCATGTCACATAAAAAAATATTTCAATTGAAAGCTACGGAATTTAACGAGTTTTGGTTTCATTTTCTTGACTTCTATTTTTAGTGTGACCAAAAACCATACAATGATCTGAAATACTGTCTGCATTTAATGTTCCAGCATTCTGTACAAAGTCAGCATTAGTAAATAATATAGGATCCAGAATATACGAATTATAAATCCGGAACAAAAAGTAATCACAAAGGACAATGATGGAAAGTTATTACTTTAAAAGGGAGGGCATTGCTAAACATTGCGAAGCATATCTAGAATTGTATCATGAAGAAGAAAGATTGTATAGAAGATAAACCAAGATGGTCTGGGCCTGAGTCTACATATCCCAATAGACCATGGCTTATAACCAAGAAAAACTTGTAATCTGTTTAGTATGTTATATTGGCTATGCCAATCCTGTACATTGTTTGGCTGGCCCAACCCTGACAGTACATCTGAATGTGACAGAGACATCGGTCCTGGCATTTGTGCACAAGAATGTCAGGTGACACAGAACATGAACTCCCTCAAGTATCTAGTTTGTACCTATGTAGCGATTTACTTATAACTAACCAAATTATAATATTGAAATCACACTCGCTGTTTTTATTGAAATTAGCACGTACATAACATAATCTTTATTTTCTTACCATCTTGCTCTACATGTTGTTGCTGGTAATCATTCATCTGCTGTGGCTCCAATGACGTTTCCTGCTGTTTGTTAGGCCATTGCTGGTCAACTTGTTGCTGCTGATACTGTTCTGACATCTGCTGCTGTTGCCATGCATCTTGAAGAATATTAGAACTATCATATGTGGCAACTGAGGCCTGTGTTACATCTGTGGTAGTGTTGTAAGTATTTAGTAAATTAGCCTGAAATTAGGACATCACAGTTATATTAGTTAAATGTTAAAAGTTATTATACAGATGTAAATTTAAAAAAAAATCAACTCTGAAGTATTGATCGGGTAACCTTTATTAGTCCAGACAAATTAAGTTAAAAATGGCTATAATAATAAAAACGTTCGGGACGCAGCAAGTGCATTTTAGTAGTGAATTCTCATAAGAATTGTACACTATTAGTAAGTTACATTATTAAAATTATTTTTAACTTTAGATGGACCTTGGAGATTGGTTTAAGAGGTTTTAGCGATTACTTGAAGAAATTTCTATTTTCTATGGAGCTAGAAGATTATAATTTGGTAGATATATGTAAGTACTGCAAGTCTCTTTAACAAATTTCATTAAAGTTACAACAGTTTTCCAGAAAAAAATTAATTATTTACAAAGGGAATGTACCTACCTGCCCCATTATAAATATGGCAGGTATTTTTCCTTATTAATTGCTTGGATCGTTTTGTTTTGGTCAACCCAATCGAACTAGTTTTTGCAAACAAAACAAAAAAGGTTTTTTAAAACCAATTGGTAGTTATTCGCTAGGCGCATTATGTTATTTTTCTTTAATTTAGTACCCATGCTGCATTTACATGGGTTTTACTATGGCTGACGATTTAAGCTTCTAGCTTAATCGGGAAATGAGTTATCGGATATGACATATTTTTACAAAAATTTTCTGCTATAACGTACTTGCTGCACCTAGACCCTTTTCAACACTTCTTTACTGTTGCTGTATCCACACTTTTTGAAAATGATGAAATATTGTAGCTCTCTATGTGAGACTGACAAACAAAACAACCTCAATATCATTTTTCGAAAAATATTTTAAACAAATGAAATTGGGTAACTATTTAAACATAAATTGAGCATTTTGGTTCGCTGCTTTGTCCCAGGGGTTCTCCTTCCCCTTCTGCATGCCTACAATCACCCTCAATGCATAAACAAGAACAATGTAAACAAGGAAAGTCTCTTGGGACAACCCCCAAGAAAGTTACAGGACCTGCAGTGAATATAGGGGTCTGGGCGGTGTAAACAGGATTTGAAGGAGGTATAACTGCAAAATGGGATAAAGGCAGCTTATAGAGGTCCAATTAAGCTGTTTTTTCGCATGTTCCACTCATATTTTCTATTTATTTATTTACTCAGATACACCATCCAACAGCAAAATTGCCATACTAAGGATAGGAAAAAAGACAAAAAATATAGAACAGTGAAATAACATTAATAGAGACAAAAAGGAACAATACATTAAGATAAACATTCATGTTAACAAAGTTCGAACCAACGTTTTATTTCAAACACAGAGCAATTGAAAACATCTAGGCTGTCCTCCAAAGTTGAATATATATTACACATGAAACAGGTGAAGACCGCATATGCTGCATATGAACCGTTAGTGGATAAAAAGTCAATGGATGAAGTGATCCCAAACGTGGTATATTAAAATTTAGCTGTAACAACAGAGGCGGAACGTCAGCTTGGCAACTAATTCATTTATACAAAAATATCAAAGAGCTACACTTCCTCCTGTTCACCAAAGTCTGCAAGCCAAAACGTTGTAATAAATCGCTGTGTGGGAAGCCAATACAAGGGTACTAACCATCCAAACGAAAACAAGTATACTTGAGAAAGTTTCTTTGAATATTTTCGAGATTACCAATGTGTGTCACATAAAAGGGAGCCCATACCACTGATGCATACTCCAGAAATTACCTTATCAGAGAGCAATACAACAAAATAAATGTATCTGAGGAAGTAAAATACCTACTATTTCTAATCAAAAAGCCCATTCTCCTGTAGGCTGAACCAGTGGCATGCTGCAAATGTTGCCTGAATGAGAGAACAGGGTCAAACACAACACCAAGATCTTTAACCACAGATGGCCTTCCCAGTAGCTGATTATTTACGTTGTAACCAAACAGGACGGGGCACCTTCTACGTGAAAAAGACATGACACAACATTTACCGACATTAAGAGAAAGTCCATTGCCACCACACCAACTATCGAATATATTTAAACTACTCTGTAACTTAATAGAGTCATCAGGATGATTGACACGCAAGTAAATTTTTATATCGTCAGCATATGTTAAGTGAGGCACTTCCAAGATGTTAGATATACCATCAATACAAATATTAAAAAGAACTGGACCAAGGATGGAGCCCTGTTGCACTCCAGAACATATTTCAAAGCTATCTGATTTAAAACCCTTAATTTCAATAAATTGCTTTCATCCGCTAAGATACGATTTAAATAACTCTATCAGATTCCCTTAGAAACCAAGACAGTGTAGTCTGTCAATAATTACAGCATGATTAAGGCGGTCAAAAGCCTTTGACAGGTCCGTATATATAACATCGACTTGGCTATGATCTTCAAGAGCTGCATCAATAAACTGTGTCATTGTGACTAAATTCGTGACTGTAGAACGACCTGCTATGAAGCCATGTTGAAAAACAGATAATCTATTCTTTATGTTAAAGGATATATGTTCATATAAGGCAGCTTCAAAAATTTTACAGAAGACGACCAATTGACACCATACGATAATTGGAAAAAAGAATCCTTTCACCTGCTTTAAATATCTAAACCACATGGTAATTTCCAAAGTTTAGGGAAATCAGATGATTAAAGTATAAGGTTAGAAATTTTTACAAGCGGAACTAAAAAAATACCTAGACAGTCTTTAACAAGAAAAGCAGGTACCAATCTGTTGATAAAAAAAGTATTGACACTATTATTCGTGCTTGAAACAAAGCATTGGGATTTATCTTCTTCCTCGCCCAGCACCCCTATTCACTCCTGGTCACGTAACTTTCTTGGGGGCTGTTTGCAAGAAATTTTTCTTGTGGTTTGTGCATCCAGAAGGAGAATCTAAGCATGTTACTGATTTTTTTTTCTAAAAAGGCACCGTGTGCAAATCTGCAAGTTTACTGAAAATTTAATTTTTATACACAAAAGGAATGTACCTGCCAAATCATAAACTTGGCAGGTATTTTTCCTTATTAGCCGCTTGGATGATCCGTTTGAGTCAACTCAATCGGACCACTTTCTGCAAACAAAAATGACAAAAAGCGTTTTTCTAAAACAAATTTGTGGTTGCCTGTGAAGCCCATTCTTTAGTACACTTGGAGAACACATTGTGTTATTTTTTAAATTTAGTACCCATGCTGCTTTTACACGGGTTTTTAGTATGTATAAAAACTTAATTCTAATGTTTAGGAAGAAACTTTGTTCAATATTCGATGGTCATACTATGTACTCATTTGCTATTTGTTTCTCTCTCGCGCTTACAGTGTTAAGATTTGTATTCAGCATTCAGCAGAGTATGTGATAGCTGTCTATAAACAAACATTGAGGAGGAGGAGGAGGAAGGGGGGCTGTTAGTGAGAGTCTACAGAAAGACCCTTCGATCCATTATTCATTGTGTATGGTGAGCTTTAGTAGTGTTAGTGCATGTAAACAGTTCTCTGTGAGAGTTTTGCG
This sequence comes from Tillus elongatus, assembly GCA_964006375.1. Lineage (NCBI taxonomy): Eukaryota > Metazoa > Arthropoda > Insecta > Coleoptera > Cleridae > Tillus > Tillus elongatus. The sequence continues at coordinate 292,419,351 of OZ023262.1, forward strand.
ATTTCTGTGAGAAAAAAAGGCAGGTAATAGAAAAATTTTGGACTAGATTTTATCTAAGGCTAAAACCTGTAAACTGTGAGTGTGTTGAAAGAATTACGTAGTTATTGTAGGTAATAATTGAGAATATTGCTGAAATTACCTACGTGACGTGTTTGTTATCTACATATATTGCTGCTGATAACTAAAGAATTAAATGATAAGGAATATTGATTCCCCACAACAGACTCTTAAAAGAAATAAAGGCAGCACTACACCTGCCGGATATATTCTAGTAATAAATTAAGAATGTTGAGAAAGTCCCATAGCACAACAGAAGTTGATGAAACAGGCAAACGTAAAAAACACGCTGAAAAAATAGATCCCTTTAAAAGAAGTAAAAAAATAAATAGGTCACCAAACTCAAAAGATAAACTCATGAATAGACTAAATGAGACAGCGTCGGGGAGCTAGGCTGGGGCTACAGTGGGAGAAAAGGACGAGTTATTAACCCTGATGCGAAACATGGCAACAGATATCCGAGAAATGAGAAGGGAAAACTCGGTATTAAGGAGAAGCGTCGAATAAATTAGGGGACAAATGAAAACGAGAGAAGAGGAACACCGAAAGCAAACAAGCATATTGCACACCAAGATACAGTTACTAGACAGAAGGTTAGAACAACAGGAAAGGAGAGCACGCAGGAACGATTTACTAATTAAGGGTGACATGGGTGAGACAGGCGATGATATAAAGAAGATGGTTCAAGAGTTTTTCAGAAAAGAGCTGAATATTGACCCCGAAGTGGATTCAGCGTATAATATTAGAGGTAAGAAAAACATGTTGGTTGTTAAGATGAGAAACTGGGACGCCAAGCAGACAGTGATGAGAACAAAAACTGAAGGGACGACCAATATACATAGAAGACAACCTTACACAAAAAGAATCCCAAATTCAGTTCGAGCTTAGGAGAGTGGCCAGCGATAAAAAGAAAGCAGGTTGCAATGTAAGCATGCGATACGGCAAGATTAAGGTAGATGGTAAGTGGTTCTATTGGAATGAGGAATCTGGTCAAATTACCGATGAAGTGCAAAAAAACTGAATTGTCAAGTGCATGCCGAGCAGGAAAGTTTAGTTTGTGGTGATAGGCTTACAAATAACTGTGACGAGAGACATACACGGTCTTAGAATTGTTTTTTGGAATATCCATGGTTACTCCAGACTTTATGAATTAAACAATGAAGAAGAGCATTTTTTAAGTAACCATGATGTTATCTGTTTGTGTGAGACTTGGTTGACCAATGATGGGTATGAGCTGCCCGCCTACCTGAATAAATTTAGTTTAGTACATTCTGCTGCAATCAAACACAGAGACAGGGGTAGGGCTAGTGGTGGCTTGCTTACGTTGGTCCGCCAATTTAGCATAATTGAAAACAATGAGTATACCCTGTTTGTAAAGTTAAGTTTGTATAAAAAGATGGTTGTTGGGATCGTGTACCTGAATCCATGCCTAGATAGTTACTATTGTATTTTTATGCTTGAGGAAATCATAAGAGATGTCTTCATGCAGGGTGAGGATGATGCGATTGTGACAGGTGGCGACTTTAATGCTCGAATTGGACCTCTTAACCAACTTGCTGGAGTTTTCCAAGTACTGGCTGGCCACGTCGGCACAGAGAGGCACTCTTTAGATAGAACTATAAATCAAAGAGGCAGCTTTTTAGCGGAACTTATGGAGAGTTTTGGCTTCATGGTTTTGGATGGTAGATTGGAAGATTATGTCGGATAGTTTACACACATGAACGCTTTTGGTAAGAGTACAGTAGATTTGGTATGGGTACGCTGTTTCCATAGCCATTTAGTGAGAAGCTTTGAAGTCATCGATGAGGTGTTTGTCTCTGACCATTTGCCTGTCTCGACGGGCTTGGATGTACCTTGCAGATAACCACTGCAATACGAAAGACTCAGAGATAACTTCGAGACAGTCGTTAGATGGGACCATAGTAAGGCCCAATCTTTTAGAAATATTTTAACTGAATCATATAGACTGAGTAATGTAAGTAGTCTGGGGGGTTGCGTCAAGGTGTTGTATAGTAAAACCCCTGCTGTTTTTGCAGGCCATTGAGTTCTGAGAGAGGTCTCTACATTCGCAAGCATGTTAATACCTAGTTTTATTAGAGTTACCCATATGTGACTGGGTTTACATTTAGTTTAGTTATTGTATGGATTTTATATTTAAGCTTAAATTATTGTTGGAAAACACCACACCTTTGTTCATGTTTTCTATATCGATTGAACAATAAATTTATTATTATTATTTACAACAATTGCTTCCGTAGATTATGTCTAAGGGAGAAAGCACTTAACCCACCAGGGTGGTGTGGAAATAAGTAAAGAATGCAAATTAAATAATAATAATAATAATAAAAAAACGTGTAAGTATTCAATACTCCGATTTACACTCTACTGATTTTGTTCTCATGTACTTTGCCTTACAATTAAATAGTTTCTGCATAAATGGCGCCTAAATATCGCAGAAACCAGATATCATCCTACACAAAAAATCATTACATTTTTTTGTGTAAAATTTTACGAGGAAGATTTTTGGATAGAAAAATTTTTGCGAAAAAAATCGACCACTTAGCATATGCGCTAAACCGCATACAGGGGTGGTTTTTTCAATTTATGGGATGACACTACCACACTAGGGGTGACCTTTTCGCAATTAAAACTGCACACCTTAAACAACATTTTGCCAAGTTTAAAAACTTTACAAATTTTTTCAAGAATTCAAAACTAATTTGCCTGCACTATGCCGATTTGTTACTTTAGCATTTAAAAATAAATATTTGTATAAAAGTAAATGAGCGAAACATTCTACAACACAAATATTTTACTGAGTACTCACACCATAGTTATTGTATACATTCTTGAGATCCCTCAGCCATGAACAATCGGGTCTATTCGAATACCCATTTTCATCAAACTCCACATCCTCCACATCACTAACCATATCTTGATACTTCAACTTATCGGCAAGAACATACACATTATTGGCTAAATTAACATTTACATTATTCGGGTTTTGAACTAAGTGAATAGCTATTTTCTCTAAATAGGCCAACGATTTCTCAAGCATCCCATAATCAGCCAGTCTAGTAGCTACCAGGTACTTGTAAATCTGCAATTCTGGGATCGTGAATGCAGCATCGTTCAAACTACAAGCGTACTCATATATCTCAGTCATGTGAATCGTTTCGTTTGTGGCGAAATGATTGAAGTCTTTGTTAAGGTCTGCACCTAATAAAACAAGCCTGGAGGTTTCATTTCCGTAACTGCCGAAGCCAGTTTCAGCCATTAAATAACAAAATTGAGCAGCATACAAGCTGCCGCGACTCATGAGGGTGTCTCCCATTGCAGTGACAGCTTTGCAGTTCAATTCTGGACGCTGAGTTGTGTTGGAGAGAATCATGGCTAAATGTGGTCTCCAGTCACCCCATTTCTCATCAGCCACACACTAAAAATAAAATCAATATTACAAAAGAGCTTTTAATTGGTGAATGAAACTCTAATAAACTATGATTAGACAATGGTTGGGAATAAAATAATCACATATTTTTTTGCACTGTACAAACGTTTTATGTCGCAATATAGGCTCTGCCTTTGTATATAATCTGAATAAATAAAGTAAATAAAATATATGGACAGTGAAGAATTTTGGTTAGTATGATTTTAAATTTTCAACAACTGTGAATATTAGAGTTACTATTTCAGAGGTTCAAAGCTCGAGGCAACATATTTACATCGGTTCGTTCATAGTTCAGTTCGAAAAAAACATGGGTTTGGACATCTCTAGATTCAACCTATGAAACTAGCATCTTAAGCAAGCACAAGTTTAAAACTTATTTGTTTTAAATGCTGCACTATAAAATAAAAATCAATAAACCAATAATAATAGTAATAAAAATTAAAACCTTACCGTAACACACGCTGGAGTTCTTCCAGAAAGCAACTGATATAATGTTTGTAAAGGATCATTCAAAGTTAACCCATTTGCAAACCTCATCATAACATTTGCGTATGTCCTTTTATCCAGTTTTGTAGCCAAAAATAATGCATGACCCCAAAGTCCATGTTTCATAGCCCATTCTATATATAAAAAAAATTATATAAAAGTTAGAACATGTAAACAAACAATAAATAATTGACAAAATTATGTGATATGTTATTAAAATACCTAACCTAATTATTTTAGAAGGCACAAAATTTAAAAGTTATGGATTGGATACATGTAAATTTTAAGTGACATTTAAAATGGATTGTTGAGGTTTTAATTCGCGTTTACATGATGGAATTTTAACTAAAATAACAAATTTTTTTACGAAGCTATGCTAAAAATAGCCGTCCTATGACAGCAAAGCTATGTTATGTCTATATGTATGACTGACCACATAAGACCCTAAGACACTCAAAGCTTGTTTGAATTTCGCGTCAGTTCTTATGTTGGACGCAGTCCGCATAGTGACAGAAACAGATTATTTCCATTAGCTGCTATTGCATGGCTCAGGGATGTTTCCATTCTCACACTTATGACTACCTACAACTCAGCGCTCTTGACTCTAGAACTAAAAATGCCCTTTCTCTTTTTACTATAAGGGTTGTCTTTGTTTCTCTATACATATTTGTATCATTAGGATACATGGATTCTTTTTTCAATATATTTTTTATTTACGAACTCAAAACAGTACATTTGCACTGGTAACAAGTTCTACAATTAATAACATAAAATTACATATGATTTTGAGGTTAACTTAACTTAAATTATATCAAAGTCAAGCAGGTACTTTAGAAACTATATACTCTATAACTGGAAATGTTTTGTCCATTTACTAAATGTCTTTTTACGTTCATTGTGAATCTGCAGATTTGATGTATATTTCTGAGTTCTTCTAGAAGTCTTAAATGATCTTATGCTCCTCGTAATCACACTGTGGAGTTATATATTTGTTCCTGATGCTACTACACGTGGGTCTTCCCGTTGCCTTGTTGAATACATATGCACTTCACCACTCCTTGCCAATTTAATGTTCGTTTTTATTTTATTATTCCATATTTTATACATTAATGTACCTTCTTCCAGCTTTATAAGGTTGTGAATTTGTAAGATAGGGTTCTCACTAGGTTAGGTTAGGTTAGGTTTGTTTGTGAGTGGGCCATACTGGTCCCTCCACCGCGACCATAAGGTCTATTGTGGCTCACGCCTAATAGTTTATATTTCGCCCAACAAAGCCAGCCTCTTACAGAGGTCGATAATCTTCGTGGGCGAAAGTTGATCCAGATCCTCCGGAGCAAGCTTTCTCTTGCCAAAGAGCAGGTCTCTAATCCTGTCCGCTGCCGGACACAGACAGGAACACAGTACGTGCTCTGCTGTCTCGTCACTCTCCATACACAGCCGGCACTCGGTCTCCTGACCGACCCGAATTCGGTGCGTGTGGTGACGCAAGCGGCAGTGTCCTGTATAAAGGCGAACTAGAGTACTCAGTTGTTGTCTGTTTAACTCTAGAAGTTTTTTAGCCCTTGACTCAGACAGGCCATTTATGAAGGCCTTAGAGTTAGCTAATCCTGGAGGATTTTGCCAATACTGGATTGTCATTCTTTCTGTCCAGGTCTTTAAGGTGCGTTTTGCTGTGCATGATGTTATCCCCAGCACTGGTTATGGTCCGACAAAGTCTCTCTGGGCACCACTCCTGGCAAGCGTGTCGGCCGCAACATTGCCATCATGGTCTGAGTGACCCGGTATCCAGACCAGCGACACCTCATTACAGCTGTCCAGTTTGTTAAAGACAGATTTACAACTCCATACTGTTTTTGAATTACACCGGTAGGAACCAAGAGCCTTTATTGCAGCTTGGATAACTGCATATATCTTTATCGATTTGTGTTTGCACTGGTTTTTTATACTTTCCCTTGCACACATCTCGATGGCATACACTTCTGCCTGGTGTATGGTTGCGTACTTGCCGAGGCTAGCTGATAGTCTAGCATCAGTGCTGCCCCCAGATGCGCTAGCTCCAGCTCCCATATTGGTTTTGGATCCGTCAGAGTACCAGCAGAGATCGGCTCTCAAGGGTTCTCACTAAAAACAACGTATTAATTTCCCTGATTTCCCTGACATGCCAAAATCTATTTCCCTGACTTTGATCTACAATTTACCCCCAACATGTGTAACACACTACTATAGAATACAGTATGTCTTCGCGTCATGGCAGAAGACACACTTCCCCAATTCAAATACAAAGCGACCAATGAACGCAAAATTTCAAAAATAACAATTATTGTGGTTTTGTGGAAAAAGTAATCATTAAATGAATGGTCTAGAATTGAACAATACAGTGTTTCAATTGTTTATCATTAAAACAAAGAATGTTTCCTTGACAGGGCCAAAAATTCCCTGACTCTTAGTCAATTTTCACAAGTTTTCCCTGAATTCCCTGACAAAATTTTTTCTTTTACAAATTCCCTGACTTATCCCGGTTTTGCTGATGAGTGGGAACCCCGAAAAACTTTAATGTTTTATACAAACATTTTGTGGGATATCACCAGCTTAGACCATATAATACTTTTAGTACCCGATTTTGTATTCACTGCAATTGTTGTCATTTCACCTTTGGCGCTGAAGACCATATATCTCATATGTGGTTCTATTAATGAGTTATATATTAGTCTCTTCAATCGCTTTATTAAATAATATTCACACCTTCAAAGGCTCCTGTCAGACTAGATATTTTTTTCCTTAAAATATTTAAGTGTTTGCCAAAATTCAACTTATTGTCTATTGTTAATCCAAGGTACTTATAGTTATTTACATGTTTAATTTTTTGATTGTTTATATTAATCTTCATACCGTTTATGTATTTACCTTTTGTGCAAACATTATGCACACTGTTTTATCTAAGTTTATTTTCAAGTTATTATTTAATAACCATCACTTGTAATATGTATCAAAGTTATCATTGACTATTTTTTCCACTGAATCCTGGGAGTTGTGCAAATACAGCAGCAGTGTGTCATCTGCGAAAGTTATGTGTGTAGCTTTTAATTTTGCTAATGATAGATTCTGTACATACAACAAATACAAAATTGGTCCAGTACAGATTCCTGTGAAAGGGAAGTTATACCCTTTCTATGCAGATAATTGAATAGTTAAGATATTAAGTAACAAAAGCATCCTTTAAAACCTGCAGCTCTATGTATAGGAACAGTCAAGTAACTCGTGCCTCGCAGGAGTCTGTCATGTACATCAGTTCGAAGGCTGACACAGTCATATAGGTAATCAGGTTTCCTTTCCCGAACAACCTTGATTACTAAGGTGGCATAGTGAACAAGTCTCCTTTCCTGCATGTTCAGCCAGTCCAGTGCCCGTATGTACAGCATAACGTGAGCAATACGTGGTACGTGGAGAACAAATCTCACACACCAATTCTGCACCTTCTGGATATGGTACCCGTCCAGATGCTTCAGGCAAGGACCATACACACAATCACCATACGTGAACAGTAACAGGATTAGCGATAGCGAGTTCACTAAATGTTTATGTGCATCCTGCGGAAGACAATCACAGTACTGATACAGGTGTCACAGTCTATAAAACACAGAGCGGCAGAGATGGTCCACATGTTTGGAGAACTGCAGGTTCCCATCCAGTATCAATCCCAAATTTCTGGGATTATCCGAATGGGACAAGGCATCAGACCCAAGCAACACAGACAGTCGAAGACTGCCGACCTGTCGAACATTATAGTGCCAAGAATGAGAAAATTGCACTTCTCAGGATTGAAGCTGAGGTTGTTACTGGTCAAAAAATCGAGCTGCTATATACAGGCATTCTCAAATAGTGGCTGAATCTGAAAAGTGTTCGCAGAAATGTTTTTTGTGTCTTCGTAGAAATAATTTTTTGTAACATTTTTGTGAAATGTTGGTAATTAATAATAAATGTTTAGTAAGTTATTGTAAAAAAAGTTGTCGAATTTTTGTGAAAAATATAATTTAGTGTAACATTACTGAAGACAATTTTGGCAAAAAAAAGGTGAAATTTTGTAAAAGAAATTTGTGCAATTTTCCTAAAATTTTTTTTCCAACTTGGGTCATAAAGCTGTTTGTCAATAATTATATCTTGACAGGTGTGTAAACAGCTTGAAAAGGTCATTTGGCCAGGAAAATTGGACCAGTTTTTTCTGGAACTTTTTATTCTATTTTCCGAAAATGTTTGTACTTTTTGAAAGAAAGCTGTTTTAATGAAATTTGGAACATTGTTATTACTATATAGGTTATACTGCCAACCAAATGTCCTTTTGAAAACAGGACATATTTGCCATTAAAAACATTTTTACGAAAATTCACTACCATAACGCACTTGCTGCGTCCAGACTTTTTTAAAATTCGTTTACTATATGCCCATTATTTGAAAGACAAACCTTGTAAATGCACACAAAATAATATTTAAAACAATCTTAAAACTTACCAAGTGCTTCTTTACAAGAGCCATAAAGTAAATATTCTCGGAACTTGTTGGTGACCTCTTCCTCTTTTAACACAGACATCATACTTCCATTTGTAGCTTCCGATGCATGAAGATTGCTAGCTTCAGAAATGTTAACTTCAGCAGCATTGCTGCTTGTGGCAGATAATGCAGACGATGGCCTCTGAACCAGATCTGTTTGTCTGTTTTTCAATAAAAGTTCAGCAATATCTGTTCCGATTACCATCTGAAAACAAAATAATAAATTGTAAAATAATGCAAGATATTTAGGGATAATACTTAAATACTAAAGAAACTGTGACTGAAATTATGTGAATTATTATTAATACTTATCTTATTATTTTTCTAGCTGTAATATATTTTTTAAAACCAGCGGTGTTGCGATAATTCAGATTATAATATAATAATAATAATAATAAGAATAATACATTGAAGAGTTCTGGCAAAGCCAACTAGCCACAACGGCATCCTGCAATATTGGCACCAACTGGGTTAACGAAGAACACTGAGCTTGTCAGAGTTATGAACAAATGCATCATGAGCCGTTTACCACAGATGAAGCCTCCGAGGTTATTAAAGAGCTTGATAATTGGAAGGCACCCGGGCCTGATGACGTCCAAAATTTTTGACTGAAGAAATTTGGGTGTACACATCATCTATTGGCGGTGTTAATAAATGATGTTATACTTGATCCAAAGAAGATGCCATTGTTTTTCACACAAGAAGACACGTATCTTCTGCCAATGGACCAGCATTGTTCTGCAGACCCCAGCAGATACCGACCAATAACTTGTCTTCAGACCCTATATAACTTGATCACATCCTGCCTTGAGAAACGCTTATATGCGCACTGTGAACGAAACAACATAATTGCGAGCCAGCAAATAGGGTGTGCCAAAGGATCTATGGGATGCAAAGAACAGCTAATAATTGATTCGGTTGTGTGCAATCAAGCTTACAATGGACGAAGAAAACTCTTTGCTGCCTACGCGGATTACAAAAAGGCATTTGATTCAGTCCCACACGAATGGCTTATAAGTGTGCTGAAGATCTATAAGATCGGTACTTGCATCCTGAGGTTCCTTGAACACACAATGTCTATCTGGAGAGCAAAGATTCAGTTACAGGTACAAACGGGTGATAATATCGTAACCACCACGATACCAATTAGAAGAGGCATATTTCAAGGCGACTCGCTAAGCCCATTGTGGTTCTGCAATGGAATCCACTATCAAACTGCCTGAACTCCACTAGATATGACTTCAGTATAAAAAGCAATGGCAAGGAGCAAATGAGCAAATGAGAGTAAATCATCTGCTGTATATGGATGATCTTAAGCTGATGGTCTCCACAAAGAACCACCTGGAACAACTCCTTAAAATCGTGGAAGGGTTTTCAAGAGATATTGACATGCAGTTCGGGCTTGACAAATGTCGCACCTTATGTGTAGTCAGAGGGAAAATACAACCAGGTGTATTTGAAATGCAGAACGGCCAGCAAATTGCCTTGATGGATGTAAAAGTGTGTTATAAATAGATGGAAATACAGCAAGCGAGGAAAATTAACCACTCGGCAATGAAGAACAACCCGACAAATGAATTTACGAAACGAGTAAAGCAGGTGGTGCAATCACATCTTAACAGCAAGAACCTGACTAAAGCTCTGAATACATATGCATGTTCTGCACTTAGCTACTCATTTTGGATTGTGAACTGGAGTAAAAAGGGCATCGAAAATCTACAACGGAAGGTGCGAACAGTCCTAACAAATGTAGAGTTGGGTGTCAGTCATCAGAGACTATCCAGCATGTCACTGGAGGATGACAAGCTTTTGCTACAACAGGGTATAAAGAGAGGCATGACGCAGTTGCCAAAATACTTCATCAAGAACTGGCTCTGAAACTGGGACTTTTAAATCTTAGTAAGGTGCTCTACTATAGATACACTGCTGAGCCTGTTCTAGAGAACTCAGGATACAGGTTGTACTGGGATCGGACCGTGCTCACAGATCAACGAGTTGCTGACAACAGGCCAGATATAATATAGGTGGATAAGTTCTGCAACCAAGAGACGCTGATGATGTGACCATTCCAAATATGAATAATCTAGAGATAAAATACACCGAGAAGATTATTAAGTACAGAGACCTCGAGATACAAGTAAAGAGACAGTGGAGTGATTGCAATAGTCATGTCGTCAACTGGTGTGGTTCCTAAGAATCTTCGAGAGAACGTTAAGAGACTGGGCCATGGAGCATCTTTATAAGGTCACGCAGAAGACAGTAATACTTGCAACTGCCCACGCCATGCGGAGATTCCAGGGAAATAAGGATGCGTCACGTTATCGGTCAGGGCTCGATAACTTGGCTGAGCTCAGTCCCTTTGGTACCTGAGATACCTGGGATGAGTAAATGTTCTCCTTTGAGGGGGTGTGAATGCCCTTCAGGCTAAAGTCGATAATAATAATATTTATTAATGCACTTGGCACTTTACATAATATAGAAAACTTGTGTATGTGTTTGCTTCTTTAATGTCAGTCTATTTCGGCGACTATGGCTAATTACCGACGCCAGGGAGCAGTTTCACCTCACTATCCTGGAAATTTTGCCGCACCCCTGCCTTCCTGTAAGGAGTGTAGGGATATTTAACGTATCCAACATCGCAGGGGCACGGTACCGACGGCTTTATGCCCCCGCTGAAAGGAGAAACCTGCAAACATTCAACTTGCTCAAATACAATGCCACAACATCGGTTGATGTTAATTTTGCAGTATGTACTGAAAAACTGAAAGGCAAAACCTGGAACCAGAACCCAGTAGCTGCCAAAGTTTCATCAATGAGATGGTGCACTGGATTTTATCCAAATATAGCTTCTACAAAAATAGCAAAAAGGCTATTATCAATGCCAGCCACTACTGGTAGCTGTGAGCGAAATTTTAAATTCCATTTTATTATTAAAACAGTTAAGAGAAATAGACAGTTTCCACCACAGAAATAATTGTTTTCATAAAACATAATTTACAGTTATTTACTGATGAAAGAGCAATAAATAAATTGAATTTAAAATTAACAGACGAGACGGATAGAAGAAGTGATATTGAACCCGCTGCCTCAATAGAAAGCAAAAATGATATATATGAAGATGAACTAAGTGAAGAAGATATCTTTAACATAACAGATGAACCACATGGAGATGAAATAGATGCATTTAACCAAAAAAACACGAATATGGAAATTACAAGTACCAGGAGGGATCAGAACAAGAAATGATTAATGAAAACCCAGATAATATGTGCAAACCAGCCCAAGAAGTAAACAAAACATCTCTTGAACCCAGTACAATGAAGGTTACTAATACCATTGTTGCAGATTCGGTTCCTAAGTTACAATTTTTAATAAAAGATGCAAGAGAGATATTAATCTTAGAAAAGTTTAAAATGGAATAAGTAAATAAAAAGTTCTCTTCATATGTCAATAACACTTCATTTTTGTTTCATTAAAAAAAAAATCTTAATTTGTATTTGTTGTTTTATGCGTTTGCAATTGTTTTTGATGTGTAACGGTAGTTAGAAGTGTTGATTTGATTTTGCGTGTAGTTAGTATACTTTTTTTTTTCATATTTTATCGGTCGGAACTGCAATACTATTTTTAATATCCTTCCTATATATTAGTTACTTTCTTTCTTTATATTTTTTTTATGTAATATCTAGGGAATTTCTGCTAGTCAGTTAAGAGTTTATTTTTATTTTTTAGGCTTCAACATACAATGCATATTGTATTCATATAAACTATTTTTTTCATTTTTTTCCTAATAAAATTTATCAAATGGGCAATGTAATATATATATATATATATATATATATATATATATATATATATATATATATATATATATATATATATATATATATATATATATAGATTTAATTATTTTAAAGTTATACGGATAAAATTTTAACAAATAACATAACAAATAAAATAATGCCACTACTTAATCTATAAATTATTAAAAGGTTACTTGAGCTCTTTTATTTATGTTTTATCTTTGGTCAAAAGAAAATTTCTTTACGCTTTTTCGAAATGGTTCATTTAAAATATGAATGAATTTCTTAGTTAAAATATATAAATTAAAGGTTAATATACATTAGTGATACAAATTCTCATTACACATTCTTTATTTGAATTTATAATTTCCATTTACGCTTTTCTATTTAATGCAGAAGTTTGTACCTTCAAAACTTCCAGATTCCTTGCTTGGTAACCGCTGTTTCTCCAGTTTAAATTTCCCATTGTTATGCAGCCATCTTGTAAGCTTCAGATTAATTAATTTTATAATCTTTGTGTTTTTAGATTGACATGCTGTTAATATGCAGATCCTTATTTGGACATACCTATTTGACAAATGATGCAGAACTGTACTATAGTTTGACTTCCCTGGATATTTGAAAACATTTGCACCTTAAGTAAGTTATTTTATCTTAATTTCTTTTACATCTTACTTTAAAATGCCCTACTTGTGTATTATATGAGTGTCTTTATGTTTTGAGTGTATATGAATTTGTTTTGACCCTATTATTTGTCTCATATATACAAAATCATCAATATTATCACCACCATCGACATTTATTTATACCTAGTGTGTGAATTTTCCTCTTATTATATTTGTTTTTAAAATATTTTATCGCTACATTTCAGATTGATTTCAAGAATTCATTGGACCTGCTCTCCAGTATTTTACACAAACCGTTTTGACTGAGATCAGTATTCTGCACGATACCACCTTCGATATCCACTTACATTGCTGCCAGGTTTTCCACAGTATTGACATTTAGTGGCAGTGTTAGTGTTTTGATAATTATCGTTCATAAACCCTTAGCATTTTAATTAGTTATAAGTGATATTCTAGTTTACCTGTAAGTACTTAATTTTAAGTTTTTGGTTTTGAGCTTTGCGTGAAGTAGCTAATAAATTTAGTTTGATATTGCTAAATATCAATACAACATATATATATATATATATATATATATATATATATATATATATATATATATATATATATATATATATATATATATATATATATATATATATATATATATATATATATATATGCAATCCCCTTGGCACAAAAAACTGATTTCCACAATATTTTTTGTGTGTAAACTTCCGCAAAGTTTTTGAATTTTTTTTATGGAGTTTCCGGGAATTTTCGTCAAATGGGAATTTTCCTATCTCTAGGTACAATTATTATCAATAAATCACTATTACTTACTCCATTTTGCCTGATGAGCAGAATGAGAAACTCCCATAGAAGAATGTAGGACTCAGGATCAACAATATTTGAGCTGTATGTGGCACTCTTGATTTTGCTTTCACAATATTCAATGATGGTCTTCTTATGAGTGACACCTTTGGCGAGTGGTCCAGGGAATAGCGCCAGCTCCCTGTAATCTTCGTCGTTGACAAATAAAGATTCTAGACTGCACAATTCCACAGTGGCAGGTTGTCCATCAAGAGGATAATTGGGCAAGATCCTGATGAATTTGCCTGATGATATTGCAGCTTTGACATGGGCAGTGGAAAACTTGGCTGGTGTTAGACGCTGATTCACAACACTTGCATCTTCGGCATTGATCGTTGATGTCGTTTGGTTAAGGTTATTAACAAAGCTAAAAATTATGTTATTTGTTTAGGTTGTACATAAAAATGGACTGAGTTAGGCAAATAATTTTAGTAGAAAGAATTTATTAATATATACTGACTTTCTAAAAAATCCAAATATCCAGTAGGAGTTGACCAATTGCAATGAAATTTTCTATATTACTCTGTTTTGTCTCTCATAATAAATAATAACAATATGTATAATTTTTTTTTACAGGCATACACTCTTTAAATGTTGTTTTGTCAAAAAAATATCTCTTTAAATTTGCGTTTCCTTGAGTTTGAATCAATATTTTGTAGCGATTCATCGGCATTCACTAATCAGCCTGGAGTTTACCAGTGCGCTGCTTAGAGCCTTAAGGGCTGCCTGGCTGTCTGTGGCTATGAGGTCCGCTTGTTGGTGTAGCCCCTCCCCCTGTTATCTCGTATGCAGTGCAGTATTGCATAAATTTCAGCCTGAAAGGCTATTGCGTGAGCCCCGATGGAAATACTGTGACTTACCATAGGTCCATCAGAGTAAACGCCGGCCCCCGTCCCAGCCAGATCCGTCCGTGAAACAGGCGAGCGCGCCCCGTAGTAGGACCAGCGTCTCCCCCCACCATGCCTCGCGGTCGGGAATTACCACTGTAAATCTGTTTTCCGTGCATATCCGTGGGCTCGCGAAGTCTGACCTCATTTCTAGCATGGGCTCCTTCACGATCTGCTGAACCTTGCAGTATCCCCTGCAGCCCGGGTTGTCCACAACTATGCACCAGAGCAGGGGATACAAGACGCTTTCATGCACGCACCCCGCCAGTAGAGTCTCCCCCGCGAGTGAGTTGAACACTGCTGTCCCTGAGCATAGAACCGATCCAACTACAACAAGCCCCCCCCTGACAGCTGCCAGTACCCATCCGAATGCGGTGTTTTTGAAGATCCCCTGTATGTCTAGGAAGGCCCCCAACGCCACGTCGATGTGCTCCAGTTTCAGCACCAGTTGGTACAGTGCTGTTTCTGTTGAGACTCCTGCTTTGTATACATATTGCCCGCAATGTAATGGATATGGTTCCAGTACACCGCCCCTAGTGTGTCAGTCGAGCAGTTTTTCCATTGAGCAGAAATGACATGAGACTTATTGGCCTCAGGGACTAATTATGGTGAGAATACATCTAGCCTTACATGCATTATCTCTATATTAGGGAAGAAATGGGCCAGTGCTGACAATTTACAAAATTGTTAGTTGGTTGTATACAGTTTCTATTTATAACATTTTGGATTAATTGGAGCTGCCGTGACAACATACTACCTGGCTCAGCATCGAGATGGCGACCCTGTTGTACATCCCCCATGTTCTTTGAAAATGTAATCATTTTTTAAGTTTGATTAAAGACACATTATGTATAAATTTAATTAAAAATTATCAACTCTTACTGTGTTCGAATTTTTTTGAAAGTCAGTATACTTTAAGCTGGGCTGTGTAAAACTTCCAACAATATAGATGTGAAGAGTTGAGATTATGTGTTACATTTTACTATTTCTTGGTATCGCTTACAATTTTTGAAGATAATTTTATTTTATTTTACAGGTGTATAAATAATTAGATACATAGTGTTCTTTGCATAGGGTACACTAGAATCAACTTAAATTGTTATAGGATTTAAAATCTGAAAATCATTCAAATTTAACCATTATCTTTGACAAAACATTTCCAGTTATACTCCAGTCAAAAAACTTCAAAAAATGACCCAATCTCCTGAAAAATCCAAAAGTTTTGAAACTTTGCACACTTATTTAGAGGTACCTAAGAATGAATATACCGAAAGTCCCCATAAGGCGATCTCTAGCGGCAATTAGCGAAAATAGGGCACTTTCTTTGTTATTTCGTTAGTATCTCGAGAACCGTTGGTCGGGGGCAAAAGTTGATTTTATACATAATTAAGGCTTATCAAATTTTCTACAAAAATGATTATATACATACTCCCGAGTTATAGACGCTAAGAGAGCATTTTGTGAAAAACCACGCTAGGGCGGTACAATATGGCATTTCTAATAATATTTGACAATGGTTTACCTACATTTTTGTACACTAAGGATAATCGAGGAATAAACTTCACGACTTTGTGTAAAAAGCACGTGATGTATGTTACTTATGATGTATATTGATGAGGCACATGATGTAGGTATATTAAACAATGAAATATATGAACAAAAAAATAATGCTGAGGTTATTCAAAGGAAAATTTTGTACAGAAAAATCAATCAGCTCTGAATCGCTTCTTGGTAGAAGGCCCTGCAATTTGATTATCTTGGCCAGCTTCTACACTTGCTGCCTGAAACAATAGGTAAGTATGCATGAGATGAAGGTTAATATTGAGCCATTTTGCTGCCAACCAAGGAGTATTGTATGGAGTTAGCTGATCAGTTTCCTTGACTATATCTTTCAGATCCTCCACAATTACATTACTAAATCCACCTTGTGATTTTTGGTAAGTTTGTAAAGGAATCACTCCAAGTTCCCCTACTGTAATAGCAGGTGCTGCCTTGGTGAGCCTCGGTATTGGTTTTTCATGTTTGCTTCCAGTTGTGCTTCCAGAAGGCATACATTTGATGACACCCATATAATGGAATGTGTTGAGACCGTCCAGTGTTCTAACATTAAAGTCCGCGTTGTCAAACACAAATTGTTGGAAAAGAGTATCATTATCAGGTTGAATGTGATGAATTGCTGACATTTCCAGCTGCTGTGATATGAAGCACTGAACTGAATTTTCTTTTTTTATTTGCATTATCTGCTTTTTTCATTAACAATGTCTCCAGAAAAACTTGTAGAGTTGGGGGTACACAAGAAGCTGCTTCTTTTAAAAAGTTGTTGCCCCGAGGGTAGGCGCTTGTATCATACACATTTTTCTGAACATCCTGCCTTATTATTTTTGCTGCTGCTTATTACTTTCATTACTTTCATCAGCTTTTCTGTCATCATACCATGAGTTCAAAATTTTGAATCCAACATCATTGAAACATATGGTTGCATCCCTCCATCCAACTCCCACAGCACTTATAATTCTCTCTCCATATTTCTCTTTGAGTTTGCTTTTAATTGTATCATTTGAAGGAACATCCCCAGATACTGCAGAACGTAATTGTTCAAAGGAAAGTTGGCATTCCTCACTATTCTCAATGAGGGAGTAAATCTCTTCCATAGCCTTTATAATGTAATCTGCCTTGGGACGTACACGTTTTCTACCCTCTTCATCATTTCTCCTGTTTGCAGAATTCAATACAGTCGTAATCATTTCCTTACTTCGACAATAGAATGCATCTCTGCGGAGTTTTATAGGTTTCTTTATTTGTTTTTTAAAATACTCTTCATCAATAACATCTGCACAGAAGAAACATTTTGTTTTGAATGCAAATAAAAATCTTTCCTTTGCTCACTAGCGAGCAGTAACGATCTGATATCATTCAAACCAACTTTCAGTACACCAGAAGGTGAACCAAGAATTTTGTCGCACAACAAACAGTTCTCTTCCATTTCATATGTCTATTATGTAAACACAACATACGTCTACTATGCGAAAAACTACTAAGGCACTGACCGAACGAAAATGGTAAGAACACACGAAAATGTAATAAAGTAACGAATGACCTCACATCAGACTCATGCAACGATGCGGATAGCAGGAAAACCTGACTGGAACTAACTGTCACTCTGCCGCTCCGCGCCGGTTTACTAGGCATTTTAAGTACTCTATTTAATTTAGTAACTTATTATTGTCACATATTATTAGAAATGCCATATTGTACCGCCCTAACGTGGTTTTTTACAAAACGCTCTCTTTTAGCGCCTATAACTCGGGAACCATTGGGAACACGTGAAAAATGTATATAACCATTTTTGTAGCAAAATTGATAGTCCTTAATTATGTTTATAATCAACTTTTGCCCTCGACTAACGGTTCTCGAGATATTAACGAAAAACCAAAGAAATTGCCCTATTTTCGCTAATTACCGCTAGAGTTCGCCTCATATTCATGAGGACTTTCGGTATATTCATTCTTACGTACCTTTAAATAAGTATGCGAAGTTTAAAAACTTTCGGATTTTTCAGGAGGTTTAACATTGTTTTGACTGGACTGTTATGCAAAAACTCGTTGACAAATCCATTAGTTTAAATGAAATGCTCTATATATTTTTGCATTTCTACATAATATATTTAAATTGTTTAATTTAATTTACTTGAATTTAAAATTAAACATGTTTTAGGTCGTGTTTCTGCTGTAATAAGACATAATTTTGTTAAATATTTTTCAAACATTGTACTAGACTGATTCTTTTGTTACTTTTCAATCATTTTCTAAAATTTGACTTCTGTTATAGTTTTAATTTCCACCAACATTTCTACTAGGATAATCTACTTTGTATAAATCGTGATATGCCTAAAATTTTCAGTTTATCAGCTAACTACATAAATAAGTTACCAATAAGTGTATCTCCAACTTTCACCAGTAAAACCAAGGAACTTTGTACAACGCATTGAATTATTTTAGAATGGCAGAATTCAGAGTATTGAATATAATAGAAAATATTGTCATATTGGTTATATTCTTTATAAAAGGACGTAATAAATGAATGCTTGAAGCAACAGTTCAGACAGTAACATTATGTCTATGACCATAGATACTGTTGTGCAGATTAGTGTGAATACAGGCAGATTTACATAAAATATCGGTTATTGAAAGAAAAAAATACAAACAGTACTACTTTACTATGTGAAAACTGGAACCTGTCATGAGCACTAATAAGTACACTTTGAGAAAACCCAAATCACCACAACACTTATTTCAAAGACCTTACGATCGTTTCGTTGACAAAGTCAACATCTTCAGAGGAAGATAAATTCTAACTTAAACTCCAATATCCACATAGTAAATTTCTAGATCCAAAGGGAACGTGCAGATTCTTTAAATACCTCGGTCCCTTTTTAAGCTATTATCCATATATTAGATAAGGGCTCATAAATATGTCGACCAGAAGATTAAAAAGCAGGTCTTCGACCTAGTGGTTTCACCACACAATAAACAAACGATCATTCCTGGACGACAATTTTACTTTGGACTAGTTTGTTTACCTTGACGCGATATAAATACATGTAGCTAGTTGTTTAAGTTAGAATTTATCTTCCTCTGAAGATGTTGACTTTGTCAACGAAACGATCGTAAGGTCTTTGAAATAAGTGTTGTGGTGATTTGGGTTTTCTCAAAGTGTACTTATCAGTACTAGTTGATAAATATTTTAGTATTATTCAATAGGTTATATGTCCCCCCTTAGGCTTTTATTACAGCTTCAACTCGTTTTGGCATATAATCAATTAATTTTTGGCAGTCCTCCTTGATTTTGTCATCTCAAAACGACACCTAAATGACAGCCTCAATCATCTTACTTTTTCATTGATTGTTGTTGCCCTTATTTGGTGAAACTGTTCTATACTAAATAGACTAGGAGACTACTTTCCTGGCTTCACTCTTAGTTTTCGATTCTGTAAATGAAGGACGTAAGCATGTAAGCTAACTGGAGTAAGTGGCCCTTCTGAATTATAGATGCTTTAGATGTTCTTCAACGTTTCTGTAACCGGTTTCGCTGCTTGACACCATCCTCAGACAGAATAAAACTGGTTACAGAAATGTCGAAGAACATTTAGAACATCTAGAATTCACAAGGGCCACTTGCTCCAGTTAGCGTACACGCTGGCAACGTCCTTCATTTACAGAAAGGAAAAGCAACAGTGAAGCTTGAGTAGTAGTCTCCAACTCTGTATTTATAGTATCTTATTTTTGTTGTACAATCCATTTTTAGCAATCTGGCCTTCCACATAGACCACAAGTTCTAAATAGGATGAGTTTCCAGGCCAGTCTAGGACACATAACCCCTTCCGCTGAACAACTGATGCAGTCTCACTTTTTTGTATAATTATCTTACAGCTAAGTCAAGATTGGAACCTGTGATGAGCACTGATAAGTACACTTGGAGAACCCAAATCACCACAACCCATCTTTTTAAAGACATGACGATCGTTTCACTAACAAAGTTAGTCATCAGAGGATGAAGAATCTTTCATCTTCTGATGACGCTAACTTTGTTAGTGAAACGATCGTCAGGTCTTTAAAAAGATGTGATTTGGTTTCTCCAAGTGTACTTCATCAGAGGATGAAGAATTTTACATCCGTTGATGACGCTAACTTTCTTAGCGTAACGGTCGTCATCTCTTTAAAAAGATATGTTATGGTGATTTGGGTTCTACAAGTGTACTTATGTTACAGCTCCCAACCTCACGGAACACAGTCTAGCAATGTCTTTTTGCGTCATAGATGTGTGCTCACTAAGTGCCATTATCCTTTCTCTTTCCCTTGGCATAACGTCCCTGATGGCACACACACGAAAAACCAACTAAAACGTGATATTTCTCTTGAAACCACAAAAACACGGTTAACTCATATGTACGATTTGGAGAGGCCAATTCATCACAATACAGTTTTTAGACCTGACGATCGTTAGCGTCATCTTTATTCATCCCTCTGATGACGCTAACCTTGTTAGCGAAACGATCGCCAGGTCTAAAACTGTATTGTGATGAATTGGGTTCCCCAAATTGTGCTAATCAGTGCTCAGCACCGGTTTCAATCTCCACTCATTATGTTTAACTTGGTCACGATAATCGGAAAAATGACTGACAGACAATCACTTCATGCAGAATGACAGGTAATGGGATATGTCGAGAAACATCTGTCAGAATTGTCATATCAGTGTTGCCATGTTAAAATATTACAGAAATTCCGAATGTTTACAATAATTGCATAATACTGTAGCTTGAATATATCGGAAATACAAGAATGACATTTGAGTAGGTGTTCAGGAGACTGCAAGAAATGACAGTTGCAAAGATTCTTGCAAGATCCAGAGTGTTTGGAGGCTCTATACTAGACAATTTTAAACGAAATTTATATGATAAAACCACATGTCAGGATACCCATCAGAAATCAAATATCAAATTCCCTGACATTTCCAGGCCCCTCGAGTACATTTTTATAATACTCAAAATAAAAAACACACATACCTGAATACCTTTTTTTATGAACAAAATAAATAAAAATTACGAAAAAAAAATGTACATAATAAAGAACATAAGTATGGTTAAATTTATAACATATAGCATGTCCGAGAAGAAAATGTGCAATTTTTTCATGGAAAAACTAGACTTTCATGACTGGCTGACAAACTTAGCCTCCGGAAAGAATTTTCAAGTGTGATGGAACAAACCAGAAGTCTCTAGGTGGTGTAGAAACTTTGAAAACCATGTTGTTGGTATATATATATATATATATATATATATATATATATATATATATATATATATATATATATATATATATATATATATATATATATATATACAGGCTGTTTCAAAAAACATGCACCATCGCTCGTGGGGCAATTCCTTACTAAAAAATAAGAAAAAAAGTTCCTGTGCACATGGGCCCGGAAACGCATAGTTTCCAATATACAGGGAGTTGAATTTTTTTTTTAATTTTTTATAAATAATTTCAAAACCACTGGATTGATTTTAATGAAACTTGGAACTTGAAAGTGTATTATGAAAGTGCATATTTTCAAGTGAAAATCTGCTTACAACTGCGTCAGTGGCGTGCGTACGGGGTAACTGTAAAAATTCATTTGGGGAAAAAATATGTGCGCCACTGTCTTTTTCCAATTTTGATACATCAGTTATGAAGCTTATTACATAAGCCACAAAAGCTGCCTCTTGGTATTTTTTCGTTCAGGGTATCCCCTAGGAGATATGATTAATTTTATAAAAAGGGGCAAAGTACCAATTCGTTGGAGTAATGAAAACAGTAATCGTAAAGTGCCATGAAACTATAATTTTTGACAGTTCTCTAATTTGCATACATGGGCCAATGAAAACCCACACTCTCTAAGAGTTGCAAATTCGCAGTATCAATTTTCCATCAATATTTGGGCTGCTATTATCGAAAATCACATAATTGGTCCTGTTGTTCTACCGAATCGTCTTGACCATGAATCATATTTAAACTTTTTAGAAAATGATTTGCCGTTGTTACTACCGCTTTTTATTAGAAATGGTACAATGTGGTTCCAGCATGATGGTGGTTCCAGCATGATGGTGCATTTTGCAGCAGTTGTAAGAACATATTTAGCCAACACATACGGTCACCAATGGATTGGTCGTGGAGGTCCAGTGTCATGGCCACGTCGATCTCCGGACCTGAATCCTCTCGATTTTTATTTGTCGGGTCATTTAAAAGAAATAGTGTATGAAACACCAGTAAATACACGAGAAGAATTGTTGGGAAGAATAGAATATGCATTTGACAGCATTAGAGAAGATCAAAATATTTGCAGAAGAGTAAGAAGATCTTTGCGCAGAAGGTTAAATAATTGTAACGACGCTAATGGTGGTCACTTTCAACATTTTCTTTAGCTTTGTTATTAAAGTCAGTTGAGTAATGTACAAAAAACAAGAGTTTGGAAAAATCATGGTGTCTTTACGATTACTTTTTTCATTTTTTATTTTTATTTTTTATTTATCATTTTTTATCAATGTTTGTAATATTCATTTCAATGTTTATCAACAATAAGTTTTACGTAGGTTAGCTATTTGCACGTTTATTGCTGTAATGTTTACTGTATGTTTTGTTTTTCATATTCTTATGGTTGCAGTAAACATATATTATTATTATTATGATTATTACGCCGACTAATCGGTACTTTGCCCCTTTTTATAAAATTAATCATATCTCCTAGGGGATACCCTGAACGAAAAAATACCAAGAGGTAGCCTTTGTGGCTTATGTAATAAGCTTCATAACTGATGTATCAGAATTGGAAAAAGACAGTGGCGCACATATTTTTTCCCCAAATGGATTTTTACAGTTACCCCGTACGCACGCCACTGACACAGTTGTAAGCAGATTTTCACTTGAAAATATGCACTTTCATAATACACTTTCAAGTTCCAAGTTTCATTAAAATCAATCCAGTGGTTTTGAAATTATTTATAAAAAATTAAAAAAAATAATTAAAATTCAACTCCCTGTATATTGGAAACTATGCGTTTCCGGGCCCATGTGCACAGGAACGTTTTTTATTATTTTTTAGTAAGGAATTGCCCCACGAGCGATGGTGCATGTTTTTTGAAACAGCCTGTATATATATATATATATATATATATATATATATATATATATATATATATATATATATAAATTTGAATATGCCTGGGAAATGGGTTCCAAAAGCTCAGATTCGCGCGAATTAATTTTTTTTTTGAAAATTCGAAAGTCATTACCTCTCTAAGAGCGAAGTTTTATTTATGAAAATTCGCTGAAAAAATGAAACAAAAATACTGTTTACATGCGCCATATACAAATGCCAAATATTTTGAAACTTTCAACATGATCATAAAGGTTAAAATAGAATAACCTCACAGCAGAGCTCTACCTGGCCAATACATACAACGATTTCGCATTTTATGTATTCAAGGAAGAACAGTCCAAGTGAGATGTAAATATGAGACATGTTTGAGATAGTAGATGGAGACGCTATTTATACGCTGTGCTCATTGGCGGATTTAATTGATACTGGTAGCAAAGGTAAGCCGCATTGTTATCAGATATATTTTCCTAGGTACGAGAAAACTATTTACGTGAGAAAATTCATATAATATATATGAAATAAAAATGCATCTGCTAGTGACGAAATTTTACAAATATATAATTTTCAGGTCTACTGAATGATTTCCATGACATTTGAGTAAAATCACAAATTTCCCTGACGTTTCCCTGACATTTTAGGGGGTGTTTCACATTCCCTGATTTTTCCACGTTTTCTAGGTCGCTGGGTACCCTGCATGTGCAGTACACATAGGATCATCACAAAAAACTGGATATTTCGTCTGATAGCCTTTTTCTCTTTTACTGACATACAGGATGTTGTTGATTTTCATAAAATTATTTTAAAATAACTTTTGAACCTCTCTGTATATTTACTTAAGAATTTGTAGTTATACTACTGCCACATACATATTAAAACATATGCAAAGAAATTCCAAACTCCATGGAATCACCAAAAATTAACTCTTTTAATGCTACAAAAATAACACATGTATATCGCAATTTAACCTTTGTGATGCAAAGATTGAAAATCTTCACAGAACTGCCTATATAGGGTGGCTCATTGAAAACGAAACAGACCGATTTGCGTCCAGAGAATTTTTTATTTAAGAAAGTCTGAAACATGTCAATTTTAATATTGAGAGGGGCATGTTTTGACATAAAACTCAACTTTGTCACATCAACCCCTTAAGGGTGGTGATAACAACCCTAATATTTTAAATAGGGAACATGGGTCGAGTGTTACATCATTTGAAAGCTCTTTCTTTTCTGAATTCAGCACACTAATTTTATTGGAAGTTTTATCAACTCGTTTAAAAATTAATCACAGTTGGAATTGCAAGAACGTATTTCATTCATTGTGATAAGAAATGTGCTGATATCAATGTTTTGTTGGTTTGTAAACAAAAAATTTACTATCAGAACACTTCTTATCAGAATGAGGGAAATGCGGTTTATTATTTCAGTTTATCGGTCGGTTTGATACTTGATAGTACTACCGAAAATTAATTTCACAATGGTGTATTCTGTAGAACAAAGGGTTGAAATAATTACTCTTTTTTTCAAAAACGATGACTGTGCCAACCTTACCGCAAATTTTTTAATGAACAACATCCGAATAGACATGTTAACAGAAAATACATTTTGGAGTTAGTTGCAAAGTTTCGACAAAGTGGTTCAGTAGCCAACAAAAAACGGGATCCTGAACGTGAATTTCCGGTTAGAAATGAGACTACTGAGATTGAAGTTTTAGGACAAATTGCTGCAGGCCCAACTTTGAGCACGAGAAAATTGGCCACTGTTTCAAACATCAAAGGAAGAACTATTCAGCGAATATTGAAGCATCATAAATTTCACCCGTCTAAAATTCATCTTGTACAGCAACTGAATGAAGATGATTATGATCGGTGGCGGGAGTTTTATGAAGTTATGACTGCACGAATAGCTGATAACGGGAACTTTCTGTTCAATATCTGCTTTTCAGACGAGTGTGAGTTTTTAATAAACTCTACAGTCAATCGTCATAATTGTCGTTATTGGCCAGATAATAATCCAATAAATTTTCACGAAGTCCACACTCAAACTCCACAGAAATTGAATGCCTGGACTGGCATTTTTGGAGACGATTTAATCGGACCAATTTTTCTTGATGGCAATTTGAGTGTGAAACGTATTTGGAGTTACTAGAAGATATCGTTTACCCTCTAATTGACATTGTTGAAAATGATGATCGCTATCAAGAAAATCAATTAGTGTTTCAACAAGATGGAGCTCCTCCGCATTTTTCACAACGTGTTAGGAAGT
The DNA here is from genome assembly GCA_964006375.1 of Tillus elongatus. NCBI lineage: Eukaryota > Metazoa > Arthropoda > Insecta > Coleoptera > Cleridae > Tillus > Tillus elongatus. Next base: position 292,445,013 of record OZ023262.1, read on the forward strand.
TTTTGAACAGAGAGTTTCCAGAGCAATGGATTGGGCGTAGAGGTGCTATTGAGTGGCCCCCTAGATCACCGGATTTAACTCCTTTAGATTTCTTTCTATGGGGCCATTTAAAGAGTAGAATTTTCGCAACAGAACCTGAGTCTCTGGAAGAATTACGATGACGCATTGTTGAAGAATGCCGTCTAATAACTCCACAAATGCTCCAGAATGTCAGAGCTCATTTTGAACAAAATTTGTACTTTTGTAAGGAAGCTGGTGGTCAACAATTTGAACACTTACTTACCTGAATAATCATTTTTGAACGTTTGGTTTTGTTTTTTAGTTTTTTTAACGAAAAATTGACTAATTAGTGCATTTCTTATCACAATGAATGAAATAGGTTCTTGCAACTCCAACGGTAAATGTTATACTTATAGGCAGTTGAAGAAACAAATTTTGGAGTTTTCTTCAAAACGTCAGACTCGCAATTTTAAACGTCAAAATTGGCAATGTTTAGGCAAATAGCGTGAAATAAATACGGATTTTGAAAAGAAAATGTTGCAAGAAGAGTGTTCTGCAAACCCTTAAGTTTCAGATTCAACCGTCATTGACCTTCATTTTATTAAAATATTTACAGAAAATTCATGTCAAATAGACTCTTTCTCTGATGCTTTGGCTGTCGGTTTAGTTAAGTTGATGCTTTCGCTGTAGCTTTGGTGAAGTTTCTGGTTTAACGGTCTATAATTTTGATGTGACTTGAGTTTTATGTCAAAACATGTCCCCCTCAATATTAAAATTGACATGTTTCAGCATGTCTTAAACAAAATAATTCTCTGGACGCAAATCGATCTGTTTCGTTTTCAATGAGCCACCCTGTATATAGCAAAATCAATACTTTTTTGAAATTTAAATGTTTTAGAAATATACGTTTATTTGAAAAAAGCAAAACACTTTACATGTGTATTTTTTTTTGTAAATTTCATTCACACAAGTCCAGTAATTTTTAAGAAACAGTTCTGTAACACTTTAGAAACTCAGACAGCCAGATGTAAATATTAATTTTCTATTTTATTAATCACTATAAAAGCTGAAATCAGAATTATATTAAAAAAATTAAGAAATGGTGTAGGTGATGCAAGCAAACAAAATATTTTGGTCACATTTATAAATAAACTACTCAACACTCGAAGCGTCTCTCGTGAAAATTTTGCGTTTGCAAGCACGATTCTTTCAGTATCAGCATGTTGTCCTGTAAAACATCAGGTAATTCACATAAATTTTATACAAGGTGCTGAATCAAAGATTGGTACTTTTCTAAGCCATCAAGGGAGCTCCTGCTTGGAAAAAAATTTTTTTTTCTCGAATTTTAACTAAAAATATGTTGAAATAGGACCTAACCTACAATGCTGTTTGAATTTTCTGTTCATCCTATTTATTTACAGGATGATTACAAGAAAGAGCTTTTTTCTGTTTTTGAGTATAACTTTTTTACTTGTTAACCGATTTTTGTAAAGGAGGGGTCATATTGAAGCCAAGGCCTTAGACCTGAACGCTCAGTTACAGAATTGACGAAGAATGAATGATCAATATGCAGCGTGGCATCCAAAGTGATCCAAAACCCAATAGTTTTAAAAATTTTGTTTGACAGTAGAATTGACTGGAAATCAAGTTGCTTATGAAATAATCTTTAATTGTGGCCACTAAAAACTGTTTCTCCTCTGCACAGGTCGACAATTATCGTTAACAGAACTCATTTATTGGTACCAAGGGAAACTCATTGAACCTGTCATCTGAAAAACCTCGTAACTAAGGTAACAAAAAGCATGGCAACAATCATTGGCTTAATTACGAGCATTTTTAGATGAGAGCTTGAATGAGTCTCCTTTGGAAACAAGCCGTGTGTGATTAAGTTCTTTAACGACAATTTTTAACCCATGCAGACAAGAAACAATTTTTAGTGCCCACAATTAATGGTTCTTTCTAAGCAACGTGATTTCAAGTCACTTCTGCCGTCGTATGAACTTTTTAAAGCGATTAGGATTAAGGTCTGTATCAATTTTGATGCCGCGCTGTATACTGATCGTTTATACTGCGTCAATTCTGTTAACCGAGCGTTCCTGTCTGAAGCTTTGGCTTCAATATGAGTGCTCCATTATAAAAATCGGTTGACAAGTAAAAGAGATACCCGAAAACAGAAAAAAGCTCTTTTTCTAATCATTCTGTAAATAAATAGGACAAACGGAAAATTCAAACACCATCTTGTAGCAAGAAAGAAATATTTTTCCAAATGGGAGCTTCTTTATGGTTTAAGAAATGTTCATTGTTTTATTCCCCACCCTGTATAAAATGTATGTGAATTATCCGATGTTTTACAAAACAACGAGCTGATAGTGAAAGGATTGTGCTTGCCAACGCTTTTAACAGAGTTCAATTTGATGGCGGCAATAGAATGTTTCATCAAATTTAATAAGAGCAAAATTTTCGCGTGTGGCTTTTGAGTGTTGAATAATGTATATACGAATGAGTTCAATAAGCCTTGTTAAATAAGATGAATTAAGAGTTTTTTAATGAATTGTTGGTTAAAAGGAGGAACGAGGACAGAAATGTGATATAGAAAAAAACTTAACACTAGGTACTACACATAAAGCGTTCACTTAAATGTATACTCAAAATTGTACGCCACAACTTAGTTCACATATAATTCTTAATGAATGCAGCAATGCCAAGATTATAAAATTTTCGGGATGCAGCAAGTCCATTATAGTAGTGAATTTTCGTAAGAATGGTATACCATTAATATACGGCATCTTACTCACAAATTAATACTTTAAACTTACACAGACCTTGAAGATCGATTTTAGAGGTTTTAGTACACAGACATTTAAGGAATTCTTTCGAAAGTGTTACCATTGATATCTCTTTATTATCAAAAAAATCTTGTGTTCTAACTCCTTTTGAGAAAAATGCCAAAAACTAAATTTTCTATGAAGCATCATGGCATATGTTTGGGAAATAAATAACAAAATGTTTTTTAAAAAATATTTCAACAACACACCACGAAGGCTTACAGCCTAAATACTATCCTACTGTGGGCGTCGACAAGGGGGAAAGAGACAACTTGTTAATTCTGGACTTGAAGGTTTGGAGGTTCGGAGGAGAAGGAGAAAACATGTGCCGGCAAGGAATTCCACAACTTGGAAATCTTCGGGACAAAAGAGCGGGCATAACAAGATGTTCTATGTCTGGTGACCTGGACAGTAAAAGGGTGCATTCGCTCTGAACTATAGAAGAAAGCTCCTCTGAGCAGTTCCCGTGCAGACATCTATAAAAGAGAGGTCACCAACAGCACGTCGGTGGGCAAGGGATGGCAGCCTTTGGGTGAGGGTAGGGTCACCAATGAGACGTATAGCTCTCTTCTGAATGGAGTCCAGGATAGCGAGTGTAGAAGCAGCAGCGGCACCCCAGATGTGGAACCAGTATTCGAGGTTTGGCATTATTTGTGAAGTATATAAGGTATAGAGATGCTGGTGAAAAGTATTTGCGAACCCGGAAGAGGAAACCTAATTTCTTAGCAGCCGCTTCTGGAATTGATGTGACATGTTGGTGCCAATTGAGATTTCGATCCACAGAAATGCCAACAAGTGAAAAGGACTCATTACTTTGAATAACTTGGTTGTTCGTTGTGATGGGTCTAGGGCTGGTGTATCTCTTATAAGATAGAAAGCAAGACAGATTTGGTGGAGTTAAATTGTACAAGATTTCTATTTCCCCAGTCTAATATTTTTTGGAGATCCACAGAAACAGAACCCTCCATGAGTCTGCGATCCTCATCTAATTGGGCTAAAGAGACAGGCTTAGAATATTGTATATTTGAGTCGAGGGTGCTGTAATCCGCGTAACTGTGAACTGGGCTGGATGTGCTAGAGAGGAGGTCATTAATGCGGAGAAGAAACAAAGTAGGGGCTAAAGCTGAACCTTGAGGGACTCCTGCATTAATTGGATACAGTTTAGAGGAATGGTCATCCATGACAACAGAAATGCTCTGGTTGGAGAGGAAATTTGCTGTCCAGGTGCAGAGTTTTGGTGGTAGGCCATAGGCCGGAAGTTTATTAAGCAGCGCTGAGTGCCAGACCTGGTCGAATGCTTTGGATATGTCTAGAGCAACAATCTGGGATTCACTGTGTAGTTCCATAGACTTGTTCCAAGAATGGGTGAGAAAGAAAAGGAGGTCGGAAGTTGATCTGTGATGACGGAATCCATACTGCCTGTCGTGGATTAGACTGTGTTTTTTAAGAAATTTTAGTAATTCGGTGTTTATATACTTTTCCACCACTTTAGAAACGACTGAAAGGAGAGATATAGGTCTGTAGTTGCTAGGAAGCGCTTTGGATCCTTTCTTGGGGATGGGTTGTACTCAAGCAGTTTTCCAGGTACTAGAGAATATGCCTCTATTGTAAGATGTCTGAAACAGACGAGTCAGGACAGGAGCAAGTTCTGGTGCGCATTTTTTGAGAACAATTGCTGTGATCTCATCAAGGCCAGAGATTTTCCTGGTACTAAGAGAAGAGAGCATCTTTCGTACCTTTTTAGTTTTGAAACAAGAGGTGGGAACGTGCTCTTGCAGAAATTATTTCCAATAGATTTAGCAAGAGTCCAGAAGGATTTGCTGCCATTGGAGCTTGAGAGGACTATGTTTTTGATGTGGTTATTTGCCTCAGAAAGAATGCGGACATAGCGGTTTCTTGCGTCGTTAAATGCTTGACGGTTTTCTTGACTGGGATTGTGTAGAAGCGTTTTGTGAGCTTGGACCTTTTCAAGTCTGGCGTTGTCACAGGATTTAGAGAACCAGGGCTTTTGAGTGGCTGAAGAGGTTTTCTGTGTACGTGGAATAAATAATTACATGCCAGCTTGGATAATTTCGGTGAAGTTTTGTGAGATATCAGAGGGGTCAGGATGAGAGAAGCAGACAGACGCCCATGGAAATGGGGAAAATTAAGCCCACATTTCGTCCCAGTTCGCGGAGTTGTAGTGCCAAACGATACGTGGGTGTGATGACTGTGTGACCTCGGGTTGCATTGCACAGGAAGCAGTGACCATGCTGTCTGAGCAACCAAGGGGGGCGGTGACTTACGTCTTATAGCATTCAGGTTTTGTAGTAAGAAGGAGATCCAAGGGATTTGAGCTGTATGTTGGGATGCGAGGAAAGTAAGTATGTTGCTGAACCATATTGGCTAAAGAATTGCTAACTGCAAAGGTCTCCGCTGCTCTCCCTTGTGGATCGGCTTTTGAAGATCCTAGCCATTCCTTACTATGGACATTGAAGTCACCAAGAATAGTGACCTCGGCAGGAAGGATATTCAGAAATCAGATGGTCGGTTTTTTCAGAAAGGTAGTCGAAGAGCTGGACAAAGTTGTTGTCAGAAGGTGACCGGTAAACTCAACAGATGAATTTAGTTGCAGCCCTGAGAGAGAGAGTTTCATCCAAAGTATGTATTTTCTTCCAGCTTCTAAATTGGGGAGTCTGGTGCAGGGTAAATTGCTACAGACGTATGTGCACATGCCTCCATGCAATCTAAAGGAAGTAAGGAGCTCATACAACGGGAAATTAAGGTGATTAGTGGCTGTTTTGGCACTGATTTGGGTTTCGGTGAGGAAGAGGAGTTGGGGCCTATTAGCCTGGAGGAAATGGAGGAATTCAGGTTAGAATTTAGGCCACATATATTCGAGAGGGATATGTTAAATCTTGATGCCGGCGCCCCCTGCACACCCCTCTCATGGAGATCCGAATGGAGGGGTATTTTACCTCCGGAATCTTTTGTACAAGGAGGAGCCATCATCATTTTTGTTTATAAGGAAAACTGACTCATACACCAGAACCGTTGGGACTTCACCGGCCCCGTGATGTAAGGAGTGGTACCTCCTCGGGCGTGAAAAAATCATTTACTATCACGTAAAGGAAATGTCCACTACCACCTTGCATGTTAATTAATTAAACATATCAAAATGCTTATATTATATTTTAAATACATATCTGAATGTACATACCTATTTAATAAAGAGAATACAATGTCATGCTCAGTTTGATCACCAACTCCATACTCAATCATTAAATTCCTAACTGACACCCCATTCCAACTTTTCTTATGATTTTCAGCTTTCGTTCGATGGCTAGCACATGCTTTTGCCTAACAGACATTTAATTGCAGTCGAAGTGTTACATTTGCGTACCGAAATGACTACTGAACGACAGAATACCGAAGATGAAAAAGTTAAAATTTTAAAGGAATCAGTTTCTATTAAAACGTGACCAAAACTGAAATTGCATTCATTGAACATGATGATGGTTCTTGGTATGAACATAAAATCGAGTCTGATTTATTACTTCCCATGAGCAGCTTGTTATGATTAGAGCTTCCACTAGAATGTAAATATGTAAATCGTAAGTAAATATGTATGCTGTGTGGATGATCGATATATATTTGAGGATCCCAGTTAATCCGCTTCCCGGTTAATAAGCTTCCGGTAAATTGAGTCTACTGTATAGATATATAAAAATTCAAACGGACCTTGGATTTGGCTTCTAACAGCCCTAATTTGCGCTCATTTGAAATTTTTTTCGAAAGTATTACCATCGTTACCTCTCTATTAGTGAATTTTCATTAAAAACCTTTAATTATATAAAAAAAATATAATAACATTTATTAACGGAAATTGCTTTTTACATAGACAGTATTTTCCCCAAACAAACAACTCAGAGAAATCCAGCACAGCTATTATAGTAAGGCTAGGCTACTCTAAAAAACAATGATTAGAACTGATAAGGTAAGGCTAAGGTACTGTCAAAGGCAGGCCCTGCTCTATGGAACGTCAAGGAAGTGACATGAGATCTTCGACCTGAATCTGTTGAACTTATTATCGAAAAAGTTTAGGTCTACGTTCTCTTGATTGGCTGACCGAGCCATACGTGTGAGGGGACTATTCAATCCATAATTCCTGTTATGAAAATCTACAACAAATGTATCATTTACCTTGTTGCAGTCATCTTAATTTTTAAGCCGATCTGACTGAGCAAATATGGGGAATCAATTTCACCAGAAATTATTTTAAACAATAAGCAAAGGCCGGTTTGTATTCTTCAATTGGACAGTGTGGTTAAATTCAATCGCGACATAAGATCATTGTAGTCATATTTATAATCGTTACAAGGAATCCCTAATCTATAAGCTGAGCATCTTAAAAATCTGTGCTGAACCTTTTCCAGCATTACAGAGTGAGCTTCATAGCAGAGGCTCCAAATGACAGAACCATATTCTAATGAAGAGCGCACGCACTATATAACGTTTTAAATGATGTGGTTGACAGATCAGATTATATTCTCTGTACGTAACCCAAAAGCCTATGTGATTTCAGAGAAATATTTAGAAAAACCACTATTGCGTACTAGAAAATTGTGATTTACCCACAAAATGGTGCAAAAATTTGTATATGGGATAAATCTATTACTTTCACTTCCATATCGCCACAACGTGTGGAAGTATCGGATCGGCGACAAAAACTTCAACAAAATTTTTTCGCTTAAATGTCATAACAAGTGCCAAAACATATAGAAAACATGATTTGGGAATGAAAATCTTTTCTGTCTGTCGGGCTGCATGTCTGTCTGTTTGTAGCCACGATAACTTCAGAACGATTAGAGATATCGTCTTCAAATTTCGTATACAGTTAGCACTCAACAAACAAACGGTTCGGATTGTTTATGGGTATAATCGCTTTAGGGGGTATGGGATGAATGGGGGGTGATTTGCTGAAAATTCACATTTTTTCGTTAAAACTTTAGTAATATAACGTTTTAGGGTTTATTTATTCGAAAATTTTTAATTTTGTTAAACATTTGCACTCTGTGCTGAAATTAAATTAGGGGTTGAATGTTGAAATTGATAAAAGTTTTGAAATTTTTTTCCCTACTAAAACAGTGTAAAAACTCTCTCGGTCGGTCAGTCTGTCGGTATGTACGTCTATCTGTTAATAGACGCAATAACTTTCGGATGAACTGAGATATCACCTACAAATTTGGTATCCAGTTAGCATGTGACAAAGGAACACGTCGAATTGTTTTTGGGTAAGATAGCTTCAGGGCTTCAGAGGGTAGGGGATAAATGAGGAGTGATTTGGTGAAAATTGACATTTTTTCAATAAAATCGAGTAATATTAACGCTTTAAAAGTTTATGGGTAAAGGAATACAAATATTTTCTCTGTGGTCAAGTCATGGGCCCTAAATACATTCCATGAGAATGTCTTTCTGCAGAGAATAAATAATCACAGCTCTGTGAAAGTTATGATTCAATTTGCAGCACTATTTTAATTGGGATGCCGGTTTGAAAATAACTTTCGACTAGAAAAGTCTTCTATTGTACAACAAAAGGCATTAATGATAAATCTAGCAACCATTGCAAAGAATTAACCGGCTTGACAGAGTAACCTCTATGCTCATCACAATTTTATAAAAATTCCATAGTTAAAATGACAAATTAGTCTACTAAATATGTTCAACCAAGTGAAAAACACTTTAAAATTAATTTTTGAACCTCACAAACTATCTTAACTTAGTCACAAGTAAACTAAGTTCACAAGTGGGAAAGCCAGTAAACAATCTACAAAGGAACCATATTACATTATAAAAGAAATGTTTCGCATTTTATAGTTAAATTTGAGTATACATTTAAATAAAAACTGAATATACCAGCAAATTAAGTGCAAAGCCATGTAAAATTTATAATTGACTGGTCTCGACGATAACTTCGCATAAAACTAAGCTGAAACAAAAAGAAGGATCACCCCATCTGCTTTTTGTTTCAGTTTCCTATTACAAGGTCCAACCTCGGTGTTTTATTTTTAAGAGAAACTTATTTTTCTGTTACGACTGCTGAACTCATTCTGAATGTTGTCAATTCACCACCTGCCAGTCCCTTACAATAATACACAGATTCAGAGGATCTACAGTTATAGGTGAGTTCCGAACAGCAAAATGGGTTCTTCTGAAATGAGAAATAATACTCCAAGGAAATTTCAGATGCATAACTAATCGCTTATTTGTTTGCGCAGTACCTAGCTCTATTCTGCTAAAATAAGCACGAAGCTCAGTCCAAAAAAGTCAGTATTGTTTGGTAACACTGCTCACTTACTGTAGCTGCAGAACTAATATTGCTATCGAACAAATACATACCAATGGTGCTTCTAGCTCAAAAACTATACAACTGTGGTTCCCAGAGAATGAATGTGCATTTCAATAGTGGCTCTTGGGTTTTTAGAGACTCAGACGCGAGTTTTGTTTGATGCCACAGACAAGGTGTTTGAACATATCGGTGCGATTACCGAAGTTAAGCAACATTGGGCACAGTCAGTACTTATATGGGTGACTATCTGGGAACAACGGGTGCTGTTGAATGCCCTTGGAAGGCAAATCACCTGGTAGCAATTAGGTTTCCTTCGGCCAACCTTGACACTTAAGTGAAGTTACAGTATTTACTTTTTTTTACATCTTTATATATGTTTAGCGCCCAACCAGTGAAGCTATGGGGCTGTCCATCGCCAATTCTTGCATTAATTAAACTTAACAAGCACCCAAGACATGAACTTTATGCAAAATAGGGTGGGAATTACGATATACTTATACTTTAAATATATATTTAAAAAAGTTCGAAATGAGACCATGATACAGTTTTGCTTCTTATTTTGCAGGATGTTCTGGTTCCACCTCCACCTCATCACCTACAGCCGCCGGCCTGGCTTCGGGTGACATCACAGTTTTTTGTTGATGATTTTACAGATGATGAAATTATTACAGCTGCTAAGAGAATTAAGGCTAACATGTCCTGTGGACCTGATCTAGTTCCTGGCTTCTTGGTGCGCAACTGCTTATATGCTTTCTTGACTCCACTTAAGAAAATTTTTAAATTGATTCTTAGATCTGGAACATTCCCCGCCATTTGGAGGCTGTCACGAGTTCTCCCTGCCTTCAAGGCGGGGGATAGTGGTGATCCATCAAACTATCGACCAATAGCCATACTATGTGTCTTCTGTAAGATTTTCAAGGCCTTCCTTTTTCGGAGAATACTGTTTCACATCAAAAACAGACTCTCTATTTCTCTGCATGGTTTCATTCCAGGGAGATCGACTATAACGAATTTAGTTGATGTTACACAGTTCATTGCGTCCGCTCTCGACCACTCCTCACAGGTTGATGTTGTGTATACTGATCTATCTAAGGCCTTCGATTGTCTAAGTCATTCTGTTCTGATTGACAGGATGAGGGCTATCGGATTCTCCAAGGGCTTGCTTGGCTTGTTCAGATCTTACCTGGATGGAAGGAGGCAATTTGTTGAGGTTGGGGGCTTCAAGTCTGACACCTATCATATAGCTTCGGGAGAGCCGCAGGGTTCCATACTCGGTCCACTACTGTTTAATATATTTATTGACCCAGTTAAACATGTTTTGCATGTTCCTTTTTTAATGTATGCAGATGATATTAAGATTTTCGCAAATATTTCGAGTGTTGGTGACTGTTTGCAGCTCCAGAACAGTCTTCAGATCCTTGATGAATGGTGTTGTCGGAGTGGTCTTTATATGAATGTTTCCAAGTGTTGTGTGATGTCCTTTACTCGAAATAAGCACGCAATTACTTTCAGGTACAATATAAGGGGGCTTCCACTTGATCGCCCCGGGACAGTTAGGGACCTTGGAATTGTTTTTGATGGTACTCTTATCTTTTAAACCACACTAGGAGCAGACTGTCAGTTCTGCTTACAAAACTCTTGGGTTTCTGATAAAGACAGCAACAATTTCTCACAAACTGACACCCTTCTCCTGCTCTTTCGTTGTTTGGTTAGGTCCCGACTTGAATATGGCTCAGTTGTGTGGGCTCCTACTTATGAGATTACATGTGGCAAGTCTAGAATCAGCGCAAAGGAAATTTCTTAAATTACTTAGCTTTCGTGAGGATGGTCGATATCCTTCTATTGGTTTTCCTCAGGAAGGTGTACTTCTTCGCTTTGGTCTGCAGAGTCTGTCGATGCGCAGGCAGTGCAGTTTCGTTACATTTTTATACAAACTGGTTAATTCTGTGTTCGATTGCCCTAATCTGCTTCAGCAACCTAATTTCAATGTGCCTCGTATTGTAGCACGTTTTCCAGGCACATTCTATCTCCCGACTGCTCGTACGCGATTTCTGCGATCGTCTCCAATTTACCAGATGTGCAATAATTACTCTGTATTGCAGGACAGCCTAGATATCTTCTCATGTAATATGTCAGAGATAAAAATGTTTTTCAAAGCAATCTAGTTTGTGACTCTCTTTTGTGTAGTTTGTTTGATTTTTGTTTGTTATTATGTTTTGTGTATTGGCCCATCCTTAGTTTGGCTTTAAGCTGTTGGATGGTGTATGAATAAATAAATAATGCATAGGTATGAAAAATAAGGATTAAGAAGAGCCAATCTACAAGTGTAGCAGGGAAAAAGAAACACCAAAGGAGGAAAAATCAGAAAAACATACCACATTATGAAGGTGATAAAGAAGAAAGGATTCTGAGATAAGATTATCAGTATAAGACAGGGCTGTGATAACTTAAGTTTTCCATTATTTTTAGCAAGAAGTTTTTAAATAGGTATTTACAGAAATTATCCAAGTCAAGTTTTCCATTTTAAAACTTTTACATATAGCTACACTTTAATCAGTAATTAATTTAGAAAACAGCACCTAAAGTGGTTCAACAAATCAGTTAAAAAATTGGTTAATATACTGCTACCTACTACTAACCACCCCTAAACAGTTAAAGTTAAATATGTAATCTTTCCAATTTTACAGTGTTAAAGAGGGTATTTACATAATTTCAAGAAATACTAAAAGGTTACTGATTAAGATTTTAAAATATTTTGTCTGATACATATTTCGGGAGCTCACCTATTAGTATCGTCAACATCGTAATGATCTGATAATGTGTGATTTTGCAATTCTCTGTAGTAATATCCCATATGGGGCAGTCTTGAATGCTTATAACTCTGCTGTGAATACCTAGAGAATGGAATAAAGCTACACACTTGCATAAACGAAAAGAAAAAAAGAACATAAACAATGAGTTAATTATGTTAGTAATGTGTGTGATTATGATGTATGAAATGGTTGCTGAAAAGCAATTATTTGGCATATCTGTGTGTGAAACAAGGTTGTGTATACATTCTTAAAAAATAAGTGTAGTTAGTTCCATAAACACCAGACAATTTGAAGAGTATTAATTCATATATACACATCTTTTTATACTTGTAAATGTGCATCTAGAAGGCCATGGAAATTGAATGCACCTATAGATTTTTCACAAAAGAGCAGTATTTAACATTTAACACATGACACTGCCCGATTTTAACCTTAACCTCAAAGTTATATTAGACTTTGTTACTCAAAATCTGTTTATTTTGAATAAATACAAATTAATTGTTATAGCATGTTTACCAAAATAAGCCTTGTAAAAAGGCTTAGCAGCTTAGTTTATTCATCCCTCTTTTTTTTATTTTTTATTTCAACACACCACGAGGGCTTACAGCCTAAATACTATCATACCGTGGGTGTCGACAAGGAGGAAAGAGGCAACTTATTAATTCTGAACTTGAAGGTTTGGAGGTTCGGAGGAGAAGGAAAAACATGTGCCGGCAAGGAATTCCACAACTTGGAAGTCCTCAGGACAAAAGCGTGGGCATAACAAGATGTTCTATGTCTGGTGACCTGGATAGTAAAAGGGTGCATTCGCTCTGTTCCCCTGGTAGATCTGTTGGGGGCAGCAGGTGGAGGAACTATGGAAGAAAGCTCATCTGAGCAGTGCCCGTGCAGATATCTATAAAAGCCTGGACGCAGCAAGTGCGTTATGGTAGTGAATTTTCATAGAAATGATCTGGCACAAAATATTTTATTATAACTTTTTTTCTTGTAACATAGAAATCTAAATTTTGGTGTATAGTTTACTTTTTATATCGTAGACCTACCTACCAAATTTGGTTATCATAGATTTTTATTTGTTAAGATAATTTTTTTTTTTAAATGAAAACTCAAAATTTTCCCGGAAAACCTCGTCCGATTTTTTTGATTAACGAATTTGTCAAAGCCATTTACAAAAGGAAGGTACATGGCAAATTTTATCAAAATCGGCCTATTAGTGTGGGGTGTCACTATATCTATGGCTAGGGGTGGTATAGTGGTGTTCGAGATGTTGGTGGGGCCCCAAGGGACCCCGGACACTGTGCAGACCAGTTTAAGGCACAGTGATTTTGGAATGGGTGGAATAAAAAGACTAAGGATATGCACAATAAGCCAAAGTCTGCAGTGCTATCGGGGTGGAAGTCACGGACGAGCCCTGAGGAAAAAAGGGACCCCGGCGACATCTTGGCACTAAAGCCTCCCTCGTGGACGAGCTCCATCCGTCAGCAACGAGGGATGCAATACCGTAACCCTACCTAGTCATGTCTAAGGAGGGCCGGGAATGCTTGCCTTAATTGGTCGGCATTGCGATGAGACACCTCTATAAAAAACCCACATCGCAAGGTCTTTGGCGGGCTGGTGCCGAAGCGATGGCTGTTGGCCGGTATGGCCAGGCATTGCAGAGTGGTAACTCTGCCCCTAATGTACCCTCCCCAGGAAAACCGGGCGACCTTCCTGTGTATAAATGCCTCTCCATGGGATGCGGGGGTCTTCCATGGCGATTAACCACAATTATCCACAGCTGCTCATGGGACTAGTATATGAACACAGCGGAAAATATATACCCAAACGAGATGGGTAATAATACTCTGGATCTCCAGGCCACTGAAGAACCTATGGAGGTAGAGATGGGGGTTATCCCTTCTCTAACTGCCAGACATGTGGAGGTAGAAATGGGCGATATCCCCTCTCTAACCGCCAAACCTATGGAGGAATGAACAGGGATCATCTCCTCCCTATCCACCAAATCTCTGTCCTCCGATGAGGAGCGGGACTTACTAAAGTCTCCCGTCTGCCACACGGAGGAATAGATGAAAAAACAACGACTGCCTGGAGCCGCAAGGAGACATCTAAGTTGTCTGCTCAAGGCGGATGTGCCTTATTCAACTGCCTTGAGTCAGGTACTGACGCAAGTCGAGTCCCGCCAGGCTCAGGGAGGGGTTGGGCGCTCTGAGGATGCGACAAAACGACCCAAGGAGTCTGACGCCTCAACTGTGAGGGCCGAAAGTGAGAAACAACTCTGGTAAGGTGGCAGTACACATCAACAGAGGGCAAAAAAGCCTGGAAAGGGTGCTGTCAGGACAACATTCAGTGACGTGGCCGGAGTGGTGAGATTGGGCATTATCCACTCAGAACATCCCTCCGCCTCACTGAACAATGATCAACTGGTGCTTCTGCATGGTCGGCTGCGTACAGGACAAGACGCCTGCTTCTTGGCAACATAAAGATTGCACCAGGAGATCTGGATCAACTTTTGCCCACAAAGATTGTCGACCTCTGTAGGAGGCTGGATTTGCTGGGCGAAATATAAGACATTTAGGCGTGAGCCACAATAGACCTTAAGGTCACAGTGGAGGGACCGTTACGGCCCACTCACAATTTAACCTAATCCTAACCTAACCTAAATGGTAATGAAAATTTCATGAGTCATAGGGTAAAGGGTGTTACCGATTATCATCACATAGAGAGTTTGGGTGGGCATTGATCTTAATCCAAAAGAAAACATTATGATTGACACTGCATGTTGGGAGCGGGTAAAAAAAGCTGCAATGATTTAGAAGTTATCTGCCCTTCATGTGAAGAGGCGGGAAATTCAAAAAGTCAAATATAGTTATAATAAAAAATGTATGAATAATCTTGCTCCGCCGCCTATGAGTAGTCTCCTGATAGATTGCTTTGTAAAATAAATACCGGCAGAAGTACGTCCGATAGATAAGAAAAGAATACAGATGTTTCCGCCAAACAAAATATGTTAATTTTGGTGTCGTTGAACCTCCCTAAATCGTTAGTGACCGACTAACTGCAGGTAGTAATAAACAGAGCTGTGGATATAAGATATTTAGAATTATTCATCCTCTGATGAGGCTAATTGTTTAGTGAAACGATCGTCAGGCTTTTTAAAATGTGTTGTGGTGATTTGGGTTTTCCAAGTGTGCTTATCACTATTGTGCTATTTATTGTCTGTAATTTTGCCCATTGTGCAATAAGTTCATGTTAATTAACCCGCATTCATGCTTTCTTTATCACCCAACCCTGGATGTACACGTAATCGCACAATTAAACGAAATTAATTAAACTATAAAAATGTACCTAATTATAAAGGTACAAAAAGTAAGTATGAGAGCAGAGTGCTTAGACGGTTTGGACACATATAACGAATGGATAGTGATAGTATAACAAGTAGAATTTATAGAGAGCATGTAAATGGCGAGAGAGGCTATGGAAAACCCAGGAAAACTTGGTCAGATGTAGTGGGTGATATACTAAAGAAAGAGGTCGAAAGTTTACATAATAGGAGAGTGTGTATGCGGACATGTGTGAATGAGGAAGCGAAAATAGCTTGTCGGCAGAGACGTGCATGGAGAGAGATTGTTAATAAATAGGCTTTGCGGTGTGCCTACCCCTTTGTGGGAAGGCGTGACTGGTAGTAGTGGTAGTAGTAGTACTAGTAGTATTTTAATTTACTATAAATCCCATTCAATCTAGACAAGGTCTAAGATATCTTGTTTATAATCTGTTGTTTCAACAATCTACACAATGGAGCTGTCTTGAAATAAAATTGTTTTTAGCATATAGAAAAAGGGAACTGCTATTTGGACAAAAGTTTCATGCTAAATATTTAAATCAAAATGGTATAATACTCTTCAAATCATCTAGGTATAAAATAAAGCAAAGAAAGCAGTGCTGCACCAACTCAAATTTAACAGTAAGCTGATTGAAAAACAAAGCTTTTAAATTTTACAATTAATATCTACATTACACTCAATATTTTCTGTATAAATAAATTTGCGATTTACAATCAATATTTACATTGCAATAAGAAGCAAAACAAGTAGCTTGATATCTGGAACTGCAGCAATATTTTCTTTATTTAAAATATAATTTAATCCTCAACAAAATGTATCATTACCGAGGCAGAAGTGTGTAATCATATATACATATCTGCTGTTATCCATAAAGATCTTGAATTCTTATAAATAACTAAAAGATCATATCAGTTCACTTACCTATCATGCAGCATTTCATCATTCGCAGAACTTCTGCCAGAATGAACGGAAGCTCTATCTTCACTACCAAAAGTGCCTTGACTTGGGGTCTGTTGGTAATATTTTCTATACAGTTCAGCATAAGCTTGGGGGTTTGTCCGCCTCAAAGTTTCGTAGTACTGGTATTGTTGATAATATTGACCATATGGATCATAGCCAAAGCCCTGTAATTACAGAAAGGCTTTGCTTCAGAACATAATGCATAATTTCCTTTGTAGGTAATTTAATGATCTACAGATACTGGAAATGTAGGTCAGCAAAAAAGTATGTGACAAAGGATCTATAAGATGCAAGAAGAGCTAGTCATTGCCCAACCAATAAATTAAGGTATCTTAACCAGCACATGAGTCCAAGTAACCCAACCAAGTTGTAATTTAGCCATTATTAACCAAAATATTGGCTTGATTGGTCATAATCACTACGATTTTGAGAACGCAGCTGCCACTTAGTTCATTTCTAACTAATAAAATTACTTTTAAAGTCTGTACAATAACTTACAAGTAAGTTAGTTGTGAAATGAGGTCAGTCTTCGCGAGCCCGCGAATGTGCAGGAAAACAACTTTACAGTGGAAATCCCCGACCGCGGGGCATGGCGGGAGGAGACGTCGGGCATACCACGGAATGCGCTCGTCTGGTTCACGGACGGATCCGGTGGGGAGCGTGGGATGGGGGGCAGGTGTTTACTCGGAAGGACCGAGGGTAAGTCATTGTATTTCCCTCGGAGCCCAAGCAACGGTGTTTCAGGCCGAGATGTACGCCATCCTGCACTGTGTGCGGGAGAACAGGAGGAGGGACTACACCAACAACTCATAGGCACAGACAGCCAGACAGCACTTAAGGCACTAAGTAGCCCACAGGTAAATTCCTGGCTGGTGAGTGAGTGCCGAGATGAGACGAGCGACCTGGCTGGGCAGAATGAGGTGACCCTCATCTGGGTGCCGGGTCAGTCGGCGGTCAAAGGCAATGAAGAAGCTGACAGTCTCGCGAAGAGAGGGTCGGCAGAACCATTTATGGGACCAGAACCAGCTCTGGGCATGTCAAAGAGCACTGCCAGGGGAGCCATTAAGTCCTGGGTCAGAAACCAACACAAGGTGTACTGGGCGGACTGTCCAGGGCTCAGACATGGGAAGTCAATAATTGACGGACCCAGTTCAAAGAGAGCTGTGGAGATGCTAAATCTTAGCAGAGGACAGCTCAGAAACACAACAGGTCTCCTGACGGGACACATGGCCGTCGAGAAACACCTGCATAAAATGGGGCAGTTCGAAGGGGATCTCGCATGCAGACTCTGCGGCGAGGGGGAGGAATCAGCCCAGCACATCTTGTGCGAGTGTAAAGCTCTGGACCGCAAAAGACAACTGATCTACGGTCAGTCTAGACCGGAGACAGAGCAATATAAAACTTCACCCTACCAATCGCTGTGCAGACTAGTTCAAGGCACAGTGATTTTGGAATGGGTGGAGTAAGACTAAGGGTATGCACAATCAACCAAAGGTTGCAGTGCTATCGGGGCGGCAAGGCCACAAACGAGCCCTGAGGGAACAAAAAAAAAACTTAGTTGTGAATATTTTGGTTTAAGTTTTTGAAGATCACCTACAGAGTTAGAAGCAGTGAAGTGTTTCATGCTGCCTTTAATTGCGTAGACTGCAACGCTCAGGATTTGAGTAGCTAAATAAAGTCATCTTATCAATATTTGCTCGAAAAATTGAATAAAATTCACCACAAAAAATGGCAAAATTAGATTCCGGTAAATTATTACCTAATCATTAATGAAAATTCGCTACCAACAAAAACATAGGTATTATTATTTCAGAAATATATTGCCTATAATTTAAACAAGTTGAGACAGGAAGGTATTACGGAAGAAAATATTAGAAGGATAAAAGACCATTTCAAAAACTAGATTATCGAGAACTATATTGCGTTTCAACACATTACAGTTAAAAATAACTGAACTTTTAAAGAGGCGCGTAAATCACACCCCCATCTCTATCCCTTTCTCTCTCTAACTAATGAGGAAAGCTTTACGCGGAAAAGATACAGCGTATAACAAAATATGGCACATGTCAGGAAGGAGTATGTGGATGTCGCATAATACTTTCTCTCTCTAACTAATGAGGAAAGCTTTACATGGAAAAGATACAGCATATAACAAAATACGGCACATGTCAGGAAGGAATATATGGATGTCGCATAAGAGTGAAGAAGCACAAGGTGAGTTGGAGAGCGCTCTCATTCTAGCACCAGATAAATGCAATAAAAACGTTGAGGTGTCGATTGCATTAACTGCTGTGTTTCAAAGCCGCTAGCTATTAAAAATGGTGAATTTAAATAAAGGCTAATTACTTAACCATATGTGACGATAAATTTATTTTCTATATTGTTTATTTAGAAAGGATACGTTTCTGTTAATCATACATATTTTTATAACACTGTTAGTTCTATCAGCTACAGTCTTTTGGTATAACCTCTTCAAGTTAAAGTAAAATTCAAGTTGATGTTGTCGAGTTTTGTTTCAGATATCACCCTTTAGCTGTTTATTTCATTTAAGGGTCTCATTTAGCTATCACTTTTGTATAGAAAAAGGCAGCCTCCTTAAATTGTAATTATCTCAAGAAATAGTAGGTCTACGGGAACAATTAAAAAAATGTTTTGTGTTATTAGTTATAATTAATTGAAATTCACTTAAATGATTTAGATAAGATATATATATATATATATATATATATATATATATATATATATATATATATATATATATATATATATATATATATATATATACGAACATGTTCCAAAAGAGACGACTTTGACTATTCATTACCTGAAGGAACATGTAAAGATTGGATTTCAGTAAAATTTAAGTATGTAACCCTTCTAGTTTTTTTTTAAATTACGTTTTTTATTAAATATGCACGCAATAAGTTTTCTACGGCTGCCCGAGGCTAATTAAGTGAAATTGTGGCTGTATTGTCACTGCGCTGAGGAATAAAAGCTTCATTGACATTGTTCGGGACGCAGCAAGTGCGTTATGGTAGTAAATTTTTGTTAAATGCTTCAAACTTGGATAACTCAATTTTCGATAAGCTTAGGTTGCATTTTGGTATGTAGTAAGGCCTTCCCCAAGGCAACATATCCGCCAAATAACATTAAAAGAGCTTTGTAATTTTTGTAGAAAGAAAACTCAAAATTTTCCTGGAAAACTTTGTCCGATATTCCTGGCCAACGAACTCATCCAAGCCATTAATAAAAGAAAGACACTTGCCGAGTTTCATCGAAATCGGTTAATTATTTTTGGGGTTATCGGTTGGATAGATAATATATATATATATATATATATATATATATATATATATATATATATATATATATATATATATATATATATATATATATATATATATATATATATATATATATATATATATATATATATATATATATATATATATATATATATATATATATATATATATATATATATATATATATATATATATATATATATATATATATATATATATATATATATATATATATATATATATATATATATATATATATATATATATATATATATATATATATATATATAAACATATATAAATTGAAACTGACCCCGTATATGGGTTCTAGGGGTCCTAGTTCGCGCTCATTTGAAAAAATGTTTGCAAAGTCTCACCATCGATACCTTTCTATGAGTGATTTTTTAAAATAAAAATTCACTAAAAATATTTTTTCACTAACCAAGTTAGCTTCATCTACTTAGTACTAACTTTGTTAGTGAAACAATTGCCAGGTTTTTTTAAATGTGTTGTGGCGATTCGGGCTCTCCAAGTATACTTATCAGTGCTCATCAAAGGTTTGATTCTCCACTTAGTTAATTCTGTGATTGTTAAATGGCTGTCAGGTCTCATCACCTACCAACTGTAAAAATACGCATGAGTGAAATCACCTGAAATTACGCTACTGTCTCAATGGAACCAATACCGGGTTTAAAACGCCACTACAGAGTTAGCTGTGCCGTTACCGAGTTACAACTTCGCCACCTTTGGCAGGATTGAATGCCTGTAAAGTTCTACTTCGAAGTAGTTTTGAGCAACGAACTTCCAATTCTTTTGGAGAAACACATATTTCAAAGTTCGAACTACTTTAACATCCTCTGGCACGAACATTTTTCGAACCGAATGTTCGGTTCGAGTTCAGGTTCGGTTCAAAATTTCGAAGGTTCGCACACCTTTATTTAAGACCTTAGCAACTAGAAAAGGTCTATTTTAATGAATTGTTCATAAATTCATTATAGCCTCAACTTTTCACAATATTTGCCATGTACCACTGAGGGAATAAAGCCTCGGTGGTTCAGTGATAAAAACATGTGCCTCCGAACCGAAGGGTGACGGGTTCGAACCGAGGTTTCTCCTTTCACTTTTTCAGTACAAACTGTAACATAGACACCAACTGAGGTTGTGGTATTTTATTTGTGCAAGTTCAATTTCTGCACATTCCGCCCTTTGAAGGGGGCATAAAGCCGTAGGTCCCGTGTTCATGCACTGCTGGGCACGTTAAAGATCCCTTCCCTCCTCACAAAAAGGCTGGGGTTCAGCAAAATTTCCTGGATTGTGAGGTGAAACTACTCACTGGTGTCGGTGATTGGCTATAATCACAGAAATATACAGACGTTAAAGAAACAAAAAACACTTACACTCCTCTGAGGGACCCAATACCGAAATTGAACTATCACAATCATTTCTGAAAACTTAGTGCCTACTATTTTGAAACTGGAGTATAAGTATATACTTCAATTGAAAATGTTAAACACTTTTTGTGAATTTTCTTAAAAAAAATTCACTAATAAGGAGATCTCAACTTTCGAATTTTGAAAAAATTTCTTCAAATGAGCGCTAATTAGGACCCCTGGAACCCAAATCCGAGGTCGGTTTTAGACTTTATATGTTTATATATATATATATATATATATATATATATATATATATATATATATATATATATATATATATATATATATATATATATATATATATATATATATATATTTATGTGTCACACCTATAACTAAAAAAAATAATGCACCGATTTTGATAAAACTTGGTGAGTACCTTCCTTCCACAAGTGGCTTGGATAAGTTCGTTAGCCAGGAAAATTTGCCGAGGTTTTCCCGGAAAATTTTGTGTTTTCTTTCGAAAAAAATCGAAACAAAATATTTCTCCGGAATTAGCAAAGTAAGGGCAACCAAATTTCACACGCGGGTTTATATCATTATGGGTAAAATACTTACGAAAATTTAGTTAAAGGACAAAAAAGTTACAGGCATTTAAAAAACAATAAATTTGGGTTTTCCTCAAAACGTCAAAATCGCGATTTTAAACGTCAAAATTGGTGAG
Source organism: Tillus elongatus (assembly GCA_964006375.1). Taxonomy (NCBI): domain Eukaryota; kingdom Metazoa; phylum Arthropoda; class Insecta; order Coleoptera; family Cleridae; genus Tillus; species Tillus elongatus. Next base: position 292,466,682 of record OZ023262.1, read on the forward strand.
TACCTTCCTTTCGCAAGTGGCTTGAATAAGTTCGTTAGCTAGGATAATCCACCGAGGTTTTCCCGGAAAATTTTATGTTTTCTTTCGAAAAAAAATTATATCTCCAAAATTAACAAAGTAAGGGCAACCAAACTTCACTAGCGGGTTTATATCATTATAGGCAAGTTACCTACCAAAATTTAGCTCCATATGTTAAAGGACAAAAAAGTTACAGGCATTCAAAGAAAAATACATTTGGCTTTTCCTCAAAACGTCAAAATCGCGATTTTAAACGTCAAAATTGGTAATATTTAGGCAATGAACCTGACACTAATATGTGCTATGCAAGGAAAATGTCTCAAGAATAATGTTTTACAAAGCCTGAAGTCTTAGTTTCAATCGTCATTGTCCTTCATTTTACTAAAATATTCCCAGAAAATTCATTTCAAATAGACCCCTTCTCTGATGTTTTGGCTGTCAGTTTAGTTAAGTTGATGCTTTCGCTGTAGGTTTAGTGAAGTTTATGGTTTAACGGTCTATAATTTTTAGCTAATTTTCGTAGAACAAATTCTTTCCTGCATTTTAGCATATTTTATCGAAATATGATGCATGTTTGTAAGAAAAAATCGGGACACAGTAAGTGCGTTTTGGTAGCAAATTTTCATTAAACCCTCCAAATTTCAATAACTCAATTGCTATTAACGTAAGTTTTGTTGGTTAGGCGTTTTGGTTGCGAATTTTCATTAAATGTTTCAAATTTCAATAACTCAATTTGCTATTAACCTAAGGTTCATTGGCTAGGAGACCAGTTTTCTCAGGAACATTTAAAGTTTATTTTCCGAAAAGTTTTGTACATTTTCAAATAATTATTTTGATAAAATATAATACACTGTTCCTACTATATAGGTTATACCGGTAACCAAATTGATGCCTGCTCGCATTAGAGCGATATATATATGTAATTAAAAACATTTTTATAAAAATTCACTTCGATAACGCACTTGCTGCGTCCAGAGTTTTATTATTATAACGTTAGCCTGAAAAGCTTTTAGACTCTCTCAAAGGGGAACATTAATTCATTCCAGTTATCTTAGATACCAATAGGATTAAGCTCAGCTGGGGCGCTTTCTAAGTTTCTCGTTTCCTAGAAATATCCGCACAATGTGGTCAGTTGGGAGAATTATCCCTTTCTGAATGGCCTTATGACAGTGCTTTCCAAGGTCTTGTCTCTCAATGTTAACTGGAAGTTATATTTCGAATTATTATTTTTATTATTGTCATTATTAGTGAATTTTCTTAAAAAAAATTCACTAATGATAAGATCCTGACTTTTGAATTTTGAAAAAATGTCTTCAAATGAGCGCTAATTAGGCCCCACAGAACACATATCCGGGGTGAGTTTCAATTTTTATATGTTTATATATATATATATATATATATATATATATATATATATATATATATATATATATATATATATATATATATATATATATATATATATATATATATATATATATATATATATATATATATATATATATATATATATGCAATGTATCACACCGATAACTCAAAAAATAATGGGCCGATTTTGATTAAATTTGGTGAGTACCTTCCTTCTACAAATGGCTGCTTGGATAAGTTCGTTAGCCAGGAACATCGCTCCAGGTTTTCTCGGAAAATTTTGTGTTTTCTTTAGAAAAAAAATTATGCCTCCGGAATTAACAAAGTAAGGGCAACCAAATTTGGCACGCTGGTTTATATCCTTATAGGTAAGTTACCCCCCAAAAGTTAGCTCTGTAGGTCAAAAGAGAAAAAGGTTATATGCATTTAAAGAAAAATAAAAACGTCAAAGTTGCGATTTAAAACGTCAAAATTGACAACATTTAGGCAAAGAACTTGAATCTAAAACGGGCTATGGAAGTAAAATGTCTCAAGAAGAATGTTTTACAAACCCTGAAGTCTTAGTTTCAACCGTCATTGTCCTTCATTTTACTAAAATATAGAGTTTATCGTTTAATGGATATAATTTTTGTCGAATTTTCGTAAAAAATCAATAAAGCTCAATATATCCGTTATTATACAAGGTATGAAAAAAAATTATATATATTAATTATAGGGTGTCTTGAGCTACATCTTAAAAAAATATTTCTACAATCACAGGGTGGCCCATAAGTCGTTGGTGATAAACTTTTTCTCTCTTTTTTTTTAAATCAAACACGCCTTATGTTCTTGCATTTTTTGAATTTTACATTGAAATATAATGCATGCTTGTAAGAAAAGAAATTCTGGACGCAGCAAGTGCGTTATGGTAGCCAATTTTGATCAAATGCTTCATATTTGAATAGCCCAATTTGCTATGAACCTATAAGGTTGACCAAGAAACGGGTTTTTTCGGGAACACTTTAAGTTTACTTTCGGAAATTTTTGTACATTTTCAAACAAAAAAGTTATTTTGACGAAACATGGCACGTTGTTTTTACTATATAGGTTATACTGGTAACCAAATTTGATGCCTGCTTTCTTAAAAAAAAAACACACATATTTGCGATTGAAAATATTTTAATGAAAATTCACTACCATAACGCACTTGCTGCGTCCAGACTTTTTTATTATTAAAAACATAATTTTTAACTTATGCCACCTTACCTGAGAATATGGAACAAACGGATCCCTAGTCCTTCTGCTTCTCCTATCTCTTTCTTGATGATGCCTGTATTCCCTATCATGATGAAGACGTTCCTTTTCATGGGCTCGTTCCCGAAAAGACTCATGCATAGAATCCGATCTACTGGAAGGTCTCGACCTTGATTCGTTCATGTAATCCTCATCATATCTATTGTAATAATCATTTCTCCTGTAATCCCTATCATTTCGCCTATAATCTCTTGCATCCCTGATATCTCTAGGATCTCTGGGATCTCTAGGATCTCTGGCATCTCTGACATCCCTTTTCCTACGATCCTTATCCTTCTCTTTTCTCAGACTGTAATAATTCCTCTCGTAATCTCTATCACCTCTACCTCGTTTGTCCTTATCCTTATCACTATAGTAATCAGTATCATTATCATATCGTTTTTCATGTCTGCGTCTACTGCTGTACTTCTTATCTCTGTAATTGTCAGGGGATGAATGGCGACCTCTTTCATGCTTCTCCTTTCTTGGATCACTATCATGTCTTTCGACCCTATTTTTGCCATCTAATTCATCTTTATCTCTGTAACGCCGACCATAGCGATCACGGTGAGACGTTTCCCTAAGATCGGGGTCACTGTCAGAGCTTTCTCTTCGACTATTACCTTTAACAAAAATAAAAATTGATTATATCAAACAATGAACAAAGTACCAAAAAAAAAATGTACTAAAAGATGTCAACTTCCATCTTAAACAGAGTTGTGCTTCTAAGGGACGTTTTTAAGGCAACCACACTCATATTTATATATGAATTACATAACATGAAGCATGCCATTTGAGCTGTTAAGGTGATACTGTTTGTTTCACTATTTATTTATAAACAGGCAACAGCCCAATTACATGGAGGAAACTAATAAACAAACACTTTAAATACTTAATACACAAAATACAGATATACAAGCACAATATACTAGGGTGAGGCCATATCATAGGACATTGACTCCTCAAAGGCTGAAACAAAGAACTGACCAGTGTTTTAATTGAATATATCCACATGTGAACAACACAAAGAATGAAGAGAATACCTTTAGGTTATTAAGACCTGGAACATTGACAATGTGGATTAGTACGAACTTGAGGGCTATATGCTGCTCTACAACGAGAGCAAATTAAATCAAAATGATGGTACTGAAAGTTACTGTGATAACAAATGGTACATATGGTCTTAGAACGTACCCAGATAATTCCCCGACATAAAGCCGTAATGTTGCAACCATTCCCCATTTTGGTAGTTGCTCCGTGATAGGAACATTCCTATAACAGATTACTGACTGAAGGCAAAACACTTAGAAGTTATCATGATACTCATTTTTTTATATTTCAACAACACACCACGAGGGCTTACAGTCTAAATACTATCATACCGTAGGTGTCGACAAGGAGGAAAGAGGCAACTTGTTAAATCTGGACTTGAAGGTTTGGAGGTTCGGAGGAGAAGGAAAAACATGTGCCGGCAAGGAATTCCACAACTTGGAAGTCCTCGGGACAAAAGAGCGGGCATAACAAGATGTTCTATGTCTGGTGACCTGAACAGTAAAAGGGTGCATTCGCTCTGTTCCCCTGGTAGATCTGTTGGGGGCAGCAGGTGGAGGAACTATGGAAGAAAGCTCATCTGAGCAGTGCACGTGCAGATATCTATGAGAGAGAGAGAGAGAGAGAGGGGGGGGGGGTGTCACCAACAGTACGTCAGTGGGCAAGGGATGGCAGTCTTTGGGTGTGGGTAGGGTCACCGATGAGACGTATAGCTCTCCTCTGAATGAAGTCCAGGATAACGAGTGTAGAAGCGGTAGCGGCACTCCAAATGTGGGAACAGTATTCGAGGTTTGGCCTTATTTGTGAAGTATATAAGGTATAGAGATTAGCTGGTGAAAAGTACTTGCGAGCCCGGAAGAGGAAATCTAATTTCTTAGCAGCCGCTTCTGCAATTGATGTGACATGTTGGTGCCAATTGAGATTTCGATCCACAGAAATGCCAACAAGTGAAAAGGACTCATTACTTTGAATAACTTGGTTGTTCATTGTGATGGGTCTAGGGCTGGTGTATCTCTTATGAGATAGAAAGCAAGACTGAGATTTGGTGGAGTTGAATTGTACAATATTTCTACTTCCCCGGTCTAATATTTTTTGGAGATCCACAGAGACAAACCCTCCATGATACTGCGATCCTCATCTAATTGGGCTAAAGAGACAGGCTTAGAATATTGTATATTTGAGTGGAGGCTGCTGTTGTCCGCGTAACTGTGAACTGGATTGGATGTGCTAGAGAGGAGGTCATTGATGTGGAGAAGAAACAAAGCAGGGGCTGAGGCTGAACCTTGGGGGACTCCTGTATTAATTGGATACAGTTTAGAGGAATGGCCATCCACGACAACAGAAATGCTCTGGTTAAACAGGAAATTTGCTGTCCAGGTACAGAGTTTTGGTTGTAGCCCATAGGCCGGAAGTTAATTAAGCAGCACTGCGTGCCAGACCTGGTCGAATGCTTTGGATGTCTAGAGCGACAATCTGGGATTCACAGTGTAGTTCCATAGACTTGTTCCAAATGAGCGACAAAGGAAAGGAGGTCGGCAGTTGATCTGCGCTGGCGGAATCCATACTGCCTGTCGTGGATTAGACTGTGTTTTTTAACTGCCACGTTCCAGCGGCCAATTGTGTTAGTTGGGAGTGTACACCACGTTACTGACGTGGAAAAATTTAGTTACCCGTTTGACTGTAATTTATTATTTTCTGATTCATGCAAACTGGAATGAAGCAGATCTAAACTTTTTTTCTGTATACTTCAGGAAAAAAAAAGTGATCACGACCAACAAGCATAGACTAAAAAGGACAATACAGAAGATAGGTCAAATCTATTCAGCAAAGTGACAACTATAAGTTTTTATTTAAGGCAAACAAGCTAATGTATTACTATTTTCGTAATGAATAATAATTTACCTTTATCGCCTTTATCAGAATAGTTGTTCTTCATTGAAGCATCATCTGAGGTGTTTTCTCCAACAGTCAAGTTACGTATTGACGTAACTAAAGAGCTGATAGTATGCTGCCCTTCGATAGGATCTCTATGGCTATTATCACTACTTGACTTTTGCGACTGGTCCTGTTTCTTAGGCGGTTCGTCTCTCTTTTTCCTTTCATAGGCATCTAATCCCACAGCACCAACCCTATTATCATTATTGAAAGATGAAGTCCTACTGTGGTCTTGGCTTGTTTTACTAGCTGGAGGAGTGGGCGTATCGGCACCTATGGTTTCTGAACGGTTCGTTGTACTTGGTGAGGGTTGTGTTGGCACTGGATTGATAATAGGAGGAGTGTCTGCTCCGATAGTGGCTGATCTGGGTTCGCCTAACGGTGGAGAACCTTGGTTGAAGTCCGGTTCGAAATCATTTTCCTGACTGGACTGAAGCTGCAGGCGAGATGCTGATTCTGGGGAACTGGATTCGCCGGGAACCATACGGTGGAGACCTTCTGGTGGTTCGATAGGATCAAAGTTTTGCCTGTTAACAAACCATATAGGTTTTTTATTGATGTGACTTAATCAGATGTTTATATCATGTGAAAAAGTTTATTTTAAAACATACACACTTAAATTGCTATAAAAACTATCCAAATTTCAAGCGTAATTTAGACAATGAAACCTTTGTGACCCAGTATTGAAAAAACTGTTAGCTACAACCGATAACGTATTGTAAGAGAAAAATATACAAGAAGTGTCCATTGAAATGAGACTCCAACGCTACTACAGTCGGGTCTGCTTCTAACGAGGGCACTAGTGCTTCTGCGATATGCAAACACTCTCTATAAGTGATTTCTTAACAGGATCGATGTGCTTGTTATAAACATTATAATAAGAAATCCATTACAAATACATATAAGCATGTGACTCTATCCAGCCACCTAAATTCGTTTAAGTGTATATCTCCTGTGCAGTGGTAAAACCCATCATGAGCTGGGCTTTCAGAAAGTATTTCCAAATTAAACATTGAGCTGGTAGAAAACATGGAAATATAGAACCTCCGTGAAGAGGTTCTGTGATGCTGTGACTTGCAAACATGACAGGCAAGTAACCAAGAATGCAGCAGTGAACATCACTACGATCCAGATTGAGAGTGAAGATCAAATTCGGATCCCATTAGATAGGACAAGATGTTGATGAAATTCTACAACAAATCATCTCGTAGCTCCACATTGGACAATGCCCAGATTGGTTTGAAATAGCACCCTTAGATTCAAACATAAATGCCTACTTGGCACCATGAGACTATCTAGTTCTGAAATATGTTTTATAAGAAAATGGGAAAGTCCAGATGGAAAGAAGCTCATCTTCCTTAACAGTCTGAAACTTGAAGTGTTGGCACATCTATATGATGGTAATGCCAATAGTCATTTGGGATTAAGACACTAGACAAAATAAGGCAATGGTTCTACTGGGCTGGCAATTGAGAATTACTGCAAGACTTGTACCTCCAGAAAAGAACTTAAAATATGAATTAGAGGAACATTAGATCTTCAATTCTGGAACACCTTTTGAACAAGTAGCTGTAGGTCTGATGGGATGGTAGAATGTTTAAACCAGACCATACTGCAATAGCGATCTAAATTTTTGGAAAAGGTGCGGCATGACTGGGAGAAATCGACACCACTCTGTCTAATGGAATATTGCTCTGCAACTCATTTCACACCTGCAGTAATGAACTTGGGTCGTTAGCTTCGACTCCCCAAAGATTACTGTTCTGATGGTATACCAGAAGAACCACAAACGGAAGCCACCTTATGTCACTTTCTTACAAGAGAACGTATGATCAATTCATGAACTTGCGAGAGTGCATCTAAAGGTAACTAGTGATAGAATGAAGGAAAGATAGGATTTCCATGAGAGAAAACATGTGGCTCTATAATCTGAAGGTCATTGGAAAGTGTCCAGGGTTTCCACTAAAAACATATCAATTTCCCTGATTTACCAAAACCTATTTCTCTGACTTTGATATTTTACAATCTACCCTCAAAATATGTAACACACTACTACAGAACACAGTAGGTCTTCGCCTCATGGCAGAAAACACACTTCCCCCTAATTACATTTCTGAAACATACACATATTCATTGCAAATAAATGTACACGCTACTTTATACAAAAATGCATCTATTATTGTGTTTCAATTATTTATCATAAAACGCAAACAAAAAATTTTTCCCTGACACAGACAAAAATTCCCTGACTCTTGGTCAATTTTCACAATTTTTCCCGGACAAAATGTTTCCATTTACAAATTTCCCGCCTTTTCCCAATTTTCCAGATGAGTGGGAACCCTGGTGTCTAAAATTACTGCAACATTATTGGGAAGTTTCCTACATGGTGATTAAATGCCTGAATGATGTGGTGTTTCGAATACAAAAGGGCAAGGTAAGAGATGTTTCTATTCTTGACGTGGCATCGAGTCTTTGGGGTAGTGTTACAAAAGCGTGCTGAAGGTGATTAGAATCTTGTGTGCAATATCTTGAATTTTGTCAATTCTCTCGTGGGTTTCCAGAATTACAAACATAGAGACCACTGAGTTATCTGGACTATTCTGTGACAGATATGAGGCAGAAAATGAACACGGTGGAAGTTTCATTGAAGTGACAAGTGATTGGAAGTGTTAAGAAGCTTTTCACAGCCACAAAGTATTTATAGTTTGTCTATAGGATAGGAACTATTTTGTACTGTGTTTGAGAATGGAAAGTATTTAAGTTGAAATTTTCGACTTTGCTAATGAATTTATGTAACAATATAATAAATTACTTCAAATTATAATTACTAACTCAAAGATACCTTGCCTTAGATACACATCTAATCGCTAACGAAACTTTAAATTTATAAAAAATACCTTGTATCATCATTTGATTGTCCCACAACACTAAAGCTATTTTCTGTTTGACCCAGCACCATCCTGCTTAAACCTGGTGGGGGTTCGTCACTTCTGGAATTAGTCAGCCTAGTAACTGACTGCTCCATTTGCCCCAAAACCATCCGTCTCAGTCCCGGGGGCGGCAATGTATCATTCGCATCCTGCTGGTTGTTTTTATCATACTGGTTAAAACTAGGCACATCAGCATCTGATAGGCGACCCGTTTCCAAATACTGATTCCTGTCGTTTATCGGAACCTCACTGTTCTCCGGCCACTGCTGAGATGCTTTCAACAGACTGTTACTTCTTTGAGAAGATTGTGCTTGAGGCACTGCATCAGGCTGTTCAGAGTTATCAGGCAATGTCTCTAAATTAACCGACTGGCTAAAGGGTTGCAGTAAATTCAGCTCCTTAACTTCAGACTGTGAACTGCTTGTGCTCTTGAATCTGTTGGTTGTTCTATGAGATGCACTCAGAGTGTTCCTATAAGCGTTCTGTCCTTCATTAGAGAAAGATTGGCTGATGTTTGGTGGTGGTGGAAGAGCTGAAGCTGAACTTAAAGGTGGAGTAGCAGTATTCAACGGTGGAGTGATCGTCTGACTTGGGGGTTTTGAAGTCTGCAGGGTTTCCTTCTTACTCACTATTTCTTTATTACCTAGGAAATTATCGTCGCTGCGTACTACATCTTCTTTTGGTGGTACCTCTTCAAAATAATGATTTCCACTGGGTGATGGATCATGAGCAGAAGTGGGCGAGTGACTAATTGTTGAACTTCTCGACAGCATATAACTTTTATCACTTTCTGAAGTCTGCAGTATATCATCGGAGGACTCTTGAGATGGTTGTGACTCGACAGACCACTGCGGAGTCTCAAGTTTGTTTTGTTTTCCTGGAAATGATAGGTGGTCTATTGTGAGTTTAGCTACGTTAGGTTCAGCTTCCCTTTGTTGGCTCATGGGTCTGCCTGAATTCTGAACGTTCAATTTGGGAGCGTCGTCTAAAGACCAGTTCCAGGTTTCATCATTCGTAAAAGAGTCTCCAAAATTTTGAGGACCCGTGTTTTGGGTTATATTCGAGTTTTGTTGATGCAAAGCCTGAATGTTTGAGTTGTCTTCGTCACCCCAACGCCAGTTTTTCTCCCAATCTGACTGCTGCTGGTTAGGATCTGCATAAGCATTCTGTTGTGTGTTATATTCATAGCTGTATTGCAAATTTCCGAACTGTTCTTGAGTATTTTGATTGGTACTAGTATTGTTTTTCAGGTCGGGATATTGGCTATTTATGTTTTGCATCTGTTGTGGATGTAATTGTGCATTTTGAGGCTGCCAATATGGAGCAGGTGGCTGTGTTGCTTGCCATTGATTCTGCAAAATAATAAGGTATTCATTAAAAGTAGGAAGACTGTGGACAATTTCCTTACAAATAATTTGAATTATACAAAACTTTTAGCAGAAGAACTTTACTAACAATATAGGTATAGGTATGGTCACTTAAAAACCAAAACCATGTGTTTTGGGGCACTTAAGCACTTAACGTAATTTTGTTGAAATTCTCCCAAAAAGGTACATTTTGCTTTCAAAGGGGAAACCTTTTAGACTTATTTTCAACATTGCCACATCAACCCTTAAGCGGTCAAACGATCCACCCCTAAAATCTTAAATGACAAGGGGAGTCAAAAAGTAGTACATCATTTTAGAGTTGGTGAAAATCTCTTTTCAACGGTGCCTTATTTTTAGTGAATTTTTATTTAAAAAAATTCATTAATAGAGAGGTATCGATGGCGAGACATTGCAATTTTTCAAATGAGCGCGAACTAGGACCCCTAGCATCCATATCCGGGGTCAGTTTTAATTTTTATATGTTCGTTTATGTACATATATATATATATATATATATATATATATATATATATATATATATATATATATATATATATATATATATATATATATATATATATATATATATATATATATATATATATATATATATATATATATATATATATATATATATATATACAGTGTGTCCCAAACTGGATGGGAATGTATTGCTATCTCCGTTATTATGAGAGATAGGGAGACGTTTAAATTAGCAATGTTTTGTAGAATTTCATGCCCGTTCCAAATATTTTGCCCTGCCTCTTACCGTTTTCGAGTTATTTTGAAAAAACCTAAATTTTTCGATCCACCACCAAATATCAATGAATTATGAAACAGAATCAGGGAAGCTATAATTCATATTTACCAATACAGCCTCACCAGAGTTTGCAGGCATGTTTAAAAAAGGTGTATAAAGTGCATTAAACAAAATGGTGGCCATATTGAACAATTTTCTATTTAGTGTATTTATAAGTTTTTAAGTTTTTTATTTTATTATTTGTTGAGTTCCGTTTCTAATTGTGTTGTTTTGTGGAGTTTAAGTTTCTATTTATTATTGCCGGGTTTCGTTATTAAACTGTTTCACATAATATTACCTAGCATTATTACCTAATTAAGTATTGTAAATTAAATCACAATATTTTTTATCGTGAATCATTACGGAAAATTATGTTAAAAGTAGAAGTCTATTGTTAGACTCCATGGCCTACTGTTTTTTGAACACTTTTTTTTGTAATTTGTTTTCTGGTATTGAATTTCATAGCCTACTATCCTCAAAACGGTTTTTCTCAAAATTGTCAGTGCAATTACAAGATTTCTCAAGCATGTTGTATATCATTGGAAAGCTCTTTTTACAGGCTATCACATGAGCAAAAAATCCAATATGGCTGCCATAATAAAAACAAACGTTGATACCTGTAGCTTAAAAAACAAATGACAAGCCAAACTTGAGAATAGCACAAAAAGATTACTCTGTAAAAAGTGTCCTGATAATGTGCAAGTCTTAGACATGTCAGATCAACGTCTACTTAGATATTGAAGAAAAAAGAAATAGACAAATTTTGTTTTTTTCAAAATAACTCGAAAACGAAAAGAGGCAGAAAATACAAGTCATATTTGGAATGAGCATGAATTTCTACATAACATTGCTAATTTAACTGTCTCCCTATCTCTAGTAATAACGGAGATAGCAATACATTATCATCCAGTTTGGGACACACTGTATATACATAAATATGTATCCATACGATAACTCAAAAAGTTATTAACCCATTTTGATGAAACTTGGCAAGAATATTTCTTTTATTAATAGCTCACTTGAGTGCGTTAGCCAGGAAAACCGGACAAAGTTTTCTGGGAAACTTTAACGTTTTCTTTCGAAAAAAAAAAAAATTATCTCCGAAAATTACAAAGCTATTTTGATGCAATTTGGTGGATATGTTGCCTTGGAAAAGACCTTACTACATACCGAAACTCAACTTTCCAGGTTTATAGTAAACTGAGTTATTCAAATTTGAAGAATGTAATGAAAATTCGCTACCATAACGCACTTGATGTGCGTCCCAAACTTTTTAAAATTTCATGTAGTAGGTTCTGAGAAACTGACTTCTAAAGGCGAGAAATTCATTTATCAAAAACTCACATGTCACTTTATCAAATGTTCACAATTTCAACCACCAGCCTCTATACAATAGCAAAATTTTGTTCAAAACAACGGCGCACATTCTGTAACATTTCTGTTATCATTTACGATACGCTGGCTTAAATCTTTTAAGGAATCAAGCTGAGAGAATAAATTTTACTTTGTTGTGACACCACAAAAAGAAACCTAGGTGTGATAAACCTGGTGTCGTTCGGGCCATTCTACAGAACCTTTTTTTCCAACCAACCAATTTGGAAATCTGGGGTCAAACAGGCAAAGCATAGCGTGGAGTTCCATCCTGATGAAATACCAACTGGTCTTTGAGGCAATGCTCATCATTCATGAGAATGTCAGTCAACATTGGATTAATGGTGTTTTACAGCCACTTCAAGTACATATATTCAGTCAGATTACTAGTTACCAGGCAAGAAAGAAGGACCAACAATATGGTCACCAAAAATTTCAACCCAAATAATCTGGGTTTAGAATCGGCCCAATAGCGACAATTATGCAAGGCTAGGTGTATTCTCACCATAATTAGTGCGCTATACTAATTATAGCGAGAACACACCTCTAAAGTAATGCGGCTTAAGGTAGCCAGTATCCTAGAACATTGTGAGATGTACGAGAGGGTCGCCATCTCAGTGCGGAACCAGGTAGTTTATCATGACAGGTCTAGTTAACACAAAATGTTATAAAGACTGTGAACAGCCACCCAGCAATTTTGTAAATTGTCAGCCCTGGCCCATTTTCTTCCCTAATACACCATAATTATAAACACAGACCGGTTTCGCTCTAATTACAGCTCGTCAGTGTGCTATACTAATTACAGTGAGAACACACCTATAAAGTAATACGGCTTAAGGTAGCCAGCCTGCTAGAACATTGTGAGATATTTTTCGAAAATCCCATTGGACCCTAATAGGCAGAATTATCAATAATTCTGCTCATCCCACTTTCCATCTGCTTATGTAAGTCTTCCAGATATACCTTGAAATCAACAGCTATTATTTTATTGTCTGTCCATGTCCTTCCTCCTACAAGGTTTGTGATCTGCTTAGGAACATGCCAAACGCCTTCGGTTTGTTTTAAGCCTTATTCATACAGTTTTCCGTCTCTAGTTTTTAGAATTTGTGCAGTAATGATGGCCAGAATGAATCTAGCCTTACAGCCAGATAACCAAATCTCAATTCTCGCAGCTTTGTCTTGCCAAAGAGCAGGTGTCGTGTCCTGTCCCCAGCTGGACAGGAACACAGCACGTAGTCTGCTGTTTCGTCACCCTGACCGACACCAATTCGGTGCATGTGGTAACACGAGCGGCAGTGTCCTGTCTACAGGCTGACTAGAGTACTCAGTTGTTGTCTGTTTAGCCCTTGACTCTGACAGGCCATTTATGAGGGCCTTAGAGTGAGCTAATCCTGGTAGATTTTGCCATCGCTGGATTGTCATTATATCTGTCCAGGTATTTAAGGTGCGCTTCGCTGTGCACCATTGGTATGCACCTGCTTTCTTTTACCTGCTATTGCTCTTATTGATAATCTCCTACTTGAATTTACCTCCTTCGGGAATTCCCAATCTTTTCAAATTATTGCCGGTACCTCTTATACTCAAAATCTCGGTAAATTGTCGGTTCCCTTTATTCTCTAATCGCCTTTACATCAATAATCAATTCTCCTTAGTACATTTGCATTTTTTAATGAGCCGAAGTCTGCTAGGAAATTTATCAGTCTCAACATCGACCCCGCTCTTGTATGGAAGAGCCAAATAGACTCATTGGCTGGTAGGCTAGCGTCAGCAGTCTATGCAATTCGTAAGATTTCTACAATGGCTGGACCTGAGGCAGATTAAGTCACCTATTAAGGGTTGTTTTACTCACATCTGAATTACTGTTTGCTTGCATGGGGAAATGCAGCGAGCAGCACTTTGGTAAACTCTTTGTGCTGCAGAAAGCAGCAGTCAGAGGTGTTGTCGGGGCAGATTGCTGTTCCCACTGTAAACCCATCTTTCAGGAAAATAACGTAATGTCACTATACTCACTCGTGGTTTACAGACAATTGTTGGTGGTGAGAGAGAAAAATAAGTCTTGCCACACACGCTGAAGTGCATAGCTATAACATCAGACATAAAGATAATTTACTCCAACTGAAGAACTAAGTAAAACTGAAACGGTTGGGGTCGACTTTTTCAATGCACTTCCAAGGTGGTTGAGAACTGAACCTATCAATAAATTCACAACAATTATTAGAGATTTTTTAAGACAGGCCTGTCTATACAAAACAGATGAATACTTTAATGTAGTGCAATAGTTGAGATTCTAAATGGCCAGGTGATCCATTGTTTTAGTGATAGTAGTAGTAGTAGTAGTAGTAGTAGCAGCAGCGGTGGGGAGGCTAACGCCAGGCAAGTAGCCACAATGGGCCCTTTTTGCCAACACTGGTAGATTAGATTAGATTTTATTGTCAGTGGGCTATTTCAGTCCCTCCACCGCGACCTTAGGTCTATTGTGGCTCACGTCTAATTATTTAGATTTTACCCATCAATTCCAGCTCCCTGAGGGAGTCGATCTTTTCTTGAGGGTGAAAGTTTGTTTGGCATGTGTACTGCCATCTGAGTGAAGTCGCTTGCCCGTTTCGAAGCCCAAAAAGAGATAACCTCTCTCCGAGTTCGTCTGGACCCAACATTCGTCAGTGTTTGCCTCGAGACGGTATCATGAAGTCCTGCTTTCGAGTAGCATCCAATCTCCATTTGTAATCCACCGCTAGATATCTCAGCTCCCCTCAGGCTCGTCTAAACCTGACACCTAACAGTGACTCAAGGCAACATCCCATCGAGTCCCACTCCCGAGCATCACCCCAGCGAGGCGGTCCATCCGTTTCGTAGCATACAGTATGGGCTCCAAACTCCAGGTGTCTACCACTCATCAGAGATCAGAGCCCACCGGGACGTCTGGGCACACGACACAGGCCAGGGCTCAATCTAGTGCGGTATCATCTGGAATCCCGCTCCCGAGTAACAACCAAGGGAGGCCAACTGTCAGTCTCTGACGCTACAGTGGAGCTGTCAAACTCCGGGTGCATATCACTCCCAAGAGATATTAGCCTCACCTGCACCAGTGTTTCATTGACTCGAGGCAGTATCATGAAGTCCCGCCCTCGAGCCGCATCCAGGCGAGGTCGTTAGTCTGTATCGATGCTCACAGAGTAGGCCCAACTCTCCAGGTGTAATCCACCCCTAAAAACCCCAGCCACCTCCGGGTTCATCCAGGCACAACACCTACCAGCGTAGGCTAAAATTTCACCCAACAAATCGAGCTTCCGATAGGAGATGACACCTGCGAGGTGAAACTTTGTTTGACAGATGTACTGCCATCTGAGCGAAGTCGCTTGTCCATCTCAAAGCTCAAAGAGAGATAACCTCTCTCCGAGTC
The DNA here is from genome assembly GCA_964006375.1 of Tillus elongatus. Taxonomy (NCBI): domain Eukaryota; kingdom Metazoa; phylum Arthropoda; class Insecta; order Coleoptera; family Cleridae; genus Tillus; species Tillus elongatus. The sequence continues at coordinate 292,482,192 of OZ023262.1, forward strand.
TGGACCCAAATATCCGACAGAGTTTGACTCGGAATAGTATTATGAAGTCCCGCATCAGAGCAGCATCCAAGTGAGGTCGTTTGTCCGTTTTGAAGCTCACAGAAGAGGCCTTAAGCCTTAGTTGTATTCCACTCCTAAAGATCTCAGCTCTCCTCCGAGTCCGTCTAGACCTAACACCTACCAGTGCTAGACTCAAGGCGACATCCCATCGAGCCCCGCTCCTGAGCATCGCACAAGCGAGGCTGTCTGTCCGTTCCGAAGCACACAGTGTGGGCCTGAAATTCAGGGTGTTTACCACTCATCAGAGTTGTCAACCCCCTCCGGGTCGGCTAGACACACGACACCCGCCAGCACTCAACCCAAGGCGGCACCCATCCGGAACCCCGCTCCCAAGTAACAACCATGCGAGGACAATTGTCCATTTCTAATCCCAGAGTAGAGGCCTCAAAATCCGGGTGCACATCACTCCCCAGAGATATCTGCCTCCCTCCAGGCCCACTTGGACAAGACCCCCGCCAGTGTTTAATTCCAATTAGTCACCTTTTATGACAGGCAGGAGTTACCTTGGGCCTATTCTTTTAGTTAGTCCCCGGACCCATAGGGGACCACACTGGTAACCCAGCAACAATGCCCTACTCTTCCTCGGTTCTGTCACTAAACCGCCTCGACCTCGAAATGAAAGCCATGACGGTCTTCCATTGGACATTGTATTAGTGATAAGCAGACACTGTGTGTTTTAGATGTAAATGTGTGATGATTTTTGTATGTATTTTGTAGTTTTGCATTAGATGTGCTTGATGTATAATTTTTGTCTTGACTGGCCAATTTCATTTTTGTGTGTATTCTTGTAGCTAATAAACCTATTCTATTCTATTAATCTGATTACTGCTACACAAGCTTTAAATATTTACTGTTAGGTTCTTTTCTAGCTTTAGTTGTATTTTACATATTTCTTAATATCTTTCAAGAATGAACCTATTGGATTTCCCTGTAGTGACGCTACATCGCTACTTTAAAATTTCCTCCTTGCCAATACCAACGTTACGTCAACCTTCTGTTGATGGGAACACCACCTGAAAGCTCCATTAAAACCGACCTCTTGCCAAACATTATTAAGTTCTCTCATAGCTCTCATCTTTTTAGTTTCTTGGAAGCTCACTCTGAGCTCTATCTTCCAAGTTAAACACCGCTCGTGTGTTCAAGTTTAAGTATTTCGTACACCACTCGTGTGTTCAAAGTCAAGTATTTTGTACATGTGTTCAACTTCAAGTATTTTGTACACCGCTCGTGTGTTCAACTTCAAGTATGTCGTACACCGCTTGTGTGTTCAACTTCAAGTATTTCATACAATTCAAGTACTCCTTCGAGATATAATATATCTCAATGTTCGCATTTCCTTCGAGTTCTTTACTAGATCCTGATCTTCCACAGACTAAGTACTAAACTTTCATTCTGCAGTAAAAACTATTCATTTAACTGCAAATAATATGTGGATATAGTGTTTTGGATAATACAAAAGATATTTCTTCCCAATCACACAAATACATGTGCATTTAAGCAAACTTAATACGCAAGTAGCCAACGAATTTGTGAATCTCCTGGGTACTTCGTCAACTAAGTGTGAAATTTCAAATTGTGAACAATTACTAATGTAGACGCCCTCGTGGCGCAGGTTGCTAGGTGCCAGCCTGCTAAGCGAGAGGTCCCGGGTTCGATTCCTGGGCGAGCCAAGTTGACTTTATCTGGAGAATTTGTAAAAATATTGAATGATGGGAAATGAATGTGCTAATGGCCTGAGATGCCGCAGCCAATAATATTAAAATAAAAAAAAAACTAATGTATACAGATTGTAAATAGTGTCAATACATCATATGTATATACCAAGTGTATTATTTTGGAGTCTCCTAGAACCAAGTATACCTAGAGTTTTAAATGCAGTCCACACCTCAACATCTTCTTTAGCGCTAGTTAACGAAGCCAGTTAATTAGCGAGGGTGGATAAGCTCTTTCTCCCCCACAATTAATGAATCTCTTGACCATATCATATCATAGTTATTCACCATCAAAATTACATGGTCAGTCAAACAAAATAAAATCAATATTATGAACAAAACAAACATATAAAACCAGAACAATAAAATCCAATGTATACAAAGTCACACACCTTAAATACAATTATGTAAAATACACACAAATAATGTATAAAATATTACATTGCAAAACAAAAGTGGAAACACCCAATTATACAGGAAAATAAACTTAAGAACACTGCCTATAATTAAAATACTCCACAAGGCTATAAAAAGTCCCATTTAGCAAATAGCTCTTAACTCTGTTATGGAATATATATTTTAACTATGATTGTCTTTGTAGCGACCCTCTGGCAGCTGCGTCGAGTGATAGGGAGGACCTGTAGACTTAACCCTCGGATCCTTCATTGGATCTACACTGCGATCGTCAGGCCGAGGATCCTCTATGGGGTGTTGGTCTGGTGGTGTGGTGTGAACCAAACCACTACCAGGAAGCTGGCCAAACTCCAAAGATCCTGGGTATCACAGGCGCTATGAGGACGACACCCTCAGCCGTGCTAGATGTCTTGCTGATGCTACCACCGCTTCCCATCTGCATCAGAAGGGAGGCTATGGCGTCGCATCTTAGAATGCGAGACTCTGGAAACTGGTGCGGAGATGGAGCTGTAATGGAGCATGCAAGAGTCGCCAAGGAAGTGGAAAAGGAAGTGCCGATTTCCGCCATCAAGGTACGGAATGCCGAGGACGATATTAGGTTGACCAGGCCATATGCCCTCAGGATCCCCAGTAGGGATCAGTGGAGGGATAATGAGGTTTCATTCCTGCCCGCAAGCCTGGTCTGTTTTACCGACGAATCGCGATTGGAGGATCAACAATCCTCCGGGGCAGGAATATACATCGAGGGCCTGGGGGTGCGCGAGAGTTATGCTCTGGGCGCATATACCACGGCATTCGAAACGGAGGTGTACGTTATCCTGTCTGTGGCCAATAGACAGGATGTGAGGAGCCCCGAGAAATGTGTATACATTTGCTCGGATAGCCAGGCGGTCCTCCGGGCAGTCTGCGCGGCCAGAATCAGGTCAACACTGGATCAGGAGTGCGCTGACGCCCTCAAAGGACTAGCCAGGACAAAGGTGCAACTGGTGTGGGTTCCGGGACACTGTGGCATATTGGGGAATGAGGTAGCGAATAATTTCGCAAGGCTTGGTTCCTGTAGGCCGTTCTGTGGCCCGGAGCCTGCGATAGGCATAAGTAGGAAGACGGTCTCTGTCGCCTTAGACAGATGGACTGAGGAAGCCATGGAGAGGCACTGGGGGTGTTGGTGGCTGTAGGCAGGCGATGGACTTCGTGGAGGGGCCGAACAGAGATAAAGCTGTCTGGCTACTCTGTAGGAGTCGACTACGCTTCGTCGCATCCTTGGGGGTGCTCACAGGCCACTGCGCCCTTAGAAGACACCTCACACTGATAGGCGTAGAGAGGGGTCCCATTTGCCAGGAATGCGGCGAGGATGAAGAAACGTCCTACCACTACCTGTGTGAATGTGAGGCTTTTGAGAGTCTTCGAGCAGAATTGTTCGGCTCGAGGACCCTGCAGGGGAATCAAGTCCAATTGAAGACTGTCACAGCCTTCCTTTCGAGGTCGAGGCGGTTTGAAGACGGAACCGAGGAAGGGTAGAGCGTGGTTGCTGGGGTTGGCGAAAAGGGTCCATTGTGGCATTGGCCTCCCCACCACTGCTACTACTACATGATTGTCTTTAAACAAGGAGGCAGTGCATTAAAAAGTTTCACTTCTAGATGATTTGTTCCATGCTGCGAGGCTCCTATTCGGTGCAGTGGAATGAACAATTCATCACCATACAGTGTATCTTAAGCATGATGTTTTATTTCTTTCCATTCTGCTTTTATTGTGCCATATATACAAAATGCAGGTCAGTATATAAACACTTTCTATCGTCAAGATACCATGTTGCCTAAATAGTCACCTCCAACTCACCAGTAGTCCCACATTACTCAGCCTCGAATAGCTTTTTTTTGTTCCAGCAGGACCTTCGCTAACTGAGGTAAAGAGCCCCATATCAGAATTCCATAAGTTGCTAGGGAGTGAAAGCTTGCAAAGTATGCTGTCCTCGCCACCTAGTAAGTTGCAACCTTCATTAGTCTCTTCGCAACATACACCATACTCCACAGCCAACCACACAAACAGTTGATGTGCACATACCACTTAAGAGAGGTAAAATAAAGAGAAACTTACCTATTTCAGGATTGCCATTAGATTTAACCTCAAATCTCATTATTTGAGTTTTATTTTAATTTAATTTTAGTGCATTAGCCTCAAACCAGCTCCTAGCGTGGCAAATATAATTTTGCATCATTAACGCAGCTTCCAGAGTACTGCTCGCCCTGGTCATAAAGCTCGTATTATCTGCATATAACTATGAACCATATGCATTAACACTATGGTTAGGTCATTTATATAATAAATAGGAATGCACCAAGTACTGAACCCTGTGGTACTCCGACCCTTAGTTGAACACTGCTAGATGTTTTGTTGTTCCAATCTACTATTTGTCAGATGTGATTTCAAGATGTCCACGGCAACACCACACACCATAATAGTGGTGTTTACCAAGCAATAACTGGTGATTGACGGTATCAAATGCTCTACACAAGTCACAGAAAGTCATTTGTAATGTTCAAAACCTTCCACTACACTAACTAAAGCAAATACTTTCTATACGACCCAGGCTTTATATACGTATACTGGTTTTGATTAAACTCATTTTTTTTTTCAAAGAAATCCACAATTCTGTTTTTTAGTAGTCTTTCAAAAATCATTAATATTGCGGACAGAACACAAATTGTTCTATAATTGCTACACAAATTTGTGTCGTTGTTATTAATAGCCACGATATATTCTCATCTTATTAATTAAATTATTGAAACATATAAAAAAAGTATTGAGGTAAAATAAGTACTAGCCTCAAATTTGTTGTGTTAATTTTTTATTGCCTATAAATTTATTGCAATGAGACATTTCTAGTTTAAACCAGAGAAGGTAGTAAAATTTTTTTAAATTTATCATGATACCACTTACCTCTTGATTAGAGTACTGATTTGGGTTATACATTTGGATAAGTAAAATTCCTAATTATCTTAGAGGTATTTGCCGCTTAAAACATCATTTAACCTAAAACACAAGAAAATTAATTATAAAAACATAATATAAATGTTGCATTATTGGGAAATAGTTATTAAATGTATATAATTAAGTTACAACAAATACAATGCCTGAAGTACCTAGAAGAATATATTATACAGGAAGAGCAGAATATTATTATAATTATTATTATTATTAATAATAATAATAATAATGCTTTGTTTCGTACAACATGTATAACTTACCCATAATGGGTGTGAAACTTGTTAAAACAGCAACAAAATAAAATAAAATAAAAAAATAAAATAAACTAAAATGGATTAAAATTTGATTGTCTCCCATATTTTATCCCTTGTATCGTTTTATCAGCTAAGTACTCATCAATGGTATAGTAAGCCTTTCCTTCTAATACATTACTGAGTTTTGTTTTGAGTATCAAATGACTGCATTTTAGTGAATTTTCATTAAGACAATTCACTAAGAAAAGTGGTCCTAATATCGACGCTTGTGGGATCCCTTTAATTATCTGTTCCTTTTGTGAACTATATACGTTGTTGTTATATTTCTCAGCGATGATTTGAATTCAATTTTTCAAATACGATTTTGTCGTTTTGTTAGTGCTAAACCTCGGATTCCATACATACTAAGTTTTGAGAATAATATATCACGTTTTACACTATAAAATACTTTACTTAAGTCTAAGCATAATAAAGCTGTTTTTTTTTTCTGTCATTTATTTAAGGCTTCTATAATTTAATAATTAATTAATTAATTAAATTAGTTGCATCTTTAATTTATCTCTGGAAATGGGTGTTTTCCCTACATGCTGGAAACTTAGTTTCATTCTTCCAATTTTTAAATCTGGTGACAGAGGTCTTGTTGAGAACTACCGACCGATAAGTATTCTTAGCGTTATTCCTAAAATCTTTGAGGATCTTCTATGTGAGACTCTTACTTCTCACCTTAGAGGTTCAATCATTGACCAGCAATATAGATTTATATCAGGTCGTTCTACTGACCTAAACTTGTTGGTATACAGTGCCTACTTGTCGGAGTCCTTGGCGGCGGGTATTCAGGTTGACTCTGTTTATACCGACTTTTCCAAGGCCTTTGACAGAGTGAACCATAACCTCTTAATCCATAAGCTACATATGTTTGGTGTTGGCGACCCTCTTCTCAGCTGGATTGGTAGTTACCTTTCTGACAGATATCAGGTGGTGCGGCTAGGGAATTTTATGTCAAATGGGATAAAAGTTTTGTCTGGCGTGCCACAGGGTTCACACTTGGGGCCTTTACTATTTAATATCTTCATTAATGATATTCATGAGTGTTCCTCTCATTTTAGATTTTTGTTGTTTGCTGACGAGCTAAAATTATTTTCCGGTATTACAAGTCCCTCAGACTTTTTAAAGATTCAGTATGACATTGACAACTTAATAAGATGGTGTCTTAACAATGGGATGGAACTCAATCCATCTAAATGCCAATCAATTTCTTTTTATAGAGGAAGGAACAGACTTGAACATACCTATTACATCAAGGGTATACCATTGAAGTCTGTTGAATTAGTTAGAGATTTGGGTGTTGCATTTGATTCATCTTTTTCATTTACTCCTCATGTTTCTAATGTGATTTCTAAGGTTTTGAAGTTGCTTGGCTTTATTAAAAGATGTACCTCTGATTCACCAACATCAGATCTGTTAAAATTCTTTATTTTTCTCTTGTACGTCCTCATCTTGAATATACCTCTTCTGTATGGTCTCCCTACTATAGGAGTCATCCTGTCAGTCTTGAACAAGTACAGTGCAAGTTTTTAAAGTTCCTTGCTTTCGAAAGCCACCATCACTATAGTAGTATCGATGATTTACTAACATATTTTAATATCATGCCTCTTGATGTTCGACACAAACAAAAAGATTTAAAACTTTTTTATAACATAATAAACTTTGAGGTATCTTGTCCTAACTTACTTTCTATGATCAACTTCTTTGTTCCACCAAGAGTAACTCGTTCAAAGAGTTCATTTCTTGTCGCTTTCCATCGTACCAACTACAGTCACAACTCTTATTTAATTAGATGTTCAGTGTTGGCCAACAAATTGTCTGATGAACTTGACTTTTTCACAAGAAAATCAGTTTTCTTAAAACAGCTGTCACTTTTTAAGTTTAGTTAATCAGTACTTAATATTTGTTGCCTATATTTTGCCTATATTGCCTTTTTTTTCATTTTGTCTAACTTGTAACCATTTTGTATGCTTTTATTAACTGCTTTTATTGTATTTTTTCCTTTTTGTACTTATCTAAAATGGGCTCCTGGCCCGTAAATAAATAAATAAATAAATAAATAAATAAATAAATAAATAAATAAATAAGTACTGCTACTGAATGCGAAGAGACTACTTAAACGAAGCAAGCCCTGGATGACATTTGAAATACTAAAGTTAATACAAGAACGTAACAGGTGGAGAAATATTAAAAACGAATAGACATACAGTAGATATAAACAAAGAAATAAAGTCCATTATAAGTATGTCTGCTGTATACAATACATCGATAAAGATGGAAAAGATGCAGATGTTGTGGTGCAAGGATTTGAAAGGTTCAATACTACTTCATCAGAGTTTCTAGAGAAGGCAAATGACATCAGTACAATAACATTTGAAATGATGATTAAAGCAATTTTTACTGAACTGACATCAAACATCAGGAGAGAAAAATTGTTGATGTTTTTCCTGACACATTAGTGGTTTTGGAAAAGTGAAATTGTAATGGAGAAGCTGTAAGTTAACTGTTTATGAAGCTATACTTTGTTTTTTTTTCATTTTGTTTATTTTGTTTGTACTGAGCCTGTTGAATCCTCTTTACAATGGAAAAAGTATTTTTTAATTTTATTTCGGGGTAAATGTAAATGCCCTTCTAAATAAAATCATAAAATCGTACAGATTTTGATTTATTTTCATTTCCACCTTATGAGTGTGAATGTGATTCTAATATTCCAGGAAAAATCTGTTTAAATTTACCCCTTTGAGGTCCAGGCATATGCTGATGATCTTGTCATAATGGTTAGAAGGAAATTTGAGGAGGAACTTGCAAGTACTCTTCAAGAGGTGCTAAATGTAGTGAATGATTGGTGTCAGGGGAACAGATGTCTGTGAACCCCCGCAAAACGATCATTGTTCCATTTACCAGAAGAAGACAGTTGGATAGATTAAAACCACCTACTCTTATGGGGAAAACGATTCCATTTACGGAACAAGCAAAATATCTGGGGGTTACCCTAGATAAGAAGCTCAACTGGAACGTACAGTTAGAGAATGTAATCCGCAGGGCTAAACTGTCCCTGTGGACATGCCGTGGAATCTGTGGAAATAACTGGGGAACAAACCCCCAACAGATGTACTGGCTCTATGTAGTGGTTATCAGACCAATGATAACATATGGAGCCATAGTTTGGTGGCCCAAGGCACTTCGTGCAATCGCGAGGGCCAAACTGGTTCATCTACAGAGACAAGCTTGTCTGATTATAACGAGTGTGATAAGCACTGCACCATCAGCCGCTCTGGAGGTCCTCCTTAATATTCCACCTCTTCACATTTGGCTGGAGAAGGTGGCGAGGTGGACAACATACAGATTAAAACAAACGGCCGACAGCATGCTGAAGGAAGTCAGTCTGTGAGGGTCAGGACTCCTCAATGACATTGAGGGTCATGGGATTCTGGGAATGGTCTCAGACTTGATGCCTACAAAGATCAGCAGAGATCTGTCTTTCAAGACCGTCCTCCCGGGAAGGGAGGACTGGGAACGAAATCAAACGACTCTATTGAGGGCCGATCTCTGCTGGTATACTGAGGGCTCCAAAACCAATAGGGGGGTATGAGCCGGCGCATATGGGGGCAACACCGATGCTAGACTATCAACTAGCCTCAGAAAGTACGCAACCATACACCAGGAAGAAGTGTATGCCATCGAGATGTGTGCAAGGGAAAGTATAAAAAACTGCACACACAAATCAATTAAGATATATTCAGATAGCCAAGCTGCAATAAAGGCTCTTGGTTCCTACCATTGCAATTCAAAAACGGTATGGAGTTGTAAATCTGCCCTCAACGAACTGGGCAGCTGTAATGAGGTGTCGCTGGTCTGGATACCAAGTCACTCGGACCATGATGGCAATGTTGCGGCCGACACGCTTGCCAGGAATGGAGCCCAGGGGGACTTTATCGGACCAGAACCAGTTCTGGGGATAACAACATGCACAGCAAAACGCACCTTAAACACCTGGACAGAAAGAATGACAACCCAGCATTGGCAAAATCTGCACGGATTAGATCACTCTAAGGCCCTCATAAATGGCCTGTCTGAGTCAAGGGCTAAAAAACTTCTAGAGCTAAACAGAGAACAACTGAGTACTCTAGTCGGCCTGTATACAGGACACTGCCGCTTGCGTCACCACATGCACCGAATTGGAGTTGGTCAGGAAAATGAGTGCAGGCTGTGTATGGAGAGTGACAAAACAGCAGAGCACGTACTGTGTTCCTGTCCGGTGGCAGACAGGACTAGACACCTGCTCTTTGGCAAGACAAAGCTTGCTCCAGAAGACCTGGATCAACTTTCGCCCACAAAGATTATCGACCTCTGCAGGAGGCTGGCTTTGTTGGGCGAAATATAGACTATTAGGCGTGAGCCACAATAGACCTTATGGTCGCAGTGGAGGGACCAGTATGGCCCACTCACAATCAAACCTAACCTAACCTACCGCTTTGAGCCGGGCAAAAGTAAATACATAGGGGTAAATGTAAATGATGAAAAAAGTGAAAAGTTAGGCTGCTAATGATGGTTTGTCTCTGGAAGTTAACAGGTAAAGTAGGTACTAAACAACATCACTTCCGAATCTCATAAAGTTCAAAAAATAATAATCTTTAGATTTTTATCGTTTATAATTACCCCAGTTGACCCTACCTGAAAACACAATACTTTCAATATTGCCCTGTAGCTCGGAAACTAAGAGGGCAACTAAGAGGACAATTTTGTTTGCAGCATCTTTTGTTTCACAAAAAAGTAGCTCAGGACCTCAAGGTTTTATCTTTACTAACAATCGAGATACCCAGCAATTGCAACCAAAATGGGACACCTCTACAATGCCTTATAAATATATCTTCTATTTTTTACTTTACAGCTAAATTAGTTGGATGACTCTTTCCAGCTACTGACAGATGGGTTTTGACACAAATGCGCAAATAAATAGATAAGCTTGACACCTTTTTGGTGTCTAATTTTTCCAATATGTGCTTTACAGTACAAGCCTAAAAAATATTTCTTCCATTTTGACTATATAGCTGGAATAGTTGGTGGGCGCTTTCCCTGTGGATTAAGCCTGTAATTCGAAGCGAAAACATGGGGGAATTGATCAGCTTTTTCTTTTGAAGATACAGCAAATAGTCCTTCATTTCAAGCCAGGGGAGGAAAGGAGCTGGTGAAATTTGATGAAAGATGATCTGGCTTCGCCCATTTAAAAAAGGATTTGAAAAAGCCCTTGAAAAACTTTAACAAAGAAAAACTCCTGGTGTAGATGAATTAACAGCGGAAAGCTAAAAATATTCCAGTGAAAAAAATGAAAGAACTTGTTCAACCGATTGGAGAATGTGATAAATCAGGAGAACTGCCGAATCAGTTTATAAAGAGTAAAAATACAGGTGTCCCACTGGGAATTGCATCGATCAATTTCTCAATGTAGCCATTGAAAGCTTTGAAAACGTGTCATGTAGGTACTCATGTCGATAGGGGCAACTCAGCTAAAATATTTTTAAAATGGTGGAATTTCCGGTTATACCGGAAGTAAGTGTCAACTTTGTTACTTCAAATGGAACACCCTATAATTTCTTGCATTTCTAGATTTTCTTCCTCAGTTGCTCCGAGACACTAATCCAGATTTCCAAAAATTTGATGCTGAGAAGGGAATTTATGTGTAATGTCCTATACCTACGTCTAACAAACACTGCATTTTAATATTATGTAGTCTATAAATTAAAAAAAAAAAAGCTTAAAAAAATACAACTCTTGAGTTTTGATTGAAAACATCACTCACACTGCAATATTTGCTCATAGCTAAAAATAATCAGTGGGGAATTGGTATGACACTCCATCCAATTTGTTTTCGAACACAACCTTGGAAAATTCTAAACTTTGTCCATTTGTCACAAGCAAATAATTATGAAAATAAGTCAATAAAACAAAAATTTAAACTTTCAAAAGTAAATTTACAGATGAGCTCACGGAAGGCTTTTGGAACAGAAACCCCCTTGGATGTATAAACCACAAGAAAAATTTCTTGCGAACAACTCACAAGAAAGTTATGGAAAAAAAACCAGTAAAGCCGGACATACATATATAAGCTACCTTTATCCCATTTTGCAGCTTTACCTCCTTATAATCCTGTTTACTCCGGACAGAACCCCTACTTGTCCCTTACATTTCTCAGGAGTTGTTCCCAAGAAATGTTTCTTGTGTTTTATGCATTAAGGGTGGTTGTATGCATGTAAAAGGGGAAAGAAAACCCCCAGAACAAAGCAAAGGACCCCCCCCCCCGCGAAATCTGGGGGGTTCATGTGTCTTATTCCCTTTTGTATGCCTTCAACCACCCTCAATGCATAAACTACAAGAAATATTTCTTGGGAATAGCTCCCAAGAAAGTTTCGGGACCTGGGACCAATAGGGGTCTGTGTCACAGCTTCCATATCGTACGAAATGTACCAGATCTAAGAATTAATTAAAAAATGTTCTTCAGTGGAGTCAAGAGAACATAGAAGCAGTCCCACATCAAGAAGCCAGGAACTAGATCAAGTCTACAGGACATGTTATCCTTAATTATCTTAGCAACGGTAATGATTTTATCATCTGTAACATCATCTACTATTTATGTATATATATTATATCTACCCTGCTCTACAGTTGTCACATACTCCTTCCAAAAAAATTTATGGGCGAGTTCACCAGGCACCAGAATCTGGCAGCACTGGCACCTGGTGAATGGGTAATTTAATGAAAGATGATTTTTTGGGTCACAGGAGTTTTATTTGATAGATTGACTAAAATCAAGGAGTAATTGACAATGACCTAAATTTATGCATGAGATAAAATTTTCTGGGTTGCAGGAGTTTCATTTGAGAGCTAAACTAAACCAAAATCATGAAGTACTAGACAGTTACTTCAATTTACAAATGTTATTCCCACACTCCGGTCTGAGGTGAATAGAGCAACACCCGGAATGAATGATTAAGGGTTTTCAAACAACCTCTAATGCTCAGACATTTGCCTTACTAATGTTTGAACAAATTTTTATGCAATTTTGTGGAAGTTTCGAATGCACCCCACCCCAGCTGCTTAAATTTATTTTCTTAATTAGCTTCTATTGCATACAGAAAAGCAATTAGAATGTTAAATTAATCATTAAAATAAACCCTGAAAAATGTATAGATGGCCTACAATGCTGCATCACGTAGGAAATGCAATGAAATTAAACTGCATGCATATTTATCAAGAATGTGGGATTTACTCCCCCATAAAGAATTATACTCAATTAAAAAATGAAAGCAGGCTTGAATAGATAATCATGTCACAGAAATAATCGTATCTGGAAGATATAAACATTTATTGAGCAAAAGATGAACACACTCATTTAATATTAAAAAGATTAATACAAAAGGTACACAATTTTCAACTAATTTGCATAATGGTGGGTTCCTACCTTTAAGAGAAGACAAGGCTCTAATGGACGTGGTGCATGTAATCGTCGATTAAAAGAAAAAACACATGGCAAAGAAACTGTTCACATTATAAACCGATCTAATAAGTTAACTATCGTAATTAAAGCTTTTTGTGAAAAGTTTTACATATGGTACTTAGTTTGGAAACGTCAGTGCACAACAAAATTAAGGTGAATAATTTTTGAGAGATAAAATTGTCATAAACAGTTTGTAGGAGTACTTACTATCACCTTCATTGGATTTAGTATTTAAAACACATTTTATTTAAATTCTTCGATCGTCAGATAAAATCGATGAAATCAGTTACTTTCATTTAATACACCAACAATTTTTGACACTTCACTGTTTTGCTGTGTTGGCTCCAGCTGGAATCACCGATTGACACTTAGGATAAAAACTATGCTTCGATTTTGTAAAAATAAAAAGCGTTAAGACACTTTTCCACAAACAAATTAAATAACAATTTAAAAATACGGGTAATAACTATTTAAACGTTTTGTGAATTTGCATTAATTAGTTATTATTATAATATTAATATTACCAATTTGTTAATCTTAATCTTAATAGTAATGACACTACAATAACACAAAAGAATATAACAAATATAGATATAATGACATTTCTATGGGTGTATAATCGGCAGAAAATAGGGTACTGTCAAATATTTAGACAGAAACAAAGAATAAAGAAACTAGGACCTAAGATAGCATATATATCTTTTCTATGTAGACTACCTTCAGAAAGTTATAATTTATTAATCATAAATGATAAGCAAAAAGTTACTAAATAAAAAACGCTCTCTTATTTTGCTATAGAGGAGGCAGTGATTAAATGTTTGTCAATCGTCTAATTTTATAATACCAAATAAAATTGTAAAGAAACTAATCATTCTGCCCAGAGGCATATTTGCCAATTCCACACAGTTCAGGATAAGCATGTTCAAAACTAGATTTGATTGGTTGGAGGGCAGAAAAATAAAAGGTATATACAATATGTGTTACATGTACATTAAACAATGCTCTGTTTTAATTAGATAGTTGGATTCCCCCGGTCTGAGCTAACCGTTAATTAATACGTGAAATGTCAAACACATAGCACTGACATATAGAGGTATACTATACGACAAAAGAACATCAATAACGTTCAAACTTAAAAATTTAATGATCTAAGGTCGATTTCGACCGCACTGCGCAGGTCCACTAGTATGGTTTAATACTATATAATTTTATAATTTTCGTAGAAAAAATTCGCTAATCACGAGACCGCGACTTTTGAATTTTGAAAAGATTTCTTCAAATGAGCACGAACTAGGACGCCTAGAACCCATATGCAGTGTTAGTTTCAGTTTTTATCTGTTTACATATATACAGGCTGACGCATTTCTACAGCAAAGCTCAATACTGTTTCTAGAAAAAATTGTATACGTTATTTTATAGGGTGCCTTGAGTTGTATCTTACAAAATTATTTATAGAATCACAGCGTGGCCCATAAGTCGTTGGTAATACAATTTTTTTTGTAGTGAATTTTCTTTAAAAAAAATTCACTGTGGAGATCGCGACATTTGAAAACAAATTTATATATGACAATGCATATTTGTAGCGAAAAAAATTTGTAGCATGCATCGTTTTTGTTCTTTCGATTGTTTTGCAACATTTCACATTTTTGGCACATATCAAAAACTATGATACGGCGTTTTTACCAATAATAGACAGGAGAGTCTCATGAAAGTGACGCATTCAGAGGGGTTTTTGTTTATATTATTCTTCGAAAAAATCGAGATGCCGTATACAGGGCGCTCTCAAATAGTGACTGAATTTGAAAAAATTCAAGCTGTCGTAATAATTTTTTTTTAATTTAACAACTCTCTATACCTATACAGACTCTAGTTCTGGAAATGTACCAAATGAATTCTAGAGAATGAAAAAAATTAAAATTATGGTGGATATTGAATAAAAAAATTTAGCTTAACCGAAAAATATAGGTGAAGCAACGCGTCACCTGCGTCATCTGCGCCACTGCGTCATACACGTTACAAACGTCCAATGGACGTCCTATGAATTACTTTGTGCAATCTGGGGTTATAATAGAATATAATAGAATAGACTAGCGTCACTGTCGATCCTAGTTCCTTTGATCACAGACGAAAAGGTGGAGACTTCTTCTCTTCTATCAATACTGTTATCGACATTGCTCCACACAAATTGCTTAGTTAGTTCCTGTAATTGCGACTTTCAATCGATAAACTCGATTAGCCAAAAAGCGCGGGACCTTAATACCAAATTACATGCCTGTCGAGTAGTTCGCTATGAATAGTCGTTCTTCCCTATGGCATACAACCTCTGGAATGCATAAGTATACTTGGAGAACCCAAATCACCACAACACATATTTTTAAAGACCTAACAATCGTTTCACTAACAAAGTTAGCGTCATCAGAGGATGCAACATTTGAAACTACTTACAACTAAACATCACTATGTCACCATGGTGGAGGTCGGTTTAACGAAGCTTTGTTTTTTATTGCTTTAGAAATATAAATACTTTCGTGCACATCTAACTTCGTTGGTTGTCTAACATTTTTGATAAGTTTCAGATTTTCCTAATCTATGTGGTGATTATTATTACAAATAAGTTGTGCCACGCATGACTTGTCTGCACTACCGCATCTCAGTTATGCTAGATGTTCCTTAGATCTGGTCTCAATGGTGCTTTTAGTCAACAAGCGAAGTTAGATGCGTACGAAAGTATTCATATTTCTAAGGCAATAAAAAACAAAAGTTCCTTAAACCGACCGCCGGCATTGATTTATAGCCCTCTGTTTGCACTTTCTCTTTGCCATATTCCGAAACTCGGCAGGTAAAGTTATAACGGAAATTAAAAAACGTCGTCCGGCAATTAAAATATAAGAGCCACAGAAAATTTGCCTATAAGATTTCGCCCCTCTCTTTATCGGTCTTTACCTAAGACGTATAAAACGCGATGTTTAATTGTAAGTCGTTTAGAACTTTTCATCCTCTGATGACACTAACTTTGATAGTGAAGCGATCGTCAGGTCTTCAAAAAGATGTGTTGTGGTCATTTGGGTTCTCCAAGTGTACTTATCAGTGCTCATCACAGGTTCTAATCTTCACTTTAGAATGCATATTTTCGGAAACATTATTTGTTTATAAATAATATTTAGCTAAGTATCCAAAAAGCGAGTTATCTTGTGGCACAACAATCAAATCTGTAATATGTCTCCGAGACACATAACTTCATGAAATATTTTATGAAACGAAATACGAAGGAACATTTTTATAACTTCAAAGTATTTAGAATGAAGGAATAGTCGCTTGGATACTAGCGAAAAAAAAAAAAAAAAGAAACAGACTCATCGATAAGTACGTTATTTATTATTAGAGTTTATTTACATTATGACTAAAACTTAAATTATATTTATGTAAAATTAACCTATAAAATAAAATGGCAGTGATTAAAAACATTTACATACTCACACATTATAACAACTACGTGAGATTTCAGCAGTAGAACAGCCTTAGTATAACACATCCTTAATATGTAAGAAAATGTAGACAATTTAAAATGTATGTTAATAAGAAAATAAAAACAAAAGTACAGAAGAAAGCAATGTGGCATAAAAGTTTACTAGAACATAAAAGAACATAAACCAGTTTTCGTCACTACAATTAGCTAATTTTAAAAAAGTTCTTGTTAAAAATAAATCTTGACAAAATGTTAGCCATTATACCAGCCAGTTAAAATACGTTTAATTTTATTATTGTACTTATAGAAAGTATGTGGCATTTTCGTCTTCTTATTTTAAAGGGAGGATTGTTAATCGAAAACGTACCATAGTTCTTTTGACTGGACTTATTTTAGTAATAATATTGGGTTCTGTCATTGTAATTGTTTAAAGGCACTAGAAACCACTAAGCCAATGACGGAGGTATAAACAGTTATTAGGTATGGAGAAATTTCGGAATTTGTAAGATTAACAGGAGTGGACAAGTCGGTGGTTTATGGCGCATAAGAAATGATATAGGAATTGAATATAAGCAAGTTTCTGGAAGACCACTCAAAATGCCAGGCCGGAAATTGGTTGTTTTTCTACAGCTGAGTCGCACGAATAAGTTTTCGAAAGGTGGTAAAACGGTTTACAAAACACCGAGGATTTCTGTTGATTGCGAAGCTGTTCGTCAAGCGTTTATGCATAGTAGTTACAGACCGAAAATCCCAGGCCGATATATGGACTGTTACTGAAGAGAAAATTCAGAGAAGACTTTGATTACGAGAATATTTTTGAGACGACAGTTGTAAAAACTTCTTTATTACGGCTGAAGCTTATTTCTAGCTGGATAATAATCATTAATGTATTATACTAATCAGAGATAGGCCTACGGTGCAGAAATCAAAGTCTATACTAATAAAATCATGATCTAGGGCAGGATTTTACGACTTGGAGCCAGTGAATTGTGCATTTGCGATAATACAGTAGATAGCTTACCCTATTGTAGCATTCTAAACGAATATCTTGCTCGAACAACTAATATTATGAGGGTGGACGATTGCAAAAAGGGAATGCTCGATGCAATACTTCCAGATATAAGTACAGAGAAACTGGTAGCACCATATAGCATGCTCGATGCAATGCTTCCAGATACAAGTACAGAGAAACTGGTGGCACAATAGCATGCTCGATGCAATGCTTCCAGATGTAAGTACAGAGAAACTGGTGGGACCATAGCAATATCGCAACCACTCTGTAAGCAGTAACAGATTAAGCCAATTGTGACATTTATGGGCAGCCATTTTAAAAACATGAGCGTTCACTTAGTTACTCAGCACACGTATGCATACAAGTTAAAGTTAATTATGGGAATTCCTCAGCGAATTCAGACATCTTTGAGGTTAAATGGCCTATTTTCTATTATAAAATCCTATAAAAAAATATACATTGGGACAGAAATTATTTTTTACTTGCGTTTGTAGATATACCAAAATTCTAGTTTCTAATATTTTAAATGTTTTCTTTTATTTTATATATGTTATCTCTTTGCTAATTAGCTATAATATATTTATATGACATAGCCTTATTACTATATGTATTTTTTTGGATGAACAAATAGGTAAGTAGGTAAAGGAGACGTTCTTGGAAATAAGTTCATATAGACGGCTTCCCAATTATTTTTTTGGCAAGGAATCGCTACTTGAAGCTTCTCGAAATATTGAAGAAATACGCTGCATAGGCGATCTAATTTTGATATTTATATAAAAATAACATGTATAATAACATAAATATGTTGAAAGGTTTCTTTGCGGAGATATTGGTCCCAAAAAGTATTTGAAATAACTATTGGATCAACTTGCGCAGTTTAACAAAACTCTGGTGATATAATATCCCAACTAAAGATTTGGGAGAGAATGCTATAACAAAACTCTTCTACATTATGGTGGTCAGAAACATACCAGCACTACCAGGTTATGAAATAAACATTTTATCACAAAAAAGTTGCTTTTGATATTTTTGGATTAAGCGAAGCGTTTTCGATAAATAGAGATTTTAAGATGAATGTTAATTAAATTTTTAGAATTGTGCTAATGGTGTTATATTTAGTTCTTCTATCTGATCTGAAATATTGTCGCCACGCCCTGTGTTATTGAATAAATTATTATAAAGATCATTTGAAACAGACTGGGCCCACAGAAAATCCAAATGCCTGCTCTGTGAGACCATAGTCAACTGGAAAGAAATCAATGACGGGCAGGCGATTCATCTTGTTGGTTTTCATGTCAAATACTGTCTCACTCTCGCCTTTTCCTGTCTTGCAACCATCGGTGTATACAGCAGGTTTAAAACTATTTATAGAAAATATCTGTTCGTTCTCTCCCATTAGTTTCAAAGACAGGTTATACTTAAATGTTTTTTCGTCTTGCCAAGCAATGCTGTTTACACAGGTGTACGTAAAATTTTGTCTTGCTTCTTGGGAAAGAAGTCTTAAAAACTTCATTTGTACGTGACCAGTAGTTTCGTAGGTTATCTGTAAGCAAGAAAAATATGTTAACACATGTGAAAACTGTTAATAATAAATAATAAATAACACCACACTCCGCACCCAGAAGTCTGTGACTTGTGCGGGGGGAGCTTACATACTCATATAGACAAAGGATACCACCCATAACTCATCAGAAGCCGGTCTTTCCACATTCGAGAGAAAAAGACCGACTGTCTGAAAACGGGACTCGAACACGCGACCTCCTAGTCGTCCGATTCTAGAGAATACTCACCTCGCGAATTGAGCTATTCGGCCTGTCAATACTACAAATACTACTACTACTATCATTATCACAATATTCTTATAAAAGGTAAGCAAACCACAAAGGTTATTCTACTTGATAATGATATTTCTCTTTGCACGTCTATTTTGACATACTATATGCGCTTCATTCACATTTATTCCTGTATTTCATACACGCTCTTCTATTTCGGAAACTACTGGTATATTTATCTTAATATGTTTCCACGCCCTCTTTTATTAGTCAGAATAAACGATTGAGAAGTTATATTAGTACATATTACGCCCTATAGCACACAAGCACAGCAACTAATATGGAAGCTCATATACTGGATTTTATTAAATAAATAAAAGAAGACAAAGAGATAAAGAAGCAAAAAAAACAAAAATAAGTAAAATAAAAAAAGATAATAATAAGAAAATAAGAGAAAGAGTCAAAGAAAAAAATTTACAAAAACAGGCCAGCAGAATTGAAAATATCACTATATGTGCATATAAACTTATAAGGCAACTAAAAAACGACACTTTTAGCTAGAAGAGAGCCAACTGCCAACGTACATAAAAAGACGTATGTGCAAATGTGCAAAAAGATTTAAAGTAAAAAAAAAGAATATAAATGATAGCCATGAAAACACTAAAGCCAAA
Source organism: Tillus elongatus (assembly GCA_964006375.1). Classification (NCBI taxonomy): domain Eukaryota; kingdom Metazoa; phylum Arthropoda; class Insecta; order Coleoptera; family Cleridae; genus Tillus; species Tillus elongatus. The sequence goes on from OZ023262.1 coordinate 292,502,078, forward strand.
GAATTATCCATCGCAAGACTCAAGGCTCTTACACATAACTGTTCGGTACCAAGGGGAACCTACATACGTCAATTTGCAGCAGGAGACATAGAGGGAAAGCTCCCACGTCAATTGTCAATAGCCCTAAGAGTGCGTTAGAGTTGTGCTTCAAGGTATTCCTAAGGAATAGTAGGGTAGTTATGGCAGCATTCGGCATTACTCCTAGGTAATTGCCGATGCTGCCAAAATTGCCAAATATCATTTCTAAATTATATTTGGCGACCAGCATTTACAACAACTGTCAAACGGAGTTAAAAGGTTACCGACAAAAACCAAGCAAAAATGTGCAATATTCGAAGTTAACGTTGCCGGGCTGACATGCGTAATCTATCCGGCAACTCCAGTAATGTTTTTGAACCAACTATTGTTACAAACCTTTACTAACGGCATCAGAAATACTCAAAATATCCTGGAGGTGAAGAGACATATAGCCTCACTTTTAGAATTTGAAGAGACCAAACAAGTGTCTAACAGTCACGCGAGAGTAAGCAGTGTCCAGGCCTTATAAAAAAATAGAGCAGAGTTGTCTGATCTTTTACAGCTTCTGAGAAAGCTAGTAACAACAGCAGAAGCTTGCACCTCACAAGGGGGGAACACAGGGTGACTGAGCCGACGTCCTACTCTGTTAAGACTGTAACAACATGAGGTATATAAGGGGTAAATGTTGAGCTGCAAGATTATCATGATCCAGTGCCTAAGAAAAACTTACCGAAGTTTATAACTTTTCATTGGTTTTCGGCAACACGGTCGTCATGGACGGATACATCGGCAATCACGAGGACTGAAAATGTTGCTCTATTCACTAAACATTGATTGGGCTTTTTGACTCATTGCTTCATCTCCATTGAGTGGTCCCATTGGCCATTTACGTTCGTGTCTAGCTAATCGTACCCAGAGATCTTTGTTACTGGTTTTCCATCGAATGCTAGTTGGCCTGGTGGTACGGATAAACATTATTTCATTTCTTTTTTGTATTCGATCTAGACCAGAGCTTTGGCTGGTTCCTCCTTTACTTTATGAAAAAGCTTGACATATTTTGATAAACAAATAAAGTGAAATTGTGCCGCAAAATCATAAATAAAAATCCACGGGGCCTTCAGCACACATAGAACTTCCCGTTAATTAAGATTCTTGCAAAAAAGAACAAGAACCATCAATTTGTTCACTCCCCGATTAAAAAAATATGTTCTGTAGAATAATCTGGCCGCTTAGTTTAATTTTGATAAAGAATCAAGAAGGATCATTTAATTATTTTATAAAACGCTACATTTCAACTTACTTTAAAACCACCCTTGAGTTTGGAAAACCATTCATTTTTATGTCCTTTTTTCCATGGAATATTGGGCATACTTGAACTGTGTGCATCTGGGTATACACAGGTTTCTCCACCAGCTGTCATGTTGCAATACACATAAATAGCATCATCCACTATTCCACTGTTTGGATCAATCCAATACCAACCTAAAAAAACATTTGAGGATGAATTACTTTATTATAAACCTTATTAAAACATGTCAAAGCGATAAAAACATGTACTGCTTTCCCATAAAAAACACTTTGGAAAAGTTGGATATTCAATAACATTATTTTATATAACCTCTCACGAGGGTAAGTTTGCTGGCGAAGTCACAGCCAGATATGGTATTTATACTGAGACAAATTGGGTTTTGCCAAGGTAAATTTATCAGTGCTGGACACTAATTTAAAACATGAATTGAAAGCCTCTATTATAAATATCCAAGCTTTTGACTCAATTTTGAGTGGTTATGACCTTTGCCAAAAGCATCAATAGAATTTTGTCAAAATTGTACAAGACGTGAAGATTTAGAATGCCAGCTGCGCAGCTTTAAAAAAAGCCCAAATATATTATGGCGTTAAATTTATCATTTGGCCAAGACATACGTACCGTCTGAAAATTTCGAGTGTCCATAAAGTAGATCCCTGCATGTTCTCGAAGGATTATTACGGTTTCCAGTTGGTCTCTTTATACGCTCTAGATCCTTTCTTATGGCATATATTGTGCTATACATTTCCGAAAATGTGGGGTCAACATCACCAGAACCTTCTACTGTTAGATAATCTTCTTCTAAATAGCTAGCATCTTCTTGGTCAGATCTTTGACAAAAGACAACTTGATTTTAAAAATACTATGTAATGTTTATATTTCGTTTTTAGCAACGAAATATGTTTTTGAGAAAAATTGATAAAAAAGTCTGGACGCAGCAAGTGCATTATGATATAGATTTATTCACATAAATAGACAGTTACAATGATTTTACAAAAATGCTAACAGAGGGAGAATAAATCCAAACTAGCCCACAAAATCAAAGACTTGTGCATGGGCAAGGAATGTAAATATTTTACTTAACAATTTTCAAATTCACCAGCGCAAGATGGAAGTGAATTTTCATAAAAATGTTTTTAAGAGCAAATATATTTCTTTAATGCAAGCAGGTATCAATTTTATTACTGGTATTACCTATGTAGTAGAAACAATGTACCATATTTTATCAAAATAACTTATTGTTTGAAAATGTAGAAAAATTTTCCAAAAATAAACTTAAAATATTTCCGAGAAAACTGGTTTTCTAGCGAACGAACCTTAGGTTAATAGGAAATTGAGTTATTGAACTTTGAAGAATTTAATGAAAATTCGCTACCAAAACGCACTTACTGCGGCTCGATTTTTTCTTACGAACATGCATCATAAAAAATGCAAAAATGCAATAATATAAGGAATTTTTGGAAAAAAAAAGAGGTATCACCAACAACGTATGGACCATCCTGTGATTGTCAAAATAATTTTATAAGCTCAAGACACCATACAATTAACGTATACAATTTTTTTTCGTATCTTGTATAATAACAATTATATAATTGAGCTTTACTGTAGAACTGCGTCACCCTGTATATATGTAAACAGATAAAAACTGAAACTAAACCTGGATTCTAGGGGCCTAGTTGCACTAATTTGATGAAATCTTTTTGAAATTCAGAAGTCGCGGTCTCTCCATTAACGAATTTTTTCTACGAAAATTAGCTAAAAATATAGATAGTTAAACCATAGAATTAACTAACTGTGATTGTCAAAATAATTTGATAAGATGCAGCTCAAGACACCATACAATTATGGTATACAAACTTTTCTCGTACCTTGTATAATAACAATTATATTGAGATTTACTGTAGAAATGCGTCACCCTGTATATATGTAAACAGATAAAAACTGAAACTAAACCCGGATTCTAGGGGACCTAGTTTGCACTCATTTAATGAAATCTTTTTGAAATTCAAAAGTCACGGTTTCTCCATTAACGAATTTTTTCTACGATAATTAGCTAAAAATTATAGATTGCTAAACCACAAAATTAACTAAAACTTTGAGTTTTCATTCGAAAAAAATGTTTATCTCAAAAAATTAAAAAGCCATGATAACCAAATTTGGTAGGTAGGTTTACGATATAAAAAGTAAACTATACACCAAAATTTAGGTTTCTATGTTATAAGAAATATATATATATATATATATATATATATATATATATATATATATATATATATATATATATATATATATATATATATATATATATATATATATATATACACATAAACATATAAAAATTGAAACTGAGCCTAGGTATGGGTTCTCGTGGGCCTAGTTCGCGCTCATTTGAAGAAGTCGGGATCTCCTCATTAGTGAATTTTTTTAAAGAATTTTTTTAAAAAGAAAATTCACTAAAAACGTACATGTGTTGAAAGAGTGTTTATTTTACGACTTTCTAGTAACTAATTGCTAAACAAAAAACTATTTTTTGATCGGAAAGCGAGATTAAGTTTATAAATACTGTAGTCAATTTTTTCTTTCTATTTATCCAAATTATAAGAAATTATATATAGGCATCAAATATATACACCTACCTGCTAGGTAAGGCACTTCTTTTATTTCTAACTAGGTAATCAGCCTGAAACAGCATTTCGGGCGGTAGTAGAGGCATCTCGGCTGGTGGACCTGGGGGACCGGGTGGACCAGGAGGCCCAAATTCACCTTTCGTACCAGTTACTCCTTCAGAACCTTTAGAACCTTTGGGACCTTCAGGGCCAATCGGACCTGGGGGACCATCATCGCCCTTGGGCCCAGCCGGACCAACAGGGCCCTGCAATAAAATATAAAACAAAAATAACTTTCTTTATTCAATTTTTTATTATTTTTTTCTCTACACTCTTCTAAATAACTGCGCTTTATAAACTTAAAGTTTGCTTGGTACCTTATCTCCTTTTGGTCCTTCTAGTCCCTGATCCCCTTTAGGTCCAAGATTACCTTTCTCTCCGGAATCTCCCTTAATTCCTGGTAGACCCATATCACCCCTATGTCCTTTAGGCCCTCGTTTGCCTCTTTCTCCCTTTAGGCCCTTTGCTCCTATAGCTCCGGTCTGTCCAGGCATACCCGGTTCTCCCGGACTACCAGGAGGTCCACTATCTCCCTAAGAATTTAAAGATATAAGAACAGCTCTTTACTTTAAAAAATTATCATATAGGATTGTACTTACTGAAGGTCCCAGTAAACCCCTAACACCTTGTGGTCCCGGCGGTCCAGGTGCTCCTTGTGACCCAGGTAGACCTTGGTTACCTAGAGCACCCAGCGCACCCTTGTCTCCTTTAATTCCAGGAGGTCCAGTGCTGCCTTGTAGTCCAGCTGGTCCTTCAGCGCCCTAGAATTTATAATAACTTTACAGGAGTATAAATTAATTAAAAATGGTATGTTACTCGGTGTCCCAAAAATATGCTTAAATGAAATTATTTATATTGGTATGTTATCTTTAAAAATTGTTAGGTAGAAATATTTTTATTCTGATGTAAATATTATTTTATAAATTTAAGTAGGTAACGAATATTCTGTATGACCTGTATATTTAACTAACTTACTGGTTTCCCTGCCGGTCCAATAGGACCCATTCCTCCAGCCGGTCCCGGTAGACCTGTAAGTCCTTGTTCTCCTGGGTTACCATCCTCACCATCCTTTCCAGGCTCTCCCTTTAGTCCAGTAAGTCCTGGTTCTCCCGGTGCACCTGGAGATCCAGGCGGACCTTCCGAACCCCTAGAACCATCCTCTCCTGGAGGACCTCTAGACCCCTCAGTGCCTTGTGGCCCAGGCTTGCCTTCATCACCTTTCTGCCCTTGTCCACCCTTTTCTCCCTAAAAGGATCCAAAAAAGTTCGTAAAAGGTATTAGGCCTGGTTTCTTTATTTATAATTTTACAATGTGAAATAAAAGAGGGTATCGCTAGTATTTGTATGATATACAATTTTAACCAATCAGACTCAAAAGTGAGCAAATATCAAATACCTCTTTTATTAGTTTTTAGTCGGGTAAAATTACAAGCTTTTAGTAAATTAAATTGGAATATTTGGGCAAAAGAACCACGTTTCACCATGTTGATATTGTGTGCTAAGCGATGCCTGCGACGTTAAGATACATAATCTGATTACAAAAGTCAGGGCATTGGCAATATCTTCAGTGGTTAGTGATCGGCCAATTGCACCGATGATGAAAAAAATATATATAATTATGAAACCTTCTAAAAATAGTTAAAAAATTTACTACCTGTTTTCCTTCTAAGCCAGGTGGTCCCACTGGTCCTGCCGGTCCAGCATCTCCCTTGGCACCTTGGTGCCCTTCCGGTCCTGGAAGTCCCTGTAACCCATCGGATCCTCTGGGTCCCCTGGGTCCAGGTTCCCCTGGAGGACCCTCTTGACCAAGTGGCCCTTTAGGACCTATATCCCCTGCATCGCCTTTGGATCCAAGAGGTCCTGGTAATCCTTGAGGTCCTACTGAGCCTGCCGGTCCTGGTACACCAACAGGGCCAGTCTCACCTTTGGATCCCTGGCGTCCCATTTCGCCAGGTGGGCCAACTTCCCCTGGAGGGCCCACAGGACCGGGCTCTCCTCGTGGTCCTTGCGTACCTGGAGTTCCAGGGGGACCCTAAAAAAGAACAGAAATGATAACTGCTTGTGCACTAAGAGAAATGATTAAAGGATTAAAAGACAAAAAAGTTAGTGGTAAATTCATTTTTAAATATTTAAATCTGATTGAAGAATGTTAAAAGGTCAAAATTGAGTATTGTGGCAGGAGTACGAATATCAGTGAAAAATACGACATGAAATGACTAACAAGCTCCTAGATATGTGTCTAAGTTTATTTCGTTAAAATATGAGCAAAAAATCCATTGTAAATCAAAATTGTTTTATGTAAATAGTAACGTTATGCGCTTAACATGTATTACGAGATATACCTGCTAGCTGCTTGTACATATATGTCCGGCATAACCCAATTGGAAAAGCCTTGTACATCGGATAGTCGACTCCGACATGGCGAGTTCAAATCCTAGTTAGCTACTTACTTGTTATCAATTGTTTTTACTCTCATTTCACTTTACCGTTATCTAATCAGATTGTTGTTATTACGGTGAATTTTTTAGCGTGTTTTTGTATAAAAAATAATCTGATAAAGAGATGAAAGCTTTAAGACTTAATTCAATTTGAATGGAATATCTGGTTGTTTGTTCTTGCCCTAACTGTTCCATATTTAATGCAGTCGTATACTTTTCCCGTGGCTTCACAAGTGCCTGTTTCAGTGAATTTTCTTAAAAAAGAATCACTATTGAGAAGATCCCGACTTTTAAATTTAGAAATTTTTTTTTGAAAAAAGCGCGAACTAGGCTCCCTATAACCCATATCCAAGGTCAGTTTCAATTACATATATATATATATATATATATATATATATATATATATATATATATATATATATATATATATATATATATATATATATATATATATATATATATATATATATATATATATATATATATATATGAGACATACTTGGTTCTCGGGTTGAACCACGTCCAGAATTTATGAAATCTCAACGTTTCGGCTCCTGTTTTGGAGCCATGTTCAAGAGGTAAAGGAAATATGTAAGGACACTCTAAGGCCTCAATCTGCTTACTCCTTAGAGTGGTGGACAAAGGTGGGTAAAGAAAATATGTACGGACACTCTAAGGCCTCAATCTGCCTACTTCTTAGAGTGGTGGACAAAGGTGGGTAAAGGAAATATGTAAGGACCTTTGTCCACCGCTCTAAGGAGTTAGCAGATTGAGGCCTTAGAGTGTCCTTACATATTTCCTTTACCCACCTTTGTCCACCACTCTAAGGAATAGGCAGATTGAGGCCTTAGAGTGTCCTTACATATTTTCTTTACCCACCTTTGTCCACCACTCTAAGGAGTAGGCAGATTGAGGCCTTAGAGTGTCCTTACATATTTCCTTTGCCTCTCAAAATAGGAGCCGAAACGTCGAGTTTTCATAAATTCTGGACGCAGTTCAACTCGAGAACCAAGTATGTCTCACATTAAAGACGGCGGAAATCTTTCTGAACACATATATATATATATATATATATATATATATATATATATATATATATATATATATATATATATATATAAAGGGTGAACCATTTACCAAAATTTAGGCCTGTAGGTTTAAAGACAAAAAAGTTAGAGGCATTTAAAACAAAAATTGGGGTTTTCCTCAAAACGTAAAAAGTCGCGACATAACTTCACGGTTACGACGTTTGAATTTTTAAACAATTTATTTAATACTTTGAACAATCAATACTTAATTACTTAGTTACAAAAAAATGAATAATATAATATACTAAAAATAAGACGATCAACCTACATGTGATCTAATGTCTATGCACTCGGTGTGCGAATGACTAACTCGGAACAAGAATGAACGGTTCTACCTCTGTGAGTAGCCTCTTTATAGTCTTCCCTCCAGGCGTGGCACTATTGTCTCTGGATAACAAGGAATCTGCTGATGTAGATTCTCACAGTGATATTCCGTTCTACTTGCACTTTGAACCTGCAAGTTCTTGGCTCCGTTAAGACGGCGGCTGACTCAGCGGTTCTTACTGTGGGAAGGCGACATTGTATTATAATGGGCCATTGTTTGGGCTCCATTTATCTCGCGATTTTAAACGTCAAAATTGGCAACTTTTAGGCAAAAAGCCTGAAAGAAATACGGTTTATGTAAAGAGTGTTCTGCAAACCCTTAAGTTTCAGCTTCAACCATCATTGCCCTTCATTTTAATAAAATATTTCCAGAAAATTCATTTCAAATAGACACTTTCTCTGATGCTTTGGCAGTAGTTTTAGTTAAGTTTATAATAAGTCTATAATTTTTAGCTAATTTACGTAGAAAAAAATCGTTACTGAGGAGACCGAGGTTTTTGGTTTCTAAAAATATTTCTTCAAATGAGCGCAAACTAGGCTCCCTTGAATCCATATCCGGTTTACTTTCTGTTTCCTTTTATACAGGGTGAAGCATTTCTACGAAAAAGCTCAATATAATTGTTATTATGCAAGAATTTTATACGTTACTTATAGTCTGTCTTGAGGTGCATCTTATAAAATTATTTTAACAATCAGAGGGTGGCCCATAAGTCGTCGGTGATACGTACAATTTTTTTTTGAACGTTCCTTATTGCATTTTTGCATTTTTCATCGAAATATGATGCATGTTTGTAAAAAAAGTCGAAACGCAGTAAGTGCGTTTTTGTAACGAATTTTTATTAAATGCTTCAAAATTCAATAACTCAACTTTATAATGACCTAAGGTTCGTCGGCTAGGAAACGAGTTTTCTCAGAAACAATTTAAGTTTATTTTCGGAAAATTTTTGTACATTTTCAAACAAGTAATTTTGATAAAATATGGTACATTGTTTCTACTATATAGGTTATACCGGTGACCAAATTGATGCCTGCTTGCATTAAAGAGATATATTTGCTATTAACAGCATTTTTATAAAAATTCACTTCCATAAGGCACTTGCTGCGTCCAGACTTTTTTGTACCTGAGGTTCTAGCGAAACAGCTTTAATAACATAGTGTAAAAGTCACATTCATTTGTTTTATAAAAATCCCTTACCAATGTCTGTGCTGACATGCAAATAGTAAATAGTATACGTCGTATCCATCTCTCAGAAGAAATAATACTTATGATGAAAGTTGCCATGTGCTTTTTTGGTTACGCATTATATTATGCAGTCTCTTTTCTCTTTTCCAATATTTCTAGAAATTAGGAGTGGCATTTTCATTTGTCACTTGTCATGTGCGATTCATTTTGTTAACATTATTCAACTTTTATATGTCATTCGTCATATTCATGTGACATTAAAGAACCCTTGATGTAAGGAATATGATATATGGGGCAGAGGTAATGATATGCTTCCCGGTAACATCGTGGATTTTTGATAGATATTCAACTTGCAGTCAACATAAGAAGAATAAATAAACAGAAGACGACACAAAGAGGAAACAGAAATGTATTTTGTCACAAGTTGACAAAATTATGTGGGGTGTTTTGAACCAATTTTCTAAGCAAAGGAGTACACTGTATGTCAGTAAATAATAGTGGAATAATAGTAAGGAATGATAAATACTTATTATAGTCACAGTAATTTGTGGATAGGAAAGGGATGCGGTTGCAGATCATAACGGGGTTTGCTTTGCTAGGTATATTAGTTCAAAAGCAGAAGGCCCCACAAGTGCTTTTAGCAGGGTAAACAAAGACGTTCTTGCATAAAAAATTATCTTTAATTCATATATCATGTCTATCGACAGCAGCATCAGAAATAAATCAAGTCCATTTCAATACACCTTCAAAGTTTATTAAATTTCACAAAAGAGTCTGGCCAATTTTTATTAACATATATCGTGTCACGGCTTGGCGAAATGATAAAGAAAAAACTCCGGCGCAGCAAGTGCGGATTTTCATAAACTTTGTAATAAATAACGGCAAGTGAAAAATAAGAATGCAAAAATGGCGGTCGTAACAAAAAGAAGTTTTCGAGAAAACCGGTTTTTAAAATTTGAAGACTATAATCTTTGTTGAAAAATATATTTATTTTACATGTTTTTTATTTACTGTATGCTAGTGTTAACTTCTTTGTGGCTTCTTGACTGATTTTATTTAGTGACTGTAAAAAAATAATAACATTTTATTAGGAGTGATACAAAATATGTAAGGTAAAAGTAACATAAATAACGAACAAAAAAGCCTGGACGCAGCAAGCGCGTTATGGTAGTGAATTGTCATAAAAATGTTTTCAAAAGCAAATATGTCTTTTTTTAATGAAATACACAAACTAAACCCAATTTTATGTTTTAAGGATGACACAAATAAGAACCAAACTAAAAACAAACATTTAATACAAAATAAATCAAATTCTACTAAGGTAGGTATAGAAAGCAATAAAAATAACTAAGATAATTCAGGAACCTTGAAAATTTCCCTCTTAGATATTTGACATGGATTATTAATTTGTTGTTTAATATCATCATAAACATACCAGATTGAATCTGGTTTTACGAGCCACTTCCAATTTCTACCACACTTTTCCATTGCTGAAATTGAAGCTGTATTATCTGCCCTCTCTTTTACTTGACCTGGATAGAGTAGATTTTCGTACATAACGAGTATATAGTCACCAACACTAACTTCATCTTTTTGCAATTTGTGCCAGGCGTTTCAATGGGTGCCATATCTGTATCAGATTCCTCACTCAGTTGAGGTGAATAGGGAGTGCGATCGCTTTCTGCATAAGAAACATGTCATGTGCCTTCATTTTCACTGTCAGATTCGTCACCAAGTCTTGTAACTCTTCGAGGAAGATTGGGTTGCTTATGAGTCTGTCCTGATGAAGTTGAAGGCTGATCCAAGCTCACTGGTGTGTCATGATTATCTTGCGGGTTGATGTCGGAAACTGTGATACTTTTTCCTGGAGAAATGTTAACTTTTCTCCTTTTTTGTTTGTTCTTGTAGACGTGATGGTCTGCCTCTTTGAATTAACATTTTCAATAAAGCCTTCACCAACCAGTGCTTTTACCGCAGGTAAAGCTTCAATAGTATACATGGGCAGTCTTTGTAGTGCTTCATGATGATTTGTAGGAACAATACCACATTTACGAAAGCCAGCTTCAAGATTTGTAGCATAATGTTCGTTCAAAACATCTAAGAGTTTTTTAATAGTCCCGGAAATTCAGCTTTGGGCATTGTTATACAGCGACTATTGCGAATTTGTTCTTTCCATTCATTCAAAACCTTTCGCCAGGCAATTTTAACAGGTCTGAAGAATGCTACGTCTGAAGGTTGTAGCAGGTGGGTAGCCTTTGGGGTAAAGCAATAAAGGAAATGTCATTTTCATCGCAAAGATCAATCACTTTAGCATTTATATGGGAACTTAAGTTGCCACCGATAAGAACTTTTTCCTTGTTGTTTTTTTTAGAATTGGGAGGATTGGGCTTACGAACCAGTCTTCAAAGCATTGAAAGTCAAACCAACCTGACTTTGTGCGATTGTAGCGACATTTCTCGGGGCCGTTTTCGGTCCAGCTTTCCCACATTTTTTCAGCTTTATAAACAACATAAACAGGTACCGATTCACCATCTGTACTTCGACAGATCATTATTGACGTATTTGATTTGGAAGAATTCGTTATATTTTCGGGATACTTACAGCCTCGTTTAACGAGAACTTTAGATATGCCTGGGTCGTCTACTAGACAAGTTTCATCATAAATCGCAATTCTCGTTTAGATGCAGGAAACCCATAGCTGGATAGACTGATGACGTGTGCCACGATCACTGATTCTTCATTCTCAGTGAAGATAGTCTGCCCGCCACTCTTCTTAGGAGCGTTGTTTTTTAATTTGTTACTAAGTACATTTCGGTAAATACCATATTTCACAGCAGCCCCACGAACAGAGATTTTTTTGGGTCTAATTTCAGTGAAAATTTGTTCTAGTGTCTCTGGACGATAGTTTCTGTAATACCTTGTTCCTGGTTTTCTAACGTATTACCGCGGCATCCTAGAATTAATATCAAAAGTTGTATTTGTCTTGCATCTAGAAAACCTGGACATAAAAATATGGGGTGAGAATGTGCCACTAAACGGAACAATCTCACCCCACAAATTTGCGGTCTAACCTAAACATCTTTATAACTCTAAAAAATAAATAAATATCAAATCCTTATTAAGTCATAATCAAGACAAATAAGTGTACAATCGAAATTATTTACCTGAATGTCCCAATTTGTACCACAAACTTCTCACCACCAGAAAGTATACGGACTTTTCGGAAATCGCGAAAACACGTGTCATCACTATGTGAAAACTGGAACCTGTGATGAGCACTAATAAGTAGAAAAATTCTTTTCTTCCTCTGAAGATGTTGACTTGGTCAACGAAACGATCGTAAGGTCTCTGAAATATGTGTTGTGGTGATTTGGGTGTTCTCCAAGTGTACTTACGTGTCATCAATCAACACCAACCTGTGAGCAAATAGGGGGACCTGCGCTGTTCGGAATAGCGCCACAAGATGGCACAACTAGTATAATTTTCATAGTAAATGCAGGTTTACATGACAGGAGTATGTCAAACGCGCAAAATTCAAATATCTCTAGAAAAACACAGTAGCACATTTTCACCTGTGTAGGCACAATTTCACCCCAGTTTACGGTAGCTGAAACTTGACTGATTTACGCACGCCAATTAAAAAATATAAATACCAGTATTGCTAGAGGGCATGCTGCACGCCACATCCGTACTGGAAATAGTCAACATAAGACTTGACGAGATGCTGTAGTATTTGGATGCACAAGAGCAACGTATTACCACTGCCGTCTTTACACTGAAGAAAACCTGAAAGCAGAGCGGAATCACGCTTGATGATTCCTCAGCAGAAACGTTACAGACACAAATAACTACGTGTGATTTTCTAGTCTATTTAGCAACCTGAACTGAAGTTTGTTGAGCAACTGTAGCATTCAAGTTATCCTCAGTGATCGGGAGAACAGTTCCAGCCTTCTCTTTGATTGCACATTGTCAGATAAAACTGAACAAGATCTTAAGAATCTAATCTAGATATCTACTTCAAGTTTGTCACATCAACAGAAAGATTGCAAAGAATAATAGATGATTCATCTTGCCCGTCTAGATTTTGCAGTTTTTCCTCCAAAATCCTAATGAACTCGATGATATGATTTTCAGTAATTGCTCAGGTACAATTATTTTTGACACAAATAAGCCCACCAAAATATTGACATATTAAGTTGTGAAAACGTATGTCAAATGTCTTGTCTTTTCCACTGATGCATAAAAAAGAAATGTTTTAATTTTAAAAGATATGTCTTTGTTTTCAAAATCTTAAATAATATTAAATAATATTAAAATGTCGGTTTTCGGACTCATTAGCTCACTAAGAGATTATTGAAATAACTTTAATACCAAAGGTGCTAGACCAATAGCTTGACCATCGTATCATTATATATATTTTACAGTAGTCTGAACTTACCGATTCTCCCTGTGCTCCCTTAAATCCCTTTTCACCCGGCTGTCCCACTTCTCCTTTGTCTCCGTCTTCTCCGGGTGACCCCATAGGTCCTGGTGCACCAGGTAATCCTCTCATTCCTGGAAGTCCATCACGACCTGCCATTCCTAATGGTCCCGGCTCACCAGGTTCACCCTTACTACCCCCTGCACCTTGAGGGCCTGGAGTTCCTGACTTGCCTTCTGGACCAGGAGGACCTTCCTTACCCATTTCTCCTTGTTGACCTTTGTCGCCTCTGGCACCTGGTAATCCTGAGGAACCTACTTCGCCTTTTAGACCTGGTGTACCCTAAAAATTAAATTAATTATTGGAAAACATATTATTTACCCTGCAAATAATATTATGCCAGGATTTAGGTTACATTCACTTACCGCTGCACCAGGTAAACCCATTTCGCCAGGAAATCCTGGAAGTCCTGTAAGCCCTGGTTCACCTTGTTTTCCTGAAGGTCCAGGTGGACCAGGGGCGCCTTCTTTGCCGGCACTGCCTGGAATTCCAGATTCCCCAGGTGGTCCTGGAGGCCCAGGAGTGCCTGGCTGGCCAATGGGACCTGGCTCACCGATAGGACCTTGCGGTCCCACGACTCCAGGAGCACCAACACCGCCAGTAGCACCATGCTCACCCTGTATAAGAATGCAGAAAAATGTAGGCATCAAATGGGGTTATCAGTTACCTATTACACATAATTTTTGATATACAGGAGGGGGGCCGGGGGGGGGGGGACATCATTGGGATCTTGAAAATTATAAGCGATACAAAGTTGGTTAAATCAGACAAAAGTTTAATAATTATAGGGGCATCTAAGAAGCTTTTTCATTCTAATCATTTTTAGTGAATTTTCTTAAAAAAAATTCACTAATGAGGAGATCCCGACTTTTGAATTTTGCAAAAATTTCTTCAAATGAGCGCTAATTAGGCCCCCCAGAAAACATATCCGGGGTCAGTTTCAATTTTTATATGTTTATATATATATATATATATATATATATATATATATATATATATATATATATATATATATATATATATATATATATATATATATATATATATATATATATATATATATATATATATATATATATATATATATATATATATATATATATATATATATTTATATATATATATGTATCACACCGATAACTCAAAAAATAATGGGCCGATTTTGATTAAATTTGGTGAAAAAATTCCTTTTGCAAATGGCTTGGATAAGTTCGTTAATCAAGAAAATCTGCCTAGGTTTTCCCGGAAAATTTTGTGTTTTCTTTCGAAAAAAATTTATATCTCCGGAATTAACAAAGTAAGGGCAACCAAATTTGGTACGCTGGTTTATGTCCTTATAAGTAAGCTACCTACCAAAATCTAGCTATGTAAGTCAAAAGACAAAAAAGTTATAGGCATTTTAAGAAAAATAAATTGGGGTTTTCCTCAAAACATCAAAGTGGCGATTTAAAATGTCAAAATTGGCAACATTTAGGCAAATAACTTAAATCTAATACGGGCTATAGAAATAAAATGTCTCAAGAAGGATGTTTTACAAACCCTAAAGTCTTAGTTTCAACCGTCATTGTCCTTCATTTTACTAAAATATTTGCAGAAAATTCATTTAAAATAGACCCTTTCTCTGATGCTTGGCAGTAGCCTTGGCTATAGAATTTATCATTTAATGGTATATAATTTTTGTCGAATTTTCGTAAAAAATTAATAAAGCTCAATATATCCGTTATTATATAAGATATGAAGAAAATTTGTATATATTAATTATAGGGTGTCTTGAGCTACATCTTAAAATAATATTTCTGCAATCACAGGGTGGCCCATAAGTCATTGGTGATACAAATTTCCTTTTTTTTTTTTTTTTTTTTAATCAAACACGCCTTATGTTATTGCATTTTCCATCGAGATATAATGCATGTTTGCAGAGCTGGGCAGTACCCGGGTAAAAATACCCAAAAATGTACCCGCGTACATTTTTTCAGTACTCGATACCCGGTACCCAGTACATTGGAATCAATTGTACTCGGTACCCGATTCCTCAAATACTCTCTATTAGTACCCGATACCCGCATCGCATGTTCGAGTACATTATTCTCGGGTACTTGAACAAGATCAAGCTCGTCTGAATTTGCAGAGTTTGTCGTAATAGTTTTATTAGTTACTGAACAATTACACGACAACGTTCGGGTTCGGCGGACGAGATCACCACTAGTGAGAAGGTTACACATACGGGGTGGTTTTACGTAACTATTATTATTGTGTTGAACGCGGTCATTGATTGATTGTATCGTATCTTATTGTAAATTTGTTTTTTTGAAGTCAAAGGCGTTACTACAGTTTAAGGTAAGTAAGAGATTTATCTAATATGGGTATCAAATGAAAAGACTTGACTAGTATGATACTGTATGACTGTATTGTACAGGGTGTTTCGCTATTTGACCAATGGACATCTTCGTTAATAATGGGTTTACAGAGACGTTTAAATTAGCAAAGTTTCCGTATTTTTCCTGAACCATCATCAAAATGAAATCAGAAAAAAACAACTGAGCATCAACAGTGATATTTTTAGCCGTTCAAACCATAGATATACCGTATAGGAAGGCTATTAGAATCGTCAAAAAAAAAGTTTTTCTATTTTTACTGAAAATGATTTATTTGGGTCAAAAATAACCTAACTACAAAATATTATATTGGTGTCTGTCTGTCGGTCTGCATGTCGGAAGCACGATATCTCAAAAACTGCTTAACCAATTTTAACCAAATTTGGCACAAAAATTCTGTGGCACCCGCAGTTTTCAAATTTAGATAGGCAATGAAATTCCAACGGGGTTCCAAACTTGATTATAAATTCATATAAACACAAAAATAAGTTATGACAACCAACTTTAGTTTTCAAAACACCTATTTTCTTATTTCATTTTTGAGATGAATTCTAAACATAAAACATATGTGATCGTGTAACAGGGTGACCCCAGCTATGACAATCAACTTTATTTTTTTCACATGGAAACAACTCTGTTTTTGAAACTTTTGCCTTTGAAAATTGAGATTTTTCAACTTAACACACTGTTGGTCTTGTAGATTCTGAATTTTGAACGGATTGAACAGGGTTCTCAGCAATTTTTTAATACTAAATTCCCTGACATTTCTAGGTTTTTCCTGACACATTTTTTTAAAATTCCCTGACATTTCCAGGTTTTTCAGGTTTTCCCTGACGCTGAGAACCCTGTTGAAATAGGCAAAAACGGCTTACGAGTTCCTATCTTATTACTTTTCGATTTAAGCTTAATTTTAGCCTTATCCAAAAATGTTTGACTGTTCCTATGTCGAAATTGATATTAATGGATTTCATTAAAATAGGTTCAAATGAAAGCTTATCAAAAAGTAACATGAGGACACGTAAGCCGTTCAGAATCTACAGTGTGTTAAAGTTGAAAAATCCCTATTTTCAAACGACAGTATTTCAAAAACAGTTGCAATTAGGTATAGAACATCCTACATGAAATGTGTTTAAAATTTACCGGGTGAACTATTTAAAAAACTGTCTCCACTTACTTAATATTACTTCTGCTGATGCTGATGTTCAGTTGTTTTTTTCTGATTTAATTTTATGATGGTTCAGGAAAATACTGAAACTTTGCTAATTTAAACTTTTCTCTAAACCCATTGATAACGAAGATATGAATTGGTCAAAATATAGCAGGACACCCTGTACACTATGACAAATTTCAAATCTAAAATGGCCTAAGATAAAACAAACTGTTTAATGAGAAATATAAATTAGGGAAATAAAAACTAAAAACTTGGAAAATAATGAGTAAAAAAAATTTCATGATCTTCAGCTAGTGCATGCCTTGTTTTGTTAACTTCTAATTCTTGGGATTCTTCTCTAACCGAGAATTATTTTTTTTCTGTGTTTTTTTTGGCAACATTTTAATATTGTATTTTATTGTAATAATTACAAAAAAGAAATACGATTATTGTATTTCTTTACTTATAGGACCTGGACCATGGAGATTTTAAGTGATGCAGAACCAGATCCTTTCCATAATTCATCAGAAAGTGATGAAGACTATGTCCCTAAGACTAAAAAGCCATCCATATCAACCAAAATATCAGACTATTTTAAAAATCTTCAGTCATCGACTTCGACTTCTAGGTACACTGAAAGCATGCATTTCAATGTTTCCGATGTAGAAATAGTTGCTGGTCCGACTAGCCCCACTTCTGCTACGGCATCCACAATATCCACATCCACATCTTTATCAACTACGACTGAAGTTAGTAACATTGGAAAGTGCAAGAACACCCCAATGCTGGACGGAACATTTTTCTTGGTTGAAACGTGTGACAAGAATTCGCATGTCGAAGCTGTTTGCCAGTTATGTCTTCCTTCAAAAAAAATTATTAAGGGCTCTGCGGAAAGTACGACAAATTTTGTTAAGCATCTAAAAAGAGTGCATGGAAACAAATCCTATGATGACTATCTCAAACACAAAGAGAAATTAAAACACAGCAAAAGCAAGTTGAAGGGTACTAATTCGAGAATTGGTCTAGCAGGTACAAAATCCAAGCAAGCAAAATTGAGTATCATAAATTCAAAAAGTGTGGTCACGCTGGTCACGCAGAAGGAGTTTGAAAAAAGAATAGTGTATTTCATTGTTAACACTATGTCCGCTGTGTCAATCATCGAAAATGAAAGTTTTCTAAGGTTGTTCGATGGAATGAACGTTAATGTCCCCCGAAGAAAAGCGGCAATGAGACTTATTAATGAGATGTATAATTCTCATACAGAGAATCTTAAAAAAGAAATTCAAAAGCAGGACTATGTTTGCAGCACCGCTGACATATGGTCCACCAAAACAAGAAGTTTCATGGGGGTTACATTGCATTGGATAGACGCAAACTTGGAGAGAAAGTCAGTAGCTTTGGCTTGCAAAAGATTCACTGGCACCCATGACTACAAGAACATTGGAGAAATGCTTGAAAACATCAATTTGAATTTTAATATTAGATCAGCCCAAATAGTCGCGACAGTAACGGACAATGGTTCGAATTTTGTTAAAGCCTTCCGTGAATTCTCGGTTACAGAAGAATCCCAAAGATTAGAAGTTAACAAAACCAGACATGGACTAGATGAAGATAATGAAGATAATGAAGAAGAAGAAGAAGATCAGATGAATGAAATTGAATATGATGAAGAAGAAGTTACAGTCCATGAAATCGAAGTTTCAAATACACTTGATAATGACAATAGAACAATAATGCTACCAGCGCATATTCGTTGTGCCAGTCATACGTTAAATTTAATTGCCACGACCGATTGCAAAAATGCAATTCAATCAAATCTTACACTAAGAACGCGACATACACAAGTTTTTTCAAAATGTAATATCTTATGGGCAAAAGCAGGCAGACCCAAAAGTGCTGAAATAATCAAAGTGGTTTTGGGACATACTCTAAGTTATCCAGGAATAACAAGATGGAATTCCTATTTTGATTCGGTTTCCCAGATCTTGAACGTAAAAGCAAAACTTCCGGCTCTTTGTCAGCGGCTAAATATTAAACATTTTAAGGAAACCGAATTGCAGTTTCTCGAAGAGTACTGTATAGTATTGAAACCTCTTGCTTTAACACTCGACGTTTTGCAAGGACAGGATTGTGTTTATTATGGATACTTGCTGCCCAGTCTTCTTTCTCTAAGAAATAAATGGGAAAAATTAAAGCTCCAGTGTATGAGTTCCAATGGTGAATTACTTTTAAGAACATGTATGGATAGTTTAAATAGAAGGTTTTCCGACATACTTAATTTGACTTCAGAGTCTGCAATTATTTCTGCAGTTGTTCATCCCAAATTTAAGTTGCGATGGTTTAATGTTTTAAAAACCCCAAAATATTCTCTGGACGCTATAAAGAAGTTGGTAATCGGAGCCGCGGAACAACTATATATTGACGATGACGATAATGGCAGCGAAAGTGCAGGTTCTAGCGATACAACACCTGATGACTTCTTTGATTTTAATGAACCCGAACCCGAAACATCTAAACACGTTATGTTTACGAATACCTCTCAACCTGCCACTGAAAAGGAAGCGGTGAAAACATCAAAAATTGAGCTACAGCTATACAAATATCTTGATGACAAAAGAAGCGGAATAAATAGCTTGAACGATTACCCAATAATAAAAAAAATATTTTTGAGGTATAATACTTGTTTACCTTCGTCTGCACCAGTGGAACGATTATTTTCTTTTGCGTCAATAGTGAATAGTCCACGGCGAAACGCTCTCAGCGATTCGAGTTTCGAAAAATTGGTGATAATGAAGGCCAATAAAGTAACGCAATAAAATAACAGCTGGTATTTTTAGGATTCCTTTTTGTTTTGTTTTTCAAGTTATTTTACAATATTAAAAACACTTTAGTAGAATATTTTGTTTATTTTAGGATTCTCTTTTTTGTTTTGTTTTTCAAGTTATTCCTTAATATTAAAAACACTTTTTGTAGAAAATTTAGTTTATTTTGCTTTTGCATAAGCATAACCCAAACATAAATTTTTGCCAAATGTACTCTAAAATAAGTACCCGAAAAGTTCGGGTACTTGTACTCCGGGTACTGTACTCTGAGTACTTTTTAGCAGGTAAAGTACTCGGTACTTTGTACTCTTTCCTTAATTATGACATGTACCCGGTACCCGGTACTCGAGTACATTTTCTCAGTACCCAGCACAGCTCTGCATGTTTGTAAGAAAAGAAATTCTAGACGCAGCAAGTGCGTTATGGTAGCGAATTTTGATCAAATGTTTCATATTTGAACAGCTCAATTTGCTATTAACCTATAAGGTTGACCAAGAAACGTGTTTTTTCGGGAACACTTTAAGTTTACTTTTAGAAAATTTTGTACATTTTCACACAATAAAGTTATTTTGATGAAACATGGCACATTGTTTCTAATATATAGATTATACTGGTAACCAAATTTGATGCCTGCTTTCTTAACAAAACACACATATTTGTTATTAAAAACATTTTTATGAAAATTCACTACCATAACGCACTTGCTGCGTCCAGAATTTTTATTAGTTAGTAGATATGGCCGAAAAAATCGTGGACGGAGCAGGTGCGTCATAGCAGCGAGTTTTCATAACGCAACTTGCCTCGAAACTTATTTATGTTAAATTTAGTCTGTGGATGATGGATAACCTAGCAGTGCTATCCATCTCTCTGCACACGCGCATGTAAAATTTAAGTAGTAAGAATTTTTCATGGACAAACTTGACTGAGAATTAGCTAAAGAACTGAACATTTGAAAATAATTTTCCAGGGTAATAAAAAATAACCAGAAGTCCCTAGGTGGCATAGAAGCTTCGCAAAACACACATACAAATATATATATATATATATATATATATATATATATATATATATATATATATATATATATATTTGTGTGTGAATCTTGAAAAATTTTCGTTTGAATTCAAAAGTCGAGGTCTCCACATTTGTGATTTTTTCTACAAAAATGCACAAAAATTCTCCTGTTTTTGA
Source organism: Tillus elongatus (assembly GCA_964006375.1). NCBI lineage: Eukaryota > Metazoa > Arthropoda > Insecta > Coleoptera > Cleridae > Tillus > Tillus elongatus. Next base: position 292,523,118 of record OZ023262.1, read on the forward strand.
ATTTTTCGTAATAATGGCCACTTTCAATTTTATTGAATTTATGCCTTACTTCATAGACACAGCGTATACTCAAATGTATATATCTAGTCCTCATGGAAATTGATTGTCACACAGTGGTACTGCGTCTGCGCTTGATAAAATACCCCCTGATTAGTTTCTTCAAGTGTTTCTGTTACTTTTCACTTAAACAAGATGCTCTGCCAAGAGCCAAGTAATTATCCAATTTCCCTTTTAACCGCGTCTACGCCACCCAGCACCACAACTATTCGCTTCATATTCCGTAAGCTGCAAATTTAGCTAAATGGTTAGTAGTGTTAAAAAAGCCCAAGTTATGACTTACCGGTGGTCCTCTATCTCCAGGTGAGCCTACTCCGCCATTCTTTCCGCTAGATCCAGGTGGTCCAGGTGGGCCGGTGAATCCTCTCATTCCTTCGACACCAGCGGAACCTTCTTCACCTTGCGGACCTGGTGGCCCCGGTTGACCGGTATCACCTTTAGGACCTGTAATACCCTGTGCACCTCTTCTACCCCGGGAGCCTCTGAATCCTCTAGGTCCTGCCTCGCCACGTTCTCCTGGTGAACCTGGGTTACCCTGAGAGAAAGCTTAAATATTTTTATTTTGTATATTAAAAAAAACAAGTGTTTAACAAAGTTAGGGGATTTTTGGCAATCCTTATATTGTGAGGTATATCTCAGTGGCCATCTCTCCCCCGTGGTTAGAAACTATGTTATCCCAACAGTACTAATATTGTGTACCCAAGCTAAGAGATTTTGGCGAAGAAAGTGGTTAATTTTATATAAAATGCACCACAAAAAAAAAGGTGGATGGATTTTCGATAATTTGAACGATTTTCGATAATTTGAACGTACACGATAATAATTTTCCTATATATGTCTTGAAAAATGTGAGCGTTATCTCAGTGGCGACCTCTCTTTCCAGGCTAGAAACTATGTTTTCTCAACATCTTAAGGACTTTCTAGAACTAATCAACGATTTTTAAATCGCCAGCACCATCACCTGCCTTCCCTCGTAAGGGGACGGTGTGCAAATATGTAAGACTAGATGAATTCTGACGAACAAATACCGGTTTATGTCATATTAGAGTTCGTAAGTATGTTATACTAATAACAATCAAAGAGAGCCCTGTTAAGAGCGAAGCCGGTTTGCGTTTCTAGTAATTGTATGTATTTAGGTTTTAAAGGAATTCTAAACTGTAATCACGGCATAATACTAGCAAAGCTTTCTTTTCAGTTTATTGTGAAACTAGTTTCATTAAATTAAGTGAGTATAAGAGCAAATTTCACATACTATGTATTTTGCTGTCCTGGGGGTTTCCATGTTATTATCTGGCTATCTCATCTGAACAAACAATTAAATATGAAAGTATTAAAGGTATTCTACTTAAATCCCATCAAAAAATACATTTTTGTGGCCACTGTAATTTTTAATAGCGATTAGAAATGAGAAAATGTCAACTCGGGAACTGTCCCCAACCTAAAACGAACAATAACTACATGTCTTTTTCAATACATACATGGCAAAAAATCTTTGTCAAAGGGCTAGTTGTAGATAAATGGTAGAATTATCGGTTTTTTTCTCCCTCAGGGCTCGTCCGCGGCCTCGCCGCCCCGATAGCACTGCAACCTTTGGCTTATTGTGCATGCCCTTGGTCTTTTTACTCCACCCATTCCAAAATTACTGTGCCTTGAACTAGTCTGCACAGCGATTGGTACGGTGAAGTTTTATAATGCTCTGTGCCCGGTGTAAACTGACCGTAGATCAGTTGTCTTCTGCGATCCAGAGCTTTACACTCGCACAAGATGTGCTGGGCTGATTCCTCCCTCTCGCCGCAGTCTGCATGCGAGGTCCCCCCTCCAACCGCCCCCTTTTATGCAGGTGTTTCTTGACGGCCATGTGTCCCGTCAAAAGACCTGTTATGTTTCTGAGCTGCCCTTTGCTAAGATTTAGCAGCTCCACAACTCTCTTTGAACTGGGTTCGTCATTTATTGACTTTCCATGTCTGAGCCCTGCAGAGTCTGCCCAGTGCACCTTGTGTTGGTTTCTGACCCAGGACTCAATGGCTCTCCTGGTAGTGCTCTTTGTCACGCCCAGAGCCGGTTCTGGTGCCATAAATGGTTCTGCTGACCCTCTCTTCGCGAGACTGTCAGCTTCTTCATTGCCTTTGACCCCCGAGTGACCCGGCACCCAGATGAGGGTGACCTTATTCTGCCCAGCCAGGTCGCTCGTCTCGTCTCGGCACTCACTCACCAGCCAAGAATTTACCCGTGGGCCACGGAGGGCCTTAAGGGCTGCCTGGCTGTCTGTGGCTATGAGGATCCACTTGTTGGTGTTACATGGACTCCGTAGGAAATACCATGACTTACCCTCGGTCTTTCCACATAAACACCTGCCCCCGTCCTACGCTCCCCGCCGGATCCGTCCATGAACCAGACGAGCGCGTTCCGTGGTGTCCCTGCAGATTCGCGGGCTCGCGACGTCTGAACTCATTTCATGCTGTATAGTCCTAGCCTGCGCCCCCCATAATAACTCAGTGTAGGGGGGGGGGGGGTAGGCAGATCCAGCAACACCTCCATGGCGGCTTTTGGGGTTGAAGACATGGCCCCTGTGATGCTTAGGCAAGCCATATTTTGGATCTTGCCTAGTTTTTGATTGGAACTGGATTGTGTCACCTTAGACCACCAGACCAGTGCCGTGTATGTTAACAATGGTCTGACCACCCTTGTGTACAGCCAGTGGGTTATGCTATGTCTTAGTCCCCACGTTTTTCCATATAGCCGCCTAGTGACGGCTAAGGTCATGACTGCCTTATGCAGTATTTGTTCAACGTGACAGGTTAGCTTAGAGTCCAATACGACCCCAAGGTATTTCACCTTCCTGGCCATTGGAATGTTCCTACCGTATAGAGTGAGAGTTCTGTGGCTCTCCCACTTCCTCCTCCTCGTAAACGGTATGACGGTTGCTTACTCGGGGCTCATCGAGACTTATTGTTACTAAACAACATATAGGCAACAGGTTTACTAATTATTCACATGCAGGTTAATAAAGTGTGTCCTTGATAGGTATATTAGAAAATTCGAGCGTAGTTTTTCTCTCTGTCAAATCGGGAACGCTTATTTTTTCGACTGAAGTAGTCATTACTGGAGTTTTCATTATCAATATGAAAAGTAGAGGCAACTTACTTGAAGTTAAACCAAAATTTGTTGTAGCATTATAGCTAAATCTAAAATAAATAATATATTGGGTAACTGGTCAACTCGGGATCGGTAAGTTCGGGAACGATCTTACGATCCTGGGTTCCCGAATTGACTTTCATAGTTTCCGAAATTACACTATATTTATATGCTATATTTAAAGTACTATTTATTTTAATTTCAATGAATTTTAATCCACCCTTGGACATACATTGTATGTCCGGCTATGTGACTACCTTTCTGAAAAAAACCGACCATCTGATTTCTGAATATCCTTCCTCCGAGGTGACTATGTCCATAATAAGGAATGGCTAGGATCTTCAAAAACCGATCCACAAGGGAGAGCAGCGGAGGCCTTTGCAGTCAGAAATTCTTTAGCCAATATGGTTCAGCAACCTACTTACTTTCCTCGCATCCCAACACACAGCTCAAATCCCTTAGATATCCTTCTTACTACAAAACCTGAATGCTATAAGATATCAGTCACCGCCCCCCTTGGTCGCTCAGACCACGGCATTGTCACCGCTTCCTGCGCAATGCAACCCGAGGTCACACAGTCATCACACCCACGTATCGTTTGGCACTACAACTCCGCGAACTGGGAAGAAATGCGGGATTACTTTTTCTTATTTCCATGGGCGTCTGTCTGCTTTTCTCATCCTGACCCCTCTGATATCTCACAAAACGTGACCGAAATTATCCAAGATGGCATGGAATTATTTATTCCACGTACACACAAAACCTCTTCATCCACTCAAAATCCCTGGTTCTCTAAATCCTGTGACAAGGCCAAACTTGAAAAGGTCAAAGCTCACAAAACGCTTTTACACAATCCCAGTCAAGAAAACCGTCAATCATTTGAGGACGCAAGAGACCGCTATGTAGGCATTCTTTCTGAGGCAAAAAACTCGTTTAATAACCACATCAAAAACAAAGTCCTCTCAAGCTCTCACGGCAGCAAACCCTTCTGGACTCTTCCTAAATCTATTGGGAATAATTTCTGCAAGAGCACGTTCTCACCTCTGGTTTCAGGGGATGAAATTGTTTCTACCGCCCTGGGCAAGGCTGAACTTTTTGCCTCGTTGTTCGCGGGCAATTCTACTCTCAAGCCACCTCCAAATGTGCAACCGCCAACAGTCCCCAATGTCGCGCATGAAATGACGGATATCATTTTTAAAATTAAAAAATTACGAAAGATGCTCTATTCTCTTAATACCAGGAAAGCCTCTGGCCTTGACGAGATCCCAGCAATTGTTCTCAAAAAATGCGCACCAGCACTTGCTCCTGTCCTGACTCGTCTGTTTCAGACATCTTACAATAGAGGCAGATTCCTTAGTAACTGGAAAACTGATCGAGTACAACCCGTCCCCAAGAAAGGATCTAAAGCGCTTCCTAGCAACTACATGCCTATTTCTCTCCTTTCAGTCGTCTCTAAAGTGATGGAAAAGTATATAAACACCGAATTACCAATTTCTTGAGACACAGTCTAATCCACGACAGGCAGTATGGATTACGTCAGCGCAGATCAACTGCCGACCTCCTTTCCTTTGTCACCCATTCTTGGAACAAGTCTATGGAACTGCACGGTGAATCCCAGATTGTCGCTCTAGACATATCCAAAGCATTCGACCAGGTCCGGCACGCAGCGCTGCTTAATAAACTTCCGGCCTATGGCCTACCACCAAAACTCTCTACCTGAACCGCAAATTTCCTGTCCAACCGGAGCATTTCTGTTGTCGTGGATGGCCATTCCTCTAAACTGTATCCAATTAATGCAGGAGTTCTTCAAGGTTCAGCTTTAGCCCCTACTTTGTTTCTTCTCCACATCAATGACCACCTCCTCTCTAGCACATCCAACCCAGTTCACAGTTACGCGGACGACAGCACCCTCCACTCAAATATACAATATTCTAAGCCTGTCTCTTTAGCCCAATTAGATGAGGATCGCAGACTCATGGAGGGTTCTATCTCCGTGGGTCTCCAAAAAATATTAGACTGGGGAAGTAGAAATCTTGTACAATTCAACCCCACCAAATCACAGTCTTGCTTTATTTCTCATAAGAGATACACCAGCCCTAGACCCATCACAGTGAACAACCAAGTTATTCAAAGTAATGAGTCCTTTTCACTTGTTGGCATTTCTGTGGATCGAAATTTCAATTGGCACCAACATGTCACATCAATTGCAGAAGCGGCTGCTAAGAAATTAGGTTTCCTCTTCCGGGCTCGCAAATACTTTTCACCAGCTAATCTCTATACCTTATATACTTCACAAATAAGACCAAACCTCGAATAATGCTCCCACATCTGGGGTGCTGCTGCCGCTTCTACACTCGCTATCTTGGACTCCATTCAGAAGACAGATATACGTCTCATCGGTGACCCTACCCTCACCCAAAGGCTGCTATCCCTTGCCCACCGACGTGCCGGCGGTGACCTCTCTCTCTCTCTCTCTCTCTCTCTCTCTCTCTCTCTCTCTCTCTCTCTCTCTCTCTCTCTCTCTCTTTTATAGATATCTGCACGGGCACTGCTCAGAGGGGCTTTCTTCCATAGTTCCTCCACCTGCTGCTCTCAACAGATCTACCAGGGGAACAGAGCGAATGCAGCCTTTTACTGTCCAGGTCACCAGACATAGAACATCTTGTTATGCCCGCTCTTTTGTCCAGAGGACTTCCAAGTTTTGGAATTCCTTGCCGGCACATGTTTTTTCTTCTCCCCGGAACCTCCAAACCTTCAAGTCCAGAATTAACAAGTTGCCTCTTTCCTCATTGTCGACACCCACGGTACGATAGTGTCTAGGCTGTAAACCCTCGTGGTGTGTTGTTGAAATTAAGAAAAAAAGCACTTGTGCCACCGAATTTAAAATACCTTTTCATTCTCTACTCAAAAGTGCTGTGATTTTAAAATTGTTACAAAAATTATTAGTAAAAAAAGGAAGGTACATGCCAAATTTTATCAAAATCGGCTCATTATTTTTTGAGTTATCGGTGTGATCCACACACACACACAGATATATATATATATATATATATATATATATATATATATATATATATATATAAACATATAAAAATTGAAACTGACACCGGATATGGGTTCTAGGAGTCCTAGTTCCCGCTCATTTGAAAATTTTTTTTCAAAATTCAAAAGTCGGGATCTCCCCATTAGTGAATTTTTTCTACGAAAATTCACTAAAAGACATTCATCCAATTGGGAAACTTCACCACAACACACTCAAAAAGTGACAACTAATCGCATTTCAGTCTTGATAATGAGAAACAAGCAATAATAATTTCAGTGTTCTTTTTGAAAGGTATCAATTAAAAGAAGACATAAAAGATATCAACACTCTTCATAGTTGGAAATGGTCGTTTTCTTTAAAACGTATTAGCAACTTGCTGTGTGATTGTAATTGCATGACAGTAGTTATCAGTTGTTAAGTGAAATTCAGAAACATGGTTTATTTGACAGAAATATATCCAATAACAATTCTACGGAGAGAAAAAACCATCGGAAATCGAAGTCCCGCGCCTATTGTATTAAAGTAGCCGATAGAAAAGGGGGAACTTTGTATTCGGATTATAGGCGGTCACTAGGTAGCATCCCAGCATTGTGGTCTATACAAATGAGCTTCCCCGTATAACGCAGGAAAAGTTACGCAATATTTTGGTGAAATTAGATGGGTGCCTCTGTCAGCACAACATGAAACTAAATTTTGAAAAAACCAAGATTGTTAATTTTGGATGCTCTAATAATGAAAAACTGCTGGTAACCTTGACAACCGGTAACTTACCTCCGAGACCACTATACTATACAATTCTTGAGCTTAATATTAGACGAGAAAATAAACTGGAAAAGCCATATCGATAAGGTCTGCTTTTTCCTTTCTCTTTTTTTCAATAGCGGTTCCAGCTCCAATATGAAATTTGATTGGGTAATGAACATTTCTCCGATCACTTCGTTATGTTTGAGTGTACATTACACCTTTATAAAAATTTCTGTCATACTCTTTAAAAATTAATTTAATCTTTCTCCATATTATTATAGTTAATGGATTGGTTTTATGGTATGGTATTTGCAACCTAAAATCATATGCTGCGCGTCACCTACTTCTCCACATATACACCCCGAGTTACCAACTAATCCTATCTTAAATTTATATAAAGGAAACATGGCATCGTTAAATCTTAGTCTACATATTTGTGTTATAAAATACTTTTTATAGAAGCAATTGATAAACCAAGGTCTTTTTGGGCATTTTTGTTCGATATTTCTGTAGTACTAGCCTTTTCCTTCTTTGGCATATTATTGTGAACAGTTTATTTTCTGAATTGTAAAGTGTATAAAAACTTCTGACACAAATATTAACGAAGTATACAGGGTATACCACTTTATAATAGCAGCACTTAACCAGCGTATAGCTTATCTAAAAATAAGGGCAGTTTGTCCTATAATCTAATATCTATAATCGCTTCATTGATTGTTGTTGCCCTTACTTGGTGAAACTTGTCCATACTGCATACAGACTTAGAGAATACTTCTCTAGCTTCACTGTTGTTTTTAAGTGGTGAAGGACGTGTTTCATTTTATTTTCAATTTGATAAAAAATTTTTTGATCAAAACATCATATCATAACCTAGCAACAGATATTTATTTGTAGTTGTCATGATTTCGTACTAATTCAATTTTAATCTGTCTGAAAATGCTGTCAAGCAGCGAAACTATAGTCACAGAAGCATTGAAGAACATCCTAGAACTTCCAGAATTCGAAGGGCCACTTGCTCCAGTTAGCTCACGCGCTGGCTACGTCCTTCACCACTTAAAAACAACAGTGAAGCTAGAGAAGTATTGTTGCGTTTTCTCCGGGTTCTGGATAAGTGAGACTTTAAATTTTAACAAAACAACTTTATTTACACTCTAAATATGGATACAATAAAATTTCTAGAATGTCTCTCTCACAAAACACTTCATTTACTGGCCTTACAATTACTACTCTCAACAAAAGTCACTAATCTGGTACTACAGTCACTACTCACTTTACACTGCTTCAAGTCACTACCACATTCTCTTACTGAACTGAACTGAACTAACTCGGGCTGGCTTGCTTTCGCTTTTATATACTCGCCGTACCTTCCCCTCCTTTCTAGAGCATTCCATTCCAGAACGTTCCAGGACCTTCTTTTACTAGAAGGTTCTGTGAATACAGATCGGTCCCGTGTGTATACAGGGGGATGTATATACAGGATGATCCAAATGTGGTCACCACTCCTATGTCACACAAGAGGTGTTTCTCGAACTATAAGATCTCTCTGCGTATACAGGGTGTAAGGGTTTCTCTGCGTATACAGGGTGTATATACAGGGTGTTCGGAATGTGCAGACCTCAGTTATCCGTTCCGACGGGGTACAAGTTGGTAACTTCGTTATTTCTGGTCCTAGAGGGTTGAGACTTCGCCTGTGGGGGGTCACCCCAGACACCCCCAGGGGGGTGGGGAGGCGGTGTTGCCAGATTGTGCAAAAATTCCCAGATGTTGGGGACATTCTGGAGATGTGGCAACACCGCACCTACGTCTATTGAAGTGCTTTGTAACACTGCCCCCCTCCTTAAGACTGTTCGTCCCGAACAGTATTTACCGGCCGCCAACTTGGGGGTTCCTTGCCCCGATAGGGACTCAACCTCTCTATGTGAACAACTTTGGGTTTAGTTCTTAGAGACAGCTGGATTCTGTAGACTAGGTCGTTAATTTTCTTCGTCACCAAGTATGGCCCTTCCCATGGTTTCTGAAGTTTGGGACTGAGGCCCTTTCTCCTTGTTGGTTGGTACAGCCACACTGCATCACCTTCCTTGAATGTATGGGGTGTTGCTCTGCGATCCAAGCGCATCTTCATCCGGTCACTGCTTAAGAGGAGCCTATCTCTGACACATCTGTGTATAGTGCGCAGTTTTCCTTCCAGGTCGGCGACATACTCAGGTAACGTAGCTAGGTCCGCTATGTCCTCGTTCGGTGGTGGTCTCGTCATGTCGATTGGTAGCCGCATCTCTCTGCCGGTCAACATCATGGATGGAGTGTAGCCGGTAGATTCATGCTGAGAGCTTCTGTAAGCTAGGAGGAACAGAGGTATCAGCTTGTCCCAGGTTCTCTGATTCTCGTCAACAAACATAGCAAGATACTGATTGATGGTCCTGTTATGCCGTTCTACCATGCCGTCTGATTGAGGGTGGAGTGGCGTTGTTCTCGTTTTCTTTATGCCTAGCAAGTCCATTAGGCTCTTCCAGACCTCTGATTCAAAATTCCGGCCCTGGTCGGTGTGAATCTCCAAGGGTACGCCATGCCGTGATATGACATTTTCCATCAGGGCTTCTGCTACGGTCGTTGCCTCTTGGTTGGGGATCGGCGCAACTTCAGGCCATTTCGAGAAGTAGTCCATCGCCACCATTATGTATCTGTTCCCAGACTCTGTGATGGGAAAAGGTCCTGCGATGTCTACGGCAACTCTCTCCCACGGTGTACCTGAGATGTACTGCATCATTTTTCCTCTGGATCGGGTCTTTGGTCCTTTCTTTGAAGCACATTGGTCACACCTTTTGCACCATTCTTCCACGCTTCTTCGGCAGTTTATCCAATAGAAGCGGTCTCTCACTCTGGCAAGAGTCCTGTTGACCCCAAAGTGGCCTCCACTTCTACTATTGTGTAACTCTTGAAGAACACTGTCTATGCACTCACTTGGCACAACGGTCTGGTATATACAGTCTCTACCATCGGCAGTTTCCCATTTTCGAGTGATCATGTCATTCTTTAGACACAATGAGTCCCATTGTAGCCAGTAGCCTTTAACCTCCGCCCCAAACCGGGACACATCGTGCCACTCAGGTCTTTTCCCCTTTTGTAGCCATTCTCTAATATTTTTCAAGTCTGGATCTGTCTTCTGTGCGTCTCTGATGTATTCAAGATTTACGTCTAGATCGGTGTTATTCTCCTGTCCTGCCACCAGTTGTTTGATCTGATGAGTTACTTTGTCGATCTCTTTGTTCTCTTGTCGCTCGCAAAATTTACATTCATGCACTGAACATGGTCTTCTTGACAGGCTGTCTGCATTGGCGTGACTTCTTCCTCTTCGATGTTCAATCCGGAAGTCGTAGCTCTGCAGTTTCTCTATCCATCGTGCTATCTGTCCTTCGGGATTTCTAAAGTTCAGAAGCCATTGCAGAGCAGAGTGATCTGACCTCACGCGGAATGTTCTTCCGTACAGGAAGCTGTGGAAATGTTCGATGGATCTTACAACTGCCAGCAGTTCTTTCCGGGTTACACAGTAATTTCTTTCTGCTTTTCCGAACGTTTTGCTGAAGTAGCCTATCACAACTTCTTCTCCGGCTTGGAGCTGTGAGAGTACTGCCCCAATGCCATACTGGGAAGCATCGGTGTCCAGTATAAACAGTCCTTCGTCCTGAGGATAAGCCAGCACAGGAGCAGTGAGAAGACGATGTTTGAGCTCTCTAAAAGACTCTTGGCAATCTGGTGACCAGATGAACTCGGCCTTATTTTCAGTCAGGCTATGCAGAGGTTTCGCAATGCTGCTGAAGTACTTCACAAAGCGTCGGTAATAGCTGCAAAGTCCTAGAAAACTTCTGACCTCATGTTTGTTCTTCGGCACAGGCCAGTCTCTTACTGCCTTTATTTTCTCTGGATCGGTTTCTATCCCTTTCTCAGAAACGACATGTCCAAGGAAACTCACTTTCTTCTGGAAGAGGACGCATTTCTTGGGATTGAGTTGCAGACTGGCACCTCTCAGCCTGGAGAAGACTTGCTTCAGATTCGACAGGTGTTCATCGAAAGTCCTTCCAATCACCATGACATCGTCAAGATACACCAGGCATGTTTCCCATGTCAGTCCTCTCAGCACTAACTCCATTAGTCGTTCGAAGGTGGCAGGAGCATTACACAGGCCGAATGGCATGACCTTGAATTGGTACAACCCATTCCCGGTTGAAAAAGCAGTCTTCTCCTTATCCTCTTTATGGAGTTCTACTTGCCAGTAACCACTTTTCAGGTCTAATGTAGAGAACCACTTTGATCCGGCCAAAGTGTTCAAAGTGTCGTCGATCCGGGGCAGGGGATAACTGTCTTTCTTGGTGACATCATTCAGCTTCCTATAGTCCACGCAAAATCTCATAGTGCCGTCTTTCTTGGTGACCAAAACTACTGGGGACGACCAAGGACTATTAGACTCCTCGATCACACCATCTTCCAGCATTTCGTTAACCATCGCCTTGATTTCTGATTGCTTGGCAAAAGGCAGTCTTCTCGGCGGCTGTCTAATTGGTCTTGCGTCGCCAGTATTAATTCTGTGTTGCACTAGACTCGTACGACCTGTGATTTTCTCTTGAGCGAAAATATCGGCCTCCTCCAATATGAACTTCAGGGCCATTTCCATCTCCATGTTGTTCAATTGGCCCCATGAACTCTTGAACCGCTCTACTATTTCTACTGGCAGTCTTCTGTCTAATGAAGTGGGTGTCACGTTTCTTGACAACGTCACTCGGTCAATGGGCTCGCAAGTGGCGATAACCTCACCTTTCTTCAATGTGACCCTGTTAGTTTGCACGTTAGCCACTCTTATGGGTATTGTCCTCTTCGGGTCTACTAAGCATCGTGCGACGAGGGCACCATCATGTCTATCTTTTAGGGGCTCCGCTATGAGAGCAGACATACCATCAAGTTTCTTCTCTAGTCTGGCTCTGACAATCTTCTCACTGTTACCAGGAATCCGTGTATCCTCGTCGACAATAAGTCTCACCCTGGGATTAGCTTCGCCTGCTGTTGGAGATAAATACAACTCTTCGTTACCGATTTTCAAGATCTTATTCTGGAAGTCTACTGACAGGACATCGAAATCTTCCATTAAATCCAGGCCCAGAATAAATTCGTCGACGATTTCTGCGACGACAGCCCTTACCTGTAGCTCAGTACTGCCCAGCCTAATGAAAACAGTGGCCTCTCCATGCACAGGTATCCTATCTCCTTTTGCCGTCTCCAACACAGGCTGTTTGTTGGTCGTGAGTGCGGACCTGTTTGGCAACATGTCTGGACGTACAACGGATCTAGTAGCACCAGTATCGATGGTGAAACTGCATTGTCTTCCGTCTATGCTGCCAGGTATAACGAGGCTCTCGCGGTAGCGTCGGATAGTGGAGACCCTGACCTTGGGGCCCTGGGTCTCGCATGCCACGTGTCGCCCACCTACACTGGCGTCAGGTCGTTTTCCCTGATGGCGCTCCCTGTTGGTATATTCTTGTCTTCTGCGAGCCACCTGTTGGGTTTGTAAGCACTGCCTACTTATGTGGCCTTTTCTACCACACTTGTAACATTCTATGTCTGACCAATCTGCTTTCGTTTTACGTGCTCCGACCGTTGCAGTGAGCTTGCTTATGGCTTCTTTTATCATTTTCATTTCTTGCCTTAGTTCCGCTGTCGTGTCTGCAAATTCCTCTATCTCCTTCACCTCGCGCAGCCTGTTGCGGCGAGGTTGAGATGCATTCTTCGCTGCTTCAAATTCCAAGCCATAAATTACGCAGTCCGTAAGTGTTTTCAACCTTCCGAGCCTTAAAGCTTGTTGCATTTCATTATCAAGTACCCCATCGATGAAGGTCTGGACGGTTATCTGGTTGACAAATTCTTCTGGGGCTTGGGGATATGCCAGTCGCACAAGTTTCTCCACTTCGGCACTAAATTCTTGCAGCGTCTCATTTGGCTTCTGGACCCTTGACTTTAGTTGTGTCTGGTAGACCTGGCTCATGTACTTGTTACCATATCTCAAATCTAGGGCCTGTATCACTGTTAAGTAGTTTTGCTGTTTCGACTCCGGGATGTTCTGGAGGATTTCTAGGGCTTTACCTCGAAGCGAGAGAATTAGAGCAGTTGCTGCCTGTTGTTCGCTCCACCCATTGCTGAGAGCTGCCGCCTCAAACTGCCTCCTGTACATGGGCCACGATGTTTCTCCGTCAAAAGTCGGCGGCTTCAAGGTTCCATGAGGCTGCTGCACGATTGGCATATCTTCTTCCGGACGATTTTGAGCTGGGGACATTCCAGTAACTCCTCTTGGTTGAGTTCTATCAGTTTGGCCCATCACCTGTTCTGTCAGTTCTCTATGTCTGACTTCTGTGCCTTTCATCATCATCTTCATTTGTTCTTTCAACCCTTCAACTTCTTCCCATCGTTTATTCAAATCCTCTGTTACATTATCTACTTTCCTGTCCACATTTTCTATTTGTTCGTTGATCTGTTCAATTTCTTCTTTTACATCGACTCTCATATCATGGAACATACTTCGGATGTCTTCTTTGTCTTCTTGTCGCCGTTTTTCGTCTTCTTCGCGTTGCTTCTTGAGTTCTTCTTTATCTTCAAGGCGCCTCTGTTCTTCCTCTTGTCGTCTTCTTTCATCTTCTTGTCGCCGCTGTTCGTCTTCTTCGCGTCGTCTTCTTTCATCTTCTTGTCGCCGCTGTTCGTCTTCTTCGCGTCGTCTTCTTTCATCTTCTTGTCGCCGTTGTTCGTCTTCTTCGCGTTGCCTCTTGAGGTCTTCTTTATCTTCTTGTCGTCTTCTCTCGTCTTCTTCGCGTTGTCTTTTCAGTAAGTCCATCAACTCTTTGATTTCAGCCATCTTGTCGTAGTCAGTCGATCTGGTGTTTACCATTTACAACTAGCTTAATTGTCCACTTCTTCACTCACTTATCCCACACTTCTGACACCAAATTGTTGCGTTTTCTCCGGGTTCTGGATAAGTGAGACTTTAAATTTTAACAAAACAACTTTATTTACACTCTAAATATGGATACAATAAAATTTCTAGAATGTCTCTCTCACAAAACACTTCATTTACTGGCCTTACAATTACTACTCTCAACAAAAGTCACTAATCTGGTACTACAGTCACTACTCACTTTACACTGCTTCAAGTCACTACCACATTCTCTTACTGAACTGAACTGAACTAACTCGGGCTGGCTTGCTTTCGCTTTTATATACTCGCCGTACCTTCCCCTCCTTTCTAGAGCATTCCATTCCAGAACGTTCCAGGACCTTCTTTTACTAGAAGGTTCTGTGAATACAGATCGGTCCCGTGTGTATACAGGGGGATGTATATACAGGATGATCCAAATGTGGTCACCACTCCTATGTCACACAAGAGGTGTTTCTCGAACTATAAGATCTCTCTGCGTATACAGGGTGTAAGGGTTTCTCTGCGTATACAGGGTGTATATACAGGGTGTTCGGAATGTGCAGACCTCAGTTATCCGTTCCGACGGGGTACAAGTTGGTAACTTCGTTATTTCTGGTCCTAGAGGGTTGAGACTTCGCCTGTGGGGGGTCACCCCAGACACCCCCAGGGGGGTGGGGAGGCGGTGTTGCCAGATTGTGCAAAAATTCCCAGATGTTGGGGACATTCTGGAGATGTGGCAACACCGCACCTACGTCTATTGAAGTGCTTTGTAACAGTATTCTCCAAGTCTGTATGCAATCTATAATCGCATTAACTTTCTTTCTGGATATATATATATATATATATATATATATATATATATATATATATATATATATATATATATATATATATATATATATATATATATATATATATATATATTACATTTATCACATTTGAGACACCAACCTACTTCTAAGACTGGTTTATGGCCAAATTATGAATTTTGTTACCATTTTTCAATGCCCTGTATATGCCAAACAAAGGAAAATGAGATAATTTTACAAGACAAGCTGCCCCTATTTTTTAACGAGCTATACGCTTTGAAAGTTCTGCTATTATAAAGTTATATTTCAATATTTTTATTGAGCAAAAAAACATGAAAGCACATGTACCTTTTTCTGAAAAAGTTAGTCAGTTATATATTCTGAAGATTATGTAGCGCTTCGGGTCTATAATTTATAATATCGCTTATTAATTTTAAATATAAATGACACCCTTATCAGCAAAACTCACCCTATCGCCTTTTTCACCTATAGCGCCTATTCTACCAGTGGCTCCTTTGTCACCCTTGTCACCTGGTGTTCCGGGATACCCAGCGAACCCTTGTTCCCCTTGCTTACCTTTCTCCCCAGGTAAGCCCGCTGGGCCAGTTTCTCCTCTTGGTCCATCAAACCCCTAAATGTTCCATTGAAATTTAAATAAAAAAAATATTTTTAGTAAACGTTTATGTGTGCTTATTACAAACTTTTATTTAAATTACCTTAGGCCCTTCAGGTCCTTCAAAACCTGGAATACCTTGAGGCCCCGGTGGCCCTGGATCACCTTTTTGGCCAAATTCTCCTCTATCACCTTCTAACCCCCTCTCGCCTTTGTCCCCCTTTTCACCTTGAGGGCCTCTCTTTCCTTCGTCTCCTTTAACTCCTCGGTTTCCTGGAAAGCCGATTGTTCCTGGCGCTCCTGGAGGTCCAGTGTCCCCCTTGATTCCTGGTAAGCCAGGGTTACCGGGATGACCAGGTGCTCCATCTGATCCTGGCAAACCGGGAATCCCTGGTTTACCTGAAGGACCCTGCAAAAAAGGAAATATTTTTATTAGTTTTTACTTCCGCTTTGTCAATACGTGTGGGATATGGTACCTGTAACAGAAATTTGAAGCAAAAAGTTCGTTTAATCGTCGTAAAAGGTCAAAATATATAGAAAACATGATTTGGGAACGAAATATTTTGTTTGTATGTCTGTTAGTAGCCACGATAGTAGGTATTGCGACACTTGGGCTAGACAGGAAGTGACGTCACTGGCGCCGGCGCCTAGCCACGCCCCGGCGCCTGCCCTGGCGCTTGCCCCGGCGCCGGCGCTTAGCCACGCCCTGGCGCCTACCCTGACGCAGGCGCCAGCCCCGGCCCCGGCGCCTGCCCTGGCGCCACGCCCGACGCCTGCCCTGGCGCCAGCCCCGGCGCCTAGCCACGCCCCGGCCCCCGGCGCCAAGCCCCGGCGCCAGCCCCGGCGCCCAGCCACGCCCTGGGCCAGACAGTCACATTTAGTCTTGTTATGTAAACATTCTAAGGTCATTGACCTGTCTTTGGCCAGACAGTGACGTCACATGACTTGTGCCAGACAATCACATAAGTGTCTAACCTATTACTTCAAATTATTATATTTTGAAAAAAACCATTTGGTGCAGGTGAGTTTCGAACCCGGGGCATTCAGATGGGAGGCAACGATGCTACCCGTTAAGCTAAGCAGACGCTTGTTAATTTATTGTTTTAGGTTGGTATATATATATACGACTTTTAATTACAAACCATACATGTAATATAATTAAAGTTTATTATTAGACAAATGGATGATTTACAAAATAATGTTTAATATTAGAGGCGGAACCAAAACGGAAGAACCAAAATGGCGGAATGAAAGATGGAAGCCTGTGATACCTTAAGCTGACATTATAAAAATGGCGGCTTTCTTTCTTAAAGATGGTGCCTTTCGCTTGATGGTTGAAGACTTATTTAAAAATAACACACAGAGGTCGTTAGCAAACAAAAGAAGGAAGTTCAGAAACATACTGTAGGGGGGGGGGGGGGCCTTGATGGGTAAATGGTATTCGTGTTTGAGCTTGTCTAGAATACAGCCGTTAGAAGTATGACATCATCCACAAACCTGTTCCACAAACCTGTTTGAGTTTTGTCTGTACGGTTGTTATCTAGTGTAATTTCCGTTGAATGACATCACCCCATTATTTGTGTTTGAACTTGTCTGTGTATCTGTTTAATATACGCAAGAGAGAGGCCCGCTTAGGGTAAATAACGTGTCAGTTGATGACTTTGGTGAATGTTATCTTGTGTTATATCTGTTCAATCACCCCCATTACTCGTGTTTGAGCTTGTCTAGTACAAACCGAAAGGATGACATCATCCATGTAAATTGTTCACTACACACTGTTAAACTCATTCAAAATTTAGTTATAGTAGAGGTAAGACGTGCTTCAGTTAACTCTAACGTATCCAAGTGCTCAGTAGTGTGTTTAAAATGGCTACATTAAATGATGTGTGCTACCAGCAAATTAAAGACAACTTCTGGTATGGTTTATTTGCAGACTTTCAATTAATTATTGATAAAAACACTGGTTATTTTAATGCGACTAAGCTGTGTAAAGATGGTGAGAAAAGATTCAGACATTGGTTGGAAAATAAGAAAACTAAAGAGTTGATTACCTATTACAACGGTCAGGCGAAGAAACATTTAGGTAGCCAGAATACCGATTACCTTAATATTTCAACCGAAGATGTCCACTTAGAGTCACATCTAGGGGGCCGGAATTCCGGCCCCCTAGATGTGCTGGAAGCAACATCTCAACTAACACCTACAACCGCTACATACTTGGTGGACTTTGGTGGAACACAGACTGAAAACAACTTGATATCTGGTACATATGTCTGTAAAGATTTGATATTAAATTTGGCTTGTTGGATATCCAATAGTTTCTATGAAAAGTGCAACCAAATTATTTTTGATTTTTTCGTAAGTGAATTTAATCAAAAATACAAGGATAACCTCAAAGAAATTGAAGTGAAATTAATGGAGATAGATGATGAAGTGCAGCGTATGCGAGAAACAAATGCTAAAATCACAGAACATTTAGAAGATATATCTCCAAAACCAAGCAACCCTGGAAAACTTTGTGTTTTTGGTTTGCTTTCAAGAAATGAGAAGGATACTACCTATCCATATCATGCTGTAAGGACTCAGAAGAAAAGTTTTAAAAGAGCTGTCAAGAACTTTAAAAATAAACACCCTGATTCCGAAGTAGTTTTAAACATGTTGTATGATCCAAATTCTGTAAATCTCTTTAACAGAATAAAGACCGAAGTCGAATACCTCAAGGCGAAGAGAAACGATCTACAGATAGCAGATGTACCTCAGGAGAAGTTTATTCAGGATATTATTGATTTACGATATAAATTGTAATTGTTCACTTAGCTTAATTGTATGTAACCAGATGAAAAAAATAAAATAACATTATTTTAATAAAGACTTTTATTTTATTCTAAGTACATTAATACATTAAATATATAAGCTTATTTAACATCATCTGAATTTATCCAAGAATTCTGAGATTTATCAAAACCCAGCCATTTTACATAGAGCTGCTTGCCTTTCTTCCTCAAGATGCGTTCAACCAGATAGATGTCTGTTTGTTTCATGGCGATGTTGGATTTAAAAGTATCCACTTATCATGTAAATCTTTTAGTTTACCGTCTATTTCTCCCAGCTTATTCTTTAGCTTATTATTCTTTAATACATCAACATCTTTTAAAACTTGAGCAGTTATGTTCTTAGCTAAAATTTTCAATTTATTTTCAAATTCGTTTTTTAAATCTTCCAACTCAGGTTTGTGTACAGCTTCAAGTAGTATGGCAATGATTCTTTGTGTTACCTCATCTTTGTTCTTCTGATAGTCGTCTATCCATACATCAACAAATTTTTTATTTACACCATCTGTTGCATCGACTGGATCAGCTATGTTACACAATCTATGGCTTTGCAAATCAAAATCACCACTAGTAGTTCTTGGGAAAATCTCTCTTTCAATAATTTTAAACTTAGAACCTTTATTGGATTGGGAACGTCCGAACTTATCGATAGACATTTTTATACTAAGCACTAAGGTAGGTATATCTTTGATATATGTAGGTATACTAGGCGATAACACCAACCTCCTTCAGTTCTTCAATGATTGACTGAATTTCATTGTTATGAGCATTATTACCAGCAGCCTGGGAAGCTACTAAAAGTCTAAGTCTATCAACCAGCTCATTTATGTCATCCCAATAGACATATTCTATTTGTTTGTTATTTTGTAGCATATAGTTGTTAGTGTTGCTGCTTACATTCTGAGCTCTAGGTTCAGTTTTTTGTTCTGCGTTATGATGTGTGTCGTAACCAAAACCTTGAGGAGTTGAGGATCTACGACCTCGTGGATTTATCACCGGTTTTATTAGAGTCAGATACTTTTCAGAGGAACAACCCTTGGTTCGTGCGTTAGGATCATAGTTCATTTTATGCACACTAGTTGCTTCTAGAATATCTCTATAGTGTTGAAGATCGTCATAGGTATACCCTCTAGGTGTTTTCATAAATATCAATTCTAGCAGACCTTGTGTTTGCGGATATCTCCGTTGACCTAGTCGAATGTCATTATCAGTAAAATCCAAGTGTTTATTGCCAAGACTCCAGCTACCGGTATCTTTAGCGTAGCGAGCACCATACGTTTGATCAATGGTAGCGAGCCTTGGTGGTTCAGTAAAATACTTGTCTACATAATATCGAACTCGTTCAGGATATTGCTCCAAAAATTCTTGATATGCAGGGTTGGATGTGACAGTTTGTAGATCTGCCTCAAGCTCTTCAAATGTTGGGATATCCTCATCGGAACTTGTCTCCTCAGCCTCTTCCCTAGGTTCAGCTTCAAAAACTTCATGGTCTTTAAGGAACTGTACTTGGGGTTTCGTTTCTGGTACCACTTCTTCTTTGATTTGTTCAGCCTTTGGTTGTTGCTGGGGCTGCTGCTGCTGCTGTGCTGCTGTGTTTTTAGATATTTCACTTAGGGGCTCAACAAGTGGTTTATATAAACGTTGCAGAGCATCATCATTCTCGGCTCTGTTAAGTTTAAGCATTAAATGTTTTTTTCGAATATTGTCAGCAAGTTGTAAAATCCTTTTCTTAACTTTTCGCTCTTCCTTACCCAACACTTCCATTGTGCTACAACTGGTCGGTATTACCAGCTGGTCTAATAATTTGTTTGAGCGATACAGGTTGTGTGGTGGTTTAACATATACTGACTCCTTCATGGTACATGCCTTCTTATTTATCACGATGTCTGGCTGTCTTGTTAGACAGCTGTGTTAGACAGCTGTGTTAGACAGCTGTGTTAGACAGCTGTGTTAGACAGCTGTGTTAGACAGCTGTGTTAGACAGCTGTATGACAGCTGTATGACAGCTGTGTTAGACACTTGTATGACATCTGTGTTAGACACCTGTGTTAGACAGCTGACTGTCCTGTCTATCATCGTTTGTTAGAATAATATATATCTATCGAATCCTTTTCTATATCGACCTTTGTGTACATCGTTTTCCTTCACAATCACCAACACACCATACTTATTATCTTTCCAGCATTGGTGGCAGATAGTTTTAAATTGTTTAAAGTCCATATCGGTGGTCACATGATCGTCGTACACATGTTTTAAATTGGTTTCATCTTGCTTGAATAACACAATAACATTGGTGTTGTCACGTACCAGATGTTTGGGTATTCGTGTATATGTTTGACAGAGATAGAATGAATCAATATTCTTATGTCTGCCCATACTGAAGTATGCTCTTATTTTATCTTGTTTGTCACAAGCTACATCATCAAATATAAACACAGAGTTGTCCTTGGCATCTTCCGGATCTAATATTTCATCGTTTTCTCGATAAGGATAGTAACCAACACCTTTTGTGGCATTCATCACCTCCTTTAACATCTTGTATTTCGGTTGATACAGAGACTTTGAATACACATACACGTTATCAAATTTTAAACCGTTTGCTTCAAACAACAAACTCAGCATGACATTAGTTTTACCACACCCACTGGGACCACATATGATACAGCGAACGGTGTTTGGAAAGAGAGGACCATGCCTCAGTTGTTGTTGAGCTGTGTCCATAACAACATCGTCTATATTTGTAATGGGTAAGGCAGAAGCGTGTTTGCTGGTACGCATCTTAACTTAAACTAAACTATATTTTATTTGGGTGTGTATATATATGAATGCAAGTGAGACACCCAGTCAGTATGCATGTTGGTGTCACAGAGTGAGGGCTGTTATTAACAAAGACAGATACAGGTTTTGCTGAAACGTTGCGGGGCGTTACAAACACCATGAAAGTTAACAGAAAACTTAATGAGGGGTTTTATGTAATCAACTCGAAGCCAAAGAAGAAGGTTCCCTTTAAAAACATACTAAGTCTGATTGAGGAAGTTATAAAAGATAGAAATCTTATTCCAACAGCGAACGTCGTATTTGATATAGCTCATACAATCGTTAGAAACATTGGTGGACGTAAGAATGTGCAGAAACCTCGAGTTATTCCAATACCTAAAACTGGAGGCTTCCTTCCGCTGTTGCCTCTGATATTTGGTGGGCTGTCAGCACTAGGAGCTCTGGGTGGTGGTGCTGCAGGTATTGCCAAAGCCGTGAACGATGCCAAGTCTGCGAAACAGAAACTAGAGGAGGAAGAACGGCACAACAAAACAATGGAAGCCATCGCGATGGGTAGGAGAGGGAGTGGCTTGAAATTTAAGCCAAAATGCAAGAGACTGGGCACAGGCATGTATCTCAAGAAACAGCGCTCCGGTTATGGGTTGTATCTGCAGAAACCAAAAAACGAGTAAGATGTTTACCAGCAAGACCTCTAACAAATGAAGACCTTGTGAAATTTGCTGGTAAAATGAAAATTCCATATTTTAGAGGTGTATACATGCGAGATACTTTGCCATCGAATGGGCCACGCAAGAATGAATCACTTATCATGAATTTGCAAACAAACAAGCAACCTGGCAGTCATTGGGTTGCAGTTAAGAAACGTGGTGACACAGCCGTGTACTTTGACTCATATGGAAACTTGAAACCACCAGTTGAGCTGCAGCGTTACCTTAAAAACTCTACTTTAATGTACAATCATGATGTGTATCAGAAATATAATACTTATAATTGTGGTCACTTATGTTTAAAATTTTTAAATAAAAGCCTTAAACAGTAGCCTGTGTGTATCAGTCATGGCGCACACCTTTGTGTTGAAAGACCGCAGCTCCCATCTGTCGTCAGACTACCATCCACCAATTGTTTTGGATGGTAATTATGCTGTTGCCTTGATAGGCTTTCACACCTACAATAACATACCCAACATCTATGAAGGTAAAAACAAATTTCATGTAAAAGAAGGAACCGGTTGGCGAACCATCACGATACCCACCGGTGCTTATGAAATAACACACTTGGAAGAGTTACTTCAAAATGAACTTGTTGGTGCTACAGCAACACACGAACAAAAGCAACAGGCTCTGATTCTGAGACCTAATCCGAACACCATCAAATGTAGACTAAAGTGTTATACAAATGTCAGTTTTGAATTTGATGGTTCGATTGGGCGAATGTTGGGCTTTTCAAAACAAGTTCTTCAGCCGGACACCTTTTATGAATCTGATTTACCTGTTGATATAGTGGATGTTAGACAGATTCGCATCGAAACCAATATTGTGTCTGGTTCCTATTATAACGGACAACCCTCACATACGCTGTATGAGTTTGCTCCGATGGTTGATCCTGGCTACGCAATCGACATAGAACCTAACAATTTAATTTACTTGCCGGTGAACAAGCAAGAGATTTCCAATATAAGCATCGACATCGTCGACCAAGATTCAGTTCCTGTCAACTTTCAAGGTGAAGAGGTGTCTGTTCGCTTAAAACTTATAAAAGTTGCTTAGTATGTTGGTCTTCAAGGATATAAAATCAAGTGCATCTACCACATCAAATTCAGTTGAGTCAGACACGTCAAAGGGTACGCTTCGTCCCGATAATATTGAGTTCCTGCAAAGCCTGGGTTATCATGTCGTCAAAACTAGAAATATTCAAAGAACCCGTGTTTGATGATGGCATCGATCGAGAAGAGCTGCGTTCTTACTATTCACCAACTAAATCGTTTGGTAACAGCGATGAAATTGAAATAGCCATCAACCAACAAGATGCGTTCGTATGTCTGGCCGAGTCAGCTCTAATAATCGAAGGTGCTCTGGAACCTGTAGCAATCCAAAATGCCACTGGTGCTTGTTATCTGTCAAATAATGGAGGAGCAGCTCTGTTTGAATCAATGACCTATGAGTTAAATAACAAGGAGGTGGAACGAGTGCGAGACCCATACACCACAACCATCATCAAAAGTCTGCTATCGTTCAGTAAGAATGAAGCCCAATCTCTTAGCAACGCCGGTCTGAATGTGTCGTCGGAGCACATCACCTTAAATGATAACAAGTTTCACATGCTCATACCTGTCTGGTTCCTCTTCAGTTTCTTTCATCATTTCAAAGGAGTTCTCTGTGGCAAACATACTTTCCGCTTTACAAGAAGTCGAAACGATTCCAACGGCTATTACAGCACAGGTACGGCACGAGCAAAAATTACCGTAACCAATATGTTTTTAAAGGTAAAACATGTATTTCCCAATGATAAAATGAAATTGGAACTGATGGATAAAATAGCCAAAGACACCTCTATATTTCTCGCATACCGCAAATGGGACATATATGAGTTACCAGCACTCAGAGATATCAACAGAGATGTGTGGGCTGTTAAAACTGCAACCAACTTGGAAAGACCTCGATATGTGATTATAGCATTTCAAACAGATCGTAAGGATAACGTGAAGAAGAGGTCAGACTATTTCGATAACATTGGTATGTTGGACCTCAGAGTGTTTCTAAATTCAGAATGCTACCCTTATGAATCTATGAATATGGATTTTGAGAAATCGAAATATGCAGAAGCCTATAACATGTATACAGATTTTCAAAAAATCTTCTGTTATAAAAACATGTCGGAGCCTATCTTGAATTATGACGAGTTTAAAGACAGAGCTCTATTTGTGATTGACTGTCAGTACCAGAACGAGTCAATCAAGTCTTCAACGGTGGACATTAAGGTGGAGTTCATGAGTCACGCCAACTTCCCAAAAAATACTCGTGTTTATTGTTTGGTTATTCATGACAGTGTAATGGAATATAAACCTCTAACGGGTATCGTTAGAGCCATTATGTAATAATAGTATGTCATTTATGTATGTCATTTATGTATCAATATGTACAACTTAATTAATCCTAATAAATTTTTATTGTATGTAAATCAGTTGTTTTATTTTTATTTTGTTGCATTTTTATTAACCCCTTTCTGTAAGGTTAACAACTGTAAAAAACGTTGTTTATCCTTTGTAAGACCCCCTCTCTCTTACATCAGTTTGTTTCCTCAATACAAGAGAGAGAGAGACACTTGTTCAGTATGTGTTAAGTCGTGAAACAAGGATGACGTGTCTTGCTGTATGTAAGTACACTCTTCTTATTATGTCTGTTTGTATTCAAATAACAAATACAAACATAACCTTACTAACAATTGGATGGCAGGGTAATCAGCCTGTACAAGAGAGTGTGTGTTGGTTTTAGGTGTTAATACAGCTTGTTCTAACTTACTTAAATATTATATTTCTTCTGTTCAACAAGACGATTATTTTGATGTGTCACACATGTATGTAGCTCTAAGAATAGCTATACCGGAAGTGTCTACCGGAAGTAACATTTTTATTGAATATGCTTATAGAGTTTGCTTTGCTGAACAGCGTGTATGTATTGGTTCTATCGTACATCTCACGGATCTTCCGCGATAAGGGTTTGAAGTTTTTTATCTCAGTTTCTTGTAGACCTTGTTACGAAACATACATTTTTGAAGTCGGTTCCTTTCTATCACTTTCCATTGAAAAGATACAAGGATTTAAAGTTTTAGACCGGAAGTGGCCATTTTATTGTATATTCCACTTTGATTTGGCCTCCTTAACACCGTGCATGTATTGGTTCCAGCGTACATCTCACGGATCTTCCGCGATAAGGGTTTGAAGTTTTTTATCTCAGTTTCTTGTAGACCTTGTTACGAAACATACATTTCTGAAGATAGTTCCTTTCTATCACTTGTCGTTGAAAAGATACAAGGATTTAAAGTTTAGACCGGAAGTGGCCATTTTATTGTATATTCCAATTTGATTTGGCCTCCTTAACACCGTGCATGTATTGGTTCCATCGTACATCTCACGGATCTTCCGCGATAAGGGTTTAAAGTTTTTTATCTCATTTTCTTGTAGACCTTGTTACGAAACATACATTTTTGAAGTCGGTTCCTTTCTATCACTTGTCGTTGAAAAGATATAACGATTTAAAGTTTAGACCGGAAGTGGCCATTTTATTGTATATTCCAATTTGATTTGGCCTCCTTAACACCGTGCATGTGTTGGTTCCATCGTACATCTCACGGATCTTCCGCGATAAGGGTTTAAAGTTTTTTATCTCATTTTCTTGTAGAGCTTGTTATGAAACGATATATTTTTAAAGTCGGTTCCTTTCTATCACTTGTCGTTGAAAAGATACAAGGATTTAAAGTTTAGACCGGAAGTGGCCATTTTATTGTATATTCCAATTTGATTTGGCCTCCTTAACACCGTGCATGTATTGGTTCCTGCGTACATCTCACGGATCTTCCGCGATAAGGGTTTAAAGTTTTTTATCTCAGTTTCTTGTAGACCTTGTTATGAAACATACATTTTTTAAAGTCAGTTCATTTCTATCACTTGTCGTTGAAAAGATACAAGGATTTAAAGTTTAGACCGGAAGTGGCCGTTTTATTGTATATTCCAATTTGATTTGGCCTCCTTAACACCGTGCATGTATTGGTTCCTGCGTACATCTCACGAATCTTCTGCGATAAGGGTTTTAAGTTTTTTATCTCATTTTAGTAGCCATTTTTTAATTCTGCTTACTTAGACGAGTAACATGACACTAAACACGTGGTAGAAAGGAATTGAACCTGTAACCAACCATTGTTTCTAAGCTTAAGAGTTGAACCTGTTGTCCATTTTGTTTCTGAGCTTCTTTTGTTTTTGTCAGCGACCTCTATTGTCTCTACGATATTTGGTTATGTCTAATAACAAAAGCTTTATGAATGGTTTGTTTTAATAGGGGGCGTAACTTTCAATCATGGAGTCTTCGACCAATACCATTATTCTCGCTTATCAACCTCACTCTCATTTGTCGGCTCTAAAGGTTGGGGTGACGTAACTTTAAATAATGGAGTCTTCAACCATCTTTATCAGCAAAAGGCACCATCTTTAAGAACGAAAGCCGCCATTCTTTATCAGCGAAAGGCACCATCTTTAAGAAAGAAAGCCGCCATTTTTTATAATGTCAGCTTAAGGTATCACAGGCTTCCATCTTTCATTCCGCCATTTTGGTTCTTCCGTTTTGGTTCCGCCTCTAATATTAAACATTATTTTGTAAATCATCCATTTGTCTAATAATAAACTTTAATTATATTACATGTATGGTTTGTAATTAAAAGTCGTATATATATATACCAACCTAAAACAATAAATTAACAAGCGTCTGCTTAGCTTAACGGGTAGCATCGTTGCCTCCCATCTGAATGCCCCGGGTTCGAAACTCACCTGCACCAAATGGTTTTTTTCAAAATATAATAATTTGAAGTAATAGGTTAGACACTTATGTGATTGTCTGGCACAAGTCATGTGACGTCACTGTCTGGCCAAAGACAGGTCAATGACCTTAGAATGTTTACATAACAAGACTAAATGTGACTGTCTGGCCCAGGGCGTGGCTGGGCGCCGGGGCTGGCGCCGGGGCTTGGCGCCGGGGGCCGGGGCGTGGCTAGGCGCCGGGACCGGGGCTGGCGCCAGGGCAGGCGCCGGGGCCGGGGCTGGCGCCTGCGTCAGGTTGGCGCCAGGGCGTGGCTAAGCGCCGGCGCCGGGGCAAGCGCCAGGGCAGGCGCCGGGGCGTGGCTAGGCGCCGGCGCCAGTGACGTCACTTCCTGTCTAGCCCAAGTGTCGCAATACCTACTACTCACGATAACTTTAGAACCAATTGAGATATCGTTTTCAATTTGGTATACAGTTAGCATTCACAGTTCGGATTCTTTTTTGGGTAAAATCACTCCAGGGGGTAGTGGATTTATGGTGAAAATTAACATTTTTTCGTTCAAACTCGAGTAACATAACGCCTTAGGGTTTGTTTATTAGAAAACTTTCAATTTCACCAGACAACTGGTATTCTGTGGTGAAATTAAATTAGGGGCAGAATGTGTGGGCCTGGAATATCAGTACCAGAAATTTCGAATTTTTTTTTTCTAAAACGCCGTAAAAGCCTTAAACATATCGAAAACATTATTTCGAAATGAATATTTTTGTCTGTCGGTCGGTTGACCTGTAGGTCTGCGGTTTGTCTGTCCGTTAGTAGGAATAATAACTTTCTAACGACTTGAGATATCGTTTTTAAATTTAGTATATAGTATAGCAGCTGACGGTTTGAGTTGTTTTTGGGTAAAACCGCTTCAGGGTGTAAGGGATAAATGAGGGGTAATTTGTTGAAAATTGATCAATTTTCGTTAAAACTCGAGTAGTAAAACGTTTAAGGGCTTGTGTATCAGAACACGTCAAATTTCATCACTCATATAATATTCTGTAAGGAAATTGAAGTATCATGAATTTAGTTTTGAAAAAATATTACATTAGATTATTCATTGTATGCAGAATTTAGTTCATCCTCTTATTTTTTATAGAGAAATTCACATTTCACCATAAAATTAGTTGGGGTGAAGGCCTGAATGTATCACTGGTGTGGTGGCACAAAAGTAACAGAATAGCAGAATAACTCCGAAAGTTCAAGTCGCAGAGAAAAACATTCCAGTCAAGGCTTTTTCCCGGATATCTAATGACGACCTTGTATTTGATCTTGGCGATGACTTTCAAGGTCAACTTCATATTTTCCATGAAATTCAAGTAGGGATTGATCATGTAGATGTGAAATATTAAATAGTTTTGTAATTAAGCAATCGACATCAAATTTGGTGAACAGGTAGCTGTTAACAACCTGATATTTCGG
This sequence comes from Tillus elongatus, assembly GCA_964006375.1. NCBI lineage: Eukaryota > Metazoa > Arthropoda > Insecta > Coleoptera > Cleridae > Tillus > Tillus elongatus. The sequence goes on from OZ023262.1 coordinate 292,551,063, forward strand.
ATTATTTGTGAGTCATATCGCTTCAAAAAGAAAAGGGAAGAAATAGTGGGTTGATTGAGGAAATTGACACTTAAAAATCAAGCAAAATATCAGTTTAGACGTTTATGGGTATTATAGGAATACAAATATTTTCTTAGTGGACAAGTCATGGACTCTAAATTCATTTCATGTGAATTTTTTGAAATTTCAACAACACACCAGGAGGTCTCAAGGCCTTAATACTATCGTACCGTGGGTGTCGATAAGGAGGAAAGATGCAACATGTTAATTCTGGACTTGAAGGCTTGGAGGTTTGGAGGAGAAGGAAAAACATGTGCCGGCAAGGAGTTCCACAACTTGGAAGTCCTCGGGACACAAGAGCGGGCATAACAAGATGTTCTATGTCTGGTGACCTGGACAGTAAAAGGGTGCATTCGCTCTGTTCCCCTGGTAGATCTGTTGGGGGCAGCAGGTGGAGGAACTATGGAAGAAAACTCCTTTGAGCAGTGCCCGTGCAGAGATCTATAAAAGAGATAGACGTCACCAACGGCATGTCGGTGGGTAAGGAATGGCAGCCTTTGGGTGAGGGTAAGGTCACCGATGAGACTTATAGTTCTCTTCTAAATGGAGTCCAGGATAGTGAGTGTAGAAGCGGCAGCGGCAGCGGCACTCCAGATGTGGGAGCAGTATTCGAGGTTTGGCCTTATTTGTGAAGTATATAAGGTATAGAGATTATCTGATGAAAAGTATTTGCGAGCCCGGAAGAGGAAACCTAATTTCTTATCAGCCGCTTCTGCAATTGATGTGACATGTTGGTGCCAATTGAGATTTCGATACACATAAATGCCAACAAGTGAAAAGGACTAATTACTTTGAATAACTTGGTTATTCATTGTCTAGGGCTGGTGTATATCTTATGAGATAGAAAGCAAGACTGTTATTTGGTGAAGATTTCTACTTCCCCAATCTAATATTTTTTGGAGATCCACAGAGACAGAACCCTCCATGAGTCTGCGATCCTCAACTAATTGGGCTAAAGAGACAGGCTTAGAATATTGTATATTTGAGTGGAGGGTACTGTCAACCGCGTAACTGTGAACTGGGTTGGATGTGCTAAAAAGGAGGTCAATGATGTGGAGAAGAAACAAAGGAGGGGCTAAAGCTGAACCTTGAGGAACTCCTACATTAATTGGATACAGTTTAGAGGAATGGCCATCAGAAATGCTCCGGTTGGGGAGGAAATTTGCTGCCCAGGTACATGGTTTAGGTGGTAGGCCATAGGCCGGAAGTTTATTAAGCAGCGCTGCGTGCCAGACCTGGTCGAATGCTTTGAATATGTCTAGAGCGACAATCTGGGATTAACCGTGTAGTTCCATAGACTTGTTCCAAGAATGGGTGACAAAGGAAAGAAGGTCGGCAGTTGATCTGCGCTGACAGAATCCATACTGCCTGTCGTGGATTAGACTGTGTTTTTCAAGAAATTTTAGTAATTTGGTGTTTATATACTTTTCCATCACTTTAAAGACGACTGAAAGGAGAGAAATAGGCTTGTAGTTGCTAGGAAGCGCTTTGGATCCTTTCTTGGGGACGGGTTGTCCTCGAGCAGTTTTCCAGTTATTAGGAAATATGCCTCTATTGTAAAATGTCTGAAACAGATGAGCCAGGACAGGAGCAAGTTCTGGTGCGCATTTGTTGAGAAGAATTGCTGGATCTCGTCAAGTCCAGAGGCTTTCCTGGTATTAAGAGAAGAGAGCAGAATGTCTTTCTGAGGAGAGTAAATTATCACAGCTATGTGGAATCTATCATTCAACTTGCAGCACTATTTCGTAAGATAATTACTCATAAAAAAAAGGAAGAGTAAGAGCAGAAAAATAGTTTAAAACTGGAGTTGTTCAGTTCGATCATAAGCATTTTTTAGCTGAAAAGGTTGTATATATTGTGTTATTTTAATAAATGAATATCTAAAAGTCTGGACGCAGCAAGTGCGTTATGGTAGTAAATTTTCATAAAATTATTTTTAATACCAAATATGTTTGTTTTTTTAAAGAAAGCTGGCATCAAATTTGGTTACCAGTATAACTTTTATATTAGAAACAATGTGCTAGGTTTCATCAAAATAACTTTATTGTTTGAAAATGTACAAAAATTTCCGAAAGTAAACTTGTTGAAGTGCTCCCGAAAAAACCGGTTTCTTGGGTAACCTTATAGGTTAATAGCAAATTGAGCTATTCAATTTTGTAGCATTTAATGAAAATTCTTTACCATTACGCACTTGCTGCGTCCAGAATTTCTTTTCTTACAAAATGCATTATATTTCGATGGAAGTTAAAGAATGCAATAACATAAGGCGTGTTCGATTAAAAAAAAAGAAAATTTGTATCACCAACGACTTATGGGCCACCTGTGATTGTAGAAATATTTTTTTAAGATGTCACTCAAGACACTCTATAATTAATGTATACAATTTTTTTTGTATCTTGTATAATGGATATATTGAGCTTTATTGTTTTTTTACGAAAATTTGACAAAAATTATATACCATTAAACGATAAACTCTATAGCTAAGACTACTGCCAAGGATCAGAGAAAGGGTCTATTTGAAATGAGTTTTCTGAAAATATTTTAGTTTTTACTAAAATATTTTCAGAAAGGAAGGACATAACGGTTGAAGCTTCTTCTTGATACATTTTCTTTCCATAGCCCGTATTAGTTCCTGGTTCTTTGCCTAAATGTTGCCAATTTTGTCGTTTTAAATCGCCACTTTGACGTTTTGAGAAAAAAAACAATTTATTTTTCTTGAAACGCCTATAACTTTTTTGCCTTTCGACTTAGAGGGCTAAATTTTGGTACGTAGCTTACATATAATGATATAAACTCGCACATCAAATTTAGTTGCCCTTACTTTGTCATTTCTTGAGATATTATCCAAGCCACTTGCAAAAGGAAGGTACTCACCAAATTTAATGAATATCGGCCCATTATCTTTTGAGTTATCGGTGTGATACATACATACATACATACATATATATATATATATATATATATATATATATATATATATATATATATATATATATATATATATATATATATATGTGTGTTGACAAAGAGTTGTTATCTTGTTGATATCTTAGAGTCATATTTTCAACGTGTACGTGTTAGTTTTCAAGAGACTTGTTTTCATTAAATAAAAGTCTGGACGCAGCAAGTGCGTTATGGTAGCGAATTTTCATTAATTTGTGTAACTCAATTCTCTATAAACCTAGAAACTTGAGTTTTGGTGGAGTAAGGTATTTAGGATGGCAACGTGCCAATCATATTTAATCAAAATAACGGGTATTTTTTTGATACATTTTTTGTTTCGGAAAAATTAACTTTAAAATTTTTGCAGTATCACCATCGTTTCAACGCATGTCTTTGGGATTTTATTTTTAATTTGGAAAAAACTCTAAATACTGTGTACCAAATTACTTACAACTACAACATAGGTTTATTTGCACTATTTCTAGCCACATGTAAAGTCTCATTGCAGTTACTCTGATACAAAAATATAGCGTTTTCAAAATGTTATCTCTCAATTTCTCGTGTAAATAATATTTCGCTAGTTTGTGAAATATTTCATAAGTATGTCAAACTATGGGGGTGGTGTTGCTAAGAGATATTTACGTAAAGTCTTTCAAACTCTTTAGACGAATTACTAGTGGAAGGTCGCCTACACGTTAGAAACGACTGAGTTCTAAGAATCATCGGCAGTTTTTGTACCTGGACAATTTTGTAAAAACATCTATATTTTGCCAGAAGATATATGCATACAGTTTTAATCGAGACTTACTTTGCCTGAATAATATGCGAAACAAAACTCTAAAATTACAACTTTAAAACATACGACTGCACGGTAGGTGTGTACGTTTCACAGTGTGTCCAGCGAAGAGAATTTACGTGCCTCAATGATTCTTTTAATTAAGCAAATTTTATTGCGATGATATGTCTGGTCTGGGTACATGTGTACACAAATAGGCTTTAACAATTGAATACCAGGTTTGTTTTTCTCGTTGTTTTGATATATTAATATTTAAAGCTATGGACCGAGGTGTTCGTTCATCTATAAGTTAAAATCCTGTTATAGGAAGTCACTGTTTCGAAATTATATTTAAGCACTAGCGCTTTTATAATATCTCAAACATAAAATATCACTACTTCACAAATAAATATCCTGCTAGTTATCTAATCGCCCATACAAGGTTTGTTTCATAATTCCCAGAGTCTGGATAATAGAGAGTTGAAAGTTTTCCTAACCTGTTCCACAATTGGCTAAGTCTAACATAGACATTATATATATATATATATATATATATATATATATATATATATATATATATATATACAGGTGTCCCACGTCGAGTAATGTATTAGATTATTTCAAAAAATATACATTTTTGGTGCCTAAAATTTGTATATGGGGGTTTCCGAAGATGCTCTATTTAATGGAAATAATTTCCAAAATGGCGGACTTCCGGTAACACCGTAAATAGATATAAACATCGTTATTTCAAATAGAACACCCTGTATATTATTGTATTTTTAGAATACTCATCTAATTTTAGGTTAAAAGTTATTAGGGTATGCTCTCCCTATCTTCAACTCTTTTCGAGTTATGTCAATTTATTTGAAAATTCTGTTCAAGGGGAGGCTGATTTAATGAAGATGATTTCGTGTCGTGTTAGGATGCTGAAAATTCTTCAATTTGTCAGACACGTTCCAAGGCCATTAAGCTTCGACATGATTGTGAGGAAACATTGTTTCATATACAGGGTGTTTTGTAGGATGTATTAGAGTTTGGTGTGCCTTAAACTAGAATAACTCATTTATTTCAAATAAAACACCCTGTATATTATCTTCTCATTCAATAGAGCAGATAATTATATTTCAAACTGTATTAGCATTCCCTATACCTAAAGTTGATAATTGTCGAGATATTTGCGGTTTACCAAAAAATAAATAAAAAATTTAGGAATATGTCTAAAATCTGTATGAATTGTAAAAGTGCTATGTGATGTTTGACATTTTCACGTTTATTGTCAGTTTTATATTTATGTCATTCACAACGTGCGTTATTTTGTCTTTGTTGTCTGAATTAATAGGAATTCTACGTTATAATGGATAATGCCAGCTATTCAAACGAACAATTGCTGAACGTATTTTATTTTCATGGAGAGTGCAACAGAGTGGTCAGCAGAACATGTCGGCTGTTTAATGATAGGTATCCCGAGTCCTCGCCAATGACTGCGTTGAAATTCAGACGTTATGAAACCAAATTCTTGAGAACGGGAAGTTGCACGATTAAACAAACATCAAGATCAGTTCCAGTTACAGAAGACGAAGATACACAAATTTCTGTGTTGTCTTATTTCGAAGGCGTCAATACGTTCAGCTGAACATGACACGAACATAGCACGTTCCTCCATACAGAGAATATTGTCCAAGCATAAGATGCATAATTATAAATTTATAAGTGTACAAGCTCTGGACCCGAACGACCCAGCCCACCGAATTGAATTTTGTCATACTCTCCCTGAAAGACACCGCAACGATCCTTTATTTCTGAAAAGCATAATTTGGACCGACGAAACAAAGATGTCCCATGAAGGAATATTTAACAGACATAATATTCACTACTGGGCTCAAGACAATCCTCATGTCAAAAGAGAACGCTGTTTTCAGAGAAAATTCAGCTTCAACTTGTTTGCTCTTCTGATGGATGATAAAATATCGTACTGCATTTATGATAATAATGTGACAGCTGTGCAATACCTAGAGATTTTGCGAACCACTGTCTCTGATTTCTTGGACAATTTACCACTTACTGCGTATGTGAATTGTTGGTATCAACTAGATAGAGCTCCTGCGCATTATTCAGCAGAGGTGAGGAGCTTTTTAAATGATGAATTCGGAGAGAGGTGGATGGGACGCGGCGGAACATACAATTGGCCCCCACGATCGCCCGACCTCACTCTGGATTTTTACCTATGGGGTAAATTGAAATCAGATGTTTATGCGACTCCAGTCAACACTAGGGAAGAACTTGAAGATAGAGTCCGTAATTGTTTGGATTATATTGATCGCGCAGAAATACGGCGTACAACAAATGAAGGAGTTGTAATACGCTTAGAGCGATGTATTAGTGCGAATGGTACACAATGTGAATAATATCGATCATGAGTCTCTTAGCTAGTCATAATCATTTTCAACTTTCAATACTTTTGGTTATTCTCTGTTATTTGTTGAAATTTCATAAATATTAATTTTTTTTTTTTTTGGTAAACCGCAAATATCTCGACAATTATCAACTTTAGGTATAGGGAATGCTAATACAGTTTGAAAGAGAATTATCTGCTCTATTCAATGAGAAGATAATATATAGAGTATTCTATTTGAAATAAATGAGTTCTTCTAGTTTAAAGCACACCAAATTCTAATACATCCTACAAAACAATAATAACTATTTGTTTTTTAATATAGAGGTTATTTATGTTTTGCGAAATAAAAAATACTTTTTTCAAACGCAACACCCTATATATTTTGATTTTGGTGAATGTAGAATTTTATAAACTTTCTTATGATACCATATTTGTGTAAGTTAAATTAAATACCAAAAGAGGTACAACTGTTCGAAGTTTTTATTTTTATTTGAATGCGTGTCTGTGTTTTTTGTTTCTTTAACGTCGGCCTATTTCCGCGACTATGGCAAATCACCCATGCCAGGGAGCAGTTTCACCTCACTATCCTGGAAATTTTGCCGAACCCCTGCCTTTCTGTAAGGAGAGTAGGGATCTTTAACGTGCCCAACATTGCATGGACACGGGACCGACGGCTTTACGCCCCCTCCGAAGGGCGGAACGTGTAGACATTAAACTTGCTCAAATGCAATGCCAGAACCTCGGTTGATGTTAATGTTACAGTTTGTACTAAAAAAGTGAAAGGAAAACCCTGGGATCGCACTCAGTACCCTTCGGTTCAGAGGCACACGTTCTTACCCCTGAACCACCGAGGCTCTACGGAATATTACTAAAAGTGATACTTTTAATTTAAACAGACGTCGAAAATCGGGTTTAGAGGTCCTAATACAAGCTCATTGCAGAATTTCTCTCTTTGTATTATCATAAAAGAATATTCAAATTATGTGTTCTAGCTCCTTTTAAACAGAGCCCCGTAGTAAGAACGTGTGCCTCTGAGCCGAAGAGTACTAGATTCGATCTCAGGGTACTCCTTTCACTTTTTCAGTACATACTGTACAATTAACATCAACCGAGGTTGTGGCATCGTATTTGAGCAAGTTGTATGTCTGCACGTTCCGCGCTTCGGAGGGGGCGTAAAGCCTTCGGTCCCGTGTCCATGTGATGTTGGGCACGTTAAATATCCCTACCATCCTTACAGAAAGGCAGGAGTTCGGCAAATTTTCCAGGATAGTGAGGTGAAACTCCTCCCTGGCGTCGGTGATTGGCCATAGTCGCGGAAATAGGCCGACGGTAAAGAAATCTAAAAAAACACACATGCAGTTCCTTTTAAGAAAACCAATTTTGAATGCCCAGAACACAACTTTCTATGACGCCAGAAAATTAAAATTTGGTGAATCTAGGTACTGTAATTCTCTTTAAAAGAAACTTGCATAACAAATTTCATTAAAGTTAGAAAAGCTTATCAGAAGGAAACTCAATTCATACCCAAGAAGTCAATTTATTATTCCAATATCTTATCTACTTGAACAATTAATCAACAAATATTAACGTTAGTATTTTTATTCTTTGATTTCCATACAATCATTTACTATTTAACATCAAAACTGAACTGTCAAACCATGGTAAATAAACAAAACACGTTAATATACTTTAGTTTCCAAAATTTCATATTCAATATTAATTTCAATAGCAATCATTTACTACTAAACCTAAAACAGAACTGTCAAATCGTAACAAATAAACAGAACATGTTCTTATTATTTAGTTTTCAATTTTAAAAGCAATCTACAATCATCTGAAACTTTCTTTGACTTTGTGCTATTTTCAGACAAGAGTACATTGCATGGCAGCTATCTAGAAAGTAGACATAATTATTACTATTATAGTAACGAAAATCCACATCACATTCATCCAGTTTATCATCAGGACAGATGGAGTATTAATGTTTGGGCCGGAATTTTAGGAGGACACACAATAGAGCTATACTTTCTTAACAGGAACTTTAACGGTAAAATATTTCTGAGATTTTTAGAAGATGATTTGCCGGAGCTTTTAGAATATATCCCAAGAGATGTTAAACCGTGGATGTGGTTCCAATTAAACGGTGCTCCGGCCTATTTTGAAATTAGTGTACGGGAACATTTGAACAGAAGTTGCTGTAATCAATGACTAGGACGAGGAAGTCCACGCAACTGGCCGGAAAGTCAATATATATATATATATATATATATATATATATATATATATATATATATATATATATATATATATATATATATATATATTGTATTCATATTTAAAAAGATTAACAAACAAAGCGAAACGAGAACATCTTAAAACCAATTGAAAAAGTAAATACGTAGTAATAAATATGTAGATTCACATAACACGAAACGTACACACAAACAAATCACAATCATTAAAATCGTCATGGAGAATGTTGAAATATAATTGTAAAAAGAGAAGTTCAATCAGTTTGTCGAGTCAAACGTAGATATGTATGTATATCATGTATCAACCAAGCATTTGTTAAGTAAGGTTGCATGCCTTAACAATGTAATTTAAATCCATACTATAAATTTAGGTATGCGTTCCTTAAAAACCATATATATATATATATATATATATATATATATATATATATATATATATATATATATATATATATATATATATATATACAGGGTTACAACTAATTAATTGCTCACTATTGGCATCTCAGTAACAGTAAGAGATACAGAGTGGGTTAAATTATCAAAAAGTTGAGTAAATTTTAGCTGATACAATATCTGAAAACAAATTTGGAATATCTCGATTCGTTCCTGAAATATCCCAAAAAAAAACTCAAAAATTCAATTTTCAAAATTTTACAATAAATCCCTTATTATCAAAATGGGCTCCTAATTTTTGCTGTGTGAGAATAATTTGATATGAGCAACCAACTGACGGCATCAGAATTGATGTGTCTGCTCTAATTTTTGCGCAGCGAAAGTCAACTTCCTTTTTCTCTTATGGCCGCCATATTGGATTTTTAATTTTTCAGATGGCAAAAAAAATCACCTTTCGAATAGTATAACACACTTCATACTTTTCTTCATAAACATTGTACAAATAAATAAATAAACTAATTATGGTCCAAATATCAAGTAGGTATGTGCTATTGTATTATCCACATTCGTTATTTGTCAAAATGTCAGCACAAAAGATCTTAATTAACAGAATAAAATCATATTAACCATAGATACTAACGAAACTTACAACTAGCAAATAAACAAACTAACAATACATAACAAATACTTCCTACTAAATGATAAATGTGTGTAGTGTTAATGAAGATATTCAGAATGTCTTCCATTGTTATTTATGCATTGACGAACCCTCTAGCGCATACCTTGGGTTGCTGGTCTTATCATAGCAGGAGATATGGAGCAAATTTTATCTATTATAATATTCTTTAACTCTTCTTCGTTGTCAAAATGCTCAAGGTAAACACAATTTTTGACATATCCCCAGAATAAGTAATCCATTGGGTTTAGATCTGGGGATCTTGTCGGCATGCGAGCGGGTCTATTATCGCCTATCCATCTATTTCCAAACCTCTGGTCTAGATAAGCTTTTACGGCTCGGCGATTGTGTGCAGGTGCACTGTCTTGCTGAAACCATATGTAGGCTCTTTGTTGCAAAGGGAGGTTATATAAAAATTACATAAGGTTATTAGTTTACAGAAGAAGGTATCTGTCGTCATTCAATCTATTGCTTATGAAAAATGGTCCTATAACTGGATAGTCTAAAAAGCACCACCAAACGTTTACACTCACCCTATTTTGATGTCGCGACTCATATAAAAGATGAGGATTCTCTGAACTCCGGTAACGACGATTCTGTCTATTAAACAAACCATTATTTGTAAATGTACTCTCATCTGGCCACAATATGTTAGCTCTGAAAGCATTGTGTATTTGCAACTTCCTAGCAAACCATTGGCAACACTGCAACCGCCGGTCGTGATCTGGCTCATAAAGTGTTTGCATTATGGTGTATTTATAAAGATGGTATTTATGTTTTTTCAGAATCTTTTACACTAGCTGCTGGCTTATTCCACATTCTCTCGCAATATGTGTTCCGGATAAGTTGGAATTTATACTAACTTGAGCAAGAGCACTGATTTCGTCAGTACTGGGTTCCACATTGTAGGAACACGCTTTCTCATCAAAGTACCAGTTTCCTCCATAACTCTTGCTATTCTGGCGAAGATATGCCGACTTGGCTGCACACGTTCTAAATATTTTTCTTGGTATAACTGGAAAGCACGGGTCGAATTTGTAAAACTTAGGATGTCTGCTTCATACATATCTTTTCTCTCTTCCACAGTAAAGCGAACCATTTTGGAAATACAATTTTAGAACAAATTTAACATAAGTCTTAAAATGAAATGTTTTTAATGCATAAATCAAGTAGAAGATTTCAAACTGACAGTTCAAATAAATTCTAACAACAAATTACAAAACAATGACACATATTTACTTGATATTTGCGACCATAATTATTTTTTTATTTATTTGTACAATGTTTATGAAGAAAAATATGAAGTGTGTTATACCATTCGAAAGGTGAATGTTTTTGCCATCTGAAAAATTACAAATCCAATATGGCGGTCATAAGAGCAAAAAAAGTTGACTATCGCTGCGCAAAAATTAGAGCAGATACGTCAATTCTGATGCCGTCAGTTGATTGCTCATATCAAATTATGCTCACACAGCAAAAATTAGGAGCCCATTTATGGTAATAAGGGATTTATTGTAAAATTTTGAAAATTGAGTTTATCAGTTTTTTTCAGAATATTTCAGGAAAGGCTCGACATATTAAAAATATATTTTCAGATGTTGGATCAGATAAAATTTGCGCAACTTTTTGGTAATTTAACCAACTCTGTATCTCTTACCGTTACTGAGATGCCAATAGTGAGCAATTAATTAGTTGTAACCGTGTATATATATATATATATATATATATATATATATATATATATATATATATATATATATATATATATATATATATATATATATATATGTGTGGGTTGTTTGCATAGAAAAAATTTTTGAAGTTGCCCAAAAGAATAAAATATGGTTGTAATTATTTAGGTATATTACACATTGTAAGATAAATAAGTGGACTAAAATACAGTTAAAGACTGAATGACTGTTTGTAACAATTGTAAATGATTTTCAAAAACAATTTAAGTAGAGAATGTAAAAACGATATGTGTAAACGGAGAGTTTGTAATACAAAGTCAATATTGGCTTTTATAAAGAAGTAAGACAAGGCAAATACAGAAGTAAAGCATGCATGGACTAATTTAAGTGTGGAAAATATACAAAAATTTACTTCTAAAGACAGTAAACAATGATCTAAAGACTCACAAATAAGTAAAGACACTATCATTGAAATTAACCAAAAGGGTATAAATAAATCTCAAAGTATGTATCGAAGTAAGACTAGATGCATTCTCGCAACAATTAGAACCGTAGACCGGTTTCGCTCTCATTGGAGCTCTTCAGTACGGCATACTAATTGTAGCAAAAATGCACCAAAAATAACACGGCTATCGTATAGCCAGTCTCAAAACACTAAGTGAGTGGTGAACGTGTCGCCACCTAGTTCGGAACCAAGTACTATGTTGTCACGCCCGCTCCAAATAACACAGAGTATTAAAAATAGAGACGGTATACAACTAACTAACAATTTAAAAAATTGTTAGCCCTGGCCCATTTCTACCCCAATATAGGGACAAAGTGTGTAAGACTAGATGCATTCTCGCAACAATTAGAACCGTAGACCGGTTTCGCTCTCATTAGAGCTCTTCAGTACGGCATACTAATTGTAGCAAAAATGCACCAAAAATAACACGGCTATCGTATAGCCAGTCTCAAAACACTAAGTGAGTGGTGAACGTGTCGCCACCTAGTTCGGAACCAAGTACTATGTTGTCACGCCCGCTCCAAATAACACAGAGTATTAAAAATAGAGACGGTATACAACTAACTAACAATTTAAAAAATTGTTAGCCCTGGCCCATTTCTACCCCAATATAGGGACAAAGTGTGTAAGACTAGATGCATTCTCGCAACAATTAGAACCGTAGACCGGTTTCGCTCTCATTAGAGCTCTTCAGTACGGCATACTAATTGTAGCAAAAATGCACCAAAAATAACACGGCTATCGTATAGCCAGTCTCAAAACACTAAGTGAGTGGTGAACGTGTCGCCACCTAGTTTGAGACTGGCTATACGATAGCCGTGTTATTTTTGGTGCATTTTTGCTACAATTAGTATGCCGTACTGAAGAGCTCTAATGAGAGCGAAACCGGTCTACGGTTCTAATTGTTGCGAGAATGCATCTAGTCTTACACACTTTGTCCCTATATTGGGGTAGAAATGGGCCAGGGCTAACAATTTTTTAAATTGTTAGTTAGTTGTATACCGTCTCTATTTTTAATACTCTGTGTTATTTGGAGCGGGCGTGACAACATAGTACTTGGTTCCGAACTAGGTGGCGACACGTTCACCACTCACTTAGTGTTTTGAGACTGGCTATACGATAGCCGTGTTATTTTTGGTGCATTTTTGCTACAATTAGTATGCCGTACTGAAGAGCTCTAATGAGAGCGAAACCGGTCTACGGTTCTAATTGTTGCGAGAATGCATCTAGTCTTACACACTTTGTCCCTATATTGGGGTAGAAATGGGCCAGGGCTAACAATTTTTTAAATTGTTAGTTAGTTGTATACCGTCTCTATTTTTAATACTCTGTGTTATTTGGAGCGGGCGTGACAACATAGTACTTGGTTCCGAACTAGGTGGCGACACGTTCACCACTCACTTAGTGTTTTGAGACTGGCTATACGATAGCCGTGTTATTTTTGGTGCATTTTTGCTACAATTAGTATGCCGTACTGAAGAGCTCTAATGAGAGCGAAACCGGTCTACGGTTCTAATTGTTGCGAGAATGCATCTAGTCGTACACACTTTGTCCCTATATTGGGGTAGAAATGGGCCAGGGCTAACAATTTTTTAAATTGTTAGTTAGTTGTATACCGTCTCTATTTTTAATACTCTGTGTTATTTGGAGCGGGCGTGACAACATAGTACTTGGTTCCGAACTAGGTGGCGACACGTTCACCACTCACTTAGTGTTTTGAGACTGGCTATACGATAGCCGTGTTATTTTTGGTGCATTTTTGCTACAATTAGTATGCCGTACTGAAGAGCTCTAATGAGAGCGAAACCGGTCTACGGTTCTAATTGTTGCGAGAATGCATCTAGTCTTACACACTTTGTCCCTATATTGGGGTAGAAATGGGCCAGGGCTAACAATTTTTTAAATTGTTAGTTAGTTGTATACCGTCTCTATTTTTAATACTCTGTGTTATTTGGAGCGGGCGTGACAACATAGTACTTGGTTCCGAACTAGGTGGCGACACGTTCACCACTCACTTAGTGTTTTGAGACTGGCTATACGATAGCCGTGTTATTTTTGGTGCATTTTTGCTACAATTCGTATGCCGTACTGAAGAGCTCTAATGAGAGCGAAACCGGTCTACGGTTCTAATTGTTGCGAGAATGCATCTAGTCTTACACACTTTGTCCCTATATTGGGGTAGAAATGGGCCAGGGCTAACAATTTTTTAAATTGTTAGTTAGTTGTATACCGTCTCTATTTTTAATACTCTGTGTTATTTGGAGCGGGCGTGACAACATAGTACTTGGTTCCGAACTAGGTGGCGACACGTTCACCACTCACTTAGTGTTTTGAGACTGGCTATACGATAGCCGTGTTATTTTTGGTGCATTTTTGCTACAATTAGTATGCCGTACTGAAGAGCTCTAATGAGAGCGAAACCGGTCTACGGTTCTAATTGTTGCGAGAATGCATCTAGTCTTACACACTTTGTCCCTATATTGGGGTAGAAATGGGCCAGGGCTAACAATTTTTTAAATTGTTAGTTAGTTGTATACCGTCTCTATTTTTAATACTCTGTGTTATTTGGAGCGGGCGTGACAACATAGTACTTGGTTCCGAACTAGGTGGCGACACGTTCACCACTCACTTAGTGTTATGTATCGAAGTGCTAAAATTAAAGACAATGAGCTAATTCACAAAATTATTAGCAAAATTTGTATACAAATCGAAATGGAAATATAAATTTAAGATGTTTTGTTTAATTTAGAATTTGTTAAATTATTATTTAGTTTTATTTGGAAGTAAATTCTAAAACTTTTTCTGCTGGTTATTATTCAAAAAACATTTGTCGTTTTAAAGAAAAACCCGAATAAATAAAGACATATTTTATCAATGTTACTTAAAACTGAAAATCATCAAAATTTCAATAGATGCCTATGAAATTATCATTTTTAACCATTTCTATAACTTATCGGGGGCAATTTTTTTATTTCTGTTGTTTGTTTTCTAATAAATTATACTTATTCACACTTTTTCCCTGATTGACAAATTTGACGTATACATAATTTTATTGGCAAATATGGAATTTTCTATGATTTTTAGCATATCGATAAAATATGTTTCTCTCTGGTTATTTGTGTTTTTCTTGAAACCAACAAAGTTTTTTGAAAATAACAGGAGTAGCAAAAGTTTTATATTTAAATGCCTCATAAAATGAAACAATACTTTATTAAATCCGGTAATATGTTAAAAAATGGTGACATTTTAAGAGTGCATCACTCCTAATCAACCCTTTCAAATGCCTTAATTGAACTCTACTTACCATCGATTAAGGCTCTTGATATACTCAGAATATGTATCAAATTTGATTTTTCTAAGTTAGAGTATTACGCAGATATTGATTTTTTTCGAAATTGAAAACCTCACTTTGAAGGCCTATAACTTCTCAGTGATGCAACTTAGTATAGGGGTAAGTTGCGTTCAATCACCACATTTTAGGTTTACCTACATGCCCCTGCTCTGTTTCGGTTCTTATGCGAAACACACTGTGTACATTTTTTGAATGACACAAATTAAATAAATGCAAATACACACAGTACAGCAAGAACAACGCAGTGTAAAGAAAACTATCGAGCGAAAACAACTACTCCCCTGGATAATATTACTACAGGCGTTGAATCACGTCACAACTGTAATAGAAAACTGAAAAAAAAAACAGCTAATGGCTATCCCAAAATCCAAATTTAAAGACTAGTTTAAAAAAAACTCTGGACGCAGCAAGTGCGTTATGGTAGTGAATTTTCATAAAATTATTTTTTTAATAGCAATAATGTGTGTTTTTTTAAGAAAGCAGGCATCAAATTTGGTTACCAATATAATATATATAGTAAAAACAATGTGCCATGTTTCATCAAAATAACTTTATTGTTTGAAAATGTACAAAAATTTCCGAAAGTAAAGTTAAAGTGTTCCCGAAAAAATTCGTTTCTTGGTCAACCTTTTGGGTTAATAGCAAAATGAGCTCTTTAAATATTAAGCATTTGATCAAAATTCGCTACCATAACGCACTTACTGCGTCCAGATTTTTTTTTCTTACAAACATGCATTATATTTCGATGGAAAATGCAAAAATTCAATAACATAAGGCGTGTTTGATTAAAAAAAAAAAGAAAATTTGTATCACCAACGACTTATGGGCCACCCTGTGATTGTAGAAATAATTTTTTAAGATGTAGCTCAAGACACCCTATAATTAATATATACAATTTTTTTTCATATCTTGTATAATAACAGATATATTGAACTTTATTGATTTTTTTACGAAAATTCGACAAAAATTATATACCATTAAACGATAAACTCTATAGCTAAGACTACTGCTAAGCGTCAGAGAAAGGGTCTATTTGAAATGAATTTTCTGGAAACATTTTCTTAAAATGAAGAACAATGACGGTTGAAACTAAGACTTCAGGGTTTGTAAAACATTCTTCTTGAGACACTTTATTTCCATAGCCCGTATTAGATTCAAGTTCTTTTCCTAAATGTTGCCAATTTTGACGTTTAAATCGCAACTTTGACGTTTTGTGAAAAACCTCAATTTATTTTTCTTTAAATGCCTATAACTTTTTTGTCTTTTGACATACAGAGCTAAATTTTGGTATGTTGCTTAACTATAAGGATGTAAACCCGCGTACCAAATTTGGTTGCCCTTACTTTGTCAATTCCGGAGATATAAATTTTTTTTGAAAGAAAACACAAAATTTTCCGGGAAAACCTGGACCGATTTTCCTGGCTAACAAACTTATCCAAGCCATTTGTAAAACCAAGGTATTCACCAAATTTAACCAAAATCGGCCCATTATTTTTTGAGTTATCGGTGTGATACATATATATATATATATATATATATATATATATATATATATATATATATATATATATATATATATATATATATATATATATATATATATATAAACATATAAAAATTTTAACTGACCCCGGGAATGTGTTCTGGGGGGCCTAATTAGTGCTCATTTGAAGAAATTTATTCAAAAGTCGGGATCTCCTCATTAGTGAATTTTTTTAAAGAAAATTCACTAAAAAAGTAGAAGAAGCGCTCCAAATTATAGTGGTTTGCTAAATCAATATTCCGACCGATATCAAAGCAACTCTAAATTAGATACTTGTACATATTTTGTTTGTGGTTGCCTACAAAGTTTTTAGGTCATCGAGTGTAGCGGCTGCTGAAAAATCTATTAACATTTCTATCCACTCTCAAACATCAATGTAACATACTTTAAAAATAAAAGTTATACCGACATACTAATTTTTAACAATTAAATAATAACGAAAAAATCATTACATTTTAGATAAAAAAAACATACCATCATTCCAGGAGGTCCTAGCAAGCCTTGTGGTCCAGCTGGTCCTACAGCTCCAGGTGGACCAGGTTGTCCCGAAATTCCTGGCTGTCCAGGAGGTCCTTGATGGCCCTTAGTACCTGGGGGTCCTTCAGCTCCTGGTATACCTGGAGGACCTGGGAGACCTGGTATACCTCTTGGGCCGGAAAACCCTCTGGGACCCTAAAAATTTTTCTGTTACAGATTTGATTTACAACACAAATATTTTAGGAGCCTATAACAAATATATCAGTACGTTGTAGCGGCATTTAAAATTTAAGATGAAAATCATTATAAATATTGGAAAAATCTTAGTTTCTTTAACATGAACCATTGGATTTATTATTTCTTTCAAGTCTTTCAGCCCCATCTGGTGGTTTTTCTTAATAGGGGTATGTGTTTGAATGTCTACAATGTTCAGCTTTTAGTCAAGATTTAGCTTAATATTTAACTAATCGACTCCCCTATGAAAGTACTGTCTTGTTTAAAAGTTGAATCGTAAATAGAACCTAAATAATTTTTTACTAGCGAATTTCCGTAGAAAAAATTTGCTAGTAAGGAGATCCCGAATTTCAAATTTAGAAAAAATTCTTCAAAAGAGCACCAACTAGGATTTTGAAGAAAATTCACTATTGTAACCAAATTTGGTACGCAAGTTTCTTAAACATAGCGTACATGATTTACCCAAATTTAGTTCTCTATAAAGCTATGATCATTTAAAAAAAAATCAGTCCCACTGAATGTCAAAGGATGTCAGAATGTCATGATAATATTTGTGATTAATAAAATGTATTGCACATTACAGACAAAAATAAACTTTTTTTTGGTGCAGAAAGGTAAAAAAGTTACAATAGAAGCTTTCAAAATGTTCTGCTTTTTCTCATAGAAGAGTCAACCTTTCGCTTTGTAATGTCAAAACTGGTGTCTTTCAAATAAACATGCTAAAACGAAGGCTGATTTTGGACAACTAACGTTGATTAAGAGAGTTTTACGTTTCTTTTTCAAAGGCTGTTGTTCTTCATTTGACTAAACCATTTGCAGAAAAATTATTTCAAGTAGACCCTTTCTACGATTTTATAGCAACAGTTTAAGTGATACAGTTTGTGATTTAAATGTGTTATAATTTTTTGTTTCACAAAATAAATTTATACAAACTCTTTCGTCAATAAATCGATAAACGGATAAAATATATACAACTGGTAGTAACAGAATGCAGCAAGCGAGTTCTGGCAGCGCATTGTTTACACCAAACGCATTAAAAAAGTCGCAGCAAGTGCGTTATGGTAGTGAATTTTAATAAAATGCTTCAAATTTGGATAACTTAATTTTATATAAACCTATAAAGTTGAATTTTGGTACGTACTAATGTCTTTCTCAAGGCAATATATCCACCAAATTTCATTAGAATACCATTGTAATTTTTGGCGAAAAAAATTTTGTTCGAAAGAAAACTCAAAATTTTCCCGGAAAACCTTGTCCGATTTTCCTGGGTAACGAACTCGTTCAAGCCATTAATAAAAAAAGGTACTTGCCGAGTTTCATTCAAATCGTGTAATTGTTTTTTGAGTTATCGGTTGGATATATATATATATATATATATATATATATATATATATATATATATATATATATATATATATATATATATATATATATATATATGTATATATATATATATATATATATATATATATATATATATATATATATATATATATATATATATATATATATATATATATATATATATATATATACACCTCTAAAATATGGGATCTTCATTTTACCAGCAAATTTTACAATATCTTCATTTGTTAGAAGTCTTGCTGGTAAACGACCTATTCGTTTTTTGGCTTTTGCAGATACAACCCATAGCTGCCGCGTTGTTTCTTCAGATACAGACCTTTGCCGAGTCTCTTGCATTTTGGTTTTAATTTCAAACCGCTGTCTCTCTTACCCATTGCGATCGCTTCAATTGTCTTGTGACGTTCTTCTTCCTCCAGTTTGTGCTTGGCAGCTTTAGCGTCTTTAACTGCCTTAGCAATACCAGCAGCACCACCGCCCAGAGCACCAAGAGCTGATATACCACCAAATATAAGAGGTAACAGTGGAGGGAAGCCTCCGCTTTTAGGTATTGGAATAAGTCGAGTTTTCAGCACATTCTGACGCCCACCAATCTGTATATAACTTATATTATAACTTCTTCAATCAGACTAAGAATGTTTTTAAAGGGAACTTTCTACTTCGGTTTTGAGTTGGTTACATCAAGACCCATACCAAGCTCTATTTTAACTTTCATGGTGTTTGTAACGCTCCCAGCGGCTAACTTTTCACCAAAACTTGCGTCCTTTGACTTGACTCTCTCCCAAGCTATATATATATATATATATATATATATATATATATATATATATATATATATATATATATATATATATATATATATATACATACAAAAATTGAAAGTGACCCCGGATATGGGTTCTAGGGGTCCTAGTTAGCGCTCATTTGAAAACATTTTTGGAAAGTCTCACCATCGATACCGCTCTATTAGTGAAATTTTTAAAATAAAAATTCACTAATAATTGGACTTAAGGGAACATATACACTTTGTATCCAGGCTAGCCTATGCACATTCAGCAGCGACGCATACACCATACTGCTGACGAAAGTGATGCACTTGTGTGTGGGCATCTATATCACTACGCATATGTATGCGTGCACACCGCTGAATTCACACGTTCGGGCACACCAATAGAAACACTAACTATAAGTTGCCCATTTAACACTAAAGTAAACTACTCTAAATAACATGAAGTAACTAACTATTGCGAGTCCAAACAATACAAAATAACAATATAAAACCGTCAAGTAAACTAGTCTAAATAAAATGAAACAACTAACACCAGCCTAAATAACTCAAAGTAACAATACAAAAACGTCAAAGTAAATAAAGCCGGAAACCAAACAACCAACCACACATACGTCAGTTGCAGGACCCAGTCCTCACATATGTTGCATATACATACCACACAAATACTCAAAAAAAAAATACAGAATATAAAAGCATCAAATACTTATTGACATCACAAATCAAAAACGTTGCACATATAAAACTCTCCAATACACCTCACATACTCGGGGTCAGGAATCAGGATTAAGAGCCCTCGTCAATACCGTGTTTGAACTCAGGATAACGTGCATTAGTTCCCTTTTAAACTTGTTTATATCTGTCAATGATCTTAAACTGCCTGGAAGAGCATCACAGAATCTAATATTGTTGAGATAATAGGTTAGTCCAATCTTTTTTTAGCCCGATAAGTTCTCCACATGCTTTAATGGCCTCTAGTGCTGTACGAGTGCTCAATTCATTGCAACAATGGTTGGTTTTCCTAATGTTCATTATCAGTGCATAACTGTAAACCTGCGAAATATCCATCGCCTGGTCTCTAACTAAAGTTGCTCTGTAGGATGCGTGTTAGGCTTGTGGTAAATCAATTTGAGAATTCTTTTTTGTAGAATCCCTAACTTACATATATGAGTGTATGCGGTGCCCCCCCCCCCCTCGCAAGAATGCCATATCGCAAGTCAGCTGGCACCAATGCATAACATAGCACTATTAGGTGTTTTTGATATATTAGACCTTGCATGTGTTTGAAAGCATTTAATGAGCATCTCAGTTTTTTTGGCTAAACTATCTATGTGACTGTTTCATCTGAGATGTTGATCTATCGTGATCCCCAAATACTTGACGGATTCCGAAGGTTTATCTCATACTTTCTACCATCCATGGTGAAAGACACTTCGGTGTGTTCTGGCAAACCATTCTTATATACCGAAGAGGCTATATAAGCGGACTTCTTTAAGTTAATATAAAGCAAATTTTGTCAAGCCATCTCCTTTAATAGTTGGAAATTTCCTCTCAAATGACTCCTCTAGGTCACCCCATGAGTCTCCTTAGTAAACAATCGCTGTATCGTCAGCAAAACCTACAATATCACCCCCACATGAAACATCAAACAGCGCGTTTATGTAAATATTAAACAAAGTTGGCCCTAGAACTGTGCCCCGCGGTATGCCATGGAGAACGCCCTTTGGTCTACTCAGGCCATCCCACACTCTAACACTCTGACTTCTGTCCGTCAAATAATCTCCAATCAATCTCCCCGCATTGCCCCTAAATCCAAGGTCTTCCAACTTCTCCAAAAGCAGTTTATGGCTAACTGTATCAAAAGCCTTTTTAAGGTCAAGAAAAATATAAATGCTTTTTTTACGTTGTTCAATGGACTCATAAATTACAGATATTAGTGCTGCGGTGGCATCGTCTCTACTTTTTCCCTTAATAAATCCATATTGTCTTCCATTGAGCATATTATATTTCGAAAAGTACTTAAAACATTTAAATGAAAATTCGCTATTGTAACGCACTTACTACCTCCAAACCTTTTAGTAGTTTATTAATCATCACAATTAAACATATTATGCCTTACAAAAAAACTGCGTTTGTGTTTGTATTAACATGATTGTGTAAAATTCCTTCAAAAATCAAACTCTTAAAACTCCTTTCGTTTAAACTAAATACATATATGGTGACGTCTTCTCTGGCTTTACAACTGCCTAATAAATTATTTTTTTATCAATATGAAACTCATCTGTACCAATTTTCTTGACATAACGTCATATACTTGTTCAGATATTGAAAAAAAAAACGAAACTCAATTTCTCACTTTAACACCCTGTATCTATTTGAGTTTTAAGTTATGGGCTGGTAGGACCAAACAGCAATATTTTCGTGCCAAGAATATACTGTTGTTCTGTTTACCACGACTCTGTAAAATTAACTATATTATTAAGATACACTTACCATTTCTCCAGGTAGTCCCGGTAGACCAGGCTGTCCATCTTCTCCAACCATACCATCGTGTCCAGGCAATCCACGTGCTCCAGGAGCACCTGCTTCTCCTCTCTCTCCTTTATCACCGGGAAGTCCTGGTAATCCCAAAGCACCTTGTTCCCCTTTGAGACCCGGAGGGCCTGTGGCTCCACGCTCCCCATCAATACCAGCCCTACCGCGGCGACCTTCCCTGCCAGGTGGACCTGGAATGCCTTGTGGCCCTTGGGGACCCTAAAACATACGTAAAGAACATTCTAATTTCAGCATTTACCAATGTTGTAGGTCACAAGTAATACAAAATTAAATTATTTGATACTAGTTAATTCTTTGCCCATATTAAAAAAAATCGTACTTACCCTCTCCCCAGTTTCACCGGGTTCTCCTTTAGTACCTTCTGGTCCCAGCAACCCTTGTGGTCCTTCAACACCCGTCAAACCCATGGGTCCTTCGATGCCGCGCATGGCCATCTTAAAAAACATTAATATTTAAAAGGAGGCAAAGAAGTGAAACTAAACCCAGTAAAATGTACAACATACATGCCCTATTAAATATTAATTTACTTTCAGCACAGCATACCAGATGTTTTATGAAATTCAAAGTTTTCTAATAAACAAACCCTAAAACCTTCTTTTACCCGAGCTTTAATGAAAAAATGTGAATTTTCACCAAATGATTCCTCATTTTCCCTCTGCCCCTGGAGCGATATCACCCAAAAACAATCCTAACCGTTCGCTCGTCGGTTGCTAACTGTATACTAAATTTGTATACGATATCTCAATTCCTTCAAAAGTTATCGTGCCTACTAACAGACAGACGCACACAGCGACATAACACGTTTTCGCTCCGAAATCAAGTTTTTTATATATCTTGAGACTTTGTACGCCATCTTGGCAAACAAATTTGAAATTTTTGTCACTGATACCATAGTTCTACCCGCTGTGACGATGAGGAAGTAAAATTATGGACAACATATTGCAATGAATGTTTCTAGACATATGAGTAATGGAGGTACTAAATAAAACAGCACATTACAGAAATAGACACGAAGATAATGTTTAGTCTGGCATGCGTTAAAATCTGAAGTTTGGTGATTGTGAAATATAATTCCAAGATTTATATTAACATACGACGGTCTATTCATAAGTACCCGTGGTTGAGACAGGTGGCGTTGCTGAGTGAAGTATGCATTACCGTCGTGTACTGTCATCTGTCAAACGACACCATACTAAATTTTAGACTGATTCATTGATTAGTTATTAGTTGTATCACATGTGCTTCGTATCTATCGATAACATGGAAAAAGTGCAATATGGATTTTTTTAGATTTCAACAACACACCACGAGAGCTTACAGCCTAAATACTACCGTACCGTGGGTGTCGACAAGGAGGAAAGAGGCAACTTGTTAATTCTGGACTTGAAGGTTTGGAGGTTCGGGGGAGAAGGAAAAACATGAGCCGGCAAGGAATTCAACAACTTGGAAGTCCTCGGGGCAAAAGAGCGGGCATAACAAGATGTTCTATGTCTGGTGACCTGGACAGTAAAAGGGTGCATTCGCTCTGTTCCCCTGGTAGATCTGTTGGGGGCAGCAGGTGGAGGGACTATGGAAGAAAGCTCCTCTGAGCAGTGCCCGTGCAGATATCTATAAAATAGAGAGAGAGAGGTCACCAACGGCACGTCGGTGAGCAAGGGATGGCAGCCTTTGGGTGAGGGTAGCGTCACCGATGAGACATATAGCTCTGTTCTGAGTGGAGTCCAGGATAGCGGGTGTAGAAGCGGCAGCAGCACCCCAGATGTGGGAGCAGTATTCGAGGTTTGGTCTTATTTGTTAAGTATATAAAGTATAGAGATTAGCTGGTGAACAGTATTTGCGAGCCCGGAAGAGGAAACCTACTTTCTTAGCAGCCGCTTCTGCAATTGATGTGACATGTTGGTGTCAATTGAGATTTCGATCCACAGAGATGCCAACAAGTGAAAAGGACTCATTACTTTGAATAACTTGGTTGTTTATTGTTATGGGTCTAGGGCTGGTGTATCTCTTATGAGAAAGAAAGCAAGACTGTGATTTGGTGGGGTTGAATTGTACAAGATTTCTACTTCCCCAGTCTAATATTTTTTGGAGATCCACGGAGATAGAACCCTCCATGAGTCTGCGATCCTCATTTAATTGAGCTAAAGAGACAGGCTTAGAATATTGTATATTTAAGTGGAGGGCGCTGTCGTCCGCGTAACTGTGAACTAGGTTGGATATGTGCTAGAGAGGAGGTCATCGATGTGGAGAAAAAACAAAGTAGGGGCTAAAGCTGAACCCTGAGGAACTCCTGCATTAATTGGATACAGTTTAGAGGAATGGCCATCCACGACAACAGAAATGCTCCGGTTGGAGAGGAAATTTGCTGTCCAGGTACAGAGTTTTGGTGGCCATAGGTCATTAGTTTATTAAGCAGCGCTGCGTGCCAGACCTGGTCGAATGCTTTGGATATGTCTAGAGCGACAACCTGGGATTCGCCGTGTAGTTTCATAGACTTGTTCCAAGAATGGGTGAAAAAGAAAGGAGGTCGGCAGTTGATCTGCCCTGACGGAATCCATACTGCCTGTCGTGGATTAGACTGTGTTTTTCAATAAATTTTAGTAATTCGGTGTTTATATACTTTTCTATCACTTTAGAGATGACTGAAAGGAGAGAAATAGGCCTGTAGTTTCTAGGAAGCGTTTTGTTGCAGGGTCCTTGTAACTGGTGGATTATGTCCTTGTAATCAGCGGATTATATCCTTGTAACTGGCGGACTATGTCCTTGTAACTGGTATTATCTGTAATATATGGTTCTGGTGGAAGGCAATCATCTACCTTTATCTGGTTTTATTCTGTAGGCAATCATTTGTGTCAGGTCTATGGCAAATAGAAGTGTTACCTCAGGTGGCTCCATTTTCGTGAGTATAACATCCTATTTAATGCGATCTGTGTCTCTTATGATGAACGAACTTCACTTAATATAGCAAGTTTTCAGATACGGGCTTTACCAGTGTTTTAGCTGAAAATAATATTTTTATAAAAAATAAACTCACCATATGTTGAGATAACGCTTGCCGAAACATGTCACCTTGTGTGTCTGGGCCTTTGTCATTGCTTTGAAGGTTGAGCTGCAATTAAAACACTATTTATTATAATGCGTGCATACAAGCAAATAATGGACGCAGCAAGTGCGTTATAATAACGAATTTTAAATATATATATTTAAATCAGGAAAATAAGAAAAATAAAATTTTCATTCATAAATACTTTTCACGAATTCTCGCGAAAAAATTGTCAGAAAAGGTTCGAAACAATAATTCTTTTGAGCGAATTTCAATAAACTCTTATACTAAAACTGTTTTATTTTATGAATTGTTGTTGCCATTACTTGGTGAAACCGTTCCATATTAAATACAGATGTAGACACTACTCTGCGTTCATAAGTGTTTTCTTCTCTGTAATCGGTTTCGCTGCTTGACAGTATCATCAGACAGAAGAAAATTTATTATTTATACGCATTCATGGCACCTATAAATAGTGCTGCAAATTAAATCATAAATTCCACATAGCTTTGATAATTTTCTCTCCTCAAAAAGATATTATCATGAAATGAATTTAGGAACCATGACTTGACCATAAAGAAAATATTCGTATTACTGTACCCATAAACTTCTGAAACGTTATAATACTCGAGTTCTAACGAAAAAATTACACTTTTCACTAAATCACCCCTGATTTATTCCCTACCCCCTGATGCGATCTTATCCAAAAACGATCCTAACCGTTGGCTGGTGCGGTGCTAACTAAATTTGAAGACGATATCCTAATTCCTTCAAAAGTTATCGTGCCTACTAACAGACAGACGCACAGACTGACATGAACAGTTTTCGTACAGAAATCAAGTTTTTTATATGTTTTAGGACTTTGTACCCCATCTTGGCAAAATAATTTGAAATTCTTGTCACTGCCACCATAGTTCTACACCTTGTGACGATGCGGGGGTGAAATTATGGACAACAAATTGCAATGAAGATTTCTAGATATATGTGTAATCGAGGTGGTAAGTAAAACCGTAAGTGAAAGAAATAGACATGAAAATAATGTTTAGTTTGTCATGCGTTAAAATCTGACGTTTGGTGATTTTAAAATATAATTCCAAGAGTTTGGGTTTCAAAATATTCAAATGACGTTGATATACGAGGGTCTATTGTTAAGTGTCCGTGTTTGAAGACAGGTGACGTTGCTGAGAAAAGCATGCATTACGTTGACCGTTCTCTTTTACTTGAGAAGATTGCGGGAATTGGCTTCAGATGTGTACCATACATGCTTATCAAATCATATCTTGTAAATCGCAAGCAAACTGCTAATATTAGTGGTATACATAGCAGGACGAGCAATATTACATGTGTTTGTAAGGGCACCGTCCTTGGTGCTGTCTTGTTTTTTTTATATGTAAATGAATTACTGCTCCTATCGTCAAGGAGAGAAAAAATAAGCTATGCTGACGATATGGTTGTGATTTATAGGGTGGAACCCTGGCAAGGACTAAAACAGACGGTTGAAGCCGATTTTGGGTCCATATGTCATTGGCTAGATGCTAACTTGCTAACACTAAATTAGGTGAAAACAGTGTATCGGCCTTTCACGTCATATGCGAACAACTTTCCAAGTATGGGATTGCTCACCGTTGGCTCTGATATTCAAATTGTGGGAACAAACAGAGTGAAATATTTAGTCATTTGCGATGGGATGAGTAGATCCAATATGTGCTGAAGAAGCTGAGACCACTGCTCTACAAGACGAGGTACCTTAGAAACCTGTTGGAAATAAGTGACATAAAAAAAGTATATTATGCCCTTGTTGAGTTACAGTTTAACTACGAGATAATTGGGTGGGGGGAGCGAATGACGGAGTCTTGAGGGAGTTAAATGTGCTTCAAAGATGGCTCATCAAAATTACGTATGGAAGAAATAGGACATAGTAAAGTGGGGATATTTGGAACGTGTCTGCCCTTTTGGAACAAACTGCATCTTTTTGAATTCCCTGCTGCTGTCATTTCTTCATTTATCTATACCCTATGAGATAATTCTAAAGTCATGTTCCTGTTAAACATAGACAAGTGAAAGCAACACTCAAAGTCATTGCCACATATCTATTGCTGGAAAACACATACCATCTAATAACATTATTTTGATATTAAGTAATTGTCCTATATCGGAAAAACCTCCTCTGGAAGCATCATTCAACTGATTTTTAAAGCGTTTTTCTGCACAGGTATGCTCAATAGAACCTAGTTAACTTACTAAGTTTTCTACCCGACCCTTTTTGAACACTGTTTACGTAGAACACCCGCTTTAAAGAAAATATTACATTTTGTAGGTTAATTTGGAACATGCCTCGAAGGTATAAGCATCAGCTGGGCTGCGCAAGGCGGCTGGATTATAAACCAAACAATGTAGAGGAAGTCCTCGAAGCTGTAGTTGATCAAGGGTTTTCGTTTCCTCAGCAGAAAAGTTTGGTAACCCCAAAACCAGAGGGCGTCATATTTTTGTTTCTGATGTCATATAAAGTTTCTTCACTTTTAGTGCAATTAAAATACTGCTTACTGTGTTTTTTTTTTATTAAAAAGAAAACAATTTATGTTTGTAATATAGGTTATTAACCCTTTCTTTTCTAAAAATTCCCTTTTGGGTCGACATACCTTAAATAGTATCCAAAATTCAATTTCATTTTGGGAAAGAAAAGGTTAACATACTGCCTACTATGTTCTTTATCAGATTTCATTTATACTCTCGAAGATTGTTTAAGTTTCTTGTTATATTTACTACTAAATTTCAAAATTCTAACATTTGTCTTATTTTTTTTTTACTTTAAATGAAAATGTATAATATAAATATACAACTTTTTTCTTGTTTCAATAATAAAATACCAGGTGCCTACTTGAAACCCTTGCAGTTTTCAACATAAAATAACTGTAAAATATATAGTGTTCCAAAAAGGAAAAGGAATTGTACAGATTTATATATCCCCAGTCTAATATTTTTTGGAGATCCACAGAGACAAAACCCTCAATGAGTCTGCGATCCTCATCTAATTGGGCTAAAGAGACAAGCTTAGAATATTGTATATTTGAGTGGAGGGTGCTGTCATCCGCGTAACTGTGAACTGGATTGGATGTGCTAGAGAGGAGGTAATTAATGTGGAGACGATACAAAGTAGGGGCTAAAGCTGAACCTTGAGGGACTCCTGCATTAATTGGATGTAGTTTAGAGGAATGGCCATTCACGACAACAGAAATGCTCCGGTTAAAGAGGAAATTTGCTGTCCAGGTAGAGAGTTTTGGTGGTAGGCCATAGGCCGGAAGTTTATTAAGCAGAGCTGCGTACCAGACCTGGTCGAATGTTTTGGATATGTCTAGAGAGAGATATGGGATTCGTCGCGTAGTTCCATAGACTTGCTCCAAGAATGGGTGACAAAGGATGAGGAGGTCGGCAGTTGATCTGCGCTGACGGAATCCATATTGCCTGTCGTGGATTAGACTGTGTTTTTCAAGAAATTTTAGTAATTCGGTGTTTATATACTTTTCCATCACTTTAGAGACAACTAAAAGGAGAGAAATAGGCTTATAGTTGCTAGGAAGAGCTTTGGGTCCTTTCCTAGGGACGGATTGTACTCGAGCAGTTTTCCAGTTACTAGGGAATATGCCTCTATTCTAAGATGTCTCAAACAGACGAGTCAGGACAGGAGCCAGTTCTGGTGCGCATTTTTTGAGCACAATTGCTGGGATCTCGTCAAGGCCAGAGGCTTTCCTGGTATTAAGAGAAGAGAGCATCTTTCGTACCTTTTAACTTTTGAAAATGATATCCGCCATTTTATGCGCGACATTGGGGACTGTTGGTGGTTGAACATTTGGAGGTGGGTTGAGAGTAGAATTGCAGACTAACAACGAGGCAAAAGTTCAGCCTTGCCCAGGGCGGTAGAAACAATTTCATCCCCTGAAACAAGACGTGGATACGTGCTCTTGCAGAAATTATTCCCAATAGATTTAGCAAGAGTCCAGAAGGGTTTGCTGTCGTTGGAGCTTGAGAGGACTATGTTTTTGATGTGGTTATTTAACGAGTTTTTTGCCTCAGATAGAATGCGGACATAGAGGTTTCTTGCGTCGTTAAATGCTTGACGGTTTTCTTGGCTGGAATTGTGTAGAAGCGTTTTGTGAGCTTCGATATTTTCAAGTCTGGTCTTGTCACATGATTTAGAGAACCAGGGCTTTTGAGTGGCTGAAGAGGTTTTGTGTGTGCGTGGAATAAATAATTCCATGCCAGCTTGTATGATTTCGGTGACGTTTCGGTGGTCAGGATGAGAGAAGCCGACCGACGCCCATGGAAATGAGGAAAAGTAATCCCACATTTCGTCCCAGTTTGCGGAGTTGTAGTGCCAAACTATACGTGGGTGTGATGACTGTGTGACCTCGGGTTGCATTGCGCAGGAAGCAGTGACCATGCCGTGGTCTGAGCGACCAAGGGGGGCCTTGACTGATGTCTTATAGCATTCGGGTTTTGTAGTAAGAAGGATATCCAGGGGATTTAAGCTGTGTGTTGGGATGCTAGCACAGTAAGTAGGCTGCTGAACCATATTGGCTAAAGAATTGCTGACTGCGAAGGCCTCCGCTGGTCTCCTTTGTGGATCGGTTTTTGAATATCCTAGCCATTCCTTATTATGGACATTGAAGTCACCAAGAATAGTGAAGGAGGAAGGATATTCAGAAATCAGATGGTCGGTTTTTTCAGAAAGGTAGTAAAAGAGCCATACAAAGTTGTTGTCAGAAGGTGACCGGTAAATGCAACAGATGAATTTAGTTGCAGCCCTGAGAGAGAGTTTTATCCAAAGTATGTCTTTTCTTCCACTTTCCAAATTGGGGAGTCTGGGGAAGGGTAGATTGCTACGGACGTATGGGCACACGCCTCCATGCAACCTAAAGGAAGTAAGGAGCTCATACCCCTGGAAATTAAGGTGATTAGTGGCTGTTTCGGCACTGATTTGGGTTTCGGTGAGGAAGAGGAGTTGGGGCCTATTAGCCCGGAGGAAATGGTGGACGGAGTTTAGGTTAGAGTTTAGGCCACATATATTCGAGAAGAATATGTTAAATCTTGATGCCGACGCCCCCTGCACACCCTTCTCCCGGAGATCCGAATGGAGGGGTATTTTATCTCCGGAATCTTTTGTACAAGGGGGAGCCATGATCATTTTTGTTTATGAGGGAAACAGACCTATACACCGGAACCGGGAACGTCCGTTGGAACTTCACCGGCCCCTTGATGTAAGGGGTGGTACCTCCTCGGGCGTGAAAAAATCCTTTACTATCACGTAAAGGAAAGGTCCACTACCGCCTACCTACATGTTCTATAAGAAAAAAGATAACTTTAAGGTGTTACACTTTGTTGGAACAGTCTGTATATTTAAAAATAACTTTAAATTGTAGCCCTTGTTGACCTATGTAATAATCTGTGATAAAAATTCGATATAAATGAAAATATAGACGCAAGACTCAGTGCCGTTAGTCGTGGGACAACTTGTATATTCGCTATCATTATTGCTGCATTATTTTCTGCAATTTAACCGACTCTGTATCTCCAATAATGTTGACATCCCCATAGCGCAAGCTGAAAATTTTGCCAGCCCTGTATATCTTTTTAATAAACAAAGCAAACGTTTATTAAACTAGGAGTCATTACTCTGTCTAATTCAAGTTCTTAACTCTATTGAGTGAAAATAAAGTGGCTATTGCACTAAAGGAGGAAGATACATGATCGTGTTTCAATTAAATGTAATAGCCGAATAGACTAGCTAAATATAGATTTAGCGACTATATCTTTTCTTAATATAAACCACGGTTAATGTGGCCTAATTTTTTTAGTAAAATATTCTGGGAGGCGTACTATGTACACAATATTTATTGTTTGAATTTATCTGAATGAATATACCTACTACGTGAAGCTATGTGATGTATGCCAACATGAAAATAAAATCAACTTACCACAATAGCAATCAAAAAGTCAGGTTTCCGCTTGTTATTGCAAAAATGTAGTAGCTCTATTTGGTTATTGTAACCTGTGATCAGCATTAATAAGCACCCTAGGAGAACCCAAATCACCACAAAACATTTTTAAAAGACCTGACGATCGTTTCACTAACAATGTTAGCGTCATCAGAGAACGAATAAGCTAAGAGCTTTACGACCAAAATTGTATTTATATTAGCTGCCAGATAGCCGACCACACCTTTACTGGAACACTATATATATATATATATATATATATATATATATATATATATATATATATATATATATATATATATATATATATATATAGGGTGGGCCAAACTCGATGGCCTATTAGAAGTATTTAGAGCATCAAAAGAGATAGAGATCTGAAATTTGGGTTACTTTTGTAAGTAGTCGCGATCTTTGTTTCGAAAATATTTTTAACAATGCAGTGTTGCCACATCTACCCTAAATAGATACTAACTTTGTTTTTTCAAATAAAACACCCTATATATATTGACATTTTCGGGTCCCTCGGAACATTTACAAAGTTTTTTATACAAGTTATTTCTCACCTATCTAGAGCCGTTATGGAGATAAAAAATAATATTTAGGAAATTTGGCAACTTTCATTCCTCAATGAAAAAACGATTATCACCGCAACCGACATAGCTAGGATTCTGTATTTATGGTTTCTGTTTGTCAATGAGTTAATATATGATGATATGCTGTGATAATTCAATTACTGCATACAGGCTGTTCACAAAATGATGGACTTCTGATAGGACATTGAAAGGCAAGTAACTCGGAAATTTCAAATGGAACACCCTGTATTTTATAATGAAATAAGCAAGATTAATTCATTTCCATTCTAAAACTGCTGGGCGATGTAGTACCTATTCTCAGCGGTTTTCGACTTATAAGCAAAAATAGAAAATATTGCAAGTAAAGTGTTAAATAATACTAATTATTAGTTCCTCAACCAATTGCTATGTTAAAATCTGATTCATTATTCAACACTAAAAAATCACACCATTGACAGCTGACTATATTCTCAAAAAAAAGCAAGAAGAAAATAAACATACAAACAAATAAATTAACAAACACAAACAAATAAATAATGAAATGAACATCAATAATTAAATTGCTTGAATCGTCCTCCTTCAACTCTCAAACATTCTATGACTTGTGTCAGAACATGAGTTGTTGCTGCTTCTATCTCACATCCCCCTAGAGATAGTAATGCGCTCGACACTCTATTTTTGAGTTCTTTCTTGGTGTTAATGGGCGTCAGATAAACAATTTGTTTGATTCTACCCCAAAGATAAAAATCCAGTGGGGTGAGATCTGGTGACCTCGGTGGCCAAACCCAAGGACCTCCTCGACGTATCCAACGATCTTCAAACATTCCCACAAGTTCATTTGTCACTTGGTTTGTGCAATGGACTGGAGAACCATCTAGCTGATACCAGCAATCTCGGAGAGTCTCAAGATTTAATTCATCGAAGAAGTCAGATACTGTGGTCCGTAATATCTGAAGATATTTTTACGAATTTAAATTCTCTTCGTAAAAGCAAAATTTTATTTGGTCGTTCATCATCAAGCAAAAGACATTGAACTCAAATTTATGTTGAAACCCTGTCTCTTTAACGAAGTGTGGATTTTCCGCTGCCCAGTAATGTGAATTTCTTCGATTGAAGATGCCTTCTCTAGTAAACTTGCTTTCGTCCGTCCAAATAATTTTCTTCAGAAAATTTGGATCTTCTTGAGTACGAATTAACATCATTTCACATAAATTTACGCGTTTTTCCGGATCAGTTGGCTCAATGGCTTGAAGTCTTATGAATTTATAATTATGCATTCCATAGTTATGCATTATTCTTTCTATGGATTTATAGGATATTCCTAAGTCTTTCTCGGCGGAATGAAGTGACGCATGAGGAAATGCAGAAAAATATGCTAGGACAATTATTATATTGTCATCGTTACCTGTAACAGGTTTCATTTGGAGTCTTGGATTGCTCATGTGACCGTTATTCAAAAAGTTGGCTTGTAACCTCTTGAATTTCTTCCCATTCATCGGAACAATACCTGGATACTTTTCGTTGAAGTTTCTGCATGTCCTTGAAATAATCTTGTTACACTGGCCATGCATGAAGAACAAGTCCAAAATTTGCTCATTTGTATATGAATTTGCCATTTCCAATAAAAGATCACTAACAATATGTATAACGAACAGAGTTATAAACTGACAGTTTAATTCTGACAATCGATCTTGACAATTTAGAAGCATCGCCTAGTGTTTATAACAAATCTATTCAAGGCAAGGCAATATTTTCTATTTTTTGCTTATAAGTCGAAAACCGCTGAGAATAGGTAATACATCGCCCAGCACTTTTAGAATGGAAATGAATTAATCTTGCTTATTTCATTATAAAATACAGGATGTTCCATTTGAAATTTCCGAGTTACTTGCCTTTCAATGTCCTATCAGAAGTCCATCATTTTGTGAACACCCTGCATGCAGTAATTGAATTATCACAGCATATCATCATATATTAACCCATTGACAAACAGAAACCATAAATACAGAATCCTAGCTATGTCGGTTGCGGTGATAATCGTTTTTTCATTGAGGAATGAAAGTTGCCAAATTTCCTAAATATTATTTTTTATCTCCAGAACGGCTCTAGATAGGTGAGAAATAACTTGTATAAAAAACTTTGTAAATATTTCGAGGGACCCGAAAATGTCATAATATATAGGGTGTTTCATTTGAAAAAACAAAGTTAGTACCTATTTAGGGTAGATGTAGCAACACTGCATTGTTAAAAATATTTTCGAAACAAAGATCGCGACCACTTACAAAAATAACTCAAATTTCAGATCTCTATCTCTTTTGATGCTCTAAATACTTCTAATAGGCCATCGAGTTTGGCCCACCCTGTATATATATATATATATATATATATATATATATATATATATATATATATATATATATATATATATATATATATAGAGTAGGCTCCGAGTTTTGCGAGTAGCAGATTTACCGAACTTCTTTCAACGAGCGGTTTTGGTTTTAGCGAGGTAATTATTCCGCTGACATTTTTATTGGGATACACAGAGGTGCGAAAGTAAACAAGAGGGCTTCGTCTTCCTGTGAACGTCGTTGCATCTCTACCTATGACCATTCAGACACACTAGGACTAGATGCACATGTTTCTTGATTGATACATGGCACTAATGGGTATTAAATTTTATTGTACACAACACAAGAGAAAATATTTATGGGTTCTTCCACTCACACAATAATAGACTGCCTCTTACCATTTGAAATCAACGTTCGTCAGTTCGTTACAACTGTACATTTGTGTGGCTTTTTGTTTAAATTTTGAAACTTGCGCCTTATTCCGATCATTTCTGGATCACCGCGTGTTCGAGGCAGGTGAATAGAGTCTTGTTTACACAATGTCCGCGCCTGGCATTAAAAGAAAACGTCTTACCATTGAAGAGAAAATGTCGATATTAAGACAATTGAAAACGGGAACGAAAAAAGGTGATTTTTACAGTCAGCACGGTATTGCATTGTCTACATTATCAACAACTTGAAAGTGCAAGAATGTTATTCTCCAGGCTAGTGGTTCAAATACTGTTGACACAAGAGAAAAGTCTGAAAACAACCGACATGGAGAACTTGGACAAAAGATTGTTTGATTGGTTCAAATATCAGAGGCATGCAAATATTGCTATAAGTGGTCTTTTTCTCCGGGAGAAAGCTGTTTCTCTTGGTAGAGGAATGGGATATGGAGAGAATTTTCAGTGTTCTACAAGTTGGATTTCTCGTTTTAAACAAAGACATTCAATTAATTCAGGAAACGTTTCTGGGGAAGCGAAATATGTAAATAAGGAAGTCACATCTGATTGGCTTCAAAATGACTTCCGAGAAATATCCGAGGATTATCAAGCATGTGCTGTCTTTAATGCAGAAAAGACAGGACTTTTTTACAAAATGTTACCGGACAAAACTCTAAACATCAGAAAGAGAAAAATGTGTTGATGGGAAGTTATCCAAAGAGCAACCGACTGTGCTGGTTTGTGTAAATTATGCCGGTTCTGAGTTTCGAAGAGTATTGGGTACTGCAAAGCACAAAACTAAGATGTTTTAAGAATGTAGAGAGTCGTGGACATGTTGCTAATAGAAACGCATGGGTGACTAGTGAATTTTTAATACTGAAGTAGAAGAAGGGGATAGAGAACTGAAAGAAAAAAAATACAAAAATTTAGCTTGTGGTGGATAATTGTGCGGCACATCCACAATTGACGAGTTTGAAGAACACCAAACTAGATTTTCTGTCACCTAATATCTTCAGCTTTAAGATCAGGGAATTATCAACTATATGAAATGTAATTACAGGAGACAACTCTTCACAAAAATAATTGACAACATGGACAAGAATCAATTTTCGGTAAATGCCCTCGAAGCTATTCGTCTCCTTAATTGTGCATGGAAAAGTGTCTCACAAAAACGGTGCAAAACCGTTTTAGACATGCTGGTTTTCATTTTGAGCATAGAAATAAACGTTGATTTACGCGATTCGGGAAATGTAATTGCTGACGAAGATATCGCCGACGAAGACGTTGACATTCCTATGAGCGAATGTGCTAGGGTTATGAATATGGCACAAGTGCCGGATGCAATGGATCACCGGAATATAGATAATTCTGTGGGAACTTCAGGTATTCTAACAGATTCCGAGATAACTGAATCTGCAAATTTGAACACTACCCAAGAAGTTATAGAAGATTTCGATTCGGGCAAAGAATCTTAAAGCCCCAAATGCACCAATGTTTTACTGCAGGAGC
Organism: Tillus elongatus; assembly: GCA_964006375.1. Classification (NCBI taxonomy): domain Eukaryota; kingdom Metazoa; phylum Arthropoda; class Insecta; order Coleoptera; family Cleridae; genus Tillus; species Tillus elongatus. Next base: position 292,586,960 of record OZ023262.1, read on the forward strand.
TTGCAAGAGAAGTTTAGAATATTTTTAGAGAGGGCCTCAAACTCAAAGAATCAGCTAAGTTTATTAACTTACATAGAAAACTTTTTGGAAAAGAAGGAACAAGAAAAACCGACATCACAAATGAAAATCACCGATTACTTTTTATGATGCGTATAAAGTTAGATTAAGTAACAATGTACAGTATATACAGTCATGAGTTTTTTATGCAAATAAAATTGTTCATTCAAACTAGGCAGTTACAGTTGACTTTCAATATTGATGGAAAGGGTCAGAGGGGAGTAGTCCGATTTCTACACTTACATATAGGTATGTACATACCTACCTTTTTTGTAGTTACTTCTTAGTTATGATATAACGAGATCCGATTCTTACGAGATATTATTGCTGGTCACTTGACTCCTCGTTAAATCCGGATTCTAATATATATATATATATATATATATATATATATATATATATATATATATATATATATATATATATATATATATATATATATAGATAATATAAATATACATTTTAGGTTTTTTACATCTACTTTCGTTTTCATAACATAATCACTTAATTTACGAATACAACTTTAAATTCGATTCTTGGTTCTTGTATCTTAGGTTTATGATAAGGTAATAATTTTGTTTCATATTAAAGTGATTACTTGTTATTGGTAACTATGTTAATTTGTATAACGATGCTTGAAAACAAATATCCTATATATATATATATATATATATATATATATATATATATATATATATATATATATATATATATATATATATATTTATATACAATTCTGTGAAATGTAAGTAAGCACCAAAATACATAAACTTCGAGTTTTCTCTGAAACGGAAAAACATATTCGTTTTGGGTATTCACTGTATTCTTTCTAACTTCATCCACTTTTTGATAGTTATATTATAATACTATGCTGCTATTTGAAAATTTTCATTATATTTAACAAAACTAGACTCCTTTACTCTAACGCCCTCTGTATTTTGTGCATGTGTGACTGTGGAAATAAAATACTAATAGGTCGAATTTTATGAAATTCCTTCCTAACAAGCCAAAATTCTTGAAATTATGTCTACTGGTTATCAAGGTATAGGCATTTGTTTATAAAAAAATCCTCGCCCCCTACCTCCACCACTGGTCCATAAGGAATTTTTTAACAAAAGTTGTAGATAAGTGAACGTTGATTACAAGTCACTTAAATCCAGTTTATGTTATGAATCAAGATTTTCGAGAAATTAAAGATTTTAGGTAAGCCATGGCACTTTCGCCAACTAGCGGCAGATTTAGAAAGCTGAACATCATTTCCAGCATTTTCTCATGGCCACTTTACTTATTCTAATTTTTTCCAAAAGCTGCAACTGTGGCGGTTTTCGAGATATGACCGGTCCGTGCCCTTATTTGAACACCCTGAGTATATATATATATATATATATATATATATATATATATATATATATATATATATATATATATATATAAACTTTGAAACCGACCCCGGATATGGATTCTAGAGGTCCTAGTTCCCGCTCATTTGAAAAAAAAATAATTCAAAATTCAAAAGTCAAGATTTCCCCATTGGTGAATTTTTTTTAAGAAAATTCACTTGAAAATCTGCATTAACGTTATGCAATTAAAGCCTGCATTTTCTTAAATTAGGTTATCTATGTTTAAAAATTCCTTACCGGAATCATAAAGACATGGCCCGGAGGTCCTGGAATACCCTTTACACCTGGTAAGCCGTCTCTTCCTTTTTCTCCTCTAGGCCCTGGTAGTCCAGGCGCTCCAGGATACCCAGGGTAGCCTGGAGCACCTTCTTGGCCACCCAATGTGATGTATGGATACCTTCCACTTTCGTTGTAAGGGGATGTATTATCTTCATCTGTGTAAGTGGGTTCAGTTGTTGTAGATAGCACATGTTCTGTTACTGCATTAACCTCGTTGTCATCATAATCAGTAAACAAATCTCTGCCAAGATTATGGTCTGGGTCTACAGAAGATCCGTTAAAAATGCTGTACTCTGAAAAAGGGAAATAGCTGATTAGATCTTTAAACAGAGAACATCTAATACATGAGCTTATTAATAAGCTGGATATTAATAGAATAAAACTCTGGACGCAGCAAGTGCGTTATGGTAGTGAATTTTTATTAAATGCTTCAAATTTGAATAACTCAATTTTCTATAAACTTAGAAAGTTTAATTTTGGTATGTAGTAAGGTCTTTCAAAGGGGAAGATATTCATCAAATTTCATTAAAACAACTTTGTAATTTTTGGAGAAAAAAAATTTTTCGAAAGAAAATTTAAAATTTGAATAAGTCAATTTTCGATAAACTTTGAAAGTTGAATTTTGGTACTTAGTAAGGTCTCCTCCAAAGCAACATATATAGTAAATTACATTAAAACAGCTTTGTTATTTTCGGAGACAATTTTTTTTTTGAAAGAAAACTCAAAATTTTCCCGGAAAACCCCATCTGATTTTCCTGGATAACGAACTCATCCAATCCATTATTCATTGAAATCGGTTAATTATTTTTTAAGTTATCAGACGGATACATATATATATATATATATATATATATATATATATATATATATATATATATATATATATATATATATATATATATAACATATAAAAATTGAAACTGACCCCGGATATGGATTCTAGGGGTCCTAGTTCGCGCTCATTTGAATTTTTTTTGCAAAGTCACACCATCGATCCCTCTCTAATAGTGATTTTTAAAAATAAAAATTCACTAATAATCTCTGATGTAAATGCAATTCAAACGTAAATAATAAAACAAATAAATATTTGCATCTGTAGTTAATTACTACATGCATTTTGCTTTTGTTTCTGAAGAAGCCACATTTAACGAAACGGTTCATATTATAATTATATAGAGTGAATATCGTAATAATTTGTTTTATCACTATATAATTATATAAATATTTCCCTTCATTATTTAAATTCTTAAAATTAGAATACAATAACAGCCTAAAATTCTTGCCTTTAACTTAAAAGGAAGGGATTGGTATTGTTGATTAAAACTGACTGTCCATTAGGCATGTAATCGCATAACTTCCATGATTTTTCTTTTGGACGCAAGCGATATTAGATCTTATTCATGTGCCAATACCAACACCGACCTGAAGCGATCGCCAGCCGCCACATGCATTACACTATACTAAAAAAAAACTTGCCAACACTGCCACTGCCTATCCTCTCATGTGATCCTGATACCAGAGACGTGAAAATCGTTTCGTCGTTTCTACGATTTCTGTGGCAAAAACTTCATGTTAAATATTAAATGCTTCAAATTTGAATAACTCAATTGTCTATAAACTTAGAGAGTTTAATTTTGGTGTGTAGTAAGGTCTCTCCTAACGCAAGATATCTACCAAATTTCATTAAATAACTTTGTAATTTTCGGAGAAAAAAAAAATTTCGAAAGAAAATTTAAAATTTGAATAACTCAATTTTTTATAAACTTAGAAAGTTGAGTTTGAGTACGTAGTAAGATCTCTCCCAAGGCAACATATATAGTAAATTTCAATAAAACAGCTTTGTTACTTTCGGAGAAACATTTTTTTTTCGAAAGAAAACTCAAAATTTTCCCGGAAAACCCCGTCGGATTTTTCTGGCCAACGAACTCATCCAAGCCATTAATATAAGAAAATCACTTGCCAAGTTTCATCGAAATCGGTTAATTATATTGTTTGAGTTATCAGACGGATACATATATATATATATATATATATATATATATATATATATATATATATATATATATATATATATATATATAAACATATAAAAATTGAAACTGACCCCGGGTATGGGTTCTAGGGGTCCTAGTTCGCACTCATTTGAAAGAATTTTTGCAAAGTCTCACCATCGATACCTCTCTATTAGTGAATTTTTTTAAATAAAAATTCACTAAAAGACATGACGCAGAACAAGTGCGTTTGGTAGTGGGTTGTTATACAATTTCCTTTAAATGTCAATAACTCATTTTTTTAGTGATTTTTCATAAAAAAGAATTCACCAATGAGGGAATGGCGACTTTTGTATTCTGACCAAAAATTCTTTAGATGAGCGTGGACTAGGCCCACTAGAACACATATCCGTGGTCAGTCTCAATTTTTGTATGTCGATATATATATATATATATATATATATATATATATATATATATATATATATATATATATATATATATATATATATATATATATATATATATATATATATACCCTTTGTCTTTTCTACTCCACCCATTCCAAAATCACCGTGCCTTGAACTAGTCTGCACAGCAATTGGTAGGGTGAAGTTTTATACTGCTCTATCTCCGGTCTAGACTGTTCGAAGATCAGTTATATTTTGCGGTCCAGAGCTTTACACTCGCACCAGATGTGCTGGGCTGCAGAGTCTGCATGCCAGGTGCCACTCGAACCGCCCCATTTTATGCAGGTGTTTCTTGACAGCCATGTGTCCCGTCAAGAGTCCTGGTACGTTCCTGCTAAGATTTAGTAGCTCCACAGCTCTCTTTGAACTGGGATCCCCCCATTGGTGTCTTCCCATGTCTGAGCCCTGGACAATCTGCCTTATGCTGGTCCTTGACCCAGGACTTGGTAGTTCTCCTGGCCGTGCCTTTCGATATGCCCAGGACCGGTTCTGGTCCCATAAATGGTTCTGCTGATGTGTTCTTCGCGAGAATTTCAGCTTCTGCATTGCCTTTGACCCACCGAGTGACCCGGTACCCAGATAAGGGTGACCTCGTCCTGTCCAGTCAGGTTGCTCGTCTCGTCTCGGCATTTACTAACCAGCCTTTATACGTGGGCTACTTAGGGCTATAAGAGCTGCCTGGCTGTTTCTGACTATGAGGATCCGCTTACTGGTGTAGTCCCTCCTCTTGTTCTCTCGCACGCAGTGCAAGATTTGCGTACATTTCGGCCTGAAAGACCGTTGCATGAGCCCCGAGGGAATACTGTGACTTACCCTCGGTCCTTCCGAATAAACGCCTGCCCCCGTCCTACGCTCCCCACCGGATCCGTCGTGACGCAGACGAGCGCGTCCCGTGGCAGGCCCGACGTCTGCCGCCGCCATGCCTCGCGGTCGGGGATTACCACTGTAAACTTATTTCCCCTACAGATCTCCTAAATCTTGCAGTGGCCCCTGCTGCCTGGGTTGGCCTTCAATCTATCATTGCAGGATAGCCTGTATAGTCACATTCTAGCCTCCCCCATGACTAATGATATCATGCCACATTTCATGATAATATGTTGAACCACTTTCAAGATATCTGAAAAAATTATTTAAAAAAATAATTATTTAAACACCCTATAAAACAAAAGCGAATTACATATTACAAAGGCATGTCGAGTCCAATCGCTTTATTTTTGTGCCAGCTATCACACCTTAGCTAATGTCCAGAATTTGTTAGAGCGATGGACAAAGGTATGTTGGGTTGTCGTGGCTCGATCCTCAATCGGCCTATTCCCCGAAAAGCACAGATCGCCTCTAAAGTCTCAGTGTGTTCAACTCTAGACTAAGAGAGATCTGACTTCCACTTGATGGTCTTATAATATTTATAATAGGGCTTCTACCTGGGTCCTTATCATAGTCGTTAGTCGGGTGGATAAAGTATATCGGTATTAAGTGGATTAATTAAAAGTAGTTATTGGGTCAGGTAAAATATCGGTAAAACTATCTATTGACTTATTGGTCACTTGCGTGTTTGTAATTAAGATATACTAGGTATCAAAGTAATTGTTTATGGAACAGATAGCTATCCACGAGGGCATACTTAGGGTGGAAATATATTTTAATATTATTTAAATTATTATAATTAGTGCTTAACTTATTTCAAGATAAAATCAGGGAAAACGTATAAATTAGAGTAATTTTTATGTGATTAAGCAGGTCACATAGATATTGTAATCGTTGATATTGAATTAGCATAATCACTTCATATGTTTATGTAAACAATAAGTTTGCTGATTGCAGATTGCAATACTATATTACTTAATTTGCGGTATGAAGGAATGCTGACTAAATATATTTACTTAATGTTAGAAATCTAGTTCACATAATTTTATATATAGAAATGTTTGTAAATATTACGAGAGACTATTATTCAATCTGTTAAGAGATTCATTATTCATTTTTGTTAAGATACTTTTTTTATTTGTTATTAAAACGTTATACATCGTTACTATGTCTGTTATCCCGACAAACCCCTAAAATATCCTCCGCTCCTTAAACATGGTCCTTCGATGAAGTAACCAGTCCCGTTGGTGATGCAGTACAATCAAAAGGACACAAGCGTTTGGTATCCAATTATTTCAAAGCAATCAAGGACACAAAAAAATTGTGAAATTTCTGTCACCGATACTCCACCCCCACACATTCAACCTCTAAGTAAATTTCAGCACAGAATACCAGAAGTTTGATGAAATTGAAAGTTTTATAATAAACAAACCCTCAAACGTTACATTATTCTAGTTTTAACGAAAAAATGGCAATATTCACCAATCATCCCCATTCATCCCCTACCCAAAACCAATCCGAACCGTTCGTTTGTCGGATCCTAACTGTATACTAAATTTGAAGACGATATCTCAATTCGTTATAAAGTTATCGTGGCTACAAACAGACAGACATACAGACCGACAGACCGACTGACCGACATACCGACAGACAAAAATTTCGTTTCTAAATCATAATTTCTATGTTTTGATACTTTTTACGACATCTCGATCATTTCACGGGTAATTCTGGGTTTGAAGTTGTAGACTGAGGATATGGTTTTGGCAAAGCGAATTTTGTGTTCTGTATAAATATGATGCATGGCCAGTGTTGATGGGGGGTTCGATTTTTTAACTGCGAGGCTATGTTCATATATTGTGGACACGTCTTTCATGTCATGGGTTCTAAGGATTCGGCTAATTGTGTCAGAAAAACCTTTAACATAGGATGATGGACTAGGCGTTGTGCTGTTAGAAGAAATCTGTTTATTCTTATTCGGGCATATTCATTGGTTTTTGCGCGTCTGTAATGATTCTCAGTATGTTATTTTTGTCGTATCCGTTTCCTGGTAGTGACTGTTTAAAAGGGTTTATTTCTGTTTTCTTCACGTAACATAATAGGTGATCACACAAGAAAAGATCGAAAGTAAACGTCGTCCATATAGCTATAAGACATTATGGCTAAAGAGTTTGCCACAATAGTTCCGATTAAGCATCACATAATCTTTCCGAAGTCTAGAAGACAGAATAAGAACCATGCAAGCCATAATTTTTGGAGAACATGACTATTGACGAAATATATTAGGCAGGTTAAGAAAGGGCACTGCTATAAAAATAATAATAAAACTTTATACATTTTTAACCAGCAAAATAAAACATACCTTCGTCAAAATTCCCATTATATTCTGAAGATATTTTTGGAGCTAAGACACCAGACACTCGCCTGGGAGCGGAGGTGCTAATTTCAGTATCTAATCTTCCGAGGAAACCTGCAAAAGCTCAAACAATTAGTGGAATTATATATGTGACAGGTCCATAATTGTTTTGTAACTAAAATTTATATATGTATATTGTTACGTTCTTCAAGGTTCTGGATTTGTTGACTATCAAAATACAGCTTTTCAAACTACTAATTTAATATAAGCAACTATTTTTCAACATCACTATAAAATATTTCTTGCTATTACTAAATGTCCATAGAACCAGATTTCACTGTTCACCTTATACGATAACTTATTTTCACTACCACTGACTCAATACTGAACTAACTCTCTCTATGTGCCGTCGTCTATTGAGACTCTCCATAGAGATTCTAGACCTTCTACACTGTTCTACAACTGTGACTTCTGGTCTCTTCTAGAAATATAATTCCACAGCTGGATATCATGGTCTTCATTTTGGTATTCCATTAGCCTCTGCGGGTCCCATCAGTTAACTGGTTGTACCGTTGTCCTCCTACACTCTTCTAGATTCAATCCTTCTTTATTTCCGACAGAGATGCAATGCTTGCATTTTGGTGGGCAAGGTCTCCTAGATAAGGCGTCGGCATTTCTGTGCTGTCGTCTAGGGTGGTGTTCGATGGTAAAATTGTACTATTGAGGACGTTCAAGCCACCTTGCCATCTGTCCCTTTCAATTTTTAAATTAAAGAAACCAGTGTAGGGAAGTGTGGTTGGTTCTCAGGAGAAATTCTTGACCATATAGATATTTGTGAAAATGCTCCAACGTCTTGATAATGGCTAGAAGTTCTTTTCTCGTCACGCAATAGTTCTTTTCTGTTTTGGGCATGGCTTTGCTGAACTACGCTACAACCTTCTCATGGCCTCCCTGTCCCTGGGAAAGGGCCCCTAAATGCCAAAATTGCTGTCGTCTGTGTTCACAATAAACCGGTGACCAGTCTGAGGGTATAACAGAATCGGGGATGAACACACAGTTTGTTTTAGTGTCGCGAATGTTTTGTCACAATCATTGGTCCAAATGAAGGGTGTCTTTTCTTCTGTCAGTTTATGCAAGGGTTTCGCGATGGCAGCAAACCCATTTGCAAAACGGCGGTAATATGTGCAGAGGCACAGCACACTTCGCAGCTGATGTACATTGGTTGGGATGTCCCAGTTCATATTACAGTCTGTCTTCTCTGGGTCGGTTTTGACTCCATCTGGGTTGATAATGTGGCCTAAATACTTGACGGCTTTTTGAAAGAGACAGCATTTCTTCGGATTTATTTTCAAATTGGGTCCCTGTAGTTTCTGAAACACTTTTTCGGCATTCTTAATGTGACCTTCGAACGGCTTTGCCAAGATAATGACGTCTTCTAGCTACACGAGGCATGTCTTCCAGTGTATACCTCTTAGAACTGTCTATATTAGACGCTCAAACGTGTCTGGAGCATTACGCAACCAAAATGGCACGATGTTGAACTGCCACAGTCCACTACCAGTGGTCAAAGCACTCTTTTCCTTGTCTTTAGGCTCAATCTCGATTTGCCAGTAGCCACGTTTCAAGTCTAATGTCGAAAACCATCTTGCGCCTGCCAGTGTATCAAGTGTATCGTCAATTCTGGGAAGTGGATAGCTGTCTTTCTCAGTGACATCATTTAACCGGCGGTTCTACACAAAATCTCATTGAGCCATCTTTCTTTTTAAATAACACTACTGGAGAGGCAGAGGGGCTTTGCGATGGTTCTACAACTCGTGTTTGCTCCATCTCCCTTAGCATGGTATCAACTTCGTGCTGTTTTGCCAATGGTACCCTTCGCGGTGGTTGCTTGATTGGTATAGATTTCCCAGTCTCAATGCGATGGCGTACTAGATCTGTTCTTCCAAAATCGTTCTTGTCGTTTACGAAAATCTTGCGATATTTTCACAGAAATTTAGCCACTGTTATATATATATGTATATGTATATATATATATATATATATATATATATATATATATATATATATATATATATATATATATATATATATATATATATATATATATATATATATATATGTATGCATGTGTAGTTATTCGAGCGATAACTCAAAAAATACTGAACTGAGTTCAATTAAGCAAAAATCTTGCTTTGGCGAAAACCGAGGTCGGATCGTTAATCAGCCTTTAGGCGCAAGTTTTTCCGGTGGAAAAGCGGGAAGACTTTTTGAAAACGCTCTATTTTTGTAAGTATCCGAGTAACTGGAAAAAGACTTTGCACGTGGCTAGAACGAGTGCAAATAAACCTATGTTGTGTATTTTAATCAATTTGGTATACAATATTTAGTTTTTTCCAAATTAAAAATAATTCCAAAGACATGTGTCGAAACGACTTAGTGGTTGAAGTCTAATGCCTGACAGACAGAGCAGTTAACTGACATACGCAGATTAATTCATACAACAGGTATAAACCATACATCAACGGTAACCAAACTAAATATATACCAGGCATAAAACATACTACCCGAAACAACAAGCGTGAAACCTCGGCCGCAATTATGGAAAATGACAGACGACATGAAATTAGAAATTTACCAAGTGACTGTTATTTAACTGGGGTATTCAATCAATTATTAAAATACGTTAAATTTGTAGCTCTATGTACGGCCCAAAATACAGTTTTAGCACAGCATAGATATATTATGCTCTAGCATAATATAGTAGAGATGTAAACAAAATCAAGTCAATTCTATAAAAATGATTCTTAAATAGTTTGTTTTATCTTTAAACTTAAACATTTTTTTTAATTTCATATTATTGGCTGCGGCATCTCAGGCCATGAGCACATTTATTTCCAATCCTTCACTATTTTTACTAATTTTCCAGACAAAGTCAACTTCTCGTTGGCTCGCCCAGGAATCGAACCCGGGACCTCTCGCTTAGCAGGCTGCCACCTAGCAACCTGCGCCACGAGGGCGTCTAAACTTAAACATAAGACGTCATATAAGACCGAAACAATCCTTGAATGTGTTTCAATGGCAATTCTACGAATTCTGTAATTAATTCTTACGTATATTTTTCATATACTACCCCGGGCATGAAGCCTGCGTCAACTACTATGTAGACAAAACGTTAGTTGACGTATTAGCAGATAGCGCATTGAAAACGTGCTGGACTGCTGAATCCAGCTCGATGAATGTATGTTTTTTTATGTTTTATTTTGACATTTCGAAAAGCAATAGTGCACAGAATACATAAGTTTTAAAGATCTCATTTTGGTTTAAAACGCCTGAACAAGTTTGTCACCGTTGAGTCCGAAAGTGTAATTTTCAGCAGACATTTTGTTATTGTTGATATTGAAAAACCCGGTTGCCTAAAACGAAATCATACTGGCGATTAATAAGGAAAAATAACTGCTGCGTTTATAATTTGGCAGATACTTTACTTTTCTAAATATGAATAAATTTTCTTCTGGAAATCTTTTGTATAACTTTGATGAAATTTGCAATACAAGCTTCTTTTAAAGAGACTTACAGTCTCTACAGATATAAAAAAAATCTTGAGCTTTATAGAACATTGAGTTTTGGGCATTTTTCCGAAAAGCAGTTAGAACACAAGATTTTTTGATAATAGAGAGATATCGATGGCAACACTTTCGAAAGAATTCTTCAAAATGTGCGCGTATTAGGACGTATAAAATCGATCTTCAAGGTCTGTGTAAGTTTAAAGTATTAACTTTACTTATATGCCGTATAATAATAGTGTACAATTCCTATGAACATTCGTTACTAAAACGCAATTGCTGCGTCCCAAATTTTTATTATTTTTGGAGTTCTCCGCAGCAGAAGTCGGTCCCGTCAAACCTGAATTTTCGCGTCGACAAGGTTGCTGATGAGCGGAGATTTTACCAGGTGTGGACGGCACCGAATGTGGTCTTGAATCTGCTTCGGAAGTCCCGCCCTTTTCAGTCACCTCAAAGTCTTCTAGGTCTCCAGGTAGGTATACCTCGTTATCAATCCAAAGCTTTTCGTGTCTTATTCGTGCGTTTTAGTAAATTTTCGTAGAAAAATTCACTAATGGAGAGATCCCGACTTTTGAATTTTGAAAAAATTTTTGCAAATGAGCGCGAACTAGGATCCCTAGAACCCATATCCGGGGTCAGTTTCAAACTGACGGAAGCTTTGGATTGATAACGAGGTATACCTACCTGGAGACCTAGAAGACTTTGAGGTGACTGAAAAGGGCGGGACTTCGGAAGCAGATTCAAGACCACATTCGGTGCCGTCCACACCTGGTAAAATCTCCGCACATCAGCAACCTTGTCGATGCGAAAATTCAGGTTTGACGGGACCGACTTCTGCTGCGGACAACTCCGAAAATAATAAACATTTCGGGACGTATCAATTGCGTTTTAGTAACGAATGTTCATAGGAATTGTACACTATTATTATACGGCATATAAGTAAAGTTAATACTTTAAACTTACACAGACCTTGAAGATCGATTTTATACGTCCTAATACGCGCACATTTTGAAGAATTCTTTCGAAAGTGTTGCCATCGATATCTCTCTATTATCAAAAAATCTTGTGTTCTAACTCCTTTTCGGAAAAATGCCCAAAACTTAATTTTCTATAAACCTTAAGAATTAATTTTGCTATATCTGTAGAGAGTGTAAGTCTCTTTAAAAGAAGCTTGTATTACAAATTTCATCAAAGTTATACAAAAGATTTCCAGAAAAAAATTTATTCATATTTAGAAAAGTAAAGTATCTGCCAAATTATAAACGCAGCAGTTATTTTTCCTTATTAATCGCCAGTATGATTTCGTTTTAGGCAACCGGGTTTTTCAATATCAACAATAACAAAATGTCTGCTGAAAATTACAATTTCAGACTCAACGGTGACAAACTTGTTCAGGCGTTTTAAACCAAAATGAGATCTTTAAAACTTATGAAATCTGCGCACTATTGTTTTTCGAAATGTCAAAATAAAACATAAAAAAACATACATTCATCGAGCTGGATTCAGCAGTCCAGCACGTTTTCAATGCGCTATCTGCTAATACGTCAACTAACGTTTTGTCTACATAGTAGTTGACGCAGGCTTCATGCCCGGGGTAGTATATGAAAAGTATACGTAAGAATTAATTACAGAATTCGTAGAATTGCCATTGAAACACATTCAAGGATTGTTTCGGTCTTATATGACGTCTTATTTTTAAGTTTAGACGCCCTCGTGGCGCAGGTTGCTAGGTGCCGGCCTGCTAAGCGAGAAGTCCCGGGTTCGATTCCTGGGCGAGCCAACGAGAAGTTGACTTTGTCTGGAAAATTAGTAAAAATAGTGAAGGATTGGAAATAAATGTGCTAATGGCCTGAGATGCCGCAGCCAATAATATGAAATTAAAAAAAAATGTTTAAGTTTAAAGACAAAACAAACTATTTAAGAATCATTTTTATAGAATTGACTTGATTTTGTTTACATCTCTACTATATTATGCGACAGCATAATATATCTATGCTGCGCTAAAACTGTATTTTGGGCCGTACATAGAGCTACAAATTTAAAGTATTTTAATAATTGATTGAATACCCCAGTTAAATAACAGTCACTTGGTAAATTTCTAATTTCATGTCGTCTGTCATTTTCCATAATTGCGGCCGAGGTTTCACGCTTGTTGTTTCGGGTAGTATATATATATATATATATATATATATATATATATATATATATATATATATATATATATATATATATATATATATATATAGGTATCACACCGATAACTAAAAAAAAGGGCCGATTTCGATAAAACTTGGCACGTACCTTCCTTTCGTAAATGGCTTGAATAAGTTCGTTATTCAGAAAAATCGGACGAGGTTTTCCGGGTAAATTTTGAGTTTTCATTCGAAAAAATTTTTATCTCAAAAAATAATCGTCCGATTTTTATAAAATTTGGCATGTACCTTCCTTTTGTAAATGGCTTAGATAAATTCGTTAATCAGGAAAATTGGACGAGGCTTTCCTGTAAAATTTTGAGTTTTCATTCGAAAAAATTTTTTATCTCAAAAAATAAAAAGCTATGATAACCAAATTTAGTAGGTGGGTTTACGATATAAAAAGTAAACTACACACCAAAATTTTGATTTCTATGAAAATTCACTACCATAACGCACTTGCTGCGTCCAGGCTTTTTGTTAGTTCTGCCTTGCTAACTTCAGGTGCTTTATGAGTATTCTATCTTCTTCGCTTTGTTTTATCATTTAATCATGTGCTATATATAAAAGTGTACCCTTTAATTTGCCGCTGTTTTTCAACACTCCACCCTTCTTTAATTGGGATAACAACTCAATTATGGTGGGTCTGCGTTCTTCTTTCTGCCCTCGACCCACGCAATAGATATCATTAATATCTTCAAGTTTCACATTTGCCGACAGTGAATTGTTTAGTTTCTGTAAGTTAAAATTTTTCAAATTGCTATAATCTCCACACTCAACCTTGTGCAACCTAAATAACACGGCATTATTTTTCCTAGATTTTCTTTCCAAAAATTCAACTCTGGTACGTACATATTTATTTTCTTCTTCTAACAAAGCATGATTTTTATTAACTTCATTTAATTTACTTAATAGATTTGCTTCTACGTTTCTAATAGCATCCATAATCTTTGATATCGCCAACAATAAATCTCCATTTGTAATATCTTTATTGTGCATAATAATGTTCGCAGTGTATACACATCTTTATGAAAAATGAGCAGGCACTGATATTAAATATATTTTCCTATCTCACACTGTTTATCTCCTTCATCGCAGATATTAAAGTAAACGATCTTTATTATTTTAAATTAGATTAAAATTTTAATGATTTTCCAATCAATTTCTTTCATGTGAAAATACAACAATTTGATAGAATGAAGTTCAATCTGTGACGTAGCCAGGCTCGACAAATTTACTCGCACTACAAACCACTAATTTTTATTCTCAAGCTAAGACAATGGAGAAGTACTACATTCATTTAAGCGGCACTTTCAATAATCAATCGATATATATATATATATATATATATATATATATATATATATATATATATATATATATATATATATTTAAGTAAAGTGTCAATAAGGGCTATCGATCTACAATTTTACATGTCCATTAAGAGGCAGGTTCTTTGTTAAAACATGCTACATATTTCGCACCGTCTATGGTGCTTCATCAGGAGCCTAGAAATAGTTACAGCTATGATATACAATCCAAAAATAAATTCCGAATTACATACCGAAAGCTGAATAAAGTATGCGATGCAGTCAGCATATATATATATATATATATATATATATATATATATATATATATATATATATATATATATAAATATATATATATATATATATATATATATATATATATATATATATATATATATATATATATATATATATATATATATATATATATATAGGGTAACGCATTCCTACGGTAAAGCTAAATATATCCGTTATTATACAAGATACGAAAAGAGATTGTATATGTTAATTATAAGGTGTCCTAAGCTGCACCTTACAAAATTATTTTGACAATCCCAGGGTGGCCCGTAAGTCACTGATGGTACAAATTTTCTTTTTTTCTAACGCCCCTTATTTTATTGCTGTTTTGCATTTTTCATCGAATTTAAATGCACGTTTGTGGGAAGAAATTTGAGAGCGTTCAACGTTTTCGAGTTATTTCAATCGTTTTGCAACTTTTCTCATATTTGGTAGATATGAAAAATTATGACACAGCGTTTTTCCAATAGATAGTAATAGTCTTATGAAAGTGACGCATTCAGAGAGGTTTTCGTTTATACTATTTGTCGAAAAAATCGAGATGCCGAATACAGGGCGCTCTCAAATAGTGACTGAACTTGAAAAAATTTGAAACTGCGGTAACTATTTTTTTTTCTAATGAAACAGCTTGTATTTTGTGTCTAAGAAGTGAAGGGCATGCCCTCTGCTTTAAGTTTAGTAGAACACTACCTATACCTACAGACTCTAGTTTAGGAAATATTTAGGTACATTTACAATCGCATACAATGATTCGATCAGATTATGTGATTATTTAGCGAATTGTTGCCGAAAAATGTTAAAATATTTAAAGCAACTTTGGAACAGAACGGCAAAAAATAACTCATTTAATAGGATGTTCTACGTTTACATTTTCATTATATATAACTCGTTGATAAATTTTATTTACAAATGTCAAATGAAACTTTCAGACTTAAGGAATGTTCTTATTTCTGACTGCTTGTGACATAAAACTATGAGTATTTGTCTGCTTAGGTATATTAGTGAATTAAAAAAAAATCACTAATAGAGACCTTGCAAAAAAATTTTCAAATGAGCGCGAACTAGGACCACTAGAACACATATCCGGGGTCAGTTTCAATCTTTACATGTTTAATATAATATGTATATATATATATATATATATATATATATATATATATATATATATATATATATATATATATATATATATATATCTATATCCACACAATAACTCAAAAAGTTATAAACCGATTTTGATGAAAGTCAGCAAAAATCTTTCTTTTGTCAATAGCTGGGATTAGTTCGTTATAGCCAGCAAAATCGGAGAAGGTTTTCCGGTTAAATTGTTTTCTCCGAAAATTACAAAGCTATTTTGCTTTGGAAAGGACCCTACTACGTACAAAATGTAACTTTTTAGGCTTACAGCAAATTGAGTTATTTAAGTTTGAAGCATTTAATGAAAATTAGTTAATAGAGAAGTCACGATGAAAAGCTTTTGAAAGAATTTCTTCAGATGAGCGCGTAATTTGGGTCCCTAGAACCCAATATATATATATATATATATATATATATATATATATATATATATATATATATATATATATATATATATATATATATATATATATATATATATATATATATATATAATATATATATATATACAGGGTGTCCCAATAGTGTGTAATTCCTCTATATATACCTTACCCTTAGAGCTAGCCGAAAAAACTTTAAACAAAATTATCTTGTGATTATCTAAGCTATATCGAGAAAATATATTCAGCTTTATGTAACTTCCGGTTGCACCGGAAGTAGCTATCAACTTCGTTATTTTAAATAGAATGCTATACTTTTTATTACATTTTTGGATATAGATTACAAAATAAGTGTGACTTTATGTAGCATTCTCTATAGCTATCTTTGATATTTTTGAAAATATTACGACTTTCTTTTTTTTTAGCTCCGATTTATGTGTTATTTAAAACGTCTGCCGTGAGCTGGGTTTTGAGTTTTGCTACCTTAAATTCTAAATATCAATAGACGACATTTAGTACTTTAAAATGGTTAAAGAATAATTCATCATCATTGTACAGGGTGTATTATTTTGGGGTTACAGCATATCTAATTTTAAAGCAGCACAACTTGTGTTTTTCAAATAGAACACCCTGTTTTTTATGGATTAATCAGGTAGATAATTAAATTCTGCATCGACATAATATAGGTCTTCCTATAGCTATAGTTGATAGTTTTTGAGTTATAGTGGTTTATTTTAGTTTCGCTTGTAAAAATAATGGTACTGTCAGATACAGTAGGCGCAGAGAATGAAACAACTAATATTTATTGTCAGATGACAGATAAATGTCACCTAACGAGAACTATAACTATTTTCAGTTCTCAGGTGTTTGGGGCAAGTTTTATGTGCTAACTTTTGTGTTATTTAATTTTAAATGAATTATAATACTGAAGAATTAGTTGGTATGACACTTATTATAGGCGAGTGTCAGCGAAATGGTTTTGTAGCATCTCGTGTATACGCACAAACATATCGGAATCTAAGACATCCTCAGGAAAAATGTTTCGTCAAATTGTTGGACCGTTTTTTGACCACACGCAAAGGGAGAGTAAGCGGCAATGAAGAAAACGAATTTTCTATTGTTGCATCGGCATTAGCTAATCCGCACACAAGCGTGAGGAAAGTTGCCGACGAAATAGGAGTATCAAAATCTTCAGTGAACAGAACATTCAGAAAATACAAGTTTCATCCATATAAAATGAAGCTGCAGCAGGCATTGACGAATGCAGATTTTCGAAGTCGCCTCAGTTTTTGTGAGTGGGCAGTGGCTAAGTACAATGAAAGTGAGAATTTTTTAAATTACGTCATGTTCAGTGATGTATCTTCATTTTCAAGTTGTGGTAGGGTTAACGGGCACAACTTTCATTATTACGCTTCAGAAAATCCAAACTTTTGCAGATCAGTTGACAACCAGCACCGTTTTACGATAAATGTTTGGGCTGGAATAATTGGAACCAATCTTATTGGGCCATATTTCTTTGATGGGCACCTCAACGGGCAGGGATATCTCCGTATATTGGAGGAAGATGTAGAGGCCTTTTTGGAAGATTTGCCTCAGATAACAATCGACGTATGTGGTTTATGCAGGACGGGGCACCAGCACATTATGACATAAATGTTCGCCGATTTTTAAATGATCGGTACCCCAATAAATGGATAGGGCGAGGTGGTCCCGTCTCGTGGCCTGCAAGATCTCCTGACCTCACATGTCTAGATTTTTTCCTGTGGTGCTATATCAAGGAAATTGTGTATCAAACACTGTCCAATACCCCACAGGAACTAAGAAATAAAATTTCAGTCGCGTGCAGGGCAATAACTTCGCAAATGTTGAGCAATGTTCAAGAAGAATTCTTAAGGAGGGTTAGATTGTGTATTCAGGTCAATGGGCAAAATTTCGAATAGTTCTAATGTATCGCTTTTTTTAGATTATTTTTTTCTGTTAATGACTGTGGATTATTATTATTATTATAGTTATGTTATTATAGTTTACTTCACTTTCTGGTTCTCATAATTACAACTACCTTTATTAAACTGTGTTTCACTTTTTGTATGGTAAAAATATGAATAAGTCCATTATATAACAATCATTGCATGTAGTTGCATTCGATAAGTTTTTTTGTCGACACATTATCTAGTTACGAGGATATGATCAAGTGATTTGCATCGTGACTATCTCATCTTATTTGGTAATTCTATTCAAATTATTGTTAAAACAAACATTTATTAGACGGAAGTAAGCTCCAACAATGGAAATATAAAAACTGCTGACTTTCTTGTCAGGGAGACGTTTAGGTGTCACCTGACATTGTTCGCATGCTCTGTGCCTCATACACTGACAATCTGACAGTACCATTATGTGCCTCATACAGTGACAGTCTGACAGTACCAATATTTTTACAAGCGAAACTAAAATAAACCACTATAACTCAAAAACTATCAACTATAGCTAAAGAAAAACCTATATTATGTCGATGCAGAATTTAATGGCCTGCCTGATTAGTCCATAAAAAACAGGGTGTTCCATTTGAAAAACATAAGTTATGCTGCTTTAAAGTTAGATATGCTGTAACCCCAAAATAATACACCCTGTACAATGATGATAATTTATTCTTTAACCATTTTAAAGTATTAAATGTCGTCTATCGATATTTAGAATTTAAGGTAGCAAAACTCAAAATTCAGCTCACAGCAGACGTTTCAAATAACACATAAATCGGAGCTAAAAAAAAAGAAAGTCGTAATATTTTTAAAAATATCAAAGATCGCTATAGAGAATGCTACACAAAGTCACACTTATTTTTTAATCTCTATCTAAAAATGTAATAAAAAGTATAGCATTCTATTTAAAATAACGAAGTTGATAGTTACTTCCGGTACAACCGGAAGTTCCATAAAGCTGAATATATTTTCTAGATATAGCTTAGATAATCACAAGAAAATTTTGTTACAAGTTTTTTTGGCTATCTCTAAGGGTAAGGGATATATAGAGGAATTACACACTATTGGGACACCCTGTATATATATATATATATATATATATATATATATATATATGTATATATATATATATGTATATATATATATATATATATATATATATATATATATATATATATATATATATATATATATATATATATATATATATATATATATATATATATATATATATATATATATATATATATATATGTATATATATATATGTATATATATATATATATATATATATATATATATATATATATATATATATATATATATATATATATATATATGTATGTAGGTAAAATACTCAACAAATTTCAATAAAACTTGTCAAAAATCTTGTTTGGGCGAAAACCGAGGTCGAGTCCGTTAATCAGCCTTAATGGCCAAGTTCTTCCACTGGAAGATTGGGGAACACTTTTTGAAAACGCTATATTTTTGTAAGTATCAGAGTTGCTGGAATAAAACTTTCCATGTGGCTATAAATAGTGCAAATAGACCTATGTTGTGAATTTTAAGTAATTTGGTTTATAATATTTAGAGTTTTTTACAAATTAAAAATAAAACCCCAAAGACATGCGTTGAAACGATTTAGTGGTTAAAGTCCAATGCCTGTCAGACAGAGTAGTTAACTGCCACATGTAGATTGATTCCTACAACAGGTATAAATCATAAATCAACGGTAACCAAACTAAATGTATACCAGGCATAAAACATTCGACAAAACAACAATCGTGAAATCTCGGCCGCAATGACAGAAAATGACAGACCACATGAAATTAAAAATTTGCCAAGTGATTATTATTTAACTCGGGGATTCAATCAATTATTAAAAGACACTATATTTGTGGCTTTCTGAACGGCCTCAAACATAGTTTTAGCGAGCATAGATATATTATACTGTCGCATAATATAGTAGAAATGTAAACACAATCAAGCTATGTCTCTATAAAAATGATTCTAAAATAGTTTCTTTTATCTTTAAACTTAAACATAAGTTGTCGTATAAGACCGAAACAGTCGTGGGATGTGTTTCATTAGTAATTATACTTAATGTGTAATTAATTGTTAGGTATACTTTGAATGTAGTACCCCGGGAATGAAGCCGATCTAATGTATCATGTAAACAACACGTTACTTGACGTATGCCTAGATAGCTGAGAGGCGTCGCGCTTGACCCATAAGCAGAAGGTTACGCGATCGAATCCAGCTCGATAAATGTTTGTTTTATTTTGACATTTAGAGAAACAATAGTGCATAGATTTCATACGTTTTGAACAAGATCTCATTTTTGTTTTAAACGCCTAAATAAGTTTGTCACCTTTGAGTCTGAAATTATAATTTTTTTATTGTTGATTTTGAAAAAACCGGTTTGATTAGGTTGACTAAAAGGAAATAATACTAACGATTAATAAGGAAAAATAACTGATACGCATATAATTTGACAGATATTTTACTTTTCTAAAGATGAATTAAGTTTCCTTCTGAAAATCTTTTTTATAACTTTAATGAAATTTGTAATACCAGTTTCTTTTACAGAGACTTACACTATCTACAGATATATCAAAATTTAATTCTTTAGCTTCATAGAAATTTGGGTTTTGGGCATTTTTCTCAAAAGGAATTAGAGCACAAGATTTTTTTGATAATAGAGTGATATCGATGATAACACGTTCGATAAAAGTCTTCAAATGTGCGGGTATTAGGACCTCTAAAGTCGATCTCCAAGGTCTGTAAGTTTAAACACACTCGCTATCCTGGACTCCATTCAGAAGAGAGCACTACGTCTTATCAGTGACCCAACCCTCACCCAAAGGCTGCCATCTCTTGCCCACCGATGTGCCGTTGGTGACCTCTCTCTCTTTTATAGATATCTGCACGGGCACTGCTCAGAGTGAGCTTTCTTCCATAGTTCTTACACCTGCTGCCCCCAACAGATCTACCAGGGAAACAGAGCGAATGCACCCTTTTACTGTCCAGGTCATCAGACATAGAACATCTTGTTATGCCCGCTCTTTTGTCCCGAGGTCTTCCAAGTTGTGGAATTCCTTGCCGGTACATGTTTTTCCTTCTCCTCCGAAACTCCAAACTTTCCAGTCCAGAATTAACAAGTTGCCTCGTTCCTCCTTGTACCTTGTACAATAGTATTTAGGCTGCGAGCCCTCGTGGTGTGTTGTTGAAATATATTTTTACCGTATCATATGCCGCTACTATAACGCACTTGTTGCGTCCCGAATTTTTTTTGTTTACTTCCACTGGTTTAAATTTCCTTGAAAAGTAAAAAAAAAACAGTTTCTCTTTTCGATCCTAATTACAGATTAGGCATATAATTTGAATTTTATGTATGGTTTTAGCAAATTTTTCTGTAAAAAAAAATAGTCAGTTTTAGAAGAAATTTGTAAGGGATTCTGTAGAAATCATTATTTGTAAGTTTTTTGTGAAATTTGGGTAATTAATGGTAACGGTTTGATAAGTTAAGTATTGTAAAAAAATGTTTTCGTATTTTCCTGAAAAAATTGTTTTTTTCTTGTGATTTTCGCCGAAAAGCTTTTTTGAATAATTATATCTTAGCAGGTGGGTAACTAGCTTAAAGAGGTTTATTGGCCAGGAAAATCGTAACAGTTTTTTCGGGAATATTTAAAGTTTATTTCAGGAAAATTTTTGCCTTTTTCAAATAATAAAGTTATTTCGATGAAATATGGTACATTGTTCCTATTATGTGGGTAATACCAAATTTCATGTCTGCTCTCCTTAAACAAAAATATTTCCTATTAAAAGCCTTTTTATGAAAATTCACTACCATAATGCACTTGCTGCGTCCAAACTTTTTAATCTAAAATTACCGAATTTATTCTATTTAGCTGTTTCACGTTGTAAATGTAACTTTACTTATTTTATAACAGTTAACTTAATAAAATTTGATAAAATTTATTGTCTCTAAATTATGCACTGACTAATATTTTTATAGCGATATTCCCATTACTAGGGAGTGTCCATTGGGTTTAGAGAGCTGAAACGAGATAACAACCTGCTTGTTGATGCTGTAAATTATCCATAGGACGTACAACTAGCACGGACAACGTGAAGGTGAAAACAAACTTCATATTAAATTCAACACCAATACCAGCGCAACTAAAGTTTTATACATCTACTTAAGTATTTTAATTGGTATATCATTAATTCATTTTGTATCTTTCGGCAGCAAATTTTAGTAGGCGTACATCGATTTATTATAGTCATATTTACATTTGTGTGTGTAAAAAAAATCTGGACGCAGCAAGCGCGTTATAGTAGTGAATTTTCATAAAAAGGTTTTAATAGCAAATATGTCCTTTTTTAATCAAAGCAGGCATCACATTTGGTTATCAGTATAACAATGAATCATGTTTATTCAAAATAACTTTATTGTTTAAAAAATATAAACATTTTCCGAAAATAAACTTAAGTAAAGTGTTTCCGAAAAAATTGATCCGATTTTCCTGGCCAACGAACCTCTTCAAGCTACTTATCCACCTGCCAAATATAATTATTCACATAAAGCTTTTCGACGAAACTCCAAAATAATGTTTGCATGAAAATTGGCAAACAATTTTTTCAAGTGAATCCGTTTTTTTTAATAACTTATTAAACGTTTCTTAGTGAATTTTCTTTAAAAAAAATCACTAATGAGATCCCGACTTTTGAATTTTGAAAAAATTTCTTCAAATGAGCGCTAATTAAGCCCCCTAGAACACATATCCGGGGTCAGTTTCGATTTTTATATGTTTATATATATATATATATATATATATATATATATATATATATATATATATATATATATATATATATATATATATATATATATATATATATATTTACTTAAAACATTGTGGGAAAGCCTTAAGTTGCAAAATAAAACTCTTTATTAACCCTTAACCACTGAGGTGGAGTATCTCAGACTCCGTGTCACCTTAAACTCTCAGCCCCACCCCCAATTTTAAACCCATCACTCCACCTTCCCAGGTACCTTCCCATCTTAGGTCAGTCTAGCCGTGCAGGTAAGGGCAGCCGCATGTCGTAATCGCACAAATTGTTATTAGCAGTTGAAATAAGGCAGGAGTCTCGCAGACTCCACCTCAGTAAGTACGTAACTTTTTTATTATTTTCACTCTTCACTAATAATCAAAATTTTATAGCGTAAAAACTGACTAGAAATGGATCCCAAGCCTGGGACTTACCGACAAACAATCAATCCCCTTGAAAATGACTTTGCAGAAATTGCGATCGGTTGGCTTGATGAACTTGACAGTGATCTAAGTGAAACTGGCGACGATTTTGCCGAAGAAATTGCACACAGTGATCACAACACAGTTTCGGAGGAATCAGCAGGGAACGAGGGAAGAAATTCGGATGAGGATGCGGAAGTTGGCGGCGAAAATTCGGGACAGGATGCTGAAGCTGGAGGAAGTCAAAGAAAGAGAAGGCCATCTACCAGCAGTGAACAAGAAAGTAGCGAAGAAGAACAACTGGTAGTGAAAAGATATGCATACGGAAAGAATAGGATGAAATGGGCACTAACAGCACCAAAGAGAAATGTAAGAACACCCCAGCACAATATCTTGAAGCTTCCAACATTACGCGGTGCTGCTCGCTTGGTGGAGTCTGCAACTCCACAAGAAATCTGGAACACAATGTTTGATAGTCAAATGATCGCGATGGTCGTTCAATGGACAAATGTAAAACTGCGAAAAGAAGCCTCAAAATATAATGATGACAAGAGAACCGAATTGCGGGACACTGATGCAATTGAGATGAAGGCGTTTATTGGTCTTCTGTATTACACGGCTGTCTTTAAGTCCAATCATGAAGATTCTTCGCTGCTGTTTGCCACAGATGGCAGTGGAAGAGATATCTTTCGGGCAGTATTGAGTAAAGAAAGGTTCAACATGCTACTCATACATTTGAGATTCGACAACCCAGTCGATCGGAATGAAAGAAAGAAAACTGATCCAACTGCAGCAGTGAGTGAGATTTTCAACAATTTCATAAGAAACGCACAATCAATGTACTCAATCGGTGCAAATGCATGCATAGACGAGATGTTGGTAGGTTTCAGGGGACGTTGCCGTTTCAAAATGTATATGCCCAATAAACCGGTCAAGTATGGTCTCAAGATAATGATGCTGACTGACGCTCGAACTGGATATGTATACAATGCTTATATTTATTCTGGAAAAGGAAGTGATGGAATGCCTTTGACTGATTCGCAAAAAAAGAACTGGAATGTACCCACTCAAGCAGTAATGCGTTTGACACAGCCAATTTACGGGTCCAACCGCAATGTAACAGCTGACAATTGGTTTTCGTCATTGCAAGTAGTTGACGAATTGAAGAAGCAAGACCTGACATACGTCGGTACATTGAAAAAAATAAAAGGGAAGTGCCTTTGCAGTTCTTGGGGAAGAAAAGAGAAGAAGGTACAAGCATATACGGGTTCACCAAAGATGTGACTTTATTGTCGCATGTTCCGAAAAAAGGAAAGGTTGTGTTACTGGTATCATCCATGCACCACTCCATGTCCGATGATCCTGAAACTGGAAAGCCGGAAATTATAGCTTACTATAATACCACAAAAGGCGTAGTGGATTCCTTGGACGAAAAGTGTGCGATCTATGGAACAAGTCGCCGAACGCAAAGATGGCCCATGGCCATATTCTTCAGAATCTTGGATATGTCAGCGGTAAATGCTTACATTTTAAACGGTTGTTACAAAAACAACCAAGACGTTTCACGAAGTAACTTTATAAAAAATCTGGCAATGTCTCTCGTCAAACCCTACATGGAAATCAGACTCAGAAATCCAAGGATAAACAAAGAAGTAAAAATGCTCATCAGTCGAATACTGGACATGCCTATTCCCGTTCTTGATGAGGAAATTGTCCTTGAAAATAGACGATATTGCTTCCTATGTCCATCCAAGTTGCACAGGAAGACGAAATACGTATGCATTCACTGCCAGAAGCCAATCTGTCTTGGATGTTCCAGAAAAATCTGTGCAACCTGTGCCGAACTAAGGGAGTAAGAACCACCTGCACGAATTTTTTCCTTAGTAGATATTTTTTTGTTTTTTACGTTTTTACTTTGTCTCAACCTTTATTACCATACTTACGAAGTTATGTAATTTATTTTTCTCGTTTCAAAGTCAGAAATGACTTAAAAGGAATATGTGTTCTTTTTGTACCGTAATTTGCAAATAAATATTATTATTACACCTTCACGATATTTTTTTGTTAAAATTGGTGATACGTACTTCCAAAAATATCAATCTTACTAGTGCAGCATGTGGATTGCAATTATTTCAATTTTCGTACTTTAATTAGCCCTATTTATTTGTCGGAGTCTGTAAGACTCCACCTCAGCAGTTAAAGGAAAATAATCCACCCCAGTGGTTACGGGTTAAAAGCCGAGCTTTCGGAAAAGTTTATTCCATTCTCAAGGCTACAACATGGAAAGGAAAAAGTTTACAATTTACTTAGGAAAAATATAAAAGTTTAAAATACTTACATCTAACGTGAGTTTTACTATAACTAATTATGAAAATACAAACATGAAAAAAACCGTTTTTTAAATTTGACTGAAGTATAAAAGTGCCAAACTGACATATGAAGCTAACAATTGTCTATTTGAATTTGTTTTTTGTTTTTGTCTAGGAAATATAAATAGGGGTAGTGATTTCTAAAATTATTATGTTTCTTTAAGTTTATTAAATTGTCGTTAAAAGTAATTTCAAATTCTTCTAAACACATTCTTTTATTACTTAAAGTTTCACAGTGTAAAATAGAAACATCACTAAAATTTATATTGTGGCCAGTGTCGAGATTATGTTCAGACAAAGCGCAAGTTCTTTTTTGTATACGTATATCACTTTTGTGCTGCGTTATCCTATCTTTAAGCACAAAAGTGATATATGTTTACAAAAAAGAACTTGCGCTTTGTCTGAACATAATCTTGACACTGGCCACAATATAAATTTTAGTGATGTTTCTATTTTACACTGTGAAACTTTAAGTAATAAAAGAATGTGTTTAGAAGAATTTGAAATTACTTTTAACGACAATTTAATAAACTTAAAGAAAGATAATAATTTTAGAAATCACTACCCCTATTTATATTTCCTAGACAAAAACAAAAAACAAATTCAAATAGACAATTGTTAGCTTCATATGTCAGTTTGGGACTTTTATACTTCAGTCAAATTTAAAAAACGGTTTTTTTCATGTTTGTATTTTCATAATTAGTTATAGTAAAACTCACGTTAGATGTAAGTATTTTAAACTTTTATATTTTTCCTAAGTAAATTGTAAACTTTTTCCTTTCCATGTTGTAGCCTTGAGAATGGAATAAACTTTTCCGAAAGCTCGGCTTTTAATAAAGAGTTTTATTTTGCAACTGACGGCTTCCCCACAATTTTTTAAGTAAATAACACTATTACCGTTACGAAAACTTAATAATATATATATATATATATATATATATATATATATATATATATATATATATATATATATATATATATATATATATATATATATATATCACACCGCTAACTCCAAAAATAATGGGCCGATTTTGATAAAATTTGGTGAATACCTTCCTTTTGCAAGTGGCTTGGATAAGTTCGTTAGCCAGGAAAATCGGCCGAGGTTTTCCGGGAAAATTTTGTGTTTTCTTTAGAAAAAAATTGATATCTCCGGAAGTAACAAAGTAAGGGCAACCAACTTTGGTACATCGTTTTATATCGGTTTATATAGGTAAATTACCTACCGAAATTTAACGCTATAGGTCAAAAGACAAAAAAGTTATGGGCATTTAAAGAAAACTAAATTGGGGTTTTCCTAAAAACGTCAAAGTGACAATTTAAAACGTCAAAATTGGCAACATTTAGGCAAAGAACTTGAATCTAATACGGGCTATGGAAAGAAAATGTCTCAAGAAGAATGTTTTACAAACCCTGTAGTATTAGTTTCAACCGCCATTGTCCTTCATTTTACTAAAATGTTTCCAGAAAATTCATTTCAAATAGACCCTTTCTCTGATGCTTGGCAGAAGTCTTAGCTATAGAGTTTGTCGTTTAATGGTATATAACTTTTGTCGAATTTTCTTAAAAAATCAATAAAGCTCAATATATCCGTTATTATACAAGATATGAAAAAAAAATCGTATAGATTAATTATAGGGTGTCTTGAGCTTCATCTTAAAAAATTATTTCCACAATCACAGGTGGCCATAAGTCTTTGGTGGTACAAATAATTTTTTTGTTATTGCATTTTTGCATTTTCCATCGAAATATAATGCATATTTGTAAGTGAAGAAATTCTGGACGCAGCATGTGCGTTATGGTAGCGAATTTTGATTAAATGCTTCATATTTGAAAAGCTCAAATTGCTATTAACCTATAAGGTTGACCAAGAAACGGATTTTTTCGGTTACACTTCAAGTTTACTTTCGGAAATTTTTGTACGTTTTCAAACAATAAAGTTATTTTGATGAAACATGGCACATTTTTTTTACTATATATGTTATACTGGTAATCAAATCTGATGCCTGCTTTCTGAAAAAAATACACATATTTGCTATTAAAAACATTTTAATCAAAATTCACTATCATAACGCACATGCTGCGTCCCGAAATTTTTATGAATTAGCAAAATCTCACAAAAATTTTACGAACCATGATTTTTACGGAAACACAAAAAAACGGATCTGGGTTTTAGGGGGCCTCGTTTGGGCTTATTTTAATAATTTTTTCCAAATTCAAAAGTCGCGATCTCCTCGTTAGTGAATTTTTTTAAGAAAATTAATTAAATCAAACCATTTATGTAGCCATTAGATTAGGTACTTATCAAGTAGGTATTTTAGTTAATTTTCATTAAGATAATTCACTAATAGAGAGGTAACGATGGGGACACTTTCGGCAGTATTTTTCAAATGAGCACGAATTAGGGCCCTGATACCCATATCCAAGGTCCATTTGAATTATCGTGTTTATGTTTATAAGTGTATAATGTATCCGAGCGCTAACTATAAAATACTTAACTGATTTGAACGAAACTTGGCACATTTCTCCATTTTGCTAAGACCGTGGACGAGTTCGTAGTAGTAGTGGCTCCCCACCACTAACGCCAAGCAAGTAGGCCACAATGTGCCCTTTTTTCCAACCCCAGAAAAGGCACTCTTTAGTGAAGTGGACTATAGAAGCACATGACAGGTATGTTGTAATGAACGGGTTATAAGCTCGTATGCAAACTTATGCTATAATATAGCAAATAGTGTCTATTTCAACCATTTTTGCGAATATTTCATCAAATTTACACCTAAACCAGAAATCTGGGACATTGTTAAAGACATATAATTTAATATTTTTCAGGCAGCATGCCCATAACCTTTCTAAAAACTCATGAGTTTTAACGTTTGAAATCGTCACTGACATTTTTAGAAAAAGAAAACTGTAAAGTTTTCAAATTTTTCTCATATTTCTTTACCGTTTTCAGCCAAAAAAATATAGTCTTTGTGCTGTAATATTCCGTAGCGGAAAGTCGGACAAAATCGGGACGCTAATATTTGATCACATATTATTTTTTTTACTAAAACGATACATTATCCAATATGCATGATCTACACACCACATGATGTTACCTTATGAAAAACATATGGAAAGCGGTTACTACACATATTATTTAGGGTCTAGAGGCATTTTTGAATAAACCTGCAAATACCTGGTTTTGCCTCACCGGTTGGGTAAAATCGGGACATCATTTAACACAAAAAAACTGAAATTTTCAAAACAACTGTATTTCAACTGTTTAAATAAGGGCCATGGTATTTACAACACGTATAACACCTATCGGAGAGAACCAATAATATTGAAACTAAATAACACTTGTTGAAATAAACCGATTTTTATCTAAATAAGCATTATGCTTCTGAACAGAAATCACAGGCAAATGAATCATCATCTTCTTCCGCATTTCGTGGGCCCAATTTCCACATACATTACACCGAATCCAATCTTCTTTTGGTTTGGATTTTGCATAAAGTTCATTGCACAACATAGCAAGCCTCATCATCTTCTTCCTCTTCTGAAGTTGATTCTGTTGTGTCATAACAATTTTTTTTCTTTGATTGCGGTTTTACATTAATCTCCTTTTTCTCCTTTCCTCTATCTCCATACCTTTTTTTTGTTGGCATTCTATTCGCCTTGTTCCTGTCTTGAAGTTGTGAAATCGCACTTGCTTCGCTGTTTTTTCATAGTTTTCTTTTTTCCTTTTTCTTTATTTCTTTCGTTATCTTCGTCAATAGTCTCCATTACATCTATTTCAGGTTTTTATTTTTTGTTTTGCTTCTTTTTCTTCTTTATTTTCTAGTTCCGTATTGTAATAGCTTGAGGTAAGAATTACAATTTTCCCCCTTTGCTTCCGTTTTTCGTTTGAGGTTTCCTAATAAACTCTTGAGAAAGAGGCACTATCATTCTTAGTGAAACGGAAAATGGTGAGGACCCTGCTGATGTAGAAGGTTGCGGATCCAAGTAAATGTTTGTCATTGACGTTTCTACTGGATTACATTGGCCTGTGCTGATAGGATAAGATTGGTAGTTTTGGTAGCCGGTGGTTCATTGTTGTTGTGAATAGGGCAATTATTTTCTTCACGATCCAACTCAGTAAGAGAAGCAGCAGGTTCAGGCATGTCCGTTGTGTCTGCAGGTGCACACAAATGGCCAGGAAATATATCCCTATTAAAGGAATGTATTCCAGATTTTTCAAACCCTTTAGTGGCAGTCTGCATAATAGCAGCTCTAGTGTATGCTGCTGGGAATAGTTTTGCCACTTGATAGATTGTGACTGCTCTGCCAGCATGAGCTATCAACCATTTACAAACTTCTTGTTCATAATCTGTGCTGAGAGGTGCCATGAACGACATATCCAGTGGCTGAAGACGGTAGGTTGTGTATAGAGGAAAACATAAGAACGTGATTTTCTATCGCCATTTTTATAAGACTCTTTGGATGAGAGGCATGTCCATCAAGTATAAGAAGGACTGATTTTTCTTGAAAAGGGTTAGCGGAGGTCACAAACCGTTGAAACCAAGCAATAAATGATTCTTCATTAATCCCACCACCATCATGAAAGTGTACAGATGATCCTGGTGGTACCTCATCCATCAGCATGGGTTTGTTTTTTCCCGAGGAAACACAAACATGGATGGCACGTTTCGACTGTAAGTAGAACTCCTCGTTCTGCCGAAGACAAGCAACCCACCTGTTTTTTCCACTCATGACTAGGACTTTTAGAAGTTTGTTCGGAACAGTTAATGCTCCCATCTCATCGACGTTGTAGATGTCGATAGGTGACATATTATGCTTTTCATAAATGGACTCTAGTACGTCATAGAACTTCCCTACTGCAACCTTATTGAACCCTTTTGCGCGCGCAAGAGATGTTTTCACAGGATTTTTTTAAAGAAAGCTGACGATGCCTTCGAAGGAAGCTATGCATCCATTCATTTCCTGCCATTTTCCTTTCTTTGTTGAAACCTGGTGCGATTTGCTTAGCTAACCAACATGCTTATATTAGTTACAAAATAATGGAAGGTACGGTTAACGTAAATCGCAGCAGAAATTGTTATCAAAATCGGCTTTCCATTTTTTTCGTTATCGGTGTGATATATATATATATATATATATATATATATATATATATATATATATATATATATATATATATATATATATACCGGGTGTCCCAATAGTGTGTAATTCCTCTATATATCACTTACCCTTAAAGTAAGCCAAAAAACTTTCAACAAGATTTTCTTGCGATTATCTAAGCTATATCAGGAAAATATATTCAGCTTTGTGGAGCTTCCGGTTGTACCGGAAGAAGCTATCAACTTCGTTATTTTAAATGAAATGTTATACTTTTTGTTACATTTTGGATAGAGATTAAAAATTAGTGAGACTTTGTGTGTCTTTGATATTTGTGAAAATATTACGACTTTCTTTTTTTTAGCTACGATATGTGTTATTTCAAACGTATGCTGTGGGCTGAGTTTTGAGTTTTGCTGCCTTAAATTCGTAATATCAATAGGCGACATCTAATACTTTAAAATAGTTAAAGAATAATTTATCATCATTTTACAGTGTGTATTTTTTTGGGTTACAGCATATCTAACTTTAAAGTGGCATAACTTGTGTTTTTCAAATAGAGCACCCTAATTTTTACGGATTGGTCAGGTAGATCATTGAATTATGCATCGACGTAGTGTAGGTTTCCCTATAGCTATAGCTATAGTTGAAAGTTTTTGAGTTATAGTGGTTTGTTTTAGTTTCGCTTGTAAAAATAATGGTTCTGTCAGATTGTCACTGTATGAGCAATAGAGCATGTGAACAATGTCAGGTGACATCTGAACGTCTCCTTGACAAGGAAGTCAGCAGTTTTAATTCTCCATTGTTTGAGCTTATTTTCGTCTAATAAATGTTTGTTTTAACAATAATTTGAATAGAATTATCAGAAATAAAATGAGCTGGTCACGATGCAAATTATTTGATCCCATCCTCGTAACTAGATGTGTCGACACAAAAAATTATCGAATGCAACTACACGCAATGATTGTTATATTATGGACTTATCCATATTTTTACCATACAAAAAGTGAAACACAGTTTAATAAGGGTAGTTGTAATTATGAGAACCAGAAAGTGAAGTAAACAATAACAACAGAACTTAAATAATAATAATAATAATAATAATAATAACAATAATAATAATAATACAGAGTCCTTAACAACAACAAAAAATATATAAAAAGCGATACATTAGAACTAATCGAAATTTTGCCCATTGACCTGAACACACAATCTAACCTTCCTTCAGAATTCTTCTTGAACATTGCTCAACATTTGCAAATTTATTGCCCTGCACCCTGCACGCGTCTGCAATTTTATCTCTTAGTTCCTGTGGGGTGTTGGATGGTGTTGGATACACAATTTCCTTGATATAGCCCCATAGGAAAAAATCTAGACATGTAAGGTCAGGAGACCTTACAGGCCACGAGACGGGATCACCTCGACCTATCTCTTATATTATTATATCTATCGATCATTTAAAAATTGACGAACATTTATGTCATAATGTGCTGGTACCCTGTCCTGCATAAACCACATACGTCGATTGTTATCTAGAGGCAAATCTTACAAAAAAAGCCTCTACATCTTCCTCCAATATACGCAGATATCCCTGCCCGTTGAGGTGCCCATCAAAGAAATATGGCCAAATAAGATTTGTCCCAGTTATTCCAGCCCAAACATTTATCGTAAAACGGTGTTGCTTGTTAACTGATCTGCAAAAGTTCGGATTTTCTGAAGCGTAATAATGAAAGTTGTGCCCGTTAACCGTACTACAGCAGTTCGCAAAAACCGGTTCAGCAATTTGACGAAACATTTTTCCTGAGGATGTCTTCGGTTCGGATATGTTTGTGCGTATACACGAGATGCTAAACAACAATTTCGCTGACATTCACCTATAATAAGTGTCACATAAACTAATTCTCCAGTATTACAATTTATTTTAAATTAAATAACGCAAAAGTTAGATTATAAGACTTGGCTTAAAAACCTGAGAACTGAAAATAGTTATAGTTTTGGTTAGGTGACGTTTATCTGTCATCTGAAAATAAATATTTGTTGTTTCATTCTCTGCGCCTCCTGTATCTGACAGAATACAGTTTTTACAAGCGAAACTAAAACAAACCACTATAACTCAAAAACTATCAACTATAGCTATAGAGAAACCTACACTATGTCGATGCAGAATTTAATGATCTACTTGTCTAATCCCTTAAAATTAGGGTGTTCCATTTGAAAAACACAAGTTATGCCACTTTAAAGTGAGATATGCTGTAACCCAAAAAATATACCCTATACAATGAAGATAAATTATTCTGCAACTATTTTAAAGTATTAAATGTCTTCTATTTTATATTTCCAATTTAAGGCAGCAAAATTCAAAACTCAGCCCACAGCATACGTTTGAAATAACATAAATCGGAGCTAAAAAAACATAAAGTCGTAATATTTCCACAAATATCAAAGATCGCTATAAAGAATGTTACACAAAGTCACACTTATTTTTTAATCTCTATCCAAAAATGTAATAAAAAGCATAACATTCCATTTAAAATAACGAAGTTGATAGCTACTTCCGGTGTGACCGGAAGTTACACAAGACTGAATATATTTTCTCGATATAGCTTAGATAATTACAAGAAAATTTTGTGCAAAGTTTTTTCAGCTAGCTTTTGAGATAAGGGATATATAGAGGAATTACACACTATTTGGACACCTGTATATATATATATATATATATATATATATATATATATATATATATATATATATATATATATGTATGTATGTGTGTGTGTGTGTGTTTATAAACATATAAAAATTCAAACTTACCCCGGATATGGGTTCTAGGCGTCCTAGTTCGAGCTCATTTGAAAAAATTTTTTCGAAATTAAAAGTCGGGATCTCCTCATTAGTGATTTTTTTTCTACAAAAATTCACTAATAAAAAACCTTATTAAGGACCCTTTGTAATTGCGTAGAGAATACTAGTGTTAATATAAAACTAATGCTTATTCAAGAGCTCTAAATGTGGTATATAAGGGGGTTATGCATCAATCATGTCTATAATGCCAGTAAACACAAATGATGTATGTCAACAAACACAGTTTTACTACCACTTCATAGCTCTAATTATTAACACTTAATGTAAAATTTCCCCGGAAATAGGAAACTTCTGTTGATGATAATTAATCATTCTAGCTGTGATAGGGTTTTTTATTTCTGAAACAAGCACTCTTAGAGAAACCTTCAACAAAAATATGTATTGCAAAGGATCATTCAAATATGATATCATCTTAGCACATTACTATTAAACTGGATCATTACTAAACACTC
The DNA here is from genome assembly GCA_964006375.1 of Tillus elongatus. Lineage (NCBI taxonomy): Eukaryota > Metazoa > Arthropoda > Insecta > Coleoptera > Cleridae > Tillus > Tillus elongatus. The sequence continues at coordinate 292,621,279 of OZ023262.1, forward strand.
TGTATAATGGTGTTCATAACTTTACAACATCCTTCGAAACAATTCAAAATTTTAATTGGTACATATTGTTTTGTTCACATTTTTTTAAAATTTAATAATTAAGGTGCATCGACTAGCAGTGCAATTGGCACCGTTCACATATTTTACTTGTCAAACTTGTAACATTTGGTCCAACCTCAAATTAAAATTTACACGTTAAATGTCAAAACCGGCGAGCATTTAAGCGTGTAGTCGCCTCCGTGATCTTGTGCAACATCCTCCGCATTCGAACACAATTTGTTTATGTACTATATCCCCATACCTCTTTTGATTGGTGATCTTTGATAAAACTCTCCCCAAATGCCTCCATTTTGGACGTAGGGCTATACATCAATGGCGGAGCTCGGTTTTTGATAAGTTTCAGATCTTTATCTAGGTGGTGATGATTATTGCAAATATGTTGTGCCACGCGTGAATTCTCTACACTACCGTATCTCAGCTATGCCAGATGTTCCTTAAATAAGGTTTCAATGGTTCTTTTAGTCTGCCCAACGTATTTAACCCTTTCAGTCCCATTGGGTCAAATATGTCCCAGAAGATTTTTACAGAAGCCCAGAGGGAATTCTGCGCTATTAATTCAGCCCGCGTTGTGTCCCACTGGTAATATACCTTATTTATATTATCTCCACCCGAAAATAGCAGCGCGATTATTTGGTTCCAGAGGTTCAGTGCAATTATTTACTCTAAGGAGAGCACGTGCTGCGCATTTTGACTTGTTTGTAACGTATTTTTTTGTATATTCTACTTGCAAAATGCGTAGGTAAGTTCATTTATGTACTAATATTACATATAAGAAATATTTTGTGTGTGTAAAATTGGTGTAAAAACGACATTTTTATAAAATCCGTTACTGGGACATATATGTCCCAGTAGTATTACCATGTGGGATGTATTTGTCCCAGTAGCATTAATTTAAGGAAAATGCGTTCTTTTTTCAGAAATAATAAACCTTTGTCTGAGACTGAGTTGATGGAACTGACAGAAAATTTATCTGATATAGAAGGCGAACCGTTTGTTGATAGTGGTTCAGAGCATGTCCAGTCATCTTCAAGGTCCTCAAGGGATGAGTTTTTTAGACCATCTACAAGTAAAAAGAAAGGAAGGAAAATCCCAGCAAAATTATAATCAAATAAAAATCTACATTCCACAGAAAGTTCTTCCACATCAGAAGCTTCTTCATCAGACGCTTCTGAAGACAATGATGATAATGCAGCAGTGAAAAATATGCTGATAGTATTTTTAGATCAATGGAAAGTTGTAGACAACAATTTTGTTCCAAGTGTACGTATTCCAAATGAAAAACCTACTACAATTCTGGCAAAACTATAGGATAGGTCATCTTCAGGATTTGAGGTTTTCTTCAAACTGTTTCTTAAAAGCCCTTTCCTATGGATCGCTGAAAAAACCAACGAAAGGTGTGAAATGTTACAAGGACAAACAGAAAAAGTCTTTGCTTCTTTATAATGTCGTACAATAAAGTACCTGCACAACGTCACTATTGGTCTACTAATACTTCACTTGGCCACCTAACAATCAAAAAAGCCATTTCTAGAAATATATTTCAACTTTCTTCTTCGAAACTATATTTCAATTCCCCAAAAAAGCCAGATGGTAGCAACAAAATTTATTATATGGAAGAAGTGCTCGTGCTTGAAGCAAACTTTTCTAGCAGCCAGAAGTGAAAAGTACTTTCCAAAGTATCGACGAGGCTATGTCCAAGTTCAAAGAAAGAAGCAGTCTGGGGCAATATCTTCCTCTAAAGCCTATAAAAAGAGGCGTGAAATCATGGGTTAGATGTGATTCAAAACTAGCCACACATGATTTGAACATATATTCGGGAAGAGATGAAAATAGAAATCAAAACTCAACTCTATGAGAAGATGTTGTCCTGAAGTTAGCAAGTACCATTCGAGATACAGATGTCAGCCTATGTTTTGACAGATTGTTTACAAGTACTAAACTTATCAATACGCTATCGTTTGCGGAAACTTGTACGTCAATAATCACCAGAAAAAATATGCCAAAATTTGTTGTAGACAAAAGAAGAGAATGAGGTGAATCTCAGTTCATGTGTAATCAGTACGGTACATGTGCAGTTCCATGGAAAGACACTAAAGATGTCACAGTGCTTTCTAATCGTCATACGGATAAAATGACTGAGGTGAAAAAAACCCAAGATGGTACTCGAACAGAAATTCCTTGTCCGAAGATGATTGAGTTTTATAATAAATATATGGGAGGAGTTGATCTTTCAGTTCGACTTGTTGGTCTCTACGATATGGACAGAATGACGAGTAAATGGTGGAAAAAAGTTTTCTATAGGCTATTGATGACAGCTGCTGTCTTGGATCGTATTTACGGAACTAAAGGGGCGAGAAAATAAAAAACGACAGCATGCAAAGGTGGCGCGTCGAAGACAATATGGTAGGCCATCATCAAGTTCCAGGCTTATGAATATAGGGGATCACTTACCTATCGAAGGGCCCACTAGAAGAAGGTGTCATCGCTGCACTAAGAGGAAGTAGGAAAAAAGAACCACAACAAGTTTACGGCTTGTAATGTACCATTATACAAAAGGTGTTTTACTCCCTATCAAACCTAGTTTATGATAAATAAAATATTTTTTGCATTTTGCGTTGTTAGAATAATAATTACCAGTGGGATATCTATGTCCCACATTCCAAAAGCATTGGGATAAATATGTCCCGATCCCCTAAAAGACTCCCCCACTTCAAAAAATAAATAAATAATTGCTTTTTTAGTTCCTTGTTATCCATTTTACTGGCATATCAAAAAGTTATTTTAACTAAAGAAATAAACTGGGACTGAAAGGGTTATGATTACAATCTTTACAGCTTATCTCATAGATACATCATTTCATCTTTCGTATTAACTAACAAAGTTTTTAAATTACATTTTGTCGAAAAAGTTAGCTGCAAATGCGCTTTCTTAAAAATGCTCTCGAGAGCACTTGTTACATGCGGTTCAAATGGCAGGCAAACAAACTTTTTTTTATATTTTATCTTTCCGCTGACATTTTCTTTGTTCTGCGTCTATTATTTAAGTTTTCGACCAAGCAATCTGAATATCCGTTGTTTTATTTAGCTACGTTTTTAATGTACTCTAATTCTCTACTATATATACTTTTACTTAAACTCTAAGTAAAAACCCCTACCAAAAATGATTACTGATGTTGAAAATAATTTAAAGAGTTGTCACAACGTTATAACAAAAGACTTAGGAAGAACGTTGCATGTTGAAAATCCAACAAAATAATATTGTCTTCCAAAAATTCATAAATCGGGAAAATCAACGTGTAAATAGCCGTTGTTAGAATATTCGCAGATTTAAATAAAAATGACTGGACGCAGCAAGTGCGTTATGGTAGTGAATTTTCATAGAAATGATCTGGCACAAAATATTTTATTATAACTTTTTTTTCTTGTAACATAGAAATCTAAATTTTGGTGTATAGTTTACTTTTTGTATCGTAAACCTACCTACCAAATTTGGTTATCATAGATTTTTTATTTTTTAAGATAATTTTTTTTTCCAAATGGAAGCTCAACATTTTTCCGGAAAACATCGTCCGATTTTCCTGAGTAACGAACTTGTCAAAGCCATTTACAAAAGGAAGGTACATGCCAAATTTTATTAACATCGACTTATTACTTTTTGAGATACGAATTTTTTTTGAATGAAAACTCAAAATTTTCCCGGAAAACCTCATTCGATTTTCCTGACTAACGAACTTATCCAAGCCATTTACAAAAGAAAGGTACATGCCAAATTTTATCAAAATCGGCCTATTATTTTTTGAGTTATCGGTGTGATACACATATATATATATATATATATATATATATATATATATATATATATATATATATATATATATATATATATATATATATATATATATATATATATATATATATATATATATATATATATATATATATATATATATATATATATATATATATATATATATATAAACATATAAAAATTGAAACTGACCCCGGATATGGGTTCTAGGGGTCCTAGATCGCGCTCATTTGCAAAAAAATTTCAAAATTCAAAAGTCGGAATCTCCCCATTGGTGAATTTTTTCTACGAAAATTCACTAAAATAGGAAAAATTATTTTCTTCATTAATTATTGAAGCTGCCGGTAGTTCATGTAGGCTCAGATATAATTCGATATGTCTAGAATCGCAATGTGACTAGTCACGAAGATTAAAAAGTAGTCATATGAAAAATGAAAATCTGATTGAATCAATATATTGATCAATAAAATTTATATTCATCTTTTAAAATGCAAAACGATATTTTAAGTAAAATTATAAACATCTAAATATAGCTTATAATTAATTTTTGAATATTTTAATACTTTAATTCAAAGCAATCGTTTTCACCTTATTGGTTTTAATATTTAATGTTATTTGCACTTATAAATCAATCAAATAAGCTTCGTTCCAGTTGTTTCAATGGTACAGACATTAAAATAAATCAATTTTCATATCAAAAATCGTTTTTTATTTTTTTCCGTACGGCTTATAAACGTGGCAGGTATTTTCCCTATTAATCGCTTGGATGATCCATTTTAGTCAACTCACTCGAACCAGTTTCTGCAAACAAAATAACAAAAAAGGGATTTTAAAATTAAAATCTGTAGTTACTTTTCAAATCTAGCACCCACGCTGCCTTTATATGGGTTTTACTATGTAACAAAATTGAAGATTCTAGGTTAATGGGAAATTGAGTTATCACTATCACTGTTTGAAATATTTTTACAAGAATTCGCTACCATAACGCACTTGCTGCACCTAAACTATTTTCAACACTTATTTACTATTACTGTATCCATACTTTTAGTGAATTTTCTTAAAAAAATTCACTAATGAGGAGATCCCGACTTTTGAATTTTGAAACAATTTCTTCAAATGACCGCTAATTAGGCCCCCCAGAACACATATCCGGGGTCAGTTTCAATTTTGATATGTTTATATATATATATATATATATATATATATATATATATATATATATATATATATATATATATATATATATATATATATATATATATATATATATATATATATATATATATGTATCACACCGATAACTCAAAAAATTATGGGCCGATTTTGATTAAATTTGGTGAGTACCTTCCTTTTACAAATGGCTTGGATAAGTTTGTTAGCCAGGAAAATCAGCCCAGGTTTTCCCGGAAAAGTTTGAGTTTTCCTTCGAAAAAAATTGTAAAAAATTTATATCTCCAAAATTAACAAAGTAAGGGCAACCAAATTTGGTGCGCGAGTTTATATCATTATACGTAAGCTACCTACCAAAATTTAGCTCTGTAGATCAAAAGACAAAAAAGTTATAGGCATTTAAATAAAAAATTATTGGGATTTTCCTCAAAATGTCAAAGTTGCGATTTAAAACGTCAAAAATTGGCAAGATTTAGGCAAAGAACTTGAATCTAGTACGGGCTATGGAAAGAAAATGTCTCAAGAAGAATGTTTTACAAACCCTGAAGTCTTAGTTTCAACCGTCATTGTCCTTCATTTTACTAAAATATTTCCAGAAAATTAATTTAAAATAGACCCTTTCTCTGATGCTTGGCAGCAGCCTTAGCTATAGAGTTTATCGTTTAATGGTATATAATTTTTGTCGAATTTTCGTAAAAAATAAATAAAGCTCAATATATCCGTTATTATACAAGATATGAAAAAAAGTTTTATATATTAATTATAGGGTGTCTTGAGCTACATCTTAAAAAAATATTTCTACACTCATGAGGTGGCCCATAAGTCGTTGGTGATACAAATTTTTTTAATTCTTTTAATCAAACACGCCTTATGTTATTGCATTTTTGCATTTTCCATCGAAATATAATGCATGTTTGTAGGAAAAGAAATTCTGGATGCAGCAAGTGCGTTATGGTAGCGAATTTTGTTCAAATGCTTCATATTTGAATAGACCAATTTGCTATTAACCTATAAGGTTGACCAAGAAACGAGTTTTTGTGGGAACACTTTAAGTTTACTTTTGGAAATTTTTGTACATTTTCACACAATAAAGTTATTTTTATGAAACATGACACATTGTTTTTACTATATAGGTTATACTGCTAACCAAAATTGCTTTCTTAAATAAAAAGAAAACAGACATATTTGCAATAAAAACATATTTAAGAAAATTCACTACCATAACGCACTTGCTGCGTCCCGAGTTTTTTTTTTAAATGAAATAAATATAAACAATAAAACATTTAGAAATTTAAATTAATACATCTGATTATATGAATATATGTAATTTAAACTGCTTTATGATAGCATGTAGTTTCATTTACTTCAAATGTTCCAGAAAGGGTAAAAGCTAAGAGTAAAAAAAAACGCCGGGCTTACCACGGGACGCGCTCGTCTGGTTCACGGACGGATCCGGCGGGAGCGTGGGATGGGGGCAGGTGTTTATTCAGAAGGACCGAGGGTAAGTCATAGTATTTCCCTCGGAGCCAATGCAACGGTCTTTCAGGCCGAAATGTACGCCATCTTACACTGCGTGCGAGAGAACAAGAGGAGGGGCTACAACAACAAGCGGGTCCTCATAGCCACAGACAGTCAGGCAGTCCTTAAGGGTCTAAGTAGCCCACGGGTAAATTCCAGGCTGGTAAGTGAATGCCGAGACGAGGCGAACGACCTGGCTGGGCAGAATGAGATCACTCTCATCTGGGTGCCGGGTCACTCGGGGGTCAAAGCAATGAAGAAGCTGACAGTCTCGCGAGGAGTGGGTCAGCAGAACCATTTATGGGACCAGAACCGGTCCTGGGCGTGACGAAGAGCACTGCCAGGTGATCCATCAAGTCCTGGGTCAGAAACAAACTCTAGGCGTACTGGGCAGACTGTCCAGGGCTCGGACATGGGAAGTCGATAATTGACGAACCCAGTTCAAAGAAAGCTGTGGAGCTGCTAAATCTTAGCAGAGAACAGCTCAGGAACATAACAGGATTCTTGACGGGACACAACGGCGCCAAGAAACACCTGCATAAAATGGGGCGGTCGAGGGAGACCTGGCATGCAAACTCTGCGGCGAGGGGGAAGAATCAGCCCAGCACATCTTGTGCGAGTCGAAAGCTCTGGACTGCAAAAGAGAACTAATCTACGGACAGTATAGACCGAATACAGAGCAATATAAAACTACACCCTACCAATTGCTGTGCAGACTAGTTCAAGGCACTTCGCCTGTGAAATATCACATGATTTATTTCTTTATCATTATTACTTGTGGCCCCTGTTCAGCTTTTCTTACTCGATTAACCCTGAAATCCTTCGATTTCCCGGTTTCTCCCATAAGGCTCTGTACAAATATGGTGGCGACCATGAACGTATGACCACACTGTCTTTATATGATGACATAAGGAGTTACAATTTTTTTGCAGCTGTACGTAAGATGTCGGTGTGAGTTATGTGTTTGACAACATTATTCATGTTTTGAACATATGCTCCAGATGTAAATTATTTTTCCTCAAACGTGTAATTGTCTTTTCCGTCAATAGCTGTATTTTTTTCATTAATTCGTCGATTACTTAGTAGCTTTTTCGAGAAAAATAAACACTTGTACGGGAAATAATTTTATTAGCGTATGTTCAACCATGAACAATAATAATCTCATCCCTTATTCGTTATGAGTGAAATTTTATGTAACTCCTTTAATATAAGTCATTTATATAAAATATTTAGATAAGCAACAATTTTATAATTAGCTTGAAACTAATTTAATTGGTCATCAATAGACCGAAGCCCCAGCTTCCACCAAACAAGGTCGTGGTAGATGCCAAGATGTTTAGACATAAACAATGATTCACTGATTTCTTATCTCAGTTTGCAATCGAGCAATTATTATTTGTTTCAGAATGCAAAGAATTTCCTGAGTCCAGCTGTTGTATGTCACCTACTCAAACACCTGTGAGTATGAAGAGCAATGCCACGGTGTTTTGCTGTAACAAGCTCAATTTGCAACCGACTTTTAATTCTAGTAAACATAAAAATTCCTACGTCAGCACACTCCCTCAGCGTTTTCCAACGTCAATCTGCACACACCGTAAATCAGCGAATATAAAATTATTGTAGCATAAGTTAAATAAAAAGACATTAGTAATAACATGTAAATGTACCGATTATTTTAGAACTAAGTACTTTCCATTTTTAACATTACTTAAGTGGTTTCTAGACAAACGGTTATTTTATTAAGAATATAATTATATATATATATATATATATATATATATATATATATATATATATATATACATATATATATATATATATATATATATATATATATATATATATATATATATATATAATTATATTCTTAATAAAATAACCGTTTGTCTAGAAACCACTTATATATATATATATATATATATATATATATATATATATACATATATATATATATATATATATATATATATATATATATATATATATATATATATAATTATATTCTTAATAAAATAACCGTTTGTCTAGAAACCACTTAGTAGTATTATTCTTGCAACTGGTCATATATCCATGTCTCCAATTACCTTATAACCCTTGTTTCGGTTCTGTACATGGTCCTACGAGTATTTGAACAAGTATCTTATGGTAGGTACTATCCTTATCCGACCAGAAACAAGAAATAAAATGTCGGTGTGTGAGGCTGTGCATGGCTGTCCTTTACTTTATTTACTTTACCTATTTTTTTCTTTGTTTTGTTGTAAGTAAACGACAAGAAAGAATCAAAGTAAACAGCCAAACTGCTGTTATAACCTATAGAATTAACGCTGAAAAAACATGCAGAGAGCTGTATTTTTTAAGCAAGAGCAAACAAAATACTTTGGCTTAAGTTCAGGAGTGGCCAGGCCAAGAGATGAGTCAAATGTTTATGAACATGAATAAACACTCAAACATTTTAGAAGGCAAAGACGCCTTCTTTCTTCTTGCCCTGTCGTCATATGACCCAGAAGAACGCCAAGAGCAACAAATAGGGGGGCAAAATTCCGATGTGGAGGATGTTTTAAACCATATGTCAATTATACTCGACAGCGATAATAAGACAATGGAAAATAATGAACAAAAACCATAAAAATATCAAAAACAGAGTAGAACTCTTGAAGAAATACTGCCGCATTATCGAAGAAATAGATTTAATAATAGACATGATAATACCTTAGAAAAAATCAGCATCCAAGACTCAACTACCACCGTTAGATCTTTCCTTCTTTATAGAAGAGCATAATGAATTGACTTAAGACGAAAATTTCGAATTGATGGATCTAGAAAAACTCGGGACGCAGCAAGTGCGTTATGGTAGTGAACTTTTATTAAATGCTTCAAATTTAAATAACTCAATTTTCTATAAACTTAGAGAGTTTAATTTTAATACGTAGTAAGGTTTTTCCTAAGGCAAGATATCCACAAAATTTCATCAAAATAACTTTGTAATTTTCGGAGAAAAACATTTTTTTCGAAAGAAAATTTAAAATTTTAATAACTCAATTTTCTCTAAACTTAGAAAGTTGAATTTTGGTACGTAGTAAGGTTGAGGCAACATATACAGTAAATTTCATTAAAACAGCTTTGTTACTCAAATTTTTCCGGAAAACCTCGTCTGATTTTTCTGGATAACGAACTCATCCAAGCCATTAATAAAAGACAGGCACTTGCCAAGTTTCATCGAAATCGGTTAATTATTTTTTGAGTTATCATATATATATATATATATATATATATATATATATATATATATATATATATATATATATATATATATATATATATATATATATATATATATATATATATATAAACATATAAAAATTAAACCTATTTACAAATGAACTTTAATAAGATATTATGCTGTGACAATACCTCTCTCAAGCACCCTAAAATATAATCAAAATGTGCACACAGTTATATATGTTTTATTTCTTTTTCCCTTGTCTTAATACACTACATATTTTATGACAATCGATTTAATTTACTTATTTGATTTCATAAATAGTCGGTTAATAGTGACTTGGAATGAAGTAGACACCACATCTTCAAACATATTAAGAGAATATGAGTAAATCAACAGCAACTGGGAATGAATTCGGTCAGTCCCCCAGCCACGTGGTTAAAAAACACTGGCTGTATGAGTGGTTACAACTCTACCTCTAAATAAAAGGACTGTAACAGCGTCAGAAGCAGAAGACAATGGAAGCTGTGTGTATTCGGAAAGAAACTATTGACTATTAATAACAACAATTGACTAAAAACGCTGCGAGTTGTAAGGAAAAAAATAATTATACTACAGAGGTGATAAATGATAATAAATTACAATAGGGTTATATATATAATCGTAAATGCTTCCAATGATTAACAATCAGTGAATTCAGTATTATTGACATTTCTCGGAAACTTAAAAATGAATTTCATGAGTCAATAAGAGAAGCATTGACTAACCAACAGCAACCACATACTTATAATTTAACTACAGAGGTGATAAATGATAATAAATTACAATAGGGTTATATATAATCGTAAATGCTTCCAATGATTAACAATCAGTGAATTCAGTATTATTGACATTTCTCGGAAACTTAAAAATGAATTTCATGAGTCAATAAGAGAAGCATTGACTAACCAACAGCAACCACATACTTATGATTTAAACATAGATGTTTCAAATTTGAATAGCTCAATTTTCTGTAACCCTAGAAAGTTGAATTTTGGCACATAGTTAGGTATTTCCCAAAGCAATATGTAGACCAAATTTTAACGAAATTTTCGGAAAAAAAAATTTTTTTTGAAAGAAAACTCAAAATTTTTTCGGAAAACCCCGTCCGATTTTCCTGGCCAACGAACTAATCCAAGCCATTAATAAAAGAAATGCACTTGCCGAGTTTCATCTAAATCGGTTAATTATTTTTTGAGTTATCAGACGGATACATATATATATATATATATATATATATATATATATATATATATATATATATATATATATATATATATATATATATATATATAAATTCAAACTGACCCCGGATATGGGTTCTAGGGGTCCTAATTGGCGCTCATTTGAAAGAATTTTTGCAAAGTCTCACCATCGATACCTCTCTATTAGTGAATTTTTTTAATAAAAATTCACTAAAATGAGTTCGGCGAATTAATTGAATTGCCAGCTTTGCCATATGAGTCTGGCAAAAAATTTAAATTGTCGGCTCTGGTAGATGAGTCAGACAACTTTTTCGAATTGCCGGTTCTCACAAATGAGCCAAGCAGGAACTTCGAATTGCCAGCTCTGATAAATCAGCCAGGCGACATAATTGAATTGCCAGCTCTGGCATATAAGACAGGTTAAAATTTCAAGTTAGCTGCTCCGAAAAATGAGTTTGGTGAAATTATTCAATTTCCGGCTTTGCCATATGAATCAGGCATTGAAGGCAAATCAGAAAAAGAAGTCTCAATAGAAATTTTTTTCTAGAAACTACCCAGGCTGAAAATTATATAGCAAATGAAGGAACCATAGAGGCCCCAGCACAGAAATGGCCTCAAAACATAGAAATTTTAACCTACCCCATATCAAGCAAAGAAATTACAGCAAACACAGAAGAACTCTACAATTACAGACAATGTTATCATAGAACTATCCAAAAACGAAGTAAAGAAGCAAAGGCATATTGGGCGCAAAGGAAACAACTATCATGGGATAAGCCTGCTCCGCTTGAAATCGGAAAGAACTGCAAATATTCTACGGTCAACTCAAAGAAGTAGCGAAGATCACCATTCCAAAGTGGATAAAAGCATCAAGAAAGCCAGAAGTAAAGCTCAATACATTTTCTGATGAAACTACGTTAAAAAGTTTGTTGTCAGGGAACTTCAAACTGGCTGGTCGTCCCGTCCTTGCTGATTTCGTAAAGCTGGTGGTAGCAAACTTCACCACGTCAAAGACATCAAAGCTACCCACCTTTACATTGCTGTTTTGGATAATTGCACCAACCAAGCCAAGAAGACGAAGAAAAGGAAAAGGAAGAATAATAATAATAAGAGGAATACGAAGAAGAAAGTAATAGGGATAATTTATTATCTATTTAGGTAGGATTAATAACTTTATTATTTTAATTTGGGAAGCATTAAAAGTAAAACTAAATTATTTTAAGTCTTAATTATAATTTTTATTCTAACTATTTTCACAGGAGTAATTAATAATTTTATGTGGGTAATTAATTATCAGCATGGTCATCAAGAGACCGCAGCATCAAGCAGCCATCAAACAAGTTCGTGGGTGATGCCAAGATGTTCAAGCGTGAGCAAGAATAATCTCATCTCTCATTTAAATAATCAACAGTTTATAATTAGCTCGAAACCAATTTAAATGGTCATCAAGAGACCGTAGCTTTAGCTTCCACTAAACAAGTTCGTGGAAGATGCCAAGGTGTTCAGACATGAACAATAATTCATTAATACACTATTTATGTCTTAATCTCGGTTTGCAATCCAGCATTTATTATTTGTTTCAAAATGCGAAGAATTTCCTAAGTCCCACTGTTGTATATGACTTAGTCAAAAACCTGTGAGTATGAAGTGCAATCCCACGATGTTTTGCTGTAACAAGCTCAATTTGAAACCGACTTTTAATTCAAGTAAACATATAAATCTCTATGTCAGCACATTCCTTCAGTTCGTTTTCCAACGTCAATCTGCAAACGCCGTAAATCAGCGAATAAAAACTGTTGGGGCATAAATTAACTAAAGAAACATTAATAAATGTAAATGTACCAATTCTTTTAAAACTAAGTATTTACTATTTTTAACATCACTTGTATATACAGGTGTTTCATTATATTCTTAATAAGATCACCTTTTGTTTAGAAACCACTTAGTAGTGTTATTCTTGCAACTGGGCATATATCCAAGTCCCTTTACAACCAAGTCTCCAATTATCTTACAAGCCTTCATCCCTTTTCTCTACATTGTACTTTGATTTCCGATAGGGCGGTATGAATTATTTTTCTAATTTAATACCAGTGAAAGTCCACAACTCCGTCACTGGTTGCCCGTGGAATTTGATGTTATAACTTAATAGGTATGGCAGTCTATGCGGCGATAATGTTCAACAAATTTGGTTTCATTATCTTCACCAGTTTGAAAAGTGTCAAAATAAATATCCATCTTTTCGAAAATTTCAACATTTTGTATCTTTGAAACGAAGCGTTTCTGGGTTTATATTGATATGACATTTTCGTCTTAAATTTATTTCTTTCTGTCGCCTGTTAAAGTCTTGCTACAAATGTGGACCACCCTGTATAATACTCCCTCGTGTTTTATATCATTAAATATTTCACTCTTATTACTCGATACTATACCTTTGATAAGAGCCTTGGTGGGTAGGTGGTAATAACGTGTGACCCTGCAGCGAAGGGTCCTGGGTTCGATCCCATGGTTATCCTTTCACTTTTTCAGTACATACTGTAACATTAACATTAACTGAAGTTGTGGTATACTTTCACTACAACTGTTATTAGTTCTTGATATTGATATTCTCCTTACGAAAGCTCGTCGGGAGGTCGTAACGTACCCTGTATAGCTTTCATATGCAGCCTACTAAATTTTGTTTGATTGCTTGATCATAAACTTTTCCAACCATGTTATATTCGATTTTAAAGGACCTTGCATTAGGTTTACAACCGTAATTTGCAAATCAGATATACAAATGTTAAAGAGTGAATGCAAATAGCCTGTTTGTCCTTATTTTGTTACGAGCATACGTGTAAGCTGTGCAGATACTTTTAAACATAAAATACTTACCTCTAGAGCTATATTCTACGGTGCTTCCAACTTTAGTTTCTGTACGATTGAGCCTTTGAACAGTAGAGATTCTAGTGTTATAATATTCACAATCTGGAGCGTGTATTCTGCAAAGTTCATAAGCGTCTTCTGGGGATCCTATTTTGAGTAGTTGGATGTCGCCCTGAAATAAATATATTTCACTAGTGATTTAGTAAATAAAATACGGCGCTCGCAAACATTTGATACAGTATATCGTTATGTAATAATTGTGTATACGTAAAGAAGTTTCATTAGTGAATTTTCTTTAAACAATTCACTAATAAAAAGATCTCTACCTTTAAATTTTGAAAAAAGTTCTTCAAATGAACGCGAACTAGCCCCCCTACAACACATATCCGGGGCCAGTTTCAATTTTTATATGGTTATATATATATATATATATATATATATATATATATATATATATATATATATATATATATATATATATATATATATATATATATATATATATGTATATATATATATATATATATATATATATATATATATATATATATATATATATATATACCCACACAGCACAGGACACCCAATGGATATCCATTTTACCTCCATGACCATGATGGATATCATATGGACATCCAAAGGAGGATTGTTAGAGTAGAAAAATGTTAATAAAACGTAACTAATGTGATCATATGAGTATTTCTTATTCATTAAAATCAAGAATGCAGTAGAATTTCTGGGTGTATATACTTTATTCAAGTATGTATATATCCATCAGACATCCAATGGATATACAGAAGACATCTATTAGATGTCCACAGGACGTCCAGTTGATGTTCTGTTAATATGTTCACACCAGCAGGAAACAACATTGATAAATTATTGAAACCGTTATTTACGTTTGTAAAAGATAAGGGAAGAAAAATAATTTATTCTAGCACAAGAATTACTGGAAAGTGTTAAGACTAGCGCCAACAATAAATTTCCATCCAAATTATCATTGCGATTATAACATTATAATATAATTATTTTTATTTTAATACAGAGAGTATTACTGTTTATGTCTGTTATTTCGTGAGAAGAATCTATTATCATATTGTTATTCATTAATGCTCACCCGAACAATAAACGCGGGATCATTTAATAACTCACCTTGGGGGCATTGGATGATTGAATTGCTGGCTACAATGACGAAAATCCGTTCGCATTTGTTTGGTTTGAAGTTTGAAGTGGTTTGGACTAAAGTTGAGGTTATAAAATTTAGAATTGCATCTTACCATTTTGCATCAACTGCTAAATGAAAAATGAACAACAACCTACAACTAGAGTTAGAGGATTGAGGTCTTTCTCCAAACAAAGTGTGTTGTTTTTATTAGTAAGTTTTGTTGTGATTTCCAGTTAGTAAATAATTTACAGGTGAGTACATAACCTTAAACTTTTTAGTATATATATTTTATACTTATTTACGTAAATACCAATATTATTTATAGCTGTAAAGATCACGTTGGTTGATAATAACATGACTAGTACACGTGAACTAGAAAACAAATATCTTCTTGATTTAAGTAAATATTTTTACTTCGTTTGAAATCAGCGAAAATTGTCTAGTTATATAACAAAAGTTTATGTGTATGTAAAATTGTTCATCTCACTGGTGAATATTCCTCATCTTTACTTAGAAGCAGATCACTTCCAGTAGATTATGAAAGTAGATCACTTAAGGGTAGTTAAAACTATTGGGTATATAGTCAGTTCCGTCGTGATACTCAACATTAATAACTATTACCTATTATTTTGAAGTAACCACTAAACTGTTGTACTTATAGCTATAGGTAATAATTAAAGTAATATTTATAAACATTCGTTCATATTATATTATTTATTGGATTGTCTTATGAGTTTGATTATAAGCAGTGTGTTTTTTCTTTACAGCAAGAATGCAGAGCTGAGCCAGATCATAGACCAAGAAAATAAAGTTATTTAAATGATTTTAGAACACAATAAAATATTTGTTTGCTTATATTAGTGTTTCATTGAGGGGATGGGGTTAGAAAGAGAATGGTGGTGGGTTAGCATCGAATATCCATTTCATGTAAAAGTGATATCGATTTGATGACCACATGTATATCCATACAACATCTACTATATATTCACATGGATATCCATTGGATATCTAATGGAAGTCCATGTGCTGTGTGGGTGTATATATATATATATATATATATATATATATATATATATATATATATATATATATATATATATATACAGACTGATTCATCTACCTGAATCATTAGAAGTTTATAGGGAAATAGAAGAGTCATAAATCTGAAATTTTGGTAGCAGGTATAATACGATAAGATCAATTTTGCTATAACATTTTCAACGCGCTGTAACTTCCGATTGAACTGGAAGTAACATTAACTTCTTTTTTCAAATAGAACTATATAAATATTATTGCACTTTTAAATTTCATGTAAAATTCAGCAGCTGACGCATTTTGAATCATTTTCCTGTTTTAAATTGTTTTTGAGATATGTAATTTTTTCAGAAAGTTTTGACAGATGGAGTGACCAACTAAAATGTCATTATTACCAATAATTGTAACGTTGAAAAGTTTATTCTTGGTAGACACGTTAATATAAGAGTCTTATCAGGAGACATTAATAGATTTCTAAAATTTCATACAGGGTGTCTGGTATTTCCGTTCACTTTTTTGTCACTTTAAATGCTAAAAAAACTTTCGTATTTCAAATCGGATGACCATACTATTTTTACACCGTTCGACGTAGAATTATATCCTCTATTGATATGTTATAGCATACCGTATAGCTTAAATGAATATTTACATATATTTAAAAATAAAACTCTGGACGCAGCAAGTGCGTTATGTTAGTGAATTTTCATAAAACTATTTTTTAATAGCAATAATGTGTGTTTTTTTAAGAAAGCAGGCATCAAATTTGGTTACCAGTATAATCTATATAGTAAAAACAATGTGCCATGTTTCATCAAAATAACTTTATTGTTTGAAAATGTACAAAAATTTCCGAAAGTAAACTTAAAGTCTTCCCGAAAAAATTCGTTTCTTGGTCAACCTTATAGGTTAATAGCAAATTGAGCTATTCAAATATTAAGCATTTGATCAAAATTCGCTACCATAACGCACTTACTGTGTCCAGATTTTTTTTTCTTACAAACATGCATTATATTTCGATGGAAAATGCAAGAATGCAATAACATAAGGCGTGTTTGATTAAAAAAAAAAGAAAATTTCTATCACCAACGACTTATGGGCCACCCTGTGATTGTAGAAATAATTTTTTAAGATGTAGCTCATAATTAATATATACAATTTTGTTTCATATCTTGTATAATAACAGATATATTGAACTTTATTGATTTTTTTTTACGAAAATTCTACAAAAATTATATACCATTAAACGATAAACTCGATAGCTAAGACTACTACCAAGCGTCAGAGAAAGGGTCTATTTGAAATGAATTTTCTGGAAACATTTTATTAAAATGAAGGACAATGACGGTTGAAACTAAGACTTCAGGGTTTGTAAAACATTCTTCTTGAGACACTTTATTTCCATAGCCCGTATTAGATTCAAGTTCTTTTCCTAAATGTTGCCAATTTTGACGTTTAAATCGCAACTTTGACGTTTTGTGAAAAACCCCAATTTATTTTTCTTTAAATGCCTATAACTTTTTTATCTTTTGACCTACAAAGCTAAATTTTGGTATGTAGCTTACCTATAAGGATGTAAACCCGGGTACCAAATTTGGTTGCCCTTACTTTGTTAGCTCCGGAGATATAAATTTTTTTTTGAAAGAAAACACAAAATTTTCCGGGAAAACCTGGACGGATTTTCCTGGCTAACGAACTTATCCAAGCCATTTGCAAAAGGAAGGTATTCACTAAATTTAATCAAAATCGGCCCATTATTTTTTGAGTTATCGGTGTGATACACACACACACACACACACATATATATATATATATATATATATATATATATATATATATATATATATATATATATATATATATATATATATATATATATATATAAACATATAAAAATTTTAACTGACCCCGGAAATGTGTTCTGGGGGGCCTAATTAGCGCTCATTTGAAGAAATTTTTTCAAAATTCAAAAGTCGGGATCTCCTCATTAGTGAATTTTTTTTAAGAAAATTCACTAAAAAAGTGAAAAAACTCTTATTAGATTCGTGTATATTGCCCCAAGTGTGCTTTGGATGGTTTTAAGTTTCATATTTGACAAATACTGTAAATGAAAACTGACTGATAGTTAATTGTCTTATCATGGCTGATAATAATACTTACACTTATCGTGATAATCTAATATGTTTTATACACCTGGCGAGTGTGGCAAAATTAACGTTGAAAAGTTTATTCTTGGTGTGTGTGTGTGTTGTATCATGGGATGGTTTTGAATGTTTTATTCATCAACCACAGACTTTTATACTAAAGTTTCGTTTCGAATCATAACCACACCCAGTGCGGCAAACCTACAGGTGATAACTATATTCGCAGATTCTTTGAATTATAAGTTAAATCCAAATGGATACATATATTCACAATCTCACGTAAACACAATCATTACATTAGTGTTACCAATATACGCCTACATGATATCTTAAAAACATACATACCTTCTTTCACCCACTGCTTCACACATACAATCCAAACATACCTACCTAATCTATACATCAAAATAAATATTACAATATAATTTTAGTTACTATACTTTTATTTTAAAACTGATTTTCAATTTCTATATAGGCACATAATCTGTTTTTTTTAAAATAATTATTCACCTTTTTTTGTTTTTTGTTTTGGTTTTATTTGTTTTTTTTTGTTGTTTTTTTAAGTTGGTTTTTTATGTATATATTTTTTTTAATATTTTTTTTTTCATTTTTTAAATACTTAAATTTAAGGAATGACTGGGACACATTGTCGCCTAGGGACCCGCCAAGGCTCATATACATACTGAATTGGGCCACGGAAAGGCTGGGTATACAAAAGGACAGACATTAGGATTTATGTTCAGTACATTGATATAATTTTATTTTATTTTAATTTATATATACACATACACACATACATATACATATATACACATATATACATATACATTCTTATAAACCTACATCTATGTTCATGAAAAATCTATCTATTAATTTATATACATCTATGTTATTTAAGCTCAGAATATAGTTTGTGTTTAAAGGAAGCTGGATCTCTGTTACTTGTTTTATTCCCGATAAAAACCGCAATCTTTGTCTCTCATAATTCCTGCATGAAAACAATATGTGATCTATATCACAGACCGTTTGTTCATCACAGCTGCAGTACGGTGTGGATTCTACACCTATTCTATATAAGTGGGATCTATATCTACCGTGATTATTCCTGAGCCTTATTATGGTGGTTAAAGCTTTTCTATGTAAACTAAATATTGTTTTTAGCTGACTTTCTTCTGGTAATTTGGGATTAAGGAGTTTATATCTGTTGGATGTTTTCTGTGTATATGAGAACCATTCTCTTTCCCAAATAATTTTGATTTTTCTTTTAATGTCAAATACAAATTCTGTGTATGGTAGCTTTATAACCTGATGGTACCCCTGAGTTGATGCTGTTTTCGATAGTTGGTCTACCTCTTCATTACCCTGTATATTACTGTGAGGTTTAACCTATAAGAAAGTCACCTTGATATTAGGGTGTTCACAAATATTTTTCCTGATGTTTCCCAACGATGGATGGTTATTAATATGCACGTGACTGTATTGTATTGTTTTAGCGGCTGATTGGGAGTCAGTGATAATTAAAGCCTTTTCTACTTGATTTTCCACCACCCAATTAACTGCTTTTTCTATCGCGTTTTATTCTTGGTAAATACGTTAACAAAGGGGTGTCCTATCACGAGCGTTTAATCCCATACAGCACAAGATATTCTCAGAATGTTCTCACAATGTGAGAACATTCTTTTTTCAGAATATTTGTTTCGGAACGTTTTTATAACATTTATGGAATTTCAGACTGCATCTTGAATAGTCTGAGTACATTCATTCAATCACATCCTAAGAAAATTCTTCATCAATATACTGAGAATATTTGAAGATTATTTTATTATTATATTATTCAGAAGATTCGCTAAGAAAGTGCTCGAGATGTCCTTATAATATTATATAACTTTAAAATTTAATGAAAAAGATAGATGATGATTACGGTAAGTATAGTGGTGAGAATTATAAGAGGAACCATTTTGCATGTTTCATTCTGTTACCTGTTCTGTTAAACACATCCGAAAATTGTATATTTAGGCATAGAGCGCATGTCCATACCGAAGGGAAGATGGCCGATAGACGTAAATGTAAATTAATGTCAACTTGAATGATGGTAGGTCATGCTGTATAAGGTTATGTTGTAAGATAATTAATTAAAAATAATAATGTGACGTGAACAGAGAGAACAGTGTCTAATTACAAACATAACACAGAGTACAGAAGCAACTAAGACCTATGTTTTAGTTCCTGATAACCTGACACCATTGTCAGGTTATCAGGAATTAAAAGTCACCTAGTTAAGAAACAAGTTTAAAGCATTTCTTACAGTTGACACCAACGAAAGGTTCGCCTATTTTGCCTGAGACTGGATCATCTTACGAATTAGGTACACATACATTGTATAATATATAATTAAAAAATTATGTTCTTCAATAGTCTACTTAACGTTCACCCTGCGTCTCTACGACAAGCAATACAACAGAGGATTTAGTGTTGGTGCAGAATAAGTCATAATAGAAAGCGAATAGTAAAATATAGTTCTATGGACATTTGTAATGGAGGAATATTTTAGTTGGTGTCTTTAGGGTCGGAAAATAGTTGGTTATAATAAATTAGTAGTTTGAAAAGCTGTGTTTTGTTACTCAACAAATCCAGAACCGGAAGAGCGTAACAGTATTATTTATCTTCTTCAATATTTAATTTAAACTACGGAAAAACTTTCATCGAGTCATATGTGCAGATTTTGGTATACATCGTGAATAAGCAGGACATTATACGCAATGAAGAAGACAATGTACACTGATAGAAAGAAAAATAAAACTGTGCTAGAAAATTGAGAGAAGAGTGGTGCTTACTAAAAATTTCGAGAGAAGAAAGGACAATTTGTTGTAGGTATTCTGGGACATAATAATATTTAGTGGTTACCTGGTTTGAATGTTAAACTTTTACAAAATTGATGCGATATTTTAATTCCAATAAATAAAAAAAGCAATGGGATACATACTCTATAAGATTTATCTCCAGCTAGTTGAAATCCTACGGTCATAATACCGTCTACACTTAGTTTAGAGGTTGGTTTTCTTGCTAATTCAGTTGTTATTGTTTCATTGCAGTCGTAAAGTAATGTAACAGAGTCTCCTTTGACACTAAATGCAAGTCTGTGCCACCTGAAATGTTAACAGAAACAAACAGATTAGATATGACAAACGGTTAAAGAGTATTTTTATGCTTTACATAGATAAGTAAATATAAAAGCTACCAAATCTGTTGCACATTAGAGCTATCTATACCGCTATTAGTGAATTTTCGTAGAGAAAGTTCACTAATGAGGAGACCCCGCCTTTTCAATTTTGAAAATATTTCTGCCACACCGATAACTTAAAGAAATCGGCCGATTCTGATTAAATTTTGCAGGTACCTCTCTTTTGTGAGTGGCTTGGATTAGTTCGTTAGCCAGGAAAATTGGATCATGTTTTCGAGAAATTTTGAGTTTTCTTTCTGATATTTTTTTATCTTAGAAAATAACAAAGCTATGGAAACAAATTTGGTTTGTGAGTTATAAAAAACACATTATTCACCCCAATTCAGATCTCAAGAAAAAAATTATGAACGTTTAATAAAACAAATGTTTGGTGCCAGAGTATTTATAAAAAATTCACTGTCATAACGCCCTTGCTGTGCCCAGACTTTTTAGTGAATTTTCTTGAAAAAATTCACTGATGAGGAGATCTCGACTTTTGAATTGTCGAAAATTTTCTACAAATGTGCGCGAACTAGGCCCCCTAGAACATATATTCGGGATTAGCTTAAATTTTTATATGTTTATATATATATATATATATATATATATATATATATATATATATATATATATATATATATATATATATATATATATATATATATATATATATATATATATATCACACCGATAACTCAAAAGTAATGGGTCGGGAAGTAACTTTATTTTGCAAGTAGCTTGGATAAGTTTGTAAGGAAAATTGTACCAGTTTTTCCGTGAAAATGTTAGGTTTTCTTTTGTAACAAATTCATATCTCCGGAAATAACAAAGCTATGGCAACCAAATTTAGTAAGCATGTTTAAATTGTAAAAACCAAACTATGCATCAAAACTTAGATCTCCAAGCTAAAAGAAAAAAAGTTTCAGGCAGAGGCAAAATTCAGCGAAACCCTAATACCAAAATATCGTATGTTTAAAAAAAATCTATCAAACATTACAGACAACGTTTATTTTTTCATGGTGCAAAAAGGTCAATAAGTACGAGAATATATACTTTGAAACTTTTATAAATTTTCTTTAGCAGATGTCAAACTAGAGATTTGGAACGTGGAAATTAGTATGACTATTGCGGTTCGTGAATGGTAAATATTGCATAAATGTGTAATAGAATGTTCTAGATTTATGTTACTCTTCTCATTTGTTAAAATAGTTGTAACAAATCCCTCTAAAATAGACCTTACATATTACAAATAAATAACTGAAGACCATTTCGGTTATCTACCGTTTATTACACTTTCCTTGACAAGCCTACGGTAGTCTAGAGGTTATAAAGCCAAACCATGAGCGATGGGACGTGGATGCAAATCTCATTATTGACTAAATTTCTCTTTCAACTTTTTTTTACATTTTCTCGTCTTTGATTCAATTTTAACATTATCTGATCAGATTATTTCAATATTTTTAGCGACGTCTTGTTGAAAGAATCACTGAACAGTCATTCTGTATGAATCAGCGGGACTGTAGGGTTAGAAATATTTTAAAGTAAAGTTGAAAGGTTACTACTACTTTACAGTAACCACAAATAGTAACATTCACTTCTTCAAGTAGCGAAAACGTTACTGTCACCAGAACATATCACTAACAAGGTCCACAACTAATATGTGTAATGCGAAGAGGTCAGCAACGCCGCGGCAACTATTAGTGACCCGTAAAGGTGGCTACAGCCGTGATGTAGCATTTCAGTAACATATAAGGTAGATTCGGCTACTGTCGTTTGCTATCTTCAAGTTGTCGGAATTTTTAGGTCGTTTTATGGGTAAGGACAACGTTACCAATACCTTGAAACCAGCTAAGAAGTGGTGAATATGATGTAATTGTTACTGTTAATCTGTATTATGAAGTTATTTTTACCACCGACTCATAGAAGTAGTGGCGGTTATGTAATAACTACTCTTTCCAAGTTTCGATCTCAGCTGCCATCACTTGGTGCTAGTTGGCGACTTTGTAAAACGAGCGCGCTTCTGATCACCGTTGAAGCATTTTGGAATCCATTTTGCCGAAAGCTTTGTCATTCCCAAGTCGTGATGAACAATGTAGCGCACACTCCCGTGGGGAACGTGCAATGTTTCTGTTATACGTTTTACCCCGTTTCGTCGATTATGGACAATATGTCAGATGTATTCCCAATTTAAAACTAATGGAATAATAAATAGTACATTGAATACTGAAATCAGACGGCATGTTTAGGTTACTCTTTTAAAAGTTATGTTCTTTTGAACTCATAACAAGATTAAACATTTAATAATAAGTTAAAGTTAATCAGGTGGTAGTGGAATTTTCCTTTACGTGATAGTAAAGGATTTTTTCACGCCCGAGGAGGTACCACCCTATACATCAAGTGGCTGGTGAAGTCCCAACGGACGTTTCCGGTTCTGGTGTATGAGTCGGTTTCCCTTATAAGCAAAAATGATGATGGCTCCTCCTTGTACAGAAGCTCCCGGAGATAAAATACCCCTTCATTCGGATCTCCGGGAGAGGGGTGTGCAGGGGCGCCGGCATCACGATTTAACATATCCTCAAATATATGTGGCCTAAATTCTAACTTGAACTCCGTCCACCATTTCTTCCAGGCTAATAGGCCTCAACTCCTTTTCCTCACCGAAACCCAAGTCAGTGCCAAAACAGCCACTAATAACCTTAATTTCCCGGGGTATGAGCTACTGACTTCATTTAGATTGCATGGAGGTGTGTGCGCATACGTCCGTAGCAATCCACCCCGCACCGGACTCCCCAATTTAAAAGCTGGAAGAAAATACATACTTTGGATGAAACTCTCTCTCTCAGGGCTGTAACTAAATTCATCTCTTGCATTTACCGGTCACCTTCTGACAACAACTTTGTTCAGCTCTTCGACTACCTTTCTGAAAAAACTGACCATCTGATATCTGAACATCCTACCTCCGAGGTCACTATTCTTGGTGACTTCAATGTTCATAATAAGAAATGGCTAGGATCTTCGAAAACCGATCCCCAAGGGAGAGCAGGAGAGGCCTTTGCAGTCAGAAATTCTCTAGCCAATATGGTTCAGCAACCTACTTACTTTCTTCGCATCCCAACACACAGCTCAAATCCCTTGGATCTCCTTCTTACTAGAAAACCCGAATGCTTTAAGACATCAGTCACAGCCCCCCTTGGTCGCTCAGACCACGGCATGGTCACTGCTTCCTGCGCAATGCAACTCGAGGTCACACAGTCATGACACCCACGTATCGTTTGGCTTTACAACTCTGCAAACTGGGACGAAATGCGGGATTACTTTTCCTCATTTCCATGGGCGTCTGTCTGCTTCTCTTATTCTGGCCCCTCTGATATCTCACAAAACGTCACCGGCATGGAATTATTTATTCCACGTACACAGAAAACCTCTTCAGCTACTCAAAAGTCCTGGTTCTCTAAATACTGTGACAAGGCCAGACTTGAAAATGTCAAAGCTCACAAAACGCTTCTACACAATCCCAGTCAAGAAAACCGTAAAGCATTTAACGACGCAAGAAACCGATATGTCCGCATTCTTTCTGAGGCAAAAAGACTCGTTTAATAACCACATCAAAAAGAAAGTCCTCTCAAACTCCGACGGTAGCAAACCCTTCTGCACTCTTGCTCTATTGGGACTAATTTCTGCAAGAGCACGTTCCCACCTCTTGTTTCAGGGAATGAAATTGTTTCTACCGCCCTGGACAAGGCTGAACTTTTTGCCTCGTTGTTCGCCGGCAATTCTACTCTCAACCCACCTCCAAATGTACAACCATCGACAGTTCCCAATGTCGCGCATAAAATGACGGATATTCTTTTCAAAACTAAAAAGGTACGAAGGATGATCTTTCCTCTTAATGCCAGGAAAGCCTCTGGCCTTGACGATATCCCAGCAATTGTTCTCAAAAAATGCGCACCAGAACTTGCTCATGTCCTGACTCGTCTGTTTCAGACATTCTACAATAGAGGCATATTCCCAACTAACTGGAAAACTTCTCGAGTACAACCCGTCCCAAGAAAGAATCCAAAGCGCATCCTAGCAACTACAGGCCTATTTATCTTTCAGTCGTCTCTAAAATGATGGAAAATTATATAAACACCGAATTACTAAAATTTCTTGAAAAACACAGTCTAATCCACGACAGGCAGTATGGATATGATCACAGACTATCCTTCGATATCATCATCAGAATCGTAAATATGACTACTAGATGACTTTTCATTATCAGACAGATTGGAATCTGTAAAAATTGAATTTAAATATGTAAATTGAGCCAAGCATGGATCATAATGATAATTAAGAGAATATAGATTCATTTAAAATAAAATAACTTGGGGGCTTTTCGATTAAATCGCTAACAGAACTTGGAAGCTGATCTCCATCGAACCACTTGAATTTTTAGGAGCTTTCTTGTTCTTTCTAACCATGTTCCAACGAGGAAGGGTGTTTTAGGAAAGCATTTTTCCAAATGCTTAAGATGTAATGTGCTCGTAAAAATTGTTGTAAAAGTGCACTTTTACGGAATGGTACAGAGCTTGCATAAAAAGTACGTACTTTTTTTATTGAATTGTTCATTAACTTCTTCAGCCTTGTAACAATTAATGAAAAGCTGGAACTTGCCATCATCCACGTCTTTCAATTTTTTCGCATTATACATTCGATTAGTGAAGTTCGAACCACGTCGAAAAGTTTTGTAACAGATCCTCCGTTAAATCAACGTTTATGGTTGGTATTTAATATTATTTTTTAATCAAGTAAAGGATTTTTTCCCTTATTGAAAAAGTAGGATTATAATCGCACCTGATAAAAGCATGGAAACCAACCAAGCTTTTATACTAAGTAACTCACCAAGCTACTCATAAATTTTAAGGATGTCAATAAATCGTTCATTATTTCCTGTCCCCGCGAGCATCCAGATATGGAAAGAAGTAGTTTTCTATAGAAGCATATA
Source organism: Tillus elongatus (assembly GCA_964006375.1). NCBI lineage: Eukaryota > Metazoa > Arthropoda > Insecta > Coleoptera > Cleridae > Tillus > Tillus elongatus. Next base: position 292,647,705 of record OZ023262.1, read on the forward strand.
CCAAGCATACTTGTAATATCCGTATCAGAGCCTCTGATTACAATATTCGATTGATCAGCGATACTACCTGGTTGGTAAATCATTTTGCTGTCTGCTTCTTCGTGCAACTCGCAACAATACTTGATTCTACTTTATTATTTTTTGTTACATATGAATGACAATTTGGAAAACTGGGATGACTTAATTTATTGCCAAGAAATGCTGCCCAATATGTGATAAAAAAATCAATGAGAGCTTCTTTAAATTTTGCATTCTCCATTTCTTTTGTAAAATCTGCTGGTCTTATTTGATCAGGTCCAGAGATAGTATACTCAATTTCTGGTGGTTCGTGTCGTAGAACTCGTTCGTTATATTTTATTAAAGGGTGAAAATATTGACCAAATATTACATCGATTCTGTAAGCTGGGAATTTAGTTACCACTTGCAAAAATTATTATTTTCTTCTAATTCATCTTCTTCAGATATATCGTTTTCCGTCTCGTCTCCTGTTTTGCGATATTAGCAATTACTGCTGTTAACCGATATTGATGGCTGCTCAAGTGATAAGGGATCTGATGATTGGGCACTAGATTGTGTTGTTAATGAAGAAGCTTGTGTTGTTTTTGTGAATTCAGCCTGATGAATTTTTTTAACGCTATAAATGTCTTGGATTAAGTACGATGATTTCCTAAATCATAAATTTCTCGTGGTAAAATAATACCTTTATATTTAAGTTAATGAACTTTTCGTACACTTAAAATTTTTCGACACTGATCTATGGTTTCTTCAGAAAACAAATTCAATTTTTTTTGTTGTAGAGTACAAAATACACACTTCAGTTCACTTGACAGAATGTTAAATTAACACAGAATTCAATATTCAAGTCAATAAAATAAAATAAAACGTCACAACAATAAATATTTTCCAAAGTTCGCTAAGTGCGATGCTTATGTCAGAGTTCAGAAATACACCAAAAATATTAAACAAAACCGTTACTACGTTTCTACGCCAGATGTTTCATTGTCCAGTGTAAAATGATACTCAGGTATAGCGTATGTAGGATTCCTTCAGGGCGACACTTTTTTTTTCTCGGCGCACATTTTTGTCGGGCGGGGCACAAAGTGTGATGGTAGAAACTCGGTCTGAGGGAGGTGAACTAGCCCCCCCCCCTAATAGAGTGAGTGCGATTGCATTATACATGCCTATGGTCGTGCCAGTGGTAACGTTCGGTTGTCTGCCGAGATGATAGAACCGGAGAAAATGTTCGCCGTGCTAGATAACGGCATACAATATTATTATTAACATCAGATATAAATTTTAACTTTTATAAAATACCTTAAATTTTTTGGGACTTTTCAAAATGTCTCTCATGACCTTGTAACCGCCATAGCTGTCTACCGTGGTTACTTTTTAATAACAATAAATAATTATTATAAAATATCCAAGCGGCCGCCTTTATACTATGACGTTAAAGTCTGTCAAATTTTTACACCTTCCATACTGAGTGACAGTATAGGAACCTCCGGTCGAACTAACGAGCCCCCGTCTCATGTACAGCAGGTATAAGAGAGCGAATGAATAGTTATTTATGTACCAAGGGTGTAAATAGATGTTTACGCCCGAGAGCGACGATTTTACAAATCCGAGTGCCTCCGGCCCGAGGGTTTGTAAGTCGCTCGAGGGCATACAGCTCTATTTATATCAGCGGTGCATACAAAATTTTATGTCATACTAGTCATACCTAAACAATGAAACATGAATCACCGTTTGCTGAAGGCAACCTAACTATCACCGGATCTTTTCAGAACTGTCAATTTTATGTTAATCCGACTAAATAATGTTAATTAAATATTTACATATTACTTTTATTCCATTATCTGTAATTTCATTAATAATGGTTATTAAAGAAGTCAAACAAATTATTTGTTTTTATGTGCGTGCGGGCCATAAAGTGTACGTTTTGCCCGCGCGGGCCATAAAGTACACTTAATGGCCCGTGGGCATAAAGTACACCATTATGTAGTTGGTAACTAAGCAATAAAAACACAATAATGAACTAGTATGACATAAAAAAATATATAGTGCTTTATAAAATACCGTAAATCTGTCGGCCACTGCCGCTCAGACTATTAGTATAGCCGCTTAGGTCAATCTTGTTTACTGTAGAGTTTCCAGGGTAGCTGAATATCAATAAACCCCCGTAGCCTGCAAATAAAAATTCATACTTCTTTACTTATCTCTTAAATTTTTTGTTTCACTATTGAACAAGGAAATAATATAATTTCGTTTTCTATTTACAATATACCTAGATAACAACTTAAATATTTGCTTAAATTTTGTGTTGACAACAATAAAAATAAAGAGTGTGCTTACTGGCCATCATTCATATCAGCATCAAAATGCATGTAGTTCCCTTCTTCAGGTAACTCATCTTCGTCTTCATAAAACAAACTGACATCTCTTCCGACAGTCACTGAAAGTTGTTCAAAACCATCTTCGCTATAGAGCGTGAATATGGGAAAAGTAGCACCTGCAAATTATGAAAAATTTTATTTTTTAGTATATCAATGAGTAAATACAGATGTAAAGCCCTTTTCTCTGGCTTCACCTGATTGTTCACTCTTTAACCCGTTTCACGTATAACGTAAAAAGCTAAACCGGTTGCAGAGAAGAAAACGAGGACTTATGAAGCCGGAGAATAAGTTTCTACATCTTTGTTTAGTATGGAATGGTTTGGACGAGTAAGGGTAACAAAAATTGGGGAATACTAATAGATATTCTTCATGCAAACCCTAACTAAAGCACATGTTTTGGAAAAGGTGACAGTACCTATTTTTTCACATTTTGTATATGTATAGTAGAACCTATGCTAGTTTTGTTTTAGGAAGGTAGATCTCAGTATTCCTTTAATTTCTTTACCAAAACTTTATTCCAAATATCTATTAATTTAAAATTCAATTTTAAAGGTTTTAGTAAGCCAATATTTTGCGAAGATCGACTGATTGGACCACTTTTGCTTTTTAACCGTTTCTGTATTTCAAACTAACGAACACACTCACCCTGTATAGTGTCACCTAAATTTTAGTATAAAAGGACTTTTTAATGCAAACCGGTTATAACCAGTGAGATAATGATTTGTGTTTAGTAAAGGCATTGCTGTAGTAAAACTTTTGCAAAAAGAAAGGATCAAAATCCACCACTTCTCTGGTATTTTGATTGTATTGGCATATTAATATATTAAGATTGAAAAATTAAAACAGCACACCTGCTAACGATCTGGCCACTATAAGTATAGAAAAGTCTGTAGAAAAACCATTAGGAAAATGTTCTCTTGAAGTAAGTATGACCTCAGCAGCTTCTCCTATACGATACGCCCAGTCACTTCTAAGGGGCTCCCTTTCAGCACTGCTGTTGAGACATCGACCTAGTAGCCGGAGGACTCCCTGAGGCTCTGACCACAAGTCAGCTTTCTCAATCAGGTCCACAATGTTTTCATCTGAAACAAATTAAATATTGTAGTCTATGCTACATGATGATTATATGCAAGTATGCAAAATATGCTAAACAATACATGATTTATCAGTAGTGCTATATCTTAGTTGTGCTAAATGTTCATTAAATCTAGTTTCAATAGTTCTTTTAGTTTGCCCAACATATTTAAGTTCACAATCCTTACAACCTATTTCATAGATTTCCGAAACTTCTGTGGTTTTATCTTCATCGTTTGGGTTACCCCGCAAATTATTTAATGTTTTTTTTTGGTGGAAAATGTTAGCTGTAAGTTGGCTTTCCTAAAAATATTATTAAAGCCTTTCGTAACTCGCGGATCAAATGATAAACATACAACGGTTTTGTCTGTCTTATCTTTTCTGAAAATTGTGGATTTCGCTAATATTTTCTCAGTCATTTTCGTTTGCTAAGTCCGTTTCAAATCTACTCATGAAAATTCTGCAATGAATGGCGAATAAAGGGGGTTGCCCATTGCTGTACCATCGGTTTGTTCAAAAACTTCGTTAATAAATTGAAACATATACGGATCCATGCAAAGATTTGTTAAATTTATATATTCTTTGCAGACCTCTTCAACTATGTTGTTTATTTTTAACAAATGGTCTAAATACGTTAGCGTTTCTTTTATGGAAACAGTGGAAAACAACGAGGTCACATCAAACCATATTAAAATCTCGCCTTCAACCAATTAAGATTTTAAACTTTATTAATAAATTCAAGTGAATTTGAAACTGAAAATGTTTTTTGTTTGATAGGCAAGCCTTTGAGTCCGTTTGTTAACCATTTCGCTGTATTATATGCCAGGGAATCTATAGCTGAAACAATAGGAGTAGGTATAGATGATTCCTTCTGGAACCGCCTCCCGCCTCCCGCTACTGGGCATGCGTATGACGTAATAAATATGGTGATTGTGTTAAGTGTGACGTAGGCTTTAACCTGAGATGACGTAATCCAAGATGGCGACCAAGATAGCCGACCGGAAGTGAAAAATCTGGGGAATTTAAAATTTTAGACGGTAGTTGGCGCCACCTGTTGAAAGAAGAAGCTCCGCCATTTTGATTTTGCAAAGTGTGACGTAACAAATATGACGGTTGGCGCAGTCGAAAACTCAACTTTTTAGTATTTGCTTTAAGCTCTAAGTGTGGGAAGTCATTTTACTCGGCTCAGCAAGCAGAATTCAAATTTAGCATATGCGCATGCGCAAACCCAACTTTTGGAGTTTTAAGTCTAAACCCCACATGTTTGGTAACATTTTACTCGGCTCAGCAAGCAGATTTAAAAAATTTAGATAGTGCGAATGTCAGATATGGCAACATAGCAACACAAAAATCCTAAGAATGTGCGAATGCCAGGCATGCTAAATCTGACAACATGGTAACATAGCAACAACCAACAACTGCAAACTGTGACCTCTAATACATGTAGCCTTTGTATTTTTTAACAAACGCATATTTTAAGCCAATAGGAATAATAATATTAATAGCTTGTTGGTATAAAAACCCGAAATTCCTGTTAAGTTATTCAGTTTTATTAGAAATCTGCAGTTATGTCGAAAATTAACAAGAGAAGAAAACATATGTGTAGTGTAAGCAATTCGACAAAGGTGAGAGTGTTGGACAATACAGTTGTGAAAACCGAGTTTCCAGAATGTAGTAATTTGTTAGAAATTAATACAACAACTGCAACAGCTCCGAACGATTCACTTCAGAGCATAATAGACGATCTTTTCCTACCAACTTCTGCCAATACACAAGAGGAAATATTTACACGCTGTTTGTTAGGTTTGAGCAAAAAATTATGAATAAAACAGCAACAGTAGAAGATTTAAGATTATTAGATGAAAAAACATTCTATTTAGCAGAAAATGGCTGTAGCTATGTTAGTGTAGGACTATGTCCACAATATGGTTTCAAGCCTGTAGCATTATTACGAAAAATCAGTTCAAATAAAATGGTGATGTTCAATTTTGCAACGTTTCAAGAATTTTCAAATGTGGTGCTCTTAAACATAGGCGATTTTAAGCAAGCACACATCAAACTTAAAAACTTACAAGAAAATAAAGGTGAAGCTTTGGGTTATATTTTATCTAATTACCAAGTGTTCACACTAACCAGAAAAAACGTGTGATTTAGTTTTATATACCAAAGCCAGAGGTATCCAAATAATTTTGATATAAGCAAGCAGGAATTAGAGATTTTAAGACATATTTCAGAGGGTATTTTAAATACTTTTTACGAACACGTAACAAAATTGTATCCAGATTTCCAAGGGTTTATTTTAAGAATTACCGATTTTATGGCTTATGGCTAGAAACTCTCTCCCAAAAATGATTTCTGAAATTGAAAACAATTTAAAGAGATGTCATAACCTTATTACAAAAGATTGAGAAAAAACTTACAAGTTTCAAATACTAAAGTTTCTAAAAACTATTGTCTCCCGAAAATCCATAAACCCGGAAAATAGCTGAGACCTATTGTTTTAGCTATAGATTCTCCGACATACAATGTAGCGAAATGGTTAACAAACGAATTTAAAGGCTTGCCTATCAAACGAAAGTGTTTTTCAGTTTTAAATTCAATTGAATTCATTAATGAAGTTAAAAATATTAAATTGGTTGAAGGCGAGGTTTTAATATCATTTGATGTGACCTGGTTATTTCCGAGTGTTTCCATAAAAGAAACGTTAACGTATTTAGACCATCTGTTAAAAACGAACAAGATAGATGAACAGATCTGCAAAGAATATATAAATTTAACAAATCTTTGCATGAATCAGAATATTTTTCAATTTAATAATGATTTTTTTGAACAAACACATGGCACAGCAACGGGCAACCCCTTTTCCCTATTTATTGTAGGCCTTTTCATGAGTATATTTGAAACGACGTAGTAAACGAAAATGACTATTTTTCTAGAGTATGATTTCGTTATGTGGGCAATTTTTGTGAAGTATTTAATACAAATTTATGCAAAGTAGATAATTTTATCGACAAATTAAGCACTAAATCTGACTCCATTAATTCACCTATGAAAAAGAAATTGATAACAAATTACCTTTTCTTGGTGTATTAGTCATCAAAAATAGAGACACTTTAGAATTTGATATCCACAAAAAGGAAGCCACTATTGTGAGTTACATTTCGATTGACTTACACCATAGCAAAAAGAAATTTTATTTGGTATGTCAAAATTTGAAGTGCGAAATTTGGATTCTTACTGACAAGCAATTTTGGATATAATATTATATATTAAATAACATTAATGTACAGCACAAGTTTTTGACTTATTGTATTAGCGTACTGTATAATTTAAACAAATAAACAAATAAATAAATAGTTTTACGAAAAACATAGTTTTAATTTTCTGGTTCATAGATTAATACAGTTTCCCTTAAATATAGAAAGATACAACAGAGAACTTGACTATATTAAAATTTAGCTAAGTAAAATGGTAACTTGGTCTGATTAATGGAAAAATTAGTCAATAAACATAAAACAAAGAAATTGTAGCGGAATCTACGACTTTCAAATAAGATAAACCAGAAACAACCGTTGTCTGTTTACCATTTGATTCGAGAATTACGAGAGGTTTTAATGGCATTTTAAAAAAAGCCAATTTACAGCTAACATTTTCTACAAAAATACATTAAAAAAATTGCTACGTAACCCAAAGGATAAAGATAAAGCCACAAAAGTGTCGGGAATCTATGAAATAGGTCGTAAGGATTGTGAACTTAAATGTGGGCAAGCTAAAAGAAATATTGAAAATAGATTTAAAGAATACTTAGCACAACTTAAATATGGCACTATTGATAAATCATGTACTGCTTAGCATATTTGGGACAATAATCATCATGTAGATAAAGAACATCTTAGGTTAATCAAAAATGCCAGACAGTCGCTACAGTAAGATGCTTACAAAAGTGTATAGGTAAGTTAGAACGAAACCCTTTGGAATAATATAAAACAGGCATTGGTATCGTGAAGAAAGGCAGTAATCAGCCGAATCAGCATTTTGTATAATTCCAATCCATGCTGCACAAAACATCAGCTGCGAGTTGCCTAGAGACAATCATTATTGCAGAAACTCGCGTAATGTTCAGTTCACTTTAATATTCACATAATATCTTATTTTTATAACTTATAAATAATGTAGTTTATCTGTCTGTTTGTAAACCTGAATAAAACACTTTTTAAAAACGTCCCTATACATTTGGAAGACGTTTTTGGCACTGCGAGCAAGCTCGCAGGATACCATACGGCCTTAATCAACACAAAAAGTTCGATACAAGCGCCGGATTGTTTGAACAATTTACTGGCATATAAATAACCTTCACTCTTGCCGCAAGTGGTCCAAATTCAGAAGATTGGTACAGACAGTATCCCTTCCTGAATGTTGTATGATTTACTTCTGTGCTATTATCAGGTCTTTTAACAGCCAGTTAAACACATCTTTTACTGTTTAGCTTAACTAACTGTGTGTGTATGTGTGTGATGATTACTGTATGACCTTGGAAGCCAGGTTCATTAGTTAATTAATTGAATAATCATAGTTAGCTTCATCAATTAAGAAATTGTAACCATAAATAATTTAATAATTAATTCTGCATTGATACAAAAAATCTGTGTATTTTATTTTGTTTTATGATAGAAAGAGATAGATCTCCAATTAATTTTGAAATGACTCAACCAAATCAAACCAATGTAATTAACTCACAAAATGAACAAATAGTGCAAGCTTCAGTAATGATCCCACAATATACTGGTGGTCGAAACCATTTAGACGATTTTCTAAATCAGTGTAAATTATTTATAGAAACCTATAGGCTTGATATTAATTCTCCTAATGCTTCACATATAAATTTAAAAGTGTCTTTTATTTAATGATATAACTACATGTATTATGTTAAAAACTCAATAGTTTATTGATTACCATAGTTCAATTAAAACAAAATTACAATCATTGGTAGAACGTGTTGACTTGCAGAGCCTACCGGCAGCACTTATTTTGTATGTAAAACAATATTTTGAAAACCTGACCCTAAATATTTCTAAAGCTAGTATCATAGAGCCATATTATAGTTATTTAAGATTTGCACATATAAATTCATTAGATGCAGCTTTATCAGAATGTGACAAATACGATAATTAACAAATGCAAGTAAATTTCTTAAACTCTTTAAGACAAAAAGCGCAACCATTGAGTAAACATATTCCAAGTTCTACTAGAACCCCATATAAAAATCAAAACTTCTTCAATCCAAGCCCTTTTCAAAGATACTCTAAAAATTTTGCACAATCACAAAACACGATATCCCGTGTCAACCAAATTAATCAAACTCATGTAAGTAATCAGAGAAAAATAACTTATAACAGGCCTCAAAATAATTCGCAAAAATCTCCAACCCCCATGTCCATATCTACTCGAAATACTAGATCTCCCTAAACACCCTTTATAAACGATTATGTTTAGCGAAAATCTCCTGAAACATTCGCTCACGAACAGCTTCATTTTCATGAAGACCTCCCTGAACAATACGAAAACGAATCTTCGAAAGTTATGCCGATGATATGAAACTTAAAAATCAATCAGCTGATCAAGAATATTTTCACAATATTACGCCAGCTCCGGATTTTATCGAAGAAGCCTATATAAATTATATTTCAGATTTTTCAAAACTTCCGATTATCGTCATTCCTTTACTAAATTTTAAGATTCTTTTGGATACCGGAGTATTGAACAGTGTTATTAACCCAAATGTCGCTAAATGTTTTAGCAATAACCAACAAAATGTAAGATTTCACAGAACAGTGTCCCCAAAGCTTGAAAAGGCATCGTTTGGAAGAAACCAGTGTGCTGATTGCCGTACCCGAATGCAGAATAATAATCAATGGAAATACTTATGAAGACACTTATCAAAATATAACCTAGAAGCATTGATTCCTCCCAATAGATCAACGACATAGATTCGATATAGACCAATACATCTCAAGGACAACAGCAACTTAAAACGCAGCATGCATCTTGGAATAACAATCTTCATAATTTTGGTTATTGTGATTTTAGTGATAATGTGTTACAAAAAAAGAAGCAGTTTGCCGAAAATCAAGCGTAACCGAAAGAACGATGACGTTCTTCAATCTGATGATGGAGGAGTTAAGTCAGAACGAAAGTCTTTGGAGTAATATAAAACACGTACTGGCATCGTCAAGAAAGGCAGCGATTCACTCAAACTTCTAGTCAACGCTCATTTGCAGACATTTTTTAAAATTAATAAGTCTCAATTTTCATTTGAATGAATCTTTTATACGAAAATTCACTAAAAATAAGGTGCCAAATAACTTCAAGTTTTAGAGAGTTACCAGAAGCCTAACCAAAGTAAAAACACAGAAGCATGTAATTTGTTTTGAACAGACTAAGAGAAACATTTAGAGTAATGTGAAGCAAAGACAACAAACAATTCAGAGAGATGATGCGGAAGATAATTCTCATCGACATAGCTGACAAATGGGAAAAATTACAGCTCCGTACCCTTGCCCAGATTTAGGAATCCAAGTGTTTGATGTTAAAACTCCCAACGGAATCTACAAAAGATGTGGTAGTAAAGTAGGTAAACTGGAATTAGAAGATGTCTTTTAGCAGCAACCATCTAAACTAACGATGAATGTAGAATTTTGTCCAGTTTAGTATGAACTTCTAGTTTGCGCTCATTTACAGACAATTTTTTTTTAATTCAAGAGTCGCGATCTCCCCTCTAATGATAGTTTTCTACAAAAATTCACTAAAAGAAAGTTGCTAAATAACTTTAGGTATTAGAGAGTTACTAGAAGCATAACTAAAGTAAAAACACAGAGGCATGTATATATTTTTTAAATAGACAGAGAGAATTTTAGGGTAAGGTGAACCAAAGAGGACAAACCATTCAGAGAGAGGATGTGGAAGATAATTCTTCTCGACATAGCTGAGAAATGGGAAAAATTACAGATTCATACCCTTGCCCAGATTGAGGAATCCAAGTTTTTGGTGCTAAAACTCCCAACAGAATCTATAAAAGATATATCAGGAAATTAGGTAAACTGGAGTTAGAAGATCTCTCTTAGCAGTAACCGTCTAAATAAGTGATTAATGCAGAATTTTGGCCAGTTTGTACTATATTTTTGTTCTAGTTGCTATGTAATAACTAACTAACACGGCAGCACTGCGGTGGGGAAAAGTTCCATAAGTACTGTGGTTGAGATACCCAAAGTTAAAAAAATAAAAGTACACCTGGAAAAGTCTTTAATTACGTTACTCAGTTGCTATAGAACATGTTCACATGCAAAAATCAATATTAAAAAAAATTTGGTTACCATAGCATTTATATTTTTTGAGATAATTTTTTTTCCGAAAAAAAAAACCAAAATTTTCCCGGAAAACCAGATTCATTTTTCCTGGCTAACGAACTTATCCAAGCCACTTACAAAAGGAAGGTACATACTAAATTGTATGAAAATCATTTCATTATTTTTTGAGTTATCGGTGTGATACATATATATATATATATATATATATATATATATATATATATATATATATATATATATATATATATATATATGTATCACACCGATAACTCAAAAAATAAAAGGTACATACTAAATTGTATGAAAATCATTTCATTATTTTTTGAGTTATCGGTGTGATACATATATATATATATATATATATATATATATATATATATATATATATATATATATATATATATATATATATAAACATATAAAAATTGCAACTGACCCCGGATATGGGTTCTAGGGGTCCTAGATCGCGCTCATTTGAAAAAAATTTTTCAAAATTCAAAAGTCTGGATCTCCCCATTAGTGAATTTTTTCTAAGAAAATTCACTAATAGTTAATAACCAACAACGTATAAAATAATTGTTTTAATGAACGTTGAGGAATAATCAGCCACGATATTTCCTTAATAATATGAATAAGTATATTGGTAAATAATAATAAAACCTGTTTAATATATTAAATGCAGACGTAGAGAATATTTCTCTGGCTTCACAAATCTTTGCATTGTTCTCTATAACAGATTTTACTATTTGGTAGCACCATCTGATAAGAAGAAAACAAATATTTGTGAAGCACGAAAAATAATCTAGAACGGTTTTACCAAGCAAGGACAACAGCAACTAATAAATGTTTAATATATATTTTTTAGTAAAAAAAAAATGAAAACTGAGAAAAATAGAGGAAATAAAAGTGTGGACGTAGCAAGAGCGTTATGGTAGCGAATTTTAATAAAAATGTTTTTAATTGCAAATATTTCTTTTTTTTTACCGAAAGACAACAAATTTAGTTACGGGTATAACCTATATAGTAGAAACAATGTACCATATCACATCAAAATAACTTTATTGTTTGAAAAGGTACAAAAAGTGCCAAAAATAAACTAACAATTTTCTCGAAAAAACAGATCTCTGAATTTTGGTGCGTAGATTATGTCTTATAGTATAAATTTGCTTACCAAATTTGGTTGCCACAGCTTTATTATTTTCGGATATACAACATTTTCTGAAAGAAAATCTAAAATTTCCCATGTAAATTGGTCCAATTTGCCTGACTAACGAACTTCCAAGCCATTTGCAGAAGGAATGTACTTTTATCGAAATCGACCCATTATGTTTTTTTATCGTTACGTACGATGTATATATATATATATATATATATATATATATATATATATATATATATATATATATATATATATATATATATATCTATATATATAATTTTACATCAGTCTATGGAAATTAGGTTTATGCACTTTGTTTCTAAGGTCAGAGGCCGGTTGCAAAGTGTGTTGGTAACAGAACACTCTGGAATGATATTTCTAGAAGGGACCAGAGGTGACAGGAGTAGAACAGTGTAGAAGATCTAGAATCTCTATGTACAGTATAAATAGACGAACGGCACATAGAGTGAGTTAGTTCAGTATTGACTTGGTGTGGTGCAGAATAGGTGATCATAGCGTATTAAGAAAGTCAGCAGTAAGTGTTGGTGTATAAGAAGCGACCAGAGAAAGCAGATAGTGGAATATAGTTCTATGGACATTTAGTAATAGAGAGAAATATTTTAGGTGATAGTGGTGTTGGAAAATAGTTGGTTATAATAAACTAGTAGTTTGGAAAGCTGTGTTTTATTAGTCAAAAAATCCAGGACCCCGTAGAACGTAACAACTGGTGTCAGGTGTAGGATTTTCAAGCTGCTAGCGGAAATATTTTCCAGAATATTCGTTAAACAACGTGGAAATTTCTATAATCTCTGGAAGGTCAGTGTTAGCAGTAACCATAACTGGATGTTTGAAACAGAATCAACTGTGTACCATCTTTAAGTACGTCTATGCTTAAGACACGTCGCGCAGCAGCCAATATGGACACATAGCTATTGGAATTGATTAAATAAATGAAAGAAGCCAGAAAAATAGATGAAGAAGCCAGAAAGAGAGATGAAGAAGCAAAAGAGGAACTGAGAAAAAGAGATGAAGAGGCCAGAAAAAGAGAAGCATTGCTTCCCTTAAAATAACGACTACATACGTACTTAAAAATTATTTATATTAAACCACATTATTTAAAATCTCTTTTGTATTTTAAATGTTAAATTTCAAATTCTGAAACTAATTTAACCATTAAAATTTTTAATTTCTAATTCGCAAGCTCACACACATAATTATTTATTATGCATCATACTGTACTTGTATATGCACTCTTAGAAAGGACGTCGTCCCAGTAAATGCGACCGCCAACAAACAGCATAAACCTGATACTACAAGTGGATGCAATGACTTCAGTTAAATACACGTAGTTAGCAGGCCAATTGATGAGAAACCCTGGCTCGACGCGTTGTGCGTGCATTTTTAGAACGTGTTGTACTAGGAAGACCCGGTGCACGTACAAAGTGAATGTCTCTGATTATTTAGTAGATATAAGCAGTTGACTAAATTAAATACATTGGCATTTTATGATTATTAATATGGCTGCAAGTAGATCGGCTTTTAACAGCGGCGACGATGGGGATTTACAAACTTTACAAACAAGTGGTGATAATAACTGTGATTGTGTTGTGTGTTTTTTGATAACCAAAGGATTTTCAGCTTTACCGTTTGCTGAAAAACTTGCTATTATTAATAAGGGTAGGCCGAAACCTACTCTTAAAAAACTTAAATACAAGAATTGAAACATGTATTCGATATTTTAACGCGGAAAAAACTTATAAACAATATTAGTGGTTAACTGGTTGTAAAAACAGGAGTCTATTTGTGACTGAAAGGGAGTGTGGAATAAAAGTGGGTTTTTCGACTTGAATAATCTACACTAAAGTAGTAAAAAGACATGTTATGTCTAAAGCGCATTTACAGACAACTTTAAAATTAAGTGTCTTTGGAAAAGCGCGAATTGAACACGCCGTGGACAAACAGGTAGAAATTAGTCATCGCCAACACAATGAACTGGTTGATAAAAACAGAAACATATTAAGAAGACTTATTGATATCGTGTGTTTTCTTGGTCAGGATGAATTAGGCTTCAGGGGTCATGACGAAACAACTACATCTGAAAATAGAGGAAACTTTCAAGACCTAGTTTCTTTAATAGCCAAATACGACATTTGTTTAAAAAATCACTTGGAACAGTCTAACGTTTTTCGCGGGACATCAAATCGCATTCAGAATGACTTAATTTCGGCTGCTGCCACTATTATTTTGAACAGAATTACATCTGAAATTAAACAGACTCGTTTCATTGCTATTGTTCTAGACGAAACAATTGATGTAACTAATTTAAGTCAACTATCTGTAGTAATACGCTACGTAAAAATGGATGGGAGTGTACAAGGAAGATTTTTAGGCTTTAAAAATGTGACAGAAGAAGATCGTACCGCAAACGCTCTATATAAAATTGTGCTTAATATTATGAAAGATATTGAGGAGGCTGATACTAAATTAATTGCCCAAAGCTATGATGGGGCTGCTGTTATGGCCGGACATTTAGGAGGTCTTCAAGCTAAAGTGCGGGAAACGTTCTCCAGTGCTCTATTTGTACACTGTTGTGCTCATAAATTAAATTTAATTTTATCCCAATCTATAAATCATATTAAAGAATGTAAAGTGCTGTTTGCTACCCTAAGTGGAATGGCTGCTTTTTTTCACAATCTACGAAGCTCACACAAGCCTTAGACTCAATTGTTAAAAAAACGTTTACCCAAGGTAGCTGCAACCCAATGGAACTACAACGGCAGACTTGTGTTAACTATGTTTGAACACCGTGAATCGTTAACTGAACTTTTTGAAAACATAATGCAAAATAGCAAAAATTGGGACGCAGAAACAATAAATAATTCTAGAGGATATTTGGATGACTTGAAAAGAGAGTTTAATTTTTTTACTTAACATATTTTCGGAAAAATTTCCGTTTTCAGATAATGTATTTAACACATTACAATGTAAAACAAATGACATTGGTTTTTGGCCTAAAAAAAAATAGTGAATTTAAATCCATTATAATTCAAAAAAGGAATGAATTTGATAAGTTCTGGGAAAAAACAATTGAATTGGGAGAAGTGGAGCCACGAAGAAAGCGTCTGCGCAATGATAATGTGGGAGACCTTCAAACTTCTTACCGCTGTCTTTTTTACGAAATCATAGATCAAATTCAGCAGCAAATTAACTGCAGATTTGATCATCTCAGTGACCTGAAATTTATGGAATTGTGTAATTTTGGAGGATTTAAAGGGATACCTTTCCCAGAAAATTCATTCAAATCATTATTCCACCACTATGGACATTATTTTGACAAAGCCTTATTACGATCAGAACTTACAGTCATTTATGAAACCGATGTTATTGACACAAAAACTAACGCGAGTGAACTTTTAACTTTCTTAAAACAATCAAAGTTGGAAAATGAATATTCTGAAGTTTTCAAATTATGAGATTTAGTATTAACAATTCCTGCTACTAGTGCACCTGTAGAACGAACCTTTTCTACATTGAAACGTATCAAGAGTTTTGTTAGCAATTCAACAGGGCAGGAAAGACTTTCCCAAATTTCAATTTTGTCAGTTGAAAATAACTTCGTCAAGAAAATATCCCAGAATCCACGGTTTTATGACGACATTATTAACGAATTTGCCAAAAACGACAGAAGAATTGAGTTACACTACAAATAGGTAAGTTTCTGAGAATTGCTTCCCTTATTTGAAATGTCACCGCACGCCTCTGCTACCTACGTATCTTAAAATCTTATTCGGAACGAATATCCTTCCACTAGCATAAACAAGAATAATATTTGACTCTTTTTAAACACCATTTGTCTTTCTTTTAACATAAAGACATATTATATAGGTAAAATGGAGTCAAAGTATCATTATTCATTTCGCCCTTTGAAAGACTTACGGCAATGGATAATTCGCTTTGCATATTATACAGGTCCGGTCCGGTGTAACTGCAAAAAGGCTGAAGTTATGTATATTCAGTATTTTATTAAAAACTTCGCAAGTCTCAATATTAAAACACAATTACGTATATATATATATATATATATATATATATATATATATATATATATATATATATATATATATATATATATATATATGTATATGTATATATGTATATGTATACTCAGACAGCATAGACACATTCTGAAAATATACCAGGAATGTTTCGAAAGAATTTTGAAACATCCCCAGGACATTCTCACAGGATACAAATATATCCATTGAACATTTTATGAACATGATAATTGGACAGATTCTGTCATACTAATAACGTTCTTATAATGTTATTTATAATATTATTAGGAGCTCCCAGTATGTTCTGTAAATGTCCCACGAACAATTCAATGAATCTTCTCAAAATGTCCATACATATCCTCATGGAAACATTGCTTTACTTTTATAATATACAAAGTATTTCGCATAAGAGCCAACACATAGCAGGGGCTTGTATTAGGGGAACCTCAAGTATGCTGATTTAACGCAACTTACCCCTATACTATAAGTTGCACCCATGAGAAGATATAGTCATTTAAAGTGGCGTTCACTCTAATCAACTCTTTCAAATGCCCCAGTTGCCCTACCTACCATCGATTAATACTCTTGGTATACTTAGAACGTGTGCCAAATTTGATTTTCCTATGTTAAATTATTACGCAGATATTGATTTTTTTCGAAATTTGAAACCCCACTTTGAAGGCCTATAACTCAGAATTATAACTTAGTATAGGAGTAAGTTGAGTCCAATCATCATATTTTAGGTTTACCTACATGCCCCTGCTCTGTGCGGTTCTTATGCGAAACACCCTGTGTACATTTTTGAATGATACAGAAATTAAGAAAATGCAAAGCTACGGAATATTTGATTGATCTTCAAAATGTACTAATTTTCCTCCATTTAACTAGCCTTGTAAATATTTTCGTATAAGCAAGCCCAGCTCGCCATATATGTTAGAATTTGAACTTCAATCGCTCACCCTTGTGTAGATATTACCATCATTCCAGTGGCTACACACACCTGTAAACTCACGTTCAGATACTTAATAAGTCAACAATTCGAGTATTGCACATTTATTCAGATTAAGTTTGTATTTATAACAAACGCAAAGAAATGTTTGTGAATAAAATATTAATAAAACAAGTAAAATTCCAATAACATATAAATAAAATAAATAAAGATATCGCTCTTAGCGTTTCCAGGAAATTTAATACCCAAATATAAAGTTTCCGAGGTTACCCCACTGAAGTAACTTGAAATATGGCTAGACTATTGATCCTACAGGCTTTCAGTGTGGGATTAAAGGAATTGCATTACATTACAATAGTACTCATACCTTTATAGAATACAACTGAATTGGACAGAATATGCCACAAAATCACACTCACCTGCACTTACGAAAAACTACAACTGAAAGTCACCTATCAAACCCTTTCGCCCTTCCCTTGTATGGTTCCTCTCTGCTCTGCTCTCACGGACTTGATTTTGACATCCAAAGCTATTTCCATATCCTGATGCCCGCTGTTTGTCACGAACAGCTTAGATATTCTGGTTGCGAAAGCATACTTTGGCATTTACTTCACACCATTAACTTCTTCGACAGGAGTCAAAAGTCCGAGATGTTGCTTAGATAATTCTATAGATTTGCAGTATTCTTGAACTTTTGATAGCATAATGTCAGTTTCCCTAATAATCTTTTATTGTACTTGCTTGTCCTAAAGGATCAGAATTAATTTATCTTTGATCGTTCAATCTGCATATGGATTTTTATAATTATTGAGATAAATCCATAACTAGCAGGTTACTTCTTAAGTTCCGTTACAAAAGAGTAAATGGTCTTGTTTTATTTTTGGTAGAAGTTATACAATATTAACGTTTACTTAGAAAAATATTTGTCCTTGGTTAATCTAAACAACCGAGAACATCTTCCGGCTTATTTGTCTTATCTACTGGAAAGGTATTTAAAATATCTAACCCCGCTTCACTTATAATATCTAAAAGTAGGGTTATTTTCATATCATCATTTGAATTAGGTTTTCCTGCCGCTAGAAATATAGTAAACTTTTGTTTTCATTTAGGTCCAAGTTCCAGTCCATCCACATCAAACGGTGGTGGTGGCTTATGTATATTGCATGACTTACTATTGAACAACACATTTTTTCAATTATATATGATACAATGTAGGTGTACTTAATTCGTAACATGATCCTGTCTTAAGCAAAACTGGCAAACCTTTCGTCGGTGTCCACCACAAGAGATGCTTTAAAACTTGTTTTTTTACTGGGTGCGTTTTAGTTATTGATAACCTGACACCATGTTTTAGTTGCTTTTGTACTTTGTATCTATGTTTGCAATGAAACCTTCTTCTCCGTGTTCACGTTATATTATTATTTTTAATTAAGTATGTTACAATATAACCCTATACAACATTGACCTCACACCATTCATTTTGACATTAATTTAGATTTTCGTCTATCAGATATCGGCCATCTTTTCGTCTTTCACCGGCACCGGCATGGACATGCGCTCTATGCCTAAAAAAAGGAGGTGCCCAAATATACAATTTTTGGATGTGTTTAACATAGAACAGGTAACAAAATCAAACATACAAAATAGTTACTATTATAATTGTCACCACTATACCGTAATCATCATCTATTTTTTCATTACATTTTAAAGTTACATAATATTATAAGGACATCTTAAGCACATTCTGAGAGAATATTCTGAATAATGATCTATACAAATATTCTCAGTATATTGATGAAGAATTTTCTTAGGATGTGATTATGTGAATGTACTCAGAATATTCAAGATCCATAAATGTTATTAGAACATTCTGAAACAAATATTCTGAAAAAAAGAATGTCCTCACACATTCAGTCCTTCTGAGAATATCTTGTGCTGTATGATATATATATATATATATATATATATATATATATATATATATATATATATATATATATATGTATATATATATATATATATATATATATATATATATATATATATATATGTATATATATATATATATATATATATATATATATATATATATATATATATATATATATATATTATTATTATTATTATTATTACTTTTAAATTATTTGTTTTTATATTTTATTAAGATATTTTTGTCTCTCAGTGGGAGTTCAGGCACTATTCAAATTTGTTGCCAATGAAGTTGGCAAACAAAAATTTAAATGAAATAATTTCTTTCTTGAAAAAGGACTGATCTGCTTATTGATGACTGGGTGAATGAAATGAAAACGCAGATTTTACAATGTTAAATATAATGAAACATAAGTTCAAATATAAACACAACAAAAGAAAATGAACTGAATACGTTAACACTAAAACCATATATCTAGTTAAACTGTCTCTAATCTAATTATAAATATTTAAGTAAACTCTAATTTAAATTATTACAAGACTTGTTTTTCTAAAGTGATGTTTCTCAAAAACTTTCTAATTTTATATTGTCTTTTGTTAGGTTATTTTGATATCACAAAAAATGTATATATTTCTGGGGTCTTCTTGTTTGTATAAAATTGTCAATTAGGTGTTTATGTATATAGCGTTTTGGTGCAACAAGGTATATCTCACCACAATTCCTCCTTGTAAATTCCGATTGTCCGTCGCTCCAAATATATATGCAACGTCTTCTCAATACTATTTTAATCTTCTAGTACTCTGTATATTTTGTTGATGGTGATTTTGTAGGCAATCATGTGGAATATTTTATTTTTCTGTCTTTGGACTGTTATTTAAAAATATGTTTTTGGAACCATCTTTTTAATCTGTCATCTCCTTTTCTCACAAATTGTCATTCCACTTCCTCACTGGATTTTATTTTTAACTAATCATTTTCTGATTGATCGTTATGGATACACAGTTAGTCAATAATATGTTAAAACAAACTTTGCTTTCATTTCATTCTTATAACTATTGGAATTGATAATTGAAAACTAAATAGTGATTTTATTCATATTACATGATTCTCTCAACTCTAAAGGCACACCAATTTACTTATGTATATACCTCTTTTTAATTTTCAAACGATTTCATTTGTGTGTAGTTACAAATTTTACATTGTTGTTACCTGTCTTGTAGCAACAGAGTCTATCTCAACAAATTTATTTTACAAGGTATCATCCACCAAATATTTTTTTTATATTATTTATTGTTTTTTTTATCTTGAGAAAGAATTAACGACGTACATTTTTCAAAAAACTATGATATCATAGCAATATATATATACATACAGTGCGGACCGCAGTTATGGAATAAAATGTATAATTCGAAGCAAAATTCCGCTCGGACCCATCAACAAGTTTTTGTAATTTTCACCCCTCTCCATTTCACCCTCAACCCTTGTTGATTTTTTTTCAAATATTAACCACATTATTTTTTGACGGCAATTTAAAGAGTATATATATATATATATATATATATATATATATATATATATATATATATATATATATATATATATATATATATATATATATATATATATATATATAAATATATATTCCTCTGTTTGAGGGTACCAAAAATTTGGGTCCAGAAGTCATAAATCACTACACAGGCTGGAAATTTTATGACTGACAATAAAATTTAAACCGTTTATGCTGAAACTTACAATTATTTTAAAAAAACCATTTTTTATTCTTAAACTTCTAAATTGAGCATGCCTTGAACATTTGAATGTCCAAGGTGTTCCCCATTTTCTCGCTGACAGCAAATTCATATTATGTAAAACTTATTTCTGACTCTATTTAATACCGCCGGTGTGATGTTTCTAATTTCCCTGGTTATTATTTTCTTTAAATCGTTCAAATCCACAGGTTGTGTTTTGTATACTCTGTTGTTTTAATTGCCTCCATAAGAAAAAGTCCAGCGGTACATATATATATATATATATATATATATATATATATATATATATATATATATATATATATATATATATATATATATATATATATATATATATATATTATCCACTTTTCTGCAAATATTCCCGTACAGGAGGAGCACAGTGGGGTGATGCACCGTCTTGTTGCAACCATATCCTTTCATTTGGACGATTGAGATCAAGTCCATTGGCAAATAACTGTATTACGGCTGGAATCACTTCGTTCCTTAGCATTTCCAAACGTTTTTTTCTCCCTTAAGGTTTTCAATGAAAATCACATGCTCCCCAACGATACCAGCCCAAAAGGTAACTTTCTTAGGACGTTGGGTGTGGGTTTCTCAGATTTGCTCAATTACCTCGTTATTTAAAACAAATCTCGCTTCATTCGGAAAAAGTATTTCTGCGGAAAAAGTAATAATCGTATTTAGCATATCAAATATCTGCTCGCAAAATTGTAATCTTCTATCCGAATCACTGTCAATCAGTTCTTGTAAGTATTGTAGAAAAAAAATTTGTTTCCAAAAATAAGGAAGCTATGATAACTGAATTTGGTACGTAGGTTATCGTTAGAAAAAGTACACTATAAACCAAAATCTACATTTCTATATTACAAGAAAAATAAGTTAGAGGCATTTAATTTTTTTAAAACTCTATGAAAATTCACTACCAAATACGCACTTGCTGCGTGCAGACTTTTTTATGTAAGCCTATTCTTATGAAAATTCGCTACCGTAACGCATACGCTGCGTCCGTTTTTTTGTTGTTGTTACAAAACACATTTATGTTCTTAGCTAATACTTACCACTTTGAGCCATACAACTAGCTAATAAAATATTTAAAATTATACACTGGATGACCAGGAACACATATTTTCCTACATCAGTCTTTTTTCTCACAGCCGATGGAATCATTGTTTAGCTAGCCGGAAGTATACAGCATCTCTGCTCAAGAGGTCGTAGTTCAAATGGGCTAAATGGTCATGATCTGCAAAACAGATAAATATGATCAACATAATTTGCAACGATATGTTCTCTAAATATAGTATGATGTAGGATTAGTGAGTGTGACCTAGATTTTAAATGAGTATCAATAGCTCAGCATTTAGCATCGCAGAGGCTAAGTAAATTAAAATACCATGAGCAAAGTGTTTAATAGGCATCACGTTTTCGTAGCTATTGCACTTAAGAAGTAATGTGTACTTTGTTACACGTTTTATATACAGGGAAATTAGTACAGACAATAGAGGAGCCCGTTACTCTTGTCCACAATGCATTAAACTACAGGAGTTATTTTTTTGATAGATAGGTTCAGAATGACGTACTGAATGTAAAAACACAAAATACTTACAAATTAGGAGGGCGGAAGTGCCACCATTTTGAGAAAAACCGTTTAGGCCTATATCTCCGGAACCGTGCACTTAAGGCCAAAAATGATATTGACCTTAATTGTAGATAATTGCATTTATCATCTTTTTTGTAAAATATTTTTTTTGTATCACTCACCGTTTACAACTTATACGACTATTAGCATTCATTTATTGACTTTCTTACCTATGTATTGGTTAATAATTGTTTAAGAAATAAAATTCTTATAACTTAGCTTTTTAAGCGATAAATTTCCTACAACTATTACTGAGAACTTTTTTTCTCAAATCAATATTTTCAATGTTATAACGCGTTAAATGTTGGACTTTTCTATCGACAATTTTTTTTGGAAATATTTTAATAAAATGAAGGACAATGACGGTTGAAGCTAAGACTTCAGGCTTTGTAAAACATTCGTCTTGAGATATTTTCTTTCCATAGCTTATATTCGTTTCAGGTTCTTTGCGTAAATATTGCCAATTTGGACGTTTTAAATCGCAACTTTGACGTTTTGGGGACAACACTAATTTATTTTTCTTTAAATGCCTATAACTTTTTCATCTTTTAACTTACAAAACTAAATTTTGGTAGATAATTTACCTATTATAATATAAACCAGCGTACCAAATTTGGTTGCCGTTGCTTTGTTATTTCCAGAGATATGATTTTTTTGAAAGAAAACACAAAATTTTCCGGGAAAACCTGGGCCGATTTTCCTGGCTAACGAACTTACCAAACCACTTGCAAAAGGAAGGTATTCACCAAATTTAATCAAAATCGGCCCATTATTTTTTGAGTTATCGTTGTGATATATATATATATATATATATATATATATATATATATATATATATATATATATATATATAAACATATAAAAATTGAAACTGACCCCGGATATGTGTTCTAGGGGGCATAATTAACGCACATTTGAAAAAAAAATTCCAAAGTCGGGGTCTCAGTGAATTTTTTTAAAAAGAAAATTCACTAATATTAATTTGAGAAAAAAAAAGCTTTAAGTAAATGTTCTAGAAAATTTGTCGATTAAAAAGTTAACTTATAAGCATTTTATTTTTTAAACAATTATTAACAAAGATATAGGTAAAAAAGTCAATAAATGAATGCTAATAGTCCTATAAGTTGTAAACGGTGAGTGATACAAAAAAAAAACTATTTTACAAAAAAGATGGTGAATGCAATTATCTATAATAAAGGTCATTACCATTTTTGGCCTAAAGTGCACGGTTGGGGAGATATAGGCCGAAACTGTTTTTCTAAAAATGGCGGCTCTTCCGCCGTCCTAATTTGTAAGGATTTTGTGTTTTTACATTCAGTACGTCATTCTGAACCTATCTATCAAAAAAAAACTCCTGTAGTTTAATGCGGAAACAAATTCTCTATTGCCTCTACTAAATATTACAGAGTATATCCGCTAAATTTCAATAGAAAAAATCAGGATGAGGTTATGGCATTACAACAGTATTGTGCAAATTAATGTGAACATGAACAGATTTACGTTAAATATCGTTTATTGAAAGAAAAAGTACAAACCGTACTAGTTAGTGAATTTTCTTTAAAAAAATATTCATTAATGAGGAGATCCCGACTTTTGAATCTCCGGGAGTCACATAGTAAGGGCAACCCAATTTCGTACGCGTGTTTGTATTACAAATAGTTAACCATGTACCAAAATTTACGTCTGTAGGTTTAAAGACAAAAAAGTTATGAGCAGTTAAAGAAAAAAAAAGGAGTTTTCCTCAAAACGTCAAAGTTCTCAACATTTAGGCAAAGAACCTGAAACAAATACAGATTATGTAAATAAAACGTCGTAAGAGGAGTGTTCTGCAAACCTTTAAGTTTCAGCTTCAACCGTCACTGTCCATCATTTTACTAAGATATTTACAGAAAATTCATTTTAAATAGACCCTTTCTCTGGTGCTTTGGCTGTATGTTTAAGTTAAGTTGATGCTTTGGCTGTAGGTTTAGTTAAGTCTATAACTTGTAGCTAATTTTCAAATGAGCGCAAACTAGCCCCCCCTAGAATCCATATCCGGGTTTACTTTTAGTTTTTGTCTGTTTAGATATATACAGGGTGATTCATTTCTACGGTAAAGCTCAATATAATTGCTATTATACAAGCTACGAGAAAAAATTGTATACGTTAATTATAGGGTGTCTTAAGCTGTATCTTATTAAAAATATTTTGACAATCACAGGCTGGTGATCCCTACAATTGTTTTTTTTTCGAATACCTTTATATTATTGCATTTTTGCATTTTTTATCGAAATATTATGCATGTTTGTAAGAAAAAAATCTATGCGCAGTAAGTGCATTTTGGTAGCGAATTATCATGAAATCCTTCAAATTACAATAACTCAATTTGTTCTTAACCTAAGGTTTGTTGACTAGAAAACGAATATTTTGAGTTTATTTTCGGAAAATTTTTGTACATTTTCAAACAATAAGTAATTTTGATAAAATATGGTAGACTCTTTCTACTAAATAGACTACACCGGTAACCAGATTGATGCCTGCTTGCATTAGATATACATATTTGCTATTAAAAACATTTTTATGAAAATTCACTTCCATAACGCACTAGCTGCGTCCAGACTTTTAGTGAATTTTCTTTAAAGCGCTAATTAGGCCCCCTAGAACACATATCCTGGGTCAGTTTCAATTTTTATCTGTTTATATATATATATATATATATATATATATATATATATATATATATATATATATATATATATATATATATATATATATATATATATCACACCGATAACTCAAAAAATAATGGACCGATTTTGACCAAATTTGGTAAGTACCTTCCTTTTGCTAGTGGCTTGGATAAGTTCGTTATCCAGGAAAATGTTTTCCCTGAAAATTTCGTGTTTTCTTTCTGAAAAAAATTATATCTCCGGAAATAACAAAGTAGGGGCAACCAAATTTGGTACGCGTGTTTGTATTATAAAGAGTGAACTATGTACTAAAATTTAAGTCCCTAAGTTTAAAACAAAACAGTTTTGTGCAGTTCAAAAAAAATTGGAGATTTCATCAAAACGTCAAAGTCGCGATTTGAAACGTCAAAATTGACAATGTTTGGCAAAGAACGTGAAACAAATACGGATTATGAAAAGATAATGTTATAGGAAAAGTGTTCAGCTTTTGTTTTACTAAAATATTTGCAGCAAATTCGTTTCAAATAGACCTTTCTCTGATGTTTTGGCTGTAGGTTTAGTTAAGTTTATGGTTTAACGGTCTATACTTTTTAGCTAATTTTCGTAGAACAAATTTATTAATGCATTTTTGCATTTTTTATCAAAATATGATGCATGTTTGTAAGAAAAAAATCGAGACGCAGTAAGTGCGTTTTGGTAGCGAATTTTCATTAGATCCTTCAAATTTCAATAACTCAATTTGCTATTAAGCTAAGATTTGTTGGCTAGGAAACCAACATTTTAAGTTTATTTGCGGAAAATTTTTGTACATTTTCAAACAATAAGTAATTTTGCTAAAATATGGCGCATTTTTTCTACTACATAGGCTATACCGGTTATCAGATTGATGCCTGCTTTCATTTGCTATTAAAAACATTTATATGAAAATTCACTCACATAACGCATTTGCTGCGTTCAGACTTAGTTCAATAGGTTGTATGGATTTTATTATAGCTTCAACTTGTTTTGGCACAGAATCAATTAAGTTGTTTCATTTCGAATTGATTTTGTCATCTCGAAACCACACCTGAATGACAGCCTTAATCATCTTACTCTTTAGGAAACTGGCCTTACATATAAACCACATGTTTTCAATAGGATTTATGTCCGATGAGTTTTCAGACCAACCTAAAGGATAATCTTTTTGTCCTTGAAATATTTTACCATCTTGACACGGTGTTGTATCTTGCTGGAAGATTGGTTCACCAATTGTTTGAACTTTTTTCAGTTCTCTGGACAAACACGTTTCTAACGTCTCTTTATATTTTTAATTGTCTATTATACCTCTGATTGGTACCTCAGTAGCGGCTCGTGCCTTAATGTATTGGGGGTGCGCTGGAAAAAAACTGGAGGGCTCCCCTCTTTTTTCCCTGAAAATGTATTATAAAAAAACCTACTTACTAAACTTAATAATTATTAACTACTTACCAAGTTTTCCTTTAGTTAGTTATAGGTTATAGTAGTTAAAAAGTGCTTTCCTTTGATAATTACTAATTAACTATATAATTTTAAATGTGTTGTTTGATATAAAGACATGACAATATGTGATCTTTGTCATTTTATACTTTACGTATCTTTTCAATTTTACTATATATATATATATATATATATATATATATATATATATATATATATATATATACTTTTCTTAACTTGAATTTTAAGATTAAATGAATTTTATGAAAATACGCCAGAATGCCGTACTTGATAGACGCAAACTTATTATAAATTTTGACTAAATAATTTAATATACTTTAAAATGTCTAAATGTGAGATGCTATTCACGAGGATCTAATCTATCGTAGTTATATTTCTTCTACTAACACTATATTTTAGACTATATTTAATTATCGTTGTTTCAATTACGTAATATTTTGCTGTATATAAATCAATAATAACATTGCTTTAAGAAAGATAATACGGTCCTGGCAATAAAATAAGCGATTACGCCTGTGATTCTAGAACAGCATAACTGTATGCCGAGTCCCACCCTGGTCCGTTAAGCTGGAGCGATGTGGGCAAGGTCAAATATTCTATTCTCACAACATCAAAGGGCCGCCCTACAATATTCAGTGCTGGGTCTTATTATGCTCTGTTGCAAGTGTGGAATTTTAAGTCGCACAACGGGATTGCTTATTCGGTCGTTTTTGACGAAGATAGTCGATCATTTCGTATTGAAGTTTCCCATTTAGGTAGAGCGCCGAAGAATACACACCGACGCAGGAATGTGTATATGGATGTATATAACGTCGGCAACCATTAACACACTATACTTTTTCTGATTCTGCATTAATGGCTGCGGACTCTGCGATCCTCGATATACTAATTTTGTTTGTGTAGAATGCAGGAGGTAAAAAAATAAAAATTTATTAAAATATAGCATAGCAAAAATATTATTTTTCCCCCGCAGGCGACAGTGCGCGCGCACAGGCGCACTTATTAAGGAGCCTCCCCTGTGGTACCTATAAGTTTGCCTGTTCCCATACATGAAGAACAGCATTAAAACATCTTTTTGACTGGATGTTTCAGTGTCTGGACCAACCATCCTTTCGTCCACACATTTTCGCATAAATTTTGATCGGCACAAAAACTGTGTCTCGTCTGGGAACAAGACCTTCTGTCCAATGAGCATATTTTTTTGCCCAAATCAGTCTTTTATACATCATAGCCTCCGTTGGAAGCTGTTTGTTTTGAGGTCTCACAGTTTTTCTTCCTCCATATTCTTCCATATTCACCCTTCCTCTGAACTTCAACTGATCCAGTCTTCCTTTTCTAATGAATTTTCGTACAAAAAATCACTAATGGGGAGATTCCGAGTTTGAATTTTAAAAAAATGAGCGCGAACTAGACCCCTAGAGCCCACATTCAAGGTCAGTTTCAATTTATATATATATATATATATATATATATATATATATATATATATATATATATATATAAGGACATTTTAAAAATTTAGTGCTTGTAAATTTAAAATATTTTGGAATCTACGCCAAAACAAGACAATTTTGTTATTGCACAATGACATGAAATTCTAGGGATGTTCATATAATTTTGGTCATGGGAAACAATTATGGCAAGTTAAATGAAATTAACATTTGGAAAGAGAACCTCGGTGGTTCAGGGGTAAGAACGTGTGCCTCTGAACCGAAGGGTACTGGGTTCGAACCCAGGGTACTCCTTTCACTTTTTCAGTACAAACTGTAACATTTACATCAGCCGAGGTTCTGGCATTGTATTTGAGCAAGTTGAATGTCTGCACGTTCCGCCCTTCGGAGGGGGCGTAAAGCCGTCGGTCCCGTGTCCATGCGATGTTGGGCACGTTAAAGATCCCTACCCTCCTTACAGAAAGGCAGGGGTTTGGCAAAATTTCCAGGATAGTGAGGTGAAACTGCTCCCTGGCGTCGGTGATTGGCCATAGTCGCGGAAATGGGCCGACGTTAAAGAAACAAAACACACACACAACATTTGGAAAACCAAAATCTAAATGTTGTCAGTGTCAAAAACATTTTGAGCGATATTGTTCATTTTTCCATTATATTCAAGTCCAAATTGTATCAATTTCAGACAAGTTTAATACTTGTTGTAAGATTTGTTGTAAAATTTATACACCATTAAACTAATAATAATAATATATATTTATGTTATTTTATTTATTTATTTTTAATTAAAATTATACATTGCATCTTACAAAAGAGCTACGCTTGTTGATGTATATTTATACAATTTTGTTTAATGCCCTCCTAAACTGCTTCTATAAAAACTTTTAAATGAATGTCATTTTTAATTTTGTCCTAATTTTGCTTTTTTTGCTCATACGATCGCAGCAACGCTTCCAGAGTGACCAGAAAGATTAATATTTATTTATATTGAAATATTGAATACATATATATCACACCGACAGCTCAAAAAGAATGGGCCAATTTTATTGAAATTTAGCAGGTACCTTCCCCTTTTACGTGGCTTGGACAAGTTCGTTAGTCAGGAAAATCGGACCAGCTAAATTTGGGTTTTCTTTGGAAAAAAATTGTATCTCCTAAAATAACAAAGCTATGGCAACCAATTTTGGTAATAAACTACTGACTCCTCAGCTAAGGAACCATTGAGGACGTTGGTTCAAATCTAAGTGGTGACTGAATATTTTTTTAACCTTTTTTTTGGTCTTTGATTCAATTTCATTGTTATCTAATCAGATTATGTAATCCTAATATTTTTTAGCAAAGATTAAACAAACTTATTGTAACGTGAATTGTTTTCGTTGTCTGGAATGTGGATAACAAAACGTGAAGCATATGTCTGAGGTAAAGTACCTAAATTTGTAAATTATAAGTTAGATATTTTTTAAGTGAAAGTGAACGTTTACTTTTTAAAACCAGTCCGGTTTCAATGAAATTTTGCATACCCGTGTTTTTCTGGTCGTAGCTTATGAAAATTAGGGAGAAATGTGCGAAGAATTCCTGATTCACAAATAATTTTAATTGAACTTTTTTTATTTTTACATAATATATCTGAAAAAGGGTAAATCAATACTCATTTTTAGATATATAGTAAAAAATATTACACCGTCAAGGCGTGAAAAAAAGTCATTTATTCATTCATTTATACCACTTGTTTCAAAATGATTATCGGAGTTTTAAGCCTTTGTTGTATTTATTGCATTTAACTTACAATTATAAATAATACATCAATTAGAAGAACAACTCAAACAGTTTTGTTGCTATATCTGTGCACATGTGCATATACCACTTTCTCTGTATTTCGTTAGAAAGCGCTAGTAGCAAAGATTATGACTGGTGAACAGAAAGCTTTTTGTGTTTTGCGGTTTGCGACGACTGAATATGTAGTAGCAGTGCATTGTGCTTTCCGTATTAAGCTCAAATGTAATCCTCAAAGTAATAATAACACCGTAGATGGTATCATAAGTTTGAACACACCGGCTGTCTTTGCAGTTGTTACAAGCTCTGAACCCTTTAAACTACAGATTTCGTGCCAACTTTGCAAATGATATGTTGCTCCATGACAATGAAGATTTTCTGGATCGTGTCGTCTTCAGTGATTAATCTACATTTCACCTAAGTGTACATGTGAACACTCAGAATGTGAGCATCTTGGGGTTAGAAAATCCCCACGAGATGGTACAGTTGCAAGAAGACTCCCCTAAACTTAATGTGTGTGTGTGTGTGTGTGTGTTGTATCATGGGATGGTTTTGAATGTTTTATTCATCAACCACAGACTTTTATACTAAAGTTTCGTTTCGAATCATAACCACACCCCGTGCGGCAAACCTACAGGTGATAACTATATTCGCAGATTCTTTGAATTATAAGTGAAATCGAAATGGATACATATATCCACAATCTCACGTAAACACAATCATTACATTAGTGTTACCAATATACGCCTACATGATATCTTAAAAACATACATACCTTCTTTCACCCACTGCTTCACACATACAATCCAAACATACCTACCTAATCTATACATCAAAATAAATATTACAATATAATTTTAATTACTATACTTTTATTTTAAAACTGATTTTCAATTTCTATATAGGCACATAATGTTTTTTTTTTTAATAATTATTCACCTTTTTTTTTGTTTTTTTTTGTTTTATTTGTTTTTTTTAGTTGGTTTTTTATGTATATATTTTTTTAAATATTTTTTTCATTTTTTAAATACTTAAATTTAAGGAATGACTGGGACACATTGTCGCCTAGGGACCCGGAAAGGCTGGGGATACAAAAGGACAGACATTAGGATTTATGTTCAGTACATTGATATAATTTTATTTTATTTTAATTTATATATACACATACACACATACATATACATATATACACATATATACATATACATTCTTATAAACCTACATCTATGTTGATGAAAAATCTATCTATTAATTTATATACATCTATGTTATTTAAGCTCAGAATATAGTTTGTGTTTAAAGGAAGCTGAATCTCTGTTCCTTGTTTTATTCCCGATAAAAACTGCAATCTTTGTCTCTCATAATTCCTGCATGAAAACAATATGTGATCTATGTCACAGACCGTTTGTTCATCACAGCTGCAGTACGGTGTGGATTCTACACCTATTCTATATAAGTGGGATCTATATCTACCGTGATTATGCCTGAGCCTTATTATGGTGGTTAAAGCTTTTCTATGTGAACTAAATATTGTTTTTAGCTGACTTTCTTCTGGTAATTTGGGATTAAGGAGTTTATATCTGTTGGATGTTTTCTGTGTATATGAGAACCATTCTCTTTCCCAAATAATTTTGATTTTTCTTTTAATGTCAAATACAAATTTTGTGTATGGTAGCTTTATAACCTGATGGTGCCCCTGAGTTGATGCTGTTTTCGATAGTTGGTCTACATCGTCATTACCCTGTATATTACTGTGAGCTTTAACCCATAAGAAAGTCACCTTGATATTAGGGTGTTCACAAATATTTTTCCTGATGTTTCCCAACGATGGATGGTTATTAATATGCACGTGACTGTATTGTATTGTTTTAGCGGCTGATTGGGAGTCAGTGATAATTAAAGCCTTTTCTACTTGATTTTCCACCACCCAGTTAACTACTTTTTCTATCGCGTATAGTTCCGCTGTATGTATAGATGTTAAATCCGCTAGTTTAAACATATCGTGGGTTTTTCGTTTTTTTATTAAATAAGCTGCTCCCACTCCCTTTTTACTTTTGGATCCATCGGTATATATACACAAATAGTCTAAAAACTTACCGTGTATTATCTTCTTAAATATAATCTGATTTAATGATGGGTTGTCAGTGTACTCAGGAATGTGTACCTGCATTGGCTGTACCATAGATTTATACGGTAAGTTAAGTGTTACTGGTGGTGCTATATGTTCGTACATTAATGTGTTGTAATATGCCTGAGTAAGTGGTGGTTTGCTCTTACTTTTCCAATATTTGTTCGTCAAAGTTTCAATAAATAAACTATGTAATTGATCTACCAACTCTTGATCTGTACTTCTCATTTTTAGCAGGAATTTTTCCGCCAAATATATTATTCTTAGATGCATCGGGGGTTCTAGGGCTTCAGCAAATACAATATCTATGGGTGTTGACTTCATTGCCCCGATTGCTATCCTGAGGGCTTTAAGTTGTATTCGTTCTACCTTTTTTATATTTGATTTGCATGCACTGCCATAAACTATACTACCATAATCCAGAATGGATCTTATGTATGTTCTATAGAATAGAAGGGCTACATTGACATCTGCTCCCCATTTACAATTTATGGTCATTTTTAGTAAATTAATACCTCGCTCACACTTTGCTACAAGGCATTCTACATGTTTTGTCCATAAAAGCTTGCTGTCTATGGTGATTCCCAAATATTTGTATGTGTTTACTAACTTTATATCCATCTGATCTGTCTGGATACATTGTGGCCAATGAATACGGTGCCTAGTGAGTCCCATGATTGCCGTTTTTTCCAAATTAATTTGTAGCTGCTTTTCTAGGCTCCATGCCTTTAACGAGAATATTGCACTTCTCATTTCCGTTAAGCATTCATTGTATGTTGGTGCTGTAGTGTAAATGCATATGTCATCTGCATATTGTATGCAGCGAACTTTTCTGCCCACTTTATCATGTAAACTTCTGGAGTATAGATTAAAGAGAATTGGGCTAAGCAAAGAACCCTGTGGTAGGCCTCTTCTTAATATTCTTGGACCGTGTGATTGATTGTTATTGTCCCTTACGTAGATTTTTCTTTCGTGGAATAGACTAACAATGTTTAATGCTACATTATGAGGTATATTATAATTTTTGAGATCATTAAATAATATGTGGAGGTTAACGCAATCATAGGCACATCTCAAATCTACAAATAGACACATGGCATAATCGTTTCTTGTAAATGCGCTTTGCATATCCGACACCAGATGACTCACAGCTTCCATTGTGCCTACTCCTTTTCTAAAACCATACTGTTGAGGTGAGAGTATTCCATTTTTTTCACAGAACCATTCCAGTCTTGTTTTTATTATTCTTTCGAATGTCTTCGTAATGCAACTAAGTAAAGATATAAGCCTGTATGACGTTATTTTACTAGGGTCTTTCTTTGATTTCAGCAATAGGCAAACAATAATCTCCTTCATCTCTTCAACATATTCACCTTTGACCCACCAGTTATTGTATATTGTCAGTAGAACTATTTTTGCTAAATCACTCATGTTTTCTAAAATACAGTAAGTGATTTCATCTTTACCTGGTGCTGTATTTTTTGTGGATTTCATTGCATTCTTGAGCTCCTGTATAGTTATTTCCTCTTCAATTTCCTGAAATTGTGAGACATGTTGAAAGTAACCAATTGGTAAGGAAGCTCCCAGAGGAGCTATTTCTTCTAAGAATGTTCTTGCCTTGTCCTGGTCTGGAAATTTTGGTGCACTGTTTGAGTATTTTCCGTTAATTTTTTTTAACAAAATTCCAAATTTCTGTGATAGAAGTACTTTTGTTTAAAGTGCTAACAAATTTTTTCCATGCGAGTCTACTTTTTTCTTTGAATTTTTTTTTCACGAACGATTCAGTTTGTTTATGTTTTAGAAAGTTTTCCCAGTTTGATATTGCCAAATATTCTTGTAAAGCTTTCTTTCGTTTGGTTATCAACTCGTTGCATTCAAGATCCCACCAAACCGGTTTTTTATGATGTTTTGAAACGATAGATGTCTTTTTCATGGATTTGTTAGCCGCATCTGTGATGCATGTAACTAAGTTAGTGAATTTTTCTGAACGGTCTTCTGGTGAAGCTCTTAGGTTTTCATCTTAGGAATGTTTGAATGAATCCCAATCTGCCGTATTTTCATGCCAAAGCGTATATGGAATTTTATTATTTTTATTACACCTTTCATTTAACTCGATTATTATCGGAAAGTGGTCAGAGCCAAGATTATCTTGCACAACAAACCAATTTGTTTTCTGTGCCAAATCTGGAGTTATTAAAGTTAGGTCGATCATTGAAGGCGATTCCAAAGGTCTGGTGATTTTAGTGGGAGAACCGTCATTAGCTATTATAAAACTTGTATTGTCTACGGCCTCTAACAAATTAATGCCATTTGTATCATTTCTTAGTGATCCCCATGCCCCATTATGACAATTGAAATCACCTCCAATAATCGTTCTCTTATTACTAAATTGATTTAGAAATTTTTTCCATTGTTCACTAACTAATCTACAATCTGGTGGTTTATACACGCTGATTATGTTTACGTCCAACTGAGATACATGTACACCACATATATCCACATTATTATCTGGTATGCATCTCAGGTCTAATTCGTTAAAATTAAAACTATTTTCAATTAATATAGCTACACCGCCTCCTCGGCGTTGCACCCTATCTTGTCTCACTAAGTTGTAGCCATGAAAAGAGAACGAAACGTCGTCTGTCTTTAACCAGGTTTCGCTCAGAATAATTATTTCAGCCTGTTTTTTTGACAAAAAATTACTCAAATTGTTTTTGTTCTTTTTTATTGAATATGAATTCCATTGAATTAACCTAATTCCCTGAGCGACTTGAATCATTGTTGTCATTATTTTTTCCTGTTTGATTTAATAATTCATATACTGAATTGCGAATGTTATATTTATCTATGTTTCCCTCACTTATTTGAGGACTTGTTTTCTTTATCAAATTTGTAACTAAATTTGTTATTTGATCTGCTATTCTTTGTCTATAATCTATAAAGTCTTGTCTGTAAGGGTTTGCTGTAAATGGATGGGTGTGTTCTTTGGATTGTGTGGGGCTGGGTGATCTAGATGCTTTCCGTTTTTTCTGTTGTGTTTGAATGTTTGAGTTGGAGCGAGGTCTGTGAGTGGTTCGTTGTGTGTATGTTGAGCGTAAATGCTCTCCATTCTCTGTATTAGATTTATTTGTCTGACTTGGTAGAGGAGGGTATTCGTTGTGGTCTGTTAATATTTGAAATCTATTGGAAGTCGTTATTTTAGCATAACTAGGATTTTGTTCAATTTTTTCTGCTTCTTTAAAACTAACGTTGTGATTTGCCATAATATTTTTAATATTTTTTTGTTTTATATAAACTGGACATGATCTAGAGGTTGTTGAATGATTGTTGGTTTTACAATATATACAAAAAATATCGTTTTCGCAATGTTCTGACTCATGATTTTCGCCACACTTTTTACAAATTTTCTGTGATTTTTTGCATATCTTAGTCGTGTGTCCGTAATGTAAACAGTTCATACACTGAACTACAGGGTATATGTAGGGTTCTGCGCTAAAATAAACGCCATTAATCCTGATTTGATCAGGTAAAGTGTCACCGAGAAACGATACAATAATTATTTGTCGCGGTACTAATTTATTTCACCTTTATCGTCTCGAACTCTTTTAAACATCCGTTTTACTACTACCACCTTCTTATTGGATTCTATTTCTTTTTCTAAGTATTCAGTATCAAAGAATGTATCTACTAACCTCACTATTCCTTTTTTTTTAGTGTAGTACTTCGGAATGTAAGCAATAAGATTGTTATTTAAGATACACTCATTATTTACTAATTTATTAGCGGAATCAAATGAATTTAAAATAACTTTAACTCTGTTGAATCCTACTATCTTAATATCTACTACAGATTTTTTGAATAATTCACTCTTATATAAATAGAAACCCACTTTTACCGGTAATAATCTTGAAGAGTTCCTTTGTTTACTTTCAACATGAACAAAATATGGACCCTTATCTGATGGTTTATATTTATTGTTAAAATCTATATACTGTAAATCTTTATTTAAGTTATTTTCGCCGGTAATTAAGTTTATGTTTGTGTTAATATTATCTCTATCTACTTTATCGGGTGGCCTCTCAAGGCCACCCGTATCTACGTCCATTCCAACTACTTGTATTATTTAGTTAATATAATTATGATATATAAGTTAAAAAATAATAATTAAATATAACTTATTTTATGTGTACTTATCTGAATGGTTATTCTTGATGATTATTTACACTTTTATATCTTTATAATGTTATACTTTTCTGTTTTGATTCAAAAACAATCAAGACTGTTTCACACCGATGTGCACCGTGTAACGGCCGAGTGGGAACTGTAAACTGAATGTATTTTTTTGCCATGTGCCGGCAGAAAGTTTATGAGCATTTATTTTTTGCCGAAGCAACTGTAACTGGTGTTTCATACCTTGATTCGCTACAACTAAGGTTCTTTCCTCGGTTGGAAGAAGCTGCACCACAAAGCATTATTTGGCAGCAAGATGGTGCTACGCCTCACTGGCATAAGTCCGTACACGATTGGTTAAACGACGTTGTAGCCTACCACTTGATTGGCTGCAAGTGGCTGGATGATTGTTTCGCATGACCTCTACGTTCACCCGATCTGACCCCATGTGAGTTTTAACACTTGTGGGGAAAAATTGTTTGAGTTGCTCTTTAATTTGATGTATTAATTATCATTGTAAGTTTAATTAAATAAATACTACAAAGCCTTAAAACCCCCATATTCACTTTAAAACACCGGGTACATTTTGTTAATGATCTTATACTTAAATAAAAAATATTTGGTGACTCTTGCCACCTGATACGGCAACATTAGCTAAGATAAAATATTGGTAAATAGCCGTTACTAAGTTGAGCTGGTACAATTAGTATCGTTGCGTATAAAAGGGCCAAGATGAAAGGCAACCACTGAAAGCTTTCACCACATACTTCAGACTGATACATTATCGACAACTTTGAATACAGGCAACCTACTCATGTGTTGAGCCCTTCGGAAACAATAAAAGATACGTGCCTACATTGTCAAAACAACCCTCTACTGTAAACGTTTTTACTAGAATACTTTGCACATCGTTGAGAGACTTGAAAAGTTAACTTTACACCGGTGAGAAAATAAAAGGCTAATTTTCAAATATAGTACACCGTTGAAGCGAGCAAACTTAGACATAATGATGTAGATTGTACGTTCCCCAGGGGTTGAAACGTAACAATGCGTCATTTTCAGTATTGTTTGTGTATTTTGATACCTATAAAAATATTAGATTGCGTCTTACAAGTGTCCTAAATTAAATATATATCTACGTTAATTAGGTAACAAGTAATGTAAATAGTCACTAGAGGAATGATGCAATGTTAACATTATTTTTACTCAGCTAGACAAAAAAAGCATGATAATTGTTAGATACAGGTGATTCGAATATTCATTAATAAAGTTCTATACAACAATCTTACTTTTGTTGAAATTGATAACAGGCATTATTTAGCAATTTAGTGAATTTTCGCAGAAAAAATTCATTAAAGAGGATAGCGACTTTTGAATTTTGAAAACATTTCTGCAAATAAGCGCGAACTAGGTACCTTTGAACCCATATCCTAGATCAGTTCCAATTTTTATGTTTATATATACAGGGTGCTTCATCTAACTAATTCACTAGAGGTTTATATGGAAATAGAAGATACATCAATCTGACATTTTGGTTGCAGCTATAATACGATGCGATATATTTTAGTGAATCTTCTTTAAGAAAATTCACTATTGGGGAGATCTCGACTTTTGAGTTTTGAAAAAAATTTCTTCAAATGAGCGCGAACGAGAACCGATATGCAGGGTCAGTTTGATTTTTGATATAATTATATATATATATATATATATATATATATATATATATATATATATATATATATATATATATATATATATATATATATATATATTATGTATCACACCGATAACTCAAGAAATAATGGGCCAATTTAGATCAAATTTGGTGGGTAGCTTTTTTTTGCAGATGGCTTGCAAAGTTTGTTGGCCAGGAAACTAGGCCCAGTTTTTCTTGGAAAATTTGGTGTTTTCTTTAGGAAAATATTCATATTCTCTGAAATAACAAAGCAAGGGCTAGTTTATGTCACAAAAAGTAAATTATACGCCTAAATTTAAACGCATAGGATAAAAAGAAAAAAAATTCTGGACGCAGCAAGTGCGTTATGGTAGTGAATTTTCATAAAAATGTTTTTAATAGCAAATATGTGTTTTTTTTTCCAGAAAGCAGGCATCAAATTTGATTACCAGTATAACATATATAGTAAAAACAATGTGCCATGTTTCACCAAAATAACTTTATTGTTTGAAAACGTACAAACATTTCCGAAAGTAAACTTAAAGTGTAACCGAAAAAATCCGTTTCTTGGTCAACCTTATAGGTTAATAGCAAATTGAGCTTTTCAAATATGAAGCCTTTAATCAAAATTCGTTACCATAACGCACTTGCTGCATCCAGAATTTCTTTACTTACAAACATGCCTTATCTTTCGATGGAAAATGCAAAAACATAAGGCGTTTTCGACAAAAAAAAATATATATATTTGTATCATCAACGACTTATGGGACATCTGTGATTGTAGAAATATTTTTTAAGATGTAGCTCAAGACACCCTATAATTAATGTATACAATTTTTTTCATATCTTGTAGAATAACGGATATATTGAGCTTTATTGATTTTTAACGAAAATTCGACAAAAGTTATAATATACCATTAAACGATAAACTCTATAGCTGAGGCTACTGCCAAGCATCAGAGAAGGGTCTATTTGAAATGAATTTTCTGGAAACATTTTAGTAAAATGAAGGACAATGACGGTTGAAACTAAGACTTCAGGGTTTGTAAAACATTCTTCTTGACACAGTTTCTTTCCATAGCCCGTATTATATTCAAGTTCTTTGCCTAAATGTTGCTAATTTTGACGTTTTAAATTGTCACTTTGACGTTTTGAGGAAAACCCCAATTTATTTTTCTTTAAATGCCCATCACTTTTCGTCTTTGGACCTACAGCGCTAAGTTTTGGTAGATAATTTACCTATAGTGACATCAAACGATGTACCAAATTTGGTTGCCCTTACTTTGTTATTTCCGGAGATATCAATTTTTTTCTAAAGAAAATACAAAATTTTCTGGAAAAACCTCGCCCGATTTTCCTGGGTAACGATCTTATCCAAGCCACTTACAAAAGGAAGGTATTCACTAAATTTTGTCAACATCGGCCCATTATTTTTTGAGTTATCGGTGTGATACATACATACGCACACACACACACACACACACACACACACACATATATATATATATATATATATATATATATATATATATATATATATATATATATATATATATATATATATATATATATATATATATATATATATATATATATATAAACCTATAAAAATCGATACTGACCCCGGATATGTGTTCTAGGGGGCCTAATTAGCGCTCATTTGAAGAAATTTTTTCAAAATTCCAGTCGGGATCTCCTCATTAGTGAATGTTTTTAAGAAAATTCACTAAAAGTCTGGTGGCAGCAAATGCATTTTGGTAGTGAATTTTCATAAACATGTTTTTAATAACAAATATAAAAGAAAGCAGGCATCAAATTTGGTTACCAGTATAACCACCTATATAGTATAAACAATGTACCATATTTCATCAAAATGTGAATAACAAAATCATATGTAGGTTACAGACAAAGACTAAGTTTTTTGGCGCAAAAAGGTCAAGAAAAAATTACTTTGAAAATTTTATTACTTTTCCTCTTAAAACGTCAGTCACGATTTGAAACGTCAAAATTGGCGACTTCTAGGGCAAATAACCTGTGGCTAATACGGGCTATCTACAGAAAACATTGCAAGAAATGTGGCCATAGTCGCGTAAATAGGCCGATGTTAAAGAAACAAAACACACAAACATATACATATAATATTTTCAATGCGTTGAACCGGTGCGGTTGAGCCGTAAGTGACATCAACTGTTTTAAATAGAACCCTATAAATATTATTGCATTTTTAATTCTACGCAACATTCTGAAGCTGCTGCATTTTGAATTGTTTTACTATTTTAAATTATTTTTGAGATATTCAATTTTTTCTAAACATTTTGGCAGATGGAGTAACTAAAATGTCATTACCAATAGTTGTAACGTTAAAATATTATTCTTGGTAAATACGTTAACAAAGGAACGTCCTATCAGGAACCATTAAACGTATTTTAAAATATTTAACAGGGTGTCTGGTATTTTCTGGTCTACGTTTCTAACTACGGTGAGAATTCATCTAGCCTTACAAGATGTCTATTGTGTTGTGGCTTGTTCCGTTTTCGGCACCATACATGCATATGTGACCATGGGTTTGACCACAGTGTGGTAAATCCAATATGCCATTCTGTAATTCAGCCCCCATGTTGTTCCTACGAGTTTACAGCCAGTCCAGATGGCCATTTTGGCTCTCGATTTTTTTTTCGTTTCCATTACCATGCTTCCACAAGAAACAAATTTTAATTGACATTAGATCTAGTGGTTCTAAAGTGCGCTTATATGAAGCAATTTATTAAATGTTCAAAAGCCGTGTCTTTATTAGCGCTTTTCTTTCATCAAAATTTGCTAAAACGGTGATTTATACGAAATAGAAAGTCTAAGTTGGCTAACATTTTCTAGTTTATAATTATTGTCATGCTGAGTGATGAGTAGGGTAGACTGGGGTTGACTGAACAGGGCGGGTTAACTGAACACTTGACCTTACTGCTATCTAGTGGCAAAACGAAGAACAGACCTTGCCTTCTTGTAAGCAGTTGGTGGTAGCGCTCTATTGCATCTAGCTTTCGGTTGATTATTGTTGTTCGTTTAGAGGTTATGATTACAAAGCTGTTTGTCATCACAAAAAGTAAATTTTCGGCGCCCTATATCGAAGTCCCAAATTAACACTTATATTTGAAGGAAGTTTTCGGTAAGTTTACTATTGTTTTGTTTACTCCTTCCTGTGCGATTTTCAATTATTATTTTGATTATTGACCTAACTGAAACTTTTTTATGTGGTTTTTTTCTTGAAAAGTCAAGATGGGGTTAACTGAACACTGATAAGGTAGGGTTAACTGGACATGTTCAGTCAACCCCATTCAAGACAAATAAGCAAAATTATTTCCTAAGAGCCTTTCTTTTCTTCTCTTTCCTGTAGTACTTAACAACTAGGATGCCTCGTAACAGAATAAGAACAACTAACAACAGAGACTACTCAACGGATGCACTAAAAGAAGCTATTCAGAAATGCTTGGCTGGTGCAAAAATAAAACCAACTGCTGCCGCTGCCGGGATTCCACGTCCCACTCTAATTCGCTATGTTAAAAAGGCCAAAGCAACTTCACTGGACCAGCTAACATTTAAGCCAAATGTTCATCGTCAAGTATTCAAACCTGTGGATGAAAAGTTGCTAGCAGAATACATGACTGAAGCATCCAGTTTCCATTATGGCCTGACTAACCTTCGAGCAAGATCTTTGGCTTTCGATTTCGCCCAAGTCAACAATATTGAGGTTCCTGCTGGTTGGAAATTAAATAAAGCAGCAGGTAAAGATTGGCTGAGATCCTTCATGGAACGTCACAGATTGTCTTTTCGTACCCCAGAGGCCATTAGTTTAGGCCGCGCAACAAGTTTCAATGAAGCCAATGTGAAAGGTTTTTTTGATAACCTGCGAGAACTAAAAACGAAATATAACTTTCCACCACAGGATATTTACAATCTGGATGAGACCGGCTGTATAACTGTCCATCGTCCACCTAAAGTTATTGCTCCGAAGGGCAAGAGAACAATTTCGCAAATGACCTCCGGTGAACGAGGAACGCTGGTTACATTGGTTGCTATCATTGGTGCTACAGGAAAAGCAGTACCTCCATTTTAGTGAATTTTCTTAGAAAAAATTCACTAATGAGCGCGATCTAGGACCCCTAGAACCCATATCCGGGGTCAGTTTCAATTTTATATGTTTATATATATATATATATATATATATATATATATATATATATATATATATATATATATATATATATATATATATATTTATATATATATATATTTATATATATATATATGTATCACACCGATAACTCAAAAAATCATAAACCGATTTTGATAAAATTTAGCATGTGCCTTCCTTTTGTAAGTGGCTTGGATAAGTTCGTTAGCCAGAAAAATCGGACCAGGTTTTCCAGGAAAATTTTGGGTTTTCTTTCGAAAAAAATTTTTATCTCAAAAAATAGGAAAGCTATGGTAACCACATTTGGTACGTAAGTTTATGACATTAAAAGGAAACTATGTACCAAAATCTATATTTCTATGTTAAAAGAAAAAAAAGTTATAAAAAAATATTTCGTGCCAGATCATTTCTATGAAAATTCACTACCATAACGCACTTGCTGCGTCCAGACG
This sequence comes from Tillus elongatus, assembly GCA_964006375.1. NCBI lineage: Eukaryota > Metazoa > Arthropoda > Insecta > Coleoptera > Cleridae > Tillus > Tillus elongatus. Next base: position 292,690,011 of record OZ023262.1, read on the forward strand.
TTTTTGATCTTTCCCAGAGTGCATTACAAAGATCGCATGCTTTGCAACGCTCCCCCAGGCAGCAAAGGTGCAGCTAACGCATCTGGCTGGATGGTTTCTGATTTATTCTTTCCAGTCTTGGAGCATTTTGTTGCACATGAAAGACCAACGAAAGACAATCCTAAGCTGATAATATTAGACAATCACGAGTCCCATCTCAGCATATCTACTATTGATTATGCACGTGCAAATGGCATCATCTTGTTAACATTGCCTCCACACTGCAGTCATAAATTACAGCCGCTAGATGTTGCAGTTTTCAAATCTTTCAAAGCATTTTTCAACCAAGCAGCGGACAAATGGTTACTGAATCACCCAGGTTCTGCGATCAGCATTTATGAAATCGCAGAGCTAGTCGGTGAATCATTTCCCAAAAGCTTCACCCCACACAACATTTGCAGTGGGTTTAAAAAAACTGGTATCGAACCGTTTGACCCCAATGTCTTTGGTCCAGAAGATTTCCTATGCTCCTACGTTACAGATCGGCCTGATCCAACCAATGTGCAAGCAGTTTACGAAGTTTCTGTTGTGCTCCCTACGAACTCTACGTCAAGATCATTATTGTCTGCGGAACCTTCTAATGTCTCGGAGGCGCTCACTCCCCAGGCGGGACCGTCAACAAGGTGTGCAGACACACCAACATCCTCCAAAGCATCTGTTTCCTTGGTTTCTCCTAAAGAGGTGCGGCCTTATCCAAAGGCAGCAGCTAGAAAAACGGTGACAAAACGAGCAAAAACAATTTCTGCTGTGTTAACAACGACGCCAGAAAAACAAAAATTGGAAGAGAAACAGAGATTTAAGGAAGAAAGGGCAGCAAGGAAGAAACAAGCTGAAGAGAAAAAAATTTTGAAATCAATTTTTCCAATGAATGGTGCTAAGAAACAAAATCCTTACAAGAAGAGGTTTTTTCTTAACACCGATTTAGACGATTCTTCTGATTCAGTGGACTCTGAAGATGTCTCGCTCCATGATTCAGACTCATCGAATGAAGAATTTGATTGTGATGAACCTCCGAAAGACTTAGAGGAGGGTGCCTTTTCCCTGGTTAAAGTTTACAGAAAATCTAAAGATAACTTTCGTTTCTATGTTTGTCAGATCGATAGAGCTTACTCAGTGGGTTACGACGTTACTTTTTTCAAGAGAGTTACGGGGACATTCAAGTTTAAGGTTCCTGAGGAAACAGGGTTTGTAAAACCTCAAGATTCCATTGTTAATTTACCTGATCCAATAAAACTTAAGGGAGGCAGATTTATGGGTATGTTTGCTTTCAATTTTGATTTTGATGAGTTCAGTCCTATTTTCTGATTAGTGTTAGGTTAAACATGTATTGTAATAATTTAAGCATTTATACCTGTTTCACTTGTTTAATACAGTTTTTTCTCTCAAAAATATGTTTTTTTACACAAGCGTTCAGTTGACCCACCCTTGGTGTTCATTTACCCCACCCCATGGGGTTAACTGAACACTTGTCCTTTTTTTTAATCTCAATTTTGACTAGGGCAAAAGTGAAAAATAAAGTCAAACAATTTTTTTAGACACCTTAAACTATATCGAATACATTCTTCTTTACAGATTTCCTCTATCTATAACCAGACAAATTTGACAATTTTACAAAAAAACGGTGTTCAGTTAACCCCAGTCTACCCTAGGCTTTTATGTGTTTATGCTATCTTAAAATAAAACAATATTTTAGACACGCATATAAGTAGTTATCTCATATTTTAGTCAGGAGAGCGAAGTGTATGAGTTCACAAACTGTATTAGGTTAAGTAATTATAATTATTTGGACTGTTTAGTATCACATTTGTTACAAAATATACGCAACGTTCTCATTAGGTTCTAAGAACCCTTCCATGATTAAGGTATAACGTAATAAGGTTTCCTACAAAAACAAGAAAAGCTCCAAGTTGTTTCTAAAAACAAAGACGACAATTATTTAGTTCTGTGAGTGTTTATAAAAGCGCTGGATACATTCCCTTTCTGTTTAATGGTCAGCAAATCTAAACACTCCTGCTTCCTAATCGAGTTTATAGGTGAAGGTAAACACGTCAATTTTTAGCGAATATTCGTAAAAAAAGCGCTAATGACGAACACGTAACTTCAAGACTTAAAATAAAGTTTGGCCGCAACAAGTGCGTTATGGTTTAATAACAAATGAGTCTTTTTTTAAAGAAAGCAGGTATGAAATTTGGTTACTGGTATAACCTAGACGGTAGAATGTACCATATTTCATCAAAATGACTTTATTATTTGAAATGTCCAAAATTTTCCGAATATAAACTTAAAATATTCCTGAAAAAACTGGTTCCTGGTCAACGAATGTTAGATTAATAGCAAATTGAGCCATTGAAATTTGAAACTTTAATGAAAATTCGCTACCATAACACACTTGCTGCGTCCAGTAAAAATTTAAATCGGTTGCAGAAAAGAACAAGCACTTGTGAAGCCACGCGAAAAGTCTACGGCTGTATTAAGTATGAAACGGTTTCACTAAGTTGAGGCACTAACAAACAACCAGATGTGCTATTCAAATTAAATTAAGTCTTAGAAGTTTTCATCTCGTCCTAAGTGAATTTGTCATACAAAAACTCGCTAAACAATTTATCGGAATTACACAATCTGATCAGATAACGGTAAAATAAAATAAGGCTAAAAGAATTTAAAAAAAAGTGAAGTAACTGATAGAATAGAACGCGTGTTATAGCAGTCCATTATTAAATCCACACTGCTTGTTCCACCTTTTGGCCATTGTAAACATGACAGATCTATGTACCAACAGGTATATACTCTAGTATATTAATTTTCTAACGTCTTGATTATTTACACAATACAATTTTTGTTCAGAATTGATTTTTTTCTCACATTTTAACGAAATGAAGGAAAATGACGGCTAAGACGCAGATCTAGGAGCTTGTTAGTCATTTCGAGCCGTGTTTTTAACTCACAAAGCGCTAATGCCTACTGATGTACGACTACCAGAATTATAAATTTTGACGTTTCAACTTTTCCTAATCATAGGCTTAGAATTTCATTGTCTTTTAACCTAGACATCTGAATTTGGTACAAAGGATACTCTTTATGGCAGAAACCAGCGTACCAAATTTGGTGGCTATAGCTTTTTAGTTTTCGGAGATATTTCGCACATTGTCACAGTATCCTATTCGTATGGAATACTCACATGGGGTAACTCGTCAGCAGCAGAACATGTGTTTTATGTTACATTTGTCTACGTTTACAGTAAAAAATGCAAACCATGTCAAGATATCTTACACAAAAGAAATTAGAAATTGCTATTGAAGAGATTGCAAGAGAATTACATGATGATCAAGGTATATATATATATATATATATATATATATATATATATATATATATATATATATATATATATATATATATATATATATATATATACTGAATCCCTACATTCTTTTTCTTTTTGCATACATGCAGAAATAGATGCAGTGTATATACCACCAGAAGCAGACGAGCTAACCGACGAAGAGCTTTTTGATGCAGATTGTGAAAAAACAAATCAAAACGTAGATATTGCTGGGACATATGAAATTCACACAGCTCATGATTTGATGTATGATGATTTAGACGATAAATCTTTAGCAGAAAACAGTAGGAAGTTGCTAGAAAATGAAGATGTAAATGAAGGACTTGATCAAAAACCTGCTTAGAGAGTAGGAGAATATACATATGACATAAACAATGATTCTGATTCTAAGTAGAAATAAAATAATGCTACACTGAAGAATCAGTTAGACGGAAAAACACCTCTCGATTTATTTTTTATGTTCTTTGATGACGAAATGCTTTCAAGTATAATTCAATATACGGAAAATATGCCCGTGACAATAACAGACATGATTTTACAATTGATAAATAAGAAGGGCTCAAATTTCTAGGTATTATGATCCTGTCCGGACATCACACCTTGCCGCAAGCTGACATGTATTGGTCTATAGAAGAAGACAAAGCCCTGAAAATTGTTAGAGATTGCATGAGCCGAAATACATTTGGGAACAAAAGAGGAACCTCCGACAATAGCAAACTAAACAAAGAAGATAAATTAACCAAACTTCGTCCATTTTTTGATCTTCTGAATAAAAAAATCATGCAGTTTGGTGTATTTTCAACCTGTTTGTCTATAGATGAACAAATGGTGTCTTACTTTGGGAGAAATTCATGTAAAATGTATTTGAAAGGAAAGCCAGTCAGATTCGGTTTCAAATTATGGTATCTTGGTTCGTCCCGTGGATACCCCTATCAATTTATTCCATATGGTGGTGCTATTGACGAAAAACTCAAGACTTACTGAACCAATTAAGTTCAAATTTGTTAGGTAGGACCACTTATACAATAATTTAAAAGATACTGTGTTTTCAAAAAGTTTTTGCATTTTATTCAGAAAGTGCTTGAGTGCCAAAACTGTCCAACGAACTCATCCAAGCTATTAACAAGGTAAAGGGACTTGCCAAGTTTGGTTTCGATTGGTTATATATATATATATATATATATATATATATATATATATATATATATATATATATATATATATATAATACATATATATATATATATATATATATATATATATATATATATATATATAATACATATATATATATATATATATATATATATATATATATATATATATATATATATATATTGAAACGGACATAGGATTAGGGTTCTAAAGCCCCTTATTCTCGCTCATTTGAGAAAATTTCCGAACGTCTTACCATCGATACCTCTTTATTAGTGATTTTTCATGCAGAAAACTTAATAAAAATTTTAAAAATGCGATATGTTTAGTCCGGAAATCGCAAAATATAATAGACTATATATAATCATGAATTTCATAATTTCAACTACTGCCAGAGCTTAAGAAAAAGCTCTATTTGGAATAAATTTTTGCAAATCTTTTAGTAAAATGTAGGATAATGGCGGCTGAAGTAGAAACTGGAGGGTTTATAAAACATACTACTTACAACATTTCTTCTACATAACACGGATTTCTGTCAGCATTTATTATTGCTAATTTTGACATTTCAAATCGGTGTTGACGTTTTAAGAAGAAAACCTACAAAATTTTCAAAGAAAACTTTCTGCTATTTCTTGACCTTTTTGCTACAAGAAAACTTAATCTTTGTCTGTAATATTCAATAAATACTCTAGCTTTGTGCGTTTCCCTGATGACCAGTGACACCCAAACTTTTTTCTTTAAAGGCTTACAACTTTTTTTATTTTAACTTACTGACATTAATGTTTGTATGTAGGGTACGTAGTATAGGGGAAACTTGCTTACTGTGTTAAGGCGTCTCGTCTGGAGGATTAGACCTCTCAAATTTACATAGTTCTTAGTAGCCTTCTTTGTTATGATATTTACCATCTGTACAGTGCAATTTTAAACATGGTTAGGAATAACCCAACAAGGGTCATTTCTGGTTTACAATTGACTATACGTCTGCTAACCTATCTCAGGTATACCATAATATAAGTAATTTGTATAAGTTTACAGTTTGTTATGAAACGTTAAGTGTTACTAAAATCAGCGTTTAATTAAACAAAACATAATCATGTCCTTGGAGCTAATCAAGAAATAAAAACAAATAAAATGTGGTACATCAGTACAAAGCGCAATTAAACATGGTCCTAAACGAGCCGGATTATAAAAAGAACCAGTGAACTAAACATCGAGTTAGCAATTTTAATCAGTAATTAATTATTAAATAAATAACAAATACAGTGCATAGTGAACTAAACATCGAGTTAGCAATTTTAATCAGTAATTAATGATTAAACAAATAACAAATACAGTGTATAGTGAACTAAACATCGAGTTAGCAATTTTAATCAGTAATTAATTATTAAACAAATAACAAATACAGTGCATAGTGAATTAAACATCGCGTTAGCAATTTTAATCAGTAATTAATTATTAAACAAATACAGTGCATCAAGTCGTTCCGCTTAATAAAAAAAACTGTTTGCAATTAAAATTGACATCATCGTCCATTGTGATCAATATAAGGGAGAAAGAATTTGCCAGCAGTCATCAAAACTGTAAGTCCAATTTCCTTTAACATATTTTCCTTTCTTTATTGCTTCATTTGTGTGCATAATGGCTGATTTAAAAACATTAACATTACAAAGAGCACAAATAAAATCACGTTTTACACGTTTTAGAAACTTTTTCGATAGCATTGCTGATAATGAGACTGTGCTTGAAAATGATATACTTGAATTGAAAGCACGCTTATCGTGCAATGAATCATCCCTAGACAAATTTGAACAAATTCATATCGCTATCACAAACATCGCCGATGACGTAACTTCTCATGAAGCTGACTTGGCGGAGTTTGACCAAATATTTTACAAAACCATTGCAAAGGTTAATGGATTTTTAAACAAGTATTCGAACAAAAATAACAGTTCATCACAATCTAATATAGCAACAGGTGCAGTTTTAAATTCACTTAGCTTACCTAACATAAACCTACCAACATTTAATGGATATTTTGAAAATTGGGTAGAATTCCGTGATGCATTTGACACACTTGTAAGTAATAATCATACTTCAACAAATATTCAAAAATTCTATTATTTAATATCATGTGTTAAAGGCGATGCCGCACATTCACTTAAAACTTTAAAAGTATCTTCGGATAATTATATAATTGCTTCGAACTTGTTAACGAAACGGTTTGAAAACAAAAAATTAATCATTAAAAATAACATTAAAGCTCTTTTCAATTTAGATTTTATGAAAAAGGACTCGCATCAACAAGTACAGCATTTCTTAGATGAGGCGTTAAAAATTATGCAATCACTAAAAAACTTTGATCAGCCAACATTAGACATTTTATTAATTTACATTATTTCGGCTAAATTCATCAATGCAACACAGCATGAATGAAAATTATTTAAGCCCGAAAACGATTTTCTCACCTTTCAGGAACTCATAACTTTCCTTGAAAATAGGTGTAATTTTCTGGGTTCTCTTGAATCCAACAAAGGTAATCAGGTCTATTTAACACACACCATACAATAATAATTTTAAAGCATATATCAATACATCTACATCATATTGTGTACTATGTAAAATTTCAACACATTCACTTTTCTCATGTTAAACATTGCTAAAATTACCAATAAACCAACGAATGAATAGGCGACTTCAATTATGCGACTTCAATTATGCTTAGATTGCTTAAGAAAAAATCATACAACAAAGGAATGTACATCAGCTTCGTGTAAAAAATGCGGTAAAAAACATAACACACTGTTGCATATAGAACATAATCAAGTAACGAATATGACACATAATGTAAATGCCACTCAAAATACAAATGCAGGTGATCAAAGAGAAATAAATCAAAATCAATCACGCCGTGTAGAAATCGCTACTCATGAAAGTAACGTACCTGCACAAATAATGCATTCATCAAATCATAATTTAAATGATACAAATTTGTTTCAAACTATATTGTCAACAGCAAGCATCGAAGTTTTCGATAATCAAGGCAAATCTCACATATGTAGAGCTCTCCTCGATGGAGGATCTCAAACGAATTTTATCACAAGTGATCTTTGCAATAGACTAGACCTCACTAAAGCAAAATACCAGTCATTAGTATCAGGGATTAGCAAATCTATCTCAAACATACATTTTAAAACTAATATTACCTTCAAATCACGCATAAATGAATACAAAACAAGCATAACATGTTTAGTATTAAATGAAATCAGTGATAATTTACCAAACATGTCATTTCCTTTGTCAAAACTAAACATTCCCCCAAATATACGTTTAGCAGATACAAAATGTAATTCGCCGGGTAAAATAGACATTTTACTGGGAGACGGTATTTACTTCCAATTATTATGCGTTGGACAGCACAAGTTATGTAATAACGGTCCTATTCTACAAAAAACCACTTTAGGGTGGATTTTAGGTGGCGATTTACATCACAAACAAAATCAATCATTTTGCTTTTTAAACACATCACATCATACTAATTTACTTGATGATCAATTAACAAAATTTTGGGCATTGGAAGAATGTTCAAATGACCATAGAAATTATACAAGTGAGGAAAAATATTGCGAAACTAATTTTATCAATACATTTAAACGTAACAAATAGGGTCGTTTTATTGTTAATATTCCACTTAAATGCGACATAGCAGAATTAGGAAATTCAAGAGACAACGCATTGAATCGATTTTTTTTATTAGAACGAAAATTAAATCGCAATAGTAAATTAAAAACCGAATACGTTAATTTTCTAAATGAGTATGAAACATTAGGTCACATGACTAAAATACCAGAACAGGATATCAGCCGTTTAAATTATTTTTTACCACATCATGCGGTTATTAAGCGAAGCAGCTCTACAACAAAAATTAGTGTTGTTTTTGACGGATCAGCTAAAACAAATTTAGGCCTATCATTAAATGAAGTTTAGTGTGTTGGTCCCACAATTCAAGACGATCTGTTTACAATTTTATTACGGTTTAGGAAACATAAGTATGCTATTACTGCAGACATAGTTAAAATGTACCGACAGGTGTTAGTTGACGATGGGCAACGTAACTTACAATTAATTATTTGGAGAGCTAATGAAACCGAGCCCATTAACTATTATCAGCTAAACATTGTTACATATGGTACAGCTTCAGCACTATTTCTTGCAGTTAGATGTCTTAAACAACTAGCAATTGAAAAGACTGCACGTTATCCTATATCATCAGAAATAGTTGAAAGGGATTTCTATGTAGATGATTTATTACCGGGAGCAAATTCAAAAACAGAAGCTATTTGCATAATAAAAGAGGCAAATCAGATAGAGCAAAGTTTTTTGGTTAAATGGCCCAAGATGGCTACACAGCGATGAATCTTCTTGGCCCGTTTCACATGAAATAAAACATAGTGCTCCAGAGTCACGCGTTGTGGCAAACTTATCATTAAAATTAGATGACCTACAACTACTTTCAAAATTTTCTTCATTAACCAAACCAAAGCGAATCACTGCCTACTGTTTACGGTTTATTGAAAATATTAAAAGTTCTAAAAACAAGGTAATTGGCCCCATAACAAGTGCAGAGTTGGAAAATGCATTAATTAAGTTGATCAAGATATCACAAAACAGTGTATACTCTAAAGAACTAAATGACTTAAATAATCACAAACAAAGCAATCATAAGAGTTCAATATTGTCATTAAATCCCTTTTTGGATGATCAATTAATTTTACGAGTAGGAGGTCGCATTCAACATTCAGATTTCAGTTATAATAAAAAACACCCAATCATTTTGCCACCATCGCATAAATTAACAATATTAATAATCAGATATGAGCATATTTATTCGACTTCTTCATTGTGGCACAAATCAATTATTATATTCATTAAGGGAAAATTTTTGGCCAATTTCAGGTAAAAATACAATAAAACGTGTCATTCACGAATGTATCAGTTGCTTTCGAGCAAATCCAAAATCGTCAATTCAAATTATGGGTTGCTTACCAGAGCCACGTTTGACACCGGCACCACCATTTTACAATTGCGGTGTTGATTATGCTGGTCCAATATTAATCAAGGACACTAAGGGTCGCGGCTGTAAATTAAACAAGGCTTATATATGCATATTTGTGTGTTTGGTAACTAAAGCTGTACATTTAGATTTTGCTACTAGTCTGGACACAGATGCATTTTTGGCGGCATTAAATAGATTTTCAGCCCGACGTGGTCAACCAATGTCTATTTACTCGGATAATGGCAAAAATTTTGTGGGTGCAAATTCGGAATTGTTGGAGTTGCATAAATTTCTGTCAAACCAAGAAAATCATACAAAAATAAGTCAAGCATTAAATAACACAACTACATCATGGCATTTTATACCACCACGTTCTCCACATTTTGGAGGTTTATGGGAGGCGGGCGTAAAATCAGTAGTCATTTAAAACGTGTAACAAATAATACTCACATAACCTTTGAGGAATTTTACACATTATTAACACAAATCGAAGCAGTCCTCAATTCCCGTCCTTTGAGCCCCCTTTCTTCCGATCCTAATGATTTAGATCCTTTAACATCTGCACATAATTGGACGAACTTTAACATCAAACCCGAAACACAAAGTTTTGGATACTGCTGACAACAGGTTAAGCAAATTTCAGCATATTCAAAAAATAAAACAAGATTTTTGGAAAGCTGGTGTAAGGAATACATCTCACAATTACAAATTCGCACAAAATGGAAACAAACATCTAATATTCAGTTGAAACCAGGAGTTCTGGTTATTATCAAAGAAGATAATATGCCCCCATTTAAGTGGCAGCTTGGCCGCATCATTCAGTTACATCCAGGAGCTGACAACATCACCAGGGTGATATCAGGGCAGGTGTCGAATAGTAATGTTTTAAAATGGCCAGTGTCCAAAGTGTGCGTTCTCCCTATAGACTGGCGAGGATAATTTGACCTCTGGACTACATAATTTAAGCGAATATTTTTAGCATATTTAAAATACGTCAACATTTCTACGTAGATTAAGATAAAATCAGTTTATTAGTTATAATCCATTATTTTTATTATATAGCATTCGTTGAAAGGTAGCCTTTCAAGGCGGGCGGCATGTTAAGGCGTCTCATCTGGAGGATTAGACCTCTCAAATTTACATATTTCTTGGTAGCCTTCTTTGTTATGATATTTACCATCTGTACAATGCAATTTTAAACATGGTTAGGAATAACCCAACAAGGGTCATTTCTTCTTTACAATTGACCATACGTCTGCTAACCTATCTCAGGTAGATAGCGTAGGAAAATTCGATATTCATTCAAGGTAGTTCTGCTATAGACTCTAAACAAGCAACACGCTTGTGAACATAATCACTACTTATTTCGCAGAGTTCTCATGGACTCTTAAGCATACCATAATATAAGTAATTTGTATAAGTTTACAGTTTGTTATTAAACGTTAAGTGTTACAAAAATCAGCGTTTAATTTTACAAAACATAATCAGGTCATAGCTTTGTTATTTTCGGAGATACACAAATTTTCCGAACAAACCCTCAAAAATTTTCGCAGAAAAACTAGTCCCATTTTGTTGGCTAACAAACGCATCCAAGCCACTAATAAAACGAAGGTAAATTGTATTAACATCGGCTCATTATTTTTTGGGTTATCGGTATGAAAATATAAATAACACAGATCTTGTCATCAGCGAATTTTTTCTACGAAAAAGTCGTTAAAATACCTATTCATAATAAAAATATTTTTATGAAAATTCGTTATCATAAAGCACTTGCTCATCCAGACTTTTCTCTTTTGCGTAAATAATTTGTAACTTTATTTGGTTAACCGGCTGCAGGAGCAAGTGTCGCATAGAATTCTCTTCCTAATATTTCCATGTATTTGTTATTAAAGTTGAATAAAAGAAATTCAATTATGTAATTAGTGGGGCTTCCACGACCTGAGAGAGCTATTATGTTGTTGATGTATGGTGGTGTGCAGTTTTATTTTCAAATATATTCTTTATCCTGTTATTGTAGAGATCAATTGCTGTATTTGGTAACAAAGAAGCATTCTTTATTCACCGTTCTATCAACAAGGTACACAATACAGTTAGACAACTACGTTTTGACCCTGACATTTTCATCTTCAATATTTTATATTATATATTCTAGAGAGATCTCCATGTCCATTAAATTCTTAAAATATTCTGCCTAATGATAAATATGTCTGGACGCAGCAAGTGCGTTATCGTGGTGAATTTTAATAAAAATGCTTTTAATAGCAAATATGTCTTTTTTTAATGAAAGCAGGTATCCAATTTGGTTACCAGTACACCTATATAGTAGAAACAATGTACCATATTGCAACAAAATAACTTTATTGTTTAAAACTGTACACAAGTTTTCCGAAAATAAGCTTAAAATGTTCCTGAAAAAACTGGTTGTCTAGCCAACAAACCGTAGGTTAATAGCAAATTGAATTGTTGAAATTTAAAACATTTAATGAAAATTTCGCTACCATAACGCACTTTTTTTATAATTTAACAACACACCACGAGGGCTTACAGCCTAAATACTATCGTACCGTGGGTGTCGACAAGGAGGAAAGAGGCAACTTGTTAATTCTGGACTTGAAGGTTTGGAGGTTCGGAGAAGAAGGGAAAACATGTGCCGGCAGGGAATTCCACAACTTGGAAGTCATCGGGACAAAAGAGCGGGCATAACACGATGTTCTATATCTGGTGACCTGGACAGTAAAAGGGTGCATTCGCTCTGTTCCCCTGGTATATCTGTTGGGGGCAGCAGGTGGAGGAACAGTGGAAGAAAGCTCCTCTGAGCAGTGCCCGTGCAGATATCTATAAAAGAGAGAGAGAGAGAGAGGTCACCAACGGCACACCGGTGGGCAAGAGATGGCAGCCTTTGGGTGAGAGTAGGGACACCGATGAGACGTATAGCTCTTTTCTGAATGGAGTCCAGGATAGCGAGTGTAAAAACGGCAGCTTCACCCCAGATGGAGCAATATTCGTGGTTTGGCCTTACTTCTGAAGTATATAAGGTATCGAGATTAGCTGGTAAAAGTATTAGCGAGCCCGGAAGAGGAAACCCAATTTCTTAGTAGCTGCTTCTGCAATTGATGTGACATGTTGGTTGAGATTTCGATCCACAGAAATGCCAACAAGTGAAAAGGATTCATTACTTTGAATAACTTGGTTGTTGATTGTGATGGGTCTAGGGCTGGTGTATCTCTTATGAGAAAGAAAGCAAGACTGAGATTTGGTGGGGTTAAAATGTACAAAATTTCTACTTCCCCAGTCTAATATTTTTTAGAGATCCACGGAGAGAGAACCCTATATGAGTTTACGATCCTCATCTAATTGGGCTAAAGGGACAGGCTTAGAATATTGTATATTTGAGTGAATGGTGCTGTCGTCCGCTTAACTGTGAACTGGGTTGGATGTGCTAGAGAGGAGGTCATTGATGTGGAGAAGAAACAAAGTAGTGGCTAAAGCTAAACCTTGAGGAACTCCTGCATTAATTGGATATAGTTTAGAGGAATGACCATCCACGACAACAGAAATGCTCCGGTTGGAGAGAAAGTTTGCTGTCCAGGTACAGAGTTTTGGTGGTAGGCCATAGGCCGGAAGTTTATTAAGCAGCGCTGCGTACCAGACCTGGTCCAATGCTTTGGATATGTCTAGAGCGACAATCAGGGATTCACCGTGTAGTTCCATAGACTTGTTCGAAGAATGGGTGTAAGATATTTGAAACAGACTAGTCAGGAGAGGATCAAGTTCTGGTGCGCATTTTTTGAGAACAATTGCTGGGATCTCGTCAAGGCCAGAGGCTTTCCTGGTATTAAGAGAAGAGAGCAGCGTTTTGTGAGCTTTGACCTTTTCAAGTCTGTCCTTGTCACAGGATTTAGAGAACCAGGGCTTTTGAGTGGCTGAAGAGGTTTTCTGTGTACATGGAATAAATAATTCCATGCCAGCTTGGATAATTTCGGTGACGTTTTGTGGGATATCAGAGAGGTCAGGATGAGAGAAGCAGACAGACGCCTATGAAAATGAGGATAAGTAATCCCGCATTTCGTCCCAGTTTGCGGAGTTGTAGTGCCAAACGATACGTGGGTGTGATGACTGTGTGACCTCGGGTCTCATTGCGCAGGAAGCAGTGACCATGCCGTGGTCTGAGCGACCAATGGGGTGGGCTACTGATATCTTATAGCATTCGGGTTTTGTAGTAAGAAGTAAATCTAAGGGATTTGAGCTGTGTGTTGGGATGCGAGGAAAGTAAGTAGGTTGCTGAACTATATTGGCTAAAGGATTGCTAACTGCAAAGGCATCCGCTGCTCTCCCTTGTGAATCAGTTTTTGAAGATCCCAGCTATTTCTTATTATGGACATTGAAGTCACCAATAATGGTGACCTCGGAGGAAGGATATTCAGAAATCAGATGGTCGGTTTTTAGAAAGGTAGTCAAAGAGCTGGACAAAGTTGTTGTCAGAAGGTGACCGGTAAATGCAACAGATGAATTTAGTTGCAGCCCTGAGAGAGAGTTTTATCCATAGTATGTCTTTTCTTCCAGCTTCTCAATTGGGGAGTCTGGTGCAGGGTAGATTGCTACGGACGTATGCGCACACGCCTCCATGCAATTTAAAGGAAGTAAGGAGCTCATACCCCGGGAAATTAAGGTGCTGTCAAGTGTTTTCAGATTACGACAAAACCATGGTAATTTTATAAGATGCAGCTCACCACACGCTATAATTAACGTATATGTACAAATTTTTCTGGTGTCTTGTATTATTACCCTGTATACACGCGGTTTGAAAATGATGAGCAAAAAACTCAGGGAGTTACCCTACTCAAAAAATTAGTGCTGCAAGTTCCTATAGATTTTTTTTTAACTTAAAAAAACGGAGTTATAGGCTCCCAAAAATTATTATTATTATCAGTGTATATACAGCCTTAAGTAGACTGCGTATAAGGTATAGGATATAAAACATTTTTTCATCCTTTGATAACGCTAACTTTGTGAAACGATCGATCGTCAGCTCTTTAAAAAGATATCTTGTGGTGATTTGGGTTCTCCAAGTGTACTTATCAGTGCTCATCACAGGTTCCAATTTTCACTTACTGAATAAAGTTTTTTAGTGAAATGTGGTACATTGTTTCTACTATAAAGAATATACTGTTAACCAAATTCAATGCCGTAAAAAAGACATATTTGAAATTAAAAACATTTTTATGAAAATTTGATACCATAACGCACTTGCTGCGTCCAAACTTTTTTGATATATTTTTCCTCTCATATATTAAAACGTTTCTAATATTTCTTCCAGAAAATATTACACTTTTTTCAGCTGCCTGTTTTACATCAAAGTCTTTCAATATCAAAAAGACATGACTAGCATCTACCTGTCTGACTATATGTGTACGTACGAGACATGACTAACATATATTTCTTTGGACTTTACTTCAACAGCACTTTCCATTGAAACTGATACAGATTTAAACTCGTTGAATATTTATTTTCCATGCTGAACTGCATACAGTGGGTCGCCAAAATATTCGAAACACTCTACATTTTCAGGTTTTTAGTTAATTTTCTTTAAAAAAATTCACTAATGAGGAGAACCTCGGTGGTTCAGGGGTAAGAACGTGTGCCTCTGAATCGAAGAGTACTGGGTTCGATCCCAGGGTACTCCTTTCACTTTTTCAGTACAAACTGTAAAATTAACATCAACCGAGGTTCTAGCATTGTATTTGAGCAAGTTGAATGTCTGCACGTTCCGCGCTTCGGAGGGGGCGTAAAGCTGTCGGTCCCGTGTCCATGCGATGTTGGGCACGTTAAATA
This sequence comes from Tillus elongatus, assembly GCA_964006375.1. NCBI lineage: Eukaryota > Metazoa > Arthropoda > Insecta > Coleoptera > Cleridae > Tillus > Tillus elongatus. The sequence continues at coordinate 292,705,433 of OZ023262.1, forward strand.
TCCCTACCCTCCTTACAGAGAGGCAGGGGTTTGGCAAAATTTCCAGGATAGTGAGGTGAAACTGCTCCCTGGCGTCGGTGATTGACCATAGTCGCAGAAATAGGCCGACGTTAAAGAAACAAAACACACACACATACACTAATGAGAAGATCGCGACTTTCAATTTTAAAAAAAATCCTTCAAATGAGCACTAATTAGGCCCCCGAGAACACATATAAATATCCGGGGTCAGTTTAAATTTCTATGTATATATATATATATATATATATATATATATATATATATATATATATATATATATATATATATATATATATATATATATATATATATATATATATATATATATATATATGAACTCCATCTATGTTGATATTGTAGTCCTTCAGAGCTCCTGGACATTGGACTGTTTTCGGCTCTCCTATTTTGTTTCGCCTTTGAATAGTTGTCGCCTGGATTGGATTATGCAATGTGCTGCCAATCAAAATACATTTTTTCCACGATATCTCCATTTCATTACAGATATATCTCAGTTCATAACAAAATAGTAGTCTCCCATTTTCATCTGCCTGCCTTTACGAAATGTAGTGGGAAAGTGTCTACTACTGGATCGAAAGGGGCCACAAGCAAATAGATCGTATTTTTGTGAGTAAAGGAAACCTAGAGAACAAATTGGCAAAGTAAATATATATATATATATATATATATATATATATATATATATATATATATATATATATAACCACCTCCTCTAAATGATTTTGTGAGAGTCAAAGCTGTTATTTCACCTAATCCACCATCTGCACTATTGCTGCTTGATTGGCCTTTATATATGTCAAAATTACATACGTAAAATGTAGAAGCACAAGCTACCACATAAACTTTGAATCCTCTGTTAGTAGGTTTTAGCGCCATGTATGTTTGGAGGGCGCTTCTCTTTTTGAATCCCACCATACTCACATCCACCGATAAATTACGACTAGGATAAAATGCATTCAGAATTTTTTCTTGTAGGTGGCTTATCATTAGTCGGATTTTATAAAGTTTATCAAATGCAGGGTCGTTTTTACCGGTGAGCATGTTTTCGTTGTTATTTATATGGAAAAATCTCAGAGCTTTCAGAAATCTTTCCAACGTGAAAATGTCTGTAATTCGGGGTACAAAAAAATCAGTTGACCAATAAATCGTAAGCTAGGGAGCTTGTGGAATCCCATAACCATCAAGACTCCAATGAACGCCTTCAATTAATCTAATATAAGGTCAAGAATCACGCCGATTTGCTGAGCGTAAATATTCGATTAGTTTACAATTTCGAGAAGTAGCTGATCAGTCAAAAAGTTTCCCAAATTCTGTGCTGGTGATTCCAAAATTTTTTTGCTCCCTCAGAACTCGTCCGCGGCTTTGCCGCCCCGATAGCACTGCAACCTTTGGCTTATTGTGCATGCTCTTAGTCTTATTACTCCACCCATTCCAAAATCACTGTGCTTTCAACTAGTCTGCACAGCGATTGGTAGGGTGAAGTTTTATAATGTTCTGTCTCCGGTCTAGACTGACCGTAGATCAGTTGTTTTTTGCGGTCCAGAGCTTTACACTCGCACAAAATTTGCTGTGCCGATTCCTCCCCCTCGCCGCAGAGTCTGCATGTGACGTTTCCCTCGAACTGCCCCATTTTATGCAGGTGTTTCTTGACGGCCATGTGTCACGTCAAGAGACCTGTTATGATTCTGAGCTGTCGTTGGTGTAGCCCCTCCTCTTGTTCTCCCGCACGCAGTGCAAGATGGCGTACATATTGGCCTGAAAGAGCGTTGCATGGGCTCCGAGGGAAATACTACGACTTACCCTCGGTCCTTCCCAATAAACACCTGCTCCAGTCCCTCGCTCCCCGCCGGATACGTCCGTGAACCAGACAAGCGCGTCCTGTGGAATGCCCGGCGTCTCCTCCCGCCATGCCTCGCGGTCGGGGATTTCCACAGTTAAGTTGTTTTCCCTGCAGATTCGCGGGCTCGCGAAGTCTAACCTCATTTCAAGCATGGACTCCTTCACGATCTCCTGAATTTTGCAGTGGCCCCTGAAGCCTGGGTTGATCTTTATTCTACCATTGCAGGATAGTCTGTATAGTCCTAGCCTGGCCTCCCCCATAATAACTAAGTGTAGGGGGGTGCAGATCCAGCAACACCTCCATGGTAGCTGTTCGAGTTGAAGACATGGCCCCTGTGAAGCCCAGGCAAGCGATCCTTTGTATCTTGCCTAGTTTTTGTTTGACACTGGATTGTGTCACCTTAGGCCACCAGACCAGTACCGCGTATGTAAACGATGGTCTGACCACCTTTGTGTACAGCGAGTGGGCTATACTAGGTCTTAGTCCCCACGTTTTTTCATATAGCCGCCTAGTAACGGCTAAGGTCATGACTGCCTTACGTAGTATTTTTTCAACGTGACCATTCCAGGTTAGCTTAGAGTCCAATATGACCCCAATATATTTTACCTCCCTGGCTATTGGAATGTTCCTACCGTATAGAGTGAGAGTTCTGTGGCTCTCCCACAGAACTTACCTCTTTCTTGTAAACGGTATGACGGTTGCTTTCTCCGTGCTCACCCTGAGCCCTTGACCAGTCGTCCACCGTTCCACCACTTTCAGTGCTGTCTGCATGCGCTCCCACACTGACTGTGTAATCTTTCCTCGGACTATGATGACAATGTCGTCTGCATAGCCCCGTACCTCCCTACCCCCCTTCCGAGAGCCACCACAGCAGGCCGCCCACAGCTAGGCACCAGAGCAAGGGAGAAAGAACGCTCCCCTGTGAACACCCCACCGCGACCCCCGCCTGCAGTGTCCCTCCCGCGAGTGAGCTGAACACCGCCCTGTCCCTGAGCATGAAATCGATCCACCTCCAGCAGGTCTCCTCTATTCCACGCTCCCTGGCAGCTGCCAGAACCGATCCGAATGAGGTGTTGCTGAAGCCCCCCTCTATGTTTATTACGGCCCCCAGCGCCACCTCCCTGTTCTCCAGCGTATTCTCCAGTTGGTGCAGTGCTGTTTATGTTGAGACTCCTGCCATGTATGCATATTGTCCGCAGTACACCGCCCCTAATGTGCCGGTCGAGCAGTTTTTACACTGTTTTTAGCAAGAAGGAGATGAGACTTATTGGCCTCAGGGACTTTGCCTGGTGTGTTGGACGCCCAGGTTTAGGAATGGATACAACCCTGGCAAGTCTCCATGCCCTCCGAATGTACCTTAGAGCCAGGATAGCCCTTATAATGAGGGTAAGCGTCGGCGCCCGTATATCTATCCCCTGTTGGAGCATAATGGGCATTATTCCATTAATCCAATTTTACATTAACTGCAGTTCCAAAGAACTTTGAAAAAGTAAATAGTGAAAAATGCTGGGGAGTTCTTGCAGTCCGATACCATTTATAACTGGATGCAGTTTCATCTTCATCAGAAGAATCGTCAATGGATGGAGAAGTGGTCCTCAGAAGAAAATTTCTTTTGGGTCTAGTCGTAGATGTTTCGTAATTGGGGTCTTCAATAGAGTTATCAAAATCAATATAATTTAGATTAACAGCTTGTCGAGTATAGGATGTACATCGCAAGTTTCCTGTATTCCTCAAACTACTTAGTGGGTGATCGTCATCTGGATTGCTGTCCCCCATCAAAATCGGAATAACATGCTTGTTCATAGGGAATTCCGTCAATATAATCAAGTAACTGGTGGTGGTAAAAAAGATGGTATGGCCTCGACGGAATTGTCATTAGCCACAGATTTTTTAACTTCTCGTTTGAGATTTGTATGTTTTTCCTTTATTATGTCTGTTATTTTTAAAAACTCTGGACGCAGCAAGTGCGTTATGGTAGTGAATTTTTATTAAATGCTTCAAATTTGAATAACAAATTTTTCTATAAACTTAGAAAATTTAATTTTGGTATGTAGTAAGGTCTTTCTTAGGACAAGATATCCACCAAATTTCATTAAAATAACTGTAAATTTTGGAGAAAAAAAATTTTTTGAAAGAAAATATAAAATTTTAATAACTCAATTTTTGATAAATTGAGAAAGTTAAATTTTGTTACTTAGTAAGGTCTATCCCAAGGCAATACATGTAAATTTCATTAAAACAGCTTTGTTATTTTCGGAGAAAAAATTTTTTTTTTGAAATAAAACTCAAAATTTTCCCGGAAAACCCCGTCTGATTTTCCTGGCTAACGAACTCATCCAAGCCCTTATTAAAAGAAAGGCACTTGCCGAGTTTTATTGAAATCGGTTAATTATTTGTCGAGTTATCAGACGGATATATATATATATATATATATATATATATATATATATATATATATATATATATATATATATATATATATATATATATATATATATATATATATATATATATATATATATATATATATATATATATATATATATATATACATAAAAATTGAAACTGACCTCGGATATGGGTTCTAGGGGTCCTAGTTCGCGCTCATTTGAAAATTTTTTTGCAAAGTCTCACCGTCGATACCTCTGTATTAGTGATTTTTTTAAAAATAAAAATTCACTAAAATCAAATAACAGAGATAGCTTGCTCTACTCGCAATTGTCTTTAGAAAATCAAATTAAAGATCTCAATTTACCAAGAAAAACTTCAACTACCATAATTAGAATGAGATTTAACCACGGTAGATATAAATCTCATCTGCATCGAACTGGCATGGAGGATCTTACTGCAACTGCGATGGAACCTCTATCTGCGACTTGGACCGCCTAGTATTTTCACGTTACCGATTAACACGCTACGAATTGACTTATGCATTTATTAATAATAACAATGTTTACAGTGAGCGACATCTGCTGGTCAAACGTGAAAATATAAAACCATTGAGACCAAGAATTGAAATGTTAGTCAATAAAAGTGAGAATGAGAACTACAAAGTCATTGAATAATACGAGATTTTGAAGCTGCGGTCAATAGAAATATAAATAACCAACAGCAACCACACACTTATGATTTAAACATGTTTCAAATTTGAATAGCTCAATTTTCTGTAACCCTAGAAAGCTGAATTTTGGCACATAGTTAGGTATTTCCCAAAGCAATATGTAGACCAAATTTTATCGAAATTTTCGGAAAAAAAAATTTTTTTTGAAAGAAAACTCAAAATTTTCCCGGAAAACCCCGTCCGATTTTCCTGGCCAACGAACTCATCCAAGCCATTAATAAAAGAAAGGCACTTGCCGAGTTTCATCTAAATCGGTTAATTATTTTTTGAGTTATCAGACGGATACATATATATATATATATATATATATATATATATATATATATATATATATATATATATATATATATATATATATATATATATATATATATATATATATATATATATATATATATATATATATATATATATATATATATATATATATATATATATATATATATATATATATATATAAGCATATAAAAATTCAAACTGACCCCGGATATGGGTTCTAGGGGTCCTAATTCGCGCTCATTTGAAAGAATTTTTGCAAAGTCTCACCATCGATACCTCTCTATTAGTGAATTTTTTTAATAAAAATTCACTAATAACGTAAATACAATCTCAGCATGTACACACTTAATTACGCATACCTACACACAAATGCACGTATATATTTTAAAATAATTAAAGTTTAACATTTTCCTTTACACTAAGTTTGTAAATACACACATATATACATACCCACATATATACACATATTTATTATAAATAAGAAATTTTTTTTTCCTTTTTTTGTATTTGTTTTTTTTTGCTGTTTTTTTTAATTTTTGTTTGTTTTAATCAAGTAACTCTTCCTGAGACATTGCTTGCAGGGCCGGGTAAATACATTTATTAGCCATGCTAGAAATGGCAACAGGCTTCAGTTTTCAAAACCAAAAAAGTACGTACATGTGGTGACAATTATAGGTTATAATAATATCCACAATGGAAATGGGAATAACACCTTAGCGCGAAAATATATCGGCTAAACCGTTATAAGAAAAGAATAACCACATATTAGGGGCCTCAGTAATCGCTCATTCATAAATTGAAAAGGTATACTTTAACGGAAAATTAATAAATCAACTGACCTGGTCATGAACCGACACTGTGCACTTACAGTACTGTTTTTTTTTATATTTCAGCAACACACCACGAGGGTTTACGGCCTAAATACTATCGTACCGTGGGTGTCGACAAGTAGGAAAAGAGCAACTTGCTAATTCTGGACTCTTAGGTTTGGAGGTTCGGAGGAAAAGAAAAAACATGTACCGGCAAGGAATTCCACAACTTGCAAGTCCTCGGGACAAAAGAGCGGGCGTAACAAGATGTTCTATGTCTGATGAACTGGACAGTAGAAGGGTACATTCGCTCTGTCCCCTATTAAATCTGTTGGGGCAGCAGGTGGAGGAACTATGGAAGAAAGCTCCTCTGAGCAGTGCTCTATACAAGAGAGAGAGAGAGAGAGGTCACCAACGGCACGTCGGTGGGTAAGGGATGGCAGCCTTTGGGAGAGGGTAGGGTCACCGATGAGACGTATATCTTTCCTCTGAATGGAGTCCAGGATAGCGAGTCTAGAAGCGGCAGCGGCACCCCATATGTGGGAGCAATATTCGAGATTTGGCCTTATTTGTGAAGTATATAAGGTATAGAGATTAGCTGGTGAAAAGTATTTGCGAGCCCGGAACAGGAAACCTAATTTCTTAGCAGCCGCTACTGCAATTGATGTGACATGTTGGTGCCAATTGAGATTTCGATCCACAGAAATGCCAACAAGTGAAAATGACGCATTACTTTGAATAACTTGGTTGTTCATTGTAATAGGTCTAGGGCTGGTGTATCTCTTATAAGATAGAAAGCAAGATTGAGATTTGGTGGAGTTGAATTGTACAAGATCTCTACTTCCACGGTCTAATATTTTTTGAAAACCACACAAACAGAACCCTCCATGAATCTGCGATCCTCATCTAATTGGGCTAAAGAGACAGGCTTAGAATATTGTATATTCGAGTGGAGGGTGCTGTCGTCAGCGTAACTGTGAACTGGGTTGGATGTACTTGAGAGGAGGTCATTGATGAGGAGAAGAAACAAAGTAGGGGCTAAAGCTGCACCTTGAGGGACTCCTGCCTTAATTGGATACAGTTTAGAGGAATGGCCATCCACGACAACAGAAATGCTCTGGTTTGAGAGGAAATTTGCTGTCCAGGTACAGAGTTTTGGTGGTAGGCCACAGGCCGGAAGTTTATTATGCAGCGCTGCGTGCCAGACCTGGTCGGATGTTTTGGATATGTCTAGAGCGACAATCTGGGATTCACCGTGTAATTCCATAGACTTGTTCCAAGAATGGGTGACAAAGGTAAGGAGGTGGGCAGTTGATCTGCGCTGACGGAATCCAAACTGCCAGTCGTGGATTCTACTGTGTTTTCAAGAAATTTTAGTAATTCGGTGTTTATATACTTTTCTATCACTTCAGAGAGGACTGAAAGGAGAGAAATAGGCCTGTAGTTGCTAGGAAGCGCTTTGGATCCTTTCTTGGGGACAGGTTGTACTCGAGCAGTTTTCCAGTTACTAGGGAATATGCCTCTATTGTAAGAGGTCTGAAACAGACGAGTCAGGACAGAAGCAAGGGTCTAAATTTCAACCACATTTGTAATATTGAGGACTGGGGATGCTATGTGGCCAAAATACGGACCAGAGTGCATTCAGTGCACGCTCAGTTGCCACAAGGCTCAATTTCATGTACAAAAATATACTACGATCGCCCTTGATGCAGGTGGTTGATATTTCGTCCACAGACCTATAAGGCGTTAAAGCAAACAATAATGTCGCCAAATGTAAATAGTAAATAAACATCTGATATTAGAACGATGTAAATTTCTGACTATAATCAGATGAAAACATTAATAACTTTCAATCGAGAAATAAACGTTTATGTGTTGGTCCTCTGCGCTACGCTTCTGTTTTCAAACGTGATTTTTGTACAATGCGGTTATTCTTTCTAATGAGCTCCCATCAGAATCCAGAGATTACACAGCACTACCCAGCTTAAAATTATTTATTTATATAATGTTGACTGTCGCAACGTGTCAGTTAATGGTTTTTGAAAGCTTATATACAGTGCAAATTTGTGAATTGGAATTAATTCAGTTAATCTAGTGCAACTCTATTTTTTTTTCAAAAATACTCAGACACATCGATTAATATTTTAAGTTGCGGTCTTTTGTGTTACATTATCCAGTATGCCTCAAATTCGAAAAATGGAAACATCGATAATTTTTTTAAATGGCATTCTAAGATTTTTGTTTAATATTTTTTGAGTACATGTCAAAATATACGAAACCACCAAAATTCAAATTTACCGTTCCAACTCAGGTTTGGTGATAGTCTCGATCAATTTTTAGGAAAATTATTTCCTTTTCCTATCCATTTATTTGTAAATTATGGTTTCAAAAGTGTCTACCGATCGTACCAAAATGAGGCGGGGCTCCATCATGCATAAAGCAAAGTTTAGTCTCATTTCCACTAAAAAATCTTCAAGTAAACCAGGAAAACTACTCACCAGAACTTACAGATAACATTCGCCATTAAATCGAATTCGTAAAATGGCTGGTCCGATCAAATAACGAACAATAACAGCGGCCCAAACGTAGGGGAAGCCGGGGTAAAGAGGACCAGCGGGGCAAACAGGACCAGTCAATTTAATTCAAAATAAATGTAGGTTCCCGCCGTGTTTTCATTGCTAGAGGTTGGCACTTCCGAGTTCTATGCTTGACAGAAATATTATGCGTATGTCAAAACGAATGTGTGTGTTATGGTGATTTAAGCGAATTTAAGGTAGGTTCTTCTAATAATTTGTTATATTATGGTGTACAATTTTAGAAAGTTGCTGTATACTAATGAACTGCTCTTTTCACATGTAAAACATTCATTCAGCTGTATTTTTATATGGATAAGCTGTTGTTTTGAGAAGTGAAAAGCGTGGTTATAATTAGTTTTGAAGCATGCATACACTTGGGGTAAATAAGACCAAGCGTTACGGGGCATGGGGTACCTTGGTCCTATATGCCCCTTGCCATTATTAACCCGGAATATATGTGGTTACTTATGCGTACATTTATTGTTTTAGATGAGGAACTATAAAAGAAAGAGACTGATGCCATTATGGGGAGAAACCGAAGCTGCAGCTGCAGTTAATTCTGTGCAGAGCGGCATGAGTTTAAGGTCGGCTTCGATAAAGTATAATATTCCTAAAACTTGCCTAATAAGACGGTTGAAGTTAGTTAGATAAAATGCAGATATTGCTGTTATGGGTCCCTCTCCGGGTAGTTTCAAACCAGTTTTTACGAACCTAGATGAAAATTTGTTAGTGGAACATCTTTTGGATATGCAAAAGAGGTGTTATGGACTAACACTACTTGACGTTCGGCGAATTGCTTTTGAAGTGGCAACCAACTTAGGAATTTCACATCCATTCAACAAGGATAATAAATTGGCTGGACAAGATTGGTTAACTGGATTCCTACAGAGTCATCAAGAACTTTCCATTTGAAAACCTGAAGCTACAAGCTTAAGCAGGGCCAGTGGTTTTAATAGAACTGCAGTAGATCAATTTTTCGATCTACTTGAAGAAGTTATGAAAAAATTCAATTTTACGCCAAATAATATCTATGATTTTGATGAAGCCGGCATAAGTACAGTGCAAAATCCTTGCAGGATATTAGCAAAAAAAGTCAGAAACAAATTGGGCGGATTGTCAGTGGCGAGAGGGGATTAAATATCACAGTTGGTTGTGCAGTCTCTGTGCAGGAAATTATATACCTCCTTTCTTTTTGTTTCCAAGAAAGAGAATGTCACCCCTATTGCTCAAAGGGACAAGTCCAGGTGCTGCAGGGTATGCCATGAGTCCGGATGGATGGATTGTGAGCAATTCCTACTTTATTTGGACCATTTCATAAAGTACACCAAGCCTTCTGAACAGAATCCCGTTGTACTAATTTTTGATGGTCACATCAGCCATATACAACTGAATCGAGTTAATAAAGCTAAAGAGAATCATATCACAATTTTAGTGAATTTTCTTAAAAAAATTCACTAATGAGGAGATCCCGACTTTTGAATTTTGAAAGAATTTCTTCAAATGAGCGCTAATTAGGCCCCCCAAGTTCGTTATCCAGGAAAATCTGTCCAGGTTTTCCCGGAAAATTTTGTATTTTCTTTCGAAAATAATTTATATCTCCGGAATTAACAAAGTATGGGCACCCAAATCTGGTACGCGGGTTTATATCCTTATAGCTAAATTACCTAACAAAATTTAGCTATGTAGGTCAACAGACAAAAAAGTTATAGGCATTTAAATAAAAATAAATTGGGGTTTGCCTCAAAACCCTGAAGTCTTAGTTTCAACCGTCATTGTCCTTCATTTTACTAAAATGTTTCCAGAAAATCCATTTCAAATAGACTCTTTCTCTGATGCTTGGCAGTAGTCTTAGCTATAGAGTTTATCGTTTAATGGTATATAATTTTTGTCGAATTTTCGTAAAAATTAATAAAGCTCAATATATCCGTTATTATACAAGATATGAAAAAAATTTGTATATATTAATTATAGGGTGTCTTGAGCTACATCTTAAAAAAATTGTTCTACAATCACAGGGTGGCCCATAAGTCGTTGGTGCACGTTTATAAGAAAAGAAATTCTGGATGCAGCAAGTGCGTTATGGTAGCGAATTTTGATCAAATGCTTCATATTTGAATAGCCCAATTTGCTATTAACCTATAAGGTTGACCAAGAAACGAGTTTTTCCGGGAACACTTTAAGTTTACTTTTGGAAATTTTTTTACATTTTCACACAATAAAGTTATTTTTATGAAACATGACACATTCTTTTTACCATATAGGTTATACTGGTAACAAAATTGATGCCTGCTTTCTTAAAAAGAAAACACATATTTGCAATAAAAACATTTTTATGAAAATTCACTACCATAACGCACTTGCTGCGTCCAGAGTTTATTGACATTACCTCCTCATTGCAGCCATCGCATGCAGCCCCTTGATTTATGTTTTTTTGGTCCCGTGAAGAAGCAGCATTCCCGTGCATGTAATTTTTACATGAGCTCTCATCCCGGCGTTTCCATAACTTTGTATGAAGCTGCTCAACTTCTTTGCAAGGCATTCCAGAAGGTGGCTACCGTTGAAAAGGGAATCAAGGGTTTTGAGATAAATGGGATTCATCCCTACAATCGAGGTATATTTGACGAAACAGATTTTATACCTTCAGAAGTTTTCAATAACACACTCAAACGTGAACATGTCCATACACAAAATGTCATTCTTACTCGTCAAGAGGAAATAGCAATCACTGTGGAAATTGATAATTCTCATATTGAACATCTGAAAGAATATATTAACTGTTCCTCTTACCCAAGTTGTTATTTCGCAGCAAATGTCTTACAGAGATGTTCTCCAAGACCCTCAAAACTTGAAAAAAAGAAGACCAACACCAGAAGAAGAAAAGAATACTCCAAAATTCTAACTAGCACACCTGTGAAAGAGGATTTGGAGAGGCAAGAACAAAGTAAGAAAATAAAGATGATAAGTGACAGTGACTCAGATCTCGAACCGCTGAAAACTAAACAAGCAAAACAGAAGACAAGAACTAAGAACAACACAGATGATGACAGCGAGAGTGATTCCAAATCAGAAAAATGCCTAGACTGTGGCGAAGTCTATGGTGACAGTAGAGAAGAGGAGGGGTGGATTAGATGTCAGGGATGTGGCAAATGGGCTCACGATGGATGTGCAGGCGTAGAGGAAAATGATGACGAATTTATATGCGGCCTGTGCTTAGAGTAAAGAGCGGTCCCTTTTGCCCCGAAGTATGGGGCATATAGGAACGGGAACACTATTTTTCATTTTGTTAAAAAAAATTTAACAAACATTTCTTTTTTAACCGACTTCAAAAAAGGAGGAGGTTCTCAATTCGACTGTATGTTTTTTTATGTGTGTTACCTCAGAACTTCTTTCTAGGTGAACCGATTTTGATGATTCTTTTTTTATTTGAAAGCAGGTGCTTCTCATGTGGTCCCATATAAATGTGATCAGGATATGACCAGTAGTTTTTGAGTTATCCTTAATAATGCGTATTTAATTGACTTCGACTACATTGATGATGTTTTTGTGTGTTACCTCAGAACTTTTTTCTAGGTAAACCGATTTTAATTATTCTTTTTTTATTTGAAAGCTGATGCTTCTCGTGTGGTCTCATATAAATGTGATCAGGATCCAACCAGTAGTTTTTGAGTTATCCTTAATAACGCGTATATAATTGACTTCGACTACATTGCTGATGAGTGTGGATCACACCGTTGCGCTTCCGTCTAATTAAATCAGATATAAAGCATCAGATTCACTAAAAATAAAGAAATAAACAAAAATTTTAACAAAATGGAAAACCGACTTGACAAAAAAATATTCTAAAACAAAAAATGCACTAAAAAGTAACAAATAATTGCGTATTCTTCTGTCTACAACTTACAACCAACTTATTTTTTCCACTCAATGTACGATCAATGCATTTACCACGCAAGAATGTAGGTATCCACTTAAACTTAACCTCTAACTCAACACATACCTATGACTAACAGACAATTATCAAAATATTTATTTAGAGTTCACCTAAGCAGAAAGTTTTAAATATATGTGTAGACTGCTTAAAAGACAATCAAATTATTAGGATCATATAATGTAAACTTATTGTTATTTTTGGAGTCGGTGTCAGCCAAGGAAATACTACAATATAGGTACCTTACATTAATAACACGAGAATACCTTATGAAATCTATTTTACAAATGAAATTTTATACAATATACTGTGACAATATCCTGAGACCTTGAAACGACAATATACCAATACCTAATTAAACCTTTTTACAAATGAATTTGAATGCAACAAGACACACACACCTAATTAAACCTATTTACAAATGAACTTTAATAAGATATTATGCTGTGACAATACCTCTCTCAAGACAAAGTACCATTACCTAATTCAACCTATTTACAAATGAAATTTAATACGACAATATGAAGCAACATTGATACGAAAATGTAACTATAATAATAAACATAAAGAATTATCTTACGAAAGACGGTGTAGAATGAAAATGAATGGCAATCGGTTTATAATCAAGTAACTCCTATCGCTTCTTTCATTCTTTCTCTTGACTGACTGGCGAATGGCCGGCGTATGCGTTTACCTCGCTCATTCGGTCATACCCCTCCAACCATTCTTCCGGGCGCGCGCGCGCAATCGACCCGCCAGCGCTGCGTGCTGCGCCTATGTGTCTAAAGTGTGTATGCCAATTGTTATATAGTAAGACATTTCAGGTTAAGTAGTTACAAACCCATCTTAGCTGACACCGACTCCAAAAATAACAATAATTTTACATTATATGATCCTAATAATTTGATTGTCTTTTAAGCAGTCTACACATATATTTAAAACTTTCTGCTTAGGTGAACTCTAAATAAATATTTTGATAATTGTCTGTTAGTCATAGGTATGTGTGGAGTTAGAGGTTAAGTTTAAGTGGATACCTACATTATTGTGTGGTAAATGCATTGATCGTACATTGAGTGGAAAAAATAAGTTGATTGTAAGTTGTAGACAGAAGAATACGCAATTATTTTTTACTTTTTAGTGCATTTTTTGTTTTAGAATTTTTTTTGTGAAGTCGGTTTTCCATTTTGTTAAAATTTTTGTTTATGTATTCCATGTTTCGATTCATGAAGGCAAATAAATGTTGTGTAACCATATGTATTTGTTTTACCTAAATGCTTATAATTGAATAAAATATTTGGCTAAATCTCTTAAAGGGTCCCCTTTGCCCCGGCCTCCCCTACTACCTAATCATCTAGTGTTGTGGTATAACTTCAAAGCACGGAATTAATAAACATGGATAATATATCATAACTGTAAATGTTGGGTGGCGCACAAGTTTAAATGGATGCAATTATATCAGCGTGTGCCTTGGTACTTCGCTCAATTTAATCTTGTTAATTGATAACTACTTGCAGTAACTATTCTAGATATTTAGGACATCTAAATTTAAACGCTAATGTGAATTAATAAGGCTTTGTGTTGAAACATTATAATTTTATGGTAGAAGTTATCACATCATTACCTCGGAGCGATAAGTTTCCATGTTACGCTGGAAAGAAAACCTCATATGAATGCATGTCCTAAAGATGTTAACTTTTGAACAACAGTGCTACAACAACAACAAAATTCTTCTATAATAACTTTAATAAAATCTGGTAATTCTGCAGTTGATTCCGATGAACCGGCAGAGTCGTCGCGCACTAGAATTTCGTCGTTGGAGTTGACGCGCTGTTGCCACATCCTTCTAGTAGTAGAAATAAATTAAAAGATCCCTGAATTCATTAAAATAAATACGCACGCGGTAAGTGCGATATAATAATAATAATAATAACACTCTTTATTCAGAACATCCAACAATGGCAATGAATACGTCACAATATAAAACACAAAATCAGCCAAATTTCTGGCACACTCTTTCTTAAGTATCCCAAAATTTAAAATTTCACAGTTTAAATTTTTTACAAATATACATACATATATTAACAATAAAATCAGGGTTCGTCTTGGTAAATAAAACACAAAGAAAAAACCAACATGCATCAGTTTGACCAAACACACATGGATGAAATCAATAGTGCCAACGGAAACACAAATTAAAGCAGCAAACAAGTTTCACTTATTCTATAAACATGGAACAATCAAAAAAATCAGACAGAGTATAGAAAGACTGCGATTCCAAAAACTGTTTAAGTTTTATCTTTAAAACAGATACATCACAGTCTCTAACATTCTTTGGAAGATGATTATATATCCTTATTATGGATGATGTTACATTTTTTTGCAACACTGTTAACCTTGTTTGATCTTCCAACAAAACCGTATCTCTTCTGGTGTTGTAGGAATGTGTGTGTTCTCTGCACGAAAACATTGAATAGTTGTTTCTTAAAAACAATACACATTCTAAAATATAAACACTTATAAGTGTTAACATTCTATATTTTATAAAATAGCCCTTATACATTTTTTTGCAGCCTAAATATTCTAATTGCGTCAGTAGAGTTTCCCCAGAAAATTATACCATATTTGATTATGGAATGTATATATGCATGATATACCCCTATGCAGGTTTCAATTAAAACATTATTCCTTAATACTTTTAATTGGTAGCATAGTGTGCTCAATCTAGGTGCTAACGAATTTACTTGCGACACCCAGGTGAGTCTGGAGTCCAACAATAAGCCCAAAAATTTTACTGTTTCGTTACATTTTATTAATGAGCCTGGTTTACAGCTGATAATATGTGACCCATCACTTTCGTAAGAGGTTCGAAATGTAACTATATTAGTCTTATCTAGATTTAAGGTAAGTGAGTTGTTTAAAAACCAAATTTCCAAAGCTTTTAATGAAATCGCAGTTTTTACTTTCAGGTCTTCGACATTCGGCGAAGATACAATTACCGAAGTATTATCCGCGAAGGACACAACCTCATCATCAATTTCGGCCGGCAGGTTGTTAACATAAACAAGAAACAGAAGCGGACCCAAAACTGAACCCTGAGGTACCCCCCTAATAACTAATTCCCAGTCAGAAGTTAACTCCCTCCCTTCTGAGTCTACTATGGAAACCTGTTGTTGTCTATTTTGTAAATATGAACATAGAAGTTGCCAAGGGACACCACGGACACCCGCCTCGAACAGCTTGTTTTTTAATAAGTTATGGTCCACTGCATCGAATGCCTTTGACAAGTCCAAAAAAATACCGTTTACTTTTTGCTTCTTATTAAGTAAGTTATATATGTTATCTAAAAATTGATAGATGGCTCGTGCAGTAGATCTTCCTTTTAAATATCCATTTTGTTTAGGAGATAAAATTTTATATTTCTGGAAAAAATCTATGAGT
This sequence comes from Tillus elongatus, assembly GCA_964006375.1. Classification (NCBI taxonomy): domain Eukaryota; kingdom Metazoa; phylum Arthropoda; class Insecta; order Coleoptera; family Cleridae; genus Tillus; species Tillus elongatus. Next base: position 292,721,463 of record OZ023262.1, read on the forward strand.
CTAGTTGCTATTATCTTTTCAAAAATTTTCGATATAGTGCTTAAAAGAGCTATAGGTCTATAGTTTCCCAGATCACTTCTATCACCTTTTTTATGAAATAAAATTATTTTTGCTTTTTTTAGTTCTTCAGGGAACTGTCCGGTATTTATACTTTTATTCACAATGTATACAATAGGCACTGCTATGTAGTCTTTTACAGATTTTAAAAATTTTTTACAGAAAATTTGTCTGGTCCTACAGAGCGTGTATTTTTTAACTCATTTATTACCATCCTTACTTCATCGATAGACGTTTCATAAAAAACGATGGAGTTGTGTACACTTCTGATCCGCGTGTTTGCATTATTTGACACCTGTGCTTTTTTGTTACACAAATGAATAAACTGCAAATTTATTTCATTTAACACTGTGTGTATGTTATCAGTTTCTGTTGTTATATCCTCAACTTTAAATTTTTGATTAGCTGAATGTGTTCATGCTCGTTGTTCTGTCACTTTTAAATTCAAATGTCGCGCGCTACACTGACATAGAGTAAGTGTTACTAATGGTTTCCGCCAGAAGACCAGAGAGGGGGAAGAAGAATGAGAGAAGGGAGAGAAGCTTGCATCCCTCTGCCACTTGTTTTTGAGTCCTTGAAGAGGCAAGAGGTCTCGAGAAAGCGAATTGCTTTCAACCCCTTGAAGAGACACGAGGTCTCTAAATATCCATTTTGTTTGTAAGTCCTTTGGGAGACACGAGGTCCCTAGAGGTGTTGTGTGTGAATACAGAAAAACGAAGCTTATGTTCCTGCATTATTGGAGAATAAAGGTAGGTAACTTTGCTTATTGTCAGTGCCCTATTTGTTCTGTTTTTTTTTGTTATTCATTATAAAATAAATACACGTGGTAGTTACATTTGGCCCATCGACCGGATTTTTATAGTTGTTTTGTTTTGTTATTAGTTGATACAGTCCATTTTTTGAAGTAATTTTACTTGTTTCCTTTAGTCTAGTAAATTTGTAATTGTTTAGTGCCGTGTTGAGTCATTTAATTTCAAGGTGACGTTATTGCTTGTATATAACTAGGTACATACTCGAATTGCATATTGTTGAAATCACGTTTGCATATTGTTTAAATCGCGTTTAGGAATTTTTTTGCGTTGAACAATGGAGTTGATTCAGCTAAAAAATAAGCGCGAAAGCGTTTATAGACGAGTAGAAGCCATATTGCACGTGGCTCAACAGGTCAAAATAGACGCAGTAGTGGATTTAGATAGGTTGAATAGATTTGAGGTTCGTTTTGAGGCGTTGAATGAGTTGGTCAATCTATTTGATTCATTGCATTTGGACATCGTGTCGGTAGTTGATCGATCAGAGTTGGAGAGCGAGCATGAAATGCAGAACAAATTCGATGAACTGCAATACTCTATAAAAACTATCTATCGAGAACTGAGAGGTTATGCAAATAAAGCCGCTGAGAATCAAGCTCGATCCGTTTTTCACGGTAGTTCGAAATCGAGTCGAGCATCGAGTAAGTCGCGGTGTTCTGTCAAATCATCGAACGCTCGATCTCTCAGTGAAAAGGAAGTAACGAACGCAAACGCGATTATGTCAACTTCAAATTTAAACAGACATTTGAGGTTACCGAAAATCGAAATGCCAAAATTCGATGGAAATTGGAAAAACTGGCCAACCTTTTATGATCTGTTTAAAACAATGATTCATGAGAACGAATCATTGTCAGATATTGAAAAGTTCCAATATTTGAGTGCTTCGTTAGTGAAGGATGCAGCTGGCCTAATCAAGAATTTACCGCTAACGGGAAGCAATTATGGGATTGCATTCAAGTCTCTGGTCTCAAGGTATCACAATACCCGGGTTTTGTTGACCAATTATTGGCAGGGTATTGTACAGGCCCCCAAAGCAAATAGTGAATCTGCTTCTTCCCTACGAACGTTGTTGTCTGTATTCAGTGAAAATTTGGAAGCGTTGAAGCAGTTTGAACATGACATGTGGGATTTCACTAAATTCAACATGTTGCTGCAAAAGGTGGATATGAGTCTTAAGCAAAAATTTGAGCTTGAGTTTTGCGAATCGGACATTCCCAGTTTTAGTAGTTTATGTAGATTCTTGGAAAAGCAGTGTAAAGCAATGGAGACAACTGCCTTAACTTCCAATTATGTGACTAATAGAAGGCAGCATGTTTCAGCAACCACTGCTAGGCCCGCTTCGTCCTTTGTTACCAGCACAAAGCTTGTATGTGCTTATTGTAAGGAGGAGCACCCCATGCTCAAGTGTGATGGATTTCTATCTTTATCCTCTCATAAACGGTATACGTTCGCAAAAAAGAATAATCTTTGTTTTAACTGTTTATCAAACTCGCATGCCAGCAGGGAGTGCAAGTCATCAAGTTGTCGTGTATGTAATAAACACCATCATACATTATTGCACTTCCCAAAAGCACCGGCATCGGGAGATGAGAGTGACTCAAACAAGCCACCTGTGGAAGAGCCACAAGGTGCAGAGCAATTGCGTGTGTTGGCAAGTGTGGTAAAAAGGGAACAGTCCGTGTTACTGGCAACTATAATGCTATTAGTACGAGATAAAAATGGAAAGGTTAGGAGATGTCGAGCTCTCCTGGATTGTGCGAGTGAGGCTAATTTCATTTCGCAGCAGTGTGTTGAAAAATTGGGGCTCAACACCTCATCTCGTTCAGTGATGGTTCAAGGCTTGAACCAAATGAGCTCGCTTGCTAGCCAAGGCACTCTCAAATGTCGAGTAGAGTCCATTTATGAGCCAACAAAGTTAGAGTTGGACATGATTGTGATTCCGAACATTTGTTCCAAGATCCCTTCTGCTAAGATTGAGCAGTGCCACTGGCAACATATTCAGAACTTAGAGTTGGCAGATTCAGAGTTTGGTATACCAGGGGACATTGAAATTTTGTTGGGTACTGACGTTTATGCTCATGTGGTTAGACCTGGAATAAAGAGAGGGCCTCGAGGTGCACCAGTGGCCATCAATACTGTTTTTGGTTGGGTGCTTATGGGCAGTGTAGAACAGTCAAAGTCTCATTCTGTTGTGAATAGTTTATGCACGTTGGTCGACTTGGATCATACCTTGAAACAGTTTTGGAGCTTGGAACAGGTACCACAAGGTTTAGTTATGTCTCCGGAAGATAAAAAATGTGAGGAAATCTTCAAGAAGACTCAGCACCGAAATAGTGCTGGGAGATATATTTTAAATATGCCCTTTCGTGAGGGTACTCCGTGTTTGGGAGAATCTTTCAGTGTTGCATTGAGGCGGTTTTACTCCCTGGAAGCACGTCTTAGTAGGGATCCAGCGTTGCACAAGTCCTATTCGGAGTTTATCAGGGATTATTATGAGTCTGGCCATATGTCTCTGGTATCAGATGTAGCTGTGGAACCATCTGATGCATACTATATTCCCCATCATTGTGTGTTGCGTCCTCACAGCCTTTCGACCAAACTGCGGGTGGTATTTGATGCTAGTTCCAAAAGTACGAATGGTGTATCTCTGAACGATACGTTGTTAGTGGGAGCGAAGTTGCAGACAGATATTGCCACTGTGTTGTTGAAATTTCGCTCAAACAAAATTGCATTTACTGCTGACATTCGGCAAATGTATCGACAAATTTTGGTTGTAGATAATCATAGGGATTATCAAAGAATTCTCTGGAGGTTCTCAAAGGGGGAACCTGTACAGAAATATCGCCTTAATACTGTCACATATGGGGTCTCCTCAAGCCCACACATGGCAATCCGAACAATGATGCAGCTTTGTGATGATGAGGAATCATCTTTTCCATTGGCAGCAAAGCTAGTTCGGTCCGATCTCTATGTGGATGATGTAGTCAGTGGAGTCGACTCATTGTCAGAGGCTTTTGAGTTGCAACGGCAATTGATTGGGTTGTTTGCTAAGGGGGGTTTTGAATTGAAGAAGTGGGCCAGCAATAATTCGAAACTGTTGTCCACAGTATCAGCTGATAGTCAGCAACCTCGATCGTTAGATTTAAATGATCCATCAGTGTTGAAAATTTTAGGATTGCAGTGGTGTCCCATAGGTGATACATTCTCTTTTAATGTTGAACCTATTGATCGTCCGTGCACAAAACGAAATCTTCTTTCGGAATTGGCAAGAATTTATGACCCCCTGGGTTTTTTGTCTCCTGTTACCCTGTTGGCAAAATATCTTATGCAGTGCTTGTGGGAGCAAAAAGTGGGATGGGATGATAAGCCCTCAAAGGATATTGTTGGTCAGTGGTCTCAGTATAAATCACAACTCAGTGCGCTAGCAGGTTTATCAATTCCCAGAGGCGTAAAACACGATAATATCATCAGTACAGAACTCCATGGGTTCTGTGATGCATCGGAGCGAGGGTATGCTGCAGTTGTTTACTTAAGACAAGTATCAGAGGAGGGTCAAGTTTGGATCAATTTTCTGTGTGCCAAGTCCAAGGTATCACCTTTAAAAAGAATATCGATTCCACGTCTCGAATTGTGTGGGTGTTTATTGTTGGCAAAGCTTCTGGAATTTGTGTGTCGGGTGTATGAAGGTCGTTTTGAGTTTAACTCTATGTATGCTTGGTCAGACTCTATGGTGGCACTTGCCTGGATAAAATCATCTTCCAATAGGTGGAAGACCTTTATTGGGAATCGAGTAGCAAGCATACAAGAGAAGATTCCTCCAGAGTCATGGCATCACGTAAGTGGACAAGAAAACCCAGCTGATTGTGCATCGAGAGGCGTGTTACCTTCTGGGTTTTGTGAGCATCCACTATGGTGGGCGGGACCCGCCTGGCTAAAATTGGCAAGAGAAAATTGGCCCAAGTCGTTGCGTTTTGAGCCGCCAGAAGAGTGCCTGGCGGAGCAACGAACTCTCCCCGTACTAGTTACTTTGGCAAATGAGGAGTGGCTCAGTAAACTTTTGAATCGCTTTTCGCATCTACGGAAAATTCAGGGTGTTGTTGTATATTGTCAGCGGTTTGTGCGAAATTGTAGGGTGTCTCCATCTGACCGAACTACTGCATCTCTGACAGCCACCGAATTACAGGAGGCGCTTCATATGCTTATCAAATGTGCTCAAGGTGAAGTATTTCAAAGGGAAATAGCATCCTTGGTTAAAGGTGAGAGGTGTGCGAGGGCAATAAATAAGTTAGCCCCCTTTCTGGATACAGAGGGTATCCTCAGGGTGGGCGGTCGCCTTCGTCAAGCTGATGTTCCAGTTGAAGTGAAACACCCTATATTGTTGCCCCGCTCACATCGTCTCACCGAGTTAATCATTGCACACACACACCATGTCAATCTTCATCCTGGTCCTCGCACATTGCTTCATTTGCTTTCGCAACAGTTTTGGATTTTGTCCCCTCGGAGAGCTATTCATCATGTTTTGTCAAGGTGCTATCGTTGCTTTCGAGTGAATCCTACTCCCATGGCACCGATGATGTCTGATTTGCCAGTTGCCAGGGTTTCTCAGTTGAAGCCGTTTTCACACAGCGGAGTTGATTTTGCAGGTCCAGTTTTTGTGACACAGGGCAGATATCGAGGTGTCCGAAAGGTGAAAGCATATATTTGTTTGTTTGTGTGCATGGCAACGAAGGCCCTCCATTTGGAAGTAGTGTCTGATCTTTCAGCTGAAGCCTTCTTGGCAGCTCTTCGGAGGTTTGTGGCTCGCAGAGGAAGATGTGACAATTTGTATAGCGATAGAGGTACCAACTTCGTCGGCTCAAATAAGCAGCTCTTAAACTATGCAAAGGGGGCAGCAGATGCTTGTACCATTAAGTGGCATTTCAACCCCCCATCAGCTCCGCATTTTGGAGGTCTGTGGGAGGCAGGAGTGCGCTCAGTCAAGACTCATTTGCGAAGGGTGATCGGTTTGCAGATTCTGACCTTTGAGGAAATGTCCACGTTGCTTGCTCAAGTGGAATCAGTTTTGAATTCTCGACCATTGTGTAGTGCGAGTACTGATCCAAATGATCTGTTAGCCCTATCCCCAGGACATTTTCTTACAATGGAACCGTTAGGTGCTCCTCCTGATGCTGATTTGACTTTGTTAAGTATGAATCGCTTGTCACGCTGGCAGCTGGTGCAAAGGATCCACCAGGACTTTTGGCGCCGCTGGAAGAACGAATACCTGCATACACTGCAGCAGCGTGGTAAGTGGGATACTGTGCAAACGTCCCCCCCGATCGGAGCTTTAGTTGTGATTAAAGATGAGACTTCGTCACCTCTTGTTTGGAAGCTCGGACGCATTATGCAACTATACCCAGGCCGTGATGGTATAGCTCGGGTAGCTCAAGTTCGCACTAGTAGTGGCACTTTTGATAGGCCTCTGACGAAGTTATGTCTGTTGCCATCGCAGTAATACGTCTGCCTTGAAATTTTTTGTACAGTTAATTATAAATCCAATAGCTTCAGTTTTTTGTTTTTTGTGCTTATTGTAAATTTTTGTTTTGTTTGTTTATTTGAGAAACAATATAATTGTGAAAATAAATCCTTATTTTGGTGGGCGGAATGTTCATGCTCGTTGTTCTGTCACTTTTAAATTCAAATGTCGCGCGCTACACTGACATAGAGTAAGTGTTACTAATGGTTTCCGCCAGAAGACCAGAGAGGGGGAAGAAGAATGAGAGAAGGGAGAGAAGCTTGCATCCCTCTGCCACTTGTTTTTGAGTCCTTGAAGAGGCAAGAGGTCTCGAGAAAGCGAATTGCTTTCAACCCCTTGAAGAGACACGAGGTCTCTAAATATCCATTTTGTTTGTAAGTCCTTTGGGAGACACGAGGTCCCTAGAGGTGTTGTGTGTGAATACAGAAAAACGAAGCTTATGTTCCTGCATTATTGGAGAATAAAGGTAGGTAACTTTGCTTATTGTCAGTGCCCTATTTGTTCTGTTTTTTTTTTGTTATTCATTATAAAATAAATACACGTGGTATTTACAGAATGTCTATCGGTAAGAGTTTTTATCACCTTCCATGTTGCTTTGTTCTTATTGTCTGCGTTATTTATAATTTTTTCGTTAAATATGATTTTTGATTGTCGTATAACGTTTCTCAATATTTTACAGTATTTTTGAAAAATATCCCTTGGTATAAAATTATTTTTCTGTAAGTAATAAAGATTTCTTTTATTTAAGCTTGAAATTTTTATGCCTTGTGTTAACCAAGCTTTATTCTTACTATATTGTAATCTGCAATTTTTTATCGGAAAATATTTCTCATATGCGTATTTTAAACTTGTCACAAATGTAGTATATGCACTATTTGCATCTACACATGAAAAAACATCGGACCAGTTCCAATCTGACATTTCTTTTTGACATGAATATACATTTTGTGCTGAATATGATCTACGTTGAATGTTATTTCTAACTCTACTTATTTTTTAAAACTTTTGCGTACACAGTTTGTGAGCAGTGATCTGAGATATTATTATCATTCACAACTTTTGATAAAACTTCAACTTTTGAGTTTACTAAAATATTATCTAGACACGCCTTTTGTCTCGTTGGAGCTTCTATTGTAAATGAACAACCATAGCAATTTATTATATCACTGAAGGTGTTTGACATTTTGTTTTCCACCAAAGTATTTATATTAAAGTCTCCACATATAAAAATATTGTAATTTTTGTACTTACTTAATTTATTTAAAAGCTGCTCAAGACATATAAAAAATGCATCCACGCTACCCCTTGGACTTCTGTATATAGCAACAACTATGACCTTCGCTAATTCCAAACATATGCCTGTACACTCAAAATCCAGCTCTCGAGCCATCTCCGAAACCGATTTTAACTCAGAGAAGTCGTGCCCATCGCGGACAAATATACAAGAACCTCCATGGTTATCCATGGGTCGCGTATAACAGGAAGCATTGCAGAAATTTGTTATATGCACTGATTTAAATTCATTAACTTCAAGCCAGTGTTCTGTAAACACCAGAATATCGTACTCGGAGCTTGAATTATCCAGAGTCAGTTCGATCTCGGTTGTCTTATTTCTTATGCTTTGAATGTTTTGATGAAAAATACCGAAGTAATGGTCCCCACACACTAGGTAGCGTATGGTATATTAATGCGTGTTTTAAGTGTTTAACGGTAATGAACAGCAATATAATAAAAAAATATATGCGTAATGGGAGGGAGTATTATATAATTATGCAAGTAAAACGGAAAAAAAAATTAAAATAGACCTATATTGACACAGCAAGTGTTTTACGGTAATGAATACGAATATAATAAATACATGTGCGTTATATACATGTGCGTTACCTATATTGACGCAACAAGTGTTTTACGGTAATCAATACGCATATAATAAATACATGTGCTTTATGAAAGGGAGTATAATACAATACATCTAGTAAAACGGAAACTTTTTAAACTTACCTACATTGAGACAGCAAGTGTGTTACGGTCATTAAAAAAACAAATATATGCACGCAGTAAGTGTGTTATGGTAGCGTAGAAAATATACCTATATTGACGCACCAAGTATTTTACGGTAATAAATACGAATATAATTAATACATGTGCGTTATGGTAGGCAGTATGATATAATTATGCAAGTAAAACGGAATAAAATTAAAGTGGACCTAGATAGACGCAGCAAGTGTTTTACGGTAATGAATACGAATATAATTAATACATGTGCGTTGTGGTAGGGAGTATGATATAATGTATCAAGAAAAACGGAAAATTTTCAAAATTACCTATATTGAAACAGCAGGTGCGTTATGAATGTGAATAAGCTATTATTTTATGAATGAACATTCATAAAATAATAGCTTATGAAAAGACTTAGGAAACCTTGAAGAAGAAATTCGCCATGAAAGCTGACATGGCTATGTACAGTGCAACCGACTGTACTGTACAAACGCTATATGTTACAATCTAGGCTCCGCCTTTTAAATAATCAGAGGAATGAAACTATATATATATATATATATATATATATATATATATATATATATATATATATATATATATATATATATATATATATATATATATATATATATATGGACAAGTGATTTTTGACAATAAATACGCCAAATTATATAAAATTTCGTAGGTGCCTATTGTATTAGTAAGCGACTTTAATTCGGTTAGGTCAAATTAACTTTCCGAATACATAGTTTTGGCGCGAAATTTACTTTCGATTTCTTTTTCACCATAATATATAATATTCTATTTACATTTAGAACCTCGGTGGTTGAGGGGTAAGAACCTTTGGTCGTAAGGGTGCTGAGTTCGTTCCCAGGGTACTCTGTTTTCACTTTTTCAGTACAAACTGTAACATTAACATCTACCGAGGTTCTGCCATTGTATTTTAGCAAGTTGAATGTCTGCACGTTCCGCCTTTCGGAGGGGGCGTAAGGACGTCGGTCCCGTGACCATGTTGGGAACGTTAAAGATCCCTACCTTCTTTACATAAAGGCAGGGGTTCGACCAAATTTCCATAATAGTGAGGTTAAATTGCTCCATGTCGTCGGTTAATGGGCATAGTCGCGGAAATAGGCCGACGTTAAAGAAACAAAAACCCACACATACACACACTAAGTGGATTTCCCATGTTGACGCATGTCTGCTGAAAATCATGTTTGTAGGCTACTGGATGAGACACTGATAGTTTTTGCAACCGGATTCGCCTCTTACGGCATCTTGAGGCGTGATACTTATTCTTAGTTCAGCGGGCAAATATATCGCCAAAGAATCTCATTTTTATGACACTTTCATACATATTTTTACTCACCTTTCCATTCCATTTCATTATAGGTATTATGACTCATTAAAATACATATTTATCATTAAAAACATTTCGATTAACTTTCGCTACCATAGCGCACTTGTTGCGTCACGACTTTTTTACTTTGTAAGAAATGTTATGTCTCATGGAAAAAACATATTTCACATTACAAACAGTTCTAGGAACATTCGCTACCATAGCGCACTTTCTGTGTCCCGACCTTTGCAGTTTGTTCTTCATTCGATGTCTCATGACAAAACATACTTAACATTACAAAAAGTTGTATGGAAATTCGCTACCGTAGCGCACTTGCTAATAGTTCTAGAAACATTCGCTAGCATAGCGCACTTGCTGCGTCCAGACTTTTAAAGTTTGAACTGAATATTATGACTCATTAAAAAGACATATTTATCATTAAAAACATTTCGATTAACATTCGCTACCATAGCGCACTTGTTGCGTCACGACTTTTTTACTTTGTAAGAAATGTTATGTCTCATGGAAAAAACATATTTCACATTACAAACAGTTCTAGGAACATTCGCTACCATAGCGCACTTTCTGCGTCCCGACCTTTGAAGTTTGTTCTTCATTCGATGTCTCATGACAAAACATACTTAACATTACAAAAAGTTGTATGGAAATTCGCTACCGTAGCGCACTTGCTAATAGTTCTAGGAACATTCGCTAACATAGCGCACTTGCTGCGTCCAGACTTTTTAAGTTTGAACTGAATATTATGACTCATTAAAAAGACATATTTATCATTAAAAACATTTCGATTAACATTCGCTACCATAGCGCACTTGCTGCGTCACGACATTATAACTTTGTAAGAAATGTTATGTCTCATGGAAAAAACATATTTCACTTTACAAACAGTTCTAGGAACATTCGCTACCATAGCGCACTTTCTGCGTCCCGACCTTTGAAGTTTGTTCTTCATTCGATGTCTCATGAAAAAACATACTTAACATTACAAAAAGTTGTATGGAAATTCGCTACCATAGCGCACTTGCTGCGTACCGACTTTTTAAGTTTGTACTAAATAAAATATTATTTCCTTACAAAGTCGATAAAGAGAAGGATGTGGCAACAGCGCGAGAACTCCAACGACGAAATTCTAGTGCGCGACGACTCTCCCGGTTCACCGGAATCAACTGCAGAATTAAATATCTTTATAAAACGGTAGGTGTACACCTTCTATGCATTAAGAAACATTTATTGATGTACAATAATTTTTTAAAATTTCTTTCACAACGTACGTGCGTAATCTGCACTGACTCCATTCAAAAGAGAGCTATACGTCTCATCGGTGACCCTACCCTCACCCAAAGGCTGCCATCCCTTGCCCACCGACGTGCCCTTGATGATCTCCCTCTCTCTCTCTCTCTCTTTTATAGATATCTGCACGGGCACTGCTCAGAGGAGCTTTCCTCCATAGTTCCGCCACCTGCTGCCCCCAACAGATCTACCAGGGGAACAGAGCGAATGCACCCTTTTACTGTCCAGGTCACCAGACATAGATCATCTTGTTATGCCCGCTCTTTTGTCCCGAGGACTTCCAAGTTGTGGAATTCCTTGCCAGCACATGTTTTTCCTTCTCCTCCGAACCTCCAAACCTTCAGTCCAGAATTAACAAGCTGCCTCTTTCCTCCTTGTCAACACCCACGGTACGGTAGTATTTAGGCTGTAAGCCCTCGTGGTGTGTTGTTGAAATTTAAAAAAAAAACTGAATATTTCTGTAACAAAATTGTAGGCATAGTTTTTTTTTAATAAAAATTATTTTTTCAATCCATATATATTTCTGATCAAATTTGGTTTCCTGATTTTCTTTCGCCCAATGCAAGATTTTAGCATAAACAAGTAAAAAAAAACAGTTCGGGACGCAGCAAGTGCGCTATGGTAGTGAATTTTCATAAAAATGTTTTTATTTAAGAAAGCAGGCTTGAAATTTGGTTACCAGTATAAACTATATAGTAGAAAAAACGTACCATATTTAATCCAAATGACTTAATTGTTTGAAAATCTACAAAAATTTTCCGAAACTAAACTTAAATTTTACATAAAATGGTCCTGTCCAAAAAGTGGTAGGTTAATAGCAAATTGATTTATTGAAATTTGAAACTTTACAGAAAATTCGCTCCCTTAACGCACTTGCTGCGTCCGGTAAAAATTAAAATCGGTTGCAGAAAAGAACAAGCACTTGTGAAGCCACGGGGAATGTCTACGGATGTATTAAGTATGGAACGGTTTCACTAAGTTAGGGGGCAATAACAAACAACCAGATGTGCTATTCAAATTGAGTTACGCCTTAAAAGTTTTCATCTCATCCTAATTGAATTTGTAATACAAAAACTCGCAAAAAAATTCATCGGAATTACACAATCTGATTAGATAACGGTAAAATGAAATAAGACAAAAAAATTAACACAGTATAACCTACATAATAGAAACAATGTACCATATTTCATCAAAATGATTTTATTGTTTGAAAATCTACAACAATTTTCCGAAAATAAACTTAAAATCTTCCCGAAAAAACTGGTTCCTGGCCAACAAACGTTAGGTTAATAGCAAATTGAGCTAATGAAATTTGAAACTTTAATGAAAATTCGCTACCATGGCGCATTTGCTGCGTCCAATAAAAATTGAAATCAATTGAAAAACAGCACAAGCACGAGAAAAGTCTACGGCTGTATCAAACATGGAACGGTTTCACTAAGTTAAGGCAATAACAAACAGCCAGATGTGCTATTCAAATTGAATGATGTCTTAGAAGTTTTCATCTCGTCCTAATTGAATTTGCCATAAAAAACTCTCTAAAAAATTCATCGGAATTACACAATCTGATTAGACAACGGTGAAATGATTTAAGACTAAAAGAAAGTTAAAAAAAGTAAAGTCACTAACTGAGATTAGAACGCGTGTTATAGGAGTCCATTATTAAGTCCACACTGCTTCTTTCACCTCTCGGTCATTGTCGACATGACATAACTATCTACTAACAGGTATATAATCTAGTATATTAATTTTCTAACGTCTTGATTATTTACACCATACAATTTCTGTTTAAAATTGATTTTTCTCATATTTTAACGAAATGTAAGAAAATGACGGCTGAGACACATATATAGGAGCTTGTTAGTAATTTAGAGCCGTATTTTTAACTCACAAAGCACTAATGTACGACTACCAGAATTATCAATTTTGACGTTTCAATTTTTTTTAATCAGAGGATTCTAATTTCTTTGTATTTTAATCTAGAGATCTGAATGTTTTATGACAGACACCAGCGCACTAAATTTGGTTAGCATAGCTTTTTAATTTTCGGAGATATCATGTTTTTCGAAAGAAAACTAACAATTTTCCTGGCTAACGAACTTGTCCAAGGATTTACAAAAATACGGTACTCGCAAAATTGATATATATATATATATATATATATATATATATATATATATATATATATATATATATATATATATATATATATGTATATATATATATATATATATATATATATATATATATATATATATATATATATATATATATATATATATATATATATATATATATATATATACAAATAAAAATTTAAACTGACCCCGGATATAGGTTTTAGGGGTCCTCGTTTAAAGACATTTTTTTCAAAATTCAAAAGTCGGGATCTTTAAAAGAAAATTCATACCAAGAAGCGAGATAGTCTTGTTCTCATCCGGCTTCTCCACGAAGTCCTTCGCTTGACTACAGCCACTGACCGACACCCGTGCTTCTCCATGGCCTCCTCAGGCCATCTATCTACGGCGTCGGAGACCACCTTCCTACTTATGCCTGTAGCAGGCTCCAGGCCAAGGAATGGTCGCCAGGAACCCAGGCTTGCGAGGCCAATCGCTACTTTATTCTCTTCACGCCACAGTGTCCCGGAATCCGCATAAGTTGTACCTTCTTTGTCCTGGTGAGCCCTGCAAGAGCGTCAGCGCACTCCTGAACCAGCATCTACCCAAATCCCGGGCGCGCAGACCGCCAGAAGGGCCGCCTGACTGCAAATGCAAATGTATACACATTCCTCTGGGCTCATTCTCACATCCTGTCAAGTAGCTACATACAGGATAGCGCATACCTCCGTTTTTAATACCGTGGTCTATGCGCCTAGAGCATAACCCTCGCGTAACCCCCAGGCCATCGATGTATATTTCTGCTCCGAATGAGTGCTGCTGCTCCAGCCGTGATCCGGCAGTAAAAAAGACCAGGCTATTAGGCTGGAAAGCAACCTCATTATCCATCCATTGATCGTTCTGAGGATATAAGTGCTAGTCAGCCTAATATAATCCTATGCATTTCGTACCTTGATGGTAGAATATGTAATTTCCTTTTCTACCTCCTTGACAACTTTTGGATGTCCTGTGATTACTTCCTCGCCACACCAGTTCTCGCAGCGTCTCTCATTCTGAGATGCGACGCCATAACCTCCCTTCTGATACAGTAGGGAAGAGGTGGCAGCATTAGCAAGACCTCTAGCCGAGGGTGTTGTGTTCATAGCGCCTGTGATACCCACACTTGCCAACTTTTGTAGTTTGGCCAGCTTCCGGGTAGCAGTTTGGTTCACACCACACCACCAGACCAATGCCGCATAGAGGACCCTCGACCTCACGATCGCAGTGTAAATCCATTGAAGGAATCGAGGATTACGTCTCCAAGTCGTCGCTATCACACGGCGCAACTGCCACAGGGTCGCTACTCCCTTCCTCACTACTCCTTTAATTTGCGATCTCCATTATTATTTAGAGTCTATGACCTGCCCCAGATATTTGACCTCCCGCACTAAAGCCAAAGGTTTTACAAAAATTACTGGGGTCTGAACCAGGTGAACGAATCATAACTGTTGCTGAGGATATAAATGGGTGGGTAGAAGTAAAGAGAAACGAAACCGATAAGATAGTGCGGAGATGCAAGAGTAAATGAGAATTGAGACTGTGTGGTTAATATATGCCTGGAAAAAGGCTTCTTCATATCATATACGTGGTTAAAACACAAAAATATCCACATATGTACATGGCAAAGAGGTGATGTGAAAAGTATAATAGACCATATTGTGTAGGATAAGAGACTAACTGAACTCAATAAAAAGCAGATTAATGATTTACGAAGAGGCCTTTGAAAATTGTTTGATTTTTAAACATAAGTCAACTGAAAAATCACACAAGACTTTAGAGACCATTTCCAGCGAGATTGGGATTAGGCAGATTGAGGCCCTGTAATCGAGTTACACCAGCCCAACCTACCCTAATCCACCGCTCTATGAAGAAGATTGACGAACGAGTTATATTTAATTTCATTAACCTCTTGAAAATCGCTCCAAAACAGGAGACGATACATCGAGTTTTAATTAATTCCGGTCGCGGTTTAACCCGACAACCAAGTATGTCTCATAATATATATATATATATATATATATATATATATATATATATATATATATATATATATATATATGTATATATATATATATATATATATATATATATATATATATATATATATATATATATATATATTTCAATATCATATTAATAGAGCTCAAACTTCTATATCGTCTTTAAAGTAGACATTTATTTTTTAAAGTATTTATTCTTAAAAAATTGTTATTCCTTCAGCGAATCAAATGTTTTATCATAAATGTTTGACTAAAACTTTGTTGAGTCGGAGAAAATGTTATTTTTAATATTTATTTTTTCCTGTTGCTTTGGCATGTTTGTAACAAAAGGACCCATTTAAACGATTTTTGATGTTTAATGCAAATCGTGATTTACATCTGGAGAATAATATAGAAAAATTTCCTGAAATGAAAAATAATGGACCGACTTAAAAAGGAAGTGGTGCCGCATAGTTTCGAATGTCAGCGTTCAACTGTTAATCAATTTGAAAGGTCAGCTACAGCAAAAAAGAGGTTGCATTTATTCTCCGCAAAATATCTAATACATCCCATGAATCTAAAGAACTACAACCCTCAGCAACTTCAACACCTATGAAGTGAAATTATAGCAGTTCTCCTAACTAATAAGCTTTATCTCTCCGATAATAATTTTGTACTTCGGTGATATGAAAGCTTTTACTACACACGTATCACCTATTCATCTAACTTGGAGGTATCCTATAGCATTATCACCGTATGATTCTCTAGCAGATCTCAAAATAACTCAATTTTCTATAAACTTAGTGAGTTTAATTTTAATACGTAGTAAGGTCTTTCCTAAGGCAAGATATCCACAAAATTTCATTAAAATAACTTTGTAATTTTCGGAGAAAAAAAATTTTTTCGAAAGAAAATTTAAAATTTGAATAACTCAATTTTCTCTAAACAACATATATAGTAAATTTCATTAAAACAGCTTGGTTACTTTCGGAGAAAAAAATTTTTTTCGAAAGAAAACTCAAAATTTTTCCGGAAAACCCCGTCTGATTTTTCTGGATAACGAACTCATCCAAGCCATTAATAAAAGAAAAATTAAATTAAACCTATTTACAAATGAACTTTAATAAGATATTATGCTGTGACAATACCTCTCTCAAGCACCCTAAAATATAATCAAAATGTGCAGAGTTATATATGTTTTATTTATTTTTCCCTTAGTCTTAATACACTACATATTTTATGACAATCGATTTAATTTACTTATTTCATTTCATAAATAGTCGGTTAATAGTGACTTGGAATGAAGTAGACACCACATCTTCAAACATATTAAGAGAATATGAGTAAATCAACAGCAACTGGGCATGAATTCGGTCAGTCCCCCAGCCACGTGGTTAAAAAACACTGGCTGTATGAGTGGTTACAACTCTACCTCTAAAAAGACTGTAACAGCGGCAGAAGCAGAAGTCAATGGAAGCCGTGTGTATTCGGGAAGAAACTATTGACTATTAATAACAACAATTGACTAAAAACGCTGCGAGTTGTAAGGAAAAAAATAATTATACTACAGAGGTGATAAATGATAATAAATTACAATAGGGTTATATATAATCGTAAATGCTTCCAATGATTAACAATCAGTGAATTCAGTATTACTGACATTTCTCTGAAACTTAAAAATGAATTTCATGAGTCAATGACAATAAGAGAAGCATTGACTAACCAACAGCAACCACATACTTGAACTATGATTTAAACATAAATGTTTCAAATTTGAATAGCTCAATTTTCTGTAACCCTAGAAAGCTGAATTTTGGCACATAGTTAGGTCTTTCCCAAAGCAATATGTAGACCAAATTTTATCGAAATTTTCGAAAAAAAAAATTTTTCGAAAGAAAACTCAAAATCTTCCCGGAAAACCCCGTCCGATTTTCCTGGCCAACGAACTCATCCAAGCAATTAATAAAAGAAAGGCACTTGCCGAGTTTCATCGAAATCGGTTAATTATTTTTTGAGTTATCAGACGGAGACATACATATATATATATATATATATATATATATATATATATATATATATATATATATATATATATATATATATATATATAATTTTTTTGTGTTAGTGAATTTTTATTAAAAAAATTCACTAATAGAGAGGTATCGATGGTGAGACTTTGCAGAAATTCTTTCAAATGAGCGCGAATTAGGACCCCTAGAACCCATATCCGGGGTCAGTTTGAATTTTTATATGTTTATATATATATATATATATATATATATATATATATATATATATATATATATATATATATATATATATAAATGTGTCACACCGATAACCGATAAGTTAAAAAATAATAGACCGATTTTGATAAAACTTGGTGAGTGCCTTCCTTTCGTAAGTGTCTTAAAATAGACCCTTTATGTGATGCTTTGATAGCAGTTTCAGTTATGTATTTAATTCTAACAACGAATCAGATTATGCTTATGATTTAGCGTTTTTCTTTTCTATTGGAAAAATTAGAAGTTTTTTATGGAGAAACGGTGTTGGTAAGTGGTTTCTCCTTTCTAAGGACTTCTGTAAGGTGAGTTTTTTACAGTTTATATTTCTACCTCCGTTGTAGAATGTTCACCTTGCACAGAGCCTCAAATTTACTTTAGGTCTCTTAACTGTATTGTGGAGTTGAGATCACAGCATTTGTCCGATGGCTAATGCATAAAGGTGTTCCTCTAAGCATGTTTCTGAAATATTTGACAAAAAACGATCAATACGCTAATCGGCTAATTTACCTATAAATGTTATTAATATTTAAAAAAAATGGAAACAACGCTCGTGCCTCGAATAAAGTTCTTTTCGTCATTTTAACTTTCAATAAAATTTCCTTCTCCTGTTTCGCATCCGTTCAACACATTGGGCACAGAAAATATATTTGTCATTTATAATTGAAGGAAAATAAAAATTCACACAAAATATACTATTTTCTAGATTCTAAAACCTACTGTGACGCTATAATGAAAAAACGTTAAATGGGACGAAAACCATTTTAGGTTAAGGAATCGAAAATTAAATATATATATATATATATATATATATATATATATATATATATATATATATATATATATATATATATATATATATATATATATATAAACAGGGTGGCGCATTTATGTAACAAAGTTCCATATATTGTTTCCTATGACAGGTAGAAAAAATATTTTTCACTAAGTTACATAATTTTAAGCTGCCCTTATTATAAAATAATTTTCGGTATACAGGGTGATTCATAGAAGCCTGACATGTGCCAACTTAATTGTTTTAAATGGAACACTAGGTATATTATTTAATATTTAAACGTATCATACTTTCGTCTATAAAACGGTATGCAGTTTTTTAGTTTTGGTAGCGGCGTTGTCAAGTTATACAAGAAATATTGAAAATTTTGACGTCTGCACGCTACTACAAAATGCCTTTTAAGTTCTCATGCGTAACTCCGATTTTAAAGAAATTTTATAATCCGATTGTCAAAGAATAACTCAATCCTCTAATTTAAGTTGATTTAAAAATTAACGTACAGGGTGATTTCTATAGAGAAGCCAAATATCAAATTTTCAAACGTGATGTTCTCTAAATTTTCAAATACAACACCCTATATATTATTGCATAAATAGGTTCAGACATTCATTAACTACAAATATATTTAAACAACTATATACCGAAAATCATTAGTTTTTTAAATAATATAACCTTTTTAAATGTGAGCCCAACATTATTCTTTAATACTTCATAAGGAGGCTTTGGACGAAAATATGAAGTTTTGACCAAGTTAATTTATATAGTTCTGTCAAAAATAATCGTGTTGTATAATTAGGTGAATCAAATAGTGGTGTATTTTGTTCAAGTTTATAGAAGATATAGTTTTAATAACTGCTATTTAAGTTATGAATTTTTCTAAAGAAGAATTTATCGATATGATTTATGTGTTGGGCGCGAGTCATAAAAATTGTTTACTTGCAACTCGTCTTTATTACGAAAGATTTTCAAATAGAAAACAACCGAAAATCATTATTTTTTGAAATAAACATTGTGCTGAAAACACTAGAAGGGGTTAGGTTCCTAGGCCTGTATGTAGACTAAAAGTTAAACTGGAAAGCGCATATAAGCCACATAACCAGGAAGATAAGTACATATACTCATATTTTTAGGAACTCTTTCAATGTTGGTATCTAAGGAAGCAGCTTTCAGGTCTCTCCACGCTTTTATTGAGTCCATCAACCTATATGGCATGGTGGTGTGACGCGACTCGGTTGACATTATCTCTGTTGCGCAGAAATGCTGCTTGCGTGCCATATTAGGGCTAAAGCTAACCTTTTATTGTAAAGGATACGTAATTGAAGAAGAAATACTTACCTGTTATTCGATGTATGTGTTTCAGTACGTAATATTTGTAAAATAAAATCCTGAAATAGTCAGTCAATATATGCGGGAACAGGATTACATACCAAGGTATAGAAACAATTATGCAACACCCTATGCTAGGATAGCAAGACTGCAGAGAAATGCTGAATACAATGTTATACGTACATTCAATAAGGTACCACTTAATACAAGACGATTACCTTAAAAAATTCAACCAAAAGGTCCAGTTTTATATAGTTTAGATGAATACTTTGAAAAACTATTTGAATGATCAACAGTGAAACTCACTTTCTGCATTTTTTATTTACTATACCTACATTATTTTATTTTGTTTTGTTTTGATATTGAACATGTATTGTTATAATTATGACTTACTCTAAGCCTTTATGGCCCTTGTGTTTATATTTTTGAGCGAATAAACATCTACATATCTATTTATCAACAACAAAATAATGATAATAAGAAATAATATAATATGACAGAAAAACTAGTTAAATGTCCTCAAAGTAAATATTCAAAATGGTTCCCGTTTTGATCGATGCACATTTGTAAACGATTACGGAAAGATCTCCCAGCATTTGTTAACATGCCCAAAGGTACATTGCGAAAAACGTTTTTTATTCTCGTTTTCATTTCATTCTTCGTAGTAGGTGGTATTTTGTATACCTGATCCTTTATATAACCCCATAAAAAAATCCATTTTGATTAAATCAGGAGACCTAGGAGGCCACCTGACTGGTCCATCTCTTCCAACCCACCTACCGGCAAATCTTTGTTCCAGGTGTTGTCGGATGAGAGCCGTGTGGTGCACAGGCGCACCATCATGGGGAAACCAGAATCTTGAGCGAACAAACAAGGGGACATCTTCCAGTAATTTTTCCAAATCAGTTTGAAGAAATCGAAGGTAATGTTCTCCATTAAGATGGCTTTCAAAGAAATAGGGTCCTATGACATGATATCCTAAGATACCTCCCCATACATTTAACGATCTTATCTGGCTTTTCGTTCTTATTACATGGGGATTTGCGGTGTCATAGTAATGAAAGTTTGTCTGTCTATTGACGTTACCATTTCTATGGAACGTTGCTTCGTCCGCAAACAAGACATAATCAAAGAAGTGTACATCTTGATTTAATTTGCGTAAACCCCATTGGCAGAAATCTATACTTAAGTTAAAGTCAGATGGTTTTAGTTCTTGTGCGAGATGGATATGGTAGGGGTGAAATTTGCTTATGTTTAGCATTCTTTGAATAGACCTTTTACTGATATTCAGTTGTCTGCACATGGCCCCAGAGCTTGTATTAGGATGTTCAGTTACACTTAATGCAACGGCAAATTTGTTTTCTTCATTAATTATAGTATTTGTTATTTTTCTGTATTTAACAACATTACCGGTTTGATCAAAACGCTGCATAAGTTCGTCAAAGGTCCTTCTACTAGGTTGTCTTCTGTTTGAAAATCTTTCGTAATAAAGACGTGTTGCAAGTAAACAATTTTTATCACTCGCGCTCAACACATAAATCATATCGTAAATTTTTCTTTAGAAAAATTCATAACTTAAATAGCAGTTATTAAAACTATATCTTCTATAAACTTGAACAAAATACACCACTATTTGATCCATCTAATTATACAACACGATTATTTTTGACAGAACTATATAAATTAACTTTGTCAAAACTTTATATTTTCGTCCAAAGCCTCCTTATGAAGTATTAAAGAATAATGTTGGGCTCATATTTAAAAAGTTAAATTATTAAAAAAAAATGATTTTCGGTATATAGTTGTTTAATTATATTTGTAGTTAATGAATCGCTGAACCTATTTATGCAATAATATACAGGGTGTTGTATTTGAAAATTTTGAGAAAATCACGTTTGAAAATTTGCTATTTGGCGTCCTTATAGAAATCACCCTGTACGTTGATTTTTAAATCAACTTAAATTAGAGGATTGAGTTATTCTTTGACAATCGGAGTATAAAATTTCTTTGAAATCGGAGTTACGCATGAGAACTTAAAAGGCATTTTGTAGTAGCGTGCAGACGTCAAAATTGTCAGTATTTCTTGTATAACTTGACAACGCCGCTACCAAAACTAAAAAAACTGCATACCGTTTTATAGACGAAAGTATGATACGTTTAAATATTAAATAATATGCCTAGTGTTCCATTTAAAAAAATTAAGTTGGCACATGTCAGGCTTTTATGAATCACCCTATATAGCGGAAAATAATTTTATAATAATGACAGCTTAAAATTATGTAACTTAGTGAAAAATATTTTTTCTACCTTTCATAGGAAACAATATATGGAACTTTGTTACATAAATGCGCCACCCTGTATATATATATATACATATATATATATATATATATATATATATATATATATATATATATATATATATATATATATATATATATATATATATATATATATATGTTTGCTTTTAAAAACCTTTTTGTGGAAATTCACTACCATAACGCACTTGCTGCGTCCAGACTTTTTTCTTTTTTTGAGATTCCTTTTTGTGTAAATTTCTAGTAAGCGTTACTTAGCTTTGTTGGCTTCGTACTTAATAAAACATATATCTTCTTATTTGTGGTTTTACTTTATAAAATGGCATCATGAAAGAACTGTATTTACCCTAAATAAAAAAGTGGTCCTATATGAACCAGAGTATATCGATATGATAATTTTTCTCTTAACAGACTATGATACTCGTATCTACCAAAATACTATAGTGAGGATTAACTTTTTTGTCATTATATATCATAAGTACACTTGGAGAACCCAAATCACCATGACACATCTTTTTTAAAGACCTTACGATCGTTTCACTAACCACGATAGCATCATCAGAGGATGAAAAAATTGTAAACTAAATTAACAGCTACAATATATATATATATATATATATATATATATATATATATATATATATATATATATATATATATATATATATATATATATGATACCTAGATAGGCAAACTAAATCGAAGGTAAAATTGTAGTCGGAAACCCATCGTTTTTCTGTTGTGTCTATATTGAACGGACGAGGTTGACGAACTACTTTAATCTCCTAGTTGACAAATTTATGAGCTTTTATTTCATTTAAAGGATAATCGGCTTAAAATGAAAGGTGCCGCCTTATTTAAGGAAGCTCACGTTCTTTCTTGATCTATAAATTCACTATGTGAATACTGGAGCCTGTGATGAGCACCGAGAAGCACATTTGGCGACAAACCAATAACTGCAACACATCTTTTTTAAAAGCAAAAACGAGCGTTTCGCACACAATGTTAACTTCAACAGAGGATGACTATTATAACTAAAATTCTACATCAAAAGTATTTATATTGATTTCTTAGGTACAAGAGAAAACGGCATGGGATTTTTAAGTCGAGAACACAAGGTAGAGCCTAGTATCTATTTATACGGGACGAGGTTATTGACCAAACTTTATTATTCTGCCCGGCAGATTAGAGTGTTGAGCTGGTCAAATGCAAAATGAGAATAAAGGGCTTGAAATCAAAGGCGCCGCACGGTTCAATGATGTTTTGTTCTTAATCGATCTTGATATATATATACGCTTTCATACTCGTCAAGCATAGTTTGATGTCTAACTTTTCCTTGTCAATGTGGCGATTATTATCATATATATGTTGTGCCACACATGATTAGTTTACCGTACCATATCGTAAATGTGCGAGATGTTCACGAAATCTGGTGGATATGTTTCTCTTGGTTTGACCCACGTATTTAAGATTACAATCTTTGCAACCCAGCTCATAAAGACCCGGCATTTCAGTGACTTTGTCTTTGCCTTTCGTATTACCCAACAAATTTTTTAAATTACTTTTCGTCGAAAAAGTCAAATGTAAATCGGATTTCTTAAAAATACTTTCCAACCCCTTTGTGATACGTTGTTCATAAGGTAGATAGACAATTTTCTCTATTTTATCTTTCTTAAATGTCGTGCATTCATTTATCATTTTCTTTGTTCTGTGTTTGTTAACCATTGTTTCCATCCAAATAACCGTTATATCTCGCCACGTTTTTATGTACTATAATTCTATATTAACTCTACTTTGACGGAAAATTTGTCAATCTATTTACCAAGAAATTCAAACTAGCCGTTTTTTGTGCAAACGTATGATTGAGTCGTTGTAACTTATAGTGGCAGTTTCCTTTCGGTAGACGTGAGCTTCCTTAAATAACCCGGCACCTTTCATTTTAAGCCCATTATCCTTTAAATTACATAAAAGCTCATAAATGTGTCAACTAGGAGACTAAAGTAGTTAGTCAAGCTCGTACGTTCAATATAGACAGAATAGACAAACGATGGGTCTACAATTTTACCTTCGGATTAGTTGGTCCAGCTAGTTATCATATAAATACATTTGCAGCTCTTAATTAAGTTTAGAAATTTTTCATCCTCTGATGATGCTAATGTGGTTATTGAAACGATCGTAAGTTCTTTAAAAAATATGTGTTGTGGTGATTTGGGTTCTCCAAGTGTACTTATCGGTGCTCATCACAGGTTCCTGTTTTCACATAAAGAATTATACATCATAACAATCAACAAGAAGCATATTAGTGAGTTTTTGTAGAAAAAATCATAACAATCAACAAGAAGCATATTAGTGATTTTCGTAAAAAAAATGTGTATATCACACCGATAACTCAAAAAATGATGGGCCGATTTTGATAAAATTTGGCACGTACCTTTCTTTTGTAAATGGCTTGGATAAGTTCGTTAGTCATGAAATTTGGACGAGGTTTTACGGAAAAATGTTGAGTTTCCATTCGAACAAATTTTTTATCTCAAAAAATAAAAATCCTATGATAACCAAATTTGGTAAGTAGGTTTACGATATAAAAGGTAAGCTATACACCAAAATTTAGATTTCTATGTTACAAGAAAAAAAAGTTATAATAAAATATTTTGGTCCAGATCATTTCAATTTTCCTTACAACTCGAACCGTTTTTAGTCTATTCTTATTATTAAAAGTCAATAGTTTCTTCCTAAAATTTGCTCTTACCGAACACACATGGCTTCCATTGATCTGATTCTGCCGCTGTTACAGTTTTTACTCTTAATATGACGCGTTGCTTACTCTTACTGCTTAACTATTTTACATACGTATCACCCTACAAAAACATACTTGTATTCCACCGCATAACACGTACCTGTAGCTTCACTTTCGGTTTATTTTCCTCTCTTTCTTCTTTATGATTCATTTGCAAAGCTCACTAGTCTGTTCTATCGAGAATGAAAATTGTAGATCCTCTTACTAGGCATCGTGTGTCCATTTGCTATGATTGTACCTTTAATTTACACTGTTAGTCAATGCTCGCTCTCTATGTCACTTTTATTTATGTGACCTAACAAATTACTTGAAATTTCCATGCAAACATTTCTTTTTACGTGCCCTACGTGGTCTCCTGCTACATTCATCACCTTTATAATGTGAGTCCACTTACCATTACATTTCCTGTTCCCCTAGTTTAATTATCATAACGAGCAGATTTCGTCTTTGTAAATAGCTATTAGTCAATGATACCTTCTGCAGATAACGTACCATTCCTGCCTAACATACACGGTTTCAACACGTTTTTTTGCAAATGAGCGCGAACTAGGACCCCTAGAACCCATATCCGGGATCAGTTTCAATTCTTATATGTTTATATATATAAATGGCTTGGAAAAATTTGTTAATCAGGAAAATAGGACCAGGTTTTCCGGAAAAATTTGGGTTTTCATTCAAAAAAAAAATATCTCAAAAAATAAAAAAGCTATGATAACAACATTTGGTAGGTAGGTTCACGATATAAAAAGTAAACTATACACCAAAATTTAGGTTTCCATATTACAAGAAAAAAAAGTTATAATAAAATATTTTGTTCCAGATCATTTCTATGAAAATTCTTTATCATAACGCACTTGCTGCGTCCCAGCTTTTTTTAGTACTAGAAATGTATGTTTGGCATTATCGATATTTTGCCCTATAAATACCTATTTAATACATATTGCACTTATAGATACTTTATCGTCTGTCACACTTGAGGTTGGTAAAGGAAAATTAAATTATCACCATTTGAGACTTCTTTGAAAATTCGCTACATTGTGTAGTTCACAGATATCTTGACTTAAATCAAATTAATTTTAATTATTTTGAGCACGGATAATTCCTTCATTTTATATAAAGATTCTGTAAAATACATTATCTCTTAAATTAATCTGTCGAACTAATAATGCCGATAAATCTGCTGGCAACAGTGATATGATAAAGGTAGATTACCTGCAGACAACTTTGAGGAGAATACGCCAATAACTAGAGTTCTCGTAACACTAGTGTTATTTAAATATTCTATCTTAAGAGACTGAGCTGCTAATGACATATTTTATGTAATCTAGGGAGACAAAGTCTTCCTGGACAGAAATTATTTGTTATGCTTAGATAAAACTGTGGTTTTGTTTCTCTAAAAATACACACATCGGAAAAGTCTAGGCATATTTTTAAATAATACAAAAAAGGGAACACATTGATTTTGGAATCAATCAAATTGCACTCACGCTGTATGTATTTAATCAGTCACTCAATATAAAACCATCTGTTGTTAAAAAGAAGTTAAAATGATATCAAAATTGATAAACCCGATATATGATAAAAGTCGAATTTTCATATGTACCGTTGAATTGAGTTTCTAATTCAGTCATTCTTCAGTTGTTGTTTAGTAGCTGCATGAAAACATTATGTTTTACCATGGAACGGCGACATCTGGCTTTAGACGAAATGAATGGAGCGGCAGGCCTTCTTCAAGCGGGCATGCGGCTGAATGAAGTAGCTGAGCGGATGGGTGTTTCCCAAAGTGTGATAAGTCATTTACGGGGTCGTTTTACAGAAACTGTTGTACAAAAATTCACGATTTTCTTTACGGAAATGCCTTCAATGGTACACTAAATTATATTTTTCACAAAAAGTCGACAACTTTTTTTTACAATAACTTACTTAACATGTATTATTAAATACCAACGTTTCACAAAAATGTTACAAAAAATCATTTCTAAGGAAACACTAAAAACATTTCTGCGAAAACTTTTCAAATACAGCCACTATTATGGTATTATGGCATATTGTCTGCCTGCCAGCATGGCTTTAGAGAGGGTCACTCCACTACAACGGCTCTCATTGACTTCTATCAGGGCTTAGTCACTTGTCTGGAGGCAGGTGAGTGCCCTGTTGGGATTTTTTGTGATCTCAGCAGGGCCTTCGATTGTGTTGACCATAGGGTACTGTGTGACAGGCTTTATTGTTATGGTTTGAGAGGTAATGCCCTTGGCTGAATTTACTCTTACCTGACGGGCAGAGAACGGTATACTGAGATAAAGTTCAAGACTTTAGAACGAATAAGTAGGGTGTATTCTGAGCGTGTTGGTGTTCCTACTGGTGTGCCTCAGGGCTCAGTACTGGGCCCTATTCTTTTTACCCTTTACGTCAATGAGCTTGATAAAGTATCTCCTGATGCGCATTTTACTCTATATGCGGATGATACGTCTCTAATCGTTTCTGGAAAGACAGATGATGCTTTGAGTAATAAGTGTCATCATGTTTTTAATAACTTAAAGAGTTGGTTTTCTCGGTGTCTGATATATTTTAATTCGTCGAAGACGGAGATGGTGAGATTTCATTCGCGTTAGAGGGAAGTTGATGTGCTTAGTGTGGGTGTTGACAATACTTATCTAACGTGTGTCAATAACTACAAGTTCCTTGGAGTACACGTTGATGAACATCTCAACCGGAAGTTGCATTGTAGTACGACATTGGTTTCAAGGCTGGCATCTCTTAATTTTTTATTTATAAATATAAGAAATGTTTTGACTGAAAAGCAATTAATATCTTTATACTACAGTCATATTGATTCTAGACTGAGGTACGGTGTATGTCTTTGGGGTAATTCTACCTTGCTGCATGATGTCTTTATCGCTCAAAAAAGAATAATACGCTCTATTTTCAACATAGGACAGATGACGTCATGCCGGGTCTACTTTTCTAGTCATAAAAATTTAACTGTGACATGTTTATATATTTTAGAGTTGTGTATATATGTTTTTAAAAATGGTGATAAATTTAAACTAAACAGTGATGTTCATACCTTCAGTACCAGACAGGCCTGTAACTTTTATGTTCCGTATGCTAGAACTAAGATGATAAAAGACTCTCCAAACTGCATTGGATTGAAAATATTTAATCATCTTCCCAATGATTTAAAAAATACCCAAAATATTAAGGTGTTTAAAAGTCAAGTTTCTTCTTTTCTATCAGACCACTGTTTTTATACCTTAAATGAATATTTTAATGTTGTGAAAAATTAATTATTGTAAAAGGGTGACAAATCCAATGTAGCTTGTATGCTGTCAAAATGGATAATAAAGGTATTATTATTATTATTATTATTATTATTATTATTATTATTATTATTATTATTATTATTATTATTATTATTTGCGGGTGTCTCTATACAGCAGCTGGATTTTTTCGACGAGTAATACAAACAAAAAGCTCTGTGAATGCGTCATTTCCATGGGGTTCCGCTATCTTTTGGTAAAAACGCCGTTTCACAATTTGTGATATGTATTTGTGCGATGTGCCAAAAACATGAAAAGTTGCAAAACAATTGAAATAACTCAAAAACGGTGAACGATATCATTTTTTTCCTTAAAAACATGCATTATAATTCAGTGGAAAATGCGGAAATGCAATAATATAGGGGGTGTTCTATTAAAAAAAGAAAATGTGTATCACCAACGAATTAATGACAATCCTGTGATTATCAAAATAATTTAAGAAGAGGTAGCTAAAAACATCATATAATTAACGTATATAATTTTTGCTCATATCTTGTATATAAACAAAAATATTGAGTTTTACCGTAGAAATGCGTCGCCCTGTATATGTGTTATGTACACACAAAAAAACTGAAACGTACCAAGACTATGTGTTTTAGGGGTTCTAGTTCGCGCTCATTTGAAGAAATCTTTTCAAAATTCATAGGCCGCGGTCTTCTTAATAACGAATTTTTTCTACGAAAATTTGCTAAAATATAGACTATTAAATCATAAGCTCTATAGCTGAAACTACTGCTACAGCATTAGAAAGAGGGTCTATTTGAAATGGATTCTCCGAAAACATTTTAGTAAAATGAGGACAGTGATGGTTGAAGCTGAAACTTAAGGCTTTGTAAACTACACAATCCCTATTTGTTTCAGATTATTTGTCTGAAACTTGCAAATTTTGACACTTCAAAGCGTGATTTTGACGTTTTAAGAAGAAACATTATAAAACTTTCAAAAACTTTTTCTGCTACTTCTTGACCTTTTTGTGTCAAGAAAACTTAACCGTTGTATGTATTATTCAATTGGTTTTGTTACTCACACAAAATATTTTATTCTTGTGATTTGTTCTGATCACAAATAGCACCCAAATTTTTTTCCTTTAAATGCCTATAACTTTTTTTCTTTTAACGTAGAGATCTTAATTTTGGCATGTAAGGTAAGTTTGATAGTGGAAACGTATGTGCCAAATTTGGTTGTCATCCCTTTATTATCTTCGGAGATACAAAAATTATCTAAAAAATTCAAGCTTTTCCCGGGAAAACTAGTCGAATTTTCCTGGATAACGAACTTATCGAAGCCACCTACAAAAGGAAGGTACCTGCCAAATTTCATCAAAATCGTCCTATTATTTTTTGAGTTATCGGTGTGATATATATATATATATATATATATATATATATATATATATATATATATATATATATATATATATATTAGGTTAGCGGAAAATTGGCTACTTTATCTTTTGTCACTTTTAGTGAATTTTCGTAGAAAAAATTTACTAATGGAGATATCCCGACTATTGAATTATGAAAAAATTTTTGCAAATGAGCGCGAACTAGGACGCCTAGAACCCATATCCGGGGTCAGTTTCAATTTTTATAATGGGCCGATTTTGAAAAAATTTGGCACGTGCCTTCCTTTTGTAAATGACTTGGACAATTTCGTTAGTCAGGAAAATCGGACGCGGTTTTCCGGGAAAATTTTGAGTTTTCTTTCAAAAAACATTTTTATCTCAAAAAAATAAAATAGCTATGATAACCAAATTTGGGTTAGGTAAGTTTAGGATATAAAAATTAAACTACACACAAAAATTTAGATTTCTATGTTATTAGAAAAAAGTTATAATAAAATATTTTGTGTCAGATAATTTCTATGAAAATTCACTACCATAACTCACTTGCTGCGTCCAAGCTTTTCAGTGAATTTTTATTTAAAAAAATTCACTATTAATAAATTCTTTAGATGTGAAATTATTCCAGTTGAATGGACAATTTTTATACTTATGATGTTACATAAAAGTTGTCCTTTGGATGATGTTAATAACTATCGTAGTATTGCCTTCGGAAACTGCATTGAATAAACTTTTCCCAAATTTTATTAAATCTGCTCCAAACTTGGGCAGACGAAAGCGGTGTGTTGCCTGAATGTCAATCTAGATTCAAACTTGGAAGAGGATGTACAAACAACATTTTAAACAACATCTTTACTTTGTATACCATTATTCAACTCCACCTCCGTCTCAAGGGTCGCAAAGCCTGTGTGGCGTTCATCGATTTCAAACGAGCGTTTGATTCCATAAACCACTTCATTCTCTGGAATAAACTATTTGCACTGGGTTTGTCATCAAAAATCATCCGTGTCTTGAAGTCGCTCTATGATAATGCATCCTTGATGATAAGGGTTGGAAACCGGTTTGTCTTAGTAGATAAATATATCTGATGGCGTTTTGCAGGGAGAGCCTTTAAGTCCTCTTCTTTTTACTCTTTTTCTGGCAGATATTGACGACTATTTCCGGTGACAGGGGGTTTCAGGATTAAATGTTGATGATAACTTAGACATTCTTATGTTACTCTATGCGGGCGATCTGGTGTTATTGGCCGACTCTCCTGTTGACATGCAGAGAAAGTTAAACATCCTGGCCCAGTATTCTGAGGACAATGGCCTAGATGTGAACCATCTTAAGACAAAAGTTATGTGCTTTTCTCGTGGGGGTTCCGCTGGGAGGCCATCATCTCCATCTATATTATGATGGGATAAGATCAGAAATAGTAAGAAAGTACGTCTATTTTAAGGTCTGTTTTTCTTCATCTTGCACATTTATTCAGATGGCGCACTCGGTCGTTTCCAAAAGCGCTCAAAGTAGTAGCTCAATTATATATATTATGGCCAGGTCGAAAATTGATCGCTGTGAGGGCAAGGTTAGTCCATCGTTCTGGGCGGTTGGCAGAGTTCTTGTGAAGTCTGGGCTATTAGGTATCTTGATATGATTGAAAGGGTATAGGTGCGTTTTGTCAAGATGCTGTTTTCGTTGCCAAGAAATTGTACTGATTATATAGTGAGACTTGTGACTGGCTTTAGAGCTCTTTCTTCGTTGGTTTTTAAACACTGTATTACGTGGCTTGAGAAGCTCTTGATGATGGGCTCGGGGAGGTCTCCAGCTGGTTGCTTCGCTAGGTTGAGGACTGTCTCGATGACGGACCCTACATACAACTGGACTGTACAGGTTAAATATTTCTGCAATTACATCGACGAAAGTGTTCCTTGGGATTTGTTGGAGACACATATTAGTACGCCCCTGTCTCTTTAATTTCATTCGGTTGCAGTATCCTTTAAGTTTCTACCTGGAAGTAGTCATTTCTGGATTTCACAATCCTTTCCAATTTGCTGGCAATCTTATCCTCTAGACGTCTGTATCGCATTAGGTTTACGCATGAACAATGCCATACAAAGAATACTTATATACCGTTAAGTCCTTTGTAAATAATAGCTTTAGCTGTCTTTGACGTATTCTTAAGATGCACCCAGTGAATTTTCTTCGCTAGGAATAATGCTTCTACCTAGTTGGCCATTCTGTATTACGGACATTATGTTATGTCAACTACGTCACCTAGCGTTACGCGAAAGCTCGATAAAAGCAAGCCTTTCGCAAGGTACACGTCAGTTTTAATACAGAGCTCATCTTTTTCGCTTCTTGGAACACTGAGTTCCTAATCTTCCACTTAAACATCGCTCGTGTGTTTAAGCCAAATCAATTCTACAGTGCCGTTCTGCAACGAGTCTCATCTTCATCGCTTTTTGGGACTTCTAAGATCCCAATCTTCTACCTATACATCGCTAGTGTGATTAAACCAGTTCAGTTCAAGCTCCAATCTTCCGACAGAAATTCCGTTCGTACAGTGATACAGTGAAAAGTCAGTGTTTTCTTCGAAATTAGAAAGTATACGCGCAGTTAAATGCAATAGCAAGTAGCTAATAAGATTGTGAAATCTCCTGAATAACCCATTAAATCAAGTGTAAAACCGCAAATTGTAAATAAACGTTAAGTTCAAAGTATATATAGTAACAATACAACATATATAAATATAAAAAAGTGTATTATTGAAATCTTCTGGAATCCAGTGCACCTAGAGTTATAAATACCGTCCACATACAGTCCACATCTTCAAGATATTCTTCTTCCAACGCTAATTAGCAAAGCCGACTAGTTAGCGAGGGTGGGATCAATCCACCTGCAAAACATTGGGGAAAGAAAACAAGCTCTTTCTCTCCCAGGATTCTCTGACATTGGGTGTGCTAAAGCGTGTGAAACGAAGTCTCTTCGACAGGTTTGAGTCAAAACTTATCTAGGATGATCTTGATCGTTTACGACTTTCTGGGTACCTCGATTTATACCAGCCCTTTACAACACATCACATTGGACAAAATTATTTGCGCCTGCGTGCCATTGATCAGAATAATTGTACAGATGCGTCTGGCGTCCAAATTTTATTCAAGGTTTACAGAAAAAGGTGTGTGTTTCAAGATTGACACTGGCGCAAACTGTTTAATTTATAACCTGCAAGAATCTGAGACGTTGAGGCATATACTCTTCGGATGTCCTATATATGAATCTGTAAGACCTCCTCTTCTAAGGACAGGTATTGAACACCTATCAGGTGGTATTAAATAATCTGGATGCGCCAAATATAAGATGCTTAGGTTCATTGTTGGTAAATTGTTCCCGAGTACGGACATTTATAATAACTGAATAAATTTGTTTTTAATTATTTCGGTTGATATCAGAATAATAGTTGTTTTTGTAGTTATTAGTTATTAGATTTAGTAACGATTGTTTTTTTTTTATTTTGTATATTTAAATTTGTTAATAGCGCCACTCTTGATCATTATAATAGAACTTTTGGTTCTTAAAGACAATAAATGTCATTATTACTATTATTATTATTATTATTATTATTATTATTATTATTATTATTATTATTATTATTATTATTATTATTATTATTATTATTATTATTATTATTATTATTATTATTATTATTATTATTATTATTATTATTATATAAACACAGATCTCCTCCTTAGTGAATTTTTCCTTTTATGAAAATAAGCAAAAATGTACCACATACCAAAATATACATCGCTAGGTTGAAATAAAAAAAGTTATGGGCATTTAAAGATAAAAAATTGGGTGCCGTTGATGACCAAAGAAACGCACAAGAGCAAAATATATTGTGTGGATAACAAACTCTGTTATATATTACAGGCAAAGATAAAGTATTTTATTGCGAAAAGGTCAAGAAGTACCAGAAAAATTCTTTGGAAATTTTATAGTAGTTTTTCTTCTTAAAACGTCAAAGTCGCGATTTAAAACGTTAAAATTGGCAACTTTTAGGAAAATTTTCTTATTAGTAAATTTTTCCTACGAAAATTCGCAAAAGCATATCGACTATTAAACCATAAACTCTATAACTAAAACTACTGCCCAAGCATCATAGAAAGGGTCTATTTGGCATGAATTTTCTGGAAATATTTTAGCAAAATGAAGGACAATGACGGTTGAAGCTGAACCTTAAGAGTTTGTAAAACACTTTTCTTGCAACACTATTTTACATAACCCGTATTCAGGTTCTTTGCCTAAATCTTACCAATTTTGATGTTTCAAATCGCGACGTTTTAAGAGGAAAACCACAAAAATGTTTTCCTTAAAAGCCCATCACTATTTTCCTTGTAACTTACATATATAAGTTTTGGTACGTATTTTACCTTTTACTTAATTTTTAACACGTCCTAAAGACAACATAAGAATAGAGATATTTCCGCCAAAGGAAACTATGTTAATTTAGTTGTCGTTGAACCTTCCCAAAATTATTAGAGATGGACACCTTTTAGATAAGTTAGTAGGGATAGTGCAAAGACCTCGTCCGGCGATAAAAATACAATACACTGCGAAATTTGCCTGCAACCAGTTTCCCATCTCAGTTCAGTCGCTTTACCTAAGATCCGGTATATCAGGTGATGTTAGTTTTTAAAGTAGTTAGAATTTTTCATCCTCTGATGAGGCTAACTTGATTAGTGAAACGATCGTCAGGTCTTTTAAAAATGTGTTATAGTGATTTAAGTTATCCAAGTCTACTTATCAGTGCTCATCACAGGTTCCAATATTTACTTAGCTTTAGTTAATTTTTGTAGAAAAAAAACACTAATGGAGATCCCGACTTTTTAATTTAAAAAAATTTTCAAATGAGCGCGAACTAGGACACCTAGAACCCATATCCGGGGCCAGTTTCAATATATATATATATATATATATATATATATATATATATATATATATATATATATATATATATATATATATATATATATATATATATATATATATATATCTGTGTGTGTATGTAAGTGTGTATCACATCGATAACTCAAAAAATAAGGGGCCGATCTTGATCAAATTTGGCATGTACCTTCCTTTTGTAAGTGGCTTGGATTAGTTCGTAAGTTTGTTAGCCAGGAAAATCGGACCAGGTTTTCCTGGAAACTTTAGAGTTTTCTTAAAAAAAAGTCTTATCTTAAAAAAGAAATAAGCTATAGTAACCAAATTTAGTAGATAGCTTTTTGAGATAAAAAGCAAACTATATACTAAAATTTTCTATGTTGCAAGAAAATAAAGTTATAAAAATATTTGATGCTAGATCATTTCTATGAAAATTCACTACCATAACGCACTTGTTGCGTCCAGACTTATATAATATAAATCCGCGTACCAATTTTTGTTGCCCTAATTTTGTTATTTCCTGAGCTATAAAAAATTTCGGAAAGAAAACTCAAAATTTCCAGCGAAAACAGGGTCGATTTTCCTGGATAACGAACTTATCCAAGCCACTTGCAAAAGGAAGGTACTCACCAAATTTGATAAAAATCAGCCCATCAGTCGATCTCCTCATTAGTGAATCTTTTTAAGAAAATTCACTAAAATGACAAAAATAGTAGATAAGCGTAAAAGATCATATAAATCACGCTATCAATAAATATTTTTATATACCTTAATGCTGATCCTTACAATAAAATATCTCTCAGTTCACACAACACTCGCGGGGATGCCCGAAGTACCGACTATTTCATTGAATGTTTTGCTTAGAACTAGTTCACGAGAAAGAAAATAGCTCTAATTATTAATATTTCCTTGTAGCAGTGTATATGTGTCCATCTAAATCTGGGTATAATTGCCATAACACATGGATCTGCATATGGGTAATAGCTCACTTTACATCGTAAGTCAATGGCTGAATAAAAAGTGTGTCATTGATGATTTCTTAGTGAGTTTGTTGACACATTTAAATTAATCAGACCTATTAAAATGTTAATTCTAACAGATTATTACTATCACTATTAAGGTCTTCTAACAGATCATATTCATTAACTAACACTTTATGTCTGACATTGCCTATGCCTTACTTCAACAAAACAAAAACTCCAGATCTTACCCCGCTTGATTTCCATCTTTGGGGAAGATAAAAACCAAAGTATATGAAACGCCTGTCAATTCACGCGAAGAAGATCAGAGTAAGAAGGGCGTTTGAAGAGTTAGATAGGAATGAGATTCTGTCAGCAACCACTATAGGCATTACGTCACGAATATTAAAATGTTTGAGTGTTAATGGACGACATTTTGAGCAGTTACTAGTTTAGGAGGTGTGAGTTGTTTTGTTACTCGTGTTGTAATAATACTTCGAGGATTTATAAGATTGTGTAAGGTAATAATATCACTGTTGTTATCACTAGAATTTTATTTATTTTTTTAAATATATTAAATACATAATTTTCAAACACAGTCACAATATTTCTTTATTATAATTTTTTTACTTGAACATGAAATATTTTTGTTTCTACTGTTTTTTTTTGTTACGTACAAAAAAAATGACACCGCCCTGCTAACAATTACTATTTTCAAATCAATTTTCAAAGAACACTATAAGAGATAGGTATTGGGTAATGTATACTTAGAAGATAAGGAATTTAACGCCAAATCAGATGCTGGGGACATATGGGTACCCTTCCATTACAAAAAATCAATTTATCTCTGATTGAAAATTTTCAAATTCAAATGTATTTTATAAATAACAGTTATCTTAAAATCGTATTGTGTTTATAACAATATATAGAAATTTTTACGCTCTATTGTATAGTGGAAACCGCATGTTACTGTCTTGCATGTCTTTAAAGATATCGGAATTTTTCTAAAGCGCTCCAATCGTAACTTTTTCTACAAAATGGCAAATAAATCCGAAACGGTACGAACTAGCCCGAATATGTTGTCATAGAGTGGCCCTTAAATTGAACGTGTAATTCAAAAAGCTAATAATATACAGGGTGTTCTATTTAAATAAACAAAGTTTGTGTCGACTTCCGGTATAACCGGAAGTGCAGGCTAATTGAAAATATTTTAGTTAGAAAGATCAATATCAAAAGCGTGCGGATACAAATTTTCAGAATTTAAATGTATGTAGTTCTCCAGAAACGTCTAATAGGCCACTCACCGTGAAGCACCCTGTATATTTCAGGGTTGGTCAACTTTTATATACATAAGATCTACTTTTTATCACACAAATGTGTCGTCACTTGTGTTACCCGTAGCCTAATTAGGTGTGAAATACTTACTGTGTTTACATACTGTGTTTCAGTACGAGATGCTATGAGCAAAACATATATTCCAAACTGTTTTATATTTGTTAAATCACTTATTAAATTTTCGAAATATAGCCTGATAAAGAAAACAACTTGGGAGTTTATTTCGTACAGGCGTTACCTAGAGAGTTCAATTTTTCGACACTTTTTCAAGATAGATTTTTAGTAACTTATAATTAAATTTAGTTTTTTTATTAATCCTGGTGCACAAGTTGTAATACCGTTCGTTCCTAAATTTGAAAAAGTTGTTACAAAAGTGTACATTAAGGCTGATAATTTGATTTTGAGATTTCAATTTCGCGATTTTTTTTTGAGTGAGAAAAATGTATCATGAAAGAATGAGATAGGATTTTTAAACTTATTTTTGGCTAATCTATCAGTAGCTCGTAGAAGTGCGCTTCGTACTGAAACCCTCTGCATATCTACCTATGTAAAAAACAACATAATTAATTAAAAGGCCAAAAGACACAGGTCCAGGCGAATCACTCGCAAAACAATGTGAGTAATTTTTTACAATATTTCTGAACGATATAAAATTAGTGGCATTTCCACCATTGCTATTATAAATCACTGACACTATTGTGATTATTTACACAAAGAGCTTATACTTCAACAAACTTGGGTCTCCTAGGCAGTGGTTTAACCTGTCCATAATCACGAAACTGTGAATATATCTTAGACACAGTTCCCTGGTATAGTGGGGGCAAATCTGGATGTTTTCCATTAAATAGGTTAACAACTTGTGCCTGTGTTCTACACATATCACCATACCCAAGCATCATTAATACTTCTGTTCGCAGAGTTTCAGTTAAGTATCGCACTATTAGACTAAAAATTAATTGAAATTATTGGAACAAAATTACGACTAACTTATAAGGAGACCGTGCATTCAACACAATACATCCCAAAATAAAACAGAACTGTTAAATTTTACCTTTGGCACTGCAAAAATTAATTGAAATTAGCGGAACAAAATTACGACTAGTTTATTAGGAGACCGTGCATTCAACACAATACATCCCAAAATAAAACAGAACTGTTAAATTTCACCTTTCGCACTGCAAAAATTAATTGAAATTATCGGAACAAAATTACGACTAAATTATTAGGAGACCGTGCATTCAACACAATACATCCCAAAATAAAATAGAACTGTTAAATTTCACCTTTCGCAATGAAAAAATTAATTGAAATTAGCGAAACAAAATTACGACAAATTTATTAGGAGACCGTGCATTCAACACAATACAACCCAAAATAAAACAGAACTGTTAAATTTCACCTTTCGCACTGCAAAAATTAATTGAAATTAGCGGAACAAAATTACGACTAATTTATTAGGAGACCGTGTATTCAACACAATACATCCCAAAATAAAACAGAACTGTTAAATTTCACCTTTCGCACTGCAAAAATTAATTGAAATTATCGGAACAAAATTACGACTAATTTATTAGGAGACCGTGCATTGAACACAATACATCCCAAAATAAAATAGAACTGTTAAATTTCACCTTTCGCACTGCAAAAATTAATTGAAATTATCGGAACAAAATTACGACAAATTTATTAGGAGACCGTGCAATCAACACAATACATCCCAAAATAAAACAGAACTGTTAAATTTCACCTTTCGCACTGCAAAAATTAATTGAAATTATCGGAACAAAATTACGACTAATTTATTAGGAGACCGTGCATTCAACACAATACATCCCAAAATAAAATAGAACTGTTAAATTTCACCTTTCGCACTGCAAAAATTAATTGAAATTAGCGGAACAAAATTACGACAAATTTATTAGGAGACCGTGCATTCAACACAATACATCCCAAAATAAAACAGAACTGTTAAATTTCACCTTTCGCACTGCAAAAATTAATTGAAATTATCGGAACAAAATTACGACAAATTTATTAGGAGACCGTGCATTCAACACAATACATCCCAAAATAAAACAGAACTGTTAAATTTCACCTTTCGCACTGCAAAAATTAATTGAAATTATCGGAACAAAATTACGACTAATTTATTAGGAGACCGTGCATTCAACACAATACATCCCAAAATAAAATAGAACTGTTAAATTTCACCTTTCGCACTGCAAAAATTAATTGAAATTATCGGAACAAAATTACGACTAATTTATTAGGAGACCGTGCATTCAACACAATACATCCCAAAATAAA
Organism: Tillus elongatus; assembly: GCA_964006375.1. Lineage (NCBI taxonomy): Eukaryota > Metazoa > Arthropoda > Insecta > Coleoptera > Cleridae > Tillus > Tillus elongatus. Next base: position 292,760,329 of record OZ023262.1, read on the forward strand.
ATAGAACTGTTAAATTTCACCTTTCGCAATGCAAAAATTAATTGAAATTAGCGGAACAAAATTACGACTAATTTATTAGCAGACCGTGCATTCAACACAATACATCCCAAAATAAAACAGAACTGTTAAATTTCACCTTTCGCACTGCAAAAATTAATTGAAATTATCGGAACAAAATTACGACTAATTTATTAGGAGACCGTGCATTCAACACAATACATCCCAAAATAAAACAGAACTGTTAAATTTCACCTTTCGCAATGAAAAAATTAATTGAAATTAGCGAAACAAAATTACGACAAATTTATTAGGAGACCGTGCATTCAACACAATACAACCCAAAATAAAACAGAACTGTTAAATTTCACCTTTCGCACTGCAAAAATTAATTGAAATTAGCGGAACAAAATTACGACTAGTTTATTAGGAGACCGTGCATTCAACACAATACATCCAAAAATAAAACAGAACTGTTAATTTTCACCTTTCGCACTGCAAAAAATAATTGAATTTATCGGAACAAAATTACGACTAATTTATTAGGAGGCCGTGCATTCAACACAATACATCCCAAGATAAAACAGAACTGTTAAATTTCACCTTTCGCACTGCAAAAAATAATTGAATTTATCGGAACAAAATTACGACTAATTTATTAGGAGACCGTGCATTCAACACAATACATCCCAAGATAAAACAGAACTGTTAAATTTCACCTTTCGCACTGCAAAAATTAATTGAAATTAGCGGAACAAAATTATGACTAATTTATTATGAGACCGTGCATTCAACACAATACATCCCAAAATAAAACAGAACTGTTAAATTTCACCTTTCGCACTGCAAAAATTAATTAAAATTAGCGGAACAAAATTATGACTAATTTATTAGGAGACCGTGCATTCAACACAATACATCCCAAAATAAAACAGAACTGTTAAATTTCACCTTTCGCACTGCAAAAATTAATTGAAATTATCGGAACAAAATTACGACTAATTTATTAGGAGACCGTGCATTCAACACAATACATCCAAAAATAAAACAGAACTGTTAAATTTCACCTTTCGCACTGCAAAAATTAATTGAAATTATCGGAACAAAATTACGACTAATTTATTAGGAGACCGTGCATTCAACACAATACATCCAAAAATAAAACAGAACTGTTAAATTTCACCTTTCGCACTGCAAAAATTAATTGAAATTATCGGAACAAAATTACGACTAATTTATTAGGAGACCGTGCATTCAACACAATACATCCAAAAATAAAACAGAACTGTTAAATTTCACCTTTCGCACTGCAAAAATTAATTGAAATTATCGGAACAAAATTACGACTAATTTATTAGGAGACCGTGCATTCAACACAATACATCCAAAAATAAAACAGAACTGTTAAATTTCACCTTTCGCACTGCAAAAATTAATTGAAATTATCGGAACAAAATTACGACTAATTTATTAGGAGACCGTGCATTCAACACAATACATCCCAAAATAAAACAGAACTGTTAAATTTCACCTTTCGCACTGCAAAAATTAATTGAAATTATCGGAACAAAATTACGACTAATTTATTAGGAGACCGTGCATTGAACACAATACATCCCAAAATAAAATAGAACTGTTAAATTTCACCTTTCGCACTGCAAAAATTAATTGAAATTATCGGAACAAAATTACGACTAATTTATTAGGAGACCGTGCATTGAACACAATACATCCCAAAATAAAATAGAACTGTTAAATTTCACCTTTCGCACTGCAAAAATTAATTGAAATTATCGGAACAAAATTACGACAAATTTATTAGGAGACCGTGCATTCAACACAATACATCCCAAAATAAAACAGAACTGTTAAATTTCACCTTTCGCACTGCAAAAATTAATTGAAATTAGCGGAACAAAATTACGACAAATTTATTAGGAGACCGTGCATTCAACACAATACATCCCAAAATAAAACAGAACTGTTAAATTTCACCTTTCGCACTGCAAAAATTAATTGAAATTATCGGAACAAAATTACGACAAATTTATTAGGAGACCGTGCATTCAACACAATACATCCCAAAATAAAACAGAACTGTTAAATTTCACCTTTCGCACTGCAAAAATTAATTGAAATTAGCGGAACAAAATTACGACAAATTTATTAGGAGACCGTGCATTCAACACAATACATCCCAAAATAAAACAGAACTGTTAAATTTCACCTTTCGCACTGCAAAAATTAATTGAAATTATCGGAACAAAATTACGACAAATTTATTAGGAGACCGTGCATTCAACACAATACATCCCAAAATAAAACAGAACTGTTAAATTTCACCTTTCGCACTGCAAAAATTAATTGAAATTATCGGAACAAAATTACGACTAATTTATTAGGAGACCGTGCATTCAACACAATACATCCCAAAATAAAATAGAACTGTTAAATTTCACCTTTCGCAATGCAAAAATTAATTGAAATTAGCGGAACAAAATTACGACTAGTTTATTAGGAGACCGTGCATTCAACACAATACATCCCAAAATAAAACAGAACTGTTAAATTTCACCTTTCGCACTGCAAAAATTAATTGAAATTATCGGAACAAAATTACGACTAAATTATTAGGAGACCGTGCATTCAACACAATACATCCCAAAATAAAATAGAACTGTTAAATTTCACCTTTCGCAATGAAAAAATTAATTGAAATTAGCGAAACAAAATTACGACAAATTTATTAGGAGACCGTGCATTCAACACAATACATCCCAAAATAAAACAGAACTGTTAAATTTTACCTTTCGCACTGCAAAAATTATTTGAAATTATCGGAATAAAATTATGACTAATTTATTAGGAGACCGTGCATTCAACACAATACATCCAAAAATAAAACAGAACTGTCAAATTTCACCTTTCGCACTGCAAAAATTAATTGAAATTAGCGGAACAAAATTACGACTAGTTTATTAGGAGACCGTGCATTCAACACAATACATCCAAAAATAAAACAGAACTGTTAATTTTCACCTTTCGCACTGCAAAAAATAATTGAATTTATCGGAACAAAATTACGACTAATTTATTAGGAGACCGTGCATTCAACACAATACATCCCAAGATATAACAGAACTGTTAAATTTCACCTTTCGCACTGCAAAAAATAATTGAATTTATCGGAACAAAATTACGACTAATTTATTAGGAGACCGTGCATTCAACACAATACATCCCAAAATAAAACAGAACTGTTAAATTTCACCTTTCGCACTGCAAAAATTAATTGAAATTAGCGGAACAAAATTATGACTAATTTATTAGGAGACCGTGCATTCAACACAATACATCCCAAAATAAAACAGAACTGTTAAATTTCACCTTTCGCACTGCAAAAATTAATTGAAATTATCGGAACAAAATTACGACTAATTTATTAGCAGACCGTGCATTCAACACAATACATCCCAAAATAAAACAGAACTGTTAAATTTCACCTTTCGCACTGCAAAAATTAATCGAAATTATCGGAACAAAATTATGACTAATTTATTAGGAGACCGTGCATTCAACACAATACATCCCAAAATAAAACAGAAATGTTAAATTTCACCTTTCTCACTGCAAAAATTGGTAGTTGATAAGAAACGATTAATGATACCAAGTACGTTTTAGATAAAAGACAAGATACGAAATTCAAGATAAGAGTCAGTGAAGATTTCCAGAGCAGATTATTTCGTTGTGTGCAAGTGAAGGGAGAACATTTTGAACATTTATTATAAGAAAGGGACGTTTTTATTTGTGAGTTTCGTCGCCATGCTTTTTTTAATCAATTATATCTTGGCAGGTGGGTAAATAGCTTGAAGAGGTTGGTCGGCTGGGAAAATAATTTTAAGTTTATCTTGAGGAAATTTTGGTACTTTTTTAAACAATAAAATTATTTCGATGAAATGTGGTAATTGTTTCTACTATATGGGTTACACCAAATTTGATGCCTACTTTTGTTTAAAAAAAAGACATATTTACTATTAAAAACCTTTTTATGAAAATTCACTACCACAACGCACATGCTGCGTCCAGACTTCTCTTTTCATGGTCTTATAAAAATTGTTGGCATTTCAAATATTTAGTTGTTTTTAGGGCATATTGAAAGTTCTTTGAATAAAAAGACCCATTTTTTGTCTACAACATTGTTACAAACTGTAGATCTCTTTATTTGTATTAAATCCACTAAACTAAATAATGTAATAGAAAATATAGCTTTTTGACGATTCAACACCCCAATAAAACTAGCAGCAAATGCGGATTACATGACGTAGCCAACCACCTACTTTATTACCGTGGAGAAACGGACAGGAAATTATTCTCCTAAATTAAATATTTGAACACATAATAAAAGAAACACAGCTGTATTTTTAGGAAAGTATAAACAGACTAAAATACATATAAGGAAAAAACATGATTTTGTTTTAGGAGCATGTTGATTTTCTTATGTTTTAGTAAAAAGTTTTTGGCCCAAAAGAAGCGAAAAAGGTAAATAGGCTTTAGTTATTCCTTTATCTTAATTAGATATAATTAGTGAAAACAAGAAAACTGTATATACCTAAGGTTATTGTTGACTGAAGAAAAAATTACGTATAAAATATATACAACAAACTTTTTGAGTGAAGCGATTTTATTTTCATGAAAGTCGTGCAAAATATGTAGGTACTGTAAAAGTCAAAGTCGCAGTATATTATGTCAACCAACTTAAAAAAAGTTTGGAAACAGCAAGTGCGTTATGGCAGTGACTTCTCATAGAAAAGATCAACATTTTTAGCGAATTTTTTTAAAAAAAATTCGCTTATGGGGAGATCTGTGTTTATATATATATATATATATATATATATATATATATATATATATATATATATATATATATATATATATATATATATATATATCCGACCGATAACTCAAAAAATAATGGACCGATCTTAATAAAATTTGCAGAATACCTTCCTTTTGCAAGTGGTTTGGATAAGTTCGTTAGCCAGGAAAATCTGACTAGGTTTTCCCGGAAAATTTTGTGTTTTCTTTATAAAAAAATTCATATCTCCGGAAATAACAAAGTAAGGGCAACCAAATTTGGTACGCTTGTTTGTATTATAAAGAGTGAATTTTGTGCCATAGCTTTAAAGACAAAGAAGTTATGGGCAGTTAAAGCAACAAATTTTGGAGTTTTCCTCAAAACGTCAAACTCGCAATTTTAAACGTCAAAATTGGCAATGTTTAGGCAAAGAATGTGAAACAAATACCGTTTGTGAAAAGAAAATGTTGCAAGAAGAGTGTTCTGCAAACCCTTAAGTTTCAGATTCAACCGTCATTGCCCTTCATTTTACTAAAATATTTACAAAATATCCATTTCAAATAGACAGTTTCTCTGATGCTTTGGCTGTCAGTTTAGTTAAGTTTGGTGGCTGTTTGGATATTTGTTTGCAGGTTTAGTGAAGTTTATGGTTTAGCGGTCTATATTTTTTTTAAGCTAATTATCGTAGAACAAATTCCTTATTGCATTTTTGCATTTTTTATCGAAATATGATGCGTTTATAAGAAAAAAATCTGGACGCAGTAAGTGCGTTTTGGTAGCGAATTTTCGGTAAATTTGCAGTTTAGTTCCCGAACGCTTTTCAAAACACTGTTTTCAGAAACCTGCCTAGGGCCCCGCCCTGAATCCACAAACCCCAAGAAAAATTTCTTGTTCACACTCCCCAAGGAAGTTACGGGACCAGGAGTGAATAGGGGTGCATAAATTTTTTTAGCTAATTTTTGTAGAACAAATTCGTTAATGCATTTTTGCATTTTTTATCGAAATATGATGCGTTTGTAAGAAAAAAAACTGGAGGCAGTAAGTGTGTTTTGGTAGCGAATTTTCGGTAAATTTGCAGTTTAGCTCCCGAACTCTTTTCGAAAAACTTTTTTCAGAAACCTGCCTAGGGCCTCCCTGAATCCACAAACCCCAAGAAAAATTTCTTGTTCACACCCCCCAAGGAAGTTACGGGACCAGGAGTGAGTTGGGGTGCATAATTTTTTTAGCAAATTTTTGTAGAACAAATTCGTTAATGCATTTTTGAATTTTTTGTCGAAATATGATGCGTTTGTAAGAAAAAAATCTGGAGTCAGTAAGTGCGTTTTTGGTAGCGAATTTTCGGTAAATTTGCAGTTTAGCTCCCGAACTCTTTTCAAAAAACTGTTTTCAGAAACCTGCCTAGGGCCCCCCTTGAATCCACAAACTTCAAGAAAAATTTCTTGTTCACGCCCTCCAAGGAAGTTATGGGACCAGGAGTGAGTAGGGGTGCATAATTATTTTTTTAAGCTAAATTTCATAGAACAAATTCGTTAATGCATTTTTGCATTTTTTGTCTAAATATGATGCGTTTGTAAGAAAAAAATCTGGACCTAGTAAGTGCGTTTTGGTAGCGAATTTTCGGTAAATTTGCAGTTTAGCTCCCGAACGCTTTTCAAAAAACATGTTTTCAGAAACCTGTCTAGGCCCCCACCCCCTGGATCCACAAACCCCGAAGAAAATTTCTTGTTCACACTCTCCAAGGAAGTTACAGGACCAGGAGTGAGTAGGGGTGTATATTTTTTTTAGCTAATTTTCGTAGAACAAATTCGTTAATGCATTTTTGCATTTTTTATCGAAATATGATGCGTTTGTAAGAAAAAAATCTGCGAATTTTCGGTAAATTTGCAGTTTAGCTCCCCAACGTTTTTTGTATATTTTCAAACCATAAGTAATTTTGATAAAATATAGTACATTGTTTCTACCACATAGGCTATACCGGTAATCAGATTGATGACTGCTCGCATTTGCTATTAAAAGATTTTAATGGAAATTCACTTCCATAACATTTGCTGCATTCAGACTTGTGAAAAATGTTTATATATTTTCAAACAATAAATTTATTTTGATGAAATATGGTACATTGTTTCTACTATATAGGCAACCAAGTTTGATGCCTGCTTTCATCAAAGAAAGGCATTTGCTATTAAAAATATTTTAAAGAAAATTCGCTACCATAACGCACTTGCTGCGTACAGAGATTTTTTATTATATAAATCATCATCATATCATCATATATTTAGTGCTGATAATAATATATAGTAATTTTTAACCTAAGAAGTAAATGACGCTAATGAATGCAAAACTCACAGAAGTATAGTACATAGTTGTATGTGTGTTATCCGATTACAATTAAAAGTACTCTAAACACCAAAAAAGAACCTCGGTGGTTCAGGGGTAAGAACGTGTGCCTCTGAACTGAAGGGTACTGGGTTCGATCCCAGGGTACTCCTTTCACTTGTTCAGTACGAACTGTAAAATTAACATCAACCGAGGTTCTGGCATTGTATTTGAGCAAGTTGAATGTCTGTACGTTCCGCCCTTCGGAGGGGGCGTAAAGCCGTCGGTCCCGTGTCCATGCGATGTTGGGCACGTTAAAGATCCCTACCCTCCTTACAGAAAGGCAAGGGTTCGGTAAAATTTCCAGGATAGTGAGATGAAACTGCGCCCTGGCGTCGGTGATTGGCCATAGTCGCGGAAATATGCCGACGTTAAAGAAACAAAACACACACACCAATATAAACTACACTGTAATTACCAACAAAACACAAATAATGAATATGGTAGCCACCCTATATATATATATATATATATATATATATATATATATATATATATATATATATATATATATATATATATATATATATATATATATATATATATATATAATATATATAATATATATAATATATATAATATATATAATATATATAATATATATATATATATATATATATATATATATATATATATATATATATATATATATATATATATATATATATATTATTTACTTTATTTGTTTGCTGTACTTTTTGTGATTTTTTATTGGTTTATGTGGACTGCAGTTTCGAAAGGTCCCGGTTGATCATCAGCACGCTGAGTAGGGACGGTTCGAAACTGCAGTCCACGTAAACCAATAAAAAATCACAAAAAGTACAGCAAACAAAGTGTATCTTTAAAAAGCTTGGACGCAGCAAGTGCGTTATGGTAGTGAATTTTCATAGAAATGATCTGGCACAAAATATTTTACTATAACTTTTTTTTCTTGAGACATAAAAATTTAAATTTTAGTGTATAGTTTACATTTTATATCGTAAACCTACCTACCAAATTTGGTTATCATAGCTTTTTTATTTTTTGAGATAAAAATTATTCTCGAATGAAAACTCATAATTTTCCCGGAAAACCTCGTCCGATTTTCCTGACTAACTAACTTGTCCAAGCCATTTACAAAAGGAAGGTACATGCCAAATTATAGTTATCTGAACGCAGCAATGGTGTATAACATATGACACTATTTAATTAGTATCGAGAGTGTGTAGCAAATAAGAGAAGTAACATATACGAGGGGTACTCAAAAATTCTAATAATCTGAGCGCCGCAATGGTGTATAACATATCAGACTGTTTATTAAGATTCCAGTGTGTGATTAGAAAAGCGTACCCCACCCAGCCGTTTATTATACGAGGAACTGCATATACGAGGGGATTAAGTATCTTAAAAATGATAATTGCTAAAAATCTAAAATTTGCTGACATTGTTAGAAAAATGACAAAGTATTGGAAAAATAACAAAGTATGATGGTAAATCTCGAAAATCTCACAATTTCTGAATGCAACACTCTGTATATTATAACATTATTTGATGGTAAAATGAAATGCCTGTTGAACTATATTCGGTTTTCCTATACCTACCTATGCAATCTAGCATAGTTTTTGATTGAATCATGCTTTTATAAATTGCGCTGAATTGATTAAATACTCCACTTAAGTTTGCCAAAGTTTTTCTATAAATATAGTTTGTGTAAATTTCACCAACGTGCAAAAACGAAATAAAGAAGGAACGTCGACATAAACAGCTTTTTGCATCAACATTTTCGCTTAATAATATTTTCCTCCCTCCAACACGTCTATTTGCTCCAGGTCCCACAGCTTGTGTACAGGTTGAAGGGGACAGCGTTTTTCTTGTCGTTTATGCACAAAACACTCTACCAAGCGGTTATGCTTAAAGAATAATGGTGTTTTGTTTGAACATCTTTTATCATTAAGACTATAACCTACCATTTATAATATTCATTAGATAATAAGATACCTACATTTTATAAATCTGAGTTATTTTATTGGTTCATGTATTACAAATAAATAAATGTTTTTTAAGCATTCAATGCCGTACTCAGGAGAATTTTCCTGAATTATTTTCTTTTGGGACTGAAACAAGCTGAAAACATATTTAAATCATTACAAATGATACATTCTCTAATTTAATAGCGTTATATTTTGTAATAAAAATAATAGGGCCGTATTTAAAAAAATTAAGTTAATGACGGTTTCTCGTAGATGAAACATCGTGGTTAAAGTTCCGTGAACGTCATCTATTTCAGCTTAGAAAGTGACAATGGAAGAGTATTAGTGAATTTTCTTTAAAAAAATTCACTAATGAGGAGATCCCGACTTTTGAATTTTGAAAAAATTTCTTCAAATGAGCGCTAATTAGGCCCCCCAGAACACATATCCGGGGTCAGTTTAAATTTTTATATGTTTATATATATATTTATATATATATATATATATATATATATATATATATATATATATATATATATATATATATATATATATATATATATATATATATATATATATATATATATATATATATATATATGTATCACACCGATAACTCAAAAAATAACGGGCCGATCTTGATTAAATTTGGTAAATAAATTCCTTTTGCAAATGGCTTGCATAAGTTCGTTAGCCAGGAAAATCGGTTCAGGTTTTCCCGAAAAATTTTGTGTTTTCTTTCGAAAAAAATTTATATCTCCGGAATTAACAAAGTAAGAGCAACCAAATTTCATATGCGGATTTATATCGTTATAGGCAAGTTACCTACCAAAATTTAGCTCTGTAGGTTAAAGGATAAAAAAGTTACAGGCATTCAAAGAAAAATAAATTAGGATTTTCCTCAAAACGTCAAAATTGCGATTTTAAACGTAAAAATTGGTGAGTACATTCCTTTCGCAAGTCGCTTGGATAATTTTGTTATCCAGGAAAATCCGCCGAGATTTTCCCGGAAAAATTGGTGTTTTCTTTCGAAAAAAATTTATATCTCCAAAATTAACAAAGTAAGGGCAACCAAATTTGGTAAGCTGGTTTATATCTTTATAGGTGTGCCACCTACCAAAATTTAGCTCTGTAGGTGAAAAGACAAAAAAGTTATGGGCATTTAAAGAAAAATAAATTGGGGGTTTCCTCAAAACGTCAAAGTGACAATTGAAAACGTCAAAATTCGCAACATTTAGGCAAATAACTTGAATCTAATACGATCTATGGAAAGAAAATGTCTCAAGAAGAATGTTTTACATACACCGAACTCTTAGTTTCAACCGTCATTGTCCTTCATTTTACTAAAATATTTCCAGAAAATTCATTTCTAATAGACCCTTTCTCTGATGCTTGGCAGTAAGTAGCCTTAGCTATAGAGTTTATTGTTTAATGGTATATAATTTTTGTCGAATTTTCGTAAAAAATCAATAAAGCTCAATATATTCGTTATTATACAAGATATGAAAAAATATTGTATACATTAATTATACGGTGTTTTGAGCTACATCTTAAAAAATTATTGCGACAATCACAGGGTGGCCCATAAGTCGTTGGTGATACAAATAAATTTTTTTTGTCGAAAACGCCTTATGTTTTTGCATTTTCCATCGAAATATAATGCATGTTTGTAAGTTAAGAAATTCTGGAGGCAGCAAGTGCGTTGTGGTTGCGAATTTTGATTAAATGCTTCATATTTGAAAAGCTCAATTTGCTATTAACCTATAAGGTTGACCAAGAAACGGATTTTTTCGGTAACACTTTTGGTTTACTTTTGGAAATTTCTGTACGTTTTCAAACAATCAAGTTATTTTGATGAAACATGGCACATTGTTTTTACTATATATGTTATACTGGTAATCAAATTTGATGCCTGCTTTTTCTATATAGGTTATACTGGTAACTTTAATTGATGTCTGCTTTCTTAAAAAGAAAACACACATATTTGCAATAAAAACATTTTAATGAAAATTCACTACCATAACGCACTTGCTGCGTCCCGAGATTTTTTTTATTTTTGATATTTATAAAAATAGCGACAAAAAAATTCAAACGATTTTCGAGAAAATTACATTTTCCAAAAACAATTAAAACCGGTCAAAGGTAGCTCACTTTTGAAACCATCATGTAAAAGATTCTTAAATTGCACAACTTTTTTCTAATTTAAACAAAACTGTAACTCCCACACATGCTATCCCACCCTTACCTTGAACACACGGTATATTTGGGGAAAACTAAACGATGTTTCAGGTGCACGAAAATACTGAATCCTTTTAAAATTAACGACAATAATACATTTTTGCACCATATAGAGTGATTAATAGTATTTAGGCAAGGACTCACTTACCCTCTATTAAATTTCCATTTAGATAATTGAAATGCTGAAGCATATTAATAACAAGGATCGATCTGTCATTGCCTGTAATTTCCGCAAGAAATGAAACCACACTTAGAACTTGATAAATAGAGTGGCTTTCATTATTGTAACGAAATTTTCAGTTACATTCCTAATTTTGTCTCTTTTTGTATCCTTTTGAAAAACATGTTTTTTAATCTGTTCTTCCTGCAGATATTTTATATTCATGTATAGCTTTTTCTTCCGTTACAAATTTTCTCTGACTGGACTTTAATTTACGAGTTTTACAACCTCATGAACTTCATACTTTACTAATTCTATACAAGTCTGGATAATCTTTTAATTAGTCAATCATTATTAAAGAACTAGCTATACTTACTCAATGAGCTAAAGTCTTTAACGCTTTATTTTTGACATAAGGCCTTGGTTATTTTTGGATTATTTGGAGCGGTTTATTTAATTATTACAGATCTTGTATGTGTGTGTTTTTATTTCTTTAACGTCGGCTGATTTCCGCGACTATGGCCAATCACCGTGCCAGGGAGCAGTTTCACCTCACTATCCTGGAAATTTTACGGAACCCCTGCCTTTCTGTAAGGAGAGTAGCAATCTTCAACGTACCCAACATCGCATTCACACGGGATATATAGGGTGATTCACAACGTAATGGACACAGAATGTGTGCCTCTGGAGGACATCAAAACGTGCCGATTTTTATTTAAAATATTCTCTGTCGCCCATGGTTGGTGAGATTGGAAGATTCTTTAATAACTACAAGAAACATCTGTATTTCAGCAGTGCCCTAACATAGAACAACCAAATTTAGTAGATGGTTTTCTTTTACCAATATCGTTATTTAACAAAAAGTTAAAGTAGATACAAACTCAAAAAGGGGTGAATTAGGAGTGGGTCACACTTTAATGATTTCATTAACCTAATTAAAAGTTTTAGTCTATCAGTTTTATAGAAAATTATATTTTCTATCTTTTTCTTCTCTAGTCGATTTTAGAAAAACGACCCGTTTTTGATAAAATTGAGATTTTTGTAGTTAAGATCAAAACAAAATTATGTCCCTTGAAAATTTTATTAAACATTAAAGTCTCATAGGGATGCCTTGGGCGCTCAGCAAGTCGTACGTTGCTAGGTTACAGTTGATGTCAAGTCTGACACTACTTACATTTATTAAGTTTTACAATAATTATTGTCTTGTGTTTCTTGTTTCCTTTTGTGATGTTAATTTGTGCTCAAAATAGCTAGAAAATGCTCGGTTAATGAACAAGTTGACATGCTTATAGTATTAGGGTTTTGCGAGGCTAATTGCCGCAGAAGTGTAGAGGTATATCGAAGAAGATTTCCTAATCGTAATATACCACATCATCAAACGTTTGCCAATGTTGAACGTAGAGCTGAGCCCCTCCAACTGCGCAGCGAAATGTGGTTTATGCAATGTTGTTAATTGCCCTCAACATTGGCCAGCACAATCACCAGACTTGAATAAATGTGACTTTTTTCTCTGGGAGGGCTTTAAAAGAATCTGTGTATTTACCACAATTTCAAACTGCGGAAGATTTGTTGAGTCGCATCAATAATAAGTAGACCATTAGTAAAAGTGACATTCAATTACTGTTTTTATTTATTTTTGCAACGAAACACCACGAGGGCTCACAGCCTAAATATTATCGTACCGTGGGTGTCGACAAGGAGGAAAGAGAGAATTCTGGGCTTGAACTTTTGGAGGTTTGGAGGAGAAGGAAACACATGTGCCGGCAAGGCATTCCACTACTTGGAAGACCTTGGGACAAAAGAGCGGGCATAACAAGATGTTCTATGTCTGGTGACCTGGACAGTAAAAGGGTGCATTCGCTCTGTTCCCCTGGTAGATCTGTTGGGGGCAGCAGGTGGAGGTACTATGGAAGAAAGCTCCTCTGAGCAGTGCCCGTGCAGATATCTATAAAAGATAGAGAGAGATCATCAAGGGCACGTCGGTGGGCAAGGGATGGCAGCCTTTGGGTGAGGGTAGGGTCACCGATGAGACGTATAGCTCTCTTCTGAATGGAGTCCAGGATAGCAAGTGTAGAAGCGGCAGCAGCACCCCAGATGTGGGAGCAGTATTTGAGGTTTGGCCTTATTTGTAAAGTATATAAGGTATAGAGATTAGCTGGTGAAATGTATTTGCGAGCCCGGAAGAGGAAACCTAATTTCTTAGCAGCCGCTTCTGCAATTAATGTGACATGTTGGTGCCAATTGAGATTTAGATCCACAGAAATGCCAACAAGTGAAAAGGACTCATAACTTTGAATAACTTGGTTGTTCATTGTCATGGGTCTAGGGCTGGCGTGTATCTCTTATGAGAAAGAAAGCACGATTGAGATTTGGTGAAGTTGAATCGTACAAGATTTCTACTTCCCCAGTCTAATACTTTTTGGAGATCCACGAAGACAGAACCCTCCACGAGTCTGCGATCCTCATCTTAATGGGCTAAAGAGAAAGTATATTTGAGTGGAGAGTGCTGTCGTCCGCGTAACTGTAAACTGGGTTGGATGTGCTAGAGAGGAGGTCATTGATGTGGAGAAGAAACAAAGTAGGGGCTAAAGCTGAACCTTGAGGAACTCCTGCATTAATTGGATACAGTTTAGAGGAATGGCCATCCACTAAAACAGAAATGCTCCGGTTGGAGAGGTACAAAGTTTTGGTGGTAGGCCATAGCCCGAAAGTTTATTAAGCAGCGCTGCGTGCCATACCTGGTTGAATGCTTTGGATATGACAATCTGGGATTCACCGTGTAGTTCCATAGACTTGTTCCAAGAATGAGTGACAAAGGAAAGGAGGTCAGCAGTTGATCTGCGCTGGCAGAATCCATACTGCCTGTCGTGGATTAGACTGTGTTTTTCAAGAAATTTTTGTAATTTGGTGTTTATATACTTTTCCATCACTTTAGAGACGACTGAAAGGAGATAAATAGGCCTGTAGTTGCTAGGAAGCGCTTTGGGTCCTTTCTTGTGGACGGGTTGTACTCGAGCAGTTTTCCAGTTACTAGGGAACATGCCTCTATTGTAAGATGTCTGAAACAGAGGAGTCAGGGCAGGAGCAAGTTCTGGTGCTAATTTTTTGAGAACAATTGCTGGGATCTCGTCAAGGCCAGAGGTTTTCCTGGTATTAAGAGAAGAGAGCATCTTTCGTTCCTTTTTAGTTTTGAAAATGATATCCGTCATTTTATGCGCGACATTGGGGACTGTTGGTGGTTGAACATTTGGAGGTGAGTAAAGAGTAGAATTGCCGGCGAACAACGAGGAAAAGAGTTCAGCCTTGCCCAAGGCGGTAGAAATAATTTCATCCCCTGAGACAAGAGGTGAGAACGTGCTCTTGCAGAAATTATTCCCAATAGATTTAGCAAGAGTCCAGAAGGGTTTGCTGCCGTTGGAGCTTAAGAGGACTTTGTTTTCGATGTGGTTATTAAACGAGTTTGTTTGTCTCAGAAAGAATGCGGACATAGCGATTTCTTGCGTCGTTAAATGCTTGACGGTTTTCTTGACTGGGATTGTATAGAGGTGTTTTGTAGGCTTTGACATTTTGAAGTCTCAACTTGTCACAGGATTTAGAGAACCGAGGCTTTTGGGTGGCTGAAGAGGTTTTCTGTGTAGGTGTAATAAATAATTCCATGCCAGCTTGGATAATTTTGGTGACGTTTTGTGAGATATCAGAGGGGTCAGGATGAGAGAAGCAGACAGACGCCCATGGAAATAAGGAAAAGTAATCTTGCATTTCGTCCCATTTCGCGGAGTTGTAGTGCCAAATGATACGTGGGTGTGATGACTGTGAGACGTCGGCTTGCATTGCGCAGGAAGCATTGACCATGCCGTGGTCTGAGCGACCAAGGGGGCAGTGACTTATATCTTATAGCATCCAGGTTTTGTAGTAAGAAGGATATCCAAAGGACTTGGCTAAAGAATTGCTGACTGCAAAGGCCTCCGCTGCTCTCCCTTGTGGATCGGTTTTTGAAGATCCTAGCCATTCCTTATTATGGAGATTGATGTCACCAAGAATAGTGACCTCGGAGGACGGATATTCAGAAATATGATGGTCGGTTTTTTCAGAAAGGTAGTCAAAGAGCTGGACATAGTTGTTGTCAGAAGGTGACCGGTAAATGTAACAGATGAATTTAGTTGCAGCCCTGAGAGGAAGTTTTATCCATAGTACGTCTTTTCTTCCAGCTTCTAAATTGGGGAGTCTGGTGCAGGGTAGATTGCTACGGAGGTATGCGCACATATTTAACATACATACTTAATAGAGTCTACTTTAATTTTCGACGAAGGGTGCAGTTATGTGTGAAAGAAAATGGAAGTCATTTTTAAAAATATCTTCAATGTTTATTTATGTTTTTAATAGCCTTTGGTTAAGTTCAGATATGTTAGTGTTTAATAAAGTCTTCCAGGGACATCCTTTTGTATTGATCTTAACGCTAAAAACCACAGTTTTCTCAAAAACGGGTGGTTTGTTTAAAAATTGACAAAAGGAGAACAAGATAGAAAATTTACGATAAAATTGATGGACTTTAACTTTTAATTAGGTTAGGGTTTAAAAAAATCAAATCATTGAAAGGTTGACCCTACCCTAATTCGCCCCTTTTTGAAATTATATCTACTTCAAATTTTTGTCAAATAACAATGTTGATAAAAGGAAACCACCTACCAAATTTGGTTGTTCGATGTCAGGACACTGCTGCAATACAACTGTTTCTTTTAATAATTATTAAATAATCTTCTGAGGTCAATATCTCACCAACCCTGGACGCAAGAAGAAAATTTTATATAAAAAATAGGCATGTTTTGAGGTCCTCTACACGCCTACATTCTGTGTCGATTGCGTTGCGAATCACACTGTATATATATATATATATATATATATATATATATATATATATATATATATATATATATATATATATATATAAATATACATACATACAGGGTGTTTTTAAAAGAACTTTGTAATCAGGGTAAAACAGTAACAGTTGCTTGGATAAAAGCCCACTGTGGAATAGTGGGAAATGAGCGGGTGGACGAGTTGGCGAAGGATGCTCTGGTACATGGTGAAGTGCTAGATTATAAATATCCCTATGAGGATTTATATCCGTTTATAAATAGATCCTACAAACACAAATGGTTAGCACAATATAAAAGTGATCCTAAGGGAATCTTCTATAAGACAATACAACCTAATATCCCTGTTGAACCTTGGTTTACGAAGCTAACAGTAGATAAAACTTTTGTTAAGCTAATTTGTAGATTGCGATTTAACCACTCCTTGGTACCGGAGCATCTTTTCCGGCTGAATCTCCGCAGCAGTCCTTTGTGTGATTGTGGCGAGTTGGGCGACAGCCAACATATACTTCTAAATTGCGAACTGCAAAAAGAAAAGGTTGCTCTTTTTACAGAAAAAATTTGTAGATTGAATATAACTCTTCCCTTTAATTTACCACAACTATTACAATCCCAAAACCATAAGATATACCAAGCAATTGTGGACCATGTTAAATCTCTGAACATTAGATTATAATGCGAATGTTGACAAATATATGTGTATATATGTAAACAATATCTATCATTGGTATTGCCCTTTAGTTATTTAAGTAATTTAAACTATTTTATAGGTTGTAATTTATTGCTGTATTAGAATTAGGAATTACCTACTGTCTTTCCTTGTGTATAATACCATTCCGTTAGTGGCCCTCATGTGTGTAGTCAAGTTGTCTTGATAGGCCCCAAGACATGAAGATATGTGTCCCCGTACCTTCCCAATAAATTAAAATAATAATAATAGTAATAATCATAAAAAGGAAAAAAAAAAAAAAAAAAAAAATTATGTGTGTATATATGTTTATATTAAATGAATAAGGTATTATGTTTACTTATAAATCAGAAAACATTATGTAAGTGTAGTGATCTGACGAACTAACTAATGAATCATCATTTGAACATAGATGGAGTTAAAAAAAAAAAAAAAAAAAAAAAAAAAAAAAAAAAAAAAAAATTAGAAAATGAGCGGATGGCCAGAGTAGCCGCAGCCAAGACATGACCGCACACACACACATACAGGGTGTTTCAAAAATGATGGTCTATGTTGCAGACGCACATTCAGCACAAAAAAATATAACTATTTTTTCATAAAAACATGGGTCCGCAAATGCTTAGTTTTTAAATACAGCGTGTTAAAGTTATTTGTTTTTTCACGAATAAGTCAGAGTCAAATTAAAATTTTGACGTGAAAATTGGCATGTGGAGGTTTTAGAGGGCAAGAAATTTAAATATGTTATTGTTAATAACACTGCTGACAGAGGGCGCCACCTGTAAGACATGGCTTGCATTCAATTGGCTATAATGTTTTGACACCCAGTAATATCGACCTACCGGACAGCTACGTTGCAGCCCTTATCAATTGTAAGTAAAACATGTATACTTGATTTAGATCTCTCAGACCCATCATTTTCGAGATATTTCAATTTTTGTATGTCGATGTGGCTCAAAGATTAATTCTGCGACAAATCATAGGAATACATTTTTCACCTTTTAATTGCTATCAGTATGTATAAACTTAATTTTCTCATTCTCTAGTTAAAAATTAAAATCTTACCAGAAAAAGAACTGACAAGACACAGTCATGAAGATAAAATAAAAAGCCATGATAACAAACTTTGAACAAACCATTTAACAAAGTGGTTGCCATCGTTACGGGACTTGACTTTTGCGTTTTCTTCGTGACATACTATGTTTGACTTTTACGTTTGAGACTACTCACTATTTTTAAGTAATTAATTGTATTGTCCGTAATTTTTCTAATTAAATATGGAAGTCTTTACCAACAATAAACTAACAGACATGCATGTTATGTATTCACGGGCTTTTGGTAAATGTTATGAGGCGAAACAACTGTATGAAGAAGCCTTCCCAAATCTGAGAATTCTAGACAGAAGGATGTTTCAACGGATTGACATCCGTCTGCGCAAAACAGGTACATATTTACGTAATCTGATACATCGATCTGTCTCTTTCGAATATATATTTTTTTACCAGGTACCCTTAATAAAGTTACTGCTGATAGAGGCAGACCACGAAGTGCACGAAATCCTGATTTGGAAGAGGCTGTTCTGGATGAAATTGAACAAAATCCAAGAATAAGTACTAGGAAAATGGCCAATCATCTGGGAGCATCCAATGCAACGATATGGCGAGTTCTTCACGAGCAACAATTGCGTCCATATCACATCGAACGTGTGCAGGCACTATTGCCTGAAAGAGATTTTATACCTCGCCTACAATTTTTCCAATGGTTTCTTCAACATAATAATGCAGAGAACTTGTTGAATTGTGTATTGTTCACTGACGAGTCTGGATTTAGGCGCGACGGGATCGTCAATTTTCGTAACAGCCATATTTGGGCTGACGAAAACCCCACGTAGTTTTTGAAAGGCATCATCAGCAGCAATTTTCCTTAAATGTATGGGCTGGAATTGTAGGGTTTGATTTGATAGGACCAATTTTTTTACCTCACAGACTTAATGCTACAACTTATCTTGAATTCCTGCAAAACCAACTAAATGGGTTATTAGAAAATGTACCTCTTGACATATGACATAACCTGTGGTTTATGCATGACGGACCCCCCCCCCATTTCGCCTAAAGATCAGAAATTACCTAAGCAATACTTTTGGACGCAGATGGATCGGACGCGGTGGACCTCAGCCATGGCCGGTTCGATCCCCTGATTTAAATCCTATGGGCTTTTATTTATGGGGGCATCTCAAAAGTATTGTTTATGAAGCAAATGTTGAAAATGTTGATGATCTGCAGCAAGGAATTGTACTTGGATGCGAACAAATTAGAAATAGACCAGAATTATTTCAAAGAGTACGACGTTGTATGCTCCGCAGAATACGAAACTGTATTGAAGTGGAGGGTGGCCATTTTGAACATTTATTGTGGTCACATATCATAAAATGTTATTAACTTTTTTATTTGTTGTTTCATTTGTTGTTAAAATTTGCAGACAATACAATTAATTACTTTAGAAAAATTAATTTTTGAGCGACATCGACATACAAAAATAGAAATATCTCGAAAATGGTGTGTCTGAGAGATTTGGATAAAATACACATTTTTTGCTTACAATTAATACGGGCTGCAATGTAGCTATACGGTAGGTCGGATATTACTGGGTGTCAAAAAATTATAGCCAATTGAATGCAAGCATAGTCTTACAGGTGGCGCACTTTACCAGCAGTGTTATTAACAATAACATATTAAAATTTATTGCCCTCAAAAACCCACGCAAGCCAACTTTCACGCCAAACTTTTAATTTTACTCAGACTTATTCGTGAAAAACTGACAAAAACAAATAACTTTAACACGCTGTATTTAAAAAACTAAGCATTTGCGGACCCATGTTTATATGAAAAAATAGTCTTATTTTTTTGTGCTGAATGTGCATCTGTAACATATACCATCATTTTTGAAACACCCTGTATATATATATATATATATATATATATATATATATATATATATATATATATATAAACTGAAATTGGCCCTGCGAATATGAGTTCTAGCGGCCCATGTTCGCTCTCATTTAAAGAAATGTTTTCAAAATGCAACAGTCGCGATCTCTTATTTAGTAATTTTTTGCCAGAAAAATTCACTAAAACGTTTCTTACAATAGAACCTAATCAGAATGTCACATTAGGTTTGTGAATGGGGAAGTCGGAGAGAGGTTGCGGCAGGCAGTAAGACGTTTTGTCGCTGTTCCAATACAATTTCCTAGTTCATGTAGTTATCTCGACCGTGTGTTAATGAACAATAGCTACAGCAGGTAATGTGTCACCTGTACCTCGTATAACAATAGAGTGAGGGAGTGAGGAGAAGTGTATAAACCTGATTTTCAGTTAATTTAAATACATCGCTATTGATCTATTTCTGTAGACCGTGCTAACGAATGCATTCATACACAACGTTTGCCATCGTTTGGCTCTACACAACACCCTTCGATATCATCGAACTAAAAAGACCGTGTTAAATCGCATCTGTGTCCAGCCAGTTGTTGGCAAAGCTTTGATTAAACGCGTAGATGATGTTCCCTGTACGATGTCACGCCAAAAGGAGTACCTGCCTGTAGCCATAAATGTATGTGTCTCTTCCTAAGAGGTTTTCATACACGAATGGGCAATTTTATTATCTAAACTTTATAAAAACAAATCTAGAACGCACGGTTGTTTTGTTTTTCAGGAATCAAGCCGACCGGAACGATGTTCGATTCTTCCTACGGAACACGTTTTGTATTATATATTTTTTTTACAAATCGTAACGCAATAATGATCTCTTTTGACTATTCGGTAGTATTATAAGTTGCGTTCTATTGTTGCTGAATATTAAATGCGGTTGTAAAAAATACCTCTTCTATATTAAAAGTATGTGCACAGCGGGAACGTATGATTATATATATATATATATATATATATATATATATATATATATATATATATATATATATATATATATATATATATATATATATATATATATATACAGGGTGATTGCTGAGAAGTGCTCATTAGAAGTTTATGACCTTCTCATCCGATTTGACAGCTGAAAATTTGGATTCGGCCATTATGCGATATTCCCATTCTGATTAAAATAGTTGCAGTACTCTAGCATTTCCGGTTATACCGGAAGTCGCTACCAACTTCGTTATTTTAAATGAAACACCCTGTATATTTTTGCATTTTCAGAAAGAAGATCCAATTTGGGATAGATTTTATGTAGTACTTTCTGCACCTAGCGTTATTAGTTTTAGAAATATTGGCGATTTTTGAAAAATATTTGTTATCACAGCTCTTTTTATAATTTGATATATCCTTGTAAAGTGTAAATCTAGAAAATATATTTTTGGACAACAGATTGCTGGTAACTATTCCTTGCAAAATTATTGGAATGAAAATCTATTTTTTATACAGGGTGTGCGATAACAGCCTGACAAAATATCGAAATTCAAGCGGGTATAACTTGATTTTTTCAAATGGAACACCCTATATATTTCAATTCCAAAGCATTTTACAGACATAACTCTACAACTTTTATTAACTATGTCCTATATCTAAATAGCATAATTTCTGAGATATCCACCACTCCAACGGGGAATCTATATTGGAATTTATACATGAGTTCGTTTTTGGAAATAGGAGGCTTTTGTTGCAATGTCAGGTGAGAAAACAGAAATTTGACACATAGTTTAATCTAGTGACAGCAGTAAAATTAGTAACTTGCCTTTGTTAAAGGCACGATGGGAAGTGCAATACGCTACAGTAATATATTCGTTACTCACGGTGATTGCAATAGAATTATTGAAAGAGCATGTGGTACATTCAATGAAAAGTTTCCTAACTCGGCACCTTTGGACAGACACCGGTTCAAGAGGCTTCAATCAAAGTTTTCAAGGTATGGAAGTATAACATCAAGACGAGTAATTTGTAGAGGCAAACTTGAAGATGAGGAAACATGCCAAGTCACAGTTCTTGCATACTTTCATGCAATGCCAACAAATTCTATAAGAAATGCGTCTAGTGACTTAAACATGCCGTACTGGATCATTCAACGAATATTGAAGAAGCACAAAATGCATAATTTCTCTTTTATTCCCGTGCAACACCTGCATGTTAGCGACTACGAGATGTGGATAAACTATTGCGAACACCTACGAGTGCAGGAAGATCCTACATTCTTGAGCAAAATAATCTGGACTCATGAGTCTAACTTTGGCAGAGAGGGTTTGCGAAATATGAAAAATCAGCATTACTGGGCAGCTGAAAATCTGCATATGAGACGAACTAGGAATTTTCAGCAGAGATTTAGCTGTAATGTTTTATGTATGATAATGGACGACCGAGTGTGTTTTCATATTTACGATGGCACGCTCACGTCTGAGAAGTATATTCAGATCCTGAGAACAGTGGTGATGCCATTTGTGGAGAGTATGCCTGTAAATTCATCACTCAATTGTTGGTACCAGATGGATGGGGCTCCAGCGCACAACACCATAGGTCTGTATGATCAGTTGAATGCTATATTTGATGACAGATGGATAGGCAGAAACGGCCCTTGCACTGGCCAGCAAGATCGCCGGACTTGACACCTTGTGATTTTTATATGTGGAGTATAATAAAGTCCAAGGTTAATGAGGTGCATGTCCAATCTAAAGACGAACTAATCCAACGCATAACGCAAGCTTTTGCCGAGTTAGATCCAGGGGAGATCCCGAGAACGACCACCGCTGGAGTACATTAAAGAATTTCAGAGTGTTTGAACCAAAACGGAAGTCACATTGAACAATTACTTTGAATTTTTCAGCTATGGTTCCATCACAAGTTGTTTTCTTTTCCCCGTTCACTGTACATAATCTAATCTAGCGTAACTTTACTCTGTAAATAAGAATTAAATTCATTTAATGTTAGTGTATGATTGTCATGTTACTTTAATAGTTCTGCTATTACATTTTTACAATGATAATGCCATAATAAATTGACGTTCTTTTTTCAACAAAACTTGAGCTAGGGGGAATCTGACAAGTGCATTGGACTCTGGAGGACAAATTACACAAGGGTGGGTGGTTTTTAATAAGGGTGGTTGGCCAGAAAACTAGTTTTTTTGGGAACAATTTAAGTTAATTGCGAAACATTTTTGTACATTTTCAAACAATAAAGTTATTTTGGTGATATATGGTATTATGTTTCTACTATATAGGTCATACTGGTAACCAAATTTAATGCTTTCTTTCTTTTAATAAACAAATATTTGTTATTTAAAATATTTTTATGAAAATTCACTACCATAACGCACTTACTGCGTCCAGACTTTTTAATATTGTTCTCAAATTGTCAGCGTGTCATCATGAATATAAAAAGAAACTGGATAATCCAACGCCATGAAAACATTGGAATTAAAATTCTCTGCTGCAATATTAAATATATCACTTCAGGAAACTAACAATATCTCAGAAATTATGCTATTTAGGTATAGGACATAGTTAATAAAAGTTGTAGAGTTATGTCTGTAAAATGCTTTGGAATAGAAATATATAGGGTGTTCCATTTGAAAAAATCAAGTTATACCCGCCTGAATTTCGATATGTTGTTAGGCTATTATCGCACACCCTGTATAAAAAATAGATTTTCATTCCAATAATTTTGCAAGGAATAGTTACCACCAATCTGTTGTCCAAAAAAATATTTTCTAGATTTACACTTTACAAGGATATATCAAATTATAAAAAGAGCTGTGATAACAAATATTTTTCAAAAATCGCCAATATTTCAAAAACTAATAACGCTAGGTGCAGAAAGTACTACATAAAATCTATCCCAAATTGGATCTTCTTTCTGAAAATGCAAAAATATACAGGGTGTTTTATTTAAAATAACGAAGTTGGTAGCGACTTCCGGTATAACCGGAAATGCTAGAGTAGTGCAACTATTTTAATCAGAATGGGAATATCGCATAATGGCCGAATCCAAATTTTCAGCTGTCAAATCGGATGAGAAGGTCATAAACTTCTAATGAGCACTTCTCAGCAATCACCCTGTATATACATACAGGGTTTCTCACCGCAGCCGTTCGTTAGAAGTTTTCGTGGTTAGAAATAACTTAGAATTCTGAATTTTTGAACTCCTGGGTTATTCAAAATTCTCTTTCATTTTAAAATATTTTCAAGATCATACCACTTCTGGTTATTCAGGAAGTCGCCATTAACTTTCTTATTTTAAACAGAACACCCGGTATATTATTCCATTTTTGGATTGCTGAGAAAATTTCATGATGGGTTTCATCAGGTTTCCCTATACTTACTTTCAACTGTTTCTTAGATATCTTGATTCTTTTGATAATTTTGAAAGATGTAGCCTTATTTTCAACACTGTGCCTTTCACCCATTTTGACTATTTGTAAACGCTTCTGGGGTAGACGGAAGCAAAAGAATTATACTTTCGAAATCCATGCTTACAATTGATGTATCACATACAGACTGTCCCAAATTCTATGACCAATTACATCATTTTCAAAGTTGAAAAAGTTTGTTATTTCAAATATAACACCCTGTCTATTATTAGATGGTCGGATGTAGAATTTGATTCTGAATCAATTCGCTATTAGGTTTTCTATACCTATTTCCAGCGGTTATCTTGTGAATCCATATTTTTTATTTTAATGTGATTTTTGGCAGAAACCGAAACGTCGCTTGCTTTTCTAATAGGCCTTGATTTTGACACGATTTGAAACAATGCTGATTTTATGTCAAAGCAGTATTATCTCACAAAGTACAGTTTATAATGGTGAATATTGAAGAATATTCCAATAATGATATGTTAAATTTGTTTTATACGCATGGTGAATGTGGACAAATTGTCAGAAGAACATGCAGATTATTTAACGAACGATATCCGGACCTACCAACAATTACTCCTGGGAAATTCGCAAGAATCGAAGCTCCATTTATGGAAACTGGCAGTGTAAGGGCAACTCGACATCACCTAAAGCGCGTAATAGATAATGAAGATAACGAGGTGAATGTATTGGCTTATTTTCAAGCTTATCCACGTAGTTCAACTTCAGGAGCAGCGCTGGAGTTGGGTATTTCAAGAGCATCAATCCACATAATATTAAGAAAACATAAAATGCATCCTTTTTCTGAAAAAACCTTGCACGGATTACGTCCTGGTGATGAGGCAAGACGAGTCGACTTTTGCGAGTTCATGTGCATAAAAATGACCGAAGATCCGAGATTTCTTTATAAGATTATGTGGACTGGTGAATCCAAATTTAGCAGGCAAGGAATTATAAATCGCCGGAATAATCACTACTGGGCACAAAAAATCCACATGTCATAAGGGATCAAAATCACCAGGACCACTTTAGTTTTAATGTTTTTTGCTTACTTATGGACCATAGAGTGACATATCAAGTGTATGATGAAAATTTAAATGGGGCCAGATATCTGGAGAAACTCAGAGGGTTTGTTAGTGATTTCTTAAATGCTCTACCTCCACGTGACAGAGCACACAGTTGGTATCAGCTGGATGGTGCTCCAGCACATTCCACTCCAGATGTACACCATCAGTTGACCTTGATGTTCGAGGATCGGTGGATTAGCCCACAGGGACACTGGAACTGGCCACCCAGATCACCCGATTTAACGCGCTTGGACTTTTACCTGTGGGGCCGTATAAAAGAACTAGTGTACTCTAGTCCTGTACAAACTAGAGATGAATTATTGAATCGTGTTCACGATGCGTTTACTAATCTAAGTCCACACGAACTTCGGAGGTCTGTTTCGCGAGGAGTATATGACAGAGTTATGCAGTGTATGAACCAAAATGGCGGTCATATTATATATCAATTATTGTAATTTTACATTCATTTACAATTTCTTGTCATTATGTTCCAATTGTTTCATGTTTTTCATTTGTCATAACGTTTAAAATTTTGTTAAGTGTCTGTTTTTGTTTTCAAGTTCCAATTAAAGTTAATTTCTGCCGTTTGCGTCATGTTCATTTAGTTTTGGAATGCTAACGATGTTTCGGTTTCTGCCAAAAATCACATTAAAATAAAAAATATGGATTCACAAAATAACCGCTGGAAATAGGTATAGGAAACCTTATAGCGAAGCGATTCAGAATCGAATTCTGCATCCGACCATCCAATAATATACAGGGTGTTACATTTGAAATAACAAACTTTCTCAACTTTGAAAATGATGTAATTGGTCATAGAATTTGGGACATCCTGTATGCGATACATAAATTGTGAGCATGGATTTTGAAAGTATAATTCTTTTGCTTCCGTCTACCCCAGAAGCGTTTACAAATAGTCGAAAATGGGTGAAAGGCACAGTGTTGAAAATAAGGCTACATCTTTCAAAATTATCAAAATAATCAAGATATTGTTACAAAGCACTTCAATAGACGTAGGTGCGGTGTTGCCACATCTCCAGAATTTCCCCCAACATCTGGGAATTTTTGCACAATCTGGCAACACCGCCTCCCCACCCCCCTGGGGGTGCCTGGGGTGACCCCCCTCAGGCGAAGTCTCAACCCTCTAGGACCAGAAATAACGAAGTTACCAACTTTTACCCCGTCGGAACGGATAACTGAGGTCTGCACATTCCGAACACCCTGTATATACACCCTGTATACGCAGAGAACCCTTACACCCTGTATACGCAGAGAGATCTTATAGTTCGAGAAACACCTCCTGTGTAACATAGCAGTGGTGACCACATTTGGATCATCCTGTATACACATCCCCCTGTATACACACGGGACCGATCTGTATTCACAGAACCTTCTAGTAAAAGAAGGTCCTGGAACGTTCTGGAATGGAATGCTCTAGAAAGGAGGGGAAGGTACGGCGAGTATATAAAAGCGAAAGCAAGCCAACCCGAGTGAGTTCAGTTCAGTAAGAGAATGTGGTAGTGACTTGAAGAAGCAGTGTAAAGTGTAGAGACTTGTGTGCAGATTAGTAATTGTAGACAGTAAATTAAGTGTTTTGTGAGAGAGACATTCTAGAAATTTTATTGTACCCATATTTAGAGAGTAAATAAAGTTGTTTTGTTAAAATTAAAAGTCTCACTTATCCAGAACCCGGAGAAAACGTAACAATTTGGTGTCAGAAGTGGGATAAGTGAGTGAAGAAGTGGACAACTAAGCTAGCTGTAAATGGTAAACACTAGATCGACTGACTACGACGAGATGGCTGAAATCAAAGAGTTGATGGACTTACTGAAGAAGCAACGCGAAGAAGATGAACAACGACGACAAGAAGAAGAAAGAAGACGGCGCGAAGAAGATGAACGACGACGGCAAGAAGACAAAGAAGAACTCAAGAAGCAACGCGAAGAAGACGAACAACGACGACAAGAATATAAAGAAGACCTCAAGAGGCAACGCGAAGAAGACGAACAACGACGACAAGAAGATAAAGAAGAACTCAAGAAGCAACGTGAAGAAGACAAAGAAGACCTCCGAAGTATGTTCCACAATATGAGAGTCGATGTAAAAGAAGAAATTGAACAGATCAACGAACAAATAGAAAATGTGAACAGGAAAGTAGAAAATGTAACAGAGGATTTGAATAAACAATGGGAAGAAGTTGAAGGATTGAAAGAACAAATAAAGATGATGATGAAAGGCACAGACATCAGACATAAAGAACTGACAGAACAGGTGATGGGTCAGACTGATAGAACTCAGCCAAGAGGAGTTACTGAAACGTCTCCAGTTCAAAATCGTCCGGAAGAAGATATGCCAGCCGTGCAGCAGCTTCATGGAACCCTAAAGCCGCCGACTTTTGACGGAGAAACATCGTGGCCCATGTACAGGAGGCAGTTTGAGGCGGCAGCTCTCAGCAATGGGTGGAGCGAACAACAGGCAGCCACTGCTCTAATTCTCTCGCTTCGAGGTAAAGCCCTAGAAATCCTCCAGAACATCCCGGAGTCGAAACAGCAAAACTACTTAACAGTGATACAGGCCCTAGATTTGAGATATGGTAACAAGTACATGAGCCAGGTCTACCAGACACAACTAAAGACAAGGGTCCAGAAGCCAAACGAGACTCTGCAAGAATTTAGTGCCGAAGTGGAGAAACTTGTGCGACTGGCATATCCCCAAGCCCCAGAAGAATTTGTCAACCAGATCACCGTCCAGACCTTCATCGATGGGGTACTTGACAACGAGATGCAACAATCTTTGAGGCTCGGAAGGTTTAAAACACTTACAGACTGCGTCATCTATGGCTTGCAATTTGAAGCAGCGAAGAATGCATCTCAACCTCGCCGCAACAGGCTGCGCGAAGTGAAGGAGATAGAGGACCATGCAGACACGACAGAGGAACTAATGCGAGAAATCAAGTTGATGAAGGAAGCCATAAGCAAGCTCACTGCAACGGTCGGAGCACGTAAAACGAAAGCAGATTGGTCAGACATAGAATGTTACAAGTGTGGTAGGAAAGGCCACATAAGTAGGCAGTGCTTACAAACCCAACAGGTGGCTCGCAGAAGACAAGAATATACCAACAGGGAGCGCCATCAGGGAAAACGACCTGACGCCAGTGTAGGTGGGCGACACGTGGCATACGAGACCCAAGGCCCCAAGGTCAGGGTCTCCACTATCCGACGCTACCGCGAGAGCCTCGTTATACCTGGCAGCATAGACGGAAGACAATGCAGTTTCACCATCGATACTGGTGCTACTAGATCCGTTGTACGTCCAGACATGTTGCCAAACAGGTCCGCACTCACGACCAACAAACAGCCTGTGTTGGAGACGGCAAAAGGAGATAGGATACCTGTGCATGGAGAGGCCACTGTTTTCATTAGGCTGGGCAGTACTGAGCTACAGGTAAGGGCTGTCGTCGCAGAAATCGTCGACGAATTTATTCTGGGCCTGGATTTAATGGAAGATTTCGATGTCCTGTCAGTAGACTTCCAGAATAAGATCTTGAAAATCGGTAACGAAGAGTTGTATTTATCTCCAACAGCAGGCGAAGCTAATCCCAGGGTGAGACTTATTGTCGACGAGGATACGCGGATTCCTGGTAACAGTGAGAAGATTGTCAGAGCCAGACTAGAGAAGAAACTTGATGGTATGTCTGCTCTCATAGCGGAGCCCCTAAAAGATAGACATGATGGTGCCCTCGTCGCACGATGCTTAGTAGACCCGAAGAGGACAATACCCATAAGAGTGGCTAACGTGCAAACTAACAGGGTCACATTGAAGAAAGGTGAGGTTATCGCCACTTGCGAGCCCATTGACCGAGTGACGTTGTCAAGAAAGGTGACACCCACGGCATTAGACAGAAGACTGCCAGTAGAAATGGTAGAGCGGTTCAAGAATTCTTGGGGCCAATTGAACGACATGGAGAAGGAAATGGCCCTGAAGTTCGTATTGGAGGAGGCCGATATTTTCGCTCAAGATAAAATCACAGGTCGTACGAGTCTAGTGCAACACAGAATTAATACTGGCGACGCAAGACCAATTAGACAGCCGCCGAGAAGACTGCCTTTTGCCAAGCAATCAGAAATCAAGGCGATGGTTAACGAAATGCTGGAAGATGGTGTGATTGAGGAGTCTAATAGTCCTTGGTCGTCCCCAGTAGTTTTGGTCACCAAGAAAGACGGCACTATGAGATTTTGCGTGGACTATAGGAAGCTGAATGATGTCACCAAGAAAGACAGTTATCCCCTGCCCCGGATCGACGACACTTTGAACACTTTGGCCGGATCAAAGTGGTTCTCTACATTAGACCTGAAAAGTGGCTACTGGCAAGTAGAACTCCATAAAGACGATAAGGAGAAGACTGCTTTTTCAACCGGGAATGGGTTGTACCAATTCAAGGTCATGCCATTCGGCTTATGTAATGCTCCTGCCACCTTCGAGCGACTAATGGAGTTAGTGCTGAGAGGACTTACATGGGAAACATGCCTGGTGTATCTCGACGATGTCATGGTGATTGGAAGGACTTTCGATGAACACCTGTCGAATCTGAAGCAGGTTTTCTCCAGGCTGAGAGGTGCCAATCTGCAACTCAATCCCAAGAAATGCGTCCTCTTCCAGAAGAAAGTGAGTTTCCTCGGACATGTCGTTTCTGAGAAAGGGATAGAAACTGATCCAGAGAAAATAAAGGCAGTAAGAGACTGGCCTGTGCCGAAGAACAAACATGAGGTCAGAAGTTTTCTGGGACTTTGCAGCTATTACCGACGCTTTGTGAAGTACTTCAGCAGCATTGCGAAACCTCTGCATAGCCTGACTGAAAATAAGGCCGAGTTCATCTGGTCACCAGATTGCCAAGAGTCTTTTAGAGAGCTCAAACATCGTCTTCTCACTGCTCCTGTGCTGGCTTATCCTCAGGACGAAGGACTGTTTATACTGGACACCGATGCTTCCCAGTATGGCATTGGGGCAGTACTCTCACAGCTCCAAGCCGGAGAAGAAGTTGTGATAGGCTACTTCAGCAAAACGTTCGGAAAAGCAGAAAGAAATTACTGTGTAACCCGGAAAGAACTGCTGGCAGTTGTAAGATCCATCGAACATTTCCACAGCTTCCTGTACGGAAGAACATTCCGCGTGAGGTCGGATCACTCTGCTCTGCAATGGCTTCTGAACTTTAGAAATCCCGAAGGACAGATAGCCCGATGGATAGAGAAACTGCAGAGCTACGACTTCCGGATTGAACATCGAAGAGGAAGAAGTCACGCCAATGCAGACAGCCTGTCAAGAAGACCATGTTCAGTGCATGAATGTAAATTTTGCGAGCGACAAGAGAACAAAGAGATCGACAAAGTAACTCATCAGATCAAACAACTGGTGGCAGGACAGGAGAATAACACCGATCTAGACGTAAATCTTGAATACATCAGAGACGCACAGAAGACAGATCCAGACTTGAAAAATATTAGAGAATGGCTACAAAAGGGGAAAAGACCTGAGTGGCACGATGTGTCCCGGTTTGGGGCGGAGGTTAAAGGCTACTGGCTACAATGGGACTCCTTGTGTCTAAAGAATGACTTGATCACTCGAAAATGGGAAACTGCCGATGGTAGAGACTGTATATACCAGACCGTTGTGCCAAGTGAGTGCATAGACAGTGTTCTTCAAGAGTTACACAATAGTAGAAGTGGAGGCCACTTTGGGGTCAACAGGACTCTTGCCAGAGTGAGAGACCGCTTCTATTGGATAAACTGCCGAAGAAGCGTGGAAGAATGGTGCAAAAGGTGTGACCAATGTGCTTCAAAGAAAGGACCAAAGACCCGATCCAGAGGAAAAATGATGCAGTACATCTCAGGTACACCGTGGGAGAGAGTTGCCGTAGACATCGCAGGACCTTTTCCCATCACAGAGTCTGGGAACAGATACATAATGGTGGCGACCGTAGCAGAAGCCCTGATGGAAAATGTCATATCACGGCATGGCGTACCCTTGGAGATTCACACCGACCAGGGCCGGAATTTCGAATCAGAGGTCTGGAAAAGCCTAATGGACTTGCTAGGCATAAAGAAAACGAGAACAACGCCACTCCACCCTCAATCAGACGGCATGGTAGAACGGCATAACAGGACCATCAATCAGTATCTTGCTATGTTTGTCGACGAGAATCAGAGAACCTGGGACAAGCTGATACCTCTGTTCCTCCTAGCTTACAGAAGCTCTCAGCATGAATCTACCGGCTACACTCCATCCATGATGTTGACCGGCAGAGAGATGCGGTTACCAATCGACATGACGAGACCACCACCGAACGAGGACATAGCGGACCTAGCTACGTTACCTGAGTATGTCGCCGACCTAGAAGGAAAACTGCGCACTATACACAGATGTGTCAGAGATAGGCTCCTCTTAAGCAGTGACCGGATGAAGATGCGCTTGGATCGCAGAGCAACACCCCATACATTCAAGGAAGGTGATGCAGTGTGGCTGTACCAACCAACAAGGAGAAAGGGCCTCAGTCCCAAACTTCAGAAACCATGGGAAGGGCCATACTTGGTGACTAAGAAAATTAACGACCTAGTCTACAGAATCCAGCTGTCTCCAAGAACTAAACCCAAAGTTGTTCACATAGAGAGGTTGAGTCCCTATCGGGGCAACGAACCCCCAAGTTGGCGGCCGGTAAATACTGTTCGGGACGAACAGTCTTAAGGAGGGGGGCAGTGTTACAAAGCACTTCAATAGACGTAGGTGCGGTGTTGCCACATCTCCAGAATTTCCCCCAACATCTGGGAATTTTTGCACAATCTGGCAACACCGCCTCCCCACCCCCCTGGGGGTGCCTGGGGTGACCCCCCTCAGGCGAAGTCTCAACCCTCTAGGACCAGAAATAACGAAGTTACCAACTTTTACCCCGTCGGAACGGATAACTGAGGTCTGCACATTCCGAACACCCTGTATATACACCCTGTATACGCAGAGAACCCTTACACCCTGTATACGCAGAGAGATCTTATAGTTCGAGAAACACCTCCTGTGTAACATAGCAGTGGTGACCACATTTGGATCATCCTGTATACACATCCCCCTGTATACACACGGGACCGATCTGTATTCACAGAACCTTCTAGTAAAAGAAGGTCCTGGAACGTTCTGGAATGGAATGCTCTAGAAAGGAGGGGAAGGTACGGCGAGTATATAAAAGCGAAAGCAAGCCAACCCGAGTGAGTTCAGTTCAGTAAGAGAATGTGGTAGTGACTTGAAGAAGCAGTGTAAAGTGTAGAGACTTGTGTGCAGATTAGTAATTGTAGACAGTAAATTAAGTGTTTTGTGAGAGAGACATTCTAGAAATTTTATTGTACCCATATTTAGAGAGTAAATAAAGTTGTTTTGTTAAAATTAAAAGTCTCACTTATCCAGAACCCGGAGAAAACGTAACAATATCTAAGAAACAGTTGGAAATAAGTATAGGAAAACCTGATGAAAAAATGGAATAATATACCGGGTGTTCTATTTAAAATAAGAAAGTCAATGGCGACTTCCGAAATAACCGGAAGTGGTATGATCTTGAAAATATTTTAAAATGAAAGAGAATTTTGAATAACCCAGGAGTCCAAAAATTCAAAATTCCAAGTTATTTCTAACCACGAAAACTTCTAACGAACGGCTGCGGTGAGAAACCCTATATATATATATATATATATATATATATATATATATATATATATATATATATATATATATATATATATATATATATAAGGGGTGCGTTTTTTTTCTCATAAATATATATTGAATAATTATATTGAACGCCACCCTTCGATGACACAAGGTTACAACCCTCTTAGTAAACAATAGAAGTAGCCTATTATAATAATAACAATCGACTAACGGTAACATAATATAATTACATAGCTCAACAGTCAATCACCAGTCGATATATTATTTAGCAGTTGTGTTATCTACTTAAGAGTAATCATGCAAAAGGCAAAAGGTTTATTACTTGTCAGAATGATGGCGAAGCCTTAATGTACGGGCGTAATGAGTCGGGCGAGCGGGTGCCAAATGTGTCCAGTAACAACATCACTAACCTGTAAATAAAGATATACCTCAACACACCATTGTTCATCTAAAGCACAACCTAACATATATACGAGGGGCATTCAATTATTAGTTTATCAATCATTTACCAATTACACGCTCCACTGAGCGACTCAACACCAATGACTATTTATACTCAAAGCTCTACTAAGCAACCTAACATTAAGAGCAGTTTCGACATAACGCTTCACTGAGCAACTCCAACATTAATAGCAGTTCCTACTCAAGGCTTCACTGAGCCACATTATAATCTCTCAACAGCGCACATCAGTGCCTTAGAACTGCTTCTCAACAATGTCTCTAAATACTCAACCATTAGTTTCTCAAACAATAATTATTCAGACAATAATTACTCAAGTAGTTACTCACACGATAGTTACTCAAATATTAATTACTTAAACAATAATTATTTAAACATTAGTTACTCAAATAATAGTTTCTAAAACAATAGTTTAGCCTGTGCGTTTGTTGGGCGCTGTACCCGAACACTAGGTCCGTGCCGGCTTCCAGGTGTGCAATGGGGCACAGTTCAATACCTCACCTAAAGTGCCCGTACTGACAGAGTTGACTACCGAGAAGGGCAATGGACACAATGGACTAGCTCAACATTGTGCCCTTCTCCAGGTACCCCAACTCCCCCACTGGGACTGACCGTGACCGTGCAATGAGACCAACGGGTGAACTGACCACAGTGTCGCGGACAAGCTACCAGATCGACAAATACAACAATGGTCCCGGCAACATGAATACTGAGCAGTGAAATGGACACAAAGGGCGAACCCAACAATGTGCCCTCTCTGGTATCCACGCATCGAACAGGGATAGGTGCAATGGTTACCTCGTAACTTTACCTTAGTCTGACGATGCCACTAAAAGCCACCGTGTTGTGGTTACGTAACCTGGGCCTAAACCCAAACGCCTCTACCAGTATGACACTCTACTGGGTGAGCAAACAGCGAAGGTGTCCCTCACACCTTCCAAACTATCATCAATTTACTTTCAAACAGACATTACTTTATTTACTCTAAACAAACTGACATAACTCAACTCTTACTTAATTTATGAATATTGACTCAACCTCGTATAAGTAACAAACGTAATCTAACTTAGCTATTTCTCAAATTATTTCATAAAGCTCCTTTATTTGAATATGATAATTACTTCTAAATTTATAACTTAACCTCGTATAAATAATAAACTGACTTTGAACTCTAGCTACAATTTATTTTTATATAAACTAGTTATTAAATGATTTCCTAAAACCACCCTTAATCATATACTTATTGAAATTACTCCTCAATGTATAGCTTAAACAAATGAGAACAGGTACAATAAACGAACAAGCCATGTTCAATGAGATTAACTTACCTGAATAAAGGCATATATAACTTGCACTGTAAATTTCACTAATATCGAGCATATTTTAATGCAGCTCAGGTCATGGTTCGCGCACAAATGTGGAGGCATGCTTTACTTCAAACTAGTTCTCAAGTTCATAGATAAAGACGGTATGAATAGTGTAAGACCCTTGAATCTAAGAGAGATACATTATAACCACACACACCCCGCACGTCTATCTTTAAGCAAACAATTTTTAAACGCTCAGCGCTTGACACTTTGTATCTAATGGGAATACTTTGACTAGTGAAACGTATTCACCCAAAAACGTGTCTGTTAAATACATACAGAGAATTTTCATAATCAAATAGCGCTATATCTAGGGCTAGAAAATACATTCCTTACACACGGTAGCCATTCGTTACAAGTTTTCTTGTCATTTCTTATCGTAGAAGGCTATGCAAAAAGCGAATCTTAAAATAATGCCAGGATGTGGAGCTTTTGGAATAATTTATTTTAAAAATTCGTTTTTTGAAAATCGGCCGACTCATTATGAAATAATGAATTGTCGCCACTTAAAATGAAACACAAGTTTTCGTAGTTGAAAAAAACTTAAAAGTGGAATTTTTTGAATTCAAGGTTACTCAAAATTATCTTTTATTTTAAAATATTTTCGAAGTCATACCACTTCCGGTTATACCAGCCGCTATTAATTTTCTTATTTAAAATACACCCGGTATATTATTTCATTTTGAGTTTCATTGGGTTTCTCTTTATCTATTTTCAGCCGTTTCTTAGATAGCTTGATTACTTGAAATTTTTTAAAGATGTAGCCATATTTTCAACACTGCCCCTTTACCCATTCTCGACTGGTGGTAAGTGCTTCTACAGTAGACGGGAGCACAAGAATGATACTTTCGAAATCCACATTGACAATTGCTTTATCGCATACAGGGTGTTCAAAACTTGATGACCAATTACATTATTTTCAAAGTTAGAAAAGTTCGTTTTTTTCAAATGTAACACCCTATATATTATCAGATGCAGAATTTGATTCTGCATCGATTCGCTATAACTTTCCCTATACCTGTTTCCAACGATTATCTTGTTGGTCCCTATTTTCTTATTTAATGTGATTTTTGAAATAGTTCGTTCTTTCAAATGTGACACCATCTTTATTATTAGATGGTCAAATGCAGGATTTAATTCTGCATTGATTAGCTAAAACTTTCCCAATACCTATTATCAACGGTTTTCTTGTTAATCCATATTTTTTATCAAAATCCGATGAAACTCCAAAAATCCTATGTAGTAAGTCTTGATTTTGACAGAAATTGAAACAATGTTGATTTTATGTCAAAGCAGTATTAACTCACAGATTCGTGAGGTAGGTACTTACAGTTCTAGTGAGTTTCAATTTGCTCAAATGCAGTTTGTAATGGAGAATATTGAAGAATGTTTCAATAATGGTTTGTTAAATTTGTTTTATGCGCATGGTGAACTAGTGTACTCTAAGCGTGTACAAACTACAGAGGAATTATTAAACCGTGTTCACGATGCGTTTACTAACCTAAGTCTAGACGAACTTCGGAGGTCTGTTTCGCGAGGAGTATACGACAGAGTTATTCAGTGAACCAAAATGGCAGTCATATAGAACAGTTATTGAAATTTTACATTCATTTATTATTTCTTGTTATTGTGTCCCAATTTTATTATGATTTACATTTGTTCTTACGTTCCAAATTTTGCTATGTTTCTGTTTTTTCTTCATGTTTTAATTAAAGTATATTTCTGCCGTTTCAGTCATGTTCACTTTGTTTCAAGAAGCAAACGATGTTTCGGTCTCTGCCCAAAATCACATTAAAATATAAAATATGGCGTAACAAGATACCCGTTGGTAATATGTATAGAGAAAGTTAGAGCGAATGGAAGCAGAATCAATTCTCCATCCGACCATCCACTAATATATAGGGTGTCATGTTTGAAAGAACAAACTTTTCAAACTTTGAAGATGACGCGATTTGTCATCAAATTTTGAACAGCTTGTATGCGTTCAACCAATCGTTAATCTGTATTTCGAAAGTATCATTCTTGGTGCTTCACTCTACCCCAAAAGCGCTTACCACCGAAATTTTGAAAGATGTAGACTTTTTTTAAACTCTGAATCCTTAACAATTTTCAACAGAATCAAGATATCTAAGAAACAGTTCAAAATAGGTACAGGGAAACTTAATGAAACTCATCATAAAATTTTCTCAGAAAAAAATGAAATAATATATCGGGTGTTCTATTTAAAATAAGAAAGTTAATGTCGACTTCCGGTATAACTACTTTGTTGCTTCTCTACATCAATGACCTCCTCTCTAGCACTTCCAGCCCAGTTCACAGTTACGCGGACGACAGCACCCTCCACTCAAATATACAATATTCTAAGCCTGTCTCTTTAGCCCAATTAGATGAGGATCGCAGATTCATTGAGGGTTCGGTCTCCGTGGATCTCCAAAAAATATTAGACTGGGGAAGTAGAAATCTTGTACAATTCAACCCCACCAAATCAAAGTCTTGCTTTCTTTCTCATAAGAGATGCACAAGCTCTAGACGCATCACAATGAACAACCAAGTTATTCAAAGTAATTAGTCCTTTTCACTTG
Source organism: Tillus elongatus (assembly GCA_964006375.1). Taxonomy (NCBI): domain Eukaryota; kingdom Metazoa; phylum Arthropoda; class Insecta; order Coleoptera; family Cleridae; genus Tillus; species Tillus elongatus. Next base: position 292,798,008 of record OZ023262.1, read on the forward strand.
TTGGCATTTCTGTGGATTGGAATTTGAATTGGCATCAACAAGTCACATCAATTGCAGAAGCGGCTGCTAAGAAATTAGGTTTCCTCTTCCGGGCTCGAAAATACTTTTTACCAGCTAATCTCTACACCTTATATACTTGACAAATAAGACTAAACCTCGAATACTGCTCTCACATCTGGGGTGCCGCTGCCGCTTCTACACTCGCTATTCTGGACTCCATTCAGAAGAGAGCTATACATCTCATCGGTGGCCCTACCCTCACTCGAAGGCTGCCATCCCTTGCCCACCGACGTGCCGTTTGTGACTTCTCTCTTTTATAGATATCTGCACGGGCAGTGCTCAGAGGAGCTTTCTTCCATAGTTCCTCCACCTGCTGCCCCCAACAGATCTACCAGGGGAACAGAGCGAATGCACCCTTTTACTGTCCAGGTCACCAGACATAGAACGTCTCGTTATGCCCGCTCTTTTGTCCCGAGGACTTCAAAGTTGTGGAATTCCTTGCCGGCATATGTTCTTCCTTCTCCCCCGAACCTCCAAACCTTCAAGTCCAGAATTAACAAGTTGCCTCTTTCCTCCTTGTCGACACCCGCGGTACGGTAGTATTTAGGCTGTAAGCCCTCGTGGTGTGTTGTTGAAATAAATAAAAAATAAAGGTATGACTTTGAAGATATTTTGAAATGAAAGAGAATTTTGAATAGCCTCGAATTCAAAAAATTCAGAATTCTAGTTTTTTTCAACTACGAAAACTTCCAACGAACGGCGACGGTGTATATATATATACAGTGTGTTTTATTTGAAGTGGCGACAATTCATTATTTCATAACGGGTCAGCCGATTTTCAAAAAAATAATTTTTAAAATAAAGTACTCCTAAAGCTACACATCCTGTGCATTATTTTAAGATTCGCTTTATGCATAGCCTACTACGATGAGAAATAAGACCTCAAAAATGACTGAACCATATTAAGCAAATTATTTTAAAAAACAAATATTTTCATTGATTTAGGCGCATCTTCACAAATCCCAAGTTTCAATATCATAACTCGTACCAAGTGTTCACCACTTGAGTGCAAAAAAATGAAAAAACTGACTTTTTGAGAGTGCCCTGTGTAAACCCTACTGAGTGTCTTGCAAATATTACACTACCAATGGATTAAGAGTCACCTAGTGTATCAGTTCACACCAGGTCATCCCCATATATTATACGGAGTGTTCATAATAAATACAGAAATATCGAAAAACTCAGCCTAGCGGTTTTCTTACTACATGCGCTACGAAGTTTTAAAAATAAGTCAATTGACAATTATTGCTTCTAATTTGCAGGAAAAAAAACATCGTGCTTAATTTGAATCAATTCAATTCAATTATTACTTTTTATAGGCTAATACAGCAAAATAAGGAAAGATAAGAAAGGGAATATTGAGAGTTAAAACGAATAATTTTAAATTGTACCGATTTCAGTTAGACCTCCCTGTGCCGCAATACATTTTCCAGTCTCTTCCAACAGTTGCCAGTAACCTTTCGTGGTACTTCCGGCGTAATAGATTACGCAATGTAAGAACATTCTTTTTTAGAATTTTTGTTTCGGAATGTTCTATTAACATTTATGGAATTTTAAACTGCATCTTGAATATTCTGAGTACATTAATTCAATCACATCCTAAGAAAATTCTTCATCAATATACTGAAAATATTTGAATAGATCATTATTCAGAATATTCGCTCAGAATGTGCTCGAGATGTCCTTATAATATTATATAACTTTAAAATTTAATGAAAAAGATAGATTATGATTACGGTAAGTATAGTGGTGAGAATTATAAGAGGAACTATTTTGCATGTTTAATTATGTTACCTGTTCTGTGTTAAACACATTCGAAAACTGTATATTTAGCCTGTAGAGCGCATGTCCATGCCAAAGGGAAGATGGCCGATAGACGTAATTGTAAATTAATATCAAGTTGAATCATGTTGTATAAGGTTATATTATTGTAACGTAAATAACTAAAGATAATTATGTGGCGTGAACACGGAGAACAATGTGTAATTGCACACATAGACACAGAGTACAGAAGCAACTAAAACATGGTGTCAGGTTATCAAGAACTAAAAGGCCGAGTAAAAAAACATGTTTTAAATTATTTCTTGCAGTTGGCACCGACGAAGGGTTCGTCAATTTTGCCTGAGACTGAATCATCTGACGAATTAGGTAACCATACATGATATAATATACAAATAAAAAATTGTGTTCTTCTGTAGTAATAGTAAATTATTCCATATAAACCACCACCGCCGTTTGATGTGGATGGGCTGGAACTTGGGCCTAAATGAAAACAAAAGTTTAATATATTTCTAAAAGCTTCAGGAAAACAAAATTCAAATGATGATATGAAAATAGCCCTACTTTTACCTATTATCTACATATTATAAATGAAGCGGGGTTAGATATCTTTAAGACTTTTCCAGTAGATAAGACAGATAAGCTCAAATATGTTCTGGGTTGTTTTGATGAAGCCAAAGACAAATATTACTACGGAAACGTTAAAATTTTATAACTTCTATCAAAAAACCAGACCATTTACTCTTTTGTAACGAAACTTAAGAAGCAACCCGCTAGTTATAGATGCATCTGTATAATTATAAAAATCCATACGTTGAACGATCAACGGTAAATTAATTCTGGGTCTCTACGACAAGCGAGTGCAACAAAAGATTATTAGGCAAATTGATATTACGCAAAAAAAAAGTGCAAGAATACTGCAAACCTCTAGAAGTGTGTACGCAACATCTGAGGCTTTTTACACATGTAGAACAAGTTAATGCTGTGAGAAGTATTAGAAGAGCAGAAAATCTGGACCTGACCATATGGTAGGTAGATGAGTTTTGTACAATAAAACTTGCAATTTATCAGATACACAATCACTTTGCCAACGTATGCTTTCACAACCAGAATATCCAAGCTGTTGGTGACAAACATCGGGCATCGGGATACGGAAATGCTTTAGAAGTCAAAATCAAGTCTGTGGGAGCAGGGCAGAGGCAACCATACAAGGGAAGGGTCAAAAGGTCTGATGGATGACTTTCAGTTGTAGTTTTCTGTAAGTCGAAGTGAGTGTGATTTTGTGTAGTTGTATTCTATAAAGGTATAAGTACTATTATGTAATGCAATTTCTTTAATACCACACTGAAAACCTGTAGGATCAATAGTCTAGTCAAATGTCAAGTTATTTCAGTGGGGTAACCTCGAATAATCTCGGAAATTTTGTGTTTTGCTATTAAATTTCCTGGCAACTCGAAGATTTTTTTATTTATTTTATTTTTATGTTGTTGCAATTTGCATTGTTTTATTAACCTTTTATTCAGAAACATTTCTTTGCATTAGTTATATTAAGTAATTTGGATAAATATGCAATACTTGATTTGTTGAGTTATTAAGTATCTCAACGTGAGTTTACAGGTGTGTGTAGCCACTAGAATGATGGTAACCTACACAAGGGTGAGTGATTGAAGTTCAAATTCTAACATATATGGCGAGCTAGGTTTGCTTGCACGAAAGTGCAAGCAGGTGGTAGTGGAATTTTCCTTTATGTAATAGTAAAGGATTTATTCACGCCCGAGGAGGTACCACCCCATACATCAAGGGGCCGGTGAAGTCCCAACAGACGTTTCCGGTTCTGGTGTATGAGTCGGTTTCCCTTATAAACAAAAATGATGATGGCTCCTCCTTGTATAAAATATTCCGGAGGCAAAATACCCCTCCATTCGGATCTCCGGGAGAGGGGTGTACAGGGGGCGCCAACATCAAGATTTAACATATCCTTTTCGAATATATGTGGCCTCAATTCTAACCTGAACTCCGTCCACCATTTCCTCCAGGCTAACAGGCCCCAACTCCTCTTCCTCACCGAAACCCAAATTAGTGCCAAAACAGCCACTAATCACCTTAATTTCCCGGGGTATGAGCTCCTTACTGCCTTTAGATTGCATGGAGGCGTGTGCGCATACGTCCGTAGCAATCTACCCTGCACCAGACTTCCCAATTTAGAAGCTGGAAGAAAAGACATACTATGGATAAAACTCTCTCTCAGGACTGCAACTAAATTCATCTGTTGCATTTACCGGTCACCTTCTGACAACAACTTTGTCCAGCTCTTTGACTACCTTTCTGAAAAAACCGACTATCTGATTTCTGAATATCCTTCCTCCGAGGTCACTATTCTTGGCGACTTCAATGTCCATAATAAGGAATGGCTAGGATCTTCAAAAACCGATCCACAAGGGAGAGCAGCGGAGGCCTTTGCAGTCAGCAATTCTTTGGCCAATATGGTACAGCAACCTACTTACTTTCCTCGTATCCCAACACACAGCTCAAATCCCTTGGATCTCCTTCTTACTACAAATCCTGAATGCTATAAGATATCAGTCACCGCCCCCCTTGGTCGCTCAGACCACGGCATGGTCACTGCTTCCTGCGCAATGCAACCCGAGGTCACACAGTCATCACACCCACGTATCGTTTGGCACTACAACTCCGCAAACTGGGATGAAATGCGGGATTACTTTTCCTCATTTCCATGGGCGTCTGTCTGCTTCTCTCATCCTGACCCCTCTGATATCTCACAAAACGTCACCGAAATTATCCAAGCTGGCATGGAATTATTTATTCCACGTACACAGAAAACCTCTTCAGCCACTCAAAAGCCCTGGTTCTCTAAATCCTGTGACAAGGCCAGACTTGAAAAGGTCAAAGCTCACAAAACGCTTCTACACAATCCCAGTCAAGAAAATCGTCAAGCATTCAACGACGCAAGAAACCGCTATGTCCGCATTCTTTCTGAGGCAAAAAACTCGTTTAATAACCACATCAAAAACAAAGTCCTCTCAAGCTCCAACGGCAGCAAACCCTTCTGGACTCTTGCTAAGTCTATTGGGAATAATTTCTGCAAGAGCACGTTCCCACCTCTTGTGTCAGGTGATGAAATTGTTTCTACCGCCCTGGGCAAGGCTGAACTTTTTGCTTCGTTGTTCGCCGGAAATTCTACTCTCAACCCACCTCCAAATGTTCAACCACCAACAGTCCCCAATGTCGCGCATAAAATGACTGATATCATTTTCCAAACTAAAAAGGTACGAAAGATGCTCTCTTCTCTTAATACCAGGAAAGCCTCTGGCCTTGACGAGATCCCAGCAATTGTTCTCAAAAAATGCGCACCAGAACTTGCTCCTGTCCTGACTCGTCTGTTTCAGATATCTTACAATAAAGGCATATTCCCTAGTAACTGGAAAACTGCTCGAGTACAACCCATCCCCAAGAAAGGATCCAAAGCGCTTCCTAGCAACTACAGGCCTATTTCTCTCCTTTCAGTCATCTCTAAAGTGATGGAAAAGTATATAAACACCGAACTACTAAAATTCCTTGAAACACACAGTCTAATCCACGACAGGCAGTATGGATTCCGTCAGCGCAGATCGACTGCCGACCTCCTTTCCTTTGTCACCCATTCTTGGAACAAGTCTATGGAACAACACGGTGAATCCTAGATTGTTGCTCTAGACATATCCAAAGCATTCGACCAGGTCTGGCACGCAGCGCTGCTTAACAAACTTCCGGCCTATGGCCTACCACCAAAACTTTGTACCTGGACAGCAAATTTCCTCTCCAACAGGAGCATATCTGTTGTTGTGGATGGCCATTCCTCTAAACTGTATCCAATTAATGCAGGAGTTCCTCAAGGTTCAGCTTTAGCCCCTACTTTGTTTCTTCTCCACATCAATGACCTCCTCTCTAGCACATCCAACCCAGTTCACAGTTACGCGGACGACAGCACCCTCCACTCAAACATACAATATTCTAAGCCTGTCTCTTTAGCCCAATTAGATGAGGATCGCAGACTCATGGAGGGTTCTGTCTCCGTAGACCTCCAAAAAATATTAGACTGGGGAAGTAGAAATCTTGTACAATTCAACCCCACCAAAACTAAGTCTTGCTTTCTTTCTCACAAGAGATACAGCAGCCCTAGACCCATCACAATGAACAACCAAGTTATTCAAAGTAATGAGTCCTTTTCTCTTGTTGGCATTACTGTAGATCGAAATCTTAATTGGCACCAACATGTTACATCAATTGCAGAAGCGGCTGCTAAGAAATTGGGTTTCCTCTTCCGGGCTCGCAAATTCTTTTCACCAACTAATCTCTATACCTTATACACTTCACAAATAAGGCCAAACCTCGAATACTGCTCCCACATCTGGGGTGCTGCTGCCGCTTCTACACTCGCTATCCTGGACTCCATTCAAAAGAGAGCTATACGTCTCATCGGTGACCCTACCCTCACCCAAAGGCTTCCATCCCTTGCCCACCGACGTGCCGTTGGTGACCTCTCTCTCTCTTTTATAGATATCTGCACGGGCACTGCTCAGAGGAGCTTTCCTCCATAATTCCCCCACCTGCTGCTCCCAGCAGATCTACCAGGGGAACAGAGCGAATGCACCCTTTTAATGTCCAGGTCACCAGACATAGAACATCTTGTTATGCCCGCTCTTTTGTCCCGAGGACTTCCAAGTTGTGGAATTCCTTGCCGGCACATGTTTTTCCTTCTCCTCCGAACCTCCAAACCTTCAAGTCCAGAATTAACAAGCTGCCTCTTTCCTCCTTGTCAACACCCGCGGTACGATAGTATTTAGGCTGTAAGCCCTCGTGGTGTGTTGTTGACATAAAAAAAAAATAAAAAAAAAAAAAATAAAAATATATATATACAAGTCGAGTTAAATGGAGGAAAATTAGTAAATTTTGAAGCTAAATCAAATATTTAATAGCTTTGCATGTCCTGAATTTCTGTCATTCAAAAAATGTACACAAGGTGTTTCGCATAAGAACCGACACAGAGCAAAGGTATGTAAGTAAACCTAAAATATGGTGATTTAACGCAACTTACCAGCATACTAAGTTCCACCACTGAGAAGTTATAGGCCTTCAAAGTGTGGTTTTCAATTTCGAAAAAATTCATATATGCGTAATACTTTAACTTAGTGAAACGAAATTAGGTACACATTCTCAGTATACCAAGAGCATTGATCGAAGGTAAGTAGAGTTCAATTGAGGCACTTGAAAGGGTTGATTAGGAGTGATACACCCTTAAAATGTCACAATTGTTTAACATATTGACAGATTTAATAAATTATTATTTCATTTTATGAGGAAGTTAACTTTTAAAAATTTTGTTTCTCCCGTTATTTTCAAAAAACTTTGTTGGTTTCAAGAAAAACACGAATAATTAAAGAAACATATTTTATCGATGTTACTAAAAATTATAGAAAATTCAATATTTGCCAATAAAATTATGTATACGTCAAACTTGACAATCAAGAAAAAAGTGTGAATAAGTATAATTTATTAGAAAAATCAACAGAAATAAAAAATATTCTACCGATGAGTTATGGAAATTCTTCAAAATATAATTTCATAGGCATCTATTGAATTTTTGATGATTTTAAGTTTTAAGTAACATTGATATGTCTTTAGTTATTCGGGTTTTTTTTTGTTTTGAAAACGACAAATGTTTTTTGAATAATAACAAGCGGCAAAAAATTTTAGAATTTGCTTCCGCATAAAATGAAATAATTTTTTTTTAATCCACCAATAGGTTAAAAAATTCTGTCACATTTTAACGGGGTATTGCTCTAAATACCGTTCACATGAAATGTGCGAGTTTCTGTTATTACTATAATAAATCCGAAGCATATCACGTTTCTCGAAATTGGAAAACACAATGTTTTTGCTCTTAATGTTTATTTTGAAAGTTAAATTGTCAAAAGTTCTATTGTCATATTATGACAAGCAAGCTTGATATTTCCGAATATCAAAGCCGCCGAGATGAATGAACAGACATGTCATTGCATTGCACTGGATTGGACTTAAAATATTTGACTCATAATCATAAATTCGGGTTCATCTTTACCTACCTAATCAAATTCTATTATTGAAGAAATATTTTGTTTCAAAAGCAGAGTCATATTAAATATTTTTAAGAAATACTGAAAATGTCATTTTTGTTATCAAAAGGTTTGAAATTCAAAAGTTGTGATGAGACATTGTTTTGAGGTAGTCCAAAGGTAACAAAATATGAAATATAAAATTCAGGGCCGTATTTGAAAAAATGGAGTTGATGATGGTTTCTGAAAGACGAAACATCGGGTTTCAAATTTTAAAATGCGATCTTGTAGGAGAGGAAAAGTGACATTGATGAAGTGTGATTCATTTGGTTATATCTTTTCAAATAACGCCAGAAAAAAATAAAACAGATTTTATGAGTTTTCGGTTTTTTCCGATTATCACCGGAAGTATTCGGAATTTTCTAATTTTCTAAACTGCATTTTGCTGAGCATCAAATTACGCAACTTTGACATAATTTAACCGACGTTGTATCTCTTACAGTTTCCGAGATACCAATGATGAGGCTCGAATTTGAACCAGCCTGTACATGTGTATCTCAGGGGCCAATAAAGTTTATTCTTATTATTATTATAAAAAATCAAACTTCAATTTTAACCACTAAATTTTCCGAATTTGACAAACCTCACTTACATAATTAATGCTTATTATTAGAGCATGTAAGAACGTAAACAATGCGGCATACAAACGCCGAAGAGGTATAAAGAGAAAAAAATTATTTTCACATCTTGCATAGAAATCGGGTATCCGTTACACAATCATCTTGAAGTTACTGTGTCGTCCCTAATATTCCAATATGTGTATTAGGATGCTTCACTTAAATTTGATATGACATAACTCTAACACATGATTACTAATAAAATTGGGAGATCAGGTTACGCCATCAAATATCCGTAAAGGTGTCATTGCCAATAACCTCACAAATAAACATCTAAATTGCAAAGACAGCCAATTATTACGAAACGAGTATACCTACCACTTTAAATAGGAATCTTGAATGTATATTTTAATGAGCAACATGCTTTGCAGAAAACCTATTTTAATCAAAAAATAAAAGTATAGATACAGCAAGTGCATTATGGTAGCGAATTTCCATTAAATGCTTTAAATTTTTATAACTCCATTCTCTATAAACCTAGAAACTTCAGTTTTGGTGGAGTAAGGTATTTACGAGGGCAACATACCAACCAAATTTCATCAAACTAACATGGTTATTTTTTTGAAATACAAATTTTTTTCGGAAAAATTATTTTTTTAAGTTTTTACAGTCTGACAATCGATAGCTCCCTATTAACGGTTAAAAAAAATTACGCTTAATTTTTTCAAATAAAATTTTGCTAATAAAAACAAACCAGAAATGTCACTACCTAAAAATAAAAGTCTGGACGCAGCAAATGCGTTATGGTACTGAATTTTCGTAAAAATGTTTTTAATAGCTTTTTTTTAAGAAAGCAGGCATCAAATAAATTTGGATACCAGTATAACCTACAGAGTGGAAACAATGTGCCAAGTTTCATCAAAATAACTTTATTGTTTGAAAATGTACAAAAATTTCCGAAGGTAAACTTAATGTGTTCCCGAAAAAACTAGTTTCTTGGTCAACCTTATAGGTTAATAGCAAATTAAGCTATTCAAATTTGAAGCATTTAATAAAAATTCGCTACTATAACGCGCTTGCTGCCTCCCGAATTTCTTTTCTTACAAACATGCATTCTATTTCGATGGAAAATGCTAAAATGAAATAACGTAAGGCGTGTTCGATTTAAAAAAATCTGCATCAACAACGGCTTATGGGCCAGCCTGTGATTGTGGAATTTTTTTAAGATGTAGTTCAAGACAATTTTTTCTCGTATCTTGTATAATAACGGATATATTTAGCTTGATTGATTTTTTACGAAAATTCGACAAAAATTATATAACATTAAATGATAAACTCTGTAGCTAAGACTACTGCCAAAGCATCAGAGAAAGGGTCTATTTGAAATAAATTTTCTGGAAACATTTTAGTAATATGAAGTACAATGGCGGTTGAAGTTAAGACATCAGGCTTTGTAAAAGATTCTTCTTGAGACATTTTCTTTCCATAGCTCATATTAGTTTTAGGTTATTTGCCTAAATGTTGCCAATTTCGACGTTTTAAATCGCGACTTTGACGTTTTTGGGAAAACCTCAATTTATTTTTCTTTAAATGCCTCTAACTTTTTTGTCTTTTAACCTTAAGAGCTAAATTTTGTTAGATAATTTACCAATAATGATACAAACCACCGTACAAAATTTGGTCGCAAAAGTCAAATATCTCGAAAATGGTTGAGAAAAATACCATAAAATTTGACGAGGAATGTAGATCCGTAATAAAAAATACCATCTTCCATTTGAAGTAAGAAAGTTGACATCTATTTCCGGTATAACCGGAAGTCCCATACTAACGTCAATATTTACAATGAACTGGAAATTTCAAGAAACCGAAGTGCGTGAATTTTCAGAATTCCATTATGAGTCGTATTCCAGAAACGGCTAATGGAAGGTCTACGTGGGACACCCTGTAGGGTGTTCCATTTAAAATAAGGAGGTTGATGACGACTTCCGGCATAACGGAAAGTTGAATGTCAACTGCAATATTTTGAGTAGGAGGGTTCTGTCTCCGTGGATCTCCAAAAAATATTAGACTGGGGAAGTAGAAACCTTATACAATTCAACCCCACCAAATCTCAGTCTTGCTTTCTTTCTCATAAGAGATACACCAGTCCTAGACCCATCATAATGAACAACTAAGTTATTCAAAGTAATGAGTCCTTTTCTCCTGTTGGCATTTGTGTGGATAGAAATCTCAATTGGCACTAATATGTCACATCAATTGCAGAAGCGGTTGCTAAGAAATTAGGTTCCCTCTTCCGGGCTCGCAAATACTTTTCACCAGCTAATCTCTATACCCTATATACTTCATAAATAAGGCCAAACCCCGAATACTGCTTCCACATCTGGCGAGCAGCTGCCGCTTCTACACTCGCTATCCTGGACTCCATTCAAAAGAGAGCTATACGTCTCCGCGGTAACCCTACCCTCACCCAAAGTCTGCCATCCCATGCCCACCGACGTGACGTTGGTGACCTCTCTCTATTTTATAGATATCTGCACGGGCACTGCTCAGAGGAGCTTTCCTCCATAGTTCCCCCACCTGCTGCCCCCAACAGATCTACCAGGGGAACAGAGCGAATGCACCCTTTTACTGTCCAGGTCACCAGACATAGAACGTCTTGTTATGCCCGCTCTTTTGTCCCGAGGACTTCCAAGTTGTGGAATTCCTTGCCGGCACATGTTTTTCCTTCTCCTCCGAACCTCCAAACCTTCAAGCCCAGAATTAACAAGTTGCCCCTTTCCTCCCTGTCAACACCCACGGTACGATAGTATTTAGGCTGTAAGCCCTCGTGGTGTGTTGATGAAATTTAAAAAAAAGTAGGCAATCAAGAATAACACCTAAATGCAACTTTTACTTTTTAAATCCTATTAGCTTTTGAGATAATTGTACTGGGCCCTCATAGCAGAACACCCTCTATCTTTCCCATTTTACAAAAGAAATAATTGACAATTTCTATAAGGATTGCAGACATTGTATTTTCCGACTTAAAATTAACAATTATTACAATTTCAAATAGGAATTAGGCTACACTTTGTTCTAGGAACTTGACGAACAGAAAGTGGATTCATTGTATAATTATTCCTTTGATTCTTGCGCCTATATTACTGTATTCTTCAGTATGTTGTTGCATTATTCATAGGGTTGGAATATTCACAAAGGTGAAATCGCTGTTTGTATTTAGTGTTCTTATTTCGAGACGTACTAATTAAATAAGGGAGAAAATACTTGAGAATTTAAAACTTAAGACAAAGCTTAAAGTTAAGATTGTTAATAACTTCGTTTCTAATTACGAATATATTTTTCTAAATATATTCATAATTGGGAACAAAGTTATTAACTACTTTAACTTTAGTTCGTGCCTTAAGTTTAAAATTCTGAAGCTTTTTCTCCTTTATTTAATTGTTTCAATTTGGTTTAATTTGAAAACAAAGTGATTAAAACATTAACGCAAAAGTAAGTTTTAGATAATGATGCTTGGGAGTAATATAACCCTTTATATAAGTAGATGTTCAAGTTGCTACATACACCTTACTAGCAGTATTACATAATTATATCTCCATTCTAATCAAATCATATTTACGTAATTGAGATTAGTTAGGCCAGCAATTCTTACTTACTCCACAACTTATGAATATTAAATTAAAAACAAAATTAATAATTACTAGTGACCCCTTGGGCCTGTCTTGCTGAATGAAGTATTTCTATAGAAGGTTTAATATTAGAAATTGACACACTAAGCTATTTTCTTTATATATAAATAAATAAATAAATAAATAAATAAATATATATATATATATATATATATATATATATATATATATATATATATATATATATATATATATATATATATATATATATATTGTGTCTTCAAAGCACCCACCGCAGGAAATCCGGTTTCGCAAAGGTAGGATGTTGAAAATGGTAATAAGTAGGATACGAAATGCTATTGTTTTCAGTGCAGAAGGCTCATCATCCAACCTTGGCAAAAATCCAAGACGTGATTTATTACTAAATTGTCTTTTGATTTCCCCACTTGCCGTGAAGTCTATAAATATTTATTCTTCGGGAGTTGGGAGACCTTCGAGAGTATTTTGAAACGGGTACCTAACCCACTCGTAACTTGTTATCAAGTTGAAGAAAGCAAGAAACTACTTTTTAAAATTCTTTGCCCGCACGGCTAAATGATTTTAAATGGTTACAAAAACAATTTCCACATGCTGTTCTTCAGGCTTGTAAGTTTTCATTCATCCACATTTGCAAACATTTATAGGTCTTTTTGCATTAGATTTCTGCTCCATAATTCCAGTTTTCTACAAAACTCCTATTCAACATATGTGTGTGTTTGCTCATTAGAGTTGAATATTCAAGGTATTTAATTTCTTGAATATGTCAACCAAGTAGCTCAATTTCATCACAAATAAATCATTTAAAACTTGTTGGTTTCTGATCGGTTTTCATCTTCTATAAAAATGACGATTTCATCTCTTAATGCATAGACACGTTGCAAACATGTCCCACGTGATAACAATCTTGTCTTCATCTTGTACAACAACAGAATGAAGATTATTTTGGTCGGCGGCTGGAGTTTTGTGAAGTTATGACTGCACGAATAGCTGATAACGGGAACTTTCTATTCAATATCTGTTTTTCAGATGAGTGTACGTTTTTATTAAATTCTCCAATCAATCGTCATAATTGTCGTTATTGGGCAGATAATAATCCAAGAAATTTTCACGAAGTCCACTCTCAAACTCCATAGAAATTGAATGTCTGGACTGGCATTTTTGGAGACCGTTTAATCTGACCAATTTTTCTTGATGGCAATTTGTGTGGCGAAACGTATTTGGAGTTACTAGAAGATATCGTTTACCCTCTAAAAATTGACATTATTGAAAATGATGATCGCTATCAAGAAAATCAATTAGTGTTTCAACAAGATGGAGCTCCTCCGCATTTTTTACAACGTGTTAGGGAGTTTTTGAACAGAGAATTTCCAGTGCAGTGGATTGTGCGTAAAGGTGCTATTGAGTGGCCCTCTAGATCACCGAATTTAACTCCTTTAGACTTATTTCTATGGGGCCATTTAAAGAGTAGAATTTTCTCAACGGAACCGGAGTCTCTGGAAGAATTACGACGGTGCATTGTTGAAGAATGCCGTCTACTAACTCCACAAATGCTCCAGAATGTCAGAGCTCGTTTTAAACAAAATTTGTACTTTTGTATGGAAGCTGGTGGTCAACAATTTGAACACTTACTTAACTGAATAAACATTTTTGAACGTTTGGTTTTGTTTTTTAGTTTTTTTTTAACGAAAAATTGACTAATTAGTGCATTTCATATCACAATGAATGAAATACGTTCTTGCAACTCCAACTGTGAATAATTTTTAAACGAGTTGATAAAACTTCCAAAAAAATTTGTGTGCTGAATTCAGAAAAGAAAGAGCTTTGTCCCCCTGAATATTAAAATTGACGTGTTTCAGCGTTTCTTAAAAAACAATTCTCTGGACGCAAATCGGTCTATTTTGTTTTCAATGCGCCACCCTGTATATATATATATATATATATATATATATATATATATATATATATATATATATATATATATATATATATATATATATATATATACTTTCGATTGTTCTGGTTCTTTTACGTTTTTATTTAATTTTAGATTCATCTCATTAACGTGGTCATTATTATCCCAAATATGTCGGGCGACGGTAGATCTATCTATAGTCTCGTATTTTAATTGTGATAAGTGTTCTTTGAATCTAATTGCAATAGATCTTTTTGTTTGTCCGATGTATTTAAGATCACAATATCTACAACTTATTTCATAAATTCCCGACATTTTGGCCGCACGATCCTTGTCTTTTGGGTTACCTAGCAGGTTTTTAAAAGTATTTTTTGTCGAAAATGTTAACTGCAAGTTAGCTATTTTAAAAATGCTATTTAGGACCCTGGTGATTTGAGGTTCAAAAGTTGAGCAACCAAAGGGTTTCTCCGCTTTCTCTCTTATAAACGTAGTTGCTTCTGCTAACATTTTCTTTGTTTTCTGTTTGTTAATTAATTTCCCTACTAGACAAGCAGTGTATCCGTTATATTCGGCCACGTTCTTAATATAATTTAATTCTTTGGTATATCTACTTTTACTTAAAGAAAAATTGATTAACCTGTTTACTAAAAAATTCAAGCTGGTCACTTTTTGTGCGTACGTATAATGTGAGTCATTCGAAATGTAGCTTAGAGTGGTGGTTTCTCTTCTATGGACATCGAATTCTAAAGTCTCTTTATTCTTGATAACTAGCAGATCTAGAAAGGGTAATTTATTATTGTTTTCTAGTTCGTTAGTAAATTTTATGGTATCAAATTTATTGTTCAACTTGAAAATATCAGCAAAAGATCACTAAGCTGCCAACTGGTGTAATAAAGGGAAACTAACTGAGATGTAAGACCCGTTTTTAGACGTGTCGCCACCTCGTTGCGGAATCAAGCAGTATGTTGTCACGGTAGCTCCAAATAACACGGAATGTTAATAAATAGAGACTGTATACAGCCAACTAACAATTTAATAAATTGTCAGCCCTGGCCGATTTCTGCCCCAATATAGGGACAAAGTATGTAAGGCTAGATGTATTCTCACCACAATTAGAACCGTAGACCTGTTTCGCTCTAATTAGAGCTCGTCAGTACGGCATACCAATTGCAGCGAAAATACACCTATAAAGTAATACGGCTATGGTAGCCAGCCTCGCAAAACTAAGAAAGGAAGTTCAATAACCTCTTCCGGTAATTGAGGATATAACCCGGGCAGCACAGACACATTCTAAGAATATACCAGGAATGTTTCGAAAGAATATACAAATATCCCCAGAATATTCTCACAAGGTATAATATATATATATATATATATATATATATATATATATATATATATATATATAAGTATATATTCATAGAACATTCTATGAACATGAGAATTGGACAGATTCTATCATACTAATAAGGTTCGTAGAATGTTATTTATAATATCCTTAGGAGATCCCAGTATCTTCTGAAAATGTTTCACGAACACTCAATGAATCTTCTCAAAATGTTCATACATATACTCATGGGAACATTGCGTTTTTTAAAAAGATATACAGGGTGTTTCGTATAAGAAACGACAGAGAGCAGAGGCATGTAGGGGAACCTAAAATATGGTGATTTAACGCAACTTAACCCTATATTAAGGTGCGTCCCTGAGAGGCTATAGGCCTTCAAAGTGGGGTTTTAAATTTCGAAAAAAAAATCAATATCTCAGTAATACTTGAACTTAGAAAAAACTAATTTGGTACACGTTTTGGGTGTACCAAGAGCATTAATCGTTGGTGAGTAGAGTTCAATTAAATCATTTCAAAACGTTGAATAGTGGTGATAAAATGTGACAGAATTTTTTAACCTATTGGCGGATCTAAAAAATTATTATTTCATTGTGTGGGAAAGTAAATTATAAAACTGTTTTACTCTGGTAATTTTTCAAAAAACGTTTGTCTTTTTCAAGAAAAGCCCGAATGACTAAAGACACATATATTATCAATGTTACTTAAAATCACAAAAATTCAATAGATGCCTGTGAAATTATCATGTTGAAGAATTTCTATAATTTATCGATAGCAGTTTTTTTATTTATGTTGTTTGAGTTGTCTGTTTTCTAATAAATTACACTTATTTACACTTTTTTACTGATTGTCAAATTTGAGCTATATATACGTTTATTGGCAAATATTGAATTTACGATGATTTTTAGTAAGATTGATAAAATATGTTTCTTTACTTATTCGTGTTTTTCTTGAAAACAATAAGGTTTTTTGAAAATAACAAGAGTAACAAATTTTTAGAGTTAAATTCCTCATAAAATGAAATATTTTCTTAAATCTACCAATCTGTTAAAGGATTGTGACATTTTAAGGGTGCATCGCCCCTAATCAACCCTTTCAAATGCCTTAATTGAACTCTACTTACCATTGATTAATGCTCTTGGTACACTCAAAACGGGTACTAAATTTGGTTTTCCAAGTTAAAGTATTACAGAGATATTGATTTTTTTTCGATATTTGAAAACCCCACTTTGAAGGCCTATAACTTCTCAGGGCTGCAACTTAATATAGGGGTAAGTTGCGTTAAATCACCATATTTTACGTTTACCTACATACCCCTGCCCTGTGTCGGTTCTTATGCAAAACACCCTGTATACATTTTTTGAATGATACAGAAATTAAGAAAATGCAAAGATATGAAATATTGGATTTATCTTCAAAATTTACTGATTTTTCACCATCTAACTGGTCTTTTATATATTTTCGTATAAGCAAGCCCAACAGGCTAGAATTTGAACTTTAATCACTCACCCTTGTTTAGGTTACCATATTGTTCCAGTGGCTACACACACCTGTAAACTCAAGTTCAGATACGTAATAAGTCAACAATTTGAGTATTGCACATTTATTCAGATTAAGTATGTACTCATAACATATGCAGATAAATGTCTGAATAAAATATTAATAAAACAATTAAAATTTCAATAACATAAAAATCAAATAAATAAAGATACAGTTCTTGGAGTTGCCAGAAAATGTAACAACTAGATACAAAGTTTCCGAGATGAATAATCGCGGTTACCCCACTGAAGTAACTTGAAATTTGGCTAGACTATTGATTCTACAGGCTTTCAGTGTAACATTAAAGGAATTGCATTACACAAACCTTTATAGAATACAACTAAATTCGACAGAACATGCCACAAAATCAAAATCACTTGCACTTACACAAAACTACAACTGAAAGTCATCGATCAGACCTTTTGACCTTGTCACCCACAGCTTGAATATTCTGGTTGTAAAGGCATACTTTGGCAAAGTGATTCCGTATCTGATAAATTGCAAGTTTTATTGTACATTCATCTTCCCACCATCTGTTCAGGTGCACATTTTCTTTACTGTATAGTGATACTTCTCATAGCATTAACTTCTTCCACAGGACTAAAAAGCCCGAGATGTTGCTAAGACAATTTTATAGATTTGCAGTATTCTTGCACCTTTCCAGTCCATTTACATAAAACGGTAGTGGTGGTTTATATTGCATGACTTAGGTACTATTGAAAATAACACATTTTTAAATTATATATTATACAATCTAGGTGTACCGAATTAGTAAGATGATCCAGTCTCAAGCAAATGGCGAACCCATCGTCAGAGGCAACTACAGAAGATGCTTTAAAACTTGTTTCTTTACTGAGTTTTAGTTAACCTGATGTTTTAGTTGCTTATGTACACTGGATGTATGTTTGCAAATAGACACTGTTCACGTCACATTATTATTTTAATTAATTATGTTAGAATAAAACCTTATAGAACATTGATCACAGACCATTAATTTTGACATTAATTTTCATTTACGTCTAGCGGCCATTTACCATCTTCCCTTCCCGGCGGCATGGACATGCCCTCTATGCCTAAAGAAGGGATTGTCTAAATATACAATATGTTTTCCATCCACAGGTAACAGAATCAAACATGCAAAATAGTTACTACTTTAATTCTCACTACTATACTGCAATCATCAGGTATCTTTTTCATTAAATTTTAAAGTTATATAATATTATAAGGACATCTCAAACACATTCTAAGCGATTATTCGGAATAATATTCTATTCAAATATTCTCAGTATATTGATGAAGAATTTTCTTAGGATGTGATTGAATGACTGTACTCAGAATATTCAAGATTGAAGTTTGAAATTCCATAAATGTTATTAGAACATTCCGAAACCAATATTTTGAAAAAAGAATGTTCTCACATTGTGAGAACATTCTGAGAATGTCTTGTGCTGTATGGGAATACACAAAGATTGCGTCTGCGACTTAAAAATTCCACTCTCGTTTTTCGGCATTTACCTGAAAGTCTATATAAATATGTGTAGAAGTAGAAATCAATTTAAATATTTTCATCCTCTGATGACGCTAACTTGGTTAGTGAAACGATCGTTGGGTTTCTTTAAAATATGTTGTGGTGATTTGGGTCCTCCAAGTGTGCGTGTCAGTGCTCATCACAGGTTCCAATCTTCACTTAGGGATTAACCAAATAAAAAACACAAGCTATTTTAATTCTCTATTTGTACATCATATTTATTACATAAGAACGTTACATCGACTATACATAGAAACTGTAATTACACATAAATAATGTTACAGAGATGCGATACAGCATTTTTACAATAATAAGAAAATGATGGCAAGAATAACGCCTTATACTGCACAAATTACATCATAAGTTATGCAATATAAATGTGGAAATAAATACATAGGAGCCACCTGTCTACCAGTCTTAAATTTTATAGACGATCTAACGGTATGGCCACAGCAAAGATATAGTGGTTTGGGACTTTAGTGCCGTTAATCCTAGAAGAACTGTTTCGGGATATTATATTTTTAAACAGTGATTGTATGTGGAAAGATATTCAAATGTTTCAGAGGTTTAGTAAATAAAGGACGCAAGCGAGGCCGCTCCTGTATTTTGTACAGAACGGTGTGTTTTAAGTTAACAGTTAATAAGTTATCAATCGTATCGGAATTACAGAGTTACAATTTAAAATATGATGCTTAATTGATTCACTGGTGTGTTAGGTTTACAGTGCAGTATGAGTACAATATAATTCTATGCAGTTGTATAGATATGTTAGTTAAAATATTATACAGCATCAATTAACAGACGTCTTATCTTTGAGAACGTTATCAATTTACATGTTTATCTTCACGGTATGGTATGGTCCGAGATAGACAGGGTTGTACCTGAAATTTATTAAGATGTCTGAAACTGCTTGTGGGGCTTCTGACTGCAGGAGCTCCCAGATGGAAACCCCTACAAACAAAACATATTCTACGATATTAACACAACAAAAATATCCATCGGAAAATCAAGCAATTATATTTTCCGCAATAGACGGAGCAAGACTTGAAGATTATCTCATACCATTGACAAACTTAATACAACCAGCAAATATATTATTTAGATCCAAACTTTCGGGTAATAGAATATGCGTGCATCTTACGTCACAAAAATTTGTAGAAAAATTTATGAACGAGCATGATAAAATCAAAGTAAATAATGAAATAATTCAAGCTCGTCGATATGCCACACCATCAGAGAGACTTGTGTTGTCAAATGTGTGTCCTACTGTTCCCTGCGAAATCCTCACTGAATAATTAGAAAACATGGGACCTAAGTTGCTCTTACAAATGACATTTCTGAAAATTAATTCATCACTACCTCAATTTAATCACATATTTGGTTTCCAAAGACAAAAATTAACCACCCCGACACAAGCAGCTATACCAGAATCATTTCTCATAAATTATGACAGCACATGCTACAGAATCTTCCTATCCAGAGATAACTTAGCATGCTATAGGTGCAAACAAACAGGGCATTTAGCTGCAAATTGTATATTCACAGATAACAGTAGCCACAACCTCACACCTAAAACAAATACAACAAATATCTCTAGAATATCAACGTCAAATGCAAATATTACAACACCTGCAGCAAGCGCCACACCTTTGTTACAAACTACAGTCATCGCAATTCAACTATCACCTAAACAGTTACATCTCCCAAATACCAAATTACATCAATTACAAACAAAGGAAAGAAACAAAGAGAAAATGGAAGTTGAACGACCTTAAACAAGTCAAAAAAGAAACATAGATGACACTTAACCCCACCAACATCAAGCGAAGTGAAAAACTCTCTTTTCTTTAAGCCTATCGCTACAACGCCCAATCCCAAGAAAAAGAAGAATAAAGGCAAGGATTCCACTAGAATGAGTTTAGAAACTTTTGTAAGACAAAACGACTCAACCTTCATCTTAAACTATGACCAACTACTGGATCTTTTTGAGGATACTAAGGGTTCACCAGATCCACTTAGCGTCATCCAAAATTATACCATAGAGTATAAGCCATTATTCGATATGTTAACAAAGATATACCCACACATTGAAGAACGATCGTTAAAAGCCAGAAGTACAAATCTAAGGAAAATCCTGATAAACCATCTTCAGATACAAACTTCAGGCGATTTAACATCTGATCCTGAAAGCGATTATTCACAACAAAATATTAAATTGAAACTTCACCTTCAACTTTATTATGAATTTCAAAAAATTATCCAGTGGAACAGAAATGGATATTACAATAACCTGCCGATATTACAGACTATAATTTCGGAACAAAAACCGGATATACCCTGTTTGCAAGAAAAAACTTTAAGAACGACAAAAACAAGGTCTTGAAACATTACCATGCTTATATATGTTGTAACCTATATAAGTTTTTCTTTTTATATTGTAAACAATACCATGTCGCTTGTAACCCTTGGGTTGAAGCGAATTTTAAATTTAAAAAAAGGATATAAGCAAATATTAATTTCTTACACCATGACTACTATACTTCTATAAAATGTGTTTCAGTTATGCACCTTTTTAACAGGTTTAAAAACACATTAGCCGAATCTTTAAAACTTGCGGGGGGCTGTACTTATAAAACCAAAAAGTTTTCATGTTGTCAGCTTAATGAATCAAGATATAATTGTATATTCTATACTTCTCCAAAAATAAAATTATTTAGGACATCTGTTGTAGTAAACTATTATTTCTTGTGTAAGGCTGGCCTTGCGAGATACTTTTATGTATCTTACAGAAAAAGAAAAACGTAGAAACCATATAGGGGAGATCAATATGTGTTGGCAGCCTGGATATGAGGGCACCTCACGAATAACTGGTGAACGGGGTACCACATTACGATCTTGCAATACTGTAACTTATTCTACAGTGTATTTGAGATCAGTCTACGTGACGAAAACGCCGAGCTATACAGTTGTCTCAAAATAATAAAATTATAAAAAGTTCGGTGGGTGGCGATTTATGCGATTATGTCGATTTTATTTCCTGAGGAACTTAAATGTAGCAACTTACGTGTTGATAAGCATGTCTTGTATATATGCTATTAAAATAAGAATCCCGTGTGGTTAGAATTTCTTAGTGTAAAGCAACTGCATTCGCTCCGTTCCCCATCGGGCAATGTTGACACCTTATTATACTTCAGGATATGTTGACGTAGGTTTCCAACAAACCCAGTTCCATATTTTCATGTTTATTCAGTGCCTTCATTTCAGAAATGGGTGAATGCATAGTTAAGAGAAGACAGTCTTGGAGAAATATGACATAAAATCTGTACTTGAAGAGGTTGTAAACTAACAGATGTGTTGGAAACGTGCTCCAAACACCTACAATGTACCTGCACGTACACTACGAAGACATAAAATAAATCGTTATGCTACTGCTCCCAGTTTTTTTAAAGGAGAACGTCCAGCATTTAGCAACGAGCTCAAAGGTATGCTGGTCATCCATTTAGAAGATCTTAAAATTCGTTGTTTTGGTTTGAACTTGGTGGAACTTCAAAACCGACATTCGATATAGCAGAGTGTAACCATTTAATACGTCGTTTTAACATAACAAAAAGGACGCCAGCATGATACTGGGTTTACGAATTTTTGAAAATAAACCTTTCTATAACGGTTTCAGAAACCATTTCACCAGCCAAGGGTCAAGCATTTAATAATTTAAAATTCAATCAGTCTTTTCAACGATGACAATGGTTATTGGCAGCAATAATCTGCTACCAAGCCAAATTTGGAATCTGGGTGAAAATAGCTATTCCACTGTGCACAACAAGAGTGCTATAATACTTGCAGCAAAGGATCGCAGGAAGGTTTATATATTGTCAAGTGTAGAGAGGGGCAATCATTTCACGGTAATATCTACGATGAATGCAATTTGAACATTTGTTTATCCCGCTATTATCTATCTAAGAAATTTGTAAAGCAAGGTATCCTAGATCATGCTCCAACAGGTTGTGTGTGATAGTGATAGTTTGTTTGTTTTCCAAACTTCGTAATAACCAAAGCGCAACGTTATTAAGAACCAAAGCCCACTGTGTTAAAATGTTTTAATGCTTGATAAGGACTGTTAGATGAGGCCTAAATATGCAGAGTTTAAACGTATTCAACAATTTTAATCATTTTTTGAAAGAAAATATTTTGCGGTTTAATATTCATATAATAATGAGATTTGGCTAGATTTTAATAACCTAGAAATCCTTAGTACCATAAAAATATAAAATTAATAATAGATTCTGCTTGTTATAAAAATGACCATGATTGTAAATTTTAGGGACGACAAAATCAAAGCTTGTGAGAAATAACTTACAGATAAAAGTATTGAACAGACCAATAAAGAATGGTGTATTAAAGGACTTCTTAAGCATTCTTACCAATCTCAACTGCCTATTGTTTTAAGTGACAAGAAAAGGCTTTGTAAGATAAAACGCCAATTATAAACATCAAGTTATTAATAAATACGAAACAGAGATAATTGTTTTTAGTTCATAATTTATGGTAACTTTTGGTATACAAATTATTTTGTTTCTTAAATTTCATAAATGAGAAAGTCTGAAACAATATAAACCAATTTATACTTTTGATGTCGCTCTACAATGAGTCGTAGCAACTTTTAACAAAAACTTTTGCATAAGGACCGAAAAGTAAACCTATAATGTCAAAGCGGTGATACAAATTTATTTAAATTCTATTATTCTTTGAGCAAGTCGGGATTAAAATATCATCTAATTGGAATGTGAAGGAAAATATTATGTGGAATTTAGTTCTAATCTTTGCAGTGACCATATAAGGGTCAGAATCGTCTATAGCAGCATTTGTCTAATAAAGAGTATCTTATATACGTATATCCTAACCCCACCTGAGTGGCTGTCCCAACATTCTACCCCTGGTCTGGGTGACTATACTCTCGTCAGAATCCACGAAGTGATTTCTGATGGGTGATCTTTGTCTGCCGAATGCGCTAATTGGCTCCCAACGGGCAAACATTGCCAGAGCTCGCTTGCCATGGACAGGTTGCGGAATGATGTACTCGTAATTTCCGTCTGAAACAAAGAGAAAATGTATTGTATAAAAACATCATTTCAGAAAAATATGCTCGATCACAGTTAGACAATATTTGATTTTTTTGTAACAATATTAACAGAGCGTCTAGTTTACAAGTGCAGCAATTCTAATCCTTAAGTGCTGATGAATCATATGCATAGTGAGTCAAAACAATTACACTCAAAAAATCACTACTTGCCTCGAGTTAAAATATAAACACAGATTATATTGTGTGGAGCAGCCAAATGGAATAAATTCAGTACCACAATTATTGTACATAATTATAAAAAATCCCGTAAAACAGGTAAATTTTGATTGAGAAAACTACATTGTGCAACGTAATAGCTTCCCCCCTACATTCGTTTCCCTTCTAGTGACAGTTGCACCCTAAAATTGTAGTGAATTTGCTTTAAAACATTCACTAATGAGGAGATCACGAATTTTGTATTTTGCAAAATTTCTTCAAATGAGCACGAACTAGGACCCCTAGAACCCATATCCGGGGTCAGTTTCAATTTATATATATATATATATATATATATATATATATATATATATATATATATATATATATATATATATATATATATATATATATATAGTGTGAAAGACACTTATGGAATAAAATTCATTATTCAACAAAAAATAGTTTTTGTGGAAAACGCTGAGACACGTGAAGTTTAATTTAGCTAAAAAAATTAAACTCCCACCATTTTACCCCCACCACTTTATCCTTTTTTTTTAAATAGCAACCGTACATTTTTTCATCACAATTCGCTGGATCACATTTTTCTGAATGCGGAGATACCCCATATGTATGGTCTAATATTACAGTTTTCAATACAGGGTGGAAATTTAATACCGGAATATTAAAACTAAACAGTTTACCCTGAAATTCAAATTTCGAAAATAAACTTAATAAAAACGTCCCTTTCTTATAATAATTGTTCAAAATGTTCTACATTCACTTGAACACAACGAGATAGTCTGCTCTGGAATTAATCACTGACCCTTATCTTAAATTTCTTATCTTGTCTTTTATCTAAAACGTACTTGGTATCATTAATCGTTTCTTATTAACTACCAATTTTTGCAGTGTGAAAGGTGAAATTTAACAGTTCTGTTTTATTTTGTGGTGTATTGTGGTGAACGCTCGGTCTCCTAATAAATTAGTCGTAATTTTGTTCCGATAATTTCAATTAATTTTTGGTCTAATAATGCGATACTTAACTGAAACTCTGCGAACAGAAATATTAATGATGATTGGGTATGGTGATATGTGTAGAACACAGGCACAAGTTGTTAACCTGTTTAATAAAAAACATCCAGATTTACCCTCCACTAGCCCAGGGAACTGTGTCTAAGATACATTCAAAGTTTCGTGATTATGGACACGTTAAACCACTGCCTAGGATACCCAAGTTTTTTTAAGAAGATGCAAAAGTCAACATTTTATTGGCTTTTCAAGAAGAACCAACAACTTCTACCCTTCAAGTTGCACGTGAAAATGATGTTAGTCAATCAACAGTTTTAAGGTGTCTCAAAAACGAAAAAATGTATCCCCATAAACTACAGCACGTTCAAGAGTTGATTGACGGTGATTCTGATAGCAGACTGCAATTTTGTGAACAACTACTGGACATGTTACATAGAAATGTTATTTCTTCTGCTGACGTTCGGTATTCCGATGAAGCAACATTTCTTTCCAATGGCGATGTAAACAGGCAAAATTGCAGATACTGGGCTGCCAAAAAACCCCACTGTATGCGACAAACACACACTCAGCGTCCTCGTAAGTTGAACGTTTGGGCTGGTATCATTGGTGATCACGTATTTGAATCTATTTTTATAGAAAATCTAAACGGTCCCAGATATTTAGACCAGCTAAGAGAACAGGTTGTGCCCATGTTATCAGAATTATATCCAAATGTAATGGAACCTAATATTCCCCATGAAAGGATATGGTTTCAATAAGAGGGTGCACCGCCCTACTTTGCTTTTCAAGTACGGTATTTACACGAAGTCTTTCCACACAGATGGATTGGACGCAGGGGTTTCGTAGAAGGGCCCGCTAGCTCACCAGATCTTACACCTCTTCATTTATTTTTATGCAGATACCTTAAAAACAGTGTGTATAAAACGCAACCTGCTGATTTGGATGATTTGAAAATGAAAGTAACAACGGAGATTAGGAATGTAACGCCTGACGTGTTGAACAGAGTTAGGGAAGAATTCCAGAGCAGATTATTTCGTTGTGTGCAAGTGAATGGAGAACATTTTGAACATTTATTATAAGAAAGGGACGTTTTTATTAAGTTTATTTTTGAAATTTGAATTTCAGGGTAAACTGTTTAGTTTTAATATTCCGGTATTAAATTTCCACCCTGTATTGAAAACTGTAATATTAGATCATACATATGGGGTATCTCCGCATTCACAAAAATGTCATCCATTGAACTGTGATGAAAAAATGTATGGTTGCTTTTAAAAAAATTGATAAAGTGGTGGGAGTTTAATTTTTTTAAATATGATTATAAGATAATGTCCGACAAATTAAACTATACGTGTCTCAGCGTTTTCCACAAAAACTATTTTTTGCTGAATAATGAATTTTATTCCATAAGTGTGTTTCATACTATATATATATATATATATATATATATATATATATATATATATATATATATATATATATATATATATATATATATATATGTATAACACCTACTGCCAAACTTGTTACAGTTATCATACAGTGTGATGGTTTAACAAGCCTTTAAAATAAATATTGCGTTTTATCTGAAATCTCCGAAAAAAGGAATGTTTCGCAAAGTCGACTATTGAAATTAAAGGCAGCAACACTTGCAAACGTCAAATTAGTTTAATGACAAACAATAACATTCAACTTGAGTTGCTACTCACGATAATATACATGTCAAACTCGCTGAAACAAATTGTGGCAGAATACTTATTGAGGAATAAACAAAAACATAAACATTACTTATAAAAGATGTCCAAAGACATGTCCGTCAACTTAAATACATTTATCTATACGTTTTACAAAGTTGCCATAACTTGAACTTAATTGTGGGTGGTGTTGTTAAAGACGTTTCTAATATTTTCTTCAAGTTGCTCCAAGTTTTGAGCGAACTGACTGTAACACCTATCTTTCACATACTCCCATATGAAAAAGTCTGGAAATGTGAGTTCAAGGGATCAAGGCGGCCAAGCTGTAGGACCTTCTCTCCCTATCGAACGATTTACAAAGGTGGCATTCAGTGAGTCTCTGGTTACTGCACCATCCTGCTGAAAATAGATTGTCTCCAACAAATTATCCTGTTGAAGTTGGGGGTAAAAGAAGTTTTCTAACACGTCTAGATATTATGGAGCATTTACAATAGGATGGTTGAAAAAATTGACCGTGTAATTTTTGTTTTGATACCCACACACCAAACTGTAACTTCGGAAAGGATCTGACGTACTGTGCAAAAGTTCTGGGATTTTCGGATATCCCATTTCTACTATTATGCGTATTTACCTTACCATTTAAGTGAAATGATGCTTCGTCGGACATAATTATTAGATTATCGAGAAAATGCATGTCTCTTCTAAGTAAATTACGAATTATTGTACAAAACTGTAATCGCTTAGGAAAAACAGTTTCCGTTAATTCTTGATGGGTCTGAATTTTATAAGCATTCAATTTCAGTACTCTTTCCATAACAATATGAACAGTAGTTTTCGGAATACCTGTTGCCCTATTAAGTCTGTTTTCACCATTTAAAGTTCTTTTTTTACGCTGTATACAACCCGAGTTCCAAAAGTTTGTATACCATATTTTAATTGAATTCTTTGTTGGAGTTCCTTGTTAAACATAATTCTAAATATTCTTTGAGTTGTTGCATAAGATTTAGTTTCAGCATAAAAGATTACACACTTAGTTTTTCACTTAAAGTAAACATTCTTCTTACAATAGTTCACGTATCTGTGTTGCAATTAAACTAATTTGACGTTTGCAAGTGTTGCTGTCTTTAAATTCCAAAGTCGACTTTGCGAAACATTCCTTTTTTCGTAGATTTCAGATAATATTTATTTTAAAGGCTTGTAAAACTCTGTTCTTCAAATAACATTTTAAAAGTGTTCCTATTCTGCACCTCATTCCACAATATTCCAATTTAGCAGTATAGATCTGGTGGTTTACTGTAGTAAAGGTTTTGCTAAGATTACAGCAAGATAGTTCGGCATTTACTTTGTTGTCAACTGCTTCTAAGATATAGTCAACTATATATGTCATTGCCGTAGTTGCTGATCTATCTGTTCTGAATCCATGCTGGGAATGCTTTAAGATTTCCTGCCTATGAAAGTAGCTTGCTAATGCCTCTTTAAAATGTTATAGATTATAGGGAGAATGCAAGTTGGCTTATAATTGTTGTCGTCGTTCGTAACGCCATTTTTTAAAAGATGAATTATTTTTGAAATTTTTAATAGTTGTGGAAATATGTATACCCTGTGCAAAGCACATGTTGAGCATTTTGATTAGTGGGTCTGCAATCACATGCATAATCCTTTTTTTAATCTGATGTTTCTTCCAAATATGTCACAAGCTGACTTATATATCCTCAACACCACTTATATAGAGCTTCACGTGGGGATGTATCCTCGAGGAACATTGACACAATGTTCCGTAGTCTGATATATTTTATATGGGAATAGCACTTTTCTGGCGTGTCTTCTACTGGCACTAAAGTATTTCACCATTTATAAGCTCTTAAAAACACTATACAATAAATCAAACTGCAAATATACCTAAATTGTATTTTTTTTCATTCATTTAATTTTCATTTTGACAACGGTAAACGGTCACATGTTTCTCTAAATCTTTCTACGAGCCCTAACAACTATATGTTGGGACAAGCTAATATTTCGGAAATAATACAACGGCTTTTCCAAACGACTGAATTATTTAGTTGTTACTTTTAAATACAAACATAACAATATATCCTAGACCATTTAAAAATGTTTCTATGATTTGGTAAAGCAATTGACATTAGCAGTGGAGTACTTTGTTACTTAAGTCTCAAATTGATAACTAAATGTTGGGACAACTTGAGAATAAAGCTAAATTTAATATGGGGTCACATCACCCTTAGCTTTAACAACTGCTTGGACTCTTGCAGGCATTGTATTGACCAAAGATAAACACATTTCAACAGAAAAATTGTCCCAGATTTCTTGTAGTTTTGTCCGTAAATCCGATATTGTGCGTTGAGGGTGGTTTCATAAATACTGCTTCATTTTATGCCATACGGTTTCTATCACATTTAAATCCGGACTGCTGGCTGGATGAGATAAAACCTTTACATTATTGTCACCAAACCACTTTTTGGTTGAATTTGCCGAATGGCATGATGCACCATCTTGTTGAAATATGAAATCATTGTCGGAAAACAATTTTTGAATACTAGGCAAAAGTGTGGTTTGAAGTATCTCTTGATATTTTTGGGCATTTACAGTGCCCTCTATACATTTTAAAAAACCAAAATCCCTTGCCGACATGCAGCCCCACACCATAATTCCCTTTGGGAACTTAACAACTCTTTTCAGGCAATCTTTATGGAAGGCTTCTGTTTTATTCCCCATTACTCGTTTACGGTGGTCTCCAACGCAAACATCAGATTAAGCCTCATCACTAAATACTATTTTATTACACTCATTTTCTCTCCAGAGTAGTTTAGATCTTGCCCAATTATATCGGTTTTTCTTCTGAACTTCTGTTAACAGCGGCTTTTCTTTTGCCTAAATAAGACATTTTATGAGACTTTTGATACTGTATGAACCATTCAAAAGTAAACTTACCTTGTAAAATCCCAGACCGCATTTACGCATGTATTTTCGACAACATTCTCTAGATATATTTAATCCAGTTACCGTGTTCCATTTAGCAGTTATTTCTCGAAAGGTGCTTCTTTTTGACGACTTGCATATTTTGACCAAATTTCGAAAATCTCTTTCAGAAACGAGTTGCGGTCTTCCCGAACTTCTGCCCCGAACATCTACATTAGCAGTCTCACTTAATTTTTTTATTATATTGCACACTGTAGATTTTGATATAGTTAAATCACTAGCAATTTTACGCATTGTTTTACCCTTGTGGTATTGATGAATAATAATTTCACGTAATTTCTGGTTCGTAGCCTTTCCACGACCCATTATTTTAATTAAATTAACAATAAAGTATATTAACAATTACTAACATCACTACTTGACGTTTTACATTAATGGCCAACTGCCCATGGACAAATAAAATAATTTTGGCGTTTATACCAACGCCGCCTATAACTAATTTAAACATTTTAAGTACAAGATTTGTGCTTGTCCCAACTTTTAGTTGTCAGCAAGTTTGACCTTCCAAAGACAAATTACGCTATTATTAATAGAGATTACTTTACCAGGACATGAAAAGGTTTTTTATTAATATGGAATTTACTGTTATGTTTGTATTTAAAAGTAAAAATTAATAATTCTGTCGTTTGGAAAAACCGTTGTATTATTTCCGAAATGTTAGCTTGTCCCAACATATAGTTGTTAGGGCTCGTATACCTATACCTTTATTAAAATTTGTTAACACAATAGCTATTTTTTTGTGATAAAAGCAAACATTGAATAAAGATCCGCTACCATATCGCACTTGCTGCATCAGAATACGTAAGAGATTCCCACCTAGGCGATAAATGGCTCTGTTTCGATTGTATTTTCAACTTAGTTATGAAAAATTACGTAGGCGATTGACCACAGTCGCGAAGTAGGCCAACGTTAAACAAACAAGAATATAATACAATTTGCTGGTACAACTTGAATTTCAATAAATTTTATAGAGATGGGATTTGAAAAATAAATCCACCATTATATATGTATTGTTTACAACGCTGTACCTTCGCTTTCTGTGCCATTTATTTTGTTTTTCCATGGACAGACAATTTTTCCGTGTTTGCTGATGCACGCATTTCATTATCTACAAGGGACACGGGACAAATAAATTCGTACGAAAGGTTTTCCCTGTTGCTACATGGAAATCTTATAACCAATTGTGTGACCAGTTGTGACTTTGCCCTTTATTTGATTTTGTCTGTGAAATATATGTAAACGTATGTTTACAATAAAAAATCAATGTTTACAGAAAAACGGAAGAGAGCATACTCAAAATTAAATTTTACTTTGGCCATTTTTTCGCAGCTCAATATACAGGTTGGACCAAATGTGGTGAATAACCTCATTTTCTTAGTTGCTAGTTGTAAATTTAAATAAGTCCGAACACAGCAACTTATTAAATGTTAATCGTGTAATTTAACTGAGAAACGTTGAATTTTATCGACTGTGGAGTCCTGTAGGATAGTCTGGTCTCATGGAACAGCTCTCCGAGAATGCCTTCTGCACCCAGGCGTATGCTGATGTTGGGCTGGTCTTAGTCACCAGCAAATTCCTCAGCGTCGTCTTGGCATGCATACAAACAGCCTGTAGCATAATTGAAAGGTAGTGTGGTGAGCTGGGACTCTCTGTAAACCCGGCAAGGACGGAGATGATCCTGTTCACCAAGAAGAGGAATCTGAAAGGGGTTCAGGGCGCCGGTTGGACAACCTTTATCTTTAGTGCGGGAGGTCAAATATCTGGGGGTAGTCCTGGACTCCAAACTATCATGAGAGTCGCAAATAGAACGAGTAGTGAGGAAGGGAGTAGCGACCCACTGGCAGCTGCGCCTGGACCTGGGGACTTACTCCTCGGATCCTTCATTGGATTTACACTGCGATCGTCAATCCGAGAGTAATTTATGGGGCGTTGCTCGTGTGGTGTAAACCAAATTGCTACCTGTGCAAATGTGTTGTGATGAAATCCGTTTTCTAAATAATCTAGTAACATTGTATTATAATGACAATAATAACACCACAGTAGAGAAACTTTACACTCAGAAGTCCTATACTTGTGCGGCCGGAGCTTACATACTCA
Source organism: Tillus elongatus (assembly GCA_964006375.1). NCBI lineage: Eukaryota > Metazoa > Arthropoda > Insecta > Coleoptera > Cleridae > Tillus > Tillus elongatus. The sequence continues at coordinate 292,829,640 of OZ023262.1, forward strand.
TATAGACAAGGAACACCACCCATCACCCATAACTCATCAGAAGCCGGCCTTTTCACTTTCGAGTGAAAAAGACTGTATGAACACGAGACTCGAACCCGCGACCTCCTAGTCTGATTCTCGAGGTTACTCGCCTCGTGAACTGAGCCTCTGAAATTCAAAGATATTGAAAGAACACATTCTTTCAAATCAACGTTTTTGTTTCCCGTCCAGTGCGCATGACGCGAAATTACGTCTTGCGTGCTGCGCCACGGACGCTCATGACGCGATTTCGAGTCATTACAGCGGGCATGCACATACAGTTTTCAGTATGTAAACCGCCGTTGTACGCGTGTAATGTATTGTGAGCCTGTTCAACACACATCCAGGTATCGTTAATTTGTGCTGGTTTGATATCACAATGGATTCAACTGGGGCAGGGCCATCCGAAGTAAAACGACCAAAAATAACAAAAAATAACTTCGTGAACCACTTTCTGACGCTGAGATAGGAACAAAATTTAACTTCTACAACAGTTATTCTTTGGCTCGCCAACTATTAGAAAGAGTGACCTACTGCACCGGAACGTTACGGCTTGACTGAAAAACACAATCCTCTTGAGGTAAAAAATGCAAATCTGAAGGTGGGCAACAATACTGCACGCTATTCCAATGATGTAATGGTCATAAAGTGGCGTGACATGCGCGATGCATCGTACATTTCCACTGAATTTTCTAATGATTTCGTCCAATACAGAAACAAACGGGACCAAGAAAAGCAGAAACCGGAAGCTATATATATGTATAATAAAAACATGGGTGGCGTTGACAAGCAGGATCAAATGTTGTCTTTATACTCATGCTGTAGGCAATCGCTTTGATGGTACAAAAAAATTAACACTCACGTTCTGCAATTGCTGCTTTTGAACTCATATTTTTTGTATAAGAAATATGAAAGAAGTCGAGTTTCGTTGTATGGTTTCCGACTGCCAGTGATTGAAGTACCCCCAAAGAAAGTTGCACCAGTGAGACCTATTTCATTCCAGCACAGGGCAGAAAAAAATCCTATAACGCCGAATTCCAAACATCGACCGCGCAGAAGATGGCAAAATTGTTATAAAAATAAAGTGCGAAAAGACACAATTTACTTTTGCCCAGCATGCTCTTCGAAGCCATCTTTGTGTTTGAATGGAAACTGTTTCGACGAATGGCATGCGGACCTGTAATAAATAAGTTACCTTATTTTATTTAATTTTGTTTATTTTGTGCGCCAAAGAAAGCTTGTTATTTTTATTTACACATGTTTTTGTTCGTTTTCTTACATTTATAAGAAAAACAATTTTATTGAGTTATTATTCATGTTTTCTTATTTTGCATATTCTATTTGGATTTTTTTGTGTATTGAAGTAATAAAATTATTTTTTTCATTTACATGTGATATTTTGTATTTGTTTTGTAATCAATATAATTACTTTTGAAGCAACACACACATGACGCGAAATTGAGTCATGAGCATTTCACGAAAAGTTCATTGCGTAATGCTCGTGACGCGATTTTGCATCATCACGTGTTCTAGTATATTTCGCACTTGTTTGGCCAAATACACTTTGTGGTGCTATGTGGTAATTCTGAAAAGACACCTGAGGAAAAATCAACCCTTAGCCCGGGGTGTGTTCCTACAAACACGCGTGAGCAGTGAACGGGTTAAGACAACTCTGTAAACTCTGTTTTTCAAATTAAACCAACCGAATATTACTATTATTATTTACTCTTTATTCAGGATATCTAATTACATGGCAATGAATACGTCATAATACAAAGTACAAAGTCAGCAAAAATCCCTGATACACGTTTGCTCAATGATACTAAAACTTATTTACAGTTCAAGAATTCATAAATACACATAGATATATTATTAACACATTATGTTATATACACCTATGGTACCTATATTCACATAAAAAACCTATTTTTTACAATAAGTATGTATGTGGTATGTGTAATGATATTATAAACATTTTGTAGTAGGTATTATAACAGAAAATACATTAATCTAAAAAGATTGCCCTGTAGATACGAAGCCGGTTAATAATGAGTAATGAAATTTATAGCTCAAAAATTACTATTCACGTGAAAGTGGGTAATGTATGCATTTATCTGCATGAATCGTCTGACTGATGTTCTCGCTGAAAGAGCATCCACAAAGAATAATATTTTTCATCCATGAGTGTAGAAGCTACTGCTTTTTATAGTGTTACCTTCTAAAACATTTCCAGGAGCGCAAAACAGATAATGGCACTTTACTAAAGTTAAAATCTTCAGGTTGGTGTAAGGCATATCTTTAAAAAAATCTGGACGCAGCAAGTGTGTTATGGTAGTGAATTTTCATAAAAAGATTTTTAATTGCAGATATGTTTTTTTTAAATCAAAGCAGGCATCAAATTTGGCTAAATATTTTTTACACAAAATTCTGCTAGAAACATACATAAAGTTAATTATATACCTAATCTGTAATTAAAATTGAAAATAAAATTATTTGTTTGCACGAAAATCCATTAAAACCTTATTTTCGACGAATTTCATTAGAAAAATGTTCCATCAATTGAATAATTTTTCATACCCAATTTCTAAAATGTTTCTTCAAAGAAAATTCACTAAATTCATTTATAAGAAAATTCACTATTAAAATCACATCTTGTACAAGAAAATTAGCTAATATAAATAAATTAAATCACTTATATAGTAGGAACAACGTACCATATTTTATCAAAATAACTTGTTTAAAGATGTACAAAAATTTTCCGAAAATAAACTTAAAACGTTTTCGAGAAAACTCGTTTCCTAGCTGACGAACCTTAGGTCAAATTGCGTTATTGAATTTTAAAGCATTTAATGAAAATTCGATACCAAAACGCACTTACTGCGTCTCGATTTTTTTTTACAAACATGGACCACATTTCGATGAAAATGCAAAAATGCAATAAGGAATGTTCAAAAAAAAATTGTAGGTATCACTAACGACTTATGGGCCATCATGGGATTGTCAAAATAATTTTATAAGATGCAGCTCAGACACCCTATAGGAAATGTATACAATTTTTTTCTCATATCTTGCATAATAACAATTATATTGAGCTTTACCGTAGAAATGCGTCACCCTGTATATATATAAACAGAAAGTAAACCCGGATATGGATTCTAGGGGGCCTAGTTTGCGCTCATTTGAAGAAATCTTTTTAGAATCTAAAAGCCCTGGTCTTTTCGTTAATGAATTTTTTCTACGAAAATTAGCTAAAAATTATAGACCGTTAAACCATAAACTTAACTAAAACTACTGCCAAAGCATCAGAGAAAGGGTCTATTTGAAATTAATTGTCTGGAAATATTTTAGTAAAATGAAGGGCAATGATGGTTGAAGCTGAAACTTGAAGGTCTGCAAAACACTCTTTACACAATCCGTATTTGTTTCAGGTTCTTTGCCTAAATGTTGACAATTTTGACGTTTCAAATCGTGACTTTTTACGTTTTGAGAAAAACCCTTTTTTTTCTTTAAACTTACAGACCTAAATTTTGGTAAATTGTTCACCGTTTATATATATATATATATATATATATATATATATATATATATATATATATATATATATATATATATATATATATATATATATATATATATATTTATATATAATTGAAACTGACCCTGGATAGCGGTTCTAGGGGACCTAGTTCGCGCTCATTTGAATACTTTTTTTCTAAATTCAAAAGTCGGGATCATCTTGTGAGTGATTTTTTTTTTAGAAAATTCCCTACATTCCCGAAATTTCCCTAATTTGTGAAGCCACGGGAAAAGTGTATTAAATATGGAACGGTTTCACTAAGTTAGGGCAAGAACAAACAACCAGATATGCTATTTAAATTGAATTAAGTCTTAAAACTTGCATCTCCTTTTTATCAAATTATTTTTTATACAAAAACTCGCTAAAAATTCATCGGAATAACAACAATCAGATTAGATAACTGTAAAGTGAAATGAGACTGAAAAAAATATGATAAAAAGTAAAGTCACTAAGTAGGATTCGAACTCGTCATGTGGGAGTCTATTATATGATGTACAGGAACCTAGCCCACTGAGCTACTCACTACATGCATTTACTAGCAGCTATATGCCATTGTTCAAGGTTTTACAATTTACACAAAACCATTTTGGTTTACAATGGGCTTTTTGCTCATATTTGAACGAATTGAAGGAAAATAACGACTTAGCCACATATCTAGGAGCTTGTTTGAATCAGATTTAGTTAATTAAAAATTAATTTACCTCTAACTTATTTGTCTTTTAAGATACACATCTGAATTTAGGTACAAAGGATACCCTTTATAACAGAAACCAGCGTACCAAATTTGGTTGTCCTCACTTTGTTATTTCCAGAGATACAATTTTTTTTACAGAAAATTTTCTGGAAAAACCTGGGCCAATTTTCGTGACTAACGAACTTGTACAAGCCACTTGCAAAAGAAAGGTAGGTGCCAAATTTGATCAAAATCTGATTATTATTTTGAGTTATCGGTGTGATATATATATATATATATATATATATATATATATATATATATATATATATATATATATATATATATATATATATATATATATATATATATACAGTGTGTCCCAAACTGGATGGGAATGTATTGCTATCTCCGTTATTATTAGAGATAGGAAGACGGTTAAATTAATATTTTATAGAATTTCAAGCTCGTTCCAAATATGACTCGTATTTTGCCCTGCCTCTTTTCGTTTTCGAGTTATTTTGAAAAAAAAACAAAATTTGTCGTTTTCTTTTTTCTTTAATCTAAGTAGGCGTTGATCTGACATGTCTAAGACTTGCACATTATCAGGACACTTTTTACAGAGTAATCTTTTTGTGCTGTTCTCAACTCTGGACTGTCATTTGTTTTTGCGCTACAGGTATCAACGTTTGTTTTTATTATGGCAGCCATACTGGATTTTTTTTTCGTGTGATAGCCTGTGAAAAGAGCAATGATGTACAAAATGCTTAAGAAATCTTGTAATTGCACTGACAATTTTGAGAAAAGCCGTTTTGAGAATAGTAGGCTATGAAATACAATACCAGAAAACGAATGACAAAAAAAGTGTTCAAAAAGCAGTAGGCCATGAAGTCTAACAATAGACTTCTAGTTCTAACATAATTTTCGTAATGATTCACGATAAAAAAATATTGTGATTTAATTTACAATACTTAATTACGTAATAATGCTAGGTAATATTATGTGAAACAGTTTAATAATGAAACCCGGCAATAACAAATAGAAACTTAAACGCCACAAAACAACACAATTAGAAACGGAACTCAACAAATAATAAAATAAAATTTTAAAAATACACTAAATAGAAAATTGTTCAATATGGCCTCCGTTTTGTTTAATGCACTTTATACACCTTTTTGAAATATGCCTGCAAACTCTGGTGAGGGTGTTTTGGTTAATATGATTTATAGCTTCCGTGATTCTGTTTCGTAATTCATTAATATTTCGTGGTGGATCGAATTTATACACATTCTTCAGAGTACCCCCAAAAATTAAAATCCACGGGTGTTATATCAGGACCTCGAGCTCACCAATGAACCGGCCCATTGTTACAAATGACACGATTATTAAAATTTTGGTACAAAAATTCTTTGACGATCCTAGCATTGTGAGCTGGACCAACTTGTTGGTACCAACTCTCGTCTAAATTATCATGAACTCTTCCAATTGTTGGTAAGATATCATTTCTCAATAGATTAAGATACCTTTCCCCAGTTAAATTATTTTCAAAAAAGAACGGACCAACAATAAAGTTACCTTAAATTTTTTTAAATTAACTGTCTAATCTACAAATAAAAATAACAGTTTTTTACTTAATAAGCCGCACCAAACATTAATACCAAATCTGTCTCGCAATCGTCTTTCTTCCTTTACATGGGGATTTTCATTTGCCCAATAATGCCTATTATGGCGATTATACACACCACAATTTTTAAATCTGGATTCACCAGGCCATATTATTTTCAAATGAAAATTTTCATCTTGCTGACATTCTCCTTGATACCATCTGCAGAATTGAAGTCACTTAGGGTAATCGTCAACATTTAAGCCTTGTACGATTGTAGGTTTGTATGGATGGTAATGACTTTGTTTTAATACACGGTGTACCGTATATTTGGAATGTCAATTTGTTCACCATAAATCCGAACAGATTGCGAAAGGTTTTCTTTTGAAACCTGTAAGACGGCATTATTTCTTTCTTCACTTCTAAGTATTGGTAGTTTCTTTGCGTGGAAGCTACCGTCGTTCAATAGATTGGTCACTATCCTGCGAAATATTTTGGTGTTTGGTTGTCCTCTTTCTGGGTAGTTGTTTTGATATGATTTTGCATCTGCGCCAGTACTTCGGTTAGAACGAATATAACATTCCAACATGTCCAAATATTCTTCATTACTGAACATATTGTTGAATAATATTTAAAATAAACAGGAAACAAACTATTTAGAACAAAATTTGAAGCAACGTATTAAATACACCTGAAATTGTTCAGATAATTAAGAATGGCAGTATTCTTAATTGTCGCGATAGTGGTATATCCATAGCAACCTTTCTTATGTTGTGTTTCAGTTGACTTACGTTTAAAAATCAAACAATTTTCAAAGTCGTCTTCGTAAATCATTAATCTGCTTGTTATTGAGTTTTGTCAGTAAATTTAGTTATTTACTAGCTTTACCTATTTAATTAAATTATAACAATTTTTTAGGATAATGCTGTAATATAAAATATCATTTGTAATAATGGGCCGATTCATTGGTATGCTCTAAGTGCCTATTTTTTTATCGTGAATCATTACGTAAAATTATGTTAAAAGTAGAAGTCTATTGTTAGACTCCGTGGCCTACTGCTTTTTGAACACTTTTTTTTCATTTGTTTTCTGCTATTGGATTTCATAGCCTACTACGTTCAAAACGGTTTTTTCTCAAAATTGTCAGTGCAATTACAATATTTCTCAAGCATGTTGTACATCATTGGAAATCTCTTTTCACAGGCTATCACATGAGCAAGAAATCCAATATGGCTGCCATAATAAAAACAAACGTACCTGTAGCTCAAAAACAAATGACAATCCAAAGTTGAGAACAGCACAAAAAGAGTACTCTGTAAAAAGTGTGCAAGTCGTAGACATGTCAAATCAACGCCTACTTATATATTAAAGAAAAAAGAAATCGACAAATTTTGGTTTCTTCAAAATAACTCAAAAACGAAGAGAGGCAGGGCAAAATACAAGTCATATTTGGAACGAGCATGAAATTCTACATGACATTGATCATTTAACCGACTCCCTATCTCTAATAATAACGGAGATAGCAATACATTCCCATCCAGTTTGGGACACACTTTTGTATATATATATATATATATATATATATATATATATATATATATATATATATATATATATATATATATATATATATATATATATACAGACCCTGGATATGGTTTTTAGGGGGTCTAGTTTGCGCTCATTTGAAGAAATTTTTTCAAAATTCAAAAGTCCGGATCTCCTTATTAGTGAATTATTTTTAAAAGAAAATTCGCTAAAAGTAACAGAATAGCAGAATAACTCTGAAAGTTCAAGTCGCGGAGAAAACAGTTCCAGACAAGGATTTTTCCTAACTATCTAATGGTGACGTGTAATTGATGGCGATGACTTCCGTGAAATTCCACTAGGGGTTGAAATATTAAATTGTTTTGTAATTAAGCGATCAACATCAAATTTGGTACACAGGTAGCAAGTAGCAGTTCACAACCTGATAGTCTGGATTATTTGTGAGTAAGATCGCTTCAGAAAAAAGGAAAGAAATATTCGGTTGATTCGGGAAACTGCCACTTTACTATTAAAGATCGAATAATATATCGTGTCAAAGGTTTATGGATACAGGAAAACGAATATTTTCTTTGTGGTCAAGTCGTGGATCCTAAATTCATTTCATGAGAATGTCTTTCTAAGGAGAGTAAATTATCTCAGCTATGTGGAAGTTATGACTCATTTGCGGCACTATTTTTTAAGTTAGATTAAAGGCACCTTGTAAAATTTTTGTGTTCCAACAAACTGAATAAATCCGTATGGATTAAGCAATGGCTGCAACCGGTATAAGCTGCAACTGAAATGTAACTTCCGAAAAAATAACTTCAATTCTAAGCGTTCAGAAGGAAATGCATTTCAACGTGAAGTTAATTGAAGAACATCTTGGTAATTCAACGAGCTAACAATCTCAGTAACTCGATTTAAAAAACACAGCGTCGAGAAATGAGTAAAATTATTTCAGTATTCATAACACCTTTTCTGAGTTTTTTTTTTTCCAAAGCGACAACATTTAAATCAAGTGTTGTTAAAAGTTTATTTGAAAGCTGTATAGTGAGACCTCGTCGTTCGTGGGGGTTGCGTTCCAGAAGAACCCCGTGAAAAGTAGAACTGCGATGGGCGGAAAATTAATTTAATTCCAATCAAATTATATGTGAAAAACTATTAAGAAACTTTATAGTTAGGTGTACTAAAACGAAAGAATAAGTATATTTTTTTATCAATGCTGTACTCTGTGTTAAATTGTCTTAAAAGCTTGTCGCGCGCGCGAAGTTCATATATTCATGTCATATGTATATATATATATATATATATATATATATATATATATATATATATATATATATATATATATAATATATATATATTTATATATTTATATATATATATATATATATATATATATATATATATATATATATATATATATATATATATATATATATATATATATATACATATATATGTATATCAACCACACCAATAATTAAAAAAATAATAGGCCAATTTTGATAAAATTTGGTGAGTGCCTTCCTGTTAAAAGTGGCTTGAAAAGGTTCGTTATCCAAATAAATACGACCAGTTTTTTTTTCGGAAAAATATTAAGTTTTCTTTCGTAAAACTTTTGTATGTCGCAAAAGAAGAACGTTATGGCAACGAAATTTGGTACGCTGTTTATATTATAAAAGGTATACCATATACCAAAATTTAAATCTCTCAGTTAAAAGGAAAAAAACTCGGGACGCAGCAAGTGCGTTATGGTAGTGAATTTTTATTAAATGCTTCAAATTTGAAACTCAATTTTCTATAAACTTAGAAAGTTTAATTTTGGTATGTAATAAGGTATTACCTAGGGAAAGATATCCACCAAATTTCATTAAAATAACTTTGTAATTTTCGGAGAAACAATTTTTTTTCCAAAGAAAATTTAAAATTTGAATAACTCAATTTTCTATAAACTTAGAAAGTTAAATTTTGGTACGTAGTAAGGTCTCTCCCACGGCAACATATATAGTAAATTTCATTAAAACAACTTTGTTATTTTCGGAGAAAAATTTTTTTTTAAAGAAAACTCAAAATTTTCCCGGAAAACCCCGTCCAATTTTCCTGGATAACGAACTCATCCAAGCCATTAATAAAAGAAAGGCACTTGCCGAGTTTCATTGAAATAGGGTAATTATTTTTTGAGTTATCAGACGGATACATATATATATATATATATATATATATATATATATATATATATATATATATATATATATATATATATATATATATATATATATATATATATATAAACATATAAAAATTGAAACTGACCCCGGATATGGGTTCTAGGGGTGCTAATTCTCGCTCATTTGAAAAAATTTTTTGCAAAGTCTCACCATCGATACCTCTCTATTAGTGAATTTTTTTAGATAAAAATGCACTAAAAGTTATAGGCATTTAAGGAGAAGAAAATTGGTGCCACTGGTGACCTGCGAACAGCACAAAACCAGGATATTTTGTGTGTATAACAAAACCTATTATATATTACAGACAAAGATTTGGTTCTTTGGCGTAAAAAGGTCAACAAATACCTGAAAAATTACTTCGGAAATTTTAAAGTTTTTCTTCTAAAAATGTGAAAATTGCGATTCAAAACGTCAAAATTGGCAACTTTTAGGTGAAGAACCTGAAGCGAATAAGGGTTATGTAGAGAAAATGTGGCAAAAAGTGTATTTTACAAAGCCTTAAGTTGCAGCTTCAACCGTTATTGACCTTCATTTTACTAAAATGTTAGAAAATTAATTCCAAATAGACCCTTTGATGACAGTTTTTTGGTAGTTTTAGTTATAGAGTTTATGATATAATACTCTATGAATTTCAGCGAATTGTGGTAGAAAAAAATCGGTAATGAATGATAATAATGAAATCCGGGATTAGTTTCAGTTTTTTCTGGTTACATATATACAGGGTGACGGATATCTACGGTAAAGCTGAATATATTCGTTTTTATACAAGATACAAAAAAAAAATTATACACGTTAATTATAGGGAGTCTTAAGTTGCATATTATAAAGTTATTTGGACAATTAAAGTGTGGCCCATAATATATTTTCTTTAAAAAAATCACCAATGAGGAGATCCCGACTTCTGAATTTTGAAAACATGTCTTCAAATGACGGCGAACTAGGCCCCCTAAAACCCATATCCAGGGTCAGTTTCATATGTTTATATATATATATATATATATATATATATATATATATATATATATATATATATATATATATATATATATATATATATATATATATATATATATATATATATATATCACACCGACAACTCAAAAAATAATGGACCGATTTTGACCAAATTTCCTGAGTAGCTTCCTTATCCAAGTCCGTTAGTCAAGAAAATCGACCAAGGTTTTCCCGTAAAATTTTGTGTTTTCTGAAAAAATGTGTATCCGGAAATAATAAAGTGAGGCCAACCAAATTTGTTACGCGTCTTTGCATTATAAAGGATGAACCACGAACCAAAACTTAGGTGAATAAGTTTAGAGTCAAAAATGTTATGGGCATTTAAAGGAAAAAAATTGAGGTTTTCCTCAAAACGTCAAAGACGCGATTTAATACGTCAAAATTGGCAATTATTTTTTGAGTTAATAATTGAAATTGACCACGGATATGGCCTCCAGAGGTCCTAGTTCGCGCTCATTTCAAATTTTTTTTTGCAAAGTCTCACCATCGATACCTCTCTACAGTGTGTCCCAAACTGGATGGGAATGTATTGCTATCTCCGTTATTTTTAGAGATAGGAAGACGATTAAATTAACAATGTTTTGTAGAATTTTATGCTCGTTCCAAATATGACTTGTATTTTGCCCTGTCTCTTTTCGTTTTCGAGTTATTTTGTAAAAAAAAATTTGTCAATTTTTTTTCTTCAATATCTAAGCAGGCGTTGATCTGGCATGTCTAAGACTTGCACATTATCGGGACACTTTTTACAGAGTCTTTTTGTGCTATTCTCAACTTTGGAATGTCATTTGTTTTTGAGCTACAGGTATCAACGTTTGTTTTTTGTATGGCAACCATATCGAATTTTTTGCTCATATTATAGCCTGTGAAAAGAGCTTTCCAATGATGTACAACATTCTTGAGAAATATTGTAACTGCGCTGACAATTTTTAGAAAAACCGTTTTGAGGATAGTAGGCTATGAAATCTAATACCAGAAAACAAATGACAAAAAAAGTGTTCAAAAAGCAGTAGGCCATGGAGTCATACAATAGACTTCTACTTTTAACATAATTTTCCGTAATAATTCACGATAAAAAAATATTATGAATTAATTTACAATACTTATTAATAATGCTAGGTAATATTATGTGAAACGGTTTAATAACGAAACCCGGCAATAACAAATAAAAACTTAAACTCCACAAAAGAACACAATTAGAAACGGAACTCAACAAATAATAAAATAGAAACAAATAAAAATAACAGTTTTTTACCTAATAAGCCGCACGAAACATTAATACAAAATCTGTCTTACAATCGTCTTTCTTCCTTTAGATGGGAATTTTCATTTGTCCAATAATGCCTGTTATGGCGATTATACGCACCACAATTTGTAAATCTGGATGCATTAGTCCATATTATTTCCAAATGAAAATTTTCATCTTGCTGACATTGTCCTTGATACCATCTGCAGAATTGAAGTCGCTTAGGGTAATCGTTAACATTTAAGCCTTCTACTATTTTAGGTTTGTATGGATGGTAATGACTTTGTTTTAATACACGGTGTACCGTCCTTTTTGAAACGTCAAATTGTTCACCATAAAACCGAACAGATTGCAGAGGGTTTTCGTTTGAAACCTGTAAGACGGCATTATTTCTATCTCCATTTCTACGCATTGGTAGTTTCTTTGCGTGCAAGCTACCGTCATTCAATAGATTGGTCACTATCCCGCGAAATATTTTGGTATTGTTGTTGTTGTCTTTCTGTGTAGTTGTTTTGTTATGAATTTGTGTTAAATACACCTCAAATTGTTCAGATAATTAAGAATGACAGAATTCTTAATTATCGCGATAGTGTTATATCCATAGTAACCTTTCTTCTGTTGTTTTTCAGTTGACTTACGTTTAAAAATCAAACAATTTTCAAAGATGTCTTCGTAAATCATTAATCTGATTGTTATTGTGTTTTGTCCGTAAATTTAGTTATTTACTAGGTTTACCTATTTACTTAATTTATAACAATTTTTTAGGATAATGTTGTAATGTAAAATATCATTTGTAATAATGAACCGATTCATTGGCGTGCCCAAAGTTCGCATTTTTTTGAATGTGAATTATTACGGAAAAGTATGTTAAAAGTAGAAGTCTGTTGTTACACTCCATGCCATACTGCTTTTTGAACACTTTTCTTTTTGTCATTTGTTTTCTGATATTGGATTGCATAGCCTACTCTCCTCAAAACGGTTTTTCTCAAAATTATCAGTGCAATTACAAGATTTCTCAAGCATGTTATACTTCATTAGAAAGCTCTTTTTACAAGTTATTACATGAGCAAAAAATCCAATATGACTGACATAATAAAAGCAAACGTTGAAACCTGTAGCTCAAAAATAAATGACAATCCAAAGTTGAGAATAGCACAAAAAGATTACTCTGTAAAAAGTGTCCTGATATTGTACAAGTCTTAGGCATGTCAGATCGACGCCTACTTAGATATTGAAAAGAAATCGACAAATTTTGGTTTTTTCAAAATAACTCGAAAACTAAAAGAGGCAGGGCAAAATACAAGTCATATTTGGAACGAGCATGAAATTCTACAAAAGATTGCTAATTTAACCGTATCCCTATCTATAATAATAACGGAGATAGCAATACATTCACATCCAGTTTGGGACACACTGTATAGTGATTTTTTTTTAATTCACTAATATAAATCCCACGTCGCCCCGCCACTTTATTTTAAAAATGTCAAAAAATACGCGACGAAAAAAATAACATGCCTTGCTCGGTTATTACTCTGCGTATGTCAAAGATACCAGTTAATTGGCGAAAATGTGATAAAAATCGCAAGTTCCCGACCAGCAGTGGTTCTTACGCTCACTAGCGGTGATTTTAGAAACTTGGAAATAATTTCCAACGATTTATCATGGCAACTTTCGTCACAAGAGTTTTTTCCTGAAGCCCTACAGTGAACCGCTCCTGAGTTATGACCATTCTTAGTTACCAACCCTGTAAACTTATTATCACTCACTGTTTGCCTCACTTTTGATAAAGACACTAACTGTTATATTGCTCCTACAGGGAACCATTAATTGATTACTGCAGCTATTATAAGTATTATTAGTGCCATTCATCACTGATAGGCTGAACACGCTGTCATTTACAAGTTGATGCCAGCGCTTAACTTCAACAGGAAAATGAATGACGTTCGGTAACTCTTTGTCGCAGTGCGTTCACCTGCCTACTCCTGTTACCACCCTATTCATTTCCATAGAAAGTAAAGCCATAAGTCATTACTCGAAGACGCAGACTGATAGATAGAACAAAAGGGCAAAGATCCTGGTATCAGAAATGTATTAATCAATACGGTTATTTGTATTGTATGATAATGTCTGCAAAAATTGAAAAATAGCTGAAAACTGAGAAGCTACCTCACATTAAGTCTATAAAGCCCCCTAATCAATTGTGTAGAGAATTCAGACAGAAATGAAAAGTGACTAGCCGAGGTTGCTTCAAAAAAAGCTATATAAATTCAATTTGTTGGCTATAAATACAAATAAATGTGTGTTTACCTTGAAAAGTTTTACACTTTAAAAGTCTTAAACTTCCACTTTTCATAAGAGCAAACAATAGCATTACGTTCCAAAGTTTAGGTTACACAAGTGCAGGAAATTTATGATAAAAAAGAAACCTGCTCCAGTGTTAAAGCTCCAGGTAAAGATAAATGATTTTATTCACCGAATTGTAGCTGCATCTTTATAAGAAAATACTCGGCCTATGTAGAGCTTTGTGAGATGTATTGCATAGTTTCCACCTTAGTGCGTAACCAGCTACTATGTTATCTTAACAGCCTAATGAAAGGCCACGTGTCACCATAATTAGAACCGCAGACCGGTTTCGCTCTAATTAGAGCTTGTCAGAACAATATACTAATTGCAGCAAGAACACACCTATAAAGTAATACAGCTATGGTAGCCAGCCTCCTAGAACATTGTGAGATGTACGACAGAGTCCCCATCACGGTGCGAAACCAGGTAGTATGTTGTCACGACAGCTCTAAATAACACAAAATTTTATAAAATAGAGACTGTGTACAACCAACTAACAATTTTGCAAATTGCCAGCCCTGGCCGAGTTCTTCACTAATATAGGAACAATGTATGTAAGGCTAGATGTGTTCTCACCATAATTAGAACCGCAAACCGGTTTCTCTTTAATTAGAGCTCGACAGTACGATATAATAATTACAGCCAGAACACACTTATAAACTAAAACAGCTATGGTAGCCAGCCTCCTAGAAGATTGAGATGTGCGACAGGGTCGCCATCTCGGTGCGGAGACAGATAATATGATGTCAAGACAGCTCCAAATAACACAAGATTTTATAAAATAGACTGTGTATAACCAACAATTTTGTAAATTGTCAGCCCTAATATAGAAACAATGTGTGTAAGGCTGGATGTATTCTCACCGTAATTAGAACCTCAAACCGGTTTAGCTCTAGTTAGAGCTCGTCAGTACGGTATAATAATTACAGCGAAAACACACCTATAAAGTAAAACGGCTATGGTAGCCAGCCTCCTATAATATTTTTAGATGTACGGCAGGGTCGCCGTCTCGGTGCGGAACCAGGTAGTAAAAATATTTTGGAGACTTTAGTTAATGCAATAACATTTGCCAAATTGAAGACAATGCATCCCTCTATTTTAGAAACAGGTGATTTATTGATAGAGCTTAATAAAATTCAAAGACATAAAGTCAATTTGCCATATAAGGTAAATATAGATAATATGGCCCTTTATGAAGAAATAATTACTATTAAAAGCTATTACAAAACAACTCAGTTAACATTTATTCTAGAGGTACCTTTAGTCGAGTCAGCATATTAGGATTGCTATCATTTATATGCCTTTCCCATTCGTAATAGTTTAACCCACACATTCATAACATCAATTCCCCATTTAAAATACCTTTCCTTGAATGATGAAAATTACAATCTCCATAATGGACCATGTCGAGAAGTCAGACCAACTGAATTCCTGTGTAAAGCTCAAACAATGAGAACTATAGTCAACTACAGATGCAGCAATGACCGTAAAATCATGACCATAGATGGTAGTTATCTGGTAAAAATAGAAGACTGTGAGGTAAAAATCAAAGGACAAACCGTAAGTTCTCATCAATCTGAAATTTAAAAACTTTTATATGTTCCGTTACTGGAACTTAAATTAAGTGAACTGTCCATGAACTCAAAACCTAACATTGTGCCTCTACACCTAGAATCTATAAATTTAGATGAATTGAATTTAGTGAAATCTTAGTTACAGCAACAGAAGTAGTTACTACAAACAATACGTGTCCCTGTAATTTATACAGCGATAAGTGTTTTTACTTTAACAGTTTGTGTTCTTTTGTCAAGAGTAGCATGTTTCTGTTTTTGTACATTTAAAAGCAGAAGAACCAGTTTAGCAGCCGAGTCAAAAATCATTAAGGAAATTAAGAAGGCCCATGAAGTTCCCCTGAATGACATCAACCTCAAGATTTAGGTACCCTAAATCTTATCTGGCAAGGGAGGAGTTACAGCACCCGGTATAATGGTGCATTGATATCACGCATTAGTGTAGAAATAGGAAGGAAGCAATCGTTCACCGCGGAAATACGAAAACCGCTGATAAATTACATTTTATATAATTATTAGTTTAAGTATTTTTATTGCATAATGGTAGTTAAGTATAATCAAGTTTATATATAGAAGTAAGATATAATATTATATCAGAATATATTACGAGTGTTTCAACACTAAACATCGTGTATTTCTTCTTTGTTTTCAATTATAATTAAACTTATCCAACCTCACGACATCTCTAAATAACACAAAATGTTATAAAATAGAGACTATGTACAACCAACTAGCAATTTTGTAAATTGTCAGCCCTGGCCCAATTCTTCCCTATTGTGCGACCTTGTTGTACATCCCACAATGTTCTAGAAGGCTGGCTACCATAGCCTAATCCCGCACCGAGAAGGCGACCCTGTTGTACATCACACAAGCTCTAATGAATAGAAAATGTTATACCTATAGACTGTATATACTGAGTCTGGCCACCTTTAGCAGATTTAATTTGGATCTAGTTTATATTATTGTTCGCTTTTTCTTCTACTGTAAATTTGAGATTTGCGTGTAAGTTATTATTAAATCTAAAAACTTATTTAATTGTGTAGTGCTACCATGAAAACATGCTAAAAAAAGTTCGGGACGCAACTAGTGCATTATAGTAGTGAATTTTTATAAGAATTGTACACTGTTAGTATGTTATTGTCTTAAAAGTAATTCTTTAAATCTAAATAGACCTTGGAGATCGATTTTAGAGATCCCAGTTAGCAACTACTTGAAGAAATGTCTGTTTCCTATGGAGCTAGAGAATTATAATTTGGTATAGACATATGTAAGTACTGCAAATCTCTTTAAAAAAATGTGTTACAAATTGCATTAAAGTTACAGAGGTTTTCCAAAAAAAAAAATTAATTGTTTACACAGGAAATGTACCTGCCAAAGTATAATTGTGGCAGGTATTTTTCCTTGTTAATTGCTTAGATGGATTTGTTTTAGTCAACCAGATCGAACTAGTTTTTGCAAACAAAACAACCAAAAAGGTATTTTAGATAGGTTTTACTATGGCTCAAGATTGAAGATTGTAGCTTAATGGGAAATTGAGTTATCGGGTGTAAAATCACAACGTACTTGCTTCACCCAGACCCTCTTCATCGCTTATTGACTGTTGCTGTATCCATACTTTTTTATATCATAAAATATTGTAGCTCTCTATGTGAGACTGACCAACAAGGCAACCTCAAATTCATTTTTGGAAAAATATTTTAAACAAATGAAGTGAGGTAACAATTTAAACATAAATTGAAAATCTTGGTTCGCAGCTTCGTCACGGGGGTTCTCCTCCCCCTTCTGCATGCCTACAACCACCCTCAATGCATAAACAAGAAAAATATAAACAAGAAAAATTTCTTCGGAACAACCCCCAAGAAAGTTGCGTACCTGCGGTGAATATGGGTTCTGGGCGAAGTAAACACGATTTTGAGGAAGTATAGCTGCAAAATGGGTAAAAGAAAGCTTATAGAGGTCCAACTGCTTTTTTCGAACTTTCCGTTCACATTTCCTTTTTATCTACTTCCCCGCCCAGCACCCCTATTCACTTCGGTTCCTGTAACTTTCTTAGCGGCCTTTTGCAAGAAATTTTTCTTGAGGAATGTGCATCCAGAAGGGGTTCTAACCATGTTTCTTTATTTTTTTTCTAAAAGTC
Source organism: Tillus elongatus (assembly GCA_964006375.1). NCBI lineage: Eukaryota > Metazoa > Arthropoda > Insecta > Coleoptera > Cleridae > Tillus > Tillus elongatus. Next base: position 292,847,577 of record OZ023262.1, read on the forward strand.
CCTCATGTGCTAAACTGCAAATTTACTGAAAACCTTATTTTTATTTCCAAAAGGAATGTACCTGCCAAATAATAAACGTGGCAGGTATTTTTCCTTACTACTCACTTGGATCATCCATTTTAGTCAACTCAATCGAACCAGTTTCGACAAACAAACAAAAAAGGTTTTAAAAAAGATATTTGTAGTTATTTTTCAAAATCTAATACCCACGCTGCCTTTATATATGTTTTACGATGTACCAAAACTAAAGACTCTAGTTTAATGGGAAATTGAGTAATCATTATTTGAAAAATTTTACAAAAATTCGCTACGATAGCGCACTTGCTGCACCTAAACTGTTTTCAACACTTATTTACTATTAGTGTATGCATACTTTTTGAAAATGACATAAATATAAACAATAAAAAAATTTGAAGTGAAAATTTTTATAATTTACACTGTACACCTGATTATATGTGTAATTTAAAATGCTTTTTAATATTATGTAGTTTCATTTACTTCAAATGTTCCATAAAGAGTAAAAGCTAAGAATAAATAAAACCATAAGTACCTAGGTACCCTAGGTATTATACTTATAGTAGTTTGCGGTAGGTATATTTCTTCTTGAAATAATTTTGTTTCACTTTGGTAATCCAGTACCTACATGCATTGATTAAGAACCTGAATCTGATGTACACAAACACTTTCTTATTTATTTGATCGGGTGTTAGAATCATAATATACTACAGTCACAATCGAATGCGGAAAGCATTTGTTAAAGTTATGTTAAAATTAAAATTTGGGTTATTATTTACCTACTATTTGTATTAACCTTAGAATATAGGTAGTTGTTTTATATGCTGATATTGTAACGTATTAGCGGAGTCGATTTCGAGGATATGCGCAGAACGTACACGTTTCTTTCATGACTCCTGTCAGTTAATAAGTGACAAATAGTGGTGTCAGATTAAACTAGAGAGATGGAAATGACTTTTAAATACCGTGAAAATAGAAAGCTTAATATTTATACGTAATAAAACGTAGTTCTAGACTGCTTTTAAACAAATTGAATCACTTTCATTAAAATTTCCATTTATTTACATTTTTATAATATGTACGGATTTAGATGAAAGTTGTAGTAAATGGCAAGCCGATTGTTTATTGTGACATATTTTCGTAGCCTGTCCATTTAAAACTTAACTTGGAGATTTTCTTTGCAATGGCAGCGGAATCCTGATTTATCTGTCTGACCTTGTCTAACATTATAAGCATCCATGTAAAGGTAATTTCAGGCCATATCATTATTGATTTTTTTATTTAGTTACAACTCAAGATCTATTGAACTAATTGAGTTCAAATTTGGTAGATAGGATCATTTGTACAATGTGTACGTGCTTATCTAGTTTTAGTTTAATATTTCTACTAATTAAAAAGATATTGCGTTATCAAGCAGTTTTTTGCATTTGTTTCTAAAAGTATTTGAGTGTTAAAACTGTCTAACGAACTCATCCAAGCTATTAACGAAATGAAGGGAATTGGTTTTTGGTTACGATAGGTGAAGTATTTTTTGAGTTATTGGTTGGATATATATATATATATATATATATATATATATATATATATATATATATATATATATATATATATATATATAAACTAATTACCTGACCTTTGATTTGGGTTCTTGGGACACTAATTCGCGCTCATTTGAAGAAATTTTCCAAAAGTCTCACCATCGATACCTCTCTATTAGTGAACTTTCTTAATGAAAATTCACTAATTATTGTTTTGTTTTCCTACTGCTTTTTATTGAACCAGATTCCCAACCCTCGTTTCTTTTTGATCTTGACAACATTCCAAATTGTACCGTTATCTAGATATCTAAATTAATAACTACCATCAGCTTGCACAAAAAAATTTGCACTGGAGGTCTGAAGAATGTGAACTTTTAGTCAAAATTATTTCCCAAATAGAGTAAGCATCACTTTTCATCAACCGTCTTAATTTGTTAATTACAATATTATTGTCCTTGACCACCTACTTTGATTTAAAATTACCATGAGAAATCACTTGCAAAAATCTTAGTTTAAAATCCACAATTTTGACAATAAATTCTAAATTTTAAATCTAATCATGATTAGCTGTTTTCATTTATATTAATTAAGATTGGGAATTACGTTAAAAAGGCGGGTCACCTGACAAATTCAATTCTCTATCAAACGCAACTTCTAATGATGTAAGTACCGAAAAGTTTATTTTCACAGCAACGCCATCTGCATGTGTGGTAATACAAATACAAATTTTTTCCGCAAGGTTCAAGCCTTTCGCGTTCTAAACTAAAAAGTCTGGACGCAGCAAGTGCGTTATGGTAGCGAATTTTCGTAAAAATGCTTTTAATGTCACATATGTCTTGTTTTTAAAAGAAGGACATTTGGTTGGCAGTATAACCTATATATTAGTAACAATCTACGGTATTTCATTAAAATGGCTTTCTTGTTTCAAAAAGTACAAACATTTTCCGAAAATAAAGCTTAAAAGTTCCAGAAAAAAACTATTCCGATTTTCCTGGCCAACGAACATCTTTAAGCTGTTTACACACCTGGCAGAATATAATTATCCACAAACAGCTCTAGGACCAAAATTTAAAAAAAAATTGAAAAAATTTCTTTTGCAGAAAATCACAACTTTTTTAAAAATTGCTTTCAGTAATGTTACACTAAATTACATTTTTCACAAAAATTCGACAACTTTTCTTTTACAATAACTTACTAAATATTTATTATTAATTACCAACATATCACAAAAATCGTACAAAAATAAATTCCACAGAAACACTAAAAACATTTATGCGAAAACTTTTAAAATTCAGCCACTATTTGAGCGTGCCCATATACGGCAGCTCGATTTTGTCGACGAGTAACACAAACAAAAAGCTCTCTGAATGCCTCATTTCCACGGGCCTCCGGTATCTATTGATAAGAACGCCGTTTAAAAATTTGTGATATGTTTGAAATATGTGCAAAAAAACGTTAAAGGTTGCAAAACAATTAAAATAACTCAAAAACGATGAACGGTATTAATTTTTTTTCTCACAAACATGCATTATAATTCGCTGAAAAACAAAAATGTAATAAAATAAGGGGGTGTTCTATTAAAAAAAGAAAGTGTGTATCACCCACGACTTATGGGCAACTCTGTGATTGTCAAAATAAGTTTGATACCCTATAATTATCGTATATACTCTTTTGTCATATCTTGTATAATAACGGATATATTGAGCGTTGCCGTAGAAAAGCGTCACCCTGTATATGTGTAAACAGACAAAAACTGAAACTGACCCCGTATATGGGTTTTGGGGGTTCTAGTTCGCGCTCATTTGAAAAAATCTTTTTAAAATTCATAAGTCGCGGTCTTCTCTTTTTCGACGAAAATTTTCTAAAATATAGACTATTAAACCATAAACTCTATAGCTGAAAGTACTGCCGAACCATCAGAAAGAGGGTCTATTTAAAATTGATTTTCTGAAAATATTTTAGTAAAATGAAGGACAATGATGGTTGAAGCTGAATGTTAAGGTTTTCTAAAACACATATCGTCGACATATCGTCTACATAATCCGTATTTGTTCCAAATTCGTTGTCTGAAAATGGCAAATTTTGACGTCTCAATTCGCGACTTTGACGTTTGAAGAAGAAAAATTATCAAATTTTCAAAATATTTTTTCTGCTATTTCTTGATGTTTTTGCGTCAAGAAAACTTAACCGTTGGATGTAATATTCAATTGGTTTTGTTAATCACACCAAATATTTTGTTCTTGTGCTTTCCTCTGATCGCCAGTGGCACCCAATTTTTTTTTCTTAAAATGCCTATAATTTTTTTTTCTTTCAACTTAGGGATCTGAATTTTGGCGTGTAGGGTAAGTTGGACAGTAGAAACGTAAATGCGTATATTTGGTTGTCATAGCTCTCTCTCTCTCTCTCTCTCTCTCTATATATATATATATATATATATATATATATATATATATATATATATATATATATATATATATATATATATACATAGATCTCCTCATTAGTGAATTGTTCGTTTTACGAAAAATTCGCTAAAAGAGGACATATTTTGAATATTGTATTCAGTTCTGAAGAACATGACGTCTGGAGTCAGGTTACACACAGCCTGCAATATTTGTCACTCATTATAGTGATACTAGAAGCTGTGTTCAAACTCATGTATTTTTTAGGTAGGTAATACAGTAGAGAGCTTAATCTCGTACAAAAATTAGCAAAATTTGAAAACAGTAACAACTATTTTATTTTTCAAATAAGCTTTAATGCCTTGTTTTTTAATGTTATGTTTGAAAATTGTGTCAAAAATCCAGTTTGTATAAGCGTAAACCATGTTATAATTAATTTTTAGTAATAAAGCGAACTCAAATATAGAATTAACTTGATCATGGTGTTCCACCTAAGTGGTGCTTAATAGAATTTGCTAAGAGCGATTTACTGCATGAATTGGTTAAAATTAGAGTTAGTTTCCACAGAGCGTCCAACATAATCAATGTCCTTCCACTGACATAGATAAATAGTCTATTTTCATGGATGGACAGTCATAGGATTGATACAAAACGGTCATCGTTGTGCACACGGAGTGTCAAGTTTAAGTCAAATATCTTCTAAAAACGAATAAATGTACTTAAAGCTCGATTTCTTTTAAGTATTTACTTGGTACACTAAGTGAAGATTGGTATCTGTGATGAACACTGATAAGCACACTTGGAGAACCCAGATTACCAAAACAAATTGTTTTAAAGACCTAGCGATCGTTCCACTAACAAAGTTGGCGTCATCAGAGGATGAAAAATTCTAACTATTTTACTACTAACACCACCTTTTATATTGAATTTTAGGTAAAGAGCGATACCGAAATGGAGATTAAATCGCAGGCAAATTTTTAAGTGTGTTTTATTTTAATTACCGGACGAACTTTTTAAACTTCCTTTACCACTTTACCTGACAAGCTTCGGAATGTTGATTTGCTTCAAAGACAGAACGCAAGCAGTGGACTATAAACCAGTGGTCGGGCTCCCTTTAGGGAACTTTTGTTTTTTATTGCCCCAGAAATATTTTTGGTAAAATATTCACATTCCGTGTTGACTTGATAGTGGATAGCGATTTGATATCAGGAATGGGGTAGAAAATCACATTTATTTAATCATGCTGCATTCTTTATATTTGGTTTTTGTGATATCATATGACTGATTGTTGAACTTACTTTTTGTGGACTGATGTTAGTTTTATTTCTGGTTCCAGATACAGTGTGTTCATTTGAAAATTATGTATTTCTGTTCTGAAACTTTGGTGGGTGTTATTGTTAGAATAGTTTCTTTTTGATTAGCTTTGTTATTTAGATGTTTACGCGATTTTATTAAGATTGTTGTATTGTTTTGTATTTTTTTCTATTTTTATGTTTTGATCAGATTTGTTTTTTTATGATTGGTGTGCAGTAAGATTGTTAAGTCATTTACAGATAGATATATTTGTATATAAGAAGAGAGCTTATTTGAAGTTATTTTCTTGTTTCTGTGTGTTTACGCCACTGCTTTTGAGATTGTTGGTTTGTTGAGATTGTTAGTTTTAGTTTGTATAGTTATATATAGGGTGTAAATGATTGTATAGCTGGTTAATTTTCTTGCTAATATTGTTTGTATCCGTATGGTAAATTAAGCTCAGTGTGAGTCAGCTGATAGTGGAACCTACTCGACGTAATGCCTTGCTGGATCACATTATGGCATCCATTGAAGCCATCATAACGGATTCTGGGGTTATGTCTTGTAGTATATCAGATAATGACATCATCTATGCGATTCTGAATGTCAAAGGGCCTAGGCTGGAGCCTATCTGCATTACGAGCAGAGATTTCAGAGCGTTTGATGTGGATGGGTTTGTGGAGGATTTGCGTGCATCAAATATGGAATGTATGTATTATATCACAGATATAGATGAAAAAGTCGCTATTTTTAATCATACGCTGTGCGATTTATATGACAAACATGCACCTATCAGAACATACAGAGTAACCAAGCCTTACAGCCCTTGGATCTCAGCTAACACCCACCTACTGATGAAATTTAGAGACAGAGCAAAGGCAAGGTTTAGAAAAGATCCGTGTCAAGCGACCTGGGACTATTATAAGGGATTGCGGAATGCGGCAACTGTAACAGTCAAAACCGAGAAGAAAGCCTACCTATCTGAAAAATTAAAATCTGGTGATATAAAGACTGTTTACAAAGAACTGGAACATCTAAATATAGGCACCAAGAGAAAGACAACATTACCTGAAGCTCTCAGGGATCGCTATAAAGTCTCTGATCATTTTATAAACAATAGCTTAGGTCAGGATCCTATGGGGAGCAGCATCAATGGGTCTGCATTTTTCGGGGCGATTAGTGGTGGGGAAGAATTTCAGTTTTGTTTGGTCGATGATCCGACGGTGCTCCGGCACATAAATGCGATTAAGACCAATGCAACAGGACGTGATGGATTGAGCATTACTATGATTAAGATTTGTAGCAGGTATATAGTTGGCTTCACAACACACATAATCAACTCGTGTATTCTGGAAGGCTATTTTCAAAAAATCTGGAAATGTGCTATCGGGCTGCCGTTTCCGAAGGTGGCGGATCCTACGGAGCTGAATCAACTGCGGATAATCAGTATATTGCCCATATTATCAAAGCTGCTGGAAAGGGTGCTGGGCTTAGGACTTACTTGAATGACAAGAACATATTATCTGACTTTCAGTCTGGGTTCTGGGCTAATCATAGCTGTGCCACTGCACTGCTAAGGGTTACAGACGACATTTTTCGGGCCACGGACCAGGGTATGCTGACACTACTGGTGCTGTTGGATTTTTCCAAGGCCTTCGACACCATAAATCATAATATATTGCTGAAAATATTGAGAGCTGTTGGGATGGGCTCGGAGGCTCTGGCTTTGATCAGAAATTACTTGGAGGAACGCTACCTTAATGTGAGAATTGGCAGCTGCGAGTCGGATGCTCGTCTCGTGGAGAGTGGTGTGCCGCAGGGCTCGGTCCTTGGGCCCCTGCGTTTTGCTATTCACGTAAATCATTTCCCTAGCGTCATTCGGTATTATAAAGTACAGATGTACGCTGACGACATTCAGATATACATTTCCTTCAATGCCGCAGAGCTTTCGGATGCACTGGGAAAGGTGAATTCCGATCTGGATTCATTGTACAAAGTGTCCAAATATCAATCGCTGTGTCTAAATGCGAAGAAGTCGGCTGCTATTTTGTTTGGGAGTCAGATTCTTGTAGAGCGCTTAAAGGTAAATGTGAGGGTTGTGATTAATAAGGAGCCTCTAGAACTTTTGGATGAGGTGCGAAACTTGGATGTGATAATGGATAACAATTTTAGATATAAGCGGCATGTTAGTGCCTGCCTGCAGCGGGCCTACAACAAACTGCGTCTGTTGTACCCGCAAATGACTTATCTTCCGACTGATGTTAAGCTAATGCTTGGGAATACTTTAGTCCTCTCGCAGTTTGCCTATTGCTCGGAACTATATTCGCCATGCTTGGACGGTTGCGATTAGAATGGGATACAGAGACTGCAAAATTCCTGTCTGAGGTTCGCGTATGGTATTCGAAAATTCGGACATATCTCGCATAAACTAAATGAAGCGAAGTGGCTTAATATGCGTAATCGTTTCGTGCCGAGAGCAGCAACATTGTTCCATTCTATCATTGTGTCTAGAGTCCCAACATACTTGTATAGAAAGGTAACGCACTGAACTGATGTTCATAGCATTAACATACGGCCGAAGGGCTTAATTTCACCACCTAAGTACAAGCTAACATTGTTTAAACGGTCTTTTACCTATCAGATATACGCTATATACAATGGTCTTAATGAGTGTTAAGAGCTGTTCTGTGCGCTCCTTCAAAAAGAAACTGTTGCTGATTATGCGTGGTGTTTGATCAGGTTGCCGGGTTGGCTGTTGACTACCAGTTTTGCATATGGGCATAAGTGGTAGAGCAGGGGATGATTTTACATCCATCTGAACTTCGCCCAATTCACACAGTTTATTATTTTTTTTCTTTTAATTATGCACATGGAACTGTGTTTTTGTAAAGTATGTTGTATTGTTATATTTTTTTCTTTTTAATTGTGCACTTGAGTATTGTATTATTTAATGTGTGAATAAAGGCTATTTTTTTTTATTATTATTATTATTATTATTATTATGATTATTATTATTATTATTATTATTATTATTATTATTATTATTATTATTATTATAAATAACTGTCTTATGCATCAAGCTTCGCTGGCCGTCTAATATTTTTCATTAGTTTAAGATTTTCTTCGTCAATGTGGTGGACATTATCCCAAATATGTTGTGCCACGCATGATTTTTCTACACTTTCGTATCTCAGCTGAGCGACATGTTCGCGAAATCTAGTCTTAATGGTTCCCTCTAAGTTACATTCCAAATGACTCATCATACGTCTGCACAAAAAACGGCCCCTTTAAATTTCCCTTAAGTAAAAGTAGAATTAGAGTACATTAAAAACAAGGCTAAATATAACGGATATTCGGATTGCTTAGTGAAAAAATTATTAATTAATAGACACAGAACAAAGAAAATGTTAGAGGAATACACGACATTAAGGAAAGGCAAAAGAGAAAAAAATATGTTTGCCTACCTTTTGAACTGCATATCACACGGGGTCTCGAGCGCATTTTTAAGAAAGGCGATACGCAAATAACTTTTTCGACAAAAAATTATTTCAGAAATTTGTTATATAATACGAAAGATAAAGATAAAGCCCCTGAATTTTCGCGTATCTGTAAGATATAGGTTGTAAAGTATGTAATCTTAAACACATTGGGCAGACTATACGGTAGTGTAGACAAGTCATGCGTGGCACAACATATTTACGATAATAACCACCACATTAATAAAAAAATATATAAAACTTATAAAAAATGTTAGACGGCCAGCGGAGCTGGATGCGTACGAAATTATTTATATTTCTAGGGCAAGTCCCGCCACTGGTTTGTAGTCCTCTGTTTGCGCTCTGTCTTTGATGCAGATAAACATTCCGAAACTTGTCAGGTAAAGTGATAAAGGAATTTCAAAAAACTCGTCCGGCAATGAAAATACAATACACTGAAAAATTTGCCTGCGATTTAGTCTCCCTCTCGGTGTCGTTCTGTACCTAAGAGTCGGTATAAACGATGATGTTAGTAGTAAAGTAGTTAGAAGTTTTCATCATCTGATGACGCTAACTTTGTTAGTGAAACGGTCGTCAGATCATTAAAAAGATGTGTTGTGGTGATTTGGGTTCTCAAAGTGTACTTATTAGTATTTACTTGGTCTTAACCTTCAATGATAATTATGGTTCTGATATCGATATTTTCTGACTGCGCTCGTTTTATCAATTAAAAAATTTTTTAGAGGCAGCTGCTAAAATACTACCGGGTCCAAAAACAAATTAGACTAACAGCATTACATCAAAAATACTAAACTTAATGCAAGAAGTTAAACAGGTGTAAAAGGGTTAGAAACTAAGAATTATGGTATATACCTAAACAAATAAAACATATAATCAAACAAAATTGTAGGAAAGCAGAAGAAGTATGGGTGCAAATAAATAGTGAAGAAATCGAGCTTTAGCAAAAATAGGCAGTCGGATCAAGCAGGTAAGTAGGCTACAATATAAACGAGAGACAAAAATAGTCATAAAACACACCCATGGAAAGTTTTGACTTAAAAAGGAAGTCCAGGTTACACACCGGAACATTTACCTATAATACGAGGGCGGATCAATAAGTCCGTGACTTTTTGAATTTTTCGGATTTTAACAGGAAGGTCAACACTGCTCCTGTCAAATTTTGAACAAGCTGCGTCATTTAGTTTGTGTTAGATAGCTATTGAAAGCAGACAACCTCTTGAGTTTTAACGAAAATGAAAAAAAGGTGAATTTCGTGTGCTCATCAAACATTATTTTTTGCGGAAAAAAATACATCACTCAAACCAAGGCTAAGCTTGATAAATACTATAGGGACTCTGCACCATCAATTTCCGTGGTAAAAAAGTAGTTTACTGAATTTCGTTGCGGCCGTACAAGCACAAATGACGCCGAACGTTCTGGACGCGTATTTGAGGTCGCTACACCCGAAACAATTGAAAAAATTCACGATTTGGTGTTGGCCGATCGGAGCTTGAAAGTGCGAGAAATTGTGGAAGCCATAGGAATATCACATGGCTCAGTGGTTTCGTTGCATGAACACTTGGGTATGAGAAAGCTATCCGCAAGATGGGTGCCGCGTTCGCTCACAATCGACCACAAACGCAATCGTGTGACGACTTTGAATGAGTGTTTGGCGTATAGCTGGCGTATAGCTGAAATAACAGGTCTCTTTGATTTTCCCAGTTTATGAATTTTTGGTAGACAATACTTTCGGGAACTTTTGAATTTGTAACTTGTAACCTTCTTCCTAAGTATTTTGTTATAAGGAGGCAGCTCATGCAAGCCCATGAATGTATCCTGCTAAGATTGCCTCTAGTTTAACACAGTTTTCAAGATCTTTTATACTGAGAAAAAGTTTCAGATCATCAGCAAACAGCAGGCAAGGGACATCTATCACCCCAGATATATCGTACCCGAACAGGTTGAACAGCAGAGGTCCCAGAAAGGACCCCTGAGGCACTCCCGACCACGCCATCACGTTAGTAGAAATACGACCATGGTATGACACAAAATACCTTCTACCTGACAAACACGTATCAAGGAATTTCAGCAAATTTGGGGAGAGACCCATGTGGCACAGCTGCTCGAGCAAAAGCTTATGCTTTAATGGGTCGAAGGCCTTAGAAAAGTCTAAGTAGATTACGTCTGTTTGTGCTCTCATATCCAAACCCAATGAGATATAATCTGCAATGTATTGGTGACGGTAGATCGACCCCTCACGAATCCATGCTGAGCCTAAGTGATAAGGTCCTTCATGTTGGAAGATATGACGATGTTCAAAATGATCCCAAACACCTTTGAAAAATTGTCCGTGAGACCTATATGTCTGTGATTTTCCACCTCAGTTTTGTCGTCTTTTTTAGTGATCGGAACCGGCTTCGCCCTCTTCCACACACTTGGAAACTTTGATGATCTCAAGGAGATATTGAAGATCACTGTCATAGGCTCAACAAATAAACGTGCACAGTCTCGAACCAGAAACGCAAGGATCTGGTCCAGACCCGAAGCATGCCATTCATCGGTATACCAGTTTATTTTGTTTATTTCTCCAATTGTATTTTGTAATCTACCTAATCAATTAGTGGTGCTGTTACTGATTTTATACTGTTCGGCTATATTGAGATAAATAAATAAATAACCTATCTTGTATATGTTTAAACAGATCTCAGATATGTGTCGTAGGCGCTTTTGTGGAGAAATTTGTCAATAGACATTTCTTCTCGTGACAAAGACAATTAGATGTTTATGTTACTAACCTGGATTATAATAATAAGCTTTATCATCTTGATGTCGTTGTTGTAGTGACTGGTCTTGTTCATTGCCGTTATCTTCCTGGGCTGAAGGACCCAGTCTGTTGTTCTGAAACCAGAGGGGACCTTCCAGTGGATCTGAAGGTCTACAGCCAACACCAATTATAATCAGAATTGTCGATAATAATACTAATAACCACATCTGAAACAAAACCAAACAATACGTTATCAAATTGTTATGTCATGAGTCATAAATTTTATAAACAAACTTAGTATCAGTAAATTATTTTAACTACAAAGCTAGTCACAAGAGTGAAAGCAAAACTGCCGCAGAAGATCTGATAACAGAACACAAAACACACACAGTCAGCAGACATAAATAGGGGACGGTGGCCTGAGACGCAATGCTTTTAAAGAATCTAAATATATATATATATATATATATATATATATATATATATATATATATATATATATATATATATATATATATATATATATATATATATACTTTATTTGTTTGCTGTACTTTTTGTGATTTTTTATTGGTTTACGTGGACTGCAGTATCGAACCGTCCTGGTTCATCATTAGCACTCTACTGATGGTGATCGCTCCTGCCTGGTCTACGTCTGAGATTATACATGGCGCCTGCACGTTGCTTCTATTGGTCGGTTTACTGTTCTCTAATTGGTTGTGCCTTCGGACTGTGTCGTGTGTATCGGTCTCGCGTCTTGATCACTGTGGTTTATTAATTTGTCTATTTGTATGGCCTTTATTAAGTTTTGTTTGAAAGTTTGTACTTGGATTTGTTCTAGCATTAACTGTTTCTTATTGTTTGTTTGTTGAATGTAGTATTGTTCCCAGATTTCCATTTTGTTGTGGTCTTTAATATGTTTCATTAGTTGTAATTGGGTGATAACTGGTTTTTGGTGTTTTGTGTTGTGAATGTGTGTAGCTACGTTTGATTTGTATCTGGGTATGTGGATTTTATCTAATGCGGTTATATGTTCCTTGAATCTTGTTTCTATTGATTTTTTTGTCATTCCTATATATTTTATATTGCATGTGTTACATTCTATTTAATATATTCCCTTTAGTTCATGTGGGTTGAATTCTTGTTTTTTATTTATTTTGTTTATTATTCTGTTGATGGTTTTGTAGCTCATTTTTAAGTTATATTGTTTAAGTGTTTGTGTTATTTTTTTGATGTGGTGGTCATAAGTGAATGTTGTGTATTTTGTGTTTGTTTCTGGTGTTTTCTTTTCGATTTTGTTGATTTGTTTTGCTAGCTTTTCTATTGTTTTCTTGTTGTATCCATTTCTTTGTGCTATTTGTATTATGATGTTTTACTCCTTTTCTCGTTCGTCATTATACATTATATTACATTATATTATACATTATACTTTATTGGCTGAAATTACACAATACGTCTATACAGTAAGTCCATTTTGACTTGTGTTGCATATAGTGACATAATTTAAACAGTTTATTCTAAAAATACTTGACACTGCATTATCCAAATATGACACTTCGAATTTTGACATCCCATTTTAAATAAAGTTTTTATACCATTTTCTCTTCCATCTTACATTTCCAATCACTACCTTCATTTACTACTAATCTTTACACATCCATCATTACTTTCCCATCATCATTCTTCATTTACTTTCCATGTTTATACCAAATTTATAAAATTTTATACAAAACCGAACCGCTTCATTCTGACAAAAATCTAAAATTATGTAGTGGTACATTTAGCATTCTGTTTATTATATATTTCTATGCGGCCATTTTGTGTGTGTGTGGGTGTATTGAGTGTTTAGGTATAGTAATGTCTGTTTGTGTAGGTTTTCTGTATATTTTGTATTCAATCTGGCTTTTTTTCTGATTAGTGTTAAGTCTAGGAAGTTTATGGTGTTGTTTGATTCTTTTTCTATTGTAAATTTTATGTTGTTGTTGATTTGGTTTCTTTTTTCGAGGATACTGTCTAGGTTGGTTTTTTGATTGTCGTATATTATTAATATATCATCAATATCTAATCCATCCACAGTTCGAAGGCACAATCAATCAGAGAACAGTAAACCGACCAATAAAAGCTCAACGCGTAGGCGCCATATACAATCTTAGACGTAGATGGCACAGGAGCGATCACAGTCAGTAGCGTGCTGATGATGAACCGATGAAAGTGACGCATTCAGAGAGGTTCGGGTTTAGTATTATTCTAAATCTAGGTGCCGTATACGGAGCGCTCTGAAATAGTGACTGAATTTGCAAAAATGAGAACTGTCGTAGCTCAATTGTTTTCAAATTGAACAACGCCCTATACCTACAGACTCTAGTTTTGGAAATATTTTTTTGCATTTTCCAATTTTTGAACTTAGCTACAGGTTATGTATATAATTTGAATTTTATGTATTCTTTAGGCAAATTTTCAGTAAAAAAATAATAAATTTTCGCACTGTTTCCGTATAAATCATTATTTGTCAGATTTTGGGGTATTTTGGTAATAAATGTTATATAACTTTTTTTTAAGTTATTTTCGGATTTTCGTGCAAAAATTGTTTGCAAATTTTTATGTTAACTTTTTTTTTGGGTTCCGTTGGAAAGCTTTTTGTGAATAATTATATTCTATTCTATATTGCTATGTGGGTAAATAGCAACATAAACTCAAAAACTTCCCCAAAAAACTGATGCGATCTTCCTAGACAACGTATTCAAGCAATTTATGCACAAACTGCATCCTCCAAAATATTATTATTTACAAAAAGCTTTTGCCAGAAATTCAAAAAAAAGTTTTTGCATAAAAGTTTACAAACCATTTCTTTTAGGAAAATCCGCCATTTTTTAACAAAAAAATTTGCAAGCGACTTCTTTCACGAAAATTATATAAAAGCCTTTTAGTGAATATTCTTTTAAAAAATTCACCAATGAGGAGATTCAGACTTTTCAATTTTGAAAAAAATTCTTTAAATGAGCGCTAATTAGGCCCCCTACAACACATATCCGGGGTCAGTTTCAATTTTTATATGTATATGTATATGTATATGTATATGTATATGTATATGTATATGTATATGTATATGTATATGTATATGTATATGTATATGTATATGTATATGTATATGTATATGTATATGTATATGTATATGTATATGTATATGTATATGTATATGTATATGTATATGTATATGTATATGTATATGTATATGTATATGTATATGTATATGTATATGTATATGTATATGTATATGTATATGTATATGTATATGTATATATATATATATATATATATATATATATATATATATATATATATATATATATATATATATATATATATATATATGTGTGTGTGTGTGTGTGTGTGTGTGTGTGTGTGTGTATGCACCGATACCTCCTCAAAAAATAATAAGATGATTTTTATCAAATTTGGTAGGCACCTTCGTTTTGCAAGTCGCTTGGACAAGTTCGTTAGCCAGGAAAATCGGCCCAGGTTTTTTCGGGAAAGGTGATGTTTTCCTTCGAAAAAAATTTATATCTCCGGAAATTACAAAGTAAAAACAACCAAATTTGGTGCGCGAGTTTGTATTATAAGTAGTGAAGCATGCATGTAGGTCTGTAAGTTTAAAGACAAAAAAGTTATGGGCAGTTAAAAAAACGATTTGGAGTTTTCCTGAAAACGTAAAGGCCGCGATTTGAAAGTCAAAATTCGCAACATTTAGGCAAATAATCTGAAAGAAATACTGATTTTGTAAAGAAAATGTCGCTAGAAAAGTCTTCTGCAAACCCTTAAGTTTCAGCTTCAACTCTCATTGTCTTTCATTTTACTCAAATATTTACAGAAAATTCATTTCAAATAGACCCTTTCTCTCATGCTTTGGCTGTAGGTTAAGTTAAGCTGATGCTTTGGATGTAGGTTTAGTTAAGTTTATGGTTTAACGGTCTATAATTTTTAGCTGATTTTCGTAGAAAAAATTCGTTCGCAACTTTTGTATTTAAAAATATTTCTCCAATTGAGCGCAAACTAGCCGCCTAGAATCCATATCCACTTTCAGTTTTTATCTGTTTACATATATAGAAGCTGACGCATTTCTACGGTAAAGCTCAATATAATTGTTAGTATACAAGATACGTGAAAAAATTGCATACGTTAATTAAAGGGTGTCTTAAACTACTATAAAAATATTTTGACAATCACAGGGTAGTCCATAAGTCGTTGGTGATCCCTACAATTGTTTTTTTTTAGAACAACCTTATTTTATTGCATTTTTCATTTTTTATCGAAATATGATGCATGTTTGTAAGAAAAAAGCGAGACGCAGTAAGTGCGTTTTGGTAGAGAATTTTCATTAGTTCCTACAAATTTAAATAACCCAATTTGCTATTAACCTAAGGTTTGTTGGCTACGAAACCAGTTTGCTCGGAAACATTTAAAGTTTATTTTTGGAAAATGTTTGTACATTTTCAATTTTGATAGAATATGGTACACTTCTTCTACTATATGGGCTCTACCGGTAACCAGATTGATGCCTACTTACATTAGAGACATATTTGCTATTAAATATTTTTTTATGAAAATTCACTTTCATAACGCACTTGCTGCGTCCAGACTTTTAAAGATATTTTGTCAAAGTTTTTTATAAGAATTTTTTTACGAAAATTTGAAGAAAAAAAAATTCACGTGAATAAGTTTTTTTTTAATAATTTATTAAACATTGACTATTAATTACATACTAACATTTCGCAGAAATTTGACAAAAATGAATTCTGCGAAAACACTAAAAAAAAATCTGCGATTACCGACTCAATATTTTCGCTTGAAAATTTGCTGATAAAATATAAATTATATAAGGTGTAATCAAAATCTCAAATTTCGGGACGCAAGAAGTGCGTTATAGTAGTGAATTTTCATAAGAATTGTACATTATTATTATACGGCATATTACTAAAATTAATACTTTAAACTCACACATACCTTAAAGATCGATATTAGAGGTTCTAGTACGCGGACCTTTGACGAATTCTTTCGAAAGTGTTAGCAGCGAGATCTCTCTATTATCAAAAAAAAAATCTTGTCCTATAACTCCTTTTGAGAAAAACGCCCCAAACTCAATTTTCTATGAAGCTAGATAGTGGAAGTATCTCTAAAAGAAAGATGTGCTACAAATTTGATTAAAGTTACAAAAGGTTTCCAGAAGGAAAATTAATGTATTTTTCCTCATTAATCGACTGAATGATTTCGTTTTAGTCAACCTAATCAAACAGGTTTTTTCAATATCAACAATAACAAAATGTCTGCTGAAAATTATAACTTCAAACTCAAAGGTGACAAAGTTATTCAGGCGTTTTAAACAAAAATGAAGTCTTGTTCAAAACGAATGAAATCTGTGCATTATTATTTTTCCAAATGTCAAAGTAAAACACAATAAAACATACATTCATCGAGCTGGAATCGATCACGAAACCTTCGGCGTAGAAGGCAAGCATGTTACCACTGAGTTATCTAAGGATGCGTTAACTATCGTTTTGCTTACATGATAAAAGTATACGTAACAATTAATTACAGAATTAGTAGAATTGCCATTGAAACACATTCAACGACTCTTTTGGTCTTACATGACGGCTTACATTTAGGCTTAAAGATAAAAGAAACTATTTTAGAATCATTTTTATAGAGACTTGACTTGATTTTGTTTACATTTCTACTAGATGCTACACGTTCAATCTAAAACAGCAGCATAATATATCTATGCTGTAATAAAACTTTATTTGAGGCCGTTCATGAAGCTAAAAATAAAGCATACTTTAAAAATTGATTAAAACCCCCAGTAAGATAGCAATCACATGGCAAATTTTTAGTTTCATGCGGGCTGTCATTTGCGATATTTGTAGCTGAGCTTTCACGATTGTTCGTTCGGGTAGAATGTTTTATGCGTGTTATTTATTGAGTCTGGTTGTCGTTGATGTATGGTTTATACCTGTTGTATAAATCAATCTACGCGTGGCAGTTAACTACTATGTCTGTCAGGCATTGGACTTTAACCACAAAATCGTTTGAACGCATGGCTTTCAGATTTTATTTTTAATTTGGAAAAAACTCTAAATAACGTGGGCCGAATTACTTAAAATTCACAACACCGGTTTACTTAGACTATTTCTAGACACATGTAAAGTCTCATTTCAGTTACTCTCATACTTGCAAAAATATAGCGTTTTCAAAAATATATTTGTATGTTTTTGGGTGGAAAATGTCCGTTATATGAAGAAGAAGAATGAAGATATGTGCCAAGTTTAGTTCCAATCAGTTGAGTATTCTTTGAGTTATCGCTCGGATATATATATATATATATATATATATATATATATATATATATATATATATATATATATATATATATATATATATGGTCCAAAACTTTTCATATTAAATACATTTGTGCGTCTGATGGCATTTAGATCCATAGGTTGCAAAAGTGGTGTACAGTTTGGTGAAGGAAAGGCTGTTTTAAATTGTCAATCCTCACTAGTCAAATCATGTACATTTCCGTTACTCGAGGCGTTATCGACGATTAACGGGGCTCTTTCAAGCAAATTACGTCTTCTTATGTGACTTTTAACTTGAGGAATAAATGAACTTTGGAAGTACTGTACAAAAATAGACGTTTTGATCCAGAGGATTTGTTTTTAACAAGTCAGTTCACATTTTAAAATACCTTTGGATTTTTCTCGCCAGAAGCTTCAATTTTCGTAAACCAGCAGCATTGCAGCATACTAGAAATGTAGCGTGTTCTTTACTCATTTTCCGAACTGATGCAATATTTTCCTGAAAACGAACATTCGTGTTTTCAGGCCACAGTTTACAATAAAAATCTGATTCATCTGCATTATATATCTGAGTAGGTGTGATCTCTAACTCTTCTATATTTTCTGCAAATTCGGTTAGAATCAGATCTACGGCACTTTGATTGTTGGATACCTTTTAAAGCACACAATCTACGTCTTTTCCTGAAATTAGAAACTCAACCAACCACAACATTTCTCTAGTGGTTTATATACGAAGGTGGTTCTAAGCATGTTTTAAAGAAATAAACATTTAGAAGACGAAGGTCGCACCACCCGCTTACATCTGCCTCCAAAAGATCGTGAAGTTATTATATCTGTTATTATTTTAAAAAAAGTTTGCCTTGACAAAAAAAGTTGGGAAATCTAGACGTGACTTGATCGTTGTGTATGAAACCATGCATACAAAGGTGTTTTTATTTCTGGATACTCGCTCTTTCTTAACGTTCTTCTGAGTCCGGGACCAGCATCACATTTTCCGAGAGATCTAAAAGAATCGACACATACATAGTAAAGTACAACATTATCTTAAAAAATATGTAACATGTTACACGTTTTGCAACCTGTCCCATACTCTAAGGTTCATAAATACATCTTCAAATATTTATTCGGCAAAGAACAATTGCCAACAGAATGACGTCATAGCCATTGACATGATCCACTAGGCTCGTAGTCAATAAACGCATCACCTTGTTAGTCAGTTAGAATTATTTTTCAGACGTGACATTTACACTTAAACCTCCATTTGGGGAGCAGTTGTAGGTGTTGTCGAGTTTAAATTTTATGTAGATTTTTAAGAAAAAATTAACTTTCAGTAACTTGCAGAGAAGTTGTGTTTTTGATCTTTCATTTTGCTTTCAAGCAGCGTTCTCTTTTCTTGATCCACATTTCATCTTTGGTTACCCTTTTTTGAGAGAATAACTTTTCACATTTGTTTCCAACTCTGATGTTCTCTTCTTGTGGCATTTAAAAAAAATGTTTCAATTTTTTTTTGCCCCGGCCATTGGGATGTGTAACATGTTACACGTTTTGCAGCCCTTCCCATACTATAAGGTTCATAAATACATCTTGCAATATTTATTCGGCAAAGAACAATTGCCAACATAATAACGTCATAGCCATTGACATGGTCTACTAGGCTCGTAGTCAATAAACGCACCACCTTGTTAGTCAGGGAAAATTATTCTTCAGACGTGGCAGTTGGTTGGTCAGATGTGTTTTTAAGATAAGAAACCTTTACAAACCACTGCAATGGCGAGACATGTTCTCATCCTACTAAATATTCAGCATTGAAACACCATGTCATTAAAAGTCTGGGCGCAGCAAGTGCGTTATGGTAGTGAATTTTCATAGAAATGATCTGGCACGAAATATTTTTTATAACTTTTTTTTTCTTTTAACATAGAATTATAAATTTTGGTATATAGTTTCCTTTTAATGTCGTTATCTTACGTACCAAATTTGGTTACCATAGCTTTCCTATTTTTTGAGATAAAATTTTTTTTCGAAAGAAAACTCAAAATTTTCCTGGAAAACCTGGTACAATTTTTCTGGCTAACGAACTTGTCCAAGCCACTTACAAAATGAAGGCACATGCTAAATTTTATCAAAATCGGTCCATGATTTTTTGAGTTATCGGTGTGATACATATATATATATATATATATATATATATATATATATATATATATATATATATATATATATATATATATATATATAAACATATAAAAATTGAAACTGACCCCGGATATGGGTTCTAGGGTTCCTAGATCGCGCTCATTTGAAGAAATTTTTTCAAAAGTCGAGATCTCCTCATTAGTGAATTTTTTCTAAGAAAATTCACTAAAAAGGCAGCACGCCTGGTGAGGTAAGAGGAAGGTATAATGCTCGCTTGTCCTATAATCTACTTTATTAAATTACTTTTTTTGATATATGATTGCTGTAGTTACTTGCTTGTTTTACAATAGTGCATTTACTTTTAACAATTGCTTTATCTAATACATAATTGCTATACTGTTTTCATGGTGGCTTATAGTAATGTTCTTGCATGATTCAATATTAACAATCACTTAGTTTTTTATTTATTAAGCTATGTTGTGAATTTTAAGTAATTTGGTTCACAATATTTAGAGTTTTTTTAAATTAAAAAAGAAAATCTGAGAGACATGCGTTTGAACGACTTAGTGGTTAAAGTCCAACGCCTGATAGACACAGTAGTTAACTACCATGCGTAGATTGATTCATACAACAGGTATAAACCACACATCAACGGTAACCAAAAAAAAAAACAGATATAAAACATACTACCCAAACCAACAATCGTGAAATCTCGGCCACAAATATCGCAAATGACAGACGACGTGAAATTAAAAATTTGCCAAATGATTGTTTTTTAACAGGGGGATTCAATCAATTTTTAATATACACTATACTTTTAGCTTAATGAACGGCCCCAAATACAGTTTTAGACTGAAAGTGTGGCATAGTATAGTGTAAATGTAAACAAAATCAAGTCAAGTCTCTATAAAAATGATTCTAAAACAGTTTCGTCTTTTGCATTTAAACTTAAACATAAGACGTCAGCTAAGATCGAAACAGTCGTTGAATGTGTTTTAAATGACAATTCTGTTAATCCTGTAATTAATTGTTACGTTTACTTATAATATAACATAAAAAAGCCCGGGGTCTGAAGCCGGCGTCAAGTATCATCTAGCCAAAACGTTAGTTAACGTATCCTTAGATCAGTGGTAGCGTGCTTGTCCTCTGCTCTCGTCTGAGCATCGGTGGTGAACAGACGTCCCTACGGATATAGCCTTCTCGGAAAGTTGTCAATCGAACAGTGCAACCTGTGTACTAGGTCAGTTTATAGTGTATTATTTAGTGAAATTTGAACATCAGCATAAGTGATACAATGGAAACTAACAAAAGTGTTACGGGGCCTAGCCCTGGTACATCGACAATGTCAAATGAAAACAAGAATTTAAAAGTACTCAATGAAGACAAGGACTTCAAACTCCCACAATTTACAAACAAACGACGAAGGGTGTCTATTGAACCTGAAACGGTAATACCCAACAAACTTCGAAACAAGATGGAAGCAATACCCACCTCAAATAGATTCTCTTTGTTTGCATTAGACGACGCCAATACAAATGACACAGAAGAAATGGATACAACCGAGAATCAGAAAGAAGACAGCAACTCTCTTAAGCAGAGAGAAATCAACAAACAGCAAGGTAAAAAAACAGTTAAACCACCACCTATAATATTACATGGTAAAACTTCTGATCATGAATCTCTGATCAGATCGTTAAAATGCAACATAAAAAGTAAATTCTTTATTAAATACTCAAATTACAACACGAATTTATATATTGACGATATGCAGGACTACAACCGGTGTGTCAACATGTTTAAGCTAAGTGATGTAGAATTCCACACATATTCAACGAAAGAGAACAAAACTCATGCATTTGTTATCAGAGGCCTTGACAACAATCCTGACACAGGTGACATTGAGGATGAACTTAAACAACAAAACATTAGTGTTGTTAAAGTACACAAAATGAGACAGACGTACCGCCCACTCTACATGGTCGTCACAAAAAGCGATACAACCTTGAAGTGTCTTAACAACAAAATTATGTTTCTTTCTCACACACGAGTCAGCTGGGAGAGGTTAAAAAATAATAAAATCATTATCCAATGTCATAGGTGCCAGGCCTGGGGCCACGCAACCACAAACTGCCATAGTGCGCCTTCGTGCCTAAAATGCGCAAAAGGACACTGGACTAAAGAATGTCCCTTAAAAGAAACAGAAAAGCCCAAGTGTACAAACTGCGGCGGTGAGCACACCGCTAACAACACTGACTGTCCAGTCTACAAAAGAAAACTGGAAACCATGGGACCAAGAAGAACAAATCAAGCCCAAATCAAAAAACCTACATCACTGAACGCTAACGACTTTCCAGCTCTCAGATCCAGATATCCGACGTCATTCCCCCCAAGAACGCCTGTGAAGAGAGGATAAAACTGGCCACTGAAAAACACCATAGCCTTACGTCGCCGAGCGAGGACACACTACAAGACAACTCATCTTTCAGCGAGCAACACAGAAATTTCAGTGAATTAGTGAGTGAATTTAACCAGCTGAACACGTTACTGAATGTGAACAAAATGCTAAGTGCAGTGCGTGAACTAAACTCGAAGCTAGCAGGCTGCTCCAGCGAACTTGAAAAGTTTCTAACTTTTAATGAATTTGTTAGCAGCACTTTTAGGAATGGGGACTAATCTCAAAATATTCTCATGGAACGCTGATGGAATAAAAGACAAAATAGGTGAGTTGATAAACTTCCTTAGTGTAAATAGGGCAGATGTATTGCTACTAAATGAAACAAAGTTAACATCTCGCGATAGATTCAAAGTTAAAGGATATAAGTGCATAAGAAAAGACAGGGACGGTGGCACTACACCTCATGGTGGCGTAGCTATTCTAATAAAAAATAACATTAACTTTTGAAATAAATAATTGCTCACTAGAAACCACTTGCATAAGATTACAAAATAATATCAAAATAATCGCAGCATATAACAGACCGATTAATAACTTTTCCCCTAGAGACCTTGACGCACTTTTTAATTATAACAGTAAAATAATTTTAATGGGTGATCTAAATGCCAGACATCCAAGCTGGAATTGCAATAATCCAAACACAAACGGAAATGTACTCTTTAATTACTCTTTGGCTAACAACATAATAATCCTACACCCCGATAACCCCACACACTTTCCAAGAAATAATACCACTCCCTCGACAATAGATCTCATCATAACCAAAAACGTCCACAACCTTTCACATCCCATTTCAATACCATCACTCAGCTCTGATCACAACCCGGTAGGTACAGAACTGACAAATACATTTACAGAAAACACATCTAAAACCATAACAGATTTCAGCAACACAGACTGGCAACAATTTCGACGGACTCTCGACACACACATACAAGACATCTCTGTGAACTGTCGGGAAGACATAGAAAAACAAATAAAAGTACTTGTGTTCGCGATTAAAAAGGCCAAATTAATAAACTGTCAAACAAAAGTCATTAGTCAATACAAAGATAGCCTCCCTACATATATAACTGACCTAATTAAAACCCGAAACTACATGAGACGGCAATGGCAAATCACATATGACCAAAATTATAAAATACACATGGCTAAACTTAATGCGGAAATAAAACAACACATAAAACACTTCAGAAACGAAAAATGGGAAAATAAACTTAACTCTTTAAAACCGCACGACAACTCTCTGTGGAAAGTAATAAAATTTTTTAAAAATTCACCTGAATCAATACCTACCCTGGAGTGCCACACCGACACATATTTTTCAGACAAAGAGAAGGCAAACAAACTTGCAGAAATCTACGAATCCGTTCATTCTTTAAATACACACGACAATACCGACGAACAAATCCATATTATGAATGAAACAGCTAATTACATCAATTCAGACTCGACGGACAACCACATCACCAAACCGACTACTATTAAAGAAATTAGCGAGATAATCAAAAACCTCCCCACCAAAAAAGCGCCAGGCCCGGACTGTATTGAGAACATAGTAATCAGAAACTTGTCAAGTAAGTCAATAGCTCTCCTAACTAATATTATTAACGCTATACTGCTGTATTCCTACTTCCCAGAAATCTGGAAATCAGCAAATATTATCCCTATTCGCAAGCAAAACAAAGACCCTAAATGTCCGTCAAACTACCGGCCTATAAGCCTCCTTAATAGTCTCGCGAAAATCGCTGAAAAAATCATTCTGGAAAGACTAGAACTCTTTGACAAGAAAAATAAAATAACGATTAACAATCAGTTCGGTTTTAGAAAACATCATAACACCACCCAGCAAATTGTCAGAATTGTAAACGATATAGCAGTAAATTTCAACAAAGACAATGTCACCGCTATGGTATTACTTGACATAGAGAAAGCGTTTGACAGAGTATGGTTCGAAGGCTTACTATATAAACTTATTAAAAATAAATTCCCTAAAAAACTGATCTTATTAATCCACAGCTATTTATCAGAGAGAACTTTCCGCGTCAAAATTAATAACTCATTCTCCCCAGTAAAATCTATAAAAGCAGGCGTGCCCCAAGGCTCCTTACTCGGCCCGCGACTGTTTACATATTTTATTAATGACATTCCTCTTTTCACTAAAACAAATACTGCTCTATACGCCGACGACACAGCGATCTACGCACATTCCTTCAGTGCTACTGTCGCTAACAAACAACTTCAAATCCACCTGGACATCTTAGAAAAGTACTTCAAACTCTGGAAAATCTCAATTAACTCAGCAAAAACTGACAACATTATCTACACCAAGAAAGTCAATAATAGCAAAATATTTTCAAAATTAAAAATAAATGAACATGATATTTCCCCGGCTCTGTCTGTCAAGTACCTAGGGGTACATCTGGATAATAAATTAAACTTTAAAAACCATATAAAACACATATGCAAAAAAACACAAAATGCAATTAGAAATTTATATCCGCTCCTAATCAGAAACAATAAAGTTAGCTCAAATAACAAAATACTAATTTATAAATCAATAATCCGGCCAACAATGACCTACGCCGCCCCTGTCTGGTGTAATATCTCAAAAACTGCATTAAGACCTCTAGAAGTAATAGAAAATAAATGTTTACGTCTGGCTACAAATTCCAGTAGATACACAAAAATCACCGAACTTCATCGAAAAGCAAACATCTGTTCTATCTCCGAACACATTGAGGAGGTTTGTCAACAATTCTATGTAAATCAGTTAAGCCATAATCCTCTTACAAAAAATATTACCTGCAATAAAATTTCCAACACACCCTTTAGAATAAAACACAAACTACCTTACCAGACACTGCCAATATTCTACGAAAC
Source organism: Tillus elongatus (assembly GCA_964006375.1). Taxonomy (NCBI): domain Eukaryota; kingdom Metazoa; phylum Arthropoda; class Insecta; order Coleoptera; family Cleridae; genus Tillus; species Tillus elongatus. Next base: position 292,872,889 of record OZ023262.1, read on the forward strand.
ATAGAAAAAAGGCGATATCATCAAATATTTCCTTACCTATCTTTTCCAGGTAACTGCCCACTCAGATCCGCCCTTTGGCTTAGCTTTAAAAATTTATCTCACAAAGGATAAATATCTGCACGCTCCGAGAACAAAAGGTACCAAATGCAGCATTGCAATCACATTATCTATAAATAGGTTTTCATATTTTTCCTATTATCCCCTTAAAACCCAGATGTATAAAACTCAAACACAAACACTAACACATTATTAATTAGAGGCTTTTTGCTATAATCACTAAAACCATGAGGTAAACCCAGTTTGGGTAGGAACTCATAATGTCAGTAGTAAATTTAAGATATTTGTATGTGTATATATTTGTTTATATCTATTTGTACAATATTATGTAACCATTATAATAATAAATACTTTTAAAAGCAAAGCAAGCTTGTCCTCTGCGCAAAAGGTTCCGAGATCGAATCGCGATGAATGTATGTTTTTTTTTATTTTACTGTGACATTTGTAGAAACAATAGTTTGTAGATTTAATACGTTTTGAACGAGATCTCATTTTTGTTTAAAATGCCTGAATAATTTTGTCACATTTGAGTCTGAAATTATAATTTTAAGCAGACATTTTGTTATTGTTGCTATTGAAAAAAACGGTTCTATTCGGTTGACTAAAACGAAATAATTCAAGTGATTAGAATATCCAAAAATAACTGCTAAGTTTATAATTTGGCAGATAGTTTAGTTTGCTAAATATGAATTAAGTTGCCTTCTGGAAAGCTTTTGACACTTTAGTAAAATTGGTAGAACAAGTTTCTTTTAAAAAGACTTACACTATCTATAAATATAGCAAAATTATACTTTATAGCTTCATAGAATATTGAGTTTTGGGCATTTTTCTCAAAAAGAGTTAGAACAGAAGATTTTTTCTAATAATAGAGACCTATCGATGGTAAGGCTTTCGAAGGAATTCTTATGCGCGTACTAGGACCTCTAAAATCGATCTTTCAGGTCTATGTAATCATTATCATCACACCCACGTATCGTTTGGCACTACAACTCCGCGAACTAGGACGACATGCGGGATTACTTTTCCTCATTTCCATAGGCGTCTGTCTGCTTCTCTCATCCTGACCCCTTTGATATCTCACAAAACGTCACCGAAATTATTCAAGCTGGTATGGAATTATTTATTCCACGTACACAGAAAATCTCTTTAGCCACTCAAAAGCCCTGGTTCTCTAAATCTTGTGACAAGGCCAGACTTGAAAAGGTCAAAGCTCACAAAACGCTTCTACACAAGCATTTAACGACGCAAGAAACCGCTATGTCCGCATTCTTTCTGAGGCAAAAAACTCGTTTAATAACCACATCAAAAACAAAGTCCTCCTAAACTCCAACGGCAGCAAACCCTTCTGGACTCTTGCTAAATCTATTGGGAATAATTTCTGCAAGAGCACGTTCCCACCTCTTGTCTCAGGGGATGAAATTGTTTCTACCGCCCTGGGCAAGATTGAACTTTTTGCCTCGTTGTTCGCCGCCAATTCTACTCTCAACCCACCTCCAAATGTTCAACCACCAACAGTCCCCAATGTCGCACATAAAATGAGGGATATCATTTTCCAAACTAAAAAGGTACGAAAGATGCTCTCTTCTCTTAATACCAGGAAAGCCTCTGGCCTTGACGAGATCCCAGCAATTGTTCTCAGAAAATGCGCACCATAACTTGCTCCTGTACTGACTTGTCTGTTTCAGACATCTTACAATAGAGGCATATTCCCCAGTAACTGGAAAACTGCTCGAGTACAACCCGTCCCCAAGAAACGATCCAAAGCGCTTCCTAGCAACTACAGGCCTATTTTTCTCCTTTCAGTCATCTCTAAAGTAATGGAAAAGTATATAAACACCAAATTACTTGAAAAACACAGTCTAATCCACGACAGGTAGTATAGATTCCGTCAGCGCAGATCAACTGCCCACCTCCTTTCCTTTGTCACCCATTCTTGGAACAAGTCTATGGACCTACACGGTGAATCCCAGATTGTCGCTCTAGACATATCCAAAACATTTTACCAGGCCTGGCACGCAGCGCTGCCTAATAAACTGCTGGCCTATGGCCTACCACCTAAACTCTGTACCTGGACAGCAAACTTCCTCTCCAACCGGAGCATTTCTGTTGTTGTGGATGGTCATTCCTCTAAACTATATCCAATTAATGCAGGAGTTCCTCAAGGTTCAGCTTTAGCCCCTACTTTGTTTCTTCTCTACCTCAACGACCTCGTCTTTAGCACATCCAAGTCAGTTCACAGTTACGCGGACGACAGCACCATCCACTCAAATATACAATATTCTAAGTCTGTCTCTTTGGCCCAATTAGATGAGGATCGCAGACACATGGGGGGTTCTGTGTCCGTGGATCTCCAAAAAATATTAGACTGGAAAAGTAGACATCTTGTACAATTCAATCCCACCAAATCTCAGTCTTGCTTTCTTTCTCATAAAAGATACACCAGCCCTAGAACCATCTCAATGAACAACCAAGTTATTCAAAGTAATGAGTCCTTTTTACTTGTTGGCATTTCTGTGGATCGAAATCTCAATTGGCGCCAACATGTCACATCAATTGCAGAAGCGGCTGCTAAGAAATTAGGTTTCCACTTACGGGCTCGCAAATACTTTTCACCACCTAATCTCTATACCTTATATACTTCACAAATAAGGCCACACCTCGAATACTGCTCCCACATCTGGGATGCTGCTGCCGCTTCTACACTCGCTATCCTGGACTCTCTTCAGAAGAGAGCTTGACGTCACATTGGTGACGCTACCCTCACCCAAAGGCTGTCATCGCTTGCTCACCGTTGGTAACCTCTCTCTCTCTGTTATAGATATCTGCACGGGCAGTGCTCAGAGGAGCTTTCTTCCATAGTTCCTCCACCTGCTGCCCCCAACAGATCTACCAGGGGAACAGAGCGAATGCAGCCTTATACTGTCCCGGTCACCCGACATAAAACATCTTGTTATGCCCGCTATTTTGTCTCGAGGACTTCCAAGTTGTGGAATTACTTGCCAGCGCATGTTTTTCCTTCTCCTCCGAACCTCCAAACCTTCAAGTCAAGAATTAACAAGTTGCCTCTTTCTTCCTTGTCGACACCCACGGTACTATAGTATTTAGGCTGTAAGCCCTCGTGGTGTGTTGTTGAAAATTAAAACAAAAAGAATTAATTTTAGTAAAATGCCGCATATAATAATAGTGTATAATTCTTATGAAAATTCACTATTATAACATTATAACGCACTTGCTGCGTCCCGAAATTTTTATGTATACCCATTTTATTGAACAACTCAGTTGTTGCGTACGGACTTTTTTTCAATTGTCGTCCCATCTGTCTCACTATAAAGGTCAGATAAATGTAACGCATCATAACAAGCATATCGTCATTATTGAGCCATTTTTCGAGTATCACCTGAGTCGCAACGTCAGCAGAATGTAATAATACAGAAAATAAATTCTTCTTTATGAGAAAATGTAGAAATTGGTTCAAGATGATCTTTGCCTGTAGCTTAATCTAATGAATTCAGATACGCGAAATTAAATTATGACGTATTGATCAATCGAAAACGATACAGTGTCTCTCTTTATTTAACTCAATTGCTTACATTCGGAGATCACTTATTAAAAAGCCTGGATGCAGCAAGTGCGTTATGGTAGTGAATTATTATAGAAATGATCTGGCACAAAATATTTTATTATAACTTTTTTTATTGTAACACAGAAATCTAAATTTTGGTGTATAGTTTACTTTTTATATCGTAAACCTACCTACCAAATTTGGTTATCATAGATTTTTTATTTTTTAAGATAATTTTTTTTTTTAAATGAAAACTCAAAATTTTCCCGGAAAACTTGTCCGATTTTTCTGATTAACGAACTTATCAAAGCCATTTACAAAAGGAAGGTAGATGCTTAATTTTATCAAAATCGGCCCATTATTTTTTTAGTTATCGGTGTGATACATACATACATACATACATATATATATATATATATATATATATATATATATATATATATATATATATATATATATATATATATATATATATATATATATATATATATATATATATATATATATAAACATATAAAAATTGAAACTGACCCCGGATATGGGTTCTAGGGGTCCTAGTTCGCGCTCATTTGCAAAAAATTTTTCAAAATTCAAAAGTCGGGATCTCCCCATTGGTGAATTTTTCTACGAAAATTCACTAAAAAGGCAAAAGTTGAAAGAGAAATTCAAGCGTAACTGAGATTTGAACCAATACCCCTTTGCTCATGAGCCAGTGATGGAATCCTCAACGCTACCGAAGCTTGGGAAACAAAGTATAATGCCAGGCAAGTAACTCATAATGGTCTCCAGTTATTTATTTGTAATAATATGTAAGGTCTATTTTAGAGACATTTTTGCCATTATTTTAACAAATGAGAAGAGTAGCATAAATGAAAAAAATTCTAATACACATTTCTTGCAATATTTATCAATGATAAACCGCATTATACCAATTTTTACGTTTCGAATCTCCAGTCTGATATTTACAGAAGAAAAATGATCTGGCACCAAATATTTTATCATAACTTTTTTTTGTTAGAACGTAAAAATCTAAATCTTGGTTTATAGTTTCCCTCTTATATCGTAAACCTACCTACTAAGTTTGGTTACCATAGATTTTTTATTTTTTTAGATAAGCATTTTTTTCGAAAGGAAACTCAACATTTTTCCGGAAAACCTAGTATATATATATATATATATATATATATATATATATATATATATATATATATATAATTTAAACTGACCTTAGTGAATTTTTTCTACGAAAATCTACTAAAAAGAATATAAATAGCGAGCATTGACTAACAATAGAAACCACAAAACAGACAGGACGGTCTAAACCGTGTATGTTAGGCAGAAATGGTACGTTATCTGCAGAAGGGATCATTGACTAATAGCTACTTACAAAAACGAAATCTGCTCGTTATGAGAATTAAACTAGGGGAATAGGCAATGTAATGTTATAAAGGTGATGAATGTAGCAGGAGACCACGTAAAAAGAAATGTTGCACAGAAATTTGAAGTAATTTATTAGGTCACATAAATAAAAGTTACATAGAGAGCGAGCATTGACTAACAGTGTAAATTAAATGTACAATCATAGCAAATGGACACATGATGCCTAGTAAGGGGATGCTTCTACAATTTTCATTCTCGATAGAACAGACTAGTGAGCTTTGCAAATAAATCATAACGAAGAAAGAGAGGAAAATAAACCGAAAGTCAAGCTACAGGAACGTCTTATGCGGTGGAATACAAGTAGGTTTTTGTAGGGCGATACGTATGTAAAATCGTATAGCAGTAAAAGTAAGCAAAGCGTCATTAAGTGAAGATTGGAACCTGTGATGAGCACTGATAAGTGTACTTATCAAAGCGTCATGTTAAGAGTAAAGACTGTGATAGCGGCAGAATCAGAAGTCAATGGAAGCCACGTGTGTTCGGTAAGAGCAAATTTTAGGAAGAAACTATTGACTTTTAATAATAACAATAGACTAAAAACGATGCGAGTTGTAAGGAAAAAAGAAATGATCTGGAAGAAAATATTTTATTATAACTTTTTTTTCTTGTAACATAGAAATCTAAATTTTAGTGTATAGCTTACTTTTTATATCGTAAACCTACCTACCAAATTTGGTTATCATAGCTTTTCTATTTTTTGAGATCAATTTTTTTTTCGAATAAAAACTCAAAATTTTCCCGGAAAACCTCGTCCGATTTTCCTGACCAACGAACTTATCCAAGACATTTACAAAGGGAAGGTATGTGCCAAATTTTATCAAAATCGGCCCATTATTTTTTGAGTTATCGGTGTGATACATACATATATATATATATATATATATATATATATATATATATATATATATATATATATATATATATATATATATATATATATATATATATATATATATATATATATATATATATATATATATATATGAACATAAAAAAATTGAAACTGACCCCGGATATGAGTTCTAGGGGTCCTAGTTCGCGCTCATTTGAAAAAATTTTTTCAAAATTCAAAAGTCGGGATCTCCCCATTGGTGAATTTTTCTACGAAAATTCACTAAAAAGGCAAAAGTTGAAAGAGAAATTCAAGCGTAACTGAGATTTGAACCAATACCCCTTTGCTCATGAGCCAGTGATGGAATCCTCAACGCCACCGAAGCTTGGGAAACAAAGTATAATGCCAGGCAAGTAACTCATAATGGTCTCCAGTTATTTATTTGTAATAATATGTAAGGTCTATTTTAGAGACATTTTTGCCATTATTTTAACAAATCAGAAGAGTAGCATAAATGAACAACATTATAATACACATTTCTTGCAATATTTATCAATGATAAACCGCATTATACCAATTTTTACGTTTCGAATCTCCAGTCTGATATTTACAGAAGAAAAATGATCTGGCACCAAATATTTTATCATAACTTTTTTTCTTGTAACGTAAAAATCTAAATCTTGGTTCATAGTTTCCCTTTTATATCGTAAACATAGTTAAGTTTGGTTACTATAGCTCTTTTATTTTTTGAGATAGGAATTTTTTTCGAAAGGAAACTCAAAAGTTTTCCGGCAAACCTGGTCCGATTTTCCTGGCTAACGAACTTATCCAAGCCACTTACAAAAGAAAGGTACATACCAAATTTGATCAAATTCCGCCCATTATTTTTTGAGTTATCGGTGTGATATATATATATATATATATATATATATATATATATATATATATATATATATATATATATATATATATATATATATATATATATATATATTCTTTTTAGTAGATTTTCATAGAAAAAATTCACTAAGGTCAGTTTCAATTTTTATATGTATATATATATATATATATATATATATATATATATATATATATATATATATATATATATATATAAATTGAAACTGACCTTAGTGAATTTTTTCTATGAAAATCTACTAAAAACAATATGAATAGCGAGCGTTGACTAACAATAGAAACCACAAAATAGACAGGACGGTCGAAACCGTGTATGTTAGGCAAAAATGGTACGTTATCTGCAGAAGGGATCATTGACTAATAGCTATTTACAAAGACGAAATCTGCTCCTTATGATAATTAAACTAGGGGAACAGAAAATGTAATGTTAAGTGGCCTCACTTTATAAAGGTGATGAATGTAGCAAGAGACCACGTAAGGCACGTAAAAAGAAATGTTGCACGGAAATTTGAAGTAATTTGTTAGGTCACATAAATAAAAGTTACATAGAGAGCGAGCATTGACTAACAGTGTAAATTAAAGGTACAATAATAGCAAATGGACACACGATGCCTAGTAAGAGGATGCTTCTACAATTTTCATTCACGATAGAACAGACTAGTGAGCTTTGCAAATGAATCATAAAGAAAAAAGAGAGGAAAATAAACCGAAAGTTAAGCTACAGGATCGTCTTATGCGGTGGAATACAAGTAGGTTTTTGTAGGGTGATACGTATGTAAAATCGTATAGCAGTAAAAGTAAGCAAAGCGTCATGTTAAGAGTAAAGACTGTAACAGCGGCAGAACCAAAGGCAATGGAGGCCACGTGTGTTCGGTAGGAGCAAATTTTAGGAAGAAACTATTGACTTTTAATAATAACAATAGACTAAAAACGATGCGAGTTGTAAGGAAAATAGAAATGATCTGGAACAAAATATTTTATTATAACTTTTTTTCTTGTAACATAGAAATCTAACTTTTGGTGTATAGCTTACTTTTTATATCGTAAACCTACCTACCAAATTTGGTTATCATAGATTTTTTATTTTTTTGAGATAAAAATCTTTTTCGAATGAAAACTCAAAATTTTCACGGATAACCTCGTCCGATTTTTCTGGCTAACGAACTTATGCAAGCCATTTACAATTTACAAAAGGACGGTATGTGCCAAATTTTATTAAAATCGGCGTGTTATCAGTGCGACACACACACACACACACACACACACACACACACACACACACACACACACACACACACACACACACACACACATATATATATATATATATATATATATATATATATATATATATATATATATATATATATATATATATATAAATTGTAACTGACCCCGGATATGGGTTCTAGGGGTGCTAGTTTGCACTCATTTGTAAAAAAAATTTCAAAATTCAAAAGTCGAGATCTCCCCATTAGTGAATTTTTTCTACGAAAATTCACTAAAACAAATGAGAAAATTGAAAAAAATGTATTTTTGAAACTTTCATGAATTTATTAAAATTATTTCCCCGACTGTTAATTATTTAACAACATAATATTTTTAATCTGTGTAGAGCACTAATTATTATCTACATCATCAAAGCCTTGTTTTTTATCACCTGACCATCGTTAAGCTTACATACGTCATCGGAGGATAAGATAGACAAGTTCAAATTTAAGTAATGAAAAATTCTAGATGCAGCAAGTGCGTTATAGTAGCAATTTTTCATAAGAATTGTACAATATTATTACGGCATATTACTAAAAAAATTAATACTTTAAATTTAAACGCACCTTGAAGATCGTGTTTAGAGATTCTAATACGCGCCCATTTGAATTAATATCCCTCTATTATCATAAAAGATATTTAATCTTGTGTTCTAGCTTCTTTTTAAGAAAAGACTTTAGTTTCCCAAAACTAAATTTTTTATGAAGCACGAAAATCAAAAGTTGGTATATCTAGGTACTGTAAGTGTTTTTGCAAGAAACTGTATTACAGATTTCATGAAGGCTACAAGAGCTTTACAGAAGAAAACTTGATTCATTTTTAGAAAAGGAAAGTAAATAATAAATAAATGTCTGCTGAGATTCATAATTTTAGACTCACATGTGTCAAAGTTATCCAGGCATTAAAAAACGATATATTTTTCCAAGCGTATAAAGCTGGAGACTATTGTTTTCACCAAATAATAAAGTTAGTGAAACAAAAGAGAATGTAACATGTATCAGGCGGGAATCGAACCCGGGCCGCCATCGTGTCACGCTGCCATTCTAACCACAGATGCAAGCTAATAAATTGTTTCCGGGTAAATGTCAATGTCACTTGTCTGTCACTTGTCACTTTTAGCTAAAAGTCGTAGTTCATTTGTTTGCCCCTTCCCGTTCACTTCTGATATTCGGCTTTTAACTGTCCTCCATTTCAAATGCGAAATTTTTATTTGTATTGCCGTGTGTCCATTGCTGTGGTTTGAGGTTTTGATGCTTCTAATTCTGCCTTCACCCATATAGTGCAGGGAAACAAGAGCGACAGTCTATGAAAGCAGCCACTATGATATATTTCTTGTAAAGTTCAGCTCCTGTTATAAAAAACAGAACGTAAGTATGTTTAGCCATTTTGGTTTTATTCTTTATAGGTATCAAAGGTTGAACTCAGGGTTTTCTCTGAAAGTTCTGCTCCGATTGTGCATCCTGCCTTGGCAGCTTCTCTATCTGTTTGTTTAAAGACCTTAAATTGTGGTGTGTCAATGCACTTTTAAACTTAAAAACTTTTTTGCTTTTTTACTGCTTTTGCATTGTTGTTTTTGCTGCTTAGAGGTGCCTCGACCAGGCTTCAGACATTTTGATGTTATTAACTTCTCAACTTTTAACTTTTAGCTTTGATTTTATAAATGTGACTGTTGTAGAATATGTTAGCGTTGACTTTAGTTTATATTTAGACTTTGCTTGTAAGACTGTTTAGAATTTTGTAACTGCTTGTGTCGTGTGATACTTGCCGACCTACCAGGAACTTTGTTTCTGACACACCCACTTTTGTAATGTTTCAGGAAGTCCCTGAAGATGGCGTGAGATATGGGCCGGAACGCGTAGGGCTTTTACTAAATAAATTCAGTCTGGAGTATAGCCTTGTTCTGTTCTTTTTTACCTTGGAAATATGTCTAACCCAGACGTTGTGACGTTCAGAAATTACAATATTTTTTTGTCTACGTGGTAATTATACAGACGGCAACTTGCTGCCCCAGGAAATTTTATCTTATATCCTAAAAGTGCATGTGAGTAAACAGCTAATTACAGAATTAATTTAATTGCTACTTGTTCACCGGTGGCTGACACACAGTCTACTCTCTAGTCTGAGGTGTCGTCTTATTTTTAGGTTTAATGATACAAATTTAAAATTTCTATTTCAATATTTCGTATGTTGTCATATTCTTATAACATGTGCCTTACTTATGAATGAAATACATAATGTCATTTCATTTGCAAAAATTTAATTTTTAGTGCATCGTCTCTTAGACAACGCCTGATTTTTAACTGCTGCGACAGTCGCTACTTTTAGGAACCATTTTGACGAATTAATTAAGGAATGTATTATCTTACGCTTTAGTTTGAACTACATTTTTACTTGGAAACCAAAAAGCCTGAAATTGGGCAAACTTATGTTTGGATATCTACGAGCGTTTTTGAATAAATTTGGTGACAGAAAATTGTCAACTCATTGTTTGGTAAAAACGTCATATATATGTTCTTTATAAAAGCGATAGTTCCTTTAAATTTTCTTTATTGCCCTTGTTAAACTGTATACTACATTTTCAGTCCAAAACTTTAATTGGGGTTGTTCGTCAAGCTACAATGTGTATTTAAAAAGATTGTGAAATCCCCCACTTAAAAACCAATCAGATATTGTAAATATCAATGACAGCTATCATTCTACCGTCGTAATTGTTGACAAACGGTTTAAATAGTTTTAAGGATTTTAGTGGCCGATCTATCTCGATGGCTAATTCGGGTAGTAGGTTTACGCGTGCTATTTGGATTGTTTGATTATCGTTGAATAATTATTTATGCCTGTAGTATGTATCAATCTACACATGGCAGCTGACTACTCTGTCTTTGTCAGTCATTGGACTTTAACCGGTTAAGTCGTTTCTATTCATGTCTTACAGATTTTATTTTTCATTTGGAAAAAACTTTAAATTTTGTTCACCAAATTACCAAAAATGTACAACAGAGATTTCTTTATACCATTTCTAGCTACAGGTAAACTGTCATTTCAATTACTCTTTTTTTATATTTCAACAACACACCACGAGGGGTTATAGTCTAGTACTATCGTACCATGGGTGTCGACAAGAAGGAAATAGGCAACTTGTTAATTCTGGACTTGAAGGTTTGGAGGTTCGGAGGAGAAGGAAAAACATGCGCCGGCAAGGAATTCCACAACTTGGAAGTCCTCGGGACAAAAGAGCGGGCATAACAAGATGTTCTATGCCTGGTGACCTGGACAGTAAAAGGGTGCATTTGCTCTGTTCCCCTGGTAGATCTGTCGGGAGCAGCAGGTGTGGGAACTATGGAATAGAGCTCCTCTGAACAGTGCCCGTGCAGATATCTATGAGAGAGAGAGAGAGAGAGAGAGGTCACCAACAGCACGTCGTTGGGCAAACGATGGCAGCCTTTGGGTAAGGGTAGGGTCACCGATGACACGTATAGCTCTCTTCTGAATGGAGTCCAGGAAAGCGAGTGTAGAAGCGGCAGCGGCACCCCAGATGTGGGAGTATTCTTTACGGTTTGGCCTTATTTGTGAATAGGTATAGAGATTAGTAGGTGAAAAGTATTTGCGAGCCCGAAAGAGAAATCCTAATTTCTTGGCAGCTTGCCGCTTCTGCAATTGATGTTACATGTTGGTACCAATTGAGATTTCGATCCACATAAATGCCAACAAATGAAACGGACTCATTACTTGGAGCAACTTGATTGTTCATTGTGATGGGTCCAGGGCTGGTGTATCTCTTATGAGATAGAAAGCAAGACTTAGATTTGGTGGGGTTGAATTGTACAGGATTTCTACTTCCCCAGTCTAATATTTTTTGGAGATCCACAGAGATAGAACCCTCCATGAGTCTGCAATCATCATTGTATATTTGAGTGGAGGGTGCTGTCGTCTGCGTAACTGTGAACTGGGTTGGATGTGCTAGAGAGGTCATTGATGTGGAGAAGAAACAAAGTAGCGTCTAAAGCTGAACCTTGAGGAACTCCTGCATAATTGGATACAGTTTAGAGGAATGGCCATCCACGACAACAGAAATGCTGCGGTTGGAAAGGGAATTTGCTGTCCAGGTACATAGTTTTGGTGCTAGGCCATAGGCCGGTAGTTTATTAAGCAGCGCTGCGTTCCAGACCTGGTCGACGGCTTTGGATATGTCTAGAGCAACAATCTGGGATTCACCGTGTTGTTCCATATACTTGTTCCCAGAATGAGTGACAGAGGAAAGGAGGTCGGCAGTCGATCTGCGCTGACGGAATCCATACTGTCTGTCGTGGATTAGACTGTGTTTTTCAAGAAATTTTAGTAATTCGGTGTTTATATACTTTTCCATCACTTTAGAGGCGACTGAAAGGAGAGAAATAGGCCTGTAGTTGTTAGGCAGCGGTTTGGATCCTTTCTTGGGGACGGGTTGTACTCGAACAGTTTTCCAGTTATTAGGGAATATGCCTCTATTGTAATATGTATGAAACAGACGAGTCGGGACAGGAGCAAGTTCTAATTGTACTTAAACAACAATATTTTATACACCCTCCTTGCAAATCCAACAGAAAAGCTATAGCCTTAAGATCATCGCAGATATGCCAGTTGTGTGCATCATAATGAATTATTAATTAAAGCAAAAGTTTCATTCTACATACAGACTGGGAGACTATTTATCTGGCTTCACTGCTAGGTTTGGTTTCTGTAAGTGAAGGACATAGCGAGCGCGTAAGCTAACTGAAACAAGTGCCCCTTCTGAATTCTAGATGTTCTAGGATATTCTTCAGCATTTCTGTAACCGGTTTAGCTGCTCTTGACAGCATCGTCAGACAGATAAAAATTCAGTATCCTAGAACATCTAGAATTCAGTAGGGCCACTTACTCCAGTTAGCTTACGCGCTGGCGACGTCCTTCACTTACAGAAACCAAACCCCACAGTGAAGCCAGAGAAGTAGTATCCCCGTCTGTATGTAGTATGGATCAGTTTCACCAAGTAAGGGCAACAAAATTCAATGAATTTATAAGTTTTATTGTCTCATATTTATGTTTTTTAGTGCAGACAGCATGGCCCACTGGAATAGGAGGCTTTTCGTTACCACTATAAAGAAATACAGCTTTCAAACTAGTCTTGGATTAATCAATAAATAAATGCTATTCTTAAGGGTAGGTATAAGTTTGCTTCATTTCTTGCAATAACTTAATATATGAAAACAGTAATAAAACAATCCTTCCTTTCTGAAATATTATGAGAAGGCTACACTGCTGTTACGGTAATACGTAACTCTGGTATCAGAACTAATAAGTTTCCATTGTTGTAATCGAGATGCGAGTAGCTCACTGGCAGAGTTTGATGAAGTTTTTTTTATAGGGACATACGCATTCAGCACATCCAAATTAATGCAAAAGGGTAATCTTATTCGATGAGCATATTTTTACATTTTGCCTGTAAGCTACGTGTTATTTTTTCATTTTTTTATCACCCGAAGATACCCTAAAAAATATTTCTAATTTAATTTATCACCTTCAACCTCCTACCAAGCTTTGCTGTATTCATATACACCACTTAAAGCAATGCTATAATAACTGATTCACGGAAGCGTTAGTAAATCCATTTTCGGATCTACACAATTTACTAAATTCAATTAAAATGTAAATATCCTTGCTCGTCTTGCAGAAATTGAAACGTTCTGTAAGTAAGTGATGCTAAACTAGTCCGTGTATCACTGTGATAATCAAACAGTTATTGTTAGATGGCTTCGAAATATCACGTTTGAGTATTATGGTGAACACTGATGAGTACACTTCAGCATATACAGTTTGGTCACAGATATGTCATCTGAATTGTGTGGACGGGGAGTGTCGGAGTCTGGTTAAAAGGTTACAGGAAATAGTTGATTTAACTGTCCCCCTTAAAATAACTAATAATAGAAGTCCCTTGGCTAGGTTTACATCTCAAATAGTCAAAAAGTTAAATCCAAAAATAGAGCACGTAAAACGGCATGTAAAAAATACGAGACGAACAGCTCATAGACCTAAAATCTGGGCACATATTCTATAGCGTGGGTGAAGAAGAGAGCTCCTGGGGAGGAACAGGATTTCTCATACACAAGCGATACAAATCAAGCATCGTGTCACTTAATAAAATATTATCAGAAGTTATCTCTTTGATTCTAAAACTCAATACCAGATAGAATATTAAGCTCATGCAAGTATACGCGCCTACAATGGATCATGACGATGAGGAGATAGACCTGTTCTATGAGGACATTAACACTGCTCTGAACGAACACCCAGAGCACTTTACTCTAATATGCGGTGATTTCAATGCCAAAATAGGCAGAAAAATAAATCAAAGTGGGGAAGCACTTGGAGACTTTGGTTTAGAGGGTAGAATTGATCAAGGAGAAACGCTGCTCAGCAAAATAATCTGTTTCAGATGGGTAGCTTTTTCTACAAAAAAAAAACAAATAGAAGATGGACGTGGAAAAGCCCCGGTGGTAAAACAAGAAACGAAATAGACTTCATCATCACAGATAAATAACACATAATAAGACGTGACTGTCATAAATAGGTTTGCTACTGGGAGCGACCACAGGCTTGTTCGAGAAAAAGTAACTATTGGCATTGGCAAAGAACGACAAAAAATGATCCAAAAGAGCAATAAATCAAATTTACTAATAAATCCAGCAGATGTAAATAGCTTTGAACAGTGGATCACCACTAAATTAACCAAGGCTGAAATAGAACACACCATTGGTAACGACATCAACAAACTGAATAATATCATCACAACCACAATAACGGAAGCCCAAAGCCGGCACTGCTCAACAAATCAAAGGGAGGAAAAACTAAGCAAGGAGACTAAACTGCTCATAGAAAAAATAAGGGATATGAGGTCCAAAAGCTACGCATATGAAGAAGAATTTAAAAAATAGACAAATTTTAAAAGGCATCCGATGCAACATAAGAGCTTCCAAATCAAAGATACCATAGAGAATAACAAGGGTATGAAAGTTCTACGTAGAAAGCTTGACAATGGAAAGAGACAAATAATAAAACTTAAAAATGCACAAGGGCACACATCGACGAACAGGAAAGATATTCTAAATATAGTGGAAGAGTTCTATGGAATGCTATATAAAAGCCAAAGGGATATAAATCTACATCCAGAATCT
This sequence comes from Tillus elongatus, assembly GCA_964006375.1. Classification (NCBI taxonomy): domain Eukaryota; kingdom Metazoa; phylum Arthropoda; class Insecta; order Coleoptera; family Cleridae; genus Tillus; species Tillus elongatus. Next base: position 292,888,154 of record OZ023262.1, read on the forward strand.
GACATATTAGCCCGTAAAAAAGGTGTGGTTAACCAAGGCTCCGAAATACTGATGGAAATATCACTAGATGAGATTAAGCTAGCCCTGAAAAAGATGAAAAATCAAAAATCGCCCGGAGAAGACTGCGTGGTTTCCGATGCGATAAAGATTGGTGGTCCTTGCTTGCTCCAAAAAATCAAATATCTTTCCAACCTTTGTCTCTTCAATAGTACGATACCAGAAAAGTGGCACAATACCATCGTAATACTGGTCCACAAGAAAGAAGACATCTCGAACCTAGAAAATTACAGGCCGATAAAACTACTTAGCCACCTCTACAAATTATTAACTAGAATAATTACCACACGACTTGAAAATAAGTTGGAATTTGTCCAGCCAGTGGAACAAGCCGGTTTTCGAAGTGGGTTTGGAACAAATTATCATCTCCAAAGCGTCAAAACAGTGATTGAAAAGACCATCGAATATGGCAGACCTCTTGTCCTTGCTTGTGTGGACTTCCATAAGGATTTCGACACTGTGGAGCTGGACGCAGTGTTGCAGTTCCTAAAAGCATGCCGTATTGACTATCGCTACACCAAACTGATTTACAATATATATAAAAATGCTACTCTTGTGGTAAAACTACATGAAAACACGAATCCTAAAAAAATTGGGATAGGAGTACGTCAGGGAGATATGATGTCTCCAAAACTGTTTATCACCGTCCTGGAATATGTGTTCAACAAGCTAGATTGGGACCAAAAAGGTCTAAGAATAGACGGCCAATGTCTGTCAAACTTACTGTTTGCAGACGACATTGTCTTACTGGCTGACAACTTGAAAGATAATAGTGTGACGCTACAGAAACTTCAGGAGCCCTGTGCAACAGTAGGTCAAAAAATGAACATCGGAAAAACAAAATTTATGACAAACCTCGTCCCTAGTAACAACCTAATTATTGAAAACTCTGAGGTGGAATGTGTAGATAAATACACCTATTTGGGCCACGAGATAAGCATATCCAAAGCCAACCAAACATGCGAGATAAACAGAAGAGTTATACTCTCCTGGGCGGCTTATTTTCAGAGGCGACCTTCCAATATGCTTGAAAAGAAAAGTTTTGAACCAATGTGTTCTACCGGTTATGACCTACGGCGCCGAAACACTAACCCTTACCAACGCTTCTGCTAAGAAACTAAAAGTAACACAGCGCAAAATGGAGAGGTCGATGCTTAGCGTTTTGTTACGTGACCACATTTGAAATGAAGAATTACGCAGAAGAACAGGAGTGACTGATGTGGTCGTACATGTGGCAAAACTCAAATGGAAGTGGACGGGACATGTAGCTCACATGCAAGATGACAGGTGGAAAAAACGATTACTTGAATGGAGATCCAGATCTGATAAAAGAGACAGAGGAAGACCATCAACTCGCTAAACAGACGGCATTACAAAAATTACAAAAAACTGGATTCGTAGCGCTGAAGAAAAGAATGGACTCAACTGGGGGAGGCCTATGTCCAGCAGTGGACGCAGAGGGCTGATTGATGATGATGGTAAAAACGAATTTGACGTTTTATGAAGAAAAACTGTAATCTTTTTCGTTATATACAATAGATTCTCTTATCCACACGATATGTTTTGGTTTTGTATGTTTTTCTGGTCATCGGTGGCACCTCATTTTTTTTGTATTTAAATGCCTATAATGTTTTGTTCATTTAACTTAGAGATCTAGATTTTGGTACGTGGCATGCTCCTTACAATATAAATCGGCGTACCAAGTTTCGTTGCCATCGCTTTATTATTTCCGGAGATATAAAAATTTCCTCGGAAAAACTGTTCCGATTGTGTTGGCTAACGAACTTGTCTAAGCCACTTATAGAAGGGAGGTACTCAGCAAATTTGATCAAAATCTGTCCTTTATTTTTGACTTATCGGTGTGATACACACACACACACACACACACACACACACACACACACACACACACACACACACACACACACACACACACACACACACATGCGTATATATATATATATATATATATATATATATATATATATATATATATATATATATATATATATATATATATATATATATATATATATAAACTAGAAGTCCTAGCTTGCGCTCACCTGAAGAAGTTTCTTCAAAATTCAACAGTCGATATCTCCCCATTAATGAATATTTTCTACGAAAATTCACTAAAACTTACATGCTGTTCGTTGGTAAACGCATCGCTTTAGGACGACTGGACCGATTTGGGTTATTTTATTTTTTAAATGTTTGTAGTCGACCGAATAAGGTTTTAGAGAAAGAAAAGTTGTAAAGGAGGCCCGGAAAATTGGAAAATTCTGTAAAAACTGAAAATGCGTTTTCTCCTATTTATTTCGCTATGTGCGCAAATGTCGTTTGACATATTGAAATTTGGATAGGACTACGTTTGTCGGGTCAGTTAGTTATTTAATAGGATGTACAGATGTAAATACAGACTATGTATTACATTTCTTAATGTTTTTAGTATTTATTGATCTGTCCTGTAGCCTCCTTTGATAAAGTCAAGAGCATGCCTATTTAAGGGCTATATAAAGACCAGCAACGTGTTAAAATATCGGGAACCCAAAACCTCAAATAAAGAACTGCCATTGTCATCCTGAATGAGGGGTCAATCTGTCATCACCAGACTGCTCCAGCTACAGATTGTTTCCACATCCACTAGTTTTTAAATCACAGAAGGCTTAATTGAGGGCATTTTCCAACAGTCTGACGACTTGACAAAATGTTCATCTTAATTAAAGCCAACAATGCTAATTGGCATAAAACTGATCACCGTTCAAGATTGATTGTTTGGTTGTGTGTTGGGTAATTATTTTAACAGGCAACGAATAATACGTTTTATAGCTTAAAAATTAATCTTATTAATTTTTAGAAGACCTTTTAAAAATGTTAAAAAGTTCGGGACGCAGCAAGGGCACTATGGTAGTGAATTTTCATAAGAATAATATACTAGTGCTTTAGCCTTCTATTAAAAGTTTTCTTTTAATTTTAAGGTCGGCCTATTTCCGCGACTATGGCCAACCATCGACGTCAGGGAGCAGTTTCACCGCACTATTCTGGAAATTTTGCCTTTCTGTAAGGAGGGTAGGGATCTCTAACGTGCCCAACATCGCATAGACCCGCGACCTTCCGCTTTACGCCCCCTCCGAAGGGCTGAACGTGCAGACATTCAACTTGCTCAAACACAATTCCGGAACCTCTGTTGATGTTAATTTATTACAGTGTGTACTAGCGTTGTAAATATGCGGATTATTTTGATATTCGGATGACACGGATTCATATAAAATAATATTCGGATTAATCATCTGTTTACACATTAAGAAGAGAATATTATATTTAGCGTGGTATGGGATGGAATCCTAGGTGCCGTATAGTAATAATAAGTAATAATACTAACGTACGCGTGCTAAATAATATTTTATTTTATTATTATTGTCCAGCGAATCTCAAGGCATTTTTACAAATATACAGGATAAGTTCTTGTTCAGTTTTTTGTAATTGATAAAATATAATGGTGACCAATAACTAAACCAAAAAGATTCTGTGGTGTTCATTATTTCATTTTTATTAATAAAAATTCATTTTATAACTGCACCAGAAAATATTTGTTTTAAATCCAACTTCTCGTTTCAACAAACCCCTGTGTAATCTAATTGACACAATTAGAAATAGATAAGCAGCATATAAGGGAATGGAATACATCCCATTCCAGGAATGTAAGAAAAAGTTCGATAACCATTATATAATATTGTGGGTAGGTACAGATTAAGTAGGTTCAGATTCATATTTGTTATTACGAATACGAATACCGAATACGTTTTCATTCTGTTGCTGCTGTTATTGGCTCGCTGACGCTGCAGTATACGTCATTCTGCTCAAAGAGATTTTGTATCGTACACGTACGTACGTATTTACTATATAGGATGGCGCATTGAAAACGAAACAGACCGATTTGCGTCCAGAGAAATATTTTTTAAGAAACGCGTCAATTTTAATATTGAGGGGGGCATTTTTGACATAAAACTCAACTTTCACACATCAACCCCTTAAGGGTGGTGATAACAACCCTTTTATTTTAAATAGGGAACATGGGTCGAGTGTTACATAAATTGACAGCTATTTCTTTTCTGAATTCCACACACTAATTTTTTTGGAAGTTTTATCAACTCGTGTAAAAATTATTCACAGTTGGAGTTGCAAGAACGTATTTCATTCATTGTGATAAGAAATTCACTAATTAGTCAATTTTTCGTTAAAAAAAACTAAAAAACAAAACCAAATGTTCAAAAATGTTTATTCAGTTAAGTGTTCAAATTATTGACCGCCAGCTTCCATACAAACGTACAAATTTTGTTCAAAACGAGCTCTGACATTCTGGAGCATTTGTGGAATTATTAGACGGAATTCTTCAACAATGCGTCGTCGCAATTCTTCCAGAGACTCCGGTTCTGTTGCGTAAATTCTACTCTTTTAATGGTCCCATAGAAGGAAGCCTAAAGGAGTTAAATCCGGTGATCTAGGGGGCCACTCAATAGCACCTCTACGCCCAATCCATTGTCCTGGAAACTCTCTGTTCAAAAACTCCCTAACACGTTGTGAAAAACGGCGGAGCTCCATCTTGTTGAAACACTAATTTATTTTCTTGATAGCGATCATCATTTTCAACAATTAGTAGACACTAAACGATATCTTCTAGTAACTCCAAATACATTTCGCCACTCAAATTGCCATCAAGAAAAATTGGTCCGATTAAACGGTCTCCAAAAATGCCAGTCCAGACATTCAATTTCTGTGGAGTTTGAGTGTGGACTTGGTGAAAATTTCTGGGATTATTATCTGCCCAATAACGACAATTATAACGATTGACTGTAGAGTTTAATAAAAACGTACACTCGTCTGAAAAACAGATATTGAACAGAAAGTTCCGTTATCAGCTATTCGTGCCGTCATAACTTCACAAAACTCCAGCCGTCGATCAAAACTATCTTCATTCAGTTGTTGTACAAGATTAATTTTATACGGGTGAAATGTATGATGCTTCAATATTCGCTGAATAGTTCTTCTTTTGATGTTTGAAACAGTGCATCAATGTATCCTAAAACTTCAATCTCAGTAGTCTCATTTCTAACCGGAAATTCACGTTCACGATCCCGTTTTTTGTTGGCTACTGAACCACTTTGTCGAAACTTTGCAACTAACTCCAAAATGTATTTTCTGTTAACATGTCTGTTCGGATGTCGTTCATTAAACAAATTTGCGGTACAGTTGACACAGTCATCGTTTTTGAAAAAAAGAGTAATTATTTCAACTATTTCTTCTACATAATACACCATTGTGAAATTAATTTTCGGTAGTACTATCAAGTATCAAACCGACCGATAAACTGAAACAGTAAACCGCATTTCTCTCATTCCGATAAGAAATGTTCTGATAGTTGATTTTTTGTTTACAAACCAACAAAACTTTGACTATCAGCACATTTCTTATCGGAATGAGTAAAATGAGGGTGTTTGCATCTTCAACTGTGAATAATTTTTAAACGAGTTAATAAAACTTCCAAAAAAATTAGTGTGCTGAATTTAGAAAAGAAAGGGCTTTAAAATGGTGTAACACTTGATTCATGTTCCCTATTTAAAATATAAGGGTTGTTATCACCACCCTTAGGGGGTTGATGTGACAAAGTTGAGTTTTATGTCAAAACATGTCCCTCTAAATATTAAAATTGACGTGTTTCAGCGTTTCTTGAAAAAAAAATTCTCTGGAGGCAAATCGGTCTCTTTCGTTTTCAATGCGACGAATATTTTATTACGTATTCTTACAACACTAGTGTGTACTGAAAACCTGAAAGGGAGACCCTGGAAATCGAACCCAGTACACTTCAGTTCAGAGGCACACGTTCCTACCCCTGAACCACCCAGGCTCCTATTAAAAGTTATAAAAAAATACTTTATTTAATTGGGAACAGTAAAAAATAAGGTAAAGAAGGGCAGGCAAAAACATGATCTGTAACATAAATATCTATACAGTGATTTGGATAAAAAACTCAAACAAAGCAATTGATAAACAGGATATATACTCCACAAAAAATACACTAGAAAGCTGAACATAAAAAAATTCCTATGGTGCATGCATTAAGGGTGATTGTATCCATGCAGAAGGTGAAGAAGAACCCCCAGGACGAAGAGGGTTTCTGCCCTGTGGATGCATACAACTGCTTTCAAAACATAAAGCATAAGAAAAATTTCTTGGGGCCAACCTTAATTTCACAATGGTGTATTCTGTAGAAGAAAGAGTTGAAATAATTAATTTTTTTTTTTTCAAAAACGATGACTGTGCCAACCGTACCGCAAATTTGTTTAATGGACGACATCCGAACAGACATGTTAACAGAAAATACATTTTGAAGTTAGTTACAAAGTTTCGACAAAGTGATTCAGTAGCCAACAAAAAAAACGGGATCCTGAAAGTGATTTTCCGGTTAGAAATGAGACTACTGAGATTGAAGTTTTAGGACAAATTGCTGCGGACCCAAGTTTGAGCACGACAAAATTGGCCACTGTTTCAAACATCAAAAGAACAACTATTCAGCGAATATTGAAGCATCATAAATTTCACCCGTATAAAATTCATCTTGTACAAAACTGAATGAAAATGATTTTGATCGGCGGCTGGAGTTTTTTGAAGTTATGACTGCACGAATAGCTGATAACGGGAACTTTCTGTTCAATATCTGTTTTTCAGACGAGTGTACGTTATTTATTAAACCCTACAGTCAATCGTCATAATTGTCGTTATTGGGCAGATAATAATACAAGAAATTTTCACGAAGTCCACACTCAAGCTCCACAGAAATTGAATTTTTGGAGACAGTTTAATCGAACCAATTTTTATTGATGGCAATTTGAGTGGCGAAACGTATTTGTAGTTACTACAAGATATCGTTTACCCTCTACTAATTGACATTGTTGAAAATGATGATCGCTATCAAGAAAATCAATTCGTGTTTCAGCAAGATGGAGCTCCTCCGCATTTTTCACAACGTGTTAGGGAGTTTTTGAACAGAGAGTTTCCAGAGCAATGGATTGGGGGTAGAGGTGCTATTGAGTGCCTCCCTATATGAACGGATTTAACTCCTTTAGATTTCTTTCTATGGGGCCATTTAAATAGTAGAATTTTTGCAACAGGACCGGAGTCTGAAAGAATTATGACGACGCATTGTTGAAGAATGCCGTCTAATAACTCTACAAATACTCCAGAATGTCAGAGCTCGTTTTGAACAAAATTTGTACTTTTGTATGGAAGCTGGTGGTCAACAATTTGAACACTTACTTAACCGAATAAACATTTTTGAACGTTTGGTTTTGTTTTTTAGTTTTTTTAACGAAAAATTGACTAATTAGTGCATTTTTTATCAGAATGAATGAAATACATTCTTGCAACTCCAACTGTGAATAATTTTTAAACAAGTTGATAAAACTTCCAAAAAGATTAGTGTGCTGAATTCAGAAAAGAAAGAGCTTTCAAATGATGTAACACTCGACCCAATGTTCCCTATTTAAAATATAAAGGTTGTTATCACCACCCTTAAGGGGTTGATGTGACAAAGTTGAGTTTTATGTCAAAACATGTCCCCCTCAATATTAAAATTGACGTGTTTCAGCGTTTCTTAAAAACAATTTATCTGGATACAAATCGGTCTGTTTCGTTTTCAATGCGCCACCCTGTATATATATATATATATATATATATATATATATATATATATATATATATATATATATATATATATATATATATATATATATATATATATATAACATTCAAACTGTCCCCGGGTATGAGTTCTGGGGGCCTAGTTCGCGCTCATTTGAAGAATTATTTTCAAAATTCGTTCTTATTAGTTTTTTTTAAGAACATTCACTAATAAGAAAATGCAAGTTTTCTGTTCTTTTGGGATATTTCAGGAATGATAGGATCTATTAAAATCTTGTTTTCAGATTGTGAATAAGCATAGAATATAGCACATTTTTTTGTAATTTAACCGACAGTGTATTTTTTTCTGGTTTGGTAGATCCCAATAGTAAGCCAGTTAAAAATGACCACCGTGTATAGTTTTTATTAAAAATTTGCATATATTATTTCTATGAAAATTCACTCTCATAACGCACTTGCTGCGTCCATACCTTTTAAAAGTTGTGTGTGTGTGTGTCTTTTTTGTTTCTTTAACGTCGGCCTATTTCCGCGACTATGGCCAATCCCGAACACCAGGGAGCAGTTTCACCTCACTATCCTGGAAATTTTGCCGAACCCCAGCCTTTCTATAAGGTGGGTAGGGATCTTTAACGTGCCCAACACCGCATGGACACGGGACCGACGGATTTACGCCCCCTCCAAAGGGCGGAACGTGCAGACATTCAACTTGCTCAAATATAATGCCAGAACCTCTGTTGATGTTAATGTTACAGTTTGTACTGAAAAAGATAAAGGAGAACGCTGAGCTCGAACCTAGTACCCTTCGGTTCAGAGACACACGTTCTTACCCCTGGACCACCGAGGCTCTATACCTTTTAAAAGTTAACACGGTAGAGTTCGAAGCCCACAGAAAATCACTAATTAAAATTACACTTAAAATCTCACAATAAATTATTAACAAGAGAAAATAAGTAACTAAAATGTTTGAATAAATATAATGTTACTACTATTTTGTAAGAACCTCGGAGGTTCAAGAGTATGAACGTGTGCCTCTGAATCTAAGGGTACTGGGTTTGATCTCAGGGTACTCCTTTCACTTTTTCAGTACAACTGTAAAATTAACATCAACCGATGTTCTGGCATTGTATTTGAGCAAGTTGAATGTCTGCACGTTCCGCCCTTCGGAGGGGGCGTAAAGCCGTCGGTACCGTGTCCATGCGATGTTGGGCACGTTAAAGATCCCTACCCTCCTTACAGAAAGGCAGGGATTCGGCAAGATTTCCAGGATAGTGAGGTGAAACTGCTCCCTGCCGTCGTTGATTGGCCATAGTCGCGGAAATAGGCCGAGGTTAAAGAAACAAAACACAAACCCACAATTTTGTTTTAATGAAGTATATGCGACAAGTGGAAAAGAATACATTAGAAAGGCAACTAAAAACGATAGCTTATGTACTTTCCTCGTAGAAAATTCGATTAAGAGATATTGATTGATATTTTTAATCCGTAGGTACATGGGTATATTTCATAATAAAATTATTTTATAACCACGAATTTGGATTAAGTACCAGGAAAAATATGTGATAACTCCTTCCGCTTTTCTAACGTCACTCTCTCAATATAAACATAAATGAATGATCGAACGGAAATCTCGTATGTGATCTGTTTTTAGACCAAATTCCGATCGACAGGTTAACCCTTCATTGGGTCCTTTATATTAATTAAATTTTGTGCTGCTGATATTTTACACGCTACAGCTGTTCACCCCGTCTAAAAATATTATTACACGAGTTTAATCAAAAGAATTGAGGTGAGATCGATCGGTTGTATTAATAACGTAATAAAATAAAATATGGAGATATTGGTAAAAAAGTGAAACCATTGTGAGATGTACGACAGTCACCATCCCAGTGCATAAGTAGCCACGTGCTGTATTGTGTATGTGTTTTCTTTCTTTAACGTCGGCCTATTTCCGCGACTATGGCCAATCACCGACGCCAGGGAGCAGTTTCACCTCACCATCCTGGAAATTTTGCCGAACCCCTGCCTTTCTGTAAGGAGAGTAGGGAGTTTTAACGTGCCCAACATCGCATGGACACGGGACCGACGGCTTTACGCCCCCTCCGAAGGGCGGAACGTGCATATATTCAACTTGCTCAAATATAATGCCAGAACCTCGGTTCATATTAATGTTACAGTTTGTACTGAAAAAGTGAAAGGAGAACCCTGGGATCGAACCCAGTACCCTTCGGTTGAGAGGCACACGTTCTTACCTCTGAACCACCGAGGCTCTGTCGTGCTGTATTGAAATGCGTATTTAGAGCATAGCTATCTGTTATTAGCTTTGTGGTTTTTGAGGTGATTCTGATTTTTAGTGAATTTTCTTAAAAAAATTCACTAATGAGGAGATCCCGACTTTTGAATTTTGAAAAAATTTCTTCAAATGAGCGCTAATTAGACCCCCCAGATCACATATCCGGGGTCAGTTACAATTTTTATATGTTTATATATATATATATATATATATATATATATATATATATATATATATATATATATATATATATATATATATATATATATATAAATGTATCACACCGATAACTCAAAAAATAATGGGCCGATTTTGATTAAATTTGGTAAATAAATTACTTTTGCAAATGGCTTGGATAAGTTCGTTAGCCAGGGAAATTTGCTCAGGTTTTCCCGGAAAATTTTGTGTTTTCCGGAATTAACAATCTAAGGGCAACCAAATTTGGTGCGAGGGTTTATATCCTTACAGGTAAGTTCCCTCCAAAAATTTAGCTATGTAGGTCAAAAGACAGAAAAAGTTATAGGCATTTAAAGAAAAATAAATTGGGGTTTTCCTCAAAACGTCAAAGTTGCGATTTAAAACGTCAAAATCGGCAACATTTAGGCAAATAACTTGAATCTAATACGGGCTATGGAAACCAAATGTCTCAAGAAGGATATTTTACAAACCCTGAAGTCTTAGTTTCAACCGTCATTGTCCTTCATTTTACTAAAATGTTTCCAGAAAATTCATTTCAAATAGACCCCTTCTCTGATGCTTGGCAGTAGCTTTAGCTATAGAGTTTATCGTTTAATGGTATATAATTTGTGTCGAATTTTCGTAAAAAATCAATAAAGCTCAATATATCCGTTATTATACAAGATATGAAAAAAATGTGTATATATTAATTATAGGGTGTCTTGAGCTACATCTTAAAAAAAATATTTCTACAATCACAGGGTGGCGCATAAGTCGTTGGTGATACAAATTTTCTTTTTTCTTTTAATCAAACACGCCTTATGTTATTACATTTTTGCATTTTCCATCGAAATATAATGCATGTTTGTAAGAAAAGAAATTCTGGATGCAGCAAGAGCGTTATGGTAGCGAATTTTGATCAAATGCATCATATTTGAATAGCCCAATTTGCTATTAACCTATAAGGTTGACGAAGACACGAGTTTTTCCGGGAACACTTTAAGTTTACTTTTAGAAATTTTTGTACATTTTCACATAATAAAGTTATTTTTATGAAACACGGCACATTTTTTTTTACTATATAGGTTATACTGGTTACCAAAATTGATGTCTGCTTTCTTAAAAAGAAAACACATATTTGCAATACAAACATTTGAATGAAAATTCACTACCATAACACACTTGCTGCGTCCAGAGTTTTGTTTTAGTTTCCAGCCGCGGTCATTTAATAATCATTTGCTAAAAATGTTCAAACACTCAGTATGATTTCCATAATGCTACTAAACTCACATATTGTAATATCGCATCCGTATTATAATAAGGCTCACACCCTTTCCACATATAAATTCTGTATGGTAGTATTACTGTGTAAATATCCACGAGTGCTAGATTATTTAAGGGTGGATGGTCCAAACTTTAAGAAACCCCATTATTCGATCATTAAAACTTCCGTAAATGACAGCAATCGTTACGTTATGAACTTTGTAGAAGGCAACACGCTGTAAAATGGATACTACTAATTATGATTATCCTACTTTGTTAAGCCATGCGGTGCTGATAATACCTGTTTCAAACTACAAGTTCATATCCGTGTTACTTTGCAGTGGTGTAACCATAGGAATAAAACATTGACTTGTGCCATTGGAATTACGCAAAAGAGCTTACATAGTTTTAATGCGTTTAATCTTACCCAGTTGGTCTGCAAAAAAAATGATAGTAATGCGTTTTCCGTAACGAGGCAACAGACTATTTAGGTTTTAGCTATTATACAAGTCTATATTACCAAAATGGCGTGCTCGTTGACGATGTTACTTGTGCTCTGAGCTGAGGGACTTAAAAAAAGTTAATCGTGTTTAAAAAGTTACCATTCGTGAGGAAGTGACAAAATGCATCTTCAGTATAGATAAATGTCATTGTTGTACCTTGGAAAGTGCATTACAACTTGACAACGAGGTGAAAACCCACGTGTATAAAAACCACTTTGGGCGATGTTTTCTTCATTAAACGTTTGAAATACTGACTAACCTTATTCACCATCTTTAAGTGAGAACTAAAAAACTAATCCGGCTCGAAGGACCAATGTTGAAGATGGGGATAAGGCTAAGGGTAATTTGAAGACTTGGAGAGTGGAGACTTGGAGATACACTATATGACAACACTACATGGCACAGATGTAACTAAAGTAAATAGAATATATGGATGCTATATGCTCCATAATAATTATAACAGTAACTTACTCTTTATTCGCACATCATAACAGACTCGTGCAATCATAAACTAGCCTATCTTATATAATGTGATGTGTCTACTGAGCAGTGGCATTAAGAACAACATAGATTTTGTTTTGATCTTAAGATAACCATAACATTTTTTAATTATGAGTTAACAAAACGTGGACTTGACCTTGCTACTTGTGACCGTATTTGTGGAATTTTTTTAGTCAGCACATCGTTATTGCTTGCACGCCTTGACACTGTTTATTTAATAACATTACAATGATCCAATAATTGTGTCATATTTTCAGGATGCTATTCTTAATTATATTCTTCTAATTTAATACAAAATTAAATAACTTCTGTTCTTTGAGCAGAGGAGCTGATAAGGTTGCCAATGCCTAGAGATTTTTGGGAAACTAATAGAAATACACAAGTTAATGGAAATTGTTTGAATCAACAAACAACGACATCTATCAATACAAAATCAAAGTTCACAGTATTGAAAATCCTTTTTGGAGCCTTTTGGGAAAAATGAGACTTAATTTTATCGGGAGATAGCTGCCGAATCACATGAGAGTAAAAGTACACCTGCTTGAAGCAAAGGACTTACTAAAAAACATTGAAGGTGTACAAGCAATAGCTGAAAAAACAGTCAATACCAAATTTGGTACGCAGGTTTATATTATTAAAAGTAAATTACCTACCAGAAGTTTGGTCTTTACGTTAAAAGACAAAAAAGGTATAGGCATTAAAAAAATGGGGTTTTCCTCAAAATGTCAAGTCGCGATTTAAAACGTCAAAGTTGGCAACATTTAGGAAAAGAACCTGAAACGGGATATGTAAAGAAACTGGCGCAAAAAGAGTGTTCTGCAAACTCTTAAGTTTCAGCTTCAACTGTGATTGTCCTTCATTTCACTAAAATATTTCCAGAAAATTAAGTTCAAATAGACCCTTTCTCTGATGCTTTGGCAATAGTTTTAGCTATAGAGTTTTGGCGAATTTAAGTAAAAAATCAATAAAGCCCCGTTATTACACAAGATACGAAAAAATTGTATACACTAATTATAGGATGTCTTGAGGTGCCTCTTAAAAAAAGATTTCTACAATCATAGAGTGGCCCATAAGTCGTTGGTGTAGAAATTTTCTTTTTAGTGAATTTTCTTTTAAAAAATTCACTAATGACTTCTGAATTTTGAAAAAATTTCTTCAAATGACCGCGAACTAGGCCCCCTAGAACCCATATCCAGGGTCAGTTTCAATTTTTATATGTATATATATATATATATATATATATATATATATATATATATATATATATATATATATATATATATATATATATATATATGTATCACACCGGCCCAGGTTTTCCTGAAAAATTTTGTGTTATCTTTCGAAAAAAATTTATATCTCTGTAAATAACAAAGTGCGGGCAACCAAATTTGGTACGCTGCTTAAAGAGTATCCTATATACCAAAAATCAGATCTCTATCTTAAAAGACAAAAAGTTAGAGGTAAATTAATTTTTAATTAATTACATCTGATTCAAGAAAGTTAAAACGTCAAAATTGATTGCTCAGAATGTGAGTGAAAAATACTACAATAAATGACTAACAAGTTCCTAGATGTGTGTCTAAGTCATTATTTTCCTTGATTTCGTTAAAATATGAGTAAAAAGTCCATTGTAAATCAAAATGGTTTCGTGTAAGCTGTAAAACCTTGAACAATGGGATATACCTGCTAGTAAATGTAGTGCGTATCTCAGTGGGCTAGGTCACTGTACATCGTATAACAGACTCCTACATGACGAGTTCTAATCCTAGTTAGTGACTTTACTTTTTATCATTTTTTTTAGTCTCAAGACTTAATTTAATTTGAATAGCATATCTGGTTGTTTGTTCTTGCCCTAACTTAGTGAAACCGTTCCATATTTAATACAGTCGTAGACTTTTCCCGTGGCTTCACAAGTGCTTGCTTAAGGGAATTTTCTTAAAAAAATCACTACACTAGCGAGGAGATCCCGACTTTTAAATTTAGAAAAAGATTCTTCAAATGAGCACGAACTGTAGCCCCCTAGAACCCATATCCAGGGTCAGTTTATTTATATTATATATATATATATATATATATATATATATATATATATATATATATATATATATATATATATAAGGGTGAACAATTTACCAAAATTTAGGTCTGTAAGTTTAAAGACAAAATAGTTAGAGGCATTTAAAGAAAAAAAATTGGGTTTTCCTCAAAACGTAAAAAGTCGCGATTTGAAACGTCAAAATTAGCAACATTTAGACAAAGAACCTGATAGAAAAACGGATTGTGTAAAGAGTGTTCTGCAAACCTTAAGTTTCAGCATCAACCATCATTGCCCTTCATTTTACTTAAATGTTTAAAGAAAATTAATTTCAAATAGACTCCTTCTCTGATGCTTTGGCAGTAGTTTTAGTTTTTAGTAGTAATTTTATGGTTTAACGGTCTATAATTTTAAGCTAATTTTCTTAGAAAAAATTCGTCAATGAGGAGACCGCGGTTTTTGAATTCTAAAAAGATTTCTTCAAATGAGCGCAAACTAGGCTCCCTAGAATCCATATCCGGGTTTACTTTCTATTTACATATATACAGGGTGACGCATTTCTACGGTAGAGCTCAATATAATTGTTAATAATTGTTATTATGCAAGATACGAGAAAAAATTGTATACGTTACCTATAGGGTGTCTTGAGCTGCATTTTATAAAATTATTTTGGCAAAATCAGAGGATGGCCCATAAGTCGTTGGTGATACCTACAATTTTTTTTCGGAACATTTCTTATTGCATTTTTGCATTTTTCATCGAAATATGGTGCATGTTTGTAAAAAAATCGAGACACAGTAAGTGCGTTTTGATAGCGAATTTTCATTGAATGCTTCAAAATTCAATAACGCAATTTGCTTTTAACCTAAGGTTCGCCAAATAGGAAACGAGTTTTCTCGAAAATGTTTTAAGTTTATTTTCGTAAATTTTTTGTACTTTTTCAAACAAGTTATTTTGATAAAATATGATACGTTGTTCTTACTGTATAGGTTATTTTGTTTATTTCATTTACTGATATTAGAGAATTTTCTTATAAATGAATTTTCTTTAAAGAAACATTTGAGAATTTTTGTATGAAAAATTATTCAATTGATGGAACATATTTTAAATGAAATGCGTCGAAAATAAGGTTTTAATGGATGTTCGCGCAAACAAATTATTTTATTTTTCATTTTAATTACAGATTAGGTATACAATTTGAATTTTATTTATGCTTTTAGGAGAATTTTGTGTAAAAAATATTTAGCCAAATTTGATGACTGTTTTAATTTAAAAAAAGACATATCTGCTATTACAAATATTTTTATGAAAATTCACTACCATAATGCACTTGCTGCGACCAGACTTTTTTTTAATCGAACACGCCTGATGTTATTGCATTTTCCATCGAAATATAATGCATGTTTGTAAGAAAAGAAATTCGGGATGCAGCAAGTGCATTATGGTAGAGAATTTTCATTAAATTCTTCAACTTTGAATAGCTCAATTCGATATTAACCTATGAGGTTCGTTGGAACTGGTTTTTTCACGAACATTTTAAGTTTACTTTCGGAAATTTTTGTACATTTTCACACAATAAAGTTATTTTGATAAATCACGGCACATTCTCTCTACTATATAGATTATACTGGTAACCAAATTTGATGCGTGCTTTCTTAAAAGAAACACATATATTTGCTATTAAAAACATTTAAATGAAAATTCACTACCATAACGCACTTGCTGCATCCAACTTTTAGTGAATTTTCGTAGAAAAAATTCATCGGACGAGGTTTTCCGGGAAAATTTTGAGTTTTCATTCGAAAAAAATTCTTATCTCAAAAATTAATAAGCCGATTTTAATAAAATTTAGCATGTACCTTCCCTTTGTAAATGACTTTGACAAGTTTGTTAGTCAGGAAAATCGGACAAGGTTTTCCGGAAAAATTTTGAGTTTTTATTCGAAAAAAAAATTTTTCTCAAAGAATAATGGGCCGATTTTGATAAAATTTGGCACGTACCTTTCTTTTCGAAATGGCCTTGATAAGTTCGTTAATCTGAAAAATCGGACAAGGTTTTTCGGGAAAATTTTGAGTTTTCATTTAAAAAACAATTTTATCTTAAAAAATAAAAAATTTGTGATAACCAAATTTGGTGGGTAGGTTTACGATATATAAAGTAAACTATACACAAAAATTTAGATTTCTATGTTGCAAGAAAACAAAGTTATAATAAAATATTTTGTGCCAGATCATTTCTATGAAAATTCACTACCATAACGCACTTGCTGCGTCTTCGCGTTTTATAATATCGATTATTCACTAACAACTATTACTGAGAAATAAAATACACATACCGGACGTGTAGACCGTTGTAAGAAATTTAATATCGTGGGGATATCAGAGGTTTTTATGTCAAGCCGGTGTACTGCGTAACGTCAATCACGTTGAAACAAAAGCTTTTAAACGGTCTAAATGAAAATATTTGGTGAAACTTTTACTTTAAAAGCAAGAGTATACAGTATTACCTTCGTCAGCTTACGACTTTTAATATTAGTTTTTCTTTTAAACACTGACATTTTGATAATCATAAACATCAAATGGGGAAAAAAGCTCTCAAACAAAAACATTGTGTACGCTATTTGAAATATTTCCTTACGTGAGTACTTTGTAAAAAAAATTAAAAAGAAAAATGTCGGGAGGCAAAAATGCATTATTCTGGCGATTTTTCATAAGAATGGGTTCCCACCAAAAAAACGTTCAGTTAAATAATTAATACAAATTGAGAGAAGATAATAAAAAGTTTGTGGTGGAAACGTAAATATAAATGTATGAAGAAGAGCATGTATTTTACCTTATGTCAGAAATTCTTAGGTCAGCGTTTCTCAACCTTTTAGTATTTGCGACCCAATTTTCAATCACAATCCTAATCGCGCCTTACCCTTGTATTACGCCCACCATGGCGGACATTCTCGCGGCTTCACGAGAAGTTCCGATTTGTTTCAAACATTCTAGAAGGTCTGCGCGACGTGTATAAATGCTGCATTTCGTTCTGTTCTAGCAAGTCTTAGTCGTGTCGATCCTTCTACCGTGCATCTGTATGTTGTAATTTGCGTGTTAACTGCAATTCACGATACTCAAGTAGAAGTAGATTTATACAGTAGATACAGAATCATAGATGAATTTTTAAGTGGGCCTAAGCGAGGATTTTAAGACAGTAAAGCATCAACAAGTGCACACGCGAGAGTGGCTCTGAAACAAATATATTCTCAAGAATATTTAAAGTTTTAGTTTACCAGAACAGAAGTAAATGAAAAAGAAAGACCCCTGTGTGTCATTTTTTCAAAAATTTTGGCAACAGTCAGCATTAAAATAATAAATTCAAGCGACGTTTGGAAACGCTTCATAGTGGGTATGTTAGCAAACCCCGAGAATTCTTTCAGTTACAATTTAAATCATATGAAGAGCTAGCCCAATTAGATGAGGATTGCAGACTCATGGAGGATCTCCAAAAATATTAGACTGGAGAAGTAGAAACCTTGTACAATTCAACCCCACCAAATCTCAGTCTTGCTTTCTATCTCATAAGAGATACACCAACCCTAGATCCATCACAATGAAGAACCAAGTTATTGAGTCCTTTTCACTTGTTGGCATTTCTGTGGATCGAAATATAAATTGACACCAACATGTCAAATGAACTGCAGAAGCGGCTGCTAAGAAATTAGGTTTCCTCTTCCCGGCCCACAAATACTTTTCACCAGCTAATCTCTATACCTTATATACTTCACAAATAAGGCCAAACCTCGAATACTGCTCCCACATCTGGGGTGCCGCTCACATAGAGATAGCCTCTCTCCGAGTTTGTATGGTCACGATACCCTACCAGTGTTTGCTTACATTTCACTGATCAAATCGAACTCCCCGCAAGGGATGATATTTTCAAGAGTGCAAGTTGCTTTGACAGGAGTCCTGCCATCTGAGCGAAGTTTCTTGACCATTTCGAAGTTCAGAGAGAGATATCCTCTCTCCGAGTTTGCTTGGACCCGACATCCAGTGCTATACTCGAGGCGGTAACATATGGTGCTCCGCTCTCTAGCAATATCCAAACGAGGTCGTTTGCTGTTGCAAATCCTACAGCGGACGCCTCAATCTCCAGGTGTAATCCACCCCCATATGTATCAGCTCTTTTTCGGGTTCGTCTAGTTCCGACACCCGCCAGTGCTAGACTCAAAGCGATATCTTATTAAGTTCCGCTCCCAAGCAACATCCAAGTTTGTCCGTTTCGAATCACACATCGGGGGGCCTTAAAATACGGGTGTATACCACACCCTAGAAATCTTAATCCCCTTCGGGTTTGTCCAGACCTTACAGCCGCCAGCGCTTGACCCAAGGCAGTATCATTTGGAACCTCGCTCCCGAGTAACATCCAAGCGAGGTCATTTGTCTGCTTCGAAGCTTATCGTGGAGGCTTCAAAATCCCGGTGTATACCACACCCTAGAGATCTCCATCTCTTTCCAGTCATGTCTGGACCAGACACCCGTCAGTGTTGGACTCCGGTCAATCGCCTCTCATGACAGGCAGGAGCTACCTTGGGCCTATTCTTTTATTTCTCCTCGAATCCACAAGCAATGTAACCAAGGATTATTAATATATTACATCTTAACTTCTCGTCTTTTTTCAACCCAAAATATATTTGTGTTTGGTAACAAAATTGATAAATGGTTTTCCTATACAAAACGTTTTAAAAACTCTGGACGCAGCAAGTGCGTTATGGAAGTGAATGTTCATTTAAATGTTTTCAATTACAAATATATCGCTCTAATGCGAGCAGGCATCAATTTGGTTACCGGTATAACCTATATAGTAGAAACAATGTACCATATTTTATCAAAATAATTATTTGAAAATGTACAAAAATTTTCGGAAAATAAACTCTAAATGTTTCCGAGAAAACTGGTTTCCTAGCCAATGAACCTTAGGTTAATAGCAAATTGAGTTATTAAAATTTGAAAAATTTTATGAAAATTCGCAACCAAAACGCCCTTGCTGGGTTCATACAAAAATTGTCCGAAAATTAAGTTAAATGTTGGTTTCCTAACCAACAAAACTTATGTTAATAGCAAATTGAGTTATTGAAATTTCAAGGATTTAATGAAAATTTGCTACCAAAACGCAATTAGTGCATCCAGATTTTTTCTTACAAACATGCATCATATTTTGATAAAAAATGCTAAAATGCAGTAACGAATTTGTTCTACGAAAATTAGCTAAAAATTATAGATCGTTAAACCATAAACTTCACTAAACCTACAGCGAAAGCATCAACTTAACTAAGCCGACAGCCAAAGCATCGGAGAAAGGATCTACGTGAAATGAATTTTTTGTAAATATTTTAGTAAAATGAAGAACAATGACGGTTGAATCTGAAACTTAAGGGTTCGCAGAACACTCTTCTTGCAACATTTTCTTTTTACAATCCGTATTTGTTTCACGTTCTTTGCCTAAACATTGCCAATTTTGACGTTTTAAATTTTGGCGTTTTGAGGAAAACTCCAAAATTTGTTCCTTTAGCTGCCCGTAACTTTTTGTCCTTAAACTTAGAGTCCTAAATTTTGGTACATGGTTCACCCTTTATAATACAAATACGCGTACCAAATTTGGTTGCCCTCACTTTGTTATTTCCAGAGATATTATTTTTTTTAAAACGAAAACACAAAATTTCCTGGGAAAACCTTGTTCGATTTTCCTGGATAACAAACATATCCAAGCCACTTGCAAAAGGAAGGTACTCACCAAATTGGATCAAGATCGGTCTATTATTTTTTGAGTTATCGGTACGACATATATATATATATATATATATATATATATATATATATATATATATATATATATATATATATATATATATATATATATATCCATTAGTGAATTTTTTAAAGAAAATTCCCTAAAAAAGAAAATTTGAATCACCAAAGACTTATGGGCCACCCTGTAATTGTAGAAATATTTTTTAAGATGTAGCTCAAGACACCCTATAATTAATGTATAGAATTTTTTTGGTATCTTGCATAATAACGGATATATTGGGATTTAAAGTTTTTTTACGAAAATTCGACAAAAATGATATACCATTAACACTACTGCCAAAGTATCAGAGAAAGGGTCCATTTGAAATGAATTTTCTGGGAATATTTTAGTAAAATGAAGGACAATGACGATTGAAACTAAGACTTCAGGCTTTGTAAAACATTCTTCTTAAGACATTTTCTTTCCATAGCTCATATTATTTTTAGGTTCATTGCCTAAATATTACCAATTTTGACATTTTAAATCGCGACGTTTTGAGGAAAACCCAAATTTATTTTCCTTTAAATGCCTGTAACTTTTTTCCTTTAACCTACAGAGCTAAATTCTGGTAAGTAACTTACCTATAATGATATAAACCCGCGTACCAAATTTAGTTGCCCTTACTTTGTTAATTCCGGATATATAAAAAAAAAATCGAAAGAAAACACAAAATTTTCCGGGAAAACCACGGCGAATTTTCCTGGCTAACGAACTTATCCAAGCCACTTGCAAAAGGAAGGTTCTCACCAAGTTTTATCAAAATCGGTCCATTATTTTTTTGTATGGTTGACTATTTATAATACAAACACGCGTATTAAATTTGGATGCCCTTACTTTGTTATTTCCGGAGATATGATTTTTTTCCGAAAGAAAACAGACAATTTTCTGAGAAAACCTGGGCCCATTTTCCAAGACGCTTGCAAAAGGAAGTTACTTAAGAAATTTGATCAATATCGTCCCATTATTTTTTCGGTGTGATACATATATATATATATATATATATATATATATATATATATATATATATATATATATATATATATATATATATATATATATATATATATATATATATATATATATGAGAGAAGGGTTAAGGGCGAAGCCTCAAGGAGACAACCGTATACACGTGTTTCAGGCTTATTAGTCATCATCAGTACGGTATAGCCAGGTGATGATGGGAACACTTTGGATGAAGATGCAAAAAACACGGAGTCATGGTTTCTAGGAGGCCTAGTTCGCGCTCATTTAAAGACATTTTTTCAAAATTCAAAAGTCGGGATCTCTGCATTAATGAATTTTTTTTAGAAAATTCACTAGACGGGCTAAGCTACAATAACGAGAATCTATAAAACCTTATGATGCTAACTTACAATTTGGAGCTAATGAGAAACAGTCTCAATGCCAATAACAAACACACGCACGCGCACAAACACACTCGCCCACATATATATCTAGTGAAGGAACGATTATATTAAAGAATATAATATTTTTAGTTTTAATTCTTGGTTGCTTCTTTAGTACGCTAAAAGCTTCTAAATCAAAACGCGTCAGAGTAGATTCCGTTAATTAAGAACACATACAGTCGCAGATTCCTCTTCCACAACGAGTCACTTCTGATACGATTTTAGGTTTATAATTTTTATTGAACTGTTTCCGTTTTAGCTAGTAGTTTGTATAATTAATTTGGTTAGTTATAGTTCATAATTGCCACAAATCATTTCAAAAGCTACAAAGTTGACCTTTACAGATACAGATATTCATTGAAATTTAGTTAGTAAACCTAATTTGTATAAATTCAAGTCTAATATTTTATGCAGAACTATCTAGTGGAAAATGGCAAAGTGCTAGTCTAGTAGAGTTTAATACTATATGGTCGTTTGATGACTGTAGACTCCTTACAACTGAATAAGAAGTTCCCCTCAGTGAATCGAATATTGAATGTGATGTTCCAGAAATGCATTGGCGCACATCTAAGTGATATATCAAATTGAACTTAAACTTATTTCAAACATAAAGTAATAATTTTATCGAAGCTATCGCAGGATACAAACGAATAAGAGAGATGATGGTCTTCGTCTACCGATTACTTGGAGACCTATCATATCCTCATTACAAACACACAAAAATTTAATAGAAAATTTCATTACCCCATTATCTGTCTCAACAAATGCCTGTAATCCTCTTAGTCATCTTAAACCTTTAAGTACCGTAACTACAGCCACTGACCGTGACCCGACTACTTTCCCTGATAACGAAGCAGGTAGACGAAACGACACATACAAGACTTGCAACAAACTGCCAGATCTCTTTTAGGCCTAGGGTTGAACACAATGAGACCTTAGAGACGATCTCCGGCGAGATTTGGGGAGTAGGCAGATTGAGGCCCCGTAATCGAGCTACAACAACCCAACCCACCTTTGTCAACCGCTCTAATAGGCAGATTAAGGCCTTAGAGTTCATATCTCTACATATTTCCTTTACCTCTTGAAAATGTCTCCAAAACAGGAGCCGAAACGTCGAGTATGTATATATATATATATATATATATATATATATATATATATATATATATATATATATATATATGTGTGTGTGTGTGTGTGTGTGTGTGTGTGTGTGTGTGTTCAGAAAGATTTCCGCGGTCTTTAGTGTGAGATATACTTGGTTCTCGGGTTGAATCGCGTCCAGAATATTAAAGACTAGACGTTTCGGCTCCTGTTTTGGAGACATTTTCAAAAGGTAAACATATATATATATATATATATATATATATATATATATATATATATATATATATATATATATATATATTGTATCATTTCTCACAGCACACAAGACGTTAGATTGCCAGGTATTTTAAAAATTCCGCGTTCTTACTGCCTAAGGATCTGAATTACTCCAAAACTGGGAATTTTGTCTGTTAAAAAGTCCATTTTTGGTAAACATCGCTTCATTAGTCCAAATTAGGTTGTCCAAAAATCGTGAGTCGTCTTGTATATCATCGTTAAAATCAATTCGCAAAACTAAATCATTATTGAAAACGGATTTTATTTTGTGCATTTTTGCCTTAACGGTGCCAAAACAACCGAACACTCTTCTGCGACGGTTTCTGTTTATCTGGATATCTATCAGCAAATATCTGGCATGTTCTTGGTAAAACTTTGTTACATTCCCCATAGATAATGAACCAATTTAAATAATTTTTGTGGGTATAATTTAGTCGCCCCGGCACTTACAAAATTTATAAATTCCTGTATAGGTCAAGGAAAATTCCCTGACATATTGAAACTGGCTGTAGTTGTTGCTGTGTTGAAGGCGGGAGACCAATTTGGAGAACTATCGTCCCATCTCTATTTTAAGCATTTTTACAAAGATCATAGAAAGGGCAGTACATTAAAGGATGGTCAAGTTTTTAAACGCTAATAATATAATATCACCATCACAGCATGAGTTTAGAACTGATCATTCTAGAGACAGTGCCCTTATCGAATACAATCAATATGTAAACAAAAGAATGGACCTCGACTACATTGTGGTGATCTTATTTTTTGACCTGTCTCGTGGCTCTGACACAGTAAATCCTTCTTTTGTTTTGTAAATGAGTGTTGGGCATAAGAGGCACTTGCAACGAGCTTCTGCTTTTGTATCTCACCAACAGGCAGTTACTTGTAAAAGATAATAATATTAATTCTCAAAGATATAGTGTAGGTATGGGCACACCCCACGGAAGTGTCATTGGTCCACTTTTGTTTTCACTCTATGTAAACAATTTTCCTCAATTTATACAGGACGGAAAAGTCTTCATGTACGCTGATGATACTTCTATTGTTGTCTACGGCAAGACGGTAGAGGAAACTGAATTAAAATTAAAATCAGTAGTACATTCTTTTGATGAATGGTGTTAAAGAAATCGACTAATTTGAAACGATGACAAGACTTTTTCTCTTGAAATGGATAACTGCCACCGAAGAGAGAGGATGTGCGACAGCACTATTTTGGTGAACGGAAATGCGGTGCAATTGAAAAAGGTGACAAAATTTTTGGGTGTTAGAATTTAAAGTAGCCTGTTATATATAGACCAGATCGATCACGTGTGCAAGAAATTAAATTCCGCGTTTTATTCAATTTTGATGCTGAAAGATTTCTTAAGCTCGGAACATCTGCTGAAAGTCTATTACGCGAGTTAACTTTCTTGTTAACACACTTGACTTTTTAAAAGAATTTATTGATTATAGTTACATAAAATACTTATGAATAATAATAAAAAATGATAAATATAAATTATGACAAGTTAAAAGAGACTCAAGTGATAACAATGTAGGAATGTCCGTCCGTGGTGTGGTAACTTCCATATATAGTCTCTGGTGGGGCGTGGACCGAGAGGCGGTTTCCACCTAAGTTGCAGTCTTGAAGGTGATCCTAGCAGGTGGCTGGTTGCTGATTTGAAGGTCTAGTTGTTTACCCATTTATGAATAATCTATTCTTCTAATTGCGCTGCTATTAATTAACCCATTCGTCAGCGACCTTGGGTGTTGAATCGGGATCTGTACTTCTTATATACATTGTATGAGTTGGCTATTGTTATCTCGCGAGTTACAGCACCCTGTATAATGCTGTACTGATATCTCGTGTTGGTATAGTAATAGGATGGAAGCAGTCGTTCACCGCGGAAATAAGAAAACCGCTGATTAATTATAGTCATAATAATTATTTAGTTTAAGATGTTTTATTTTATAATGTTAGCTAATCATATTCGAGTTTATATATACAAGTAAGATACAATATTATGTTAGAATATATTACGAGTGTTTCAATATTAAACATGGTGTATTTCTCCTTTGTTTTAAAATTATAATTAAACTTGTTGTAATTTCGAAATAGAGTTTTTTTGTTGTTTTGAAGTGCCAAAAGGGCATTACCCAAACTCGCGACTGTCTATTCACATCTGAGTTACGGTATCGTTATCTGGGGCCAATCCTCGGACTGCTATAGAATATTTGTGCTACAGAAACGAATCCTGAGATTAATATACAATCTGCCTTATGGGCACTCCTGTCGTGACATCTTTAAGAAAAATAACATTAGACGTTAACATTAGTTTATTTGTTCTATCTGTTAACTTACATTCATAAAAACAAGAGAAAATGTATAACTATAACTAGGCTTTTCATGGGTACAACACTCGTGAAAAATATACTTTTCACCTGAATAAATGTCACCATTTTTTTTTAAGAAGCCGCCATGTTATGCAGGTTGCTTTTTGTACAACCAGCTGCCTTGTTCTCTAAAGGACACAAATTGTACAAAAAAATTTAGAAAGCAACTGAAGGTTGCTTTAAGTACTCATAGTTTTTATAGTTTGAGTGAATTTTATGAAGCTGCACTGTGAACATATGTTTTTTGTTGTGATGTAAAGCTCGTTATACTTTAGATTTTTGGGCACGTACCTTTGATAAATTGTGATACGTTTTTATCTTGTAAGTTTTTTGACTTGTCCGATTTACAATAATTTTAACTAAAGGACCAAATCATTATTATTATTATTATTATTTTAATTAATAACTAACTGTCAAATGACAACAAATAGTGACGTTTCTATAGTGATCAATGGTTTCCTTTTAACGCGGGTCGCCGTAATGGCTCACTAACAACAAAACTTAAAGATAACATTTTTACGATATAAAAATTATAAATTGCCAATATTTCAAAATCTACAAATTTTTGGCACAGATAGTCTTATATAAAGTTACCATCTTTTTTTACTGCTGAATAAGATACAATTATAAAAATAGGGGGATTTCTTTAAAAATATATATTTAACGATTTTTTCAATTCAACTTTGAATGCGAGTTTTTGATCACCCTTATTTATTATTAAAGTAGGACACCTATATATATATATATATATATATATATATATATATATATATATATATATATATATATATATATATATATACATATACATATACATATACATATATATATATATATATATATATATATATATATATATATATATATATATATATATATATATATATATATATATATATGCAGCCATTGTTATCGCTGATAACAGAAATATTTTTTAACGTTTTGAAATTCCACAGTCAACGTCAAGTGACAAATTAAGGTAATTTTGCACTTTTTGATAGTCAAGTCTAATTAATTGCTAAAAATTATTTCTCAACATGTTTTATTTTGTTGAATTTAGAAAAAAAACAAGAATCCTATGATATCCCAAAGAAGGAGAAACGTTGTGGAAATATTTGGAGTCCGCTATCCAATAAAAAACTGAGAATGTGCTTTTAGTTTCTTTATACAAGTTCAAATAAATGAGGTAGAGGCCAAAATAGAAAATCGCTTTGTCAGTTTTTTGATAATTTCCTGAACGACAGTTGCAGGTTGTTTTCTTCTGAGGCATAGTAAAGAGCACAAAATTTAGTAAGTTTTCGGAATTTACACCTACCTTCTATCTTCGCTAATAAGCCCATGATGAGGCTCGAATTTGAATCACCATGTATATATATATATATATATATATATATATATATATATATATATATATATATATATATATATATATATATTATATATTATATTTATATATATATATATATATATATATATATATATATATATATATATATATATATATATATATATATATATATACAGGCTGTTTCAAAAAACATGCACCATCGCTTGTGGAGCAATTCCTTACTAAAAAATAAGAAAAAAAGTTCCTGTGCACATGGGCCCGGAAACGCATAGTTTCCAATATACAGGGAGTTCAATTTTAATATTTTTTGCAAGTGTATTATGAAAGTGCATATTTTCAAGTAAAAAATCTGCTTACAACTGCGTCAGTGGCGTGCGTACGGGATAACTGTAAAAATTCATTTGGGTAAAAAATATGTGCGCCACTGTCTTTTTACAATTTTGATACATCAGTTATGAAGCTTATTACATAAGCCACAAAAGCTGCCTCTTGGTATTTTTTCGTTCAGGGTATCCCCTAGGAGATATGATTAATTTTATAAAAAGGGGCAAAATACCGATTCGTTGGAGTAATGAAAACAGTAATCGTAAAGTGCCATGAAACTATAATTTTTGACAGTTCTCTAAATTCTACAATTTTGAAGTGCTTTGTAGGCGTCAAAAGAGTTTTCGTGCTATTCTTTAAATTTTGATACGGTGCAGTATTTTCGTTTTTAGTTATTTGTTGATACTGAGCTGCTCATTTATATTATTTCCTCCTCTCAAGATGGTTTTCATTAAGTACACTTCAGCGGATTTGACTGATATGTTGTTAATTTATGGACAAACAAATCAAAATGCTAGACAAGCTGTGCGAGTTTATCAGGAAACTTACAAAATAACAAAGAAGAATTCCTGACAAAAATATTTTCCCACGTATTGTAAGACATTTGAGAGAAACTGGTTCTTTAAAACCTTTAAAAGCTGACTCTGGACGCAGAAGATACCGCCGAACTGTACGAGTTGAAGAGGCAATATTAAATAGAGTTGAACGTGATCCTAGTACAAGTACGAGAATTATTGCCACCGAACTGGGTAATATTTCGGCATCATCGGTTCACAGAACTCTGAAGGATCAAAGTTTATATCCCTATCATTTTACACGTGTCCAGGAACTTCTACCTAGAGACTTTCAACCAAGGGTAATGTTTTGTCAGTGGTTCTTAAACACACTTAGGCACGACCAACATTTTTCTAAACGTGTACTATTTACTGATGAGGCGTCATTTACGCGAAAAGGTATCGTAAATTTTCACAATTTACATACATGGGCCGATGAAAACCCACACTCTCTAAGAGTTGCAAATTCGCAGTATCAATTTTCCATCAATATTTGGGCTGCTATTATTGAAAATCACATAATTGGTCCTGTTGTTCTACCGAATCGTCTTGACCATGAATCATATTTAAACTTTTTACAAAATGATTTGCCGTTGTTACTACCGCTTTTTATGAGAAATGGTACAATGTGGTTCCAGCATGATGGTGCGCCCGCACATTTTGCAGCAGTTGTAAGAACATATTTAGCCAACACATACGGTCACCGATGGATTGGTCGTGGAGGTCCGGTGTCATGGCCACCTCGATCTCCAGACCTGAATCCTCTCGATTTTTATTTGTGGGGTCATTTAAAAGAAATAGTGTATAAAACACCAGTAAATACACGAGAAGAATTGTTGGGAAGAATAGAATATGCATTTGACAGCATTAGAGAAGATCAAAATATTTGCAGAAGAGTAAGATCTTTGCGCAGAAGGTTAAATAATTGTAACGACGCTAATGGTGGTCACTTTCAACATTTTCTTTAGCTTTGTTATTAAAGTCAATTGAGTAATGTACAAAAAACAAGAGTTTGGAAAAATCATGGTGTCTTTACTATTACTTTTTTCATTTTTTAGTGAATTTTCGTAGAAAAAATTCACTAATGGGGAGATCCCGACTTTTGAATTGTGAAAAAATTTTTGCAAATGAGCGCGAACTAGGACCCCTAGAACCCATATCCGGGGTCAGTTTCAATTTTTATATGTTTATATATATATATATATATATATATATATATATATATATATATATATATATATATATATATATATATATATATATATATATATATATATATATATATATATATATATATATATATATATATATATTTATATTTATATATATATATATATATATATATATATATATATATATATATATATATATATATATATATATATATATATATATATATATATAGATATGTATCACACCGATAACTCAAAAAATAATGGGCCGATTTTAATAAAATTTCGCACGTATGTTTCTTTTGTAAATAGCTTGGATAAGTTCGTTAGTCAGGAAAATCGGAAGAGGTTTTCCGGAAAAATTTTGAGTTTTCATTCGAAAAAAATTCTTATCTCAAAAAGTAATAAGCCGATTTTAATAAAATTTGGCATCTTCCTTTTGTAAATGGCCTTAATAAGTTTGTTAGTCAGTAAAATCGGACGAGGTTTTCCGGGAAAATTTTGAGTTTTCATTCGAAAAAAAATTTTATCTCAAAGAATAATAGGCCGATTTTGATAAAATTTGGCGCGTACCTTCCTTTTGTAAATGTCTTTGATAGGTTTGTTAATCAGAAAAATCGGACGAGGTTTTCCGGAAAAATTTTGAGTTTTCATTTGAAAAAAATTTTTATTTAAAAAAAATAAAAAAGCTATGATAACCAAATTTGGTGGGTAGGTTTACGATATAAAAAGTAAACTATACACCAAAATTTAGATTTCTATGTTACAAGAAAAAAAAGTTATAATAAAATATTTTGTGCCAGATCATTTTTATGAAAATTCACTACCATAACGCACTTGCTGCGTCTTTTTTTTATTTTTATTTTTTATTTATCATTTTTTATCAATGTTTGTAATATTCATTTCAATGTTTATCACCAATAAGTTTTACGTAGGTTAGTTATTTGCACGTTTATTGCTGTAATGTTTACTGTATGTTTTGTTTTTCATATTCTTATGGTTGCAGTAAACATATATTATTATTATTATTATTATTACGCCGACTAATCGGTACTTTGCCCCTTTTTATAAAATTAATCATATCTCCTAGGGGATACCCTGAACGAAAAAATACCAAGAGGTAGCTTTTGTGGCTTATGTAATAAGCTTTATAACTGATGTATCAAAATTGGAAAAAGACAGTGGCGCACATATTTTTTCCCCAAATGAATTTTTACAGTTACCCCGTACGCACGCCACTGACGCAGTTGTAAGCAGATTTTCACTTGAAAATATGCACTTTCATAATACACTTTCAAGTTCCAAGTTTCATTAAAATCAATCCAGTGGTTTTAAAATTATTTATAAAAAATTAAAATTCAACTCCCTATATATATATATATATATATATATATATATATATATATATATATATATATATATATATATATATATATATATATGTATGTATATAGGTATCCATCCACCCGATAACTCAAAAAATAATTAACCGATTTCGATGAAACTCGGCAAGTGCCTTTCTTTTATTAATGGCTTGGACAAGTTTGTTAGTCAGGAAAATCCGACAGGGTTTTCCGGAAAAAATTTGATTTTTCTTTTGAAAAAAATTTTCCCCAAAACGTACAAATCTGTTTTAACGAAATTTACTCTATATATTGCATTGGGAGAGAGTTTACTACGTACCAAAATTCAACTTTCTAAGTTTATAGAAAATTAAGTTATTCAAATTTTGAATTTTCTTTCGAAAAAATATTTTTTCTCCGAGTAGTACAAAGTTATTTTAATGAAATTTAGTTAATATATTTTCTTAGGAATGACCTTACCACACACCAAAAGTAAACTTTCTAAGTTTATAGAAAATTGAGTTATTGAAGTTTGAAGCATTAAATAAAAATTCGCTACCATAACGCACTAGCTGCGTCCCGAACTTTTGTCAAACATCCTCTTTCAAATTTCTTCTGTCCAAATGATTTTAATGAATGTCACTTTTTAATTTTTCTTCTTGTGCTATCGACACTCCCACCTACGCTTCCACAGTAGCCATGAAGATTAATATTCACTTCTATTTAAACATTAACATTAATTTTACCTAAATCTCTTCAAAAACTACAAAATTCTCCAGCACTAAAATTTTGACAGTTATATATATATATATATATATATATATATATATATATATATATATATATATATATATATATATATATATATATATATATATATATATATATATATATATATATATATATATATATATATATATATATATTTACATACTATTACTAACATATTTTGTATTGTCGAATTTGGAATACCTGTAAACTACCTATATTATTGGTATTTATATTCGAGTAATCCATCTAACTAACCTGATCTATGTGGATTCCAATTCCGATCGTTAACAAATAGGTACGATTATGAACGTTTGTGCGTTACATCATTTTGTTATCGATAGTAATCTTAATTAGTAAATTAGTTACATGTATTCCCAACTGAGTTCGGTAGTGTCTACACAGTTGCGTTTTACTGTTGACTCCTCAACGTAATCCTGAAAAGTCTAATAACATACATTCAGTAATTAGATTGAACTTTCAGGGAGTTAACGCACTACGTTGTGCGTTGCATTTGTTTCATCGCTTATACCAAATATACAAGCCATATCTCAGTGAAGTTAGCCCAACTAACAATGACTTATATCGTAGAAACAACGCACCATATTTCATCAAAATAACTTTATTCTTTGACAATGAAAAAAACTTTTCCAAAATAAACTGAAAATGTTCCCGACTAAACTGGTTCCTAGCTAACGCACGTTAAGTTAATAGCAAATTGAGCTATTGAAATTTGAAACATACAATGAAAAGTCGATACCATAACCCACTTGCTGCATCCTAAGTTTCTTTTCTTACAAACATGCATTATATTTCGATGGAAAATGCAAAAATGTAATAGTATAAGGTGTGTTGATTAAAAAAAAAGAAAATTTGTATCACCAACAACTTATGGGCACCCTATGATTGTAAAACTAATTTTATAGGATGCAGCTCAAGACAGACTATAATTAACAACTACAATTTTTTCTCGTATCTTGTATAATAACGGATATATTGAGCTTTACCGCATAAATACGTCACCCTGTATATATCAAAACAGATAAAAACGGAAACTAACCCCGGATGTGGGTTCTAAGGAGCCTAGTTCGCGCTCACTTGAAGAAATCTTTTCAAAATTCAAAAGCGGTGATCTGCTCCCTAACGATTTTTTTCTAAAAACATTCGCTAAAAATTATAGATCATTAAACGATAGACTCTATAATGCAAACTACTGCCAAAGCATCAGAGAATGGGTCTATATGAAATGAATTTTCTGCAAATATTTTAGTAAAAAGGACAATTACGGTTGAATCTAAAACTTAAGGGTTTGCAAAACACTCTTCTTGCTACATTTTCTCTACATAACCCGTATTCGCTTCACATTATTTTCCTAAAGATTGCCAATTTTGACGTTGCAAATGGCAACTTTAGGGTATTAAGAGGAAAATCCTAATTTCTTTAAATGCCTATAACCTTTTTGTCTTTAAACCTGCAGATCTAAGTTTTTGTACATAATTTATCTGTCATGACGCAAACCTGCGTACAATTTGTTTGCGATAACTTTATTACTTCCGGAGATATAAAAATGTTTTGAAAGAAAACACAACATTTTCAGGGAAAAATTAGCCGATTTTCTTGGCTAACGAAATACTTGCAAAAGGAATGTACTCAGAAATTTTCGTCCTCTCTCTCTCTCTCTCTCTCTCTCTATATATATATATATATATATATATATATATATATATATATATATATATATATATAAATATATATATATATATATATATATATATATATATATATATATATATATATATATATATATATATATATATATATATATATATATATATATATAAACGGTGAACCATTTACCAAAATTTAGGTCTGTAAGTTTAAAGACAAAAAAAGTTAGAGGCGTTTAAAGACTTTCCTCAAAACGTAAAAAGTCGCGATTTGAAGCGTCAAAATTGGCAACTTTTAGGCAAAGAACCTGAAAGAAATACGGATTATGTAAAGAATGTTCTGCAAACCCTTAAGTTTCAGCTTGTAAAGCCACGGGAGAAGTCTACGTCTGTATTAAATATGGAACGGTTTCGCTAAGTTAGGGCAAGAACAAACAACCAGATGTGCTATTCAAATTGAATTATGTCGCAAAAATTTTCATCTCCTCTTTATTAACTTACTTCTTTTCACAAAAACTCGCTAAAAAATTAATCGGAGTAACAACAATATGATCAGGTAACGGTAATATGAAATGAAGGACTAAAAAAATTATATAAAGTGAAGCCACTAACTAGGGTTAGAACTCGTCTTATTAAAGGTCTCGATTATCTGATGCAATCGCTTAGACCACTGAACCACCGTCGACATGATAGACGTATGTACTAGCAGGTATATATATCCGCTAGTATGTTATATTTCTAACGTCTTTATTATTTATACCAAACAATTTTTTTACAATGGATTTTGAGCTCATATTTTAACAAAATGAAGGAAAATAACGACTTAGGCACAGATCTAGGAGCTTGTTAGTTATTCCGTGTCGTATTTTCCACTCACATTAATACGAGTACCATAATTATCAATTTTGACGTTTTAACTTTTTTTAATCAGAGGCCCACCTATAACTTTTTGTCTTTTAACTTAAATATCTTTATTTTGGTACATATAATATTCTTTATGGCAGAAATCAGCGTACCACATTTGGTTGCCCTTTTTTTCTCAAAGAAACACAAAATTTTCTGGGAAAGCCTGGGCTCATTTTCCTGATTAACGATCTTATCCAAGTCACTGGGAAAAGGAAGGTACGTACCAAATTTGATCAAAATCGGCCCATTATTTTTTTGTTATCTCTGTGGCCTGACCTGAACTGACCTGACCTGACTCTGGATATGGATTATAGGTGACCTAGTTCGCGCTCATTTGAAGAAACTTTTTCAAAATTCAAAAGTTGGGATCTTTTCATTACTGAATTGTTTTAAAGAAAATTTACTAAAACTATGTTTCCTAAAGAATATAACCTTGCTAACGGAAAATGTATTGAAAACTAATACGTGGGTATTACTTATTACATAGGAAACGTTTATTAGTGAATTTTCGTAGAAAAAAATTCACTAATGGAGAGATCCCGACTTTTGAATTTTGAAAAAATTTTTGCAAATGAGCGCGAACTAGGACCCCTAGAACCCATATCCGGGGTCAGTTTCAATTTTTATATGTTTATATATATATATATATATATATATATATATATATATATATATATATATATATATATATATATCACACCGATAACTCAAAAAATAATGGGCCGATTTTGATAAAATTTGGCAAGTACCTTTCTTTTGTAAATGGCTTGGATAAGTTCGTTAGTCAGGAAAATCGGACGAGGTTTTCCGGGAAAATTTTGAGTTTTCATTTGAAAAAAATTCTTATCTCAAAGAATAATAAGCCGATTTTAATAAAATTTGGCATGTACCTTCCTTTTATAAATGGCTTTAATAAGTTCGTTAATCAGAAAAATCGAACGAGGTTTTATGAACAAATTTTGAGTTTTCATTTGAAAAAAAATTTTATCTTAAAAAATAAAAAATCTATGATTACCAAATTTGGTAGGTAGGTTTACGATATAAAAAGTAAACTATACACCAAAATTTAGATTTCTATGTTACAAGAAAAAAAGTTATAATAAAATATTTTGCGCCAGATCATTTCTATGAAAATTCACTACCATAACGCACTTGCTGCGTCCCGAGATTTTTACTTTTGGTCTATTATACTTTATTGTAAATAACATAGAAACGACCTTGTCGTATATCTCACAATGTTGTAGGAGGCTGGCTACCATAGCTGTATTACTTTACATATCTGTTCTCGCAGTAATTCGTATAGCGCACCGACAACTTCTAATTAGAGCTAAACCGGTATGCGTTTCTAATTATGATGAGAAGACATCTAGCCTTATATGTTGTTCAGGTATTATAGATGAAATGGGCCAGGACTGACAATTTACAAAATTGGTGGTTGGTTGTACACAGTCTCTATTTATAATATTTTGTGTTAATTGGAGCTGTTGTGACAACATACTACCTGGTTCCGCACCGAGATGGCGACCCTGTCGTACATCTCACAATGTTATAGAAACAGAAATTGTAAGGGATTCGTAATATTGTCAATAAAAATCAAATAAAAAACAAAATAGAAAATTATCGCTGAGTTACATAATTTTTTCGACGTATTACCGCTTCCAGGTATAGTATCAATTAATGTTTGATCTGGAGCAAAATTGTTCAACATTTCTTGAAGACGAGCGCGTAACTGTAGAACGGTTGTTACGAGCTCTGACCGCAGCTTCTTCTTCATAATATGCCACAAGGTTTCGATCGGCGAGAGGTCTGGGCTAATGGATCTCAATTTTAAAAGAAGAAAATTGTTTTCTCGCATCCAGTCTTATACTTTTTTAGCTGTATGACAAGCGGCACCATTTGCTGGAAGATACATTCGATGTTATTCAGCCGCATTTAGTCGATTTGCGGTTTCAAATTATTTTTAAGTACGCAAATATATTTATCAGCGTTCATAATGCCATCTACAATGTGTAAGTTTTCTACTCCTCTAGCTGACATGCCGGCCTCTATGATGAGTGATGGCTTAGGGATCCACCCTAAGCCATCACTCATCATAGAGGCCGGCAACTTCACTTTTTTAAAGATGTCAGTGTGAAAACTATCACTCTAGCTTGACCAATCCATATAATTAATTTCCACTGGGTTTGAGGCCAAAATTTGGACTCACGACCTCTATTTTCTTCTGCCTCTTCGTCAGTAAGGGCTTTTGCCAGCGGACGTATAATTGAAAACGGTAAAATGCAGAAAGCGTTCGAGCTTATCTTGTAAGTCTTAAATCCTAGTTTTTGAGCAGCCCTGTTGCCTGGTTCCATAAAACTTTCAAATCGGTGTAACTAGCAGTACAATTTTGGATGGTAATCCTCAGAGCTCTTAAATTTTTATTGGAATAGTGTGGGCGACTTCCATTTCTCTATTTCTGAGCCACATATCCTTTGTCATGTCTAATAATATTTCTCACCGTATATTTAACACGGTCAGTAATTTGGGCAGAATTGTTCCCTTTTAAATGCAAGTGAATTATCACTTTCCTTATTTCTTGAGAATCAGTTTTACCGCGAGTCATGTTTATTTATCAATAACACAAATGCACAAAAATTATATTGAAATGTTACTGTCGGCTTGCTTACTTACAGATAATGAAACAGTCTGAACGCAGCAAGTGCGTTATGGAAGTGGATTTTAATAAAAATGTTTTTAATAGCAAATATGTCTCTTTAATGCAAGCAGGCATCAATTTGGTCATCGGTATAATCTATGTAGTACAAACAATTTTATCAAAATAACTCGCTTTAAAATGTACAAAAATTTTCCGAAAATAAATTTCAAATGTTTCCGAGAACACTCGTTTCCTAGCCGACGAACCTTAGGTTAATAGCAAATTGAGTTATTGAATTTTGAAGCATTTAATAAAAATTCGCTACCAAAACGCACTTACTGCGTCTCGGTTTTTTTTACAAACGTGCATCATATTTCGATGAAATATGCAAAAATGCAATAAGGAATGTTCAAAAAAATTGTAGATATCACCAACAACTTGTGGGCCATCCTGTGATTGTCAAAATAATTTTATAAGATGCAGCTCAAGACACCCTATAAGTAAGGAATGCATACAATTTTCTCTCGTATCTTGCATAATAACAATTATATTGAGCTTTTTCCGTAGAAATGCGTCACCTTGTATATATGTAAACAGACAGTAAACCGGATATGGATTCTAGAGAGCCAAGTTTGCCCTCATTTGAAGAAATCTTTTTAGAAATCAAAATCCTCGGTCTCCTCATTAACCAATTTTTTCTACGAAAATTAGCTAAAAATTATAGACCGTTATGCCATAAACTTAACTAAAACTACTGCAAAAGCATCAGAAAAAGTGTCTATTTGAAATGAATTTTCTAGAAATATTTTATTAAAATGAAGGGCAATGATGGTTGAAGCTAAAACTTTGCACAACACTTTACATAATCCGTATTTCTATCAGGCTCTTTTCTTAAAAGTTATGCTATGCTATGTTTTAATAAATTTTTATTTACTTTTTTACCTCCTCCATTCAACAAACAAAATTAGTATATCAAGGATCGCAGAGAGTCGGCAGCCATTAATACAGAACTCAGAATCAGAATATGTATAGTGTTAATCGTTGCAGACGTTATATACATCCATATCCATATAAAGCAGGCGAGCGGCGGTGTGTATTTTTCGGCGCTATCACGAAATGCGATACTTCAGTGCGAAATGATCGCCGAATCTTGATGACCTTCGTCGAAAACGACCGAATAAGCAATCTGTTGTGCGCTAGAAAATAACACACTTCCAGTTTGTAGTGGACTTTCAGCAGAGCGTGTGTACCTACTACGTAGTAATTTTCGTCTTCGCGTCGGATTGATTTTTAATTAGATCATTTCGTTGTTGTTTATATGTTCTAACAAGACAATTATTATTATTATGATGGTTACTACTTCGGGTTACTTAATAAGGGGACAAAATAATTGTGATACTGTGATTAATTCAATGGATATTTTAAATTTAAAGGTTAACTTTTTAAGGGACTTTTTAACTACTATAACGTATATCTAAACCGATAACTCAAAAAATAAGCAACTGATTTAGATGAAACTCGGCAAGTGCCTTTCTTTTATTAATGGCTTGGATCAGTTCGTTATCCAGGAAAATCGGATAACGTTTTCCGGGAAAATTTTGAGTTTTGTTTCAAAAAAAAATCTTTTTCTGCGAAAATTACAAAGATATTTTAATGAAATTTAGTGAATATGTTGCCTTGTAAAAGACCTTACTACGCACTAAAATTTAACTTTCTACATTTTTAGAAAATTGAGTGATTCAAATTTAGACTTTTCTTTTGAAAAAAAATTTTTTCTCCGAAAATTACGTTAAGTTATTTTGATGAAATTTGGTGGATATATTTCCCTGGATAATACTCTGCCATACACCAAAATTCAACTTTCTAAGTTAGTAGAAACTTGAGTTATTCAAATTTAAAGCATTTAATAAAAATTTACTACCATAACGCAATTGCTGCGTCGCGAATTTTTTTTTCTTGCGCACCCTAAATGCATTAAGGCACGAGCTGCTACTGAGTTTTAGTAAGACATTCTGTCTCAGTTTGCTGATGCCAGCAACCTTCTGAAGTTGTGAATTTTAATGAAAATTCACCTGCTGCATCTCGATTTCCGTACTAGAAACTCAGTGCAAAATTATTTTATTGTATTTTTTTGCATTAACGTGAGAGTAATATTTCCTTTGACATTAACTACGCAGAAGTTCCAGATACCCGATTACTATGCCTTCTTAAAATCGGATTGTAGGATTCAATATAGCACTGATTGGAGCCAAGTAAAAGTAAATGATTTGATTTAATATCTACTTCTACTTATTCAACGGCATGAAAATACCTATTTAAGCATACCGTGACATTTTTTCGCCGTGAGCCATAAAGATTCATTGCAATTTAATCATTAGTAACAAAGTCTGTACGCAGCAAGTGCGTTATGGTAGTGAATTTTCACAAAAATCTTTTTAATAGCAAATATATATTTTTTAATGAGAGCAAGTCTCAAATTTAGTTACCAGTATCCTATATACAAAGATTTGTTAAAGTTAAATATTCTTTGCAGACATAAAATACCTTAAAAAACTCGCTAAGTAACCCAAAAGACAAGAATAGTACGGCCAAAATGTCGGAAATTTATTAAATAAGTTGTAAAGATATCTTAAATACGTCGGACAAACAAAAAGATCTATTGGAATAAGAATCAAAGAACACCTAGGCAATTACGATACGGTACTATAGATAGATCTTCCGTCGCCCGACATATATTGGGATAATAATCATCACGTTAAAAAGGAGAATCTAAAATTAGTAAAGAAATATTAAAGATCCAGGACAGCTAAACGCCTTCGAGAGCATATATATATATATATATATATATATATATATATATATATATATATATATATATATATATATATATATATATATATATATATATATATATATATATATATATATATATATATATATATATATATATATATATATATATATATATATATATAGCAAAATATAGTAACAATAAAAAAATGTATGAACCTTGCTCCGCCACCAATTTTTTGTTTTATAAAATAAATACCGACAGTCCGACACGTCCGAGAGATAACAAAAGAATACAGATATTTTTGCCGAACAAAACTACGTTAATTCAGGTGTCGTAGAACCTTCCCAAAATCACTAGAGACCGGTGCCTTTCAGATAAAGTATTAAAGAAAGATTAAAAGCCTCGTCCGGCAATTAAAATACAATACTCTGCAGAAGTTGTCTGCGATTTAGTCCCCCTCCCGCTCCGCTTCTTTACCTAATGACGCTAACTTTGTTAGTGAAACGATAGTCGGATCTTTTTAAAGTGTGTTGTGGTGATTTTGGTTCTCCCAGGGTGCCTGTATATATATATATATATATATATATATATATATATATATATATATATATATATATATATATATTATAATTATTCTTTATTGGCAAAAATTATACATTATGTTAATACAATAAGTCTTATGCGACTTGTGCTTAAACATAAGACGTCGTATAAGACCGAAACAGTCTTGGGATGTGTTTCAATGGTAATTCTACTAATTCTGTAATTAATTGTTACGTATACTATGAATAATATCCTGGGCATGAAGCCGATCTTTAGTATCACAATCAGATATCATAATGTTAGTTGACGTGTGCCTAGATGACGCAGGAGGCATCGCGCTTGCCTCCTAAGCAGAAGGTTACGCGATCCAATCCAGCTGGATGAATATATGTTTTTTATGTTTTATTTAGACATTTGGAGAAACAATAGTTCACAGATTTCATACTTTTTAAGCAAAGTCTCATTTTTGTTAATAGCCTGAATAAGTTTGTCACCTTTGAGTCTCAAATTATAATTTTGTTATTGTTGATATTGAAAAAACCGGTTTGATTATGTTGACTAAAACGAAATCATACTTGCGATTAATAAGGAAAAATAACTGCTACGTTTATAATTTGGCAGATACTTTACTTTTTTAAATATGAATAAAATTCCCTTCTGGAAATCTGTATAACTTTAATGAAATTTGTAATACAAGTTGCTGTTAAAGAGACTTACACTATCTATAGATGTAACAAAAATTAGTTCTTCAGCTTCATAAAAAATTGAGTTTTAGGCATTTTTCTCAAAAATAGTTTTCTCTAAAATAGAACTTCAAGGTCTGTGTAAATTTAAAGTATTAACTTTACTAATATTCCGTATAATAATATTGTACCATTCTTATGAAAATTCTCTACTATAACGCACTTGCTGCGTCCCGAAATTTTTTATAATATTTATTTAACGTTTATTAGAGCTTCCGTGACAACTTACGACCAAATAGTCATTCGCCAAGCAGGCGACTCTGTCGTACCGCTCGCGATGGACATA
This sequence comes from Tillus elongatus, assembly GCA_964006375.1. Classification (NCBI taxonomy): domain Eukaryota; kingdom Metazoa; phylum Arthropoda; class Insecta; order Coleoptera; family Cleridae; genus Tillus; species Tillus elongatus. The sequence goes on from OZ023262.1 coordinate 292,928,755, forward strand.
ATTTCCCTTGTCATTTACCGGGGTTCTTAGTTTTTACTAAAATTGTCTAAAATAATAAAAGACCAGATACACCAATGTAAAGGCTAACGAGAGTGTTCTGGAGGAAGTAAACTAAAAGAGATGCTTTTTGGAAGAATCTAATAGTAGGAAGGAAAAATTGGTGCGACATAATACCTTTCTGTCAACATTCTTTGAAAGACATATACTTAAAAATAATAAAAGACGTAGTCTAAGAGGAAAACTGCTAGAATACCTGGCCCAATTGATGAAGTGGGAGATAAAGGCACTGTTTTTTTATTTTTTATTTCAACAACACACCACGAGAGCTTACAGCCTAAATACTATCGTACCGTGGGTGTCGACAAAGAGGAAAGATGCAACTTGCTAATTCTGGACTTGAAGGTTTGGATGTTCGGAGGAGAAGGAAAAACATGTACCGGCGAGGAATTCCACAACTTGTAAGTCCTCGGGACAAAAGAGCGAACATAAAAAATGTTCTGTATGTGGTGATCTGGACAGTAAAAGGGTGCATTCGCTCTGTTCCCCTGGTAGATCTGTTGGGGGCAGCAGGTGGAGGAACTATGGAAGAAAGCTCCTCTGAGCAGTGCCCGTGCAGATATCTATATAAGAAAGAGAGGTCACCAACGGCACATCGGTGGGCAAGGGATGGCAGCCTTTGGTAGGGTCACCAATGAGACGTATAGCTCTTTTTCGAATGGAGTCCGCGATAGCGAGTGTAGAAGCGGCAGCGGCACCCTAGATGTGGGAGCAGTATCAGAGTGTTGGCCTTATTTGTGAAGTATATAAGGTACAGAGATAAGCTGGTGAAAAGTACTTGCGAGCCCGTAAGAGGAAACCTAATTTCTTAGCAGCCGCTTCTGAAATTGATGTGACATGTTGGTGCGAGTTGAGATTTCGATCCACAAAAATACCAACAAGTGAAAATGACTCATTACTTTGAATAACTTGGTTGTTCATTGTGATGGATCTATGGCTGGTGTATCTCTTATAAGAAAGAACGCAAAACTGAGATTTGGTGGGGTTGAATTGTACAAGATTTCTAGTCCAGTCTAATATTTTTTGGAGATCCACGGAGACAGAACCCTCAATGAGTCTGCAATCCTCATCTAATTGGGCTAAATAGACAGGCTTAGAATATTGTATATTTGAGTGAAGGGTGCTGTCGTCCGCGTAACTGTGAACTGGGTTGGATGTGCTAGATAGGAGGTCATTGATGTGGAGAAGAAACAAAGTAGGGGCTAAAGCTGAACCTTCAGCAACTCCTGGATTATTTGGATATAGTTTAGAGGAATGGCCTTCCACGACAACAGAAGTGCTCCGGTTGGAGAAGAAATTTGCTGTCCAGGTACAGAGTTTTGGTGGTAGGCCACAGGCAGGAAGTTTATTAAGCAGCGCTGCGTGCCAGACCTGGTCGAATGCTTTGGATGTATCTAGAGCGACAATCTGGGATTCACCGTGTAGTTCCATAGACTTGTTCCAAGAATGAGTGACAAAGGAAAGGAGGTCGGCAGTTGATCTGCCCTGACGGAATCCATACTGCCTGTCGTGGATTAGACTGTGTTTTTCAAGAAATTTTAGTAATTCAGTGTTTATATACTTTCCATCACGTTATAGACGACTAAAAGGAGAGAAATAGGCCTGTAGTTGCTAGGAAACGCTTTGGATCCTTTCTTGGGGACGGGTTGTACTCGAGCTGTTTTCCAGTTACTAGGGAATATGCCTCTATTGTAAGATGTCTGAAACAGACGAGTCAGGACAGGAGCAAGTTCTGGTGCGCATTTTTTGAGAACAATTGCTGGGATCTGGTCAAGGCCAAACGCTTTCCTGGTATTAAAAGAAGAGAGCATCTTTCGTATTTTTTTAGTTTTGACAATGATATCCGTCATTTTATGCGCGACATTAGGGACTGTTGGTGGTTAAACATTTGGAAGTGGGTTGAGAATAAAATTGCCGGCGAACAACGAGGCAAAAAGTTCAGCTCTGCCCAGGGCGGTAGAAACAATTTCATACCCTGAGACAAGAGGTGGGAACGTGCTCTTGCAGAAATTATTCCCAATAGATTTAGCAAGAGTCCAGAAGGGTTTGCTGCCGTTGGAGCTTAAAAAAAACTTTGTTTTTGATGTAGTTATTAAACGAGTTTTTTGCCTCAGAAAGAATGCGGACATAGCGGAGTCTTGCGTCGTTAAATACTTGGCGGTTTTCTTGACTGGGATGTGTAGAAGCGTTTTGTGAGCTTTGACGTTTTCAAGTCTGGCCTTGTCAGATGATTTAGAGAACCAGGGCTTTTGAGTGGATGAAGAGGTTTTCTGTGTACGTGGGATAAATAATTCTATGCCAGCTTGGATAATTTCGGTGACGTTTTGTGAGATATCAGAGGGGTCAGGATGAGAGAAGCAGACAGACCTCCATGGAAATAAAGAAATGTAATCCCGCATTTCGTCCCAGTTTGCGGAGTTGTAGTGCCAAACGATACGTGGGTGTGATGACTGTGTGGCCTAGGGTTGCATTGCGCAGGAAGCAGTGACCATGCCGTGGTCTGAGCGATCAAGGGGGGCGGTGACTGATATCTTATAGCATTCAGGTTTTGTAGTAAGATGGAGATCCAAGGGATTTGAGCTGTGTGTTGGAATGCGAGGAAAGTAAGTAGGTTGCTGAACCACATTGGCTAAAGAATTCTGACCAGACTGCAAAGGCCTCCGCTGCTCTCCCTTGTGGATCGGTCATTGAAGACTCTAGCCATTCCTTATTACGGACATTAAAGTCACCAAGAATAGTGACCGCGAAGGAAGGATATTCAGAAATCAGATGGTCGGTTTTTTCAGAAAGTTAGTCAAAGATCTAGACAAAGTTGTTGTCAGAAAGTGACCGGTAAATGCAACAGATGAATTTAGTTGCAGCCCTGAGAGAGAGTTTTATCCATAGTAACAAATTGAGGAGTCTGGTGCAGAGTAGATTGCTACGGACGTATGCGCACACGGCTCCAGGCAATCTAAAGGAATAAGGAGCTCATACCCCGGGAAATTAGGGTGATTAGTGGTTGGTTTGGCATTGATTTGGATTTCTGTGAGGAAGAGGAGTTGGGGCCTATTAGCCTGCAGGAAATGGTGTACGGAGTTCAGGTTAGAATTTAGGCCACATATATTCGAGAATGATATGTTAAATCTTGATGCTGGCGCCCCCTGTACACCCCTCTCCCGGAGATCCGAATGTAGGGATATATTACCTCCGGATTTTTTTCCACAGAGAGGATCAATCGTCATTTTTGCTTATAAGAAAAACCGACTTATACACCAGAACCGGAAACGTCCGTTGGGACTTGACCGGCCCCTTGATGCATGGGGTGGTACCTCCTCGGCGTGGAAAAATCCTTTACTATCAAGTAAAGGAAAATACCACTACCACCTGCTTGACTCCGATTAGTCGCCTCGTACGACAGGAAGGAGTTATCATCGGCCTGTTCTTTTAGTTAGTCCCCAGACCCACAGGCGACAGGGTTGAGACGACAGGGCGACATGGCCTTTAACCTATGACGATCAGTCGACTAATAACGCAGATTTTTTTTATGTAGATGCTAGTCATCCAGAATCAATTGGATTTGAAGAAAATTACGATTTGTATAATAATTTATCTTATAAGGACTGTAGCTAATGATAGCTTGTTATTAACTAATACAATCAAAATATCATTTATGTGTTTGATGGAGGGTGTATGTTATTTAAATCAGTATTAACCTATTAGGCCATAAAAATATGTGCAGAAAAAGCATCTGGTCCTATGTGAAACGTTGTATATGATTGATTTTGAACATTCCAATAACTCACCGAACGTTAATGTCGAATGATAATATAGCATTTCTAAATTAAATTTTACCCGTATTACCTTTTCATGTGTAATACCCTTAATTTACTCATATCATGCTACTCCCCAGTGTAAATGTTTCCCCTGCGGCTCACAATATATGGGGTATTTGCAACAAATGTGTCTAACCAACTGTGGGCTCGTAAAATAAGCCGATAAAGTTATACCAAATTGTAACAATGCAATTATTGTTGTTTTTCGCAGTGAATTAATACAGAGTATGCCATGACGACCTTTTATCGGAGGATTATCAGAATCCCTTCATTGTTACACTTACTTGGTTAAACCATTCCATACTAAATAAATATATAGAGATATTTTCTCTGGCTTCACAAATGTTTCGTAAAATACTCAGTAAGTGGTGGACGTGCCGCCACCTAGTTGCGGAACCAAGTAGTATGCTGTCACGCCAGCTACAAATAACACAAAGTGTGGTGGCACGTCCACCACTTACTGAGTATTTTAAGACTGACTATACGATCGCCGTATTATTTTCGATGAATTTTTGCTGCAATTAGTATGCCGTACTGAAGAGCTCTAATGAGAGCGAAACCGGTCTACGGTTCTAATTGTTGCGGAAATGCATCGAGTCTTACATACTTTGTCCCTATATTGGGATAGAAATGGGCCAGGGCTGACAATTTTCTGAATTGTTAGTTAGCTGTATCCAGTCTCTATTTTTTTACACATTGTGTTATTTGGAGCTGGCGTGACAGCTTACTACATGGTTTCGCAACTAGGTGGCGGCACGTCCACCACTTACTGAGTATTTTAAGACTGGCTATACGATAGCCGTATTATTTTCGATGAATTTTTGCTGCAATTAGTATGCCGTACTGAAGAGCTCTAATGAGAACGAAACCGGTCTACGGTTCTAATTGTTGCGAAAATGCATCGAGTCTTACATAAAAAAATGTTTCGTAGTTAAGAGTTTAGGATTTTTCATTCTCTGATGACGCTAAGTTTCTTAGTGAAACGATTGGTTGTAACGTTTTATACGTTTCTGTTATCCTTCTATGATTATATTCTATCATAGATATAGTTGTAACCTCATGACGTCATTGTCTCTGTTTATTTACTCACTTTCTACCCTGAAGCTCGATACAGCAAATGCTTGACATCTTAAACTAAACTTGGACTCTCAGTGAGCCATGTCACTTGTCTTTGAAGACTATACAGGGTGATTCAAATTCAAGCCTAACCATGGGGATCTCGCTTATTATTGAAGATAGAAGGTTGGTTTAAATCCCACAAAGTTGCTGAATTTTGTATTCTTAAATATGCTGCAGAGAAAACCAACTTTCTGCAACTGCCGTTCAATAAATTGTCAAAAAACTGAGAAAAGCGATCTTAGGTTTTCGCCTCTATCTCACTAAGTAAAGATTGAAACCTGTGATGAGCACTGAAAAGTACAGTTGGAGAACCCAAATCACCACAACACGTCTTTCTAAAGACCTGACGATCGTTTCACTAACAAAGTTAGCATAATCAGAAGATGAAAATTTCTAAACTACTTACAATTAAACATTATCTTTTAAACTAGGTCTTAGGTAAAGACCGATGAAGGGAGGGACGAAATTCCAGGCAAATTTTCTGTGTATTTTATTTTAATTGTCGGATGAGGTTTTTGAACTGCCGTTATAACTTTACCTGCTCAGTTTCGGAATCTTCTCATTACCAAAGAAAGAGCGCAAACAATGGGCTATAAATCAATGGCGGAGCTCGGTTTAAGGAACTTTTGTCTTTTATTGCCTGTATAAATACTTTCGTACGCATCTAACTTCGCTGGTTATCTAACATCTTTGATAAGTTTAAGATTGTCTTTATCTATGTGGTGATTATTATCCCAAATATGATGTGACACGCATGACTTGTCTACACTACTGTATCTTAGATGTGCCAGATGTTCCCTAAATCTGGTTTCAATGGTTCTTTTCGTCTGCCTAACGTATTTCAGATTACAATCTTTACAACTTAAGTCATAGATCCCCGACATTTCGGTGGCTTTATCTGCATCTTTCGTATTGCGTAACTCTTTTTGTCGAAGAAGTGAGCTGCAAATCTGTTTTTGCAAAAAATGCTCTTGCGACCCCTTATGATACGCGGTGGGCAAATAAACCTTTTTTATATTTTATCTTTTCTTAATGTCGTGGATTCCGCTAACATTTTCTTGTTCTCTGTCTTAGGAAGAAGGTTACAAGTTACAAATCCAAAAGTTCCCAAAAATGTTGTCTCACAAAAATTCATATTCCGGGGAAAATCAATAAGACTTATGATTTCGGCTATAGATTCTCCGACATATAATTTTGCGAAGTGGCTGTCAAAAGAGTTTAAAAGCTTGCTTGTTAAACAAAAAAGTTTTTCAGTGTCAAATTCAATTGAATTCATTAATAAAGTTAAAGCTGTTAAATTGTTGGAAGGCGAGGTTTTGATATCATTTGATGTAACGTCTTTGTTTCCTAGCGTGTCCACGAAACAAACGCTAACGTATTTAGAACAATTGTTGAAATTAAACAACATAAGTGAATAGGTTTGCAAATAATATTTAACTTTAACAAACCTTTGTATGAAACAAAATATGTTTCATTTCAACAATGAGTTTTTTTAACAAATCTGAGGTACGGCAATGGACAACCCTCTCTCTCCATTCATTACAGACCTTTTCATGAATAGACTTGAAACGGATTTAGAAACTGAAGGTGTGTCTTTTTCTAGAGTATGGTTTTATTATGTGGACTATAGTTTTGCGGTGTTAAGCACAAATGTATGCAAAGTAGATACTTTTATTAATAGCTTCAACTGTCAAGTTGATTGAATAACATTCACCCACGAATTAGAAGCTAACAGTAAACTTCCTTTTCTAGATGTACTAGTTATTAAAAATAACGACTTCCTTGAATTCTATATTCACAGAAAGGAAACTATCACTCTGAGTTACATTCCCAGTGACGCACAAGATTCGTTTACACAGAAAAACGGTCAGTTTAAATTTCTTAGTAAATCGATTAATAAAATTTCCCTGACGTAAAAGTAGATATAGTAGAGAATGAGAGTACATTAAAAACGTGGGTAAATATAATGGATATTTGGATTGCTTAGTGTAAAAATTAATTAATGAACACAGAACAAAGAAAATGCAAGAGGAATCCACGACATTCGCGAAATATAAACGAAAAGTAAACTACACACCAAAATTTAGATTTCTATATTACAAGAAAAAAAAAGTTATAATAAAATATTTGGTGCCAGATCATTTCTATGAAAATTCACTACCATAACGCATTTACTGCGTCCAGGCTTTTTTTTAATCGAACACGCCTTATATTCCTGCATTTTTGCATTTTCCATTAAAATAGAATGCATGCTTGTAAGAAAAAAATTCGGAACGCAGCAAGTGCGTTATGGTAGCGAATTTTCATTAAATGCCTCAAATATCAATAGCTCAATTTGCTATTAACCTATAAGGTTGACCAAGAAGTTTTATTCACAGTTGGAGTTGCAACAACGTATTTTATTCATTGTGATAAAAAATGCACTAATTAGTCAATTTTTCGTAAAAAAAAACTAAAAAACAAAACCATACGTTCCAAAATGTTTATTCAGTTAAGTAAGTGTTCAAATTGTTGACCACCAGCTTCCATACAAAAGTACAAATTTTGTTCAAAACGAGCTCTGACATTCTGGAGCATTTGTGGAGTTATTAGACGGCATTCTTCAACAATGCGTCGTCGTAATTCTTCCAGAGACTCCGGTTCTCTTGCAACAATTCTACTCAAGAAGTCTATAGGAGTTAAATTCGATTATCTAGGGGGCCACTCAATAGCACCTCTACGCCTAATCTATTGCTCTGGAAACTCTCTGTTCTAAAACTCCTTAACACGTTGTGAGAAATACGGAGGAGCTCCATCTTGTTGAAACACTAACTGATTTTCTTGATAGCGATCATCATTTTCAACAATGTCAATTAGTAGGGGGTAAACGATATCTTCTAGTAACTCCAAATACGTTTCGCCACTCAAATTGCCATCAAGATAAATTGGTCCGATTAAACGGTCTCCAAAAATGCCAGTCTAGACATTCAATTTTTGTGGAGTTTGAGTGTAGACTTCGTGAAAATTTCTTGGATTATTATCTGCCCAATAACGACAATTATGACGATTGACTGTAGAGTTTAATAAAAAAAAGTACACACGTCTGAGAAACAGATATTGAACAGAAAGTTCCCGTTATCAGCTATTCGTGCATACATAGCATCACAAAACTCCAGCCGCCGATCAAAATCATCTTCATTCAGTTGTTGCACAAGATTTATTTTATACGGGTGAAATTTATGATGCTTCAATATTCGCTGAATAGTTCTTCTTTTGATGTTTGAAACAGTGGCCAATTTTCTCGTGCTCAAAGTTGGGTCTGCAGCAATTTGTCCTAAAACATCAATCTCAGTAGTCTCATTTCTAACCGGAAATTCACCTTCAGGATCCCGTTTTTTGTTGACTACTGAACCACTTTGTCGAAACTTTGCAACGAACTCCAAAATGTATTTTCTGTTAACATGTCTGTTCGGATGTCGTTCATTAAACAAATTTGCGGTAGTTGGCACAGTCATCGTTTTTGAGAAAAAGAGTAATTATTTTAACCCTTTCTTCTACAGAATGCACCATTGTGAAATTAATTGTCGGTGGTACTATCAAGTATCAAACCGACCGATAAACTGAAATCATAAACCGCATTTCTCTCATTCCGATAATAAATGTTCTGCTAGTCCATTTTTTTGTTTAGAAACCAACAAAACGTTGACTATCAGCACATTTCTTATCGGAATGAGTGAAATGTGTTTTAGCATCTTCAACTGTGAATAATTTTTAAACGAGTTAATAAAACTTCCAAAAAAATTAGTGTCCTGAATTCAGAAAAGAAAGAGCTCTCAAATGATGTAACACTCGACCCATGTTTTCTATTTCAAATATAAGGGTTGTTATCAGCATCCTTAAGGGGTTGAAGTGACAAAGTTGAGTTTGATGTCAAAACATGTCTCCCTCAATGTTAAAATTAACGTGTTTCAGTGTTTCTTAAAAAAAAATTCTCTGGATGCAAATCGGTCTGTTTCGTTTTCAATGCGCTACCCTATATATATATATATATATATATATATATATATATATATATATATATATATATATATATATATATATATATATATATATATATATATATATATATACTTTCATATGCGTCTTTTTGTCGCGATTTCATGACACTTTTGATTAGTTTTATTGTCCTTTAAATCTAGTATCACTAGATCTTTTTAATTTTGGCCAACATGTTAAGCTAGAGGTTATCATAGCGGTGTGAAAATTATAATTCAATTTGCAGCTATATTTTTGGAAACCCAATCTTATGAAAATTTGCTACCCTGATATATTTGCCGTGAGACGTTTTTATTTTATTTACATACCTATATTACATAGATAATGGCTGTTGAGTGATATACAACGCCAGCATTTAATAAAGTAATACAAATAACTTTGACAAGACAAATTATAAAGTAACTCAATTTCCTTTAGGACATCATTAAAGAATATTAAAAACAATACTCGCCTTACTTAAAATAGAATGATCTACTTTAAAAATGAAAAACCAAATTAGATTTCACATTATAATATAATATAATGTCCATATTTTGCGTCCCAGCTGACAGAGCAATATGCTTATTGAAAAGTTTGGAAGTGAATTTTCCCCATAAAAATATATTGCCGGTACAATTTGCTAAGTGACTGTGACAAATAATACATCATCATGTCAAACGATTAAAGTTGTAACCTATTGCTGTTAACGCGAATTATATGTATCCTGTAGGATCGTCTGAAATCGATTTTAACGTGATAATGTCGTACATGATTATTCGTGAATTTTCTTTTAAAAAAATTGACTAATGAGGAGATCGCGACTTTTGAATTTTGAAAAAATTTCTTCAATTTGGGACCATTCGAACCCAAATCCGAGGTCGGTTTCAGACTTTATATATATATATATATATATATATATATATATATATATATATATATATATATATATATATATATATAATATATATATATATATATATATATATATATATATATATATATATATATATATATATAACAACGGAAGTAACAACGTTAGTGCAACCATATTGGGTGCAAGGGTTTATATCATAAAAAGAAAACCATGTACCAAAATTTGAATCCCTACGTTAAAATAAAACAAAGTTATAAGCTTTTAAGTTTTTATTATATTATATATATATATATATATATATATATATATATATATATATATATATATATATATATATATATATATATATATATATATATATATATATATAGGAATTTTATATTGTTTATTTATTTTATTTATTGGCAAGTTTATGCAGTGCGATATCCGGAGCTCGAGACCTGAGGCTGTTACAAGTTACACGTTTATTGGGAGATTTGAAGAAACAGGAAACGTTGCATTTACGAAACGCAAAGTAATTAATAAACCGGTTACAAATTAAGATAATCAATTGGCAGTGTTACTGACAAAGCAAGAAAGTCATGAAGCAAACACCAGAGAAATTGAGAGAGCGACTAGTATTGAATGCACTGGTATTAAAAAAATTCTAAAGCAACATATAGACCATGTAGACATGTAGAATTGCTCCAAGAACTGTACAATTATGTTAAATGAAAGAATTTTCAATGTTCTTTTTAACTATGATTTTGGGATGATCCAGGCTTTTTGGATAATATGCGGTTTTCTGATGAAGCAACATTTAGAAGGAACGGTTTAGTGAAAAGACATAATTTGCACTTCTAACCCACCGAGAATACGCACTGGATTCATCAGATATGCCAACACAATAAATGGTAAATAAATGTTTGAGGTGGAATAATTGGCTATCCTGTAAAAGGTCATATTTTTCTTGAAGAACCTGTAACGGAAGAAGCTTATTTAATTTTTTCGAGAGACAAGTTGCCAATATTGCTTGAAGATTAAAATTTTGTAGTAAGAAACATGACTAAGCACCAAAACAATATCATAGTAATGTAAGGAATTACTTAAATTATTGGAAGACAAATCGCTGGATCGGACGAGGCGGACCAGTTGGGTGGTCGCCGAGGTCGCCGAACTTAACACCAATTGTTTTTTTTTCCATGGCGCCGTGTCAAAGGATAAGGTTATGAAGAGATTCCAACCACAGTCGAAGATGTGAAGGAAAGAATAGGACACAGTTTTCGCAATATTTCAGAACAGACATTGCGAAATGTTAAATTTTCATTAATAGATTCGGATCAGACTATATCAGAGCAATATTTTGAAAACATAGGGTGTTTAACTACCTACCATCACCAAAAAAAGTGTTTTACAATTCACCACAGTTATTCACAATCGTCCATCCCATCTTATATATATATATATATATATATATATATATATATATATATATATATATATATATATATATATATATATATATATATGGATATGTTTCTTAGCCAGGAAAATCGAATGCGTTTTATCGGAAAAATTTTGGGTTTTCTATCGAAACGTTTGTGTAATTTCGGAAATAACAAAGCTATGGCAACGAAATTTGGTACGCAAGTTTATATTATAAAATCTCGGGACGCAGCAAGTGCGTTATGGTAGCGAATTTTCTTTAAAATATTTTTAATAGCAAATGTCTTCCTTTGATGAAAGCAGGCATCAATTTTGGTTGCCTATATAGTAGAAACAATGTATCATATTTCATTGAAACAAATTTATTGTTTGAAAATATATAAACATTTTTTAAAAGTCTAGATGCAGCAAATGTGTTATGGAAGTGATTTTCCATAAAAATGTTTTTAATAGCAAATGCGAGCAGGCATCAATCTGATTACCGGTATAGCCTATGTGGTAGAAACAATGTACTATATTTTATCAAAATTACTTATGGTTTAAAAATATACAAAAATTTTCCGAAAATAAACTTAAATGTTGGTTTTCTATCCAACAAAGCTTACGTTAATAGCAAATTGATCGCTAGGGTAAGTCATATTTTTTCCACATATAATCCTTAGTATCCATCTCTGTGTGGTTCCCACCTTTCTCAAATATATTTCTGAAGCGCTGCCCCAAGCGAGCAATCCATACATCAGTTGGGATTGAATAAGGGCAAGGTATACAGTTCTGAGGTAAGTTTCCTCCATGAATTGCTTCAGTTTCCTAAATCTAAACAGAAAGCTTCTCAACTTCCTAACAATTTGACTCGTATGTATATCCCATCTCAGATGACAGTCTATGTTTAATCCCAGATATAACATATTCTTTGCTTCAGCTACTGGACTGCTGCCGATGTTTAAATTACCCAGATTTGGCAAACCACTGGCATACGATGTAAATGGTACATACTTTGTTTTGTTCCAGTTTATTGTTAACATATTGTGGTCAAACCAAGCCTTCAAGAATCTGAGGCTCTCCTCTGCTCTTTGTTTCAGGGATTTCCAGTCTGATGCAGTGTATATAATAGCTGTGTCGTCAGCATAACTGACAATTTCCCCTGCCGTAGGCAAGTGTAATAAGTCATTCATATATATGTTAAACAGTATGGGACCCAACACTGTACCCTGCGGAATCCCACACTTAACACTTTCGTAGCTGCTCAAATAACCATTCACCTTTACGCACTGTTTTCGATCGCTAACATAACTCTTGAGTAAGCTGTATACGCTTCCCCGAAAGCCGCTTTTATATAATTTTTCCAGTAATTTCTGGTGGGATACCGTATCGAATGCTTTTTCAAGGTCCAGGAACACACATAAGGTTGGTTGGTTCTTATCTAGACTTTCATAAAGTTTTTTCGTAAGAAAAGCTATAGCATCCTCCGTAGAACAACCCTCACAGAAACCAAACTGGCGACTGGATAGCACCCCATACGTTTTAATAAAAGACATCATTCTGGATTTTAAGATTTTTTCAAATATTTTGGCGATATTAGAAATTGTTGTTATAGGTCTGTAATTCATAATTTCCATTGGATTACCTTTCTTAAAGATAGGAAAAATAACACCCACCTTAAACACCCTTGGAAACGTTCCCTTAAGTAAGCACCTATTAAACAAATATGTAAGAGCTCCGGATATTTCATTACAAATTGTTTTCAATGTCTTGGCCTCCACTCCATCATTACCTGGCGATTTATTTTCTTTTAATTCTAATATTTTTTGTTTCACTTCACTTTCTTCGATTTTGTCGAGGTACATACTGTTTCTAATGGTGGGGCCACTCTCCAAAATGTCTTGTTTGGGGATATTCGCTGCAAGATTCTCTCCAACATCTCTGTAATACATATTAAAAGCTCTAGCCATAGTGTCTGGATCGTCACATTCTTGATCATCAACTACAATCCTTTCTATTCTCCCCTGTGACTTCTCTTTATATGGGCAAATTCTGTCCACAGTTTTCCAGATAACCTTAGAATTATTTTTATAATCCTCTATTACACGACCAAAATACGACGATTTTGCACTCCTGATAAGCCCTGTCAATGAATTTTTGGACGCCTTATAACAATTTAATGCATCCATGTCAAGTGGGCGTTTCCTTGTTATCCCATATAGCTGGCTTTTTGTCTGTATTGATTTCAGTAAAGCTTTCGTTATCCATGGCTTATTCGAACTATCTTTTCGGTTAAGCCGCTTGAATACCGTATTTCTAGCTATGTGTGTCTGCAAACATTCAACAAATACTTTGGCTGCATCATCAGAATTATTATGCTGATACATGCATGTCCACATTTCTCTAGACAGGTCGGCGCATAGTTTATTATAATCCACCATCTTCAGGCTTTTTTCCTGATGGTTCTGTAAATTGTTTGCCACTTTGATCGTTCGAAATTTCAAGAAGCACAGTATAGAGTAATGATCAGTAACTAAATTTCTAAATATAATCGGGGATATATCACATTCCATCCCCTGGCATCTAATAAACATGTGATCTATGCAAGACGCCGAGCTTCCCCGAATTCTAGTGAAATTATTCACGTAAGAGATGTAGCCAAACTCATACGGGGTATTCAGGTACACATTAGACATTTCACTGTTATCCAATATGTCAATATTTATGTCCCCCACAAACAAACTTACGCAGTGCTTGGTCGCACAACTGAGAAACTCCCAAAGTTTGGAAATAAAGGTGGCCGTATCTGAGGCTGGTGATCTGTAGCAGCTGAGAATGCTAACGATGTCGCTATTGTTCTTACAGCCTATATTCACTCTGAGCAGATTGATACTGCCCAGGGGTATTATTTCATGGGTGAATTTTACATTATTTCTGATGTACACAACAACACCATCGTTTTGGTTATAAACACCAGCATTGTACAACATATTGTATCCATGTAATTTGTAAGCATTAACGTCACTTATCTGCCAGGTTTCTGTGAGTATTATGACATCAAAATCATCACTTAGGTTGGCAATCATGACAGATATTTCGTCTAGGTTCTTATCAATGCTGCGTACATTATTATGAAATATTTTCAAATCAAAATCGTCTATATTCTGTGCACATACGCTATCAGTTCTGTAGTCTCTAATATACTCGTCCATGATGTAGTGCACAATTTTTCCTTCGTTTGTTCCCCAATACCTTCCCTTCTCACCCCAATGAGTTCAAACCGATCCCTACTAGCTAAGACTCCCAATTATCAATCATTAAAACCAGAACATAAAAGAATAGGTCCTACCAAAATTTCAAACACCAACCAAAACAAAACGTCAACCACAAATATAAAAAAAGCTCACTTAGTTCTCACAAATATGACAAAAAGATCCTGGCGACCCCAGATATCAAAAACAACCAGAAATAATCACAAACACACAAACAAAACATCAGCACAGCGCAAGAACAAATGTACAAATACAACCCAGACACTTAATTTACCCAAGCGCAGGGCAAATCTTAAAAACCAGACAGTAAAATTCAAGATATACAATTAAAACATACTATACAAATCGATAATAGATATTACACTTTGTTACAAGTTCAAACTTAAAAACATATGTACAAGTAGAACATCTCTAATACAATAAATTAACATAAACACGTAAATCCAAAAATCCTTTGCAAGAAAGAAAACTCAAACTGAGTCCGCCATTAAAGCACACAATAAGTTAGTTACAATATTAAAATCCTATATATATATATATATATATATATATATATATATATATATATATATATATATATATATATATATATATATATATATATATATATATATATAAACATTTTAACTGGCCTTGAAAATGGGTTCCAGGGGCCCTAATTCGTGCTCATTTGAAGAAATTTTCCGAAAGTCTCACCGTCGATACCTCTCTATTAGTGAATTTTCTTCGTGAAAATTCACTAATAGCTCGAAAACCCGCTTATAATTGAAATAGGCTTGTCCAGTATTATTTGAAAATCTTAGGATATAACGACTCCACATAAACAATTTTTCACGGAAACTCGTTAATAAAGTGTTTATCTGATGCAGTTATGGATTAATTATGACTAACGTTACTTCAAATGTCGGATTATTTATGTCATAGGTATGAATATCCCGAATTCCATACATGCCAGTAGATCGATGGGATTTGTGATTGAAACTGACACATTTTTCATTACTGGATAATACGACACATGTTTGAGGCAATCAATTAAAATCCACGCACTGCAATAAACTGTAATCAACTTTTTCATGTCGCTAGGTCTTCCAAACTTTAATATCAGTTGCATTATTTTATTAACAAAATACTATCAGATTTAAACAATGTAAATGCTCTATGGTAGTGTGTTTCTGTTGAGCGAATTTTAAAAGCGGTATATTTGCTTTTAAACACAATAGACAATTTGCATGGTTTTTTTTCTTATCGCATCTGATAGACATCCCACAAATATGATTTTTAATATTTTTTTCATTTCACATACTACAAAAATAACGATGCAAAAAAGTATTTTAAACTGTGAAATTGATAATTGATTTCAAACACCGCTATTTTGCCGCCATGATCTATGACGTCACAAGACAGTACAATAGTCAAGAATTAATTAGCTTCTCTGTGTTTACATCTTGTGTTGCAAGTTAGCGATTGAATCTTGGCTTCTGTACGTGACTTTATTTGATAGTATAATAAATAAAGCTTATATAAATACTATATAGTACCAATGTGTATAAAAACTCCAGAGAAACTATTACTTCCACATCGTCACAACGTGTGAAAATATCGCATCGGCGACAAAAATTTCAAAGAAAATTTTTCGCTTAAACGTCGTAAAAAGTAAGCGAAGGAACTTTTATTTTTTATTGCCTTATAAATATAAACACATTCGTACGCACCTAACTTGGCTGATTGTCGAACATTTTCGATAAGTTTCAGATTTTCTTTATCTATGTGGTGGCTATTATTCCAGATATGTTGTGCCACGCATGACTTGTCTACACTACCGTATCTCAGCTGTGACAGATGTTCCTTGAATCTGGTTTCAATGGTTCTTTTAGGCTGCCCAACGTATTTAAGATTACAATCTTTACAACGTATTTCTTAGATACACGACATTTCAGTGGCTTTATCTTTATTTTTCATATTACTTAACTTTTTTTTAAAAATTTTTTTTGTCGCTAAAGTTAGCTGCAAATCAGCGTTCTTAAAAATGGTCTCGAGACCCCTTGTGATACGCGGTTCCAATGGTAGGCAAACAAATTTTTTCCATTAGTGAATTTTCATTAAGAAAATTCACTAATAGAGAGGTATCGATGGAAAGATATTTGGAATTTTTTTTTTAATTAGCGCGAATTAGAGCCTTTTGAACCCAAATCAAAGGTTTGTATATATATATATATATATATATATATATATATATATATATATATATATATATATATATATATATATATATATAAATTTACGAGTTGAGTTGTATTGAGTAGACGTGTTATTCGGGCTGTCTGCATTTTTATCTAAATACTCTGGTTTAGAGTCGAAGATAAATGTACTTTGTGTAGTGATTGTGAAGCAAATTTTGTGGGCGTTGTTTCTACGTGCCATGTAAGTTGAGTCACCACATCATTTGGATAGTATTTGAGTTTGAAGTATATGTTTTGGCTATATTTTACCTTAAATTTTGGAATTCATATCTGGGAAGGAATAAACTGATAAGATTATAAATAATATGTCTGTAGCTGCCGAATATACTGATTTGGAAAAAAGGATAAAACAGTTGATTGAACTACATACATTGGAAATTAAGAGAGAGATAAAGAGGGAAAATACCAATTTGCTATTGGCCCTGAAGACATTGACACAAGATATACATGACATTAAAGTGAGGTGTGATAAAATAGAGAGAAAGCAAAACTTGTTGGAAAAGAGGTTAAAGAAGAATAACATCGTGATTTTTGGACTTCGTGTGGATGGTGGTGAGGATCTGATTGGGAAAACCTTGGAATTTATAAAGCACTCTTTTGAGATACATTTAACAGAGGCTGATTTGAGTGATGTATATATGATTGGCAGGGGATTACAAAGGCCAATCATAGTAGAGTTCTTGTCTTATATTACAAAGAGATCCATCTTGTCAAGATCATATAAGTTAAAGGGAACTAAAATATTTGTGGCGCAGGACCTGACGGAGGAAGAGCAAAGGGAGGCAAAGATACTGAGAAAACATCTTAAGCTAGCTCGTAGTAAGCAGCAAAACGCGTATATTAAATCGGGGAAACTTTGTGTGAATGGTGACACGTTTAGGGCAGAAGACCTTGAGGACTTGCCAGAGACTGAAGCGCTGGATGATATTGTACCTGAACAAAGGGCCAGCAGTGCGCCGTCGACACCTACCTTGGTGAGGTCTGAGGTGGTCTTGAACCAGGAGCCGAACAGTCCGGGGGTGGCGAAGGAAAGTGATAAGACAGGGAAGAAGACTTATCGTTCGGGTGTGACAAGTGCAAGCGGGAAACCAAACACTAGACAGGCTGAGAGGAGACAGATAACACCGGTGCCTAAGACGGGTCAGAAGTAGCGGCTGCGAAAATTGCAACTGGCTCTGCGCTTGTGTGGGAGAAACTGTGGATGGTGTCTTTTTTGTGCAAATCAGTGTATATTGCCTGATGTATGAATGACTGATAAAGTACTGGAAATTACCTGAATAGTTGACATACATTTATTGCTGCTTTTGATTGTTTTTGTTTGTTTTTTTTTTCTTTTGTTAGTTTGTAGTTTCTGTTTTGTGTATAGGCTTAAGGATCACTTTGAAAAGGAATTCATATATATGTGTATAAATTATCTTAATATGGTAGTTTTGTTTGCTTATTGAGTATTTGTGAAATCGTTCCGAGTTGTGTTGATCTGGAGGGCATTCACAGCTGAGCACTTGTGATCTAGGTTTTTTTTTTTTTTTTTTTACTTTCCGTTGATTGATACGGTAAAATATGGGAGAATTTGACAACATTATGAATATACTGCACGGCGTCGATCGGGTGGCTGAGATGAAATGTAATGATAGTGAAGAATGTCTGTCTCTCCTGGGGGCAGATAGTTATGGTGTAACCTTTATGCACTTGAATATAAGAAGCTTGAGAAAAAATTTTGATGAGTTAGTCTTGTTCTTGCATAGTATTGCAGGAGCAAACATTGTGGCTATAGTATTGACTGAAACGTGGAATGTGAGTGACATATCTCAGTATGAAATAGAGGGGTTTCAGGCGCATTACAGCGAAGGTGGGTTTAATCATAATGATGGGGTGGTTGTCTATTTGAACGATCAGGTGAAGACGGTGGAAGTGGCTAAGGTTAAGCTAACAGAAATTACATTTGTAAAGACAACCACGAAAGTCAAGGATAAAACCATAAATTTGTATGGCTTTTACAGACCCCCTTCTAGTGATTGCCAACTGTTTTTGCGAGAACTGGATACACATTTAAAGAATAATCGAAAAGGTGATATAGACTTGATCTTGGGAGACTTTAACATCGACATAGGTGAGAGTGTTCCCAGTGTATATGGGGACATTTCTACAACCTATATAAACATACTTCAATCCTATGGTTTCGCCCCGTGTATTACCTCCCCAACTAGAGTTACCGACACTACATCCAGTTGCATCGATCATATATTTGTAAGGGGTGGGGATGAAAGTGTTGAGATGAGGTCAATAAATTATTCGTGTGGTATTACTGATCACCATCCGATCTTGCTAAACATACAGTTTGGGCGGCATAAACTTTGTAAGCGTCCGAAAAATAGAATGACTGAAATAATTAACTTCGAGCGGCTGACGGAGAGGGTGAGTGGTGAAGTATGGTCGGCGGTTTATGGTGCTCAGGACCCACAGAGTGTGATGGATGCATTTGCCGAGAGGTTGGAAGATCACGTGCAACATTGTAGACAGACCATTTGTAAAGAGGTCACCAAAAGAAAGGCTTGGATAACAAATGGACTCTTAGCATCTATGAAGCAGAGGGACAAGTTGAAGAGAAGGTGGATAAGGACAGGGAGTAGTCTTGACAGAACTGTGTATACAAACTACAGGAATCATTTAACGCATCTCATTCGTAATGTACGAAATAACTACTACCAAAAGAGGATTCAGGATGCAGGTAGTGACTACAGAAAAATTTGGAATTCCATCAACGAAGCGATAAATAAAAGAAAGGTTAAAAAAGGGATTGAGACTGAGTTCTTCATATCGGATGATGGTTCGGAGATAAAGAATGAGGTAGAGATAGCTGACACGTTTAACAGACATTTTATTGCAATTGGGAAATATGTCTCTGGTAATGTGGGAAATAGGGTAGCCATTAGAAGCGATGCGAAGGACAGATTTCGCGATAGCTTGTTCTTACAGCCCGTTGGGGAAAACGAAATTATTGAAAATATAGGTAAGTTGAGATTACATAGAGATAACGGTGCTGTGATAAATGTGCTGTGGTAAATATTTTTGCGATAACTTCAGAAGATGCTTTGGCACAGAGGGGAAGTGGGGATGTAATGTTCCATGTCTGTATCATACGGCCACGCGATCGATGTGCTGTGTATTTTGCTTCATGAAACTGCTTACTTTTGTATTGTTCTTCTTGGAATTTCACCTGATGCTTATAGTCGTAGAAGTGTTGAGCTTTAAGAAATAAAGGTAGTCTGTTTTGTGTGATCTTAGTTTTGTTTAAGTATTGGTGTGGAGGCTGTGATTGTTTTCAAGTTGCTCATAGGCAATGGAGAGGCATGGCTCTGAGCGTCATAAATTGTGTAACTTGTAAAAGT
The DNA here is from genome assembly GCA_964006375.1 of Tillus elongatus. Taxonomy (NCBI): domain Eukaryota; kingdom Metazoa; phylum Arthropoda; class Insecta; order Coleoptera; family Cleridae; genus Tillus; species Tillus elongatus. Next base: position 292,948,939 of record OZ023262.1, read on the forward strand.
GTAAAAGGCATACACAAGTCAATAGACTTAGATGTCTTAGCTGATATGTAAATAGACTTGATATGTATAAGCTTGTGAATGTATGGTGTGTGAATAAATATATATATATATATATATATATATATATATATATATATATATATATATATATATATATATATATATATATATATGTATGTATGTATGTATGTATCCAACCGATAATTAAAAAAGACTTATTCAATTTCGATCAAATTTTGCAGATACCTTGACTTCCTTAATGGCTTGGATGAGTTCGTTACTTAGCTCCCAATTCGAAAATATTTTTTAAAACGCCATATTTTCTCAATTATTAAAGTTATTTGAGCGAAAATTCGCGGGTGAATAGAAGGCGCTCTAGCTACTATGTGTACCAACTTTCAAGTAAAAAGGCCCACGAATTAAAAGTTATTCTAAATAGAAAATTCGCCTAAAATAAACAATCTACGACATCGCTTCTAGATCCATAAGGCATTACGTAGTATGTATTGACAAAGACAGAAATATTCGGTGGGTGTATAGCTACACTGTTTAAATAAATCTACATACGATATTATGCCCTCTTCTCTTAATACCAGGAAAGGCTCTGGCCTTGACGAGATCCCAACAATTGTTCTCAAAAAATGCGCACCAGAACCTGCTCCTGTCCTGACTCGTCTATTTCAGACATCTTACAATAGAGGTATATTCCCTAGTAACTGGAAAACTGCTCGAGTACAACCCGTTCCCAAAAAAGGATCCAAAGCGCTTCCTAGCAACTACAGGCCTATTTATCTCCTCTCAGTCATCTCTAAAGTAGTGGAAAAGTATACAAACACCGAATTACTAAAATTTCTTGAAAAACACAGTCTAATCCACGACAAGCAGTATGGATTCCGTCCGCGCAGATCAACTGCAGACCTCCTTTCCTTTGTCACCCATTCTTGGAACATATCTATGGAACTACACGGTGAATCCCAGATTGTCTCTCTAGACATATCCAAAGCCTTCGACCAGATCTGGCACGCAGCGCTGCTTAATAAACTACCAGCCTATGGCCTACCACCAAAACTATGTACCTGGAAAGCAAACTTCCTCTCCAACCGGAGCATTTCTGTTGTTGTGGATGGCCATTCCCCTAAAATATATCCAATTAATGCAGGAGTTCCTCAAGGTTCAACTTTAGCCCCTACTTTGTTTCTTCTCCACATCAATGACCTCCTCTCTAGCACATCCAACCCAGTTCACAGTTACGCGAACGACAGCACCCTCCACTCCAATATACAATATTCTAAGCCTGTCTCTTTGGCCCAACTAGATGAGGATCGCAGACACATGGAGGGTTATGTCTCCGTGGATCTCCAAAAAATATTAGACTGGAGAAGTAGAAATATTGTACAATTCTAGATCTTTTAGATCCAAGAGTTGTTCAGTGTGGGAAGTATCTATCTTGACTTTTCTTGCGATGATCCTAATCTTTCGATACAGTTTCTTTGATTGACTGCCATCCAAAAACTCTGATATGATGTCGATTTTTCCTCTGAGCTCGTTGATGTCTTTTTCTAGGCGTTTCTGCCATTCAGGCTTTCTGTTGTCTTGGAACTTGTGATTTGACTTTGGATAAAAGGTTTTTTGGCCGTTCAGCTCAACAACGGTAACTGCTGAGCAATATAAATCCAGATCCACATCGCGCAGGTCGTGGTGTGGGTTCAGGTACTCGGCAAGGGCATCATTGACTCTTGAGATAATTGTCTTGGCTCTAGTTATATTTCGTAACACCGGTATCACTAGCCTATCAAGTGGGTCAACTCCCCCAAAGTACGCTATTGAACTGAGTAGTTTCTCCTTAACTTCATCGATGTTCTGGGGTACTGGTTTATTATTATTATTAGTATTATTATTATTATTAATTTATATAACACTTGCTAGAATCATCGTGGGGTATGTTGCCACCAAAAATCAACTACTTAAAATAGGGGTGGACAGAGGTGAAAACTTTTGGAAAACCTGGCACAATTGACGAAGTGTCGAAGCTACAATAAAATGAAGAGCAATGCTAGTGACAGAGAGTTATGGCTGCGCCGACAGAGCAACATCGCCCTTAGACTGTGATGTCGTGCTGGTGTGATGTCGTAATACGTTAAAAATGTTCTTTAATGTTATAATTACTATTTATTCAGCCTATTTCAATGGTTACAGGTATTTGAACAAATGTTGATTTTATTTTTGGAACTAACATAGGTTGAATTCCTCATGATGAGGTTATTCGTCCTTTAAAATATTTAAATTGTAAAAATCACATACTTGGTTACAGTTAACATAAATCTTATACCTATGTTTGGCTTAGTTTATTTTAGAATCCACGAGGACGCCATTTCAAACATTTGCTTAGGTCACTAATATTCTGGTGTAGCTGCTAGCTGATTAAGGAAGTTTAAAACATTGAAAGGGTGTAAAGACCAGGCCAAATTAAAATTACCACTCAAAAAGCCCATTAAAAAAGCGCATTAAGATGTAAGTGGGCCTAAGGGATCAATAATTTCTTGATAAACGTGGCTTACCATTACTTCATTGTTCACAACACACAAACAAGATGATGCCTGTAGTTCCTTCCTTAATGTTTTGCTATTTTACAACTTTTGTTTTACAACAAATTAAAAGGGGCTTATAGTCTTGCATTAAAGAAACCATTTAAAAAATTTCGGGACGCGGCAAGTGCGTTATAGTAGTGAATTTTCACAAGAATTGTACACTATTAGTAGGTACGGCATATTAATAAGTACACTTGGAGAACACCCAAATCGCCACAACACATTTCAGAGACCTTACGATCGTTTCGTTGACCATGTCAACATCTTCAGAGGAAGAAAAATTCTAAAATTAAACTACTAGCTACTGTGTATTTATATCGCGTCTAGGTAAACTAACTAGTCCGAAGTAAAATACTCGTCGCAGACCCATCGTTTGTTTATTGTGTAGTGAAACTACGAAGACCTGCTTTAATCTTCTGGTCGACAAATTTATGAGCCCTTGTCTAATATAAGGATAATAGGCTTAAAAGGAACGGTACCGAGTTATTTAAGGAATCTGCACGTTCCCTTTCGATCTAGAAATTTACTATGTGGATATTGGAGCAAGCCGACAACCACATCTGGCGAGACAAACAAAATAACCTCCGCTTATCTTTTTTATATAGAAAACTAAACCAGGGTGTTTGGATCACATTGTTAACTCTAACAAAGGATAAATAATTCAACTACATGAAAAATATATTTATATTGATTTTATATCTTCGTAAACAGTATTTATATTGACTTCATAGATACAGAGAAAACGAAAGGGTCTTTAAGTCGAGACAAGCGTAGAGATTAGTATATGTATAGCCCGGCCGAGTTATTGACAGTAATTTATTATTCTACCAGACAAATTACGAGTGTTTCAGTGGTCAAATGCAAAGTGAAAATAAAGGGCTTGAAATTAAAGGTGCCGCACGATTCAATTAAGTTTTGTTCTTAATCGACCTTGATATAAAAATACTTTCTAATGAATCAAGCATAGTTTGATGTCTAACATTTTTGACAAGTTTCAAATTTTCTTTGTCAATGTGGCGATTATTATCCCAAATATGTGCGTAAATGTGCGAGATGTTCACGAAATCTGGTGGCTATGTTTCTCCTAGTTTGACCCACGTATTTAAGATTGTAATCTTTGCAACTAATCTCATAAATACCGGACATTTCAGGGACTTTGTCTTTATCTTTCGTATTACCCAACAAATTTTTTAAATTACTTTTCGTCGAAAAAGTCAAATGTGAATCGGCTTTCTTAAAAATACTTTCCAAACCCTTTGTGATTCGTGGTTCATAAGAGAAACACACAAATTTTTTCTCTATTTTATCTTTCTTAAATGTCGTATATTCAGATATCATTGTCTTTGTTCTATGTTTGTTAACCAATTTGTCTATTAAACCATCCGAGTAACCATTATATCTCGCCACATTTTTTATGTATTTTAATTCTGTATTAAATCTATTTTTACTTAACGGAAATTCAATCAATCTGTTTACAAGGAAATTTAAACTAGCCGTTTTTTGTGCAAACGTATGATGTGAGTCGTTAGGAATATAACTAATAGTAGCCGTTTCCTTCCTGTAGACATCGAATTCAAGCGAACCATTATTTTTATTTTTAATAACTAGTACATCTAGGAACGAAAGTTTATTGTTGATTTCTATTTCGTGGGTAAATTTTATTGAATCAAATTGACTATTTAATTTTTCAGTAAATTCTTCAACATTACATATATCATATATTTGTGTCAAATATATGTAAGGTTGAAGAATTTGACTTTTTCGACGAAAAGTAATTTGAAAATTTTGTTGGGTAATACGAAAGATAAAGACAAAGTCACTGAAATGTCCGGTATTTATGAGATTAGTTGCAGATTGCAATCTTAAATACGTGGGTCAAAATAGGAGAAACATAGCCACCAGATTTCGTGAACATCTCGCACATTTATGGTACGGTGGACAAATCGTGTGTGGCGCAACATATTTGGGATAATAATCACCACATTGACAAAGAAAATTTGAAACTCGTCAAAAATGTTAGACATCAAACTATGCATGATTTATTAGAAAGTATTTTTATATCAAGGTCGATTAAGAACAAAACTTCATTGAATCGTGCGGCACCTTTAATTTCAAGCCCTTTATTTTCACTTTGCTTTTGACCACTTAAACACTCCTAATTTGTCTGGTAGAATAATAAATTACTGTCAATAACTCTGCCGGTCTATACATATACTAATCTCTACGCTTGTCTCGACTTAAAGACCCTTTCGTTTTCTGTGTATCTATGAAGTCAATATAACTACTGTTTACTAAGAATTAAAATCAATATAAATATATTTTTCATCTAGTATTTTAGTTGAATTATTTATCCTTTGTTAGAGTTAATAATGTGAGCCAAACACCCGGGTTTAATTTTCCATATAAAAAAGATGAGCGGACGTTATTTTGTTTGTCTCGCCAGATGTGGTTGTCGGCTTGCTCCAATATCCACATAGTAAATTTCTAGATCGAAAGGGAACGTGCAGATTCCTTAAATAACTCGGTACCGTTCCTTTTAAGCCTATTATCCTTATATTAGATAAGGGCTCATAAATTTGTCGACCAGAAGATTAAAGCATGTCTTCGACCTCGTAGTTTCACTACACAATAAACAAACGATGGGTCTGCGACGACTATTTTACTTCGGACTAGTTTGTTTACCTAGACGCGATATAAATACACGGTAGCTAGTAGTTTAATTTTAGAATTTTTCTTCCTCTGAATATGTTGACATGGTCAACGAAACGATTGTAAGGTCTCTGAAATATGGTTATGGTGATTTGGGTTCTCCAAGTGTACGTATTAGTGCTCATCACATGTTCCAGTTTTCACATAGTGGTACGGCATATTGCTAAAGTTAATACTTTTAATTTAAATAGACCTTGAAAATCGGGTTTAGAGGTAGTAATACACGCTTTTTTGTAAAAAAAATTCGAACGTGTTACCATCGATATCTCTCTATTGTCATAAAAATATTTAAATCTTGTGTTCTAGCTCTTTTTGAGAAAAAACTTTAGATTCCCAAAAGTCAATTGTCTATGAAGGTAGAAAATTAAAATTTGGTATATCTAGGTACTGTAAGCCTCTTTAAAATAAACTTCTATTGCAAATTTTATTCAAGTGATAAAAGCTGTCCAGAAAAGAACTTATTTAGATGAATTTGCAGTTTACTCTACGGACAGTTTAATCGACTGCTGATAGATAAAGTTTGGCCTCTTGCGTGCACGTTGACACTATTCTTACTTTATGCCTCCTTGTCTTTGCCGAGTTATTTACGTTTAAACTTCTTCGCTGGTCTGATGCGATAAGTTAAAAATGATAATTTCTGCGCAATTTGTCTATTTTTTCGCTTGCTATGTTACATGGTCCCTTCCCGGTACACCCATTTTCCTGGAGTTACTTATGCGTGAGTGAAGCTGGACAGTCACCTAAGTTGGATAACAGGTGGTAGTGGACTTTTCCTTTACGTGATAGTAAAGGATTTTTTCACGTCCGATGAGCTCCCCCCCCCCTACATCAAGAGCCGGTGAAGTCCCAAGGGACGTTTCCGGTTCTGGTGTATGAGTCGGTTTCCCGATGATGATGGCTCCTTCTTGCACAAAAGATTCCGGAGATAAAATACCCCTCTATTCGGATATCCGGAAGAGGGGTGTGCAGGGGGCGTCGGCATCAAGATTTAACGTATCCTTCTCGAATATATGTGGCCTAAATTCTAACCTGAACTCCGTCCATTATTTCCTCCAGGCTAATAGGCCCAAACTCCTCTTCCTCACCGAAACCCAAATTAGTGCCAAAACAGCCACTAACCATCTTAGTTTCCCGGTGTATGAGCTCCTTAGTTCCTTTAGATTACATGGAGGCGTGTGCGCATACGTCTGTAGCAATCTACCCTGCACCAGACTTCCCAATTTGGAAGCTGGAAAAAAAGACAAACTTTGGATGATACTATCTCTCAGGGCTGCAACTAAATGCATCTGTTGCATTTACCAGTCACCCTCTGACAACAACATTGTCCAGCTCTTTGACTACCTTTCTGAAAAAACCGATCCACAAGGGAGAGCAGCGGAGGCCTTCGCAGTCAGAAATTCTTTAGCCAATATGGTTCAGCACACTGCTCAAATCCCTTGGGTCTCCTTCTTACTACAAAAACTGAATGTTATAAGACATCAGTTACCGCCCCCCTTGGTCTCTCAGAACACGGCATGGTCACTGTTTCCTGCAAGTGCAACCCGAGGTCACACAGTGGGTGTGAACCCACGTATCGTTTGGCACTACAACTCCGCGAACTGGGACGAAATGCGAGATTACTTTTCCTCATTTCCATGGGCGTCTGTCTGCTTCTCTCATCCCGACCCCTTTGAGATCTCGCAAGGCCCAAAGGCTGCCATGCCTTGCCCACCGACGTGCCATTAGTGACCTCTCTCTCTCTCTCTCTCTCTCTCTCTCTCTCTCTCTCTCTCTTATAGATATCTGCACGAGCACTGCTCAGAGGAGCTTTCTTCCATAGTTCCTTCACCTGCTGCTCCCAACTGATCTACCAGGGGAACAGGGCGCATGCACCCGTTTACTGTCCAGGTCACCAGACATAGAACATCTTGTTATGTCCGCTCTTTTGTCCTGAGGACTTTCAAGTTGTGGAATTCTATGCCGGCACATGTTTTTTGTTCTCCTCCGAACCTCCAAACCTTCAAGTCCAGAATTAACAAGTTGCCTCTTTCCTCCTTGTCGACATATATATATATATATATATATATATATATATATATATATATATATATATATATATATATATATATATACACCTACTAGAAATGAAACAAAATCAAGCCAAGTCTATAAAAATGTTTCTAAAATAGCTTCTTTTGTCTTTAAACTTAAACATAAGACGTCATATAAGACCGAAACAGTCGTGGTATGTTTCAATGGTAATTCTACTAATTCTGTAATTAATTGTTACGTATACTTTGAATATAATATCCCGGGCATGAAGCCCATCTAAAGTACCACGCAAATAAAACATCAGTTGACGTGTGCCTACATGGCGCAGGGAGCACCGCGCTTGCCTCCTGAGCAGAAGGTTACGCGATCGAATCCAGCTCGATGAATGTGTGTTTTTTTATATTTTATTTTGACATTTGGAGAAACACAGATTTCATACGTTTTGAGCAAGATCTCATTTTTGATTAAAACTCCTAAATAAGTTTGTCACCTTTGAGTCTGAAATTATAATTTTATTATTGTTGATATTGAAAAAACCGGTATGATTAGGTTGTCTAAAACGAAATCATACTGGCGATTAGTAAGGAAAAATAACTGCTACGTTTATACTTTTCTAAATATGAATTAAGTTTCTTTCTGTGTATAACTTTAATGAAATTTGTAATACAAGTTTCTTTTAAAGAGACAGCAAAATTTAGTTCTTTAGCTTCATAGAAAATTGAGCCTAGGGCATTTTTCTCAAAAGGAGCTAGACACAAGATTTTTTTTTGATAATAGGGAGATATCGATGGTAACACTTTCGAAAGAATTCTTCAAATTTGCCCGTAATAGGACCTCTAAAATCGATCTTCAAGGTTAGTGTAAGTATAAAGTATTAACTTTACTAACATGCCGTATTATAATAGTGTACAATTTTAATGAAAATTCGCTACTATAAAGTTCTTGGCAAAGGTTTTTGTGAATAATTATACCTCGGCAGGTGTGTAAATAGCTTGAAGAGGTTCGTTGGCTAGGAAATTCGTACCAGTTTTTTCGGTAACATTTCAAGTTTCTTTTCGGAAAATTTGTGAACTTTTTCAAACAATAAAGTTATGTTGATAAAATATGGTACATTGTTTATCCTATATAGGTTATACTGGTAACCAAATTTGATAGCCGGTTTCATAAAAAAGACATATTTGCTTTTACAAATGATTTTATGAAAATGAACTACCATAACGCAGTTGCTGCGTCCCAAACTTTTTCTCAAAGATCTACTTACAATCCAAAACACCGAATAACAACATAACTTTTGTTCATTATTACATTTGAGTTGACAGTTGACATAAACAGCAACAGATCGTTCAGCAGAACAAACAAAATTCTCCCAACGCAAACAGAAGTTTTATTCTCATAAAAGAGGCCAATAAAGTAATAATAATAATTATAATAATTATTATTACGGTCAGAACTTTTCTTATTGAATTTTTCAATGCCAGTACGAAGTGCAATAGCAGTCATTTTATAAGATGTCTAAAATAAATATTTAAAACACGAGGGTTGTAGACTATTCAACGTGAGCAGTTACACGACAAGTGCCTGAAACACTCATTTTGCACGTGTATCGTTTAATATATACAAGAATGTTGCTTTAAAGACTGAGAATAAAAACAATTCATTAAATTGTCTTCTCTGGCCTATTTTCTGTTAATAAGATTAGAAAATCGACGTACAAGATGTACAGGTGCAGTTAAGTGTGTTATAGTAACAAAGTTTCATAAAACTGTTTTTCTTTAAAAAGAAAAATAGTTTTTTAAACAGTTTGGGAGAAAAAACTGGATGCAGAGAGCGAATTTTTATAAAAATATTTTACCTAAATCACGATAGAACCCAAAAAATTTAATTGTTTCAACAACAAAAATATATATCTGAAAACAATGAAGGTAGGCTTTCCTTTTAGAAAGGTATTATAAGGGGCCAAAATTGAAGTTTCTAGGTTAACAGAAAATTAGGTTTTAAAAATATGAAATATATCCATGAAAATGCACTACCATAACGCACTTGCTGCGTCTAAATTTTTACTACTGGTTTTATATGGTTTGTTTATTGATCAGTTCACTGACTGAAGAAAGCGACGTTTTTCAGATTTATTTCGTTAAATGAAAATCTGGCCAAATAAATCACAAACTCTACAATAATAATTTAAATTGCTGATAAAAGAGATCGCAGAAAGGGTCTATTTGAATTGAATTTTCTGCAGACATTTTCATCAATTGAAGAACAACAGCTGTCGGTACACAAATCTGAAATCTTGTAAATTCACCCATAGACAGACAAACAATACATTAAAGAAGTTATGTCTCACAACCAGTCACACCAAATCCTTACAGAGATGAATTAATTACAAGAAAATGCCGACAGATGATATAATTACTGTTGTTTCTCAACTTGTTGGTGATAAAACGCACAATAAACCAGGTATAGATTCACCTTTTATAGAAAATAACATTTAAAAAAATTTCAATAATATCCCATTAAACACAATTGATGTCGAATTCAGTTGAGGATAGTAAGTTGGTCATTTTACAGTGTAACACTAGATCTATTTTAAGTAATATGCATTCACTAGAGCAATATTTAAATAAATGTATAGTAGATGCAGTGATATTAAGTGAGTCTTGGTTAAAACTTAGACATACGTTTTTATAAAAGGATACGATATAGTTCGTAACGATATAGAAGACGATAGATGTTAAAAACATGATTTAAAAAAAATCAAAATCATATCAAATTTAAATCAGAAATTAGAAACCTGTGGTATATACCTTAGCAAATTTCTAGGCTTAGAATATTGTATATTTGAGTGGAGGGTGCTGTTGCCCGCGTAACTGTGAACTGGGTTGGATGTGCTCGAGAGGAGGTCATTGATGTGGAGAAGAAACAAAGTTGGGGCTATAGCTGAACCTTGAGGGACTCATGCATTAATTGGATACAGTTTAGGGCTGCAACTAAATTCATCTGTTGCATTTACCGGTCACCTTCTGACAACAACTTTGTCCAGCTCTTTGACTACCTTTCTGAAAAAACCGATCTGATTTCTGAATATCCTTCCTCCGAGGTCACTACTCTTGGTGACTTCAATGTCCATGATAAGGAATGGCTAGGATCTTCAAAAACAGATCCACAAGGGAGAGCAGCGGAGGCCTTTGCAGTCAGCAATTCTTTAGCCAATCTGGTTCAGCAACCTACTTACTTTCCTCGTATCCCAACACACAGCTCAAATCCCTTGGATCTCCTTCTTACTACACAACCTGAATGCTATAAGATATCAGTCACCGCCCAACTTGGTCGCTCAGACCACGGCATGGTCACTGCTTCCTGCGCAATGCAACCCAAGGTCACACAGTCATCACACCCACGTATCGCTTAGCACTACAACTCCGCAAACTGGGACGAAATGCGGGATTTCCTTTCCCCATTTCCATGGGCGTCTGTCTGCTTCTCTCATCCTGGCCCCTCTGATATCTCACAAAACGTCACCGAAATTATGCAAGCTGGCATGGAATTATTTATCCCACGTACACAGAAAACCTCTTCAGCCACTCAAAAGCCCTGGTTCTCTAAATCCTGTGACAAGGCCAGACTTGAAAAGGTCAAAACTCACAAAACGCTTCTACACAATCCCAGTCAAGAAAATCGTCAAGCATTTAACGACGCAAGAAACCGCTATGTCCGCATTGTTTCTGAGGCAAAAAAACTCGTTTAATAACCACATCAAAAACAAAGTCCTCTTAAGCTCCAACGGCGGCAAACCCTTCTGGACTCTTGCTAAATCTATTGGAAATAATTTCTGCAAAAGCACGTTCCCACCTCTTGTCTCAGGGGATGAAATTGTTTCTACCGCCCTGGGCAAGGATGAACTTTTTGCTTCGTTGTTCGCCGGCAATTCTACTCTCAACCCACCCCCAAATGTTCTACCACCAACAGTCCCCAATGTCGCGCATAAAATGACGGATATCATTTTCAAAACTAAAAAGGTACGAAAGATGCTCTCTTCTCTTAATACCAGGAAAGCCTCAGGCCTTGACGAGATCCCAGCAATTATTCTCAAAAAATGCGCACCAGAGCTTGCTCCTGTCCTGACTCGTCTGTTTCAGATATCTTATAATAAAGGCATATTCCCTAGTAACTGGAAAACTGCTCGAGTACAACCCATCCCCAAGAAAGGATCCAAAGCGCTTCCTAGCAACTACAGGCTTATTTCTCTCCTTTCAGTCGTCTCTAAAGTGATGGAAAAGTATATAAACACCGAATTACTAAAATTTCTTAAAAAACACAGTCTAATCCACGACAGGCAGTATGGATTCCGTCAGCGCAGATCGACTGCCGACCTCCTTTCCTTTGTCACCCATTCTTGGAACAAGTCTATGGAGCAACACGGTGAATCCCAGATAGTTGCTTTAGGCATATCCAAAGCATTCGACCAGGTCTGGCACGCAGCGCTGCTTAATAAACTTCCGGCCTATGGCCTACCACCAAAACACTGTATGTGGACAGCAAATTTTCTCTCCAACAGGAGCATATCGGTTGTTGTGGATGGCCATTCCTCTAAACTGTATCCAATTAATGCAAGAGTTCCTCAAGGTTCAGCTTTAGCCCCTACTTTGTTTCTTCTCCACATCAATGACCTTCTCTCGAGCACATCCAACCCAGTTCACAGCTACGCGGACGACAGCACCCTCCATTCAAATATACAATATTCTAAGCCTGTCTCTTTAGGCCAATTAGATGAGGATCGCAGACTCATGGAGGATTCTGTCTCCGTGGATCTCCAAAAAATATTAGACTGGGGAAGTAGAAATCTTGTACAATTCAACCCCACTAAAACTAAGTCTTGCTTTCTTTCTCACAAGAGATACACCAGCCCTAGATCCATCACAATGAACAACCAAGTTATTCAAAGTAATGAGTCCTTTTCTCTTGTTGGCATTTCTGTGGATCGAAATCTTAATTGGCACCAACATTTCACATCAATTGCAGAAGCGGCTGCTAAGAAATTAGGTTTCCTCTTCCGGGCTCGCAAATACTTTTTACCAGCTAATCTCATTACCTTATATACTTCACAAATAAGGCCAAACCTCGAATACTGCTCCCACATCTGGGGTGCCGCTGCCGCTTCTACACTCGCTATCCTGGACTCAATTCAAAAGAGAGCTATACGTCTCATCGGTGACCCTACCCTCTCCCAAAGGCTGCGATCCCTTGCCCACCGACGTGCCGTTGGTGACCTCTCTCTCGTTTATAGATATCTGCACGGGCACTGCTCAAAGGAGCTTTCCTCCATAGTTCCCCCACCTGCTGCCCCCAACAGATCTACCAGGGGAACAGAGTGAATGCACCCTTTTACTGTCCAGGTCACCAGACTTAGAACATCTTGTTATGCCCGCTCTTTTGTCCCGAGGACTTCCAAGTTGTGGAATTCCTTGCCGGCACATGTTTTTCCTTCTCCTCCGAACCTCCAAACCTTTAAGTCAAGAATTAACAAGCTGCCTGTTTCCTCCTTGTCAACACCCACGGTACGATAGTATTTAGGCTGTAAGCCCTCGTGGTGTGTTGTTGAAATTTTAAAAAAAATTTAGAGGAATGGCCATCCACGGCAACAGAAATGCTCCGGTTGGAGAGGATATTTGCTGTCCAGGTACAGAGTTTTGTTGGTAGGCCATAGGCCGGAAGTTTATTAAGCAGCGCTGCGTGCCAGTCCTGGTCAAATGCTTTGGATATGTCTAAAGGGATAATCTGGAATTCACCGTGTAGTTCCATAGACTTGTTCCAAGAATGGGTGACAAAGGAAAGGACGTCGGCAGTTGATCTGCGCTGACGGAATCCATATTGCCTGTCGTGGATTAGACTGTGTTTTTCAAGAAATTTCAGTAATTTGGTGTTTATATACTTTTCCATCACTTTAGAGACGACTGAAAGGAGACAAATAGGTCTGTAGTTGCTAGAAACCACTTTGGATCCTTTCTTGGGAACGGGTTGTACTTGAGCAGGAGCAAGTTCTAGTGCGCATTTTTTGAGAACAGTTGCTGGAATCTCGTCAAGGCCAGAGGCTTTCCTGGTATTAAGAGAAGAGAGCATCTTTCGTACCTTTTTAGTAAATTTTAATTTAAAAAATTCAATAATAAAGATGTATCGATGGTGAGACTTTGCAAAAAAATTTTCAAATGAGCGCGAAGTAGGACCCCTAGAACCCATATCCCGGGTCAGTTTCAATTTTTATATGTATATATATATATATATATATATATATATATATATATATATATATATATATATATATATATATATATATATATATATATAAATATATATCCAACCGATACCTCAAAAAATAATTAACCGATTTTGATGAAACTCGGAAAGTGCTTTTCTTTTATTAATGGCTTGGATTAGTTCGTTAGACAGGACAATCGGACAAGGTTTTCCGTAAAAATTATGAGTTTTCTTTCGAAAAACAATTTTTTCTCCGAAAATTACAAAGCTATTTTAATTAAATCTAGTGGATATGTTTCCTTGAGAAAGACCTTACTAAATACCAAAACTAAACTTTCTAAGTTTATAGAAAATTGAGTTTTTCAAATTTTGAGTTTTTTTTAGAAAAAAATTTTTTCTCCGGAAATTACAAAGCTATTTTAATGACATTTGGCGTATATGTTTTGTTGGAAAAGGTTTTATTATATACCAACATTTAACTTTCTAAGTTCATCGAAAATTGAAAAATTCACTACACCTTTTTAGTTTTGAAGATAATATCCGTCATTTTATGCGCGACATTGGGGACTGTTGGTGTTTGAGCATTTGGAGGTGGGTTGAGAGTAGAATTGCCAGCGAACAATGAGTCAAAAAGTTCAGCCTTGCCCAGGGCGGTAGAAAAAATTTCATCCCCTGAAACAAGAGGTGCGAACGTGCTCTTGCAGAAATTATTCCCAATAAATTTAGCAAGTGTCCAGAAGGGTTTGTATAGTATGTATGTATCACACCGATAACTCAAAAAATAATAGTCCGATTGTAAATACTAGCCAGTTGCAAGGGAAAGGCATGTACCAAATTTGATAAAATTTGCCCCATTATTTTTTGAGTTATCGGTGTAATATATATATATATATATATATATATATATATATATATATATATATATATATATATATATATATATATATATATATATATATATATATATATATAAATTGAAACTAACCCTGATATGGGTTCTGGGAGGCCTAGGTCGCGCTCATTTGTAGACATTTTTTCAAAATTCAAAAGTCGGGATCTCCTCATTACTGCATTTTTTAAAGAAATACATGCTGCAGATATTTAGATACACACTGTATTTTAGGGTGTTGTTTGGGTTGTTTTTGTTATGCTGTACAAATATTCCCCTTTCATTTTACGTGTGTAATTCCTACCGTGTTATTTCCTATGAGAGCAACAAAAGCGGAACAAAAACGCAAGCAACATTGATCAGTTGGAAATGCAAACTATGCATTGTTTTTCTCAGTAAGTACCTTGTGAAATTAATAGACTCAAACTAACTATTTTTATTAAAATAATTTCACGCACTGTTTTTGGGTCACACAACTCGATCGTTTCTAAGTTCCATTCGATAAAAATAAAAGACAGGTCAACATTAGCTACTAAATAAAGATTTAGAATTAACTCTATTGGTTTCTTTTGAAAGCTAGCATTAACAGCTTATCATTTTTAGTTGTAAAGTAACAAAGTGGGACTCTCATCCTTGTTTGGTGTTATTTTTGCTTCAAAGAAGCAAAATTGAGATGAGAGCAGGCCACGTCTTTCTTTTAATATTTATTGTGGATCGGTTTACAGTTATGTAATGTAGGTAACTGTTTTGTGCCAGAGTTACATTAGTGTAATAAATTCCAAATTACATACTTTTTAAGAGACCTATGGAAGAACGTGAAAGGAGAATCAAATAATCATAACGGGGAATTTCAACACGGTAGCAGGAGAACATGGGAATGTGTTGCTTTTGTAGACCTGAAAAAACGTTTGATAACCTGTACCCATTGTAAAATATAGCTTCGCATAAAGAAGGGGGCTATTAGGGAATCAGAACTGAAAAAGGATACGAAGTTTTTAAATTTGACAAAAAAAAGAATATTTTTTTAAGCAGATATGATATTGCTTGATTGGTTACTAAAGTATACTGTACAGCATGTGTGTCTTATCGAATTTTTATAAAAACTTTCGAATGTTGATAACTCAATTTTTTAACATAAAGCCTTAATTTTATAAGTAGCTGGTATAGTGTGAATTTCGGCAGGTGGTAGTGGACTTTTCCTTTACGTGATAGTAAAGGATTTTTTCACGCCCGAGGAGGTACCACTTCTAACATCAAGGGGCCGGTGAAGTCCCAACGGACGTTTCTGGTTCTGGTGTATGAGTCGGTTTCCCGTATAAACAAAAATGATGATGGCTCCTCCTTGTACAAAAGATTCCGGGAGAGGGGTGTGCAGGGGGTCGCCGGCATCAAGATTTAACATATCCCTCTCGAATATATGTGGCCTAAATTTTAACCTGAACTCCGTCCACCATTTCCTCCAGGCTAATAGGCCCCTACTCCTCTTCCTCACCGAAACACAAATCAGTGCCAAAACAGCCACTAATCGCCTCAATTTTCCGGGGTATGAGCTCCTTACTTCCTTTAGATTGCATGGAGGCGTGTGCTCATACGTCCGTAGCAATATAACCTGCACCAGACTCCCCAATTTAGAAGCTGGAAGAAAAGACATAGTTTGGATGAAACTATCTCAGGGCTGCAACTAAATTCATCTGTTGCATTTACCGGTCACCTTTTGACAACAACTTTGTCCAGCTCTTCGACTACCTTTCTGGAAAAATCGACCATCTGATTTCTAAATATCCTTCCTCCGAGGTCACTATTCTTGGTGACTTCAATGTCCATAATAAGAAATGGTTAGGATCTTTAAAAACTGATCCACAAGGGAGAGCAGCGGAGGCGTTTGCAGTCAGCAATTCTCTAGCCAATATGGTTCAGCAACCTACTTACTTTCGTCGCATCCCAACACACAGCTCAAATCCCTTGAATCTCCTTCTTACTACAAAACCTGAATGCTACAAGACATCAGTCACCGCCCCCCTTGGTCGCACAGACCACGGCATGATCACTGCTTCCTGCGCAATGCAACCCGAGGTCACACAGTCATCACACCCACGTATCGTTTGGCAGTACAACTCCGCAAACTGGAACGAAATGCGGGATTATTTTTCCTCATTTCCATAGGCGTCTGTCTGCTTCTCTCATCCTGACACCTCAGATATCTCACAAAACGTCACCTAAATCATCCAAGCTGGCATGGAATTCTTTATTCCACGTACACAGAAAACCTCTTCAGTCACTCAAAAGCCCTGGTTCTCTATACATGTGACAAGGCCAGATTTGAAAAGGTCAAAGCTCACAAAACGCTCCAACGGCAGCAAACTCTTCTGGGCTCTTGCTAAATCTATTGGGAATAATTTCTGCAAGAGCACGTTCCCACCTCTTGTTTCAGGGGATGAAATTGTTTCTACCGCCCTGGGCAAAGCTGAACTTTTTGCCTCCTTGTTCGCCGGCAATTCTACTATCAACCCACCTCCAAATGTTCAACCACCAACAGTCCCAAATGTCGCGCATAAAATGATGGATATCATTTTCACAACTAAAAAGGTACTTCTCTAAATACCAGGAAAGCCTCTGGCTTTGACGAGATCCCAGCAATTGTTCTCAAAAAATGCGCACTAGAACTTGCTCCTGTCCTAACTCGTCTGTTTCAGACATCTTACAATATAGGCATATTGCTTAATAAGTGGAAAACTGCTCGAGTACAACCCGTCCCCAAGAAAGGATCCAAAGCGCTTCCTAGCAACTACAGGCCTATTTATCTCCTTTCAGTCGTCTCTAAAGTGATGGAAAAGTATATAAACACCGAATTACTAAAATTTCTTGAAAAACACAGTCTAATCCACGACAGTCAGTATGGATTCCGTCAGCGCAGATCAACTGCCGACCTCCTTTCCTTTGTCACCCATTCTTGGAAGAAGTCTATGGAACTACACCGTGAATCCCAGATTGTCGCTCTAGACATATCCAAGGCATTCGACCAGGTCTGGCACGCAGCGCTGCTTAATAAACTTCCGGCCTGTGGCCTACTACCAAAACTATGTACCTGGACAGCAAATTTCCTCTCCAACCGGAGCATTTCTGTTGTCGTGGATGGCCATTCCCCTAAACTTTATCCAATTAACGCAGGAGTCCCTCAAGGTTTAGCTTTAGCCCCTACTTTGTTTTTTCTCCACATCAATGACCTCCTCTCGAGCACATCCAACCCAGTTGACAGTTACGCGGATGACAGCACCCTCCACTCAAATATACAATATTCTAAGTCTGTCTCTTTAGCCCAATTAGATGAGGTCGCAGACTCATGGAGGGTTCTGTCTCTATGGATCTCCAAAAAATATTAGACTGAGGAAGTAGAAATCTTGTACAATTCAACTCAAATAAATCTGTCTTGCTTTCTATCTCATAAGAGATACACCAGACTTAAACCCATCACAATGAACAACCAAGTTATTCAAAGTAATGAGTCCTTTTCACTTGTTGGCATTTCTGTGGATCGAAATCTCAATTGCCACCAACATGTCACATCAATTGCAGAAGCCGCTGCTAAGAAATTAGGTTTCCTCTTCCGGGCTCACAAATACTTTTCACCAGCTAATCTCTATACCTTATATACTTCATAAATAAGGCCAAACCTCGAATACTGCTCCCACATCTGGGGTGCCGCTGCCGCTTCTACACTCGCTATCCTGTACTCCATTCAGAAGAGAGCGATACGTCTCATCGGTGACCCTACACTCACCCAAAGGCCGCCATCGCTTGCCCACCGACGTGCCGTTGGTGACCTCTCTCTCTTTTATAGATATCTGCACTGACACTGCTCAGAGGAGCTTTCTTCTATAGTTCCTCCACCTGCTGTCCCAACAGATCTACCAGGGGAACAGAGCGAATGCACCCTTTTACTGTCCAGGTCACCAGACATAGAACATCTTGTTTTGCTCGCTCTTTTGTCCAGAGGACTTCCAAGTTGTGGAATTCCTTGCCGGCACATGTTTTTCCTTCTCCTCCGAACCTTCAAACCTTCAAGTCCAGAATTAACATGTTGCCTGTTTACTCCTTGTCGAGACCCACGGTACGATAGTATTTAATCTGTGAGCCCTTGTGGTGTGTTGTTTGAATTAAAAAAATAATAAAAAAACATCTCTATAAAAAGGATTTTAAAACAGTTTGTTCTTTTATCTTTAAACTTAAACATAAGATGTCATCTAAGATCGGAACTGTCGATGAACGTGTTTCAAGTGACAATTCTTTTAATTCTGTAATTAATTGTTGCTTTTACTTTTAATATAATATAAAATATACCCAGGCAAGAGGCCGACGTCAAGTATCAGGTAAACAAATCTTTATTTAAGTTATATCAGCTGGTTCATTGGTTGTATGTTTGTCTCCTACGCAGAAGGTTCCGAAATCGATTCCTGGTCAATGAATGTATCGTTTTTTTTTTTCACTTTGACATTTGGAGAAATAATAGTATATATTTCATACATATATTTGAACAAGATCTCTTTTTTTTAAACGCCTGAATAACTTTGGCACTTTGAAGTCTAAAATTTTTATAACAAAGACTTTGTTATTGCTAATATTGAATTTTTAGCAAGAAACTTAACTAACAGAAAATTTGTTTTTAAAAAACTTTTTTAGCTGTTGGGAAACCGGTTTGATTGGGTTGACTGAAACGAAATCATTCAGACGACTAATATGGGAAAATAAGTGTTACGTTTGTAAATTGGTACATACTTTACTTTTGCAAATGTAAATGAAAGTTTCTTCTGGAAAGGTTTTCTATCATTGAAGGAATTTGTAATACCAGTTTCTTTTAAAGAGACTTACACTATCTACAGATATAGCAAAATTTAATTTTTTAGCTTCATAGAAAATTGAGTTTTGGGCATTTTTCTCAAAAGGAATTAAAACACATGATTTTTTTGATAGTAGAGAGATACCGATGGTAACACTTTCGAAAGAATTCCTCAAATGTGCGCGTACTAGGACCTCTAAAATCGATCGTCACGGTCTGGGTAAGTTTAAAGTAGTAATTTTAGTAATATGCCGTATAATTATAGTGTACAATTCTTATGAAAATTGACTACCATAACGTACTTGCTCCGTCCCTAAATTTATTTAAGTTTGATGAAACACACTGGATGTTCGGATTTTTTTGAAAGTCAGTATATTTTTGCAGGGCAAATAACTATATTACAAGCATTTGTTAGCACAATGGCAAACTTGATCACAAATGAAATGAAATGAGAAATACTAAATATATTCTGAGATCGGTTCTTTCAAAAATAAATGACGTTAGAACAAGTGTTTTAGGAACCAAGGAACTTATTCAAATACAAGATGGTATCTTTTCATGACGTCTATTAATTCACCGCAACTAGAAGTAAAGGAAAGATAAATTTGTTACGCGGGGTGTAACAAATATGAGCCAGTGCTTTGTCAAAGCAATAGAAAGCGCTGTAAATTTCAGAATGTGTTAACGCGTTAAGTGCGTTATGGTATCAAATATCATACGAATGTCATCCATCAATAAATTGTTGGTCAAAAGGCCGACAAGAAGGTTGCGATAAGATAACAATGTGGTAGTACTGCATGTATTTAAAATAATAAGGGTTAAGTGAAGATTGGAACCTGTGATGAGCACTGATAAGTACACTTGGAGAACCCAAATGACCACAACACATTAAAAAAAAACAGACGGTCGTTTTAGTAACCAAGTTAGCGCCATCAGGGGATGAATAATTCTAAATATCTTACATCTTCAACTCTGCTTATATTCTTATGCAGGTAGTCGGTCCATAACGACTGAGGTGGTCCAACAACACAAAAATGTACATATATCATTTGGCGGAAATAGCTGAATTCTTTTATCATCTATCGGACGTGCTTCTGCCGGTCTTTCTTGTAGAGTGATCTATCAATATCACCATAGGCGGAGAAACCAAATTCATCCACTTTATATTATATATATATATATATATATATATATATATATATATATATATATATATATATATATATATATATATATATATACTTTCGAAAGCGTTTAGCGAACCCGGTTATCTAACATTTTAATCATTCAGATTTTACTTATCTACGTGGTGATTATTACCCCAAATATGCCGGGTAGCGGAAGATCCATCTATAGTACCGTATCTTAATTGTGCTAAATGTTCTTGGAATCTAATTTCCATAGATCTTTTTGTTTGTCCGGCATATTTAAGATCACAATAGTTACAAACTAATTATTAAATTCCCGACATTTTAGCGGTACTATCCTTGTCTCTTGAGTTACCTGGCAAGTTTTTTAACGTTTTTTTTTGTCGAAAATGCCGCAAATTGGCTTTTTAAAAATGCTATCTAGACCCCTCGTGGCTCGTAGGTCAAATGGTAAGCAAACAAAGTTTTTTTCGGCTTTCTCTCTTCTAAAAGTCGTTAATTCTGCTAATATTTTCTTTTTTTTTTGGAATCAAATTTATTGTTCAATTTGGCAATAAAATCGTCAATTTTGCATATTTTTGTGTTAAACACTGCGAAAATATCATCCACATAACAAAATCATACTCTAGGAAAATACTCCTTTCACTTTTAAAATATGTTACAAATCTACTCACGAAAAGGTCCGCAATAAATGGCGATAGGGGGGTTTCCCATTGCCGTTCCTTGAGTTTGTTAAAAAATTCTTCTTGAATTGAAAAATATTTTGTTTAATATATAGACTTGTTGAGGTTAAATATTCTTTGCAGACTTTTTCATTTATGTTATTCATTTTTAACAACTCTTTTAAGTACGTTAACGTTTGCTTCGTGGGGACGCTAGGACACAATGAGATGGTTAAGAAATGAATATTACAGAAAACGATTAAGTTTTCTTGGCGCAAGAATGTCGAGAAGCACCAGAAAAATTACTTGGACAATCTAATGATTTCTCTTCTTAAAACGCCAAAGTAGCGATTGGTCAAAATTGGCAACTTCTAGGCAAATAATCTGAATCGAATACGGGTTATGTAGAGAAAATGTTGCTAGAAGTTTGTTTTACAGTGTCTTAAGTTTTAGCTTCCACCGTTATTGTCCTTCATTTTAGTAAAATATTTGCGTAAAATTCAATTCAAATAGACCCTTCTCTGATGCTTAGACAAGACTTTCAGAGTTTGTGGTTTAGTAGTCCATAAATTTAAAAAATGTTTCTTTAAACGAGCATGAACTACGTCCCCTAGAACCTATATCCAGGGTCAGTTTCAGTTTTTATCTGTCTACACATATACAAGGTGGTGCATTTGTACGGTACAGCTTAATATATCCGTTATTATACCAGATACGAAAATCAATTATCTACGTTAATTACAGGGTGTCTAGAGCGGCATCATATATAATTATTTTGACAATCACAGGGTGGCACATAAGTCGCTGGTGGTACAACTTTTCTTTTTTTAGGGAAAAACCATTATATTATTGCGTTTTTGCAGTTTTGCATTTTCCTTCGAATTATAATGCACGCGTGTAAGAAAAAATATATATCGTTTATCGTTTTAGTGAACTTTCGTAGAAAAAATTCACTAATGGGTAGATCTCGAGTTTTGAGACATTTTTTTTCAAATAAGCGCGAACTAGGTCCCTTAGAACCCATACCCGGCGTCAGTTTATATATATATATATATATATATAGGTATCACGGATAATTCAAAAAATAGATGGCCGATTTTGATAAAATGTAGCATGTACCTTCCTTTTGTAAGTGGCTTGGATAAGTTGGTTAGCCAGGAAAATTAAACCCGGTTTTCTCGGAAAATTTTGACTTAGCTTTCAAAAAAAAAATTTATCTCAATATATGAAAAAGCTATGGTAAGCAAATTTGGTACGTAGGTTTATGATATAAAATTAACTATACACCAAAATTTAGATTTATATAAGGAAAGTTATAAAATCATATTTGATGTCACATCATTTATATGAAAATTCACTACCATAAAGCACATGCTCCGTCCAGACTTTTTTTACGTTATTGCAATTGTTTTGCAACTTATCCCATGAAAATGAAACATTAAGGGAGGTTCTCGTTCATATAATTAATCGAAAAAATCGAGCTGCCATATTATATAGGTGATCCCAAATAATAGCTGAAATTGAAAAAAATCAAACTGCCGTAACTTAATTTACTTAATACGTGTGGAAGTGTGGCATCTTCGACAAAAACTTTGTCATAAAATTGTCAATTTCATCACACATCTGGTATTCTGTACTGAAATTAAATTAGGGGTTGATTGTGTGGGGATGCAACAAAGCTTTATTCACGAACGAATTTTTTTGTCTGTCGGTCAGTCGCTTTATCGACCTATACGCCTGTCTGTTAGTAGGCGCAATAACTTTCGAACGAATTGAGATATCTTCTTCAAATTTGGTATCCAGTTAGCACCCGAGAAAGGAACGTTTCTAATTGTTTTTGGATAAGATTTCTTCAGGGGGTAGAAGATAAATGAGGGGTGATTTGGTGAAAATTGATATCTTTTCGTTAAAACCTTTAAAAAGTTTATAGGAACAGGAATACGACTATTTTATTTGTTGTCAAGTCATGGATCCTAAATTCATTTCATTAGAATGTCTTTCTGATGGGAGTATATTATCACAGCTATGTGGAAGTTATGATTTAATTTGCAGCACTATTTTCAAATAGAACAGCATATATATATATATATATATATATATATATATATATATATATATATATATATATATATATATATATATATATATATATATATATATAATGTTTCAGAACTGAAGGACGTGCTCTATGCTTCGAGTTTTATTTAAGACTCCCTATCCTAAAGACTCTGTTTTAAAAATATTTACATTTATAATCTTTATAATCAGATACCATTACTCATGTAGAAAACAGTTAAAATTTTGGCTTTATTTAATTCTAAGAGCCAGTCAGATTGTGGCATTATTTAGCGAATTTTTGAGGAAAAATATTACAACATTGAAATTCACTTTGGTACAAAAAAAAGGTTACAAATAATTAATTTGATAGGACTTAAATAACGTTCTTATTAATGACAGCTTGTGACACGAAAAAATTTGTAATTTTCGCTTTAATTTTTCCTTACCTCTATGGTTTCAAATTTCCGGGAAAAGTTTAAAAAGTTCGGGACGCAGAAAGTGCGTTATGGTAGTGAATTTTTATTAAATGCTTCAAATTTGAATAACTCAATTTTCTATAAACTTAGAAAGTTTAATTTTGGTATGTAGTAAGGTCTTTCCTAGGGCAAGATATCCGCAAAATTTCGTTGAAATAAGTTTGTAATTTTCGGAAAAAAAAATTT
Source organism: Tillus elongatus (assembly GCA_964006375.1). Classification (NCBI taxonomy): domain Eukaryota; kingdom Metazoa; phylum Arthropoda; class Insecta; order Coleoptera; family Cleridae; genus Tillus; species Tillus elongatus. The sequence goes on from OZ023262.1 coordinate 292,972,772, forward strand.
TTTTTTGAAAGAAAATTTAAATAACTAAATTTTCTATAAACTTAGAAAGTTGAATTTTGGTACTTAGTAAGGCCTCTCCAAAGGCAACATATTTGTTAAATTTCATTATAACACCTTTATAATTTTCGGAGAAAATTTTTTTTTTTCGAAAAGAAACTCAAAAATTTTCCGGAAAACCCAGTCCGATTTTCCTGGCTAACGAACTCATCCAATACATTAATAAAAGAAAGACACTTGCCGAGTTTCATCGAAATCGTATGGATTCTAGGAGTCCTAGTTCGCGCTCATTTGAAAAATTTTTTGCAAAGTCTCACCATCGATACCTCTCTATTAGTGAATTTTTTAAAATAAAAATTCACTAAAAAGACAATTTTTCACGTTTCCTTGTTTCAAATGTTAATAACAGATTAGGTATATATCTCATTTCTGAACGTCACACAGTCTGAGATAGACCTAACTAAACATTAAATGAAAGGCTTCTCTCCAGACAACAAATTTATTTAAAAATATTTCGCAATATATATTGGGAAATGTTTTTAAATAAATTTGTTGTCTGGAGAGAAGCCTTCCATTTAATGTTGAGTTTTGGTTAGATATATAATTTGAATGTTTTGTATTTTTTTAGAAAATTAAAAATATGTACTCAATTTTTCTAAAAAAAAATTTAGTGTTTTCGCAGAAATCATTTTCTACAAATTTTTTGTAATGTTAGTAACTATTCATAAATGTTTATTAAGGTATTGTAAACAAAATATTTGCGAATTCACGTGAAAAATTGTTTTTGAATTTTCATGAAAAAAAATTGTTTAGCAAATTTTCGTGTAAAAAACTTTTTTTAAATGTTCTCAAATGGATTTTTATATAAGTTTTGTGTAAGATTACTTAAACAATCTTTGTAAAAAACGGCCAAATCTAAACGTCTTTTTCATTTCTGTTAAAAAGTCTTGGCAGGTGTAGTTTTCGTGTCAATTGCCACCAAAGCAGTTTATTCGGGAAAATTTTCAAATTTATGTTCAGGAAATTGTTGTAATTTCTCTAACAATAAAGTAATTTTGATGGAATATGGTACATGTTTTTTTAGTATAAAGGTTATACTTGCTACTAAATTCGATGTCTTCCATTAAAAAAAAACGTATTTCATATTAAAAACATTTCTATGAAAATTCGCTACCATAACGCACTGGCTGTCCCCAGATTTTTTCATTATTTTCTAATGTAAAGTTTTTTGAAAAGTAACAAATTTGTTTAAAACCACACTTGTAAATTATATCTGAATTTTGTGATCGAAAGCGTTAAGAAATATTTGCACATTTAGTAGGTTGAATTTAGATTACCAAAACAATAGACTTGCCGCACTATTGCTCATTGTTTTTGGAAAAACAATAGTATTTGTGGCATTTTCATTTACCCATTTTTATATAGAAATAAATTTTATTACTTTAAGATTTAAAAAATATTCTATATTCCACAAAAAGGAAACTGTGTGATATTGTCAATGCAAAAACGTTAAAAAAGGTGATAGAAAACCTATAAACAATTTTTTTCGCCTAATACCCTATATGGTATTAGAGAAACTTATTACGTACTAAACAGCCTATAAATCTAATATATTTTATCGCTAATTAATATTTGTGTTGTTTAAAGTCGCATAAAAATATTGTTTCGAGTTTACCATTTCTGGAAGAAGTTATATGTTAATTTTAAAAATAATTTAAAAAAGGGCTTACCGAAGTATTCATAGTTGTCGCAGTCGTAGCAGGAGTCCAACTGTAAAGAGTTCTGCGTCGACGGCTATCTCTCCCCTTCGAACTGCAGAAGCCACTGTTTATCAGCGTTCACCTGAAGCCTCTGCCACTACTGAAGCTCCATGCAATGGGACAGTGGATGATATAGCTTTGTGTGAATACACCCTGGTACTTGTTGCTTCTTCAACAAGCAGAGGAGGACGACATCAAAACTGACTTCCCACACCTGTGGCATGCTTCCCTCCCTACTCCCACATTTCTTCTGCTCCAATCACAAGACAGGAAATCTCTGGAGAACTCCCGGACTTGTTGACAAAAATTAATGTCGAAACCTCATGTCAAAAAAATTTATGAAGGTGGAATTTTACATCGATAAACGAATTTGTTTGAATATATGCGTTGATACACATGTGTTTTAGTTTTAACTAGTTAGAACTTTTTTAACGAAATAAATTTAAATACGAGATAATAGTGAGATATTACTTGTGTTTTTATCACATCATCATAGCCTATAGGCGCTGTGGAAACCCTGACTCTTTATCTTCAACAGTTCTTTTAGTGAATTTTTTTTTAATTAAAAAATTACTAATGAGGAAATCCCGACTTTTGAATTTTGAAAACAATTCTTCAAATGAGCGCGAACTAGGCCCCCTAGAACCCATATCAGGGTTAGTTTCAATTTTTATATGTTTATATATATATATATATATATATATATATATATATATATATATATATATATATATATATATATATATATATATATATATATATATATATATATATCACACCTAAAACTCTAAAAATCATGAGCCCATTTTGATCAAATTTAGTACATACCTTCCTTTTGCAAGTGGCTTGGATATATTCGTTAGTCAGGAAAATCGGCCCAGGTTTACCCGGAACATTTTGTGTTTTTTTCCAAAAAAATGTAGATCTCTGGAAATAACAAATTAAGGGCAACTAAATTTGGTGTGCTGGTTTCTGCCATAAAGGGTATTCTATGTACCAAAATCTAGATCTCTACCTTAAAAGACAAAAAAGTTATAGGTTAATTAATTTTTAAATAATTAAATCTGGTTCAAGAAAGTTAAAACGTCAAAATTGAGAATTATGGTAGGAGTACGAATATAAGTAAAAAATACATGAAATGACTAACAAGCTCCTAGATATTTGTACAAGTTTATTTCGTTAAAATATGAGCAAAAAATCCATTGTAAATCAAAATTGTTTTGTGTAAATTGTTAGAGGCTTAACATGTATTATATACCTGCTAGCTGCTTGTACATATATGTCCAGCGTAGCCCAGTTGGGTAAGCCGTGTACATCGGATAGTCGACTCCGACATGACGAGTTCTATTCCCAGTTAGTGACTTTACTTTTTATTAAAAAAAATTAAATATAATTTCACTTTACCGTTATCTAATCAGATTGTTGTTATTTCGATGAATTTTTTAGCGAGTTTTTGTATAAAAAATAATCTGATAACGAGGAGATGAAAGTTTTAAGACTTCATTCAATTTGAATAGCATTTCTGGTTGCTTGTTCTTGCCCTAACTTAGTGAAACCGTTCCATATTTAATACAGTCGTAGACTTTTCTCGTCGCTTCACAAGTGCCTGTTTTAGTGAATTTTCTTTTAAAAAAAAAAGACTAATGAGGATATTCCGACTCTTAAATTTAGGAAATTTTTTTTGAAATGAGCGCGAACTAGGCCCCGTAGAACCCATATCCAGGGTCAGTTTCAATTATATATATATATATATATATATATATATATATATATATATATATATATATATATATATATATATATATATATATATATATATATATATATATATATATATATATATATATATATATATATATATATATATGTTCAGAAAGATTTTCGCGGTCTTTAATGTGAGACATACTTGGTTCTCGGGTTGTATCGCGTCCAGAATTTATGAAAACTCGACGTTTCAGCTCCTGTTTTGGAGCCATTTTCAAGAGGTAAAGGAAATATGTAAGGACAGTCTAAGGCCTCAATCTGCCTACTCCTTAGAGTGGTGGACAAAGGTAGGAAAAGGAAATATGTAAGGACACTCTAAAGCCTCAATCTGCCTACTCCTTAGAGCGGTGGACAAAGGTGGGTTGGGTTGTTGTAGCTCGATTACGGGGCCTCAATCTGCCTATTCCCCAAATCTCGCCGTATATCGTCTGTGAGGTCTCAGTGTGTTCAACCCTAGGCCTCAGAGAGATCTGTGTCTCATATATATATATATATATATATATATATATATATATATATATATATATATATATATATATATATATATATATATATATATATAAACGGTGAACCATTTACCAAAATTTAGGTCTGTAAGTTTAAAGACAAAAAAGTTAGAGGCATTTAAAGAAAAAAAATTGGGGTTTTCCTGAAAACGTAAAAAGTCGCGATTTGAAACGTCAAAATTGACAACTTTTAGGCAAAGAACCTAAAAGAAATACGGATTATGTAAAGAATGTTCTGTAAACTCTTAAGTTTCAGCTTCAGCCATCATGACCCTTCATTTTAATAAAATATTTCCAGAAAATCCATTTCAAGTAGACACTTTCTCTAATGCTTTGGCAGTAGTTTTAGTTAAGTTTAGGTTTAACGGTCTATAATTTTTAGCTACTTTTCGTAGAAAAAATTCGTTAATAAGGAGACCGCGGCTTTTGATTTCTAAAAAGGTTTCTTCAAATGAGGTCCCAAACTAGGCTTCCTAGAATCCATATCCGGTTTACTTTCTGTTTACATATATACGGGGTGACGCATTTAAAAGCTCAATATAATTGTTATTATGCAAGATACGAGAAAAAATTTTATACGTTACTTATAGGCTACCTTGAGGTTCATCTTATAACATTATTTTGACAATCGCAGGGTAGCCCGTATAAGTCGTTGTGATACCTAGAAATTTTTTTTGAACATTCCTTATTGCATTTTTGCATTTGTCATCAAAATATGATGGATGTTTGTAAAAAAAATCGAGACGCAGTAAGTGCGTAAACGTTGATACATGTAGCTCAAAAACAAATGACAATCCAAAGTTGAGAGTAGCATAAAAAGATTACTCTGTAAAAAGTGTCCTGTAAAAGGCAAGTCTTAGACATGTCAGATCAACGCCTACTTAGATATTGAAGGAAAAAAATCGTCAATTTTTGGTTTTTTCAAAATAACTGAAAAACCAAAATTATATAACATTAAACGATAAACTCTATAGCTAAAACTACTGTCAAAGCATCAGAGAAAGGGTGTATTTAAAATGAATTTTCTGAAATATTTTAGTAAAATGAAGGACAATGACGGTTGAAGCTAAGACTTCAGGGTTTGTAAAACATTCTTCTTGCAGCATTTTCTTTACATCATCCGTATTAGTTTCAGATTCCTTGCCTAAATATTGCCAATTTTGACCTTTTATAACGCGACTTTCTCGTTTTGCGGAGAACCCCAATTTTTTTTCTTCAAATGCCTATTCCTTTTTTGTCTTTTAACTTACAGAGCTAAATTTTGGCACTTTTAATGCCATAAACCCGCGTACCAAATTTGGTGGCCTTACTTTGTTACTTCCGGAGATATAAACAATTTCCAAAAGAAAAGACAACATTTTCCGGGAAAAACCGGGCCGATTTCTTGGCTACTAAACTTATCCAAACCATTTGCAAGGTACTCACCAAAATTCAAAATAAGCCCATTATTCCATTATTTTTTGAATTATTTTTGAATTATCGGTGTGACATATATATATATATATATATATATATATATATATATATATATATATATATATATATATATATATATATATATATGTGTGTGTGTATATATATATATATATATATATATATATATATATATATATATATATATATATATATATATATATATATGTATATATATATATATATATATATATATATATATATATATATATATATATATATATAGGGTGGCGCATTGAAAACGAAACAATCCGATTTGCGTCCAGAGAATTTTTTCTAATAAACGCCGAAACACTTCAATTTTAATATTAAGGGGGACATCAACTTTGCCGCATCAACCCCCTAAGGGTGGTGATAACAACCCTTATATTTTAAATAGGGAACATGGGTCGAGTGTTACATCACTTGAAAGCTCTTTCTTTTCTGAATTCAGTACACTAATTTTTTTGGAAGTTTTATCAACTCGTTTAAAAATTATTCACAGTTGAAGATGCAAAAACGCATTTCACTCATTCCGATAAAAAATGTGCTGATAGTCAATGTTTTGTTGGTTTGTAAATAAAAAAATGACTATCAGAACCTTTTTTATCGGAATGAAAGAAATGCGGTTTATTATTTCAGTTTATCGGTCGGTTTGATACTTGATAGTACTACCGAAAATTAATTTCACAATGGTGTATTCTGTAGAAGAAAGAGTTGAAATAATTACTCTTTTTTTCAAAAACGATGACTGCCAACCGTACCGCAAATTTGTTTAATTAACGACATCCGAACAGACATGTTAACAGAAAATACATTTTGGAGTTAGTTGCAAAGTTTTGACAAAGTGGTTCAGTAGCCAACAAAAAACGGGATCCTGAACGTGAATTTCCGGTTAGAAATGATACTACTGAGATTGAAGTTTTAGGACAAATTGCTGCAGACCCAACTTTGAGCACGAGAAAATTGTCCACTGTTTCAAACATGAAAAAAAGAACTATAAAATTCTTGTACAACAACTGAATGAAGATGATTTTGATCGGCGGCTGGAGTTTTGTGAAGTTATGACTGCACGAGTAGCTGATAACGGGAATATTCTGTTCAATATCTGTTTTTCAGATGAGTGTACGTTTAACTCTACAGTCAGTCGTCATAATTGTCGTTATTGGACAGATAATAATCCAAGAAATTTTCGCAAAGTCCACACTCAAACTCCACAGAATTGAATGTCTGGACTGGCATTTTTGGAGACCGTTTAATCGGATCAATTTTTCTTGATGGCAATTTGAGTGGCGAAACGTATTTGGAGTTACTAGAAGATACCGTTTACCCTCTACTAATTGACATTGTTGAAAATGATGATCGCTATCAAGAAAATCAATTAGTGTTTCAACAAGGTGGAGCTCCTTCGCATTTTTCACAACGTGTTAGGGAGTTTTTGAACACAAGAGTTTCCAGAGCAATTGATTGGGCGTAGAGGTATTATTGAGTGGCCCCCTAGATCACCGGCTTTAACTCCTTTAGGCTTCTTACTATGGGTCCATTTAAAGAGTAGAATGTTCGCAACAGGACCGGAGTCTCTGGAAGAATTACGGCGACGCATTGTTGAAGAATGCCGCCTAATAACTCCACAAATGCTCCAGAATGTCAGAGCTCGTTTTGAAGAAAATTTGTACTTTTGTATGGAAGCTGGTCGTCAACAATTTGAACACTTACTTAACTGAATAAACATTTTTGAACGTTTGGTTTTGTTTTTTAGTTTTTTTTTAACGAAAAATTGACTAATTAGTGCATTTCTTATCACAATGAATGAAATACGTTCTTGCAACTCCAACTGTGAATAATTTTTAAACGAGTTAATAAAACTTCCAAAAATAATAGTGTGCTGAATTCAGATGTAACACTCGACCCATGTTCCCTATTTAAAATATAAGGGTTGTTATCACCACCCTTAAGGGGTTGATGTGACAAAGTTGAGTTTTATGTCAAAACATGCCCCCCTTAATATTAAAATTGACGTGTTTCAGCGTTTCTTAAAAAAAATTCTCTGGACGCAAATCGGTCTGTTTCGTTTTCAATACGCCAGCCTGTATATATGTCTGGAAAATACGTGTACAACGTTTGACAGCAGACTCCTGACGTCAAAATAGGTCGATCTAAGCCGACTTAGTTATATCCAAAATTGCTTCGTTTAGCCGGTAGAGGGCATCGTAAATTTGTAAAAATATTGGTTATTCCTAAATTACGTGAAAACCTGCTAATCGATTTTAATGATTTTTACTATGTAGACTAATACTATAAAATGACGTTTTGTTGTAGTATAGTCACCGGCTGTAAATAAGTGGAAGTGTTATGAAAGTGATTAATACGTCAACATTTCTCCTGATTTTTTATATCAACGGCGTTATGACAACCCAGATATTTTTGTCGAGTGACTGGATGTATTTGGAAGCTATTTTACCTCTTCAGGATTTTTCGTTTGATGAGCTGTTTTGCCAGAAAAAAATATTTACAATTGCCTGCATACATCAATTAACATTAGTAATAAAACAAAGTACAGCAAAGTTGGAAATATGTATTAAAAATATTGTAAGAAACTAAGTAAAACAAAAACATTACTTAAGCAAATGTGTAAAATGACCGCCATCTTGGTGAATACACTCATTAACACTCCTTAAAAAATGATATTGGACCCTATTTAATGTCTCGGGGTTATTAAAATGGTTGCCTGCATTTAAAATCCGCGTCAATAAATCATGGCGTGTGTTTACCGGAGTCTTGTAAACTTCTGTTTTAATAGCGCCCCACAAAAAGAAGTCACACATATTTAACTCTGGAGAACGTGGTGGCCATTTTACTGGTGCATCATTACCCCTTCCAATCCATCGATTGGGATATTGATGGTGTAAGTATTGCCGAACTACAACGGAAAAATGGGGCGGGGCACCATCATGCATATACCACATTTCCCTCCGAAATAAAAGGGGCAAATTTTCCAGGAGCATTGGTAATGTGTCTTGCAAAAAAATTAAATAAATATTTCCATCTAACCTGTCTGGAATAACAATAGGACCAATAAGGTAGCGATCAATAATGCCTGCCCAAATATTTAATTTAAATTGATGCTGATGATGTGCAACTTTAATGGCATGTGGATTTTCATCGGAATAAATGTGTTCGTTGTGCAGATTGGTTACTCCAGATCTTGTAAAGCACGCCTCGTCAGTAAACAATATTTTTCTACAAAAATTTGGATCACGGATTCTTTTGTTTATAATAAATTGACAAAATGTAAGCCGCATTGGGGGATCAGTCGGTAAAAGTTCCTGGACTTTTTCTACGTGGTATGGATGTAACAACTGTTTGTTTAAAACCTCATTGACAATCGATTTAGGAACATGTAACTCACGTTCTAAGCGACGGGTACTGGTACTTGGGTCTTCTTCAACTCTTTCCAGAATGTTTTCTTCTATTTCCACAGTTCGAGTTGTTCGCATACGACCCCTGCCTTCAAATTTTTTCTCAAAGCTGCCCGTTTCCCGAAGATGACGCTCGATGTTGGCAAATGTTTGGTGGTTTGGTATTCGACGGTTAGGAAATCTTTCCATGTAAACCCTAACACTCTGACGCCCATTTCCTTGACAAAACCCGTATACCAGGAGCATGTCAACCTTCTCAGAGATCGTATAATTTTCCATGTTTAATGATAAAATGAACTTGTAATTCAAGAATGTTGATCGTATACTTTAGTCAATTTCATAGACTAGTGACAATTTGTCAATACTTGTCAAATTATTAAATGCAATAGCAACAAAGTCACTAAAGAAATTATTGTTACAGGTAATTTGATTTTAATTTTATTACTAATGTTAATAATTGATGTATGCAGGTAATTGTAAATATTTTTTTTGGCAACCCAACCAACGAAAAATCCTGAAGAGGTAAAATAGCTTCCAAATACATCCAGTCACTCGACAAAAATATCTGGGTTGTCATAACGCCGTTGATATAAAAAATCAGGAGAAATGTTGACGTATTAATCACTTTCATAACACTTCCACTTATTTACAGCCGGTGGCTATACTACAACAAAACGTCATTTTATAGTATTAGTCTACATAGTAAAAATCATTAAAATCGATTAGCAGGTTTTCATGTAATTGAGGAATAACCAATATTTTTACAAATTTACGATGCTGTCTACCGGCTAAACGAAGCAATTTTGGATATAACTAAGTCGGCTTAGATCTACCTATTTTGACGTCAGGAGTCTGCAGTCAAACGTTGTACACGTATTTTCCGGACACCCTGTATATATATATATATATATATATATATATATATATATATATATATATATATATATATATATATATATATATATATATATTGCTATAAATACCATATATGGGTTAAAAATAGAAACCTGTTTGTGGAGAAAAACGAGTCATGTATATTAAATTTATGTATCGGAAATTTAAATGCACTGTACATTTAAAAGAGTGTTGGATATTTTGGTTAAATAGCAAATATCGTTGGAATAGTAACCAAAAAGGAGAAGAGAATTTTCAGTACAAAAGGACTATCCAAAATAAGCCCGATAATAATTGATTATCACAGTGGCGAGAGTGAAATCCAAATATAGACGCTCCAATAGCGACAAGTCTGGACGCAGCAAGTGCGTTATGGTAGCGAATTTTCTTTAAAATGGTTTTAATATCAAATCAAGTCTTTGATGAAAGCAGGCATCAAACTTGGTTGCCTATATAGTAGAAACAATGTACCATATTTCATCGAAATAACTGTATTATTTGAAAGTATATAAACATTTTTGAATTTCTATAAAAATGTTTTTAATAACAAATGCGAACAGGCATCAATCTGATTACCGGTATAGCATATGTAGTAGAAACAATGTACTATATTTTATCAAAATTACTTATGATTTCAAAATATACAAAAATTTTCCGAAAATAAACTTAAATGTTGGTTTCCTAACCAACAAATCTTACGTTAATAGCAAATTGAGTTACTGAAATTTCAAGGATTTAACGAAAATTCGCTACCAAAACGCACTTACTGCGTCCAATTTTTTTTTACAATCGCATCATATTTCGATAAAAAATGCAAAAATGCATTAACGAATTTGTTCTAGGAAAATTAGCTTAAAATTATAGACCGTTAAACCATAAACTTCACTAAACCTACAGCGAAAGCATCAACTTAACTAAACCGACAGCCAAAGCATCAGAGAAAGGGTCTATTTGAAATAAATTTTCTGTAAATATTTTAGTAAAATGAAGTGCAATGACACTTGAATCTGAAACTTAAGGGTTCGCAGAACACTCTCCTTGCAACATTTTGTTTTCTCAATCCGTATTTGTTTCACGTTCTTTGCCTAAACATTGCCAATTTTGACGTTTAAAATTGCGAGTTTGACTTAATTTAAGTAATCCTCATTGGTAAATTCACTAAAACAGGTAAGTAAGAAGAGTCGTGATACTTCTCGAGAACAACCCAGAGAAGACAGAACTACCGAAGAAATCATAGAACCTGCACAAAAACGTTCTCGACAATAAATAACAGGACAAGAGGCAGAGAGAGAGGTACAGATGGAAGACGCAGCAGAAATAATACAAGAACTGGTACAAGGACCAGAAAAACAAAAGGCAGAGCAAGAGAAAATGTTGGAAATGGTGATGGTAGCTTTTGCAAATTTAACTAAGAATATTGAACAAAACAAAATAGGAAATAATGAAACCAGTAAGAAAAATGAAAATGAAAGACATGAAAATGAATATTACCAAAAATCCTAAAAATGTAGAAAACACAACTGAAAAAACGTCATAAGAGATGGTCATGATTAAAGAATAACTGAATAAAAGAATAACAGAAACAGAAGATAGATTACTCAAAAAAATTAAAGACAAAAAGTAATCAGGACATCGATATGGAGAAGATAGGCATAGGAATCCAAGATACTAAGGACGAAGTGATGCTCGAGATGGATTTGAAATTGTAGATCGGAAAGGAAGCCAGAAAAGCTGAATAAGACGCAATCCACAAACATCAAGTATGTACACACAGATAGTACAACAACAAGATGCTATAAAATCACACAAAAAATGAGAAAAGTTGTGTATCTGCAGAACAACAAAATTGACGAATTAGATCATAATATGTCTTACAAAATTACAAATGTCAAGGATATACAAAATTATGTAAATGACATCGAGGGTAGAGAGTACAGAACAGTAATAACCCCAAATATAGATCTGAATATAAAATTTTCTATGAGAACGATTAAAATACCACCCCGAAATTTTATAAATTCGTTGAACAATAAAATAAAACATATGAACGACTTCGAAGAAATAAAGGAGATCATAGGAGCTATGTTTACCGATGAAGCTTTGTTGTGGTATGTAAGCAAACAGCCAGAATTAAAGAATTAAAATATATGGCAGACTTCAAAGCAAAATTCTTAAACCATTTCTGGGATGAAGCTGTACAAGCCCAATTTAAAGAGCGGCTATACTTTGGCAAGTACGATCCAAGAAAAAATATGTCATTCGCAAATTATGCCCTGATTATATATATATATATATATATATATATATATATATATATATATATATATATATATATATATATATATATATATATAGACATTATCCTGTGGACGTGGCTGAAACAATTGCCATACTAAACACAAGAAATATGGATCAATTAATAACATACCTCATCCGTATAGAAAGAACGATGGGTACGCAAAATACATATGTTGTTATAAGGCTAAACAAGGTATAGAAACCAAAACAACAACAGAAATTTTAGACAGAGAAACAGGAACAGTAATTATAATAATTATCAAATCAACACAAATAATAGATATAACAACCCAAATAACAACAACTACAACAGACAAGGAAATTATAACCAAGAACGTACAAATTTCAGTCCAAATAATCGATATGATGATTATCAGTATCAAAACAAACTCGATAACTACAAAACCAATACTTATGACCGGAATGTTAACCAAAATAATAGATTCAATCCCAGAAACGAACAGAACAGGAATGACTACAGGAAAACAAATACATATTTTCAGAACAATCAATATGGGAACCAGAAAAGACAGAAACTGTGGGAAATAAAACCAAATTTAAAACTAAATCAATCACCGAACTACGACTTGGAACAAACATTTAATCAGATCCCATATGTGCACCAAAATGCATACGAAAGAAGAAAAGAAGATGACGCACAATAAAAAAAATCAAGAACAACATTTTTAGAGGGGAGCTCACGTTTAGATTATAAACTATTGTAACGAAAATTGCATTTCGCTACCGTAATTCCAACTCATATTTTATAATTAAATTCTGCAGATATTTATTTCCAAAGAATTCTGCCGTATACATATTTTAAACGACCTGTATATAAATAAAAAGCTGCACAAAACAGCGGCCCATCCAGATTAAATCAATATTGTAATGTTATCTACCGATAAATAAAACTCAAAATTCGTAAATTCACAAAATTTTCAATTTATTCCGATCATAAGAGGAACAGAGACACCAAAGCTTCCAGAATAAGCGGGAGATGCATATATTTTTCAATATAAAAGGCACTTCGCCTGGCTGGTAAAATCTGTTCAGTTCCGCCGTTTGTATCTCTTGGCCTTCACAGCAAAAGTTTATAATTACGTCATAACACAGGTTGTCCCCCCAGTACAAAATAAAAGTATACGTCAACAAAACCCCCAAATTTTCACACCGCAACAAAACCGCTAACCCGTAGTCTGGAACATATGGTGAGAAATATTTTACTGATAATATTTTTAAGTTTTTAAATATTTTTGCTATTTTTGCCTTTACATGTGGATTTCGTCTATTCCGTTGTTCTCCAAGCTCATCTGTTTTAGAAACATAATTGCCTGTTCCCTGATATTCTGCCCGGCCATTTCCGTTATACAGGTGCTCACCCCCGTCCTCTACCGTTAACCCGTTTTCCCCATGTAAGGGAAATTTGTAGCGTTATCTTTTTATTTTAACCTGTGTGCTTGTTTCCATAACTTACCCAATAAGTACACTTGGAGAACACCCAAATCACCACAACACATATTTCAGAGACCTTACGATCGTTTCGTTGACAATGTCAACATCTTCAAAGGAAGAAAAATTCTTCACATAGTGATAACTTACCCAAGCTTAATTAACCATTTATTTTCATTTGTGTATATTATATCTCGTTCCAGCTATAGTTTCTTTGCATTTTGCTATTTTTTTATTTAACCGAGGGACTTCAAGCTTCCGAACCTCTCATGCTCGCTAGGTGGCTATTCCAGAGGATTGAATTTGGGGCTTCAAGGTCTACATATGGCTTACGATATTTCATCTCCCAACTTGATCCGCTAAGGGGTCAGCGAGGGGTGGGATATCGTAAGGTATCGCCGTTTTTATTAAATAAATTAACCATAACCCATTAGGGTACGATGCTGTTGAAACCAGAATAATTCCGTGACAAATCATCCCCTACTTCTGTAAGGGCGGAAACGATGGGGTAAACGCTCAGTTCTAACCTTAATTCTTACGTGGCTATCTTCGAGTCTGATGTTTCCCTTGACTAGAGTATCATACTTCCTTTCTAGTGATTGCATTTTCTCCTGTATCGCCGCTTGTACTTCCTGCACACTCGTCAGCTTGTCATGTGCATCGTCGCTGATACCCCTTACTCGACTTTCTACTTGTTGGAAGATGTCGTCTTTTACCTGTTTCATACGTTCGTCCACACACGAAGTAATATTCTCAATTCTGCTGGCTTGTTCTTGCAGAATTTTCTTTGTTTCTTCATCTCTTCTCCTCATTTCTTCCTTTGCTTCTTGGTCCCTTTTTCTCAATACCTCTCTTATCTCTTCGTCTCTTTTTCTGACCTGTTCATCTCTTTTTCCATTCCTTCTTTGGCCTCTTCATCTCTTTTTCTCATTTCTTCCTTGGCTTCTTCGTCTCTTCTTCTGGCATCTTCATCTCTCTTTCTCATTTCTTCTTAGGCTTCTTCGTCTCTTTTTCTCATTTCTTCATCTCTTTTTCTGGCTTCTTCTCATGCAAATTTAACTTCTTCGTCCATTTTTTAAATTATTTCCAGTAGCTGGGTGTCCATATTGGCTGTTGCGCTACGTGTCTTAGGCATAGACGTACTTAAAGCTGATACACAGTTTATTCTGTTTCAAAAACACACCCAGTTATGAATTACTGCTGACACAGATCTTCCAGAGATTCTAGAAATTTCCACGTTGTTCAACGAATATTCTGGAAATTATTTCTGCTAGCAGCTTGAAAATCCCACTTCTGACACCAGTTGTTACGTTCTACGGGGTTCTGGATTCGTTGACTAACAAAACACAGCTTTTCAAACTACTAATTTATTATAAGCAACTATTTTCCAACATCAGTATCAACTAAAATATTTATCTCTATTATTAAATGTCCATTATTCGCCTTCCATGATCGCTACTTAAACACCAACACTTACTGCTAACTCGCTTAATACTCTATGATCACTATTCTACACCACACCGACTTAATGCTGAACTCACTTACTCTGCGCACCGCTCGTCTATTTATACTGTCCGTAGAGATTTTAGGCCTTCTACACTTTTCTACACCTGTCACTTCTGATCCGTTCTAGAAATATAATTCCAAAGTGTTCGCTCTTACCAACACACTTTATAATTGACATCTGACCATAGAATAAACAAAGTCCATAAAGTTAATTCTCATAGACAAATGTGACAATACTATTAAATTAATAGATGAGGCCCATACTTCATATGTAAATCCACCAATCAAAACAAACATAAATGAGATTTGCACTATATTTGTATTGTTAATATACACTCGAGTTTCGTTGACGATCTCAGCAGCTACTTCAGTATAGAAATAAAAGTAAAAAAAGAAGCTGAGATTGTCAGCGAAACTCGAGTCTATAATTCCAATAAAAATGGTGTAACTCTCATTTATATTTGTTGTGCTTTATACTAATAAATTAATAAAAAAAGCTTTTTGCCTCAAACACATTTATTTAAACATTAAACATATTATAACAAAGTACATAAAAACAAAAATTAAAATATAACTGTAAAATATGAAATAGGCATATTTTTATAAAGTAATGCAAAAGCATGTTTAGTCATAAAATAGTTAAGCAGGTAGGTAACATACTGTAACGGAAATACATATTAACGATCAACGATATACAGATTTTAAAAAAACTGAAAATAATATGCTTTTTGTTTGAACCTGAAAAACCTATAAAAATCCATTTACAGAACAGAAAAAATACGGGATATAAATTTAAGAAATCTCTGTATATGATGCATCATTTGTTTAAATATAACTTCGTCTTTATCATTTTATCAGTTGGTGTAAACTTTAAAACACCACCCTGATTTTTAATGCCGTCTTTTGTAGCTAATATTGCCACAACAGTGTCAGATTTTAACCTATTTCTGATGTCTGTTTTAACATTATTTAGGTTACTAAATAAGTCTTTCCCCACTGACATTTGAAAATGGCAATATTAGCAACAGACTCGTTACTGTTTTCAAAATTTTTTCAATTATGCCATTAGGTGCATGTTTCAAATTAAATACTTTTGCCCAATATTCATCTGCTGGCAAATTGGCATTCAGTACCTAAGTTTTTATGGTCTATTAAAATACAAATAATGATCCCTTTACTCATTGTCCAATTGTTGATGCTCCACAAATTCTCTTAAATATGTAAATCGTTTTAAAACGTGACTAAACGACTTTTGTTTAAATTTCTGTGCAAAGTGCGGTTCCGAAATATCAATTACGTCAAAAAGTTCATCATGAAACAAAAACGGCTTTTAATTTCACAGTAAACGATATTTAATCATAAATAATAATGCTATTTACGAAACTGTTGACCGATGATTCCCATGATATAAGGACTTAGTAGAGATATGATATTGCGCATATTGCCCACTCCCTCCTATAACGTCACGCGGTCAGTAACGTTATAGAAGTCCAACTACACACTCAAAACAAAGTCATTCGCAATCAAAAAGTTTCTATACGTCAGTTTAATGCGATTGAAATTACGCCTATATTCTCTTTTTCAGATAATATAGATCGCAGCACTAAACTTAATCTTTTTCATTTTTATTATATCCAACTGTATGCACTTAAATATTAGTAAAATGCGTAATTTGTTAAGAGGTTGTGATGAAACGTCAAACCCCACTGCACGACAGCATATTATTGTTGCATTGGACTCACCACTTGACACCATGCGCGTGACAGGTCTAAAAATAGGTAGTCTGAATATCATATCTCTCGTTATTTGTATCATGGGTGATTCCCACCTACAAAACGAATAAAGGAACACGGATTACGGAGTACCGAAGAATCAAAAGTTTGTTTTCCTTTTTTACTAAATATACATTCCAATACTCGCCTTTGTTTTCTCTGTTCAACACCGTGGTATCCATCATTGTATAGCTATCACTATCACCCTGTAATATTAATAAATGTTAAACAAGGATAACTACCAAGGCCAAGTGTGACAAAATATAATAGTAAAGAGGCATGATACATTGTCATCTAGCGGTGATATCGTGAATCGAAATTCTTAAATTGATTTAAGTAACTGTGCCCTGTGATTCATATGCTCTTTTGATAACAAATGCGTGTTGTGGGTTATTTGCAAATCGACATCCCTGACAATGTTTCTTCTGGCAAATTCCTGGCGTTCAGTCAACCCTGGCAAGTTTACTGGCAGGACTCTATTCCTGGCATATGCCAGTAATTACGGGCAAAATGGCAACCCTGTTGTTTGGTCACCTAACACGTAAGTCCATTGGCCATTAACACGTAATCTAATCTAGTGACGGTTGTCGATTGTCAGACTATACTGACATCAGTTAACTCTACTCATATTTTCTCTATTATTTCTAGTACTTATTTAGGGTAGGTGCGGCAGAATGTATAAGTTGTAAACTTATTAGTAAATTCTAATGTTTGTTTCTTTTAAAATATCATTTATTATCTAATTCTTAGTGATGGGAAAAACTGTTATATTGCTGTAACAGGTGGCAACTGTTACTGTTAATTAGAAATAACAGTTAAATATAACAGGTTGATAATAACAGTATGAATTATGAATTATTAAGAATTCCACGTAGACGTAGTAACAGTAGCTGAACCCGTCCGGTGGTGTAGTTGGGTAATGTTTAAAATAAAAAATATTATTGTATTATGTTTAAAACAATTAATTAATTTTTTATTAAAAAAATGATGGAGGTTTTTTTTTTTGGGTATTCATCACTAATAATAATTTGGTAAAAAAATTCAACAATGCAGAATTTCTTTCGAATTTTCTTTACTAATTAAGTATTAGTTAATCACTGAGCTTGAAAACCTCTATAGCCATCTTTTCCTTGAAAATGAGACTTATGAAATACATGAATTATTGTAAGCAAAAAATAAAATAAATAATTTAAAAAAAATTAAAACTAATTTTTTTCTCTCTACCTATAGGTCGAAGTGTGTCTGGTTTCAACTATACCGGGTAGAGGGAATATTTTTATAATTTCATTAAAATTGGTACTGTTTCTGAGATTTTTTAAGTATCAACGATTTTTTATTTTGCAGTAGTAATTTAAAAAAAGATGTTTAAAATCGGACCCATTTCTTAGATTTCCAAAGTGAAAAGTAAAAAGGAATATTGATTTATTAGTTACATAAGGCAAAGAAGATTGAGCAAAGAAACTACCTAATATAATATAATAACTAAGGACTCATGTTAAAGCATAACTGTACATTTGTATACATATCAGTAACGTAACAGACTTTCGTCGACCAAAATCAGTCAAATAATGTTCATCAACAAAAACTCAGAACTTTGAAAGTGTTTTGTTAGAAAAGTATTTTTTTTTTTTAGTGTAAGACAATTTTTCTCAAAGAAAAAAAGAAACATCGTTGATTTTATTTACATTTTTCATATTTTGTGTTTGTTTATAAATTGTAAATATATGTGTGTGTTTTGTGTGAATCAACAACCTGTCAAAATTTAACAGTTCAATTGTACCGACGACCCTACGTTCCCAAAGCTGTGAGCACACTAGTATAAAGTAGTATGTTATGAAGTAAAGTCCGCTCTATACTCTATACCCCATTCCCAGTCTCATGTCCATTCATCTTGTTATAACAGTTGCGGATGAAAACAGTATTATGTTTTGAAGTAAAGTCCGCTCTATACCCCATTCCCAGTCTCATGTCCATTCATCCTGTTATAACAGTTGCGGATGAAAATAGAAGTTGCTTCATCGTAGCAGTGCAACAGAAACAGATACGACAACAGAAACAGATACGACTCCGAGTTCTAGTGTAAAGCGCAACAGTATCCCCTCCACTGTACCTGTTATTTGTATATATTCATAACAGGTTGTTACTGTTGCGGCTCGACAACAGTTAAAATATAACAGACTGTTAAATAACAATCCATCACTACACGTAAGTCCATTGGCCATTACCACGTAATCTAATCTAGTGACGGTTGTCGATTGTCAGACTTTATATTGACATCAATTAACTGTACTCATATTTTCTCTATTATTTCTAGTACTTATTTAGGGTAGGTGCGGCAGAATGTATAAGTTGTAAACTTATTAGTAAATCCAAATGTTTGTTTCTTTAAAAAAATCATTTATTATCTAATTCTGAAGAAAAGCATGAATGAACGGTGAGAGGAATGAAAGCAAATAGGCATGTCAAATTGTAACTATTCGTTACTGAGTATCCGTTACTCAAAAGGAGCGAAAGTTCCGAGTATTCATTTGTAAAAGTATTTGTTACCCTACTCATGATATAATTACTTAGAAGAGATATGATATTGCGCATATGCCCCGCCCCCTCCTATGACGTCACGTGGTGAGTAACGTTATATAAGTCCAACTACACACTTAAAACAAAGTCATTTGCAATCAAAAAGTTTCTATACGTCAGTTTAATGCGGTTGAAATTACGCCTATATTATCTTTTTCAGATAATATAGATCGCAGCACTAAATTTAATCTTTTTCATTTTTATTACTTCCAACTGTATGCACTTACATATTAGTAAAATACGTAATTTGTTGGTTGTGATGAAACGTCAAACCCCACATACAGCATATTATTGTTGCATTGGACTCACCACTTGACACCATGCGCGTGACAGGTCTAAAAATAGGTAGTCTGAATATCATATCTCTCGTTTTTTGTATCATGGGTGATTCTCACCTACAAAACGAATAAAGGAACACGGATTACGGAGTACCGAAGAATTAAAAGTTTGTTTTCCTTTTTTACCAAATATACCTTCCAATACTCGCCTTTGTTTTCTCTATTCAACGCCGTGGTATCCATCAGTGTATAGCTATCACTATCAACCTGTAATATTAATAAATGTTAAACAAGGATAACTACCAAGGCCAAATGTGAGAAAATATAATAGTAAAGAGGCATGATACAATGTCATCTAGCGGTGATATCGTGAATCGAAATTCTTAAATTGACTTAAGTAATGTGCCCTGTGATTCATATGCTCTTTTGATAACAAATGCGTGTTGGGGGTTATTTGCAAATCGACATCCCTGACAATGTTGCTCCTGGCAAATTCCTGGCGTTTAGTTAACCCTGGCAAGTTTACTGGCAGGACTCTATTCCTGGCATATGCCAGTAATTACGGGCAAAATGGCAACCCTGTTGTTTGGTCTAACACCTAACACGTAAGTCCATTGGCCATTAACACGTAATCTAATCTAGTGACGGTTGTCGATTGTCAGACTATACTGACATCAGTTAACTGTACTCATATTTTCTCTATTATTCCTAGTACTTATTTAGGGTAGGTGCGGCAGAATGTATAAGTTGTAAACTTATTAGTAAATTCTAATGTTTGTTTCTTTTAAAATATCATTTATTATCTAATTCTGAAGAAAAGCATGAATGAACGGTGAGAGGAATGAGGAATAGTGATGGGTCGTTATTTAATTGTCAGCTATTTTTAAACCGTTACCGAGCCGTAACGGTAACCACCAGTTTGGGATTTATAAAAATAGCAGCTTAAAAAATAACGCTTTTTACACTAAACTAGATTTCGGAGTCGTGTCTGTTTCAGTTCTACTGCAACTAGTTCGGCTTCGATGAATAAACATCGGTTTTCATCGGCAACTGTTTATTTAACTATTTAACGGGATGAATAGCCTTGAGATTGGGAATGCTAAACACCTTATTTATACTGTGTGCTCGCTCTCGCTAACAGCTTTAGGAACGTAGGATTTTCGGTACAATAAAACGGTTTAATTTTAACTTTAACCGGGTGTTGATGGGGATACGGCATACGGACACTACTACACAGAGTTATTCTGTTAAACTGAGAAGCTGTTATTTTTGAAACAGTTGAGTTTCCCACTAGTATGTAAAGCCAAATATTTAATAATAAAAAATGTTGGGTGAAAAGATGAATTTCTGTAAAAACGTGTTATTACTTTCACTATAGACAACGCAAAATAGGGTTATTTCACGTGAAATTAAAGTACTTATTTATTTAAATTTATGTACATTACCTACGAAAACAGTTAACACGTCATTTTCGTTTGTCTGATAATAGTTATCAAATTGATTAAAACATATAATGATAGAACATTTTTTAATATCTATATACATTTCAATATAAAAAATTAAATGAATATATATATATATATATATATATATATATATATATATATATATATATATATATATATATATATATATATATATATATATATATATATATATATATATATATATATATATATATATATATATATATCATACAGGGTGTTTCCAAATTGATGCGAAAAATTTTACAGGGTGATTCTTTGGTGAAAAATAAGGGGTGTCTTTTTATTAAGTTTTTCTTGAAACCCCTTCTCCTCCAAGTTACAGCCGTTTGAAATTTTTGAAACTAATTTTAAAACAACGAATATTAAAACAAGTAAATAAACAATTAATACTATATATCTTCCAATTTTTTTTAAAACTCAAACTCAATTTTTTATACTGTTTCTTTACCGAAATTTTATTAGCTGCGTTATGTTATGGAGTTCTTAGAATCACTCCCTGTGTAGCAATAAAAGTTCTAACGTCTAACGTCCCAAGACGTGATAAATAATGATATTTATTGATTCTTGCTGTGGCATTTACATTTACGTAAAGACCCTGATAAAATAAATTTGTGAGAAATGACTAGTTTATAATTCCTAAAACATCTAAGTAAATTCTTATAGAAGACTTCTTTCTGATTTCTAAAAGTTTCACTTCAGAGTGGCAAAAGATTTACGACACGCTTATTATAATTTCTTAACCCTTTGTTTCCTTTTCATATCGACAAAATTTGAGATTTATACACTACATGAAATAACGGAGTAAAAATACAATGCATTTATACTAGTGTGCTCGCTCTCGCTCACAGCTTTGGGAATGTAGGATACTATCGATCGACTATCCAGTTTAAAATAACTGAAACCGTTATTTTCAACGGTTATTATTTAATAACGTTAACGGCTTCAACTGTTAACAGAAAATAACTGTTTTTCCCATCACTAATGAGGAATGAAAGGAAATAGGCATGTCAAATTGTAACTATTCGTTACTGAGTATCCGTTACTCAAAAGGAGCGAAAGTTCCGAGTATTGATTTGTAAAAGTATTCGTTACTCTAATCATGATATAATGACTTAGAAGAGATATGATATTGCGCATAGCCCCGCCCCCCTCGTATGACGTCACGTGGTGAGTAACGTTATAGAAGTCCAACTACACACTTAAAACAAAGTCATTCGCAATTAAAAAGTTTCTTTACGTCAGTTTAATACGGTTGAAGTTACGCCTATATTGTCTTTTTCATATAATATAGATCGCAGCACTAAATTTAATCTTTTTCATTTTTATTACTTCCAGCTGAATGCACTTACATATTAGTAAAATACGTAATTTGTTGGTTGTGATGAAACGTCAAACCCCACTGCACTACAGCATTGTTGCATTGGACTCACCACTTGACACCATGCGCGTGACAGGTCTAAAAATAGGTAGTCGGAATATCATATCTCTCGTTATTTGTATCATGACTCTAGTTACCAAACAGTTACTTTTAATTTCGTTACTCTAGTTACTAAGTTAAAAGTCTCGCGGATCCTCGGATCGAGTACATGACAATATGTCGATGGTATAGTGTAATCAAATACTATATGCTTTAGCATTGGTAATATTCATGATACAAATAACGAGAGATATGATAATGAGACTACCTATTTTTAGAACTGTCACGCGCATGGCGTCATGCGGTGAGTCCAATCCAACAGTAATATTCTGCCGTATAGTGGAGTTTGACGTTTCATCACAACCTCTTAACGAATTACGTATTTTACTAATATTTAAGTGGATACAGTTGAAAGTAATTTTTTAAGATCAGAATACTCTACTGTGATTATGTGACATGCTGATCAAATCAAGTTTATAAATGTTAACGCCCTCTAAATGTCTGCGAACGTCTTCTCTACTTTTTAAGTTTGTGTATCCCCAATGCTAATTCAGGGCTCCCCTTAATTATTATACTTGTCTTGTGCGTATATATATGTAATATAATAATGAAAAAGATTAAATTTAGTGCTGCGTTCTATATATCTGAAAAAGACAATATAGGCGACGAAGTGGAATGTAACTTCAACCGCATTAAACTGACATATAGAAACTTTTTGATTGCGAATGACCTTGTTTTAAGTGTGTAGTTGGACTTCTATACCGTTATTCACCACGTGACGTCATATGAAGGGGCGGGGCATATGCGCAATACCATATCCCTTCTAGGTCATTATATCATGGGTAATATTCGTGACATGCACACTGGCGCCACCTCGCGAAAATACTGTCAACTAAGCGGGTAATTTGAATTGTATATTTACCTGAATATTCTTAATTTAGACAATTTGTTTATTATAGATGAATATAAAAACTTGTACATGACAAAACTGAAAATTTTCTGATATATATATATATATATATATATATATATATATATATATATATATATATATATATATATATATATATATATATATATATATATATATAGTTACAAGTAGAATTTGTATTAGTAATCAATTTGAAACCTAAATGAATCCAGCATGAATAATAGTACAAATTTCTCTTACACATAATCGCATTTCATCATAATTTAAAGTACTACCTTGAAACCGTCGTTAAACTAGTATTTCAAGGGTACGTATAGAAATATGCTGAGAGCCGTTTCTGACGATATTAAGTTACAATCTGTACTTACCTATAAATAATTGTTCTGGGTATAAATGGTAGCACAGTACTCAATTTGTCATATCTTTACATGAAAACTGTCTTATTAATCAAATATTTTGAAATACATAACTGATATACTTAGTGTGTTTTTTTTGTTTCTTTACCGTCGGCCTATTTCCGCGACTATGGCCAATCACCGACGCCAGAGAGCAGTGTCGCCTCACTATCCTGGAAATGTTGCTGAACCCCTGCCTTTCTGTAAGGAGGGTAGGGATCTTTAACGTGCCCAACATCGCATGGACACTGGACCGACGGCTTTACGCCCCCTCCGAAAGGCGGAACGTGCAGACATTAAACTTGCTCAAATACAATGCCAGAACCTCGGTTGATGTTAATGTTACAGTTTGTACTGAAAAATTGAAAGCGTGGGATCGAACGCAGTACCCTTCGAATTAGAGGCACACGTTCTTACCCCTGAACCACCGAGGTTCCAGATATACTTAGTACATAATTAGTATTTATCAAATCAATGAGTCTGAAGCGTTTATTTATTTTAAGAAATGTGCAGATTGAAGGTGAGACTAACTCTTACTTCCGTGAATAAATGTATTTTAGGGCTAAATCTGCTATTTCTACTTGTCCCTTTAAAAACTTGTCCTAGGGAGATAATTAAAAGGATTACCAAGTAAAATAATTTTAAATGTAAAAAATGTGAGAATTTATACCATAGTGAAATAAAGAAGAATACAGAACAAGATAGAAAAACAGCTTTCTTTTATCATTTATTATTAATGCAAAACTTTTTTTGCCTTCATATTTCTTTTCTTTGATGCACTGAAAGACAGTTTATGATTGACACCCTTCAACTATCCGTTTAGAAGTTTATCTATAAATACATGATGGCACTGGAAGCCAGTTTATGATTGTAACCTTTCAACCATGTGTTTATGAAGTTTATCTATAAATATATGATGGCAAATATTACACAATAAATTATTTTCTGCGAACTGTACATATTGGCATAAAAGTGATTCTGAATTCGTCTACTGCTACTGCTTCAACAAATTAATTCTTTTGGAAGTGACATCCGATCCACTAATTTAGATAAATTATCAGCCAGCAAGAGATACTCAAACTATAATCAGCAATATTAGCGGCGTAGGAATAATGAATGTCGACACAAATACCAGCAACCAAATAAATAATGACAAAAATGAATGGCAGCAGGCTCCTTTATAAACTGCTAAATAATGTTGTTGACTCTCCTGCGCTTCCCTCAGCTTTGTC
Organism: Tillus elongatus; assembly: GCA_964006375.1. Classification (NCBI taxonomy): domain Eukaryota; kingdom Metazoa; phylum Arthropoda; class Insecta; order Coleoptera; family Cleridae; genus Tillus; species Tillus elongatus. The sequence continues at coordinate 292,997,906 of OZ023262.1, forward strand.
GCTGCATGTTCCTAGGTTGAGTAGCTGTGGGATTGGCTTGTTTTGGATGGCTTGACCTCAAACTAATTTATTTGCTGCAGTTTGCTCCCATATTTAATATTTGTAAGCTATATAATATGTTGAGTATTCATGTGGATATATTTTCGTGTACCTTTGAGTACTTTACAACAGTGTGTTACCAGCAGTTGATGTCTGCCTATCAATTGGTGGTCGTTTATTAAGGAATTTAATCTTTGTGGTTATTTAACACAATTAGGTTAGAGTTGGATTATGAAACAAATTTACGCAATTTATCTAGCCGTAAAAGTGAAGCATTACATTTTATGAGATGAAGGATATAAAAGAAATCAAAAACGTAATTAAAAAAGCCATCAAATGCAATCACAACTTTATTTCTTAAAACTAGAAATATACTTATTTAAATGAAAATAAATACCAACTTTATTTGTCTTCACTCTGTATAATACTTATCACCAAACCATTCCTTATGCTCATCAAGGAAACTGCAAAAACAAAGACATGTTATGACAAATGTATCAGAATCAAAGTATATAGTTACTACAAGGGATTTAAAATGTACTTTGGAATTTACATTATTTACTAATTTACTGATTAATTAATGAAGTGTTAGAAAGTGGTAATTATCCAGAAGTATTAACAGACACTGATAACACATATTTACAAATCAGGAGATAACCACGACCCTGGAAATAAAAGATTTCTATCTCTAATTATGATTTATTAAAAAATATTAGAAAGGGTCTTGCATTCTAGAATAGTTGATTTTGTGTTTATCACTACCATTCTTAATGAGACAAAATATGTGCTGGCAATGTTTGTACATTAAAAAAAAAGCATTTGACACATAATTATAGCATCCTATTAAAAAAGCTGTATAATAAAGGAATATGTGGCACTGCACATAAACTTATATCTAATTATCTACCATGGATCGGTAGTTTTTAAAATGCAAAGTATCCCCACCCTTATGCACAAAACAAATGATAATATAACTCAAAGTCTTGCACAAGACTGGCACAGTCACATACCGAAAAGCTGGGTACCATGCCTGGTCCACACGTAAGCTTTCGTCTTAGTTTTTTTAATGCACTCAGGACTTCATCCTCTGTTATAAGCTCAAAATAATTAACATCACTGAACTGATTAAGATTAGACGGAACTACTAAATATGAATTAGAGGGCAAAAATACTTTAGAAAATGTATGAGCGAAACCATTTACACTGTGTGCTGGAGAGTCAATGATTTCTCCAGAATCACCAACAAATGAGCTGGGATACGAGATGTTCTAGACTTATTTATGAGGTACTTACAAAACGAAAGAATCCAGATGCCGCATCAGCACGTTCAATTTGTGGTCGGGAACAGTGGAAGCACCCAACAATTCTGGAAGCTTCACGAAAAGTCTTGCAAGATGTATGGCTCCATACACAAGGCATGGGGAAGGAGGCTGCTGGTAATAAACATGGTCAGGCAGGAGTCTCCATGACATTATCTTATTTTTGGAAGTCCCTGGGTTGTGAGGAGTGTCTGTTCTGTAAGCAGAAGAACAATCCCATAAGGAAAACACAAATATACAACAATTCAAACTTAATGGTTTATTAGCCATTCATGAAAAATAGTCATACTTGAATTCTGAGAATTTGGCGAAAAAATTCATTAGCTATATTTTTTACTTCTTTTTTAACAGATTACAATAGTTTTTGTTGTTATTTTCACATGACCGGTTTCAGATCCTGCAGAAAGAATAATTTGAATTGTTTTTTTTTTAACATTGTTCTATTTCTGCTAGAGGTGTGCGAACCCATGTTTTGTTCGAACCGAACTATGAACGAACCCAGGCAAATATGTTGCCTCGAACTTCGAACCTCTGAAATAGTATGTCTAAGGTTCACAGTCGAACTTCGAACTTCTTAGAAATTTAAAATCGAACATCGAATCACCCAAAATTATTCAGTGTTCATATATAATTTTCTTAAATACCAAATTTAGGAATATTGTAACATACAATATTTTATATGTAAAAGATTCCCATTCTTTTTACAAAAAGGAAGGGTGCTGATAATTGTGGAGATGGGTCAACGTTAAATCAAAAATACAAAAACAAAAAATATTTGAAACTTTTAGATTTCTAGATCTATAGGTAAGCTCAATTATAAATATGATGTTGTTGTTTGGCATTGGCTAGGCAGTTTTATCAAACAAATTGAGAGGTTTCAAAGTGAGCATGATAGGTATAAAATAACCACTTAAAATTTGAACTTAATATATTATATATTATTCTTATGAAAATTCACTACCATAACCCACTTGCTGCATCCCGTACTTGTCTCCTGATTGTGAATATGTATCTGTTTTGGCTCATTGTGAAATAAAGCATGTTAAAACCAGTGTTTTCCAAAGGCAATCTGCAATTATCCTCATAAATTCTGAAAATTTACGTTACCGATCGCCTTCAAACGCCGCCTCATAATGTTACTGAAAAAAGTGTTGGGAAGCTAGGATATATAAGAAAAATAATTATGTGATGGCTAAATGACCCCGTTGTGTCTCAATGTGTCCCACCAACTGTCAAAAATAGGCATGAGTGAAATTCCTAAAATTACACTCTCGACTCAATGAGACCGATAACGAGTTTAAAGCGCCGCTACCGAGTTAAGGAGGCCGCAACTTCGCTACCTTTGGCAGCATTCAATGCGTGTAAAGTTTAATTTCGAAGTATTTTTAAGCAACGAACTTCGAACTATTTTGGAGAATTACATATTTTGAACTTCGAACTACTTCAACATCGCTAGTGCGAACATTTTTTCGAACCGAAGGTTCGGTTCGAGTTCGGGTTCGGTTCGAAATTTCGAAGCTTCGCACACCTCTAATTTCTGCGAGTATGGCCAATCACCGACGCCAGCGAGCAGTTACACCTCATTGTCCTGGAAATTTTGCCGTACCCCTGCCTTTCTGTAAGGAGGGTAGGGATCTTTAACGTGCCCAACATCGCATGGACACGGGATCGACCGCTTTACGCCCCCGAAGGGCGCCACAAGCAGACATTCAACCTGCTCAAATACAATGTCAGAACCTGAGGTGATGTTAATTGTACAGTCTGTACTGAAAAAGTGAAAGGAGAAAGCTAGGATCGAACCAGGTACCCTTCGGTTCAGAGGCACAGGTTCTTACCACTGAACCACCTAGGCTAATAATAATAACTGTCTAATATTTAAAAACCCCACTTCATTGAATAGCTTATCTGGGGGGATACAGCTTTTTCAAATAGCTCGTTTTTTTTTATTAAAAGAAGGTTTGGCTGTGGTGATATACTATTCGCACAATAGCATGTCTCATTATACCTGTAGTTGCAGTTCATTGTGTTATAATTCCGTATTTATTTATAAACCAAAATATTACCTCACAATTTTTAAGTAATCTATCTAATTAACATAATATAAAGTTTTTATTTATTTACACACATCGGAATAATCTAGGGATATTTTTTAAAATGCACGTATTTTTTTCTTGATATGATTTAAGAAGAAAACAAAAAATATGGTACACGTAGGTGTTTAATATTCCATAAAATCAAATGTTTTATTCAAAAAAACCTAGTAGATTTTCAAATATATATACATATATATATATATATATATATATATATATATATATATATATATATATATATATATATATATATATATATATATATATATATATATATATATATATATATATATATATATATATATATATATATATATATATATATATATATATATATATATATATATATATATATATATATATATATATATATATATATATATATATATATATATATATATATATATATATATATATATATATATATATATATATATATATATATATATATGTATGTATGTGTATGTATGTATGTATATCTGAAACACACTATTTTAAGAATTTTTAAAAAATTTCCGTGCATGTGAGAAACAAGTTTAATACAAAGTATGACCTCCACGTTGAGTAATTAGTAACTACAGTTCTACATCTATTGCTCATAGACAAAATGAGCTTGTCAAGGTCTCCTTGTGGTAAACGTGTCCACTCTGCTGTCAGAAGCTCCTGGAATGTAAACGCATTGTTGATGTTACCCATATGTGGAGTAATTCTTCGTTGAAGCATATCCCAGACATGCTCTATCGGATTCAGGTCCTGGGATTGTGCTGGCCATGGTAAAACTTCAATTCCAACATTATCCAACCAGTTGGTTACGATGCGTGCGGTATGTGGACGACCATTATCATGCATTAGGCAGAAGTTTTGACCAACAGAGCCTGCAAATGAATGCATGATGGGTTGAAGAATGGTATCCAGATATATCTGAGCTGTTAGGAAGCGAATTGGAAGAACGAGTTCAGTTCTGCCGCCAATAATTATTCCGCCCCATGCCATTATTGTACCACCTTTGTATGTGTACACTTCCTGAATATGTTTTAAGCGTTCAGCATTTCCAGATAGTCTCCACAACCTTATTCGACGAGAATCCGTATGGAAACCAAACCTAGATTCGTCTGTGAATGAAACTGTAGCCCAGTTATCTGCAGTGCAATTCAGACAACTTTGACACCAGTCCAATCTTGCAGCATGATTCCCTCGGGAAATAGGTGGACATCTGAGTGGACGTCTACTAGAGAGGTTTGCTTCGTGGAGACGATTTCTTACACTATCTCGGCTAATGGTTACATTATTCGCCCTTTGCAGAGTCGTAACCAATTCAAGTGCCGTAATTGTAGGCTGCCGTCTGGCAGTTAAGCATAAAAATCTATCCTGACCTGCCGTCGTTGACCGTCCTCGTCTTGGATGTTGCCCGGCCGGACTGCCAGTTTCCCTAAAACGCCTTCATAAACGACTTATCACACTTAGCGAAACACCCATCCGCTCAGCTACTTCATTCTGTCGCATGTCCGCTTGAAGAAGGCCTACCGCTCGATTCATTTCGTTTAAATCCAAATGTCGCCGTTCCATGGTAAAACACAATATTTTAGATACAGCTACTAAACAACAACCGAGGAATGACTGAATTCGAAACTAAATTCACGGTACATATGAAAATTCTACTTTTATCATATATCGGGTTTATCAATTTCGATATCATTTTAACTTTTTTTTAACAACAGATGGTTATATATTGAGTGACCGATTAAATACATTCACTGTGAATGCAATTTGACTGATTCCAAAATTAATTTGTTTCCTTTTTTGTATTATTTTAAAATATCCCTAGACTTTTCCAATGTGTGTATTTATATATACTTACATTGAACATTGTTTCAGATTGACAAAAACATTTTCCATGGTACTTGTGCCATTCATGTGCGACTCATTTGTATTACTGGATCTAAGGTTTCTTCTCTTTGTGGACCGTTTTCTGTCACCATGATCATGATCGTTATGATTGTAGTCTTCATCAACTGAGTTACTATTTGGATGATGTGAGAAGTCGGAATCGTTTTCTTGTTTTCTAAAGGAAGGAACATCAAAATTATATTGTTAAATTGTTATTATTATTTGCAATTAAACTTACAATTCACATTTTAAAGTATCCCAAGCAGGTGCCGTAGTAATTTGGTTCTGTTCTGACTTATACAATAGCAAATCGTTGATAGTATAATCAAAATATATACGCAGTCCATCAACTACTTCTTTACAAAGAGCTAAACTGAAAACAAAAAAATTTTAAATGTTAAAAATGTTATTAAAAAAAAAGATTCAATGACAAGAAAAAAGTTAGTATACTTAAATATATTATAGATCCATCAACAGTATACAGTACTCTGAGTCTTGAAAAGAATAGGTCCAAGGAATCTTCTAGGGGTTAGGGAGTCGCGGGCCAAAGGACTTCCAGGGGGCAAGCTGAGGAAGTGGAAATAACAACATAAACTCCCGATGAAGCTTTCCCCAAGACCGTCATGCGCGGTAAAAATCCGCATCCTGCACGAGGTGACCCTGCTAATAACTAAACATGACAGACAAGGAGGTCGAACTAAACTCCCCCAATCTACGGTGTCACGTGACCCGTGCCTATGGATGGATGGCACCAGGGCGATGGTGTCGTGAACGGAACCTCTGGAGTACCAGGCAACCCTCCAGAGTAAGCCGCCTTGCACCACACAGGGGGTTCTGATGGTGTGGACAGTATTTCCCCCATTCTCGTGGGAACAACATGAAGATAATAAACACATACAAAACCAAAACCAATGAGGCTCGAGGAGTGGCTCCGGCTACAGACTTATGCCTTGAGTCTATCCCTGAAACGGAGACGAGCCAGGGGGCGGCAGCGGACTCTGGAGGTCCCACGACCGGCGTAGATACGGGGGATCAGGGGGTAGCTTCGGCCAGAGACCTGTCCCCGACACCCAAGCTGGAGGCTGGGTCCCACCGGCGGGCGGCGAGCTCCGCGGACTCCGGGGGCCCCTCCACCAGTGAGGACTCTACTGTTAGAGTAGAGGGACTGCCCCGGCAGTCCAAGCGTCTTTCCGGGGCGCAAAGAAAGAAGTTCCGGAGGGCGCAAAAAATGGCGGCCGGGACGTGGACGGTCGAGAAACCTGTAAAGGCGCAAGAGGGGAGTGCGGGTCAGAAGAGGACGCGCTCGCACTCTAGCACGCCCACTACAGACAGACGTTCCAAAAGGGCCAGGGTGCCTGTAAAGGCGCAAGAGGAGAGTGCGAGTCGGAAGACGCCGCGCTCTGGCTCTAGCACGCCTACTACAGACAGACTTCCCAAAGGAACCAAGGCCGGAACACCGGCGCAGACTGGCTCTTATAGGGAGGCTGCGGAGGGCCTCGGGATGGCGGTGATTGACAGACGCCATCCTGAGGTCACGCTAGACCAGGGGAAGGCGGACCTGATCCAGGCTGCGGTGGTAGCTGCAGTGGACTCTCTTCAGGAAGGGGAGAGCCCGCCTCAGTTCCACCGGACGCGCCTGACGGGGGGCATCCTCTGGATAACCTGTGCCGGCCCGCAGTCGCGGGACTGGCTGCGGAAAACGATCGGAGGCCTCGGTCAGATTTGGGAGGGGGCGGACTTGACAGCCGTCGAGCCCAAGGAACTCCCAAAGAGACGCAAGTTCCTCGTACGGATCCCTGACACCGTCCCGCAGGAGACGGTGATCAGCAGACTTAAGATCCAGAACCCTGAACTGGGGACGCAACACTGGTCGGTTCTAAGCAGGAAGGCAAAGGAGAAAGGACAGGCGCTCGCCTTCTCGATCGACCAGACATCTTACAGAGCCCTTGAAGGAACCTCCTTCAAGGCATTCTGGGGCATGGGAAGGGTTAGCTTCCGCCCACTGGGGAAGCAACTAAGGGTTAATGGGACTTAGGTTCCTTCAGGTCAACCTCCAACACAGTAGGGCAGCCACGGCCGGACTACTAATGGCTCTGAGGAACACGGCCCTCATCCAGGAACTGTACTCCTATAAAGGAGAGATCAAGGGACTCGGCGGAGCTACTGGAAAGCTCATCTACAGCAGATCCAGAGAGAATCCGAGGGCCTGCATTTTTGTCAGGGAAGGGATAGAGTTTCTCCCTCTAATGAATTTCTGTTCCAGGGACCTGGCAACGATCAAAATCCGATGTGGAGGAGCGGATGGGCTGAGGGACATTACTGTCGCGTCAGCCTATCTGCCAGGGGACAGCACGGACCCTCCTCCACCCAACGAATTGGAGCAGCTGATGGTGGGTAGCAGAGCAGGTGGATGGCAGACCATCATCGGCATGGATGCGAATGCGCACCATGAGTTGTGGGGTAGCTCGGACACAAACTCTAGGGGTGAGGCACTTTTACAATTCTTTATGAAATTTAATTTAGACATATTGAATAGAGGTAATAAACCGACCTTCGTCACAACACGGCTTGAGGAAGTTTTAGATCTAACAGTTTCCACCCAGTTTCTGGGTGACTTTGTTAAAAGCTGGGCTGTGTCTGGGGAAGTGAGTAGCTCAGACCACAGATACATTCGGTTTGAAATCGCCAAAGTCGAAAGAGAAACGGTATGGTACCGGGACCCCCGCAAGGCGGACTGGGAAGCCTACAGGGCAGACCTAGCTGTGGAACTGCAGGGGGTTAACAGTACCATAAAAAATTCAATAGACCTCGAGATTGCAGCAGTCCAATTGCGAGACGCAATTACCTCGGCCTATAACGCCAACTGCCCCCTGAAAATGAGGGTGTCCACCAGGAACGTCCCGTGGTGGAACGAGGACCTCAGGCAAAGGAGGACGCAGGTTCGTAAGCTGTTTAACACGGCCAAAAGGTTGGGAGCATGGGATGAATATAGACAGGCTCTATCGACCTATAACAAAAGACTGAGGGACGCCAAGAAGGAGTCGTGGAGGAGGCACTACGAAGAAGTGGAAAACACGTCCGAGAGTGCTCGACTACACAAGATCCTGTCTAAGGGCCCTCAGACTAACATAGGCTCCCTTAGAACACCCACGGGAGGCTTTACAAGCTCGGGGGAGGAAACTATGGAAATTTTACTCCAGACGCACTTCCCCGGCTGTAACATAATAAACCAATCACCTCCAGACTGGGAACACTCAGAAATAGAGGCGCCATATAGGCGGGCATCTAGAGTAGACTGGACAGTCGCTAAAGAGGTGGTTACCTGGAGCAAAATCAGATGGGCCATTAACAGCTTTAAGCCCTACAAATCGCCGGGATTTGATGGAATAATGCCCATCATGCTCCAACAGGGGATAGATATACTGGCGCCGGTGCTTACCCTCATTATGAGGGCCAGCCTGGCTCTGGGGTACATTCCGAGGGCATGGAGACTGGCCAGGGTTGTATTTATTCATAAACCTGGGCGTCCAACAGACCAGGCAAAGTCCCTGAGGCCAATAAGTCTCATGTCCTTCTTGCTGAAAACAGTGGAAAAACTGCTCGACCGGCACATTAGGGGCGGTGTACTGGAAGCATATCCTCTACACTGCGGACAATATGCATACAGAGCAGGATTCTCAACAGAAACAGCACTGCACCAACTGGTGCTGAAACTGGAGAATACGCTGGAGAACAAGGAGGTGGCGCTGGGGGCCTTCCTAGACATAGAGGAAGCCTTTAGCAACACCTCGTTCGGATCGGTTCTGGCAGCTGCCCGGGAGCGTGGAATAGAGGAGACCTGCTGCAGGTGGATCGGTTCCATGCTCAGGGACAGGGCGGTGTTCACCTCACTCGCGGGAGGGACTCTGCTGGCGGGGGTCGCGGCGGGGTGTCCGCAGGGGAGCGTTCTATCTCCCTTGCTCTGGTGTCTAGTCGTGGACAGCCTGCTGGGGAGGCTCTCGGGAGGGGAGCGTATGCAGACTGCACTGAAAGTGGTGGAAGGGTGGACGGTTGATCAAGGGCTCAGGGTGAGCCCCGAGAAAGCAACCGTCGTGCCGTTTACGAGGAGGAGGAAGTGTGAAAGCCACAGAACTCTCACTCTATACGGTAGGAGCGTTCCAATGGCCAGGGAGGTAAAATATCTTGGGGTCGTATTGGACTCTAAGCTAACCTGGAATGGTCACATTGGAAAAATACTGCGTAAGGCAGTCATGACCTTAGCCGTCACTAGGCGGCTATATGGAAAAACGTGGGGACTAAGACCTAGTATGGCCCATTGGCTGTACACAAAGGTGGTCAGACCATCGTTAACATATGCGGCACTGGTCTGGTGGCCTAAGGTGACACAATCCAGTGCCAAACAAAAACTAGGCAAGATCCAAAGGATGGCTTGCCTAGGCATCACAGGGGCCATGTCTTCAACCCCAACAGCCGCCATGGAGGTGTTGCTGGATCTACCCCCCCTACACTTAGTTATTATGGGAGAGGCCAGGCTAGGACTATACAGACTAGCCTGCAATGGTAGACTGATGATCAACCCAGGCTTCAGGGGCCACTGCAAAATTCAGGAGATCGTGAAGGAGCCCATGCTTGAAATGAGGTCAGACTTCGCGAGCCCGCGAATGTGCAGGGAAAACAACTTTACAGTGGAAATCCCTGATCGCGAGGCATGGCGGGAGGAGACGCCGGACATACCACGGGACGCGCTCGTCTGGTTCACGGACGGCTCTAGCGGGGAGCGTGGGACGGGGGCAGGTGTTTACTCGGAAGGACCGAGGGTAAGTCATAGTATTTCCCTCGGAGCCCATGCAACGGTGTTTCAGGCCGAGATGTACGCCATCCTGCACTGTGTGCGGGAGAACAAGAGGAGGGGCTACACCAACAAGCGGATCCTCATAGCCACAGACAGTCAGGCAGCCCTTAAGGCACTAAGTAGCCCACGGGTAAATTCCTGGCTGGTGAGTGAGTGCCGAGATGAGACGAGCGACCTGGCTGGGCAGAATGAGGTGACCCTCATCTGGGTGCCGGGTCACTCGGGGGTCAAAGGCAATGAAGAAGCTGACAGTCTCGCGAAGAGAGGGTCAGCAGAACCATTTATGGGACCAGAACCGGCTCTGGGCGTGTCAAAGAGCACTGCCAGGGGAGCCATTACAAGGTGTACTGGGCGGACTGTCCAGGGCTCAGACATGGGAAGTCAATAATTGACGGACCCAGTTCAAAGAGAGCTGTGGAGCTGCTAAACCTTAGCAGAGAGCAGCTCAGAAACACAACAGGTCTCTTGACGGGACACATGGTCGTCAAGAAACACCTGCATAAAATGGGGCGGTTCGAAGGGGACCTTGCATGCAGACTCTGCGGCGAGGGGGAGGAATCAGCCCAGCACATCTTGTGTGAGTGTATAGCTCTGGACCGGAAAAGACAACTGATCTACGGTCACTCTAGACCGGAGACAGAGCAATATAAAACTTCACCCTACCAATCGCTGTGCAGACTAGTTCAAGGCACAGTGATTTTGGAATGGGTGGAGTAAGACTAAGGGTATGCACAATCAACCAAGGGTTGCGGTGCTATCGGGGCGGCAAGGCCGCGGACGAGCCCTGAGGGAACAAAAAAAAAAGGAATCTTCTATCTAATGACAGAAACTAACGGGGGTAGTGTCCAACAAACCTTTTTTGTCGTATTCCTAAACTACCTAATATTCATTTCCACATTACCTGCTTTCCTTTCTATCCTAAAACACTCTCATAAAGGGGAGCAGAAGGCAACAGGAAGCCACTGTATTGACACCCATTTCCCAAAACAGCAACCATAGTAGACAAAGATTAATAAAACTTTCTGACTATTCATGAGTATCGGAACTTAAAACGCTGTAAGGGAAGACCTATGGGACAGGCTTCTCAGAGCATTATAATACAAAAAGTTATTAAATATTGAAAATTTACAGGGTACATTACAGCTGGTTCCTGCTGTTTTCTGGTTTTTAGTGAATCTTTAAACAAAAATTGACTAATAAGGAGATCCCGACTTTCGAATTTTGAAAAAGTCTTCAAATGAGGCCGAACTAGGCCCCCTAGAACTCATATCCAGTACCACTTTCTGTATATATATATATATATATATATATATATATATATATATATATATATATATATATATATATATATATATATACAGGGTGTTTCAAAAATGATGGTCTATGTTACAGGTGCACATTCAGCACAAAAAAAATAAAGACTGTTTTTTTAAATATAGCGTGCTAAAGTTATTTGTTTTTGTCAGTTTTTCACGAATAAGTCTGAGTAAAATTAAAATTTTGATGTGAAAGTTTGCATGGGGGGGTTTTCGAGGCCAAGAAATTTAAATATGTTATTGTTAATAACACTGCTGGTAGAGGACGCCACCTGTAAGACAATGCTTGCATTCAATTGGCTATAATTTTTTGACACCCAGTAATAGCGACCTACTGTATAGCTACATTGCAGCCCTTATCAATTGTAAGCAAAAAATGTATAGTTGATTTAAATTTCTCAGACACACCATTTTCGAGATATTTCAATTTTTGTATGTCGATGTCGCTCAAAAATTAATTCTGCGACAAATCATAGGAATACATTTTTCACCTTTTAATTGCTATCAGTATGTATAAACTTAATTTTCTTATTCTCTAGTTAAAAATTAAAATCTTAACAGAAAAAAGAACTGACAAGACACAATCATGAAGATAAAATAAAAAGCCATGATAACAAACTTGTTATCATGTTTAGATCCTACCTCCTCAATAGGTATCATTATGTCTGGTATGATGGTTCTTCTTCTGACCTGTTTCATGCTTATTCTGGTGTCACACAAGGATCTGTACTTGGTACCATTCTCTTTATTAATGATTTGGATTCTGTGTTTTCTAATCCTCATTTATTGTATGCTGATGATCTAAAAAATTTTCTAAATATCAATTCTCTTGTCAACTGTCAGGACATGCAACACAACCTTGATAGGATTTCGGAATGGTGTGACATAAATAAGTTACCTCTAAATCTTTCTAAATATAGTGTTTTGTCTTTTTCCAATAAACATCACTTGCAGGTTTTCACTTATAAGGTGAATGGTGAAAATCTTATATGTGTGTCTAATATTATTGACTTGGGTTTGCTTATGGATCCACACGAAGTTTAATTTACATCTGAACAGTATCCTTAGAGCTTCTATGAAAAGCCTAGGATTTGTTGTTAGAAGCGCTGGGAATTTTTCTCTTATCTGTCTATATAATACTTTTGTCTGTTTTCATGTTGAATTGAGCTGGGCAATCAATAACATTATTGACTAATTTGTACAGAAAGCTTAGAGCTACACCATCTACATTCCTCCAGCCTCAACAAATTGAAACACTGAAGAATATCACACTGTAGGAATTCAATACAAGGATATCCACCATTCAATTTATATTAAAGAAATTTTAGAAAGTTCCTTTGATAAAATATAAAACCAATTAGTGTTCTCTGTAAGTGGAAGTGCAGACCCTTAAGGAAAGAATAACAGATGTCGACGAATTGAGTGTGATGCAAAACTGACTTTCCAGTTGCACATGTCCAATCACAGCAGAGGTTTCGTAGTCCATACTTTTCTATCTTCTTCTTAGGTAAACAGCGAATAGACAGGCTTTCTTATATTTTGCAATGAACTACATTCATTTAATATTTTTAATTTCTCTCATGTTTATTTTAGTATATGTATATGTGCCAAAAATACTCCCTCAGAGATTCAAAAATTTTTTGACAGCCTTGTGTTTGATCGAATTTCACCTCTTTGCAGGGGCCTGATGATTGAGCAGCAGCATGGATTCATGAGTGGAATATCAGTTGGTACTAATTTGTTCATATACCAGCAGTATATCATTGAAGCTTTTGAGAATTCTCTTCAGGTTGACTCTGTTTATACAGATTTCTCCAAGGCGTTTGACAGGGTTGACCACAGGTTGTTGATTGCCAAGATCTCTGCTTTGGGTTTCCATGGCGTTATGTTGAGATGGATTGAGAACTTTTTGACGGGTCGTTGTCAATATGTGAAGATTGGTGATAATGTTTCTAATCCTGTTGCGGTAACATCTGGTGTGCCTCAGGGGTCACATTGTGGCCCGCTGCTTTTTAACCTTTTTATAAACGACATCTCAGAGGTTTTACTGAATTGTGAATTTTTACTTTTTGCAGATGATCTCAAGCTGTTCTTGAAGGTGAACCCTCCAGATGTGGCATCCCTAACTCAGGGGGATATTAATCGATTGTCTGCTTGGTGTGCTTCTAACCACCTTTATTTAAATTTAGAGAAGTGTGTGACTGTCACATTCTCCAGACTTCGTCAGACTCATTCATTTGACTATGATATTGATGGTGTTCCATTGTGAAGAGTGGAGGAGGTTTGTGATTTGGGGGTTACCTTTGATGTGAAGCTGACGTTCGTTCGGCACTGTGAGTCTGTTGTTTCTAGAAGTATGAGAATGCTGGGATTTGTGTGTCGGATGGCTAGGGAATTTTCTGTGGTGGCCATTGGGGCTCTTTATTGTGCTTAAGTCAGACCAATTTTGGAGTATACTTCCATCATATGGCGGCCATATTGAGTCTCTTGAACGTGTGCAGAGAAAGTTCCGTCGGTTTTGTTCATGGAGGATGGGTTTTGCCAGGGGAGGTCATGCAGCTGATGCATGCATTAAATTTAACATGATTGGAGTCTCGTAGATGGAATGCTGACATGTGCTTCTTATTTAAAGTTTTGAACTCTGGTATTATTCTCTCAATGATAGGGTTCAGGGTTCCAAGTTATCGAACCCGATCTTGTGAACTATTTCAGGTGTTTCATCACTCCACAAATTATGGTATATCCAGTCCCCTGAATAGAATGTTGACTTTTGCTAATGCAAATGCTGAGTTGCTGCCTTTTTTCAGTTGCTCGTTTTCTGCTTTCAGGCGGTCTCTTGCATCTGTTGCCCACACCTAGCATATACCTAGCATGTATTTTATTTGATTGTTGTGTAATGTGACTATGTAATGTTTAGTATTGTTTTATAATGTGACCAGTTGATTATTGATTGTTGTTTTAATTGTAACTGATTGTGACTATCACTAGCTAATATTGTGCTTATGTTTAAAATTGGGGTTGTCCCGTTTATCTGAATAAATAAATAAATAAATAAAAATACTTACTTCCTCTGAATATCCTCTGGTCTAGCTTTATGTGTTGAATTGTTAAGTGACAACTTATATCTCCCGTTATTTCTTAAACCACATAACTGACTAGTAGCATACTGTCTCCAATAGGTTTCCAGTATTGTGATGACATTTGGCTCAGCTGGTAGTTTCACTAACTGAAATCAGATTATTCAATCAGATACCAGAAGATAAATTAATACTAGAAGGAAATCAGGAACTGGTCAATATAGGAACATTGAATGTTAAAAGCTTGTTAAAGGGCGGAAAACTAGAGAAAGCAAATAACATAATAAAATAAAAGGATATGTATATTCTTCATATGTCAGAAGTATGCAGGCAACGGAGAGAATGAATGCTTCAAAAGTGATAGTATCAGAATGGGAATCATTTCAGTATGAGCAGCAGTCCGAAATACACACGTATGCTAGTCGTTGTACCGGTTCACTTCTCTGACGTAAAATAAAAATCTGTATAAACTCGTGTTCTTATATGTGCTGTTGGTGATCATGTGTTGCGTAATCAACGTAAATCCTTTAGTGATAACAATGCTGAGCGAGAAAATAATAATCCAACTCAACTTATTTATTATACAACAATTTGAAATAACTAAAAGAGGACAATTTACATGGAAAGCACCTGGAGATACAGGAAGGTACCAAACAGATTTTATCATTACCAAGAAATGACACAGAAATTTGCTCTTAAGTCCAGCTACACATATTCCGGGACAGATGTAGACAGTGGCCATAATCTGATACTAGCAACATGTAAAAATACCTTGGCAAGAAAAATTAGAGGAAATACAAGAAGGAAATGGACTGTAGAGTGTCCAGATTTCTTTGCTTTTGTGGGGTATCTCAGTTATAAGTAGAACTGCAAAGGTTGCAGTGTCACAATACTGTTCTACTTTTTGTGAAACTAACGATGCCAAAATCAACCCCAACAGCCGTCATGGAGGTGTTGCTGGATCTGACCCCCCCCCCCCCCTACATGGGGGAGGGCAGGCTAGGACTATACAGACTAGCCTGCAATGGTAGACTGAAGATCAACCCAGCCTACAGGGGCCACTGCAAAATTCAGGAGATCGTGAAGAAGCCCATGCTTGAAATGAGCTCTGACTTCACAAGCCCGCGAATCTGCAGGTAAAACAATTTTACGGTGAAAATCCCCGACCGCGAGGCATGGCGCGGGGAGACGCCGGGCCTACCACGGGTCGCGCTCGTCTGGTTCATGGGCGGATCCGGCGGGGAGCGTGGGACGGGGGCAGGCGTTTATACGGAAGGACAGAGAGTAAGTCACAGTATTTCCCTCGGAGCTCATGCAACGGTCTTTCAAGCCGAAATTTACGCCATCTTGCACTGCGTGCGAGAGAACAAGAGGAGGGAGTACCCAAACAATCATATCCTCATAGCCACAGACAGCCAGTCAGCCCTTAAGGCCCTAACTAGCCCACAGGTAAAATTCAAGCTGGTGAATGCCGAGATGAGACGAGCGACTTGGCTGGGCAGAATGAGGTCACCCTCATCTGTGCCGGGTCACCTGGGGGTCAAAGGCAATGAAGAAGCTGACAGTCTCGCGAAGAGAGGGTCATTCATGGGACCAGAACCGGTCATGGGCGTGACGAAGAGCACTGCCAGGGGATCCATTAAATCCTGGGTCAGAAACGAACATAAGGTGTACTGGACAGACTGTCCAGGGCTCAGGCATGGGAAGTCAGTAACACATACTGAGAATTAATTTGTTAAACCTTTTCTTAGCCAAACTTTTCACAATCTTTCGAATTACTCAGCAAAACTGCATAAAAAAACTGTGTGTAATATGTTACTGCTATTTACCTCTTTCTTACCTTTTGTTTTGTGTTAATAAGAAAATAATCATGCTCCAAGATATCCCTAATTCCCTGAGTAAGTTCTATGGGTATGACATCTTCTTCTAAGGAAGAATCCTCATCAGAACTAGAGGTGGCATCATGTTCTTGACCATCATCGGTGAAAACTCTAGGTGGACTGCTACAGTTACCATCTTCTGATGTTGCACGATCTGCAGGTTTCCTACTGAATTTTTTACGTTCTCGTCGATACAAGTATGCACCCCTGAAGCAAACATACAATAAGTTACTAGTGCCTACGAAATTTAGATAATTTATTACAATGAGGCTCGTCAAAGTCAACTTCCTTTTACGTCACAAGGCAAGCATTTTAGGCTGTTATTGTATTATAATTTTAAGAATTTAAATAATGAAGGGGGATATTTATATGATTATACAGTGATAAAACAATATATTACACAGTATTCACTCTATATAATTATAATATAAAGCGTTTCGTTAAATGTTGCTTATTCCGATATGAAAGTAAAATGCATGTAGTATGGTATGCGCCATAATATACAATACTGAATTGCACGCACTGTCATGCGCATGTCTGCTTTTTGACGTACGACTGTAGCACCGTTATGTGCTCCTAGTAGCGCAAAGAATGTTGTTGTGTCATGTTATAATTGAGAATGGGTCTCACGACTGAAGAAAAAGTGTTTGTCGTTGAGCATTATTTTCGCTCGTACGGAAATAGCCAACAAGGTGGACGAAGTTTGAAATTAGTGACGGAACAATTTCACACACAATTTCACAAAGAGGCACCAACCAATGCCATTATGCTTTCTATTGTTGACAAATTTCGGCGTACTGGCAGTGTATTGTGCCAACGGAAGGGAAGGTCTGGTAGGCCAGTAACTGTGAAAACAAATGAGAAACATGGACGTGTTTCCAATCAGTTTTTCTATGTAAATTAGCTAAAAATTATTAACCATTAAACAATAAACTTTATAACTTAAACTATTGCCCCAAGTATCAGAGAAAGGGTCTATTTGAAATGATTTTCTGCAAATATGTTCGAAAAATGAAGTACAATAACGGTTGAAGCTGAAACTTAAGGCTTTGTAAAACCTGTTTCTTGCGACATTTTCCCGATATAACCCATATTTGTTTCAGGTTCTTTGTCTAAATGTTGCACAAATTTGACGTTTTCAATCGCGACTTTGACGTTTTAAGAAGAAAAACTATAAAATTTTCAAACTAATTTTTCCGGTATTTTAGGACCTTTTTGTGCCAAAAAACTTAATCTTGGCTTGTAATATACAATAAATTATTATAGGTTATATATGCAAATTATGTCGCATCTGCGTGTAAATTACTTGAGTACCCAGATACTTTATGCCGTAGATGAAATAGGTAAAAACTTATGGTATCATAAGGGTTAAATATAAATTCAGCAAGAGTGTATATTAATGTTGCCACATGTTCTGAACTCCACTACTCTTAAAATTTTTACAGAGATTTATTTATTTATTTATTTATTATTTATTTATTCAACGGATCAACCATTTACAATAATAATAAGAACATCTAAAACTACATTTGTCTTAAATAACCTATCTCAATATCAGAACATAACAAAAAAGCAAAACATAACCTGTACACCATATGTATGACAATTCAATCAATAACACCTCTCAAAATGCCTCTAATTGAACGGTCAAAATCATCAAACATATCCAAGAGCTCCGAATACTCATTTGCAGTTCTCGCTACTCTCGACATCAAACTGAAAAAGCCATTGGTTCGATGGAAGTGAACCACAAAAACCTCCCTTGCTCTCGTGCGGTCTGGAATCCTTAGAAAGACTAACTCAAGCAAAGAAGGACTATCAATTTTATTCACCAATAATTTATGCAAAAAACAAACATCACTGACAATCCTTCTACCACTGAGTGACTGCAAGTGCAGCCGATTCCGCAAATAAGAAAAGTTAAGATCATTTCTCTGCAAGCCCATTGTGTAAGCACAAATCCTTAAGAATATATTTTGTATGGCCTCAATCTGATTGATATAAATATTGTAATTCAGACTCCAGACTATAGAAGAGCATTCCAACAAAGAGCGAACCAGACCACAATACAGCCTTCTCAAGCTATTGCATGAAAAATCCAGAGTTGATCTATGAATAAATCCTAACATTTTATATGCTTTAGATACTATGTATTCTATGTGATCCTTAAAAGATAATTCCCTATCCAATACAATGCCCAAGTCTTTAATCATTTCCTTCCTCTGTAAAGCACTAGAGCCCATGAAGTACACAAAGTCAATGGGAAACTGAGCTCTAGTGAATGTAATGCAGAAACACGTATCAACATTCAGAGTTAGAAGATTGTCACCACACCACCGAGCAAAACGATTTAAGTTTTCCTGTAAAAGTAAAGCGTCCTGTCTGGAACGAACAATCTTGAAAATTTTGATATCATGAGCAAACATCAAAATCTGACTATGCTTAAGTGAATGTATGACATCATTGATAAAAAGATTAAAGAGGACTGGTCCACAATGTGAACCCTGAGGAACTCCTGAAGAAACAGTAATACTATCAGAAATGAAGTTTCTGATCTTTTCACTCTGGGACCTACTGCTAAGGAAGCTGCGGACCCAAGACAACAAATTGGCATTAAAACCCAACAATGCAAGTTTTGACAATAATAAGGCGTGATTAACCTTATCAAATGCTTTGAAGAAATCTGTATACACCGAATCAACCTGTAACCTATCCTCCAAATCTTCCTTTAAGAAAACCATGCTGCTGTTCAACGAAAACATGTCTGCATTCCCAAGTTATATGTCTTGAGACAAAAAAGTCAAGAAGTTTGGGTATCTTTGACTGAATACAAACAGCTCTATAATTAGTGACCAAATGCTTTGGTCCCTGCTTATGAACGGGCATCAAATAAGAATGTTTCCAAACATGTGGAAACTCACCAGACAACAAAGACCTGTTAAAGAGAATCCTCAGTGGAATTGCCAAGGTGAAGGCACAAGATTTTAACAGATGCGAGGGGGTTCCATCTGGACCGTAAGTAGGTTTATCTTTCAAACTACAGATATGATCAATAATATCAGCAGAAGTAACACTAGGCACAGTCATATTTACTGACATGCAAAAAAGGATCGGGACCGACACTCCCAGCTTGACCCTCATACACAGATGAGAAAAAACTAGCAAAAAGACCCACCGAATCATGCAAAGAATCACTCCTAACATCATCATAATACATAGCCTCAGGAAGATCATAAACCATCCTTAACTTGTTAATATAAGACCAGAAAGAACCCAGATTGTTTTCAAAATTATTCTCAGTATAAGCAATAAAATTTCTGTAACAAGTATCACGAAGATTCCTACATTCCTCTCGGAGACCAGAAAACCTAATATAATCATCTATTCTACCATATTTCTTATATTGACTGTGTACCCTCTTCTTCTCAGTTATCATGCCTCTAAGCTCGACACTAAACCAAACATAAATTGAACTACTTCTTAACACACTGCAGATATAAACAATAAAATAATCATTTTTCTTGGAAAAGTTAGTAATTCTGCCCTAGGCGAGCAAAACCATTCACCAAATTAAAAATAATATAACAACTCACAACTGCAGCTGGGACTGTTCAGCTAAATCTTTTTGTAACTGTCTGTTCTCTGGTGTATCCTTTAACACATATTCCTCTCCAACACACCTATCCCATGAAGAGTTCCACCCCTGTAAAAATGAATTAGCCTTATTATTATATACAAAAAAAGGACTAATGCAGCAAGTGTGTTAAGGATGCAAGTCTCATTATTATTTTTAATCATTTAACTTTCTTTGTAATGTAAGTGTAAGTATATAGTGTCATTATTTTGCTTAATCACTACTGCACCTGACACAATTTATAGCGGTAAGGTGCAAGAACTTAAACGAATCAGGGGTGCCTAGTGTGAAAACAGTGTATGGTGACATTAATGTATTAAAATGAATAATGTAAAATATTGTAAACCATCTGAACAGAGGGTAAGCAAGAGGATCTACTTAACCTAGACTGGAAAGAAATTATGCACACAGACGAAGAAATAGGAGATAAGACTGGGAAGCAGCACAGAAAAGTATGTAAAAAACTTATTATAAGGTCGGGTTCAGAAAAACTAAGAGAGATAATTAAATGATATGAATTTTTGACATACTGCATCTGCTTATCTTGGATTTTCATATTTCCCACTCCTGCTAATTATTTTAAACTATCATACACAATGCGTTGTGATATTGAAATTTTGAAAATATCAAACTGACCAATATTTTCACCCCAACTTTAACACTCTGTTATATGGTCATAAAGGTTAAAATCGAATAAACACATTCACAGTGCAGCTTTACGCCACGAATAACTAGAATGTATTTTGCATTTTATGCATTCAAGAAAGAACATTCGAAGTGAAATAAATGAATGAGTCATGCTTAAGATGAAGAAGACGCTATATCTATATCAGCACATGTGACATGTGCTGCGTTTATTGGAGGTTTCAATCAATATACCAAACGACAGCCGTAGTAAAAAAATATTTACCTGAAAGGGATTCAGATAATATATATGAAATCAAAAACAATGAATATGCTAGTGATGGAATTTTACAAATATATAATTTCCAGGTCTACGGAATAATTTCCATGACATTTGAGCAAAATCACAAATTTGCCTGACATTTCCCTGACATTTTAGGGGGTATTTCGAATTCCCTGATTTTTTCCCGGTTTTCCAGGTCGCTGGGTACCCTGTAGCTTTACAGGACATTTTCATCTTACTACTTGACAAAGCTTGTTTAGGCTTTCATTGTACAGAATTGCATTGATATTCACTCAAGGCTCTTTGAACTCTTATCAGCAAGGGTCCTTTATGGAAAAAAAATTAATATCAGCTTGCCTGCAGAAGGTTATGCTTTAAACTTATTTGGTTGTAGTGAATTTAAATGTTTCCATTGCATTGATAACAACTTACTGGAAGGTTCAAAATAATGACACCAAGTTTCATCAGCCATAATTATTGACAAGAGGATGCCATTAGCATTTTGGTTATGCTCTGTTGGGTGTTGTAAAGACAAGCCTATTTGCAAGATTACCGTTCCTCAGGCAAGACAGAGAAAGTATGTTTGATAGGTACTATGGACACTCACATCAACTTTTTTTGAAATTGCTCAGATTAAGATTTAACGATTTTCTCTATCAGGCTTTCTGCACATGACATAATAGTAACGTCTAGTGATGCAGTATATATTGTACTTGGTCACAGTCCAGCAAACTCGCCTCTTTTACTTTCTTACATTTTCAGAACCATTTCTTCACAGTTGGATATGCAATACATGCATGCATTTCCATAGAATGTTTGCATCCACATATGAATTGGCAATGGTGGCAAACCCTCAGCCCTCAAAAATTAAATGACTACAAGCTGATCTAACTTGCAAATTTTGGACAACGAAAACCAGGGAACGGTTGACTTAACATCAACTTTATATTACTGTGATTATAACAGAATAGGGCCTAAAATTAGTTATAGATACCTTAATAAAGTTAAGCAATGTGGTAGATTTCGTTTTTAATATCCAGGTTTGTGGCCATGGTAACATTGGACGTAAAAAACGCGTTCAATACAGCACCATAGAGAGGCATATACGAAGTGTTAAGAAAGAGGCAGATTGAGCCATATATTCTGAAAATAGTATGTAGTTACCTGAAAGACAGACAGCTACTGATTGGACAGAAATATCGGATGCAGGTTACATATGGTGTGCCCCAGGGGTCAATCCTGGGACCAACACTGTGGAACTTGTATTACGATAAGGTCTTTAGTCTGGAGTCCGTAAACAACACGGCTATTATAGGGAATGCAAATGATTTAGCGCTGGTTGTAAGCAGAGGAAATAAGGCTGACATAGAAGAAAATATCAACTGGTCAGTGACCAGGGTGGAAAACTGGATGGCAAAAAGTTGTCTTAAAACTCGCGCCTCACAAAACTGAAAGTATACTGCTAGTGGGACAAAGAACACTGAGAACAGTAACCGTTAAGGTGGGTAATGCACAAAATTCAGTCGCAGACAAGCCTGAACTACCTGGGTATAGAAAGTAGAAAAAATATATATTTTTGCACCTGAGGATATGGCTGTTGTTTGCTTGACATATTTGATGCAGATAGGCAGCGCTGTCAGGTCCAGAAGGTCAGGTCAGAAGGATTGTGTGTAAAAAGCATTTTAGATGTTTTATTTCGTTAAAACGGCAATTAAATATTAAATGTGAGAAAACTGCTGAAAATTGACAGTTCGAAACAGGCAAATCGTGTCTTCTTGATAACTTAATTTCTCAATTAATCTGTTATTTATGGATGTTTCGATAATTTTTTTTCAAATTATTACTCTATGTTACATACGCTTTCTTGTGGTGTGCGTCGTTTTGGTAATTTCCGATTGATGTTAAATCAACTGTCCCCCGAAAACCATTTTGAAGTCACAATTTTATTAATTGTTATTAAATATAAATAAGAGAAAGTGATAGTTTAGTGACAGTTATAAACACTACTAATATTTACAATTGTTTCCAAACAACCTGACTGGGGATGAATTTCAGTTGAACAAAACACATATTTACATGACAATTTTATACATACCTGAAAATGTATTAAATATTCCACAGACTTCCTACCCCTATGATCCTTGTTTGTTATAATATCAAGAACCTGTGGAAATAAAATCTACTTAAATAATAACACTTTTAAATAGATATGAACAGAATTAAACTTTTGGGCATGTCAGCACCAAGAAATTGAAGTGAATTTCAGTCTAGTGAAGCCAATTTCACAAGAGTTAATGGCACCATTATAACTAATAAAATTTCCTCAAGTTGTAGGGAGGTAAGTACTTAAGAGTCAAGTATAAAATTATAACTCACCTTAGAATCGTAAAGCACTTTAGCTTTAGTGGGATCTGGTTCATAACATAACACTCTTTCTCCTTCATAAAATTTTAGTTTAACAGCTCTTGTTGAAACCATTTTATTTTGAATGTAGGTATAAATACAATAGTGGGTCTTCTGATTCTAATTAAAAAGAAAATGACTAAAGGAATTTTTAATATTATGATTTAAAAACTTTTAGCTGAGCCGCTATAAGTCAATATAATATAGGGGTCTAGGGGTTGTTAGTTTTTACTGTTTTACTACAGCCAAAGAGGTTGTAAAACGTCTTTGTCTACAGCATAATATAAGCTATTACCAATCTATTATCGAGGTATAAAGTTTTTGCAGATTACGACACTTTAAAAAAATTTTAGTCTTAAACTTAATCCTTTGAACATAAATGTTTTATGTTCAAAAACTGAAACCATAACCTAACCTATTGGCGATAACCACAATATTTATTATTTGTTTTCTAAATGTCAGAAGTCGGGATAGCCCTTAGACTATAAAGAATACAGGAGGGAGTGTGCCATGCTTTATATTAGGCGTTTACGAAAAGTAACCGGATAGATATCGGTTACACCGCAAGCGTTCGAACTGTCCATCGTCGAATATTATACGGTATCTACCCGGTGCATCAACCTGGTGCAGAATTTGTTCAATTTGTGTAGCGAACCAAACAGTCGGTAAATTGAGTTATATAGAGATTATCTAAAGTCTAACCTATAAACTGGATATAAATAAATAATATTACGAATACCCTAAGGGCCCTAAGGTTTTTGATTTTCATTCGTTCATTTCTCAATCGTTACTTGAAGGAAGATGAAGGTGTTGTATTGACATTTAGTGTATGTCACAGAACACTCCCTATAGAAGTTTCACCTAAATGGAGCTAACCTGGACTTTATTAGGGCTCTAGTTCGGACATCGCATATAGTAGATGTCGCTAGTAGTGCTACAATTCTACTGAACAAGCTGTTCAGTGCGCCATTTTATCATACATTCAAAATTCAAATGTTGTGAATGCAAAAAAGTTTTTGTTCGCTTCTAGTTCTTTCATTATATAATTATAATACAAGTTTGTTGCTAAACGTTTCTTTTAATTAGGTTTTACCTATATTAACTTTTAGTGGATACTTTATAGTGTTTTCATTGTTCGTCGGTTTTGTGTTTTAGAGGTGCGTTTTTTTTGTGAATCAAAATATGATCGTTATCATAAGCTTTGTGTTTAAACAATCATGTAATTTCAATTCTATTTTCAGTTTTCTTATCAAAAAAGCAAGGTGCTTTCATAGTTCAAGGTGTTTTGGTGAAACATAATTACAATTGTTTTAGTTTTCAGGCAAGTTTAGAACGTTTTAGTGGTTTATAGGTTATTCAAAATAACGTTTTTTTTACAGAAGCTTTGTAGATATAAATATGATACCAACCAAGAAAACGATTTATTGTTAATTGTGTTCCGGGGTGCCTGGAATTATCTAGCAAAAGACATCGTTTTTCGTTGAAATCATCAGAAGACCATTTTGATGACTGGGTGAAAGCTGTACAAAACCCTAAGATGCTTGGTTTATATCTACAAGCCATTTACGATAGAGTTTATATTTGTGATCGTCATTTCGTTGATGAGGATAAAGTACCTGAAATGAGAAGAGGCCTGAAAAGAACTGCTGTTCCTTAATTACATATTCCTTTGAGTAAGTATTCATATATTTTAAAGTGCAAATAAAAATTTCTATTTCTATTTATTATTTATACAACATCTCGGAAGTAAACAATGGATCGGGTGGATTCGGAAGGCGACCAGAAAGCCTGATAGTGTACACTGTTGTCAGATGAATATTACCAAGTGTCATTTTAAATAAAGCAGGAAATTAAAGGGTGCACAATTGTTTTTCTAATAAATGACAATATGACGTCATTTATACATATCCTAAATGAAGGCAAAACCAACCTTGCCATACATTGTGGTCATGTGAGCATATAAACGTAATAGTGTACAAGCACCAGACTGCTGTAATATACCTACCTATCGATAAGGAATGGCCATATATACTTCATCTTACTTTCAGAATTAAAATGTTTTTTAAATAAATGTGATAGGAATACTGTTCTAGGTTTTTAAATAAATGTAATAGTAATATTGTTCTAATAAAACACAAGTGTATTTTATCTTGTTTGATTTTCCATTAATCATATCGATAGTAAAAACTGAAGCTGCAAGTGTTAGAAGGTGCAAATTGCCAATTAATTTTTCCTATGATTTCAAAGCTTAAAACAGGCATATGCGTGTTATTAAAACATAACTTGTTTTGCTTTCACTATAAAAATCATTAAAAAAATTATTTGACTAATTTAACCTCTTTACTGGCAGTGGTATAAAATTAAATAGAATTTATTTGGATTTGCTAAATGAAAATGAAATCAAATTTCCCGCTTGTGACTAAAATTCATCGCATCCGCCAGAGGCGCTGCAATATTGTTCAAAACGTCAGCATTGGCGTTTCCCTTCTATAGGGGGTGTTCTGTGGTGTATGTTAATATTAGTTAGTGTAAAGTGTCTAGTATTGCTAAGTGTTGAAGAGAAGCCCCTAAATATATTTTTATATTATTCTTAATAATTTTTTTAATGTATAATAAGTCGTAACTCCTGTTAATAGTTCTTCGTCGCTATCGCTGTCTAATATTTCAGATACAACATTAACTAAAACAAAATTTTCAATATCCATACTGATATATTAATACTATACTACTTCAGAGGTCAAAGCCAAAATATCATCTAACAACAAAGACGAACCTTTGACAGTTTGGCGTTTGTCATTTAATTACCGCGCATTTAAAACCGTTCGAAAATTACTGCACCGGATCCATTTACCATAAAGCCAGCTTTGTAACATTCGGTAAACGGTAGATATCTACCCGGTTACTTTTCGTAAAGGCCCATTCTGGAGAATAGACAATCTGCATGGATTTTCCATTAAATGAATTTAACTTTTTCCTAATAGTTTTTCATACATAGAACATGACTACATGCATGAAAATACGAAAAACCATATGTAGTGGACAGAAAAAGATTTTTAATGTCAAAAGATTTCGAATTATTATCACGTACCGCGAACGTTCTGCTATTGGTCGTGACGTGGTTGGATAGTAAATAAATACCATGTTTACATTTGCCTTATGGTATGATACGTATGGTCGCTTGTTTCTTAACATCTCGGTGAATTTAATTCGTTTGTTGTGTTTCTTCTGGTTGAATAGCGTGGCGTATCGTTGGACCGACAGTTCGTTGGGCCGACACCTCGTAAAATCGACACTGCAATAGAGCGCCGATTCGACCAAGAATACCGCTTTTTTCAGTATTTGTCTGGCCCACTGACTCTAATATTGACCTCTGCTTCATATTTGCGAGAGTAGAAGGTTAAGTATTTCTTTTTTTATAAATTTATATAGGCAATGAAGAAAAAATCATTGGAAATTGAATATGTGATCATGCTATTAAAGTTATTTGTGTAATAAAAATTTATTGAGTTACTATATAAATAAATATACTTATGGATAAATCGTTGTTTTTGAAGAAGATATAAATAGTTGCAAGCCTGAATTATAATGTCCACACTCAAAGAAACTATGAAGAATGACTGACAGTTCTGTTATTGTCGTAAAAAAATCGAATATGTTTTATTCAATTTTTTCATTAAAACAATTTGATCTAAAGAAAAACCAGATTTTCATAAACTTTCTATTTTCTTCTTTTATTGGCAAATATTTTCAAAGAAGCTGTCTTACATTATTTTTTCATGCCTTTATTCGCGGCAAATTTATTTTTGAAAATTTATTATGTCTCTTTTAGTGAATCTTTTAGTGAATTTTCTTTAAAAAATTCACTAATGAGGAGATCTCGACTTTTGAATTTTGAAAAAATTTCTTCAAATGAGCGCTAATTAGGCCCCCCAGAATACATATCCGGGGTCAGTTTCAATTTTTATATGTTATATATATATATATATATATATATATATATATATATATATATATATATATATATATATATATATATATATATATATATATATATATATATGTATCACACCGATAACTCAAAGAATAATGGGCCATTTTGATTAAATTTGGTGAATAAATTCCTTTTGCAAATGGCTTGGATGAGTTCGTTAGCCAGGAAAATCTGACCAGGTTTTCCCGGAAAATTTTGTGTTTTCTTTTGAAAAAAATTCATATCTCCGGAATTAACAAAGTAAGGGCAACCAAATTTAGTACGCGGGTTTAGAGCCTTATAGGTAAGTTAGCTACCACAATTTAGCTATGTAGGTCGAACGACAAAAAAGTTATAGGCATTTAAAGAAAAATAAATTGGGGTTTTCCTCAAAACGTCAAAATTGCGATTTAAAACGTCAAAATCGGCAACATTTAGGCAAATAACTTGAATCTAATACGGGATATGGAAATCAAATGTCTCAAGAAGGATATTTCACAAACCCTGAAGTCTTAGTTTCAACCGTCATTGTCCTTCATTTTACTAAAATGTTTCCAGAAAATTCATTTCAAATAGACCCTTTCTCTGATGCTTGGCAGTAGCCTTAGCTATAGTTTATCGTTTAATGGTATATAATTTTTGTCGAATTTTCGTAAAAAATCAATAAAGCTCAATATATCCGTTATTATACAAGATATGAAAAAATTTTGTATATATTAATTATAGGGTGTCTTGAGCTACATCTTAAAAAAATATTTCTACAATCACAGGCTGGCCCATAAGTCATTGGTGATACAAATTTTCTTTTTTTTTTTAATCAAACACGCCTTATGTTATTGCATTTTTGCATTTTGCATCGAAATATAATGCATATGTTTGTAAGAAAATAAATTATGGATGCAGCAAGTGCGTTATGGTAACGAATTTTGATCAAATGCTTCATATTTGAATAGCCCAATTTGCTATTAATCTATAAGGTTGACCAAGAAACGAATTTTTCCGGGAACACTTTAAGTTTACTTTTGGAAATTTTTGTACATTTTCACACAATAAAGTTGTTTTTATGAAACATGGCACATTGTTTTTACTATATAGGTTATACTGGTACCAAAATTGATGCCTGCTTTCTCAAAAAGAAAACACACATATTTGCAATAAAAACATTTTAATGAAAATTCACTACCATAACGCACTTGCTGCGTCCAGAGTTTTTTTTAAATAATGAACAAAATAAATAAGGAAAGAGTGTTCTACATTATTTCTTAATGGTGACTTGCTGCATATATATATATATATATATATATATATATATATATATATATATATATATATATATATATATATATATATATATATATAAATATATAAAAATTGAAAGTGACCCTGGATGAGTTCTAGAGGGGCTACTTTGAAGACATTTTTTCTAAATTCAAAAGTCGAGATCTCATTAGTGATTTTTTTTTAAGAAACCTCACTAATAAATCGAGACGCAATAAGTGCGTTTTTGTAGCGAATTTTTATTATATCTTTCAAATTTGACTAACTAAATTTACTATTAACCTAAGTTTTGTTGGCTAGGAAACCAACATTTTAAGTTTACTTTCGTAATTTTTTTTGCAGTTTCAAACAATAAGTAATTTTGATAAAATATGGTACATTGTTTCTATTATATATGCTATACCGGTAACCAGATTGATCCCTGCTTGCATTAGAGAGATACATATTTGCTATTAAAAACATTTTATGAAAATTAACTTCCATAACGCACTTGCTGTGTCCAGACTTTTTTTAAAGCATCGTCAGGCAAAATAAATTTTTTTTTGTGGACTTACAGAATAGTCTACGTCTGTATCTCGCATTGTATACATTTTTATTTATTTCATTAACGAATTTTCATATACAAATTGTTCTTCTATTAACGTATTTTCTGCCAACAAATTTTTGCAATATTCCTTGAAAGAAAAAAAATGTATTCTAATTTTTTTCACAGAATAATTTGTTTTGAATTTTTTTGTTAGAAAAACATTTTTTAACGAAATTTGGGTTAAATTATGTGCAAATAAATTTTTGTGCATTTAAAATTTTTTAAGAGAATTTTTGAAAAAAAATATTTTAGCAAATTTTTACGTAAAATTTGATGAACCAATTTTCGTAGAAGTACTATTAATACACATTTTCAGGTAAAAATTTTGATGGCAGTTTTTTCTTCGGTCTCACTAGCATATCCTTCTAGCTTTTTTCTTTGACACAATCACAACTCTTGACACTTTTGAACATTTTCTTCAAGAAGTAACCATAAAATTGTTAATTATATAGGTATATATATATATATATATATATATATATATATATATATATATATATATATATATATATATATATATATATATATATATATATATATATATATATATATATATATATATATATGATGAAAAAAAGACGGGTAGTAAAGTTCACTATAATATATTACAAACATTTAATAAGTGCTTTTTGGGACAATATATTAAGGTAAACAGCAAGTGCGCAAATGTGGACAGCTGAGTGGTCGTACCAGTAAATAAATCTATTAGGTACGTTCCTCTAGCTTACAGTTCATGTTTTCATTCTAACCAGTAATGTAAAATACGAATAAGCTGAGTAGAGAACCTGGAAAATACATTGCGTTATCAATTTGTGACCTTTTCAATTTACCTTTTTTTTAAATTATAGGTGCAATCATCTAACATAAAATATTAATTAGTTGCAGAGGATGATTTTAAGAATGACATTTGGTACCTGCAAGAAGGTTTCTAGCGACATCGTCCTCATACCGGCCGCCTTGAAGAGTAGAGGCCTCTGTGATCGGAGGAACATCATGCACAGGTCCTTCTGCACTCTAACGGGCATGTCGTACCAGTCGATGTGTATCAACGAGGTGAAGATGGCGGCGCTCTCGTCCATCAAGGTCTGACCGTAGTAGCATACAAGAAACA
This sequence comes from Tillus elongatus, assembly GCA_964006375.1. Classification (NCBI taxonomy): domain Eukaryota; kingdom Metazoa; phylum Arthropoda; class Insecta; order Coleoptera; family Cleridae; genus Tillus; species Tillus elongatus. The sequence goes on from OZ023262.1 coordinate 293,028,258, forward strand.
ACATGGCCAGCCAACCCAGCAGATGGGCGATGAATCTGACTGCCTCCAAATGAGTCTCCACTATTATCAGCTCGTACACAAGGATACTCATTATCAACCCTGTCAGCGAAATGTGCAGCAGCATCATCTTGCTGAAACACTCTATCGCCCTGTTTGAATAACTACAATAAAGCAAAAAACTAACCATCACGGATTTTATAAATGCACAAGAGAACTTCTTCCTAACATCACAAAGCGAGGAGGGGGAACCGGAAGATATGTACTAGAATACAAAAGTGTGTAAGAACGTGAGGAAACAAAAGCAAATGATTATAAATTAGGGATGGTATGGAGGAGGTATGGAGATATGAGGAGAATGGTGAGAGAATACTGCGTAGCTTGAAAGTTTAGATTGAGAAAAATTGTTGAGCGATGAAGAACACTAATGGAAATTTGTAAGGAAAACGGTCTAATTATAAACAAATACAACGTTTAAAGTACCCAAGAGGAGACGTTATTTATGAAAATCGCTGGGGATACAGGCAAATATCAAATAGACTACAGTGGGTGTAAAAATTATTATAAATACTTCGAACTTTTGTGAATATCTGAAGATAAGATCAAGGTGGATATAGGTAACTGCTGTTACAGATTATTAAGATTATTAAGAGAATAAAATGTGGACATGAAGAAAAAGTCAGGACGCAGCAAATGCGTTATGGTAGTGAATTTTCGTCAAAATGTTTTTAATATATATATATATATATATATATATATATATATATATATATATATATATATATGTGTGTATATATATATATATATATATATATATATATATATATATATATATATATATATATATATATTAAAAAAGCTGGCAACAAATTTGTTTACCAGTATAGAAAAAACAATGTACCATATTTCATCAAAATAACTTCATTGTTTGAGAATGTACAAAAATCTTTCGAAAATAAACTTAAAATGTTTCCGAAAAAACTAGTTTCCTGACTAACGAACCTTAGGTTAATAGCAAATTAAGTTATCGAATAAAATATTTAATAAAGAATCGCTACCATAACGCTCTTGCTGAGTCCCGAATTTATTTTCTTACACACATGCATTATATTTCGATAGAAAATGCAAAAAATGCAATAATATAGGGCGCGAATTTTTTTATCACCAGCGTCTTATGGGCCGTCCTGTGATTGTAAATAATAATTTTATAAGATGCAGCTCCAGACACCGTATAATTACAGTATAGAATGTTTTCTCGTATCTTCTATAATAATGGATATATTGAGCTTTACCCTAGAAATGCGTCACCCTGTACATATGAAAATAGATAGAAACTGAAACTAACCCGGATATGGGTTCTATGGAGCCTGGTTCGCGCTCATTTGAAGAAATATTGTAAAAATTTAAAAGTCACTAAAATTATATCCAACTCTATGTGTAAATTTGTGATGGCCAAAAAGAAAGATGAAGGTAAGAAGAAGAGCATGCCCACATTTCTATTACACATGTCGGAAAAGTAAATATTTATTTACATGTCACTTTGAAAGTAGATCTGACATTTATCAAAATAAGTTGTCAGTTATGTACTGTTACCATGGACAGCACTATTGTATGACGCCTTATAAGAATCTTGTTTTTTTTTTGAGTACGAAATCTTATTTTACTATTTCAATATTTTTCGACCCCTTAATCCGAAATGGTTTTCTTTGTCTATGAAATTACATCAATTGTGTTTATCTTACAAAAATATTTCGTCTTGGGTCCTCATTTGGCCTCCAGAGTAACCAAATTTTTTTGAATTAAATACCTATTATTTTTTTTCCTTTTAACTTAGCAATCTAAATTTTGGTACGTCGTTTGGCTTTAATGATATAAACCCACGTACCATATTTTAATCCTATAGCTTTGTTATTGCCGAAGGCATAAATTTTTTCCGAAAGAAAACAGAAAAATTTCCCTGAAAAACTGGTCCAATTTTCTAGGCTAACGAACTTTACCAAAGCCATTTGTAAAAGGAAGGTACCCACCAAATTTTATCAAAATCGGTCCATTATTTTTTAAGTTATCGGTATGACACACACACACAGTTCTAGAGCGCCTAGTTCGCGCTCATTTAAGAAAAAAGCAATATTCGAAAGTCGCGATATCCTCATTAGTGATTTTTTTGTAACAAAATTCACTAAAAATGTCAAAAACAATGAGAGTTGGTGGGAAGACGAATAAAAGTGTGTTAAAGAAGTGAGAAAAGAGTGCTTGCTGGAATAAATTGAGATGGCACAATTTATTGGGCATATTCTGAAACATAATAACTTTCTGATATTTGAAGGACACATACTTGGAACAAACTGAAGTGGAAAATTTCTGCAAAATCTAACACAATTGGTGACGTGCTGGAGCTACAATGAAATGAAGAGAGCTTCTGGAGACAGCGAATCATGTTTTTATTATTATTATTACAAGATAAGAGTAAAGACATGCATAGCTGTAACTACTCATAACCTAAAAATAAAGGTTGCATGCTAAAAACAACAAAAAGACGTAAAACAGTATAATTCTGAATAAGTTTTGCTGCCGTATTGAAAGTAAGCCTACAGGTGTCATCAAGGTTACGTTACATGCGTACTAGTGCGGCATTAAAGAATAAATCTTATTCTTAACCGGGTTAACAGTTTGAGTGTATATGAGGGTTTCCGGGTGGCAAAGGCTCGATTGGAGAAAAGCGCAATTCGAAATGATGTTTGGAAATACTCTTTTTTGAGTTTTAGGTTGTGGCCCTGTAGATGGGGGTTGGAGTTGAGCTGAAACAGGTGGAAGAGATTGGAGCTTAGGAACCCACGGAGAACCCTAAAGGTTAAGATCAGGTCTCCTTGGCGCGCCGCTGTTCAATAGTTGTCAAGCAGGCGAGCCTTAGCCTGTCTGCATAGTTGAGACGGGTGGAATCGTGAGTGCGACAGGTGGCTCTTTGCTGAATAGACTCCAACAGAAAAGCATATTTGAAGAGAACAGGACTCCAAGTAACACCAGCGGACTCTAGGATGGGTCTAGTTTTGTAGAGAGTAGTGAAAACCTCTAGGGAGCAACCCCTGAATGCCTTATTCACTAAATACAGCATCTTGTTAGCTCTGGGTGTTATTGAGGCTATGCGTGCGGACCACAATAGCTCTTTCCTAACCAGCAGCCCAAGGTCGCTATATGGGGCAACCTCTCTAACTGTCTCGCCACATATATTGTAGGTGAAGCAGGGGTTGTTGTATCTCAAATGCAGTACGCAGCATTTCCCAATATTTACTAAAAGCAGCCAATCTTTGCTCCAGTTATAAATTGGTATCAAGTCAGGAGAAATGTCATCACGGTTTGCGTCTGAGTTCTGGAAGATTTTAAGTGCGTCAGCAAATATGGCGCACTCCGATTGAAGCAAGCAAAGCAAGTCGGCAGTGTACACAAGAAAGAGCAAATGGTCAAGAACAGAGACCCGCGGCACACCGTTCAGTACCGCTTGGTATGTAGATGTTGCCTAGCCAACTCTTACGAAAAACTTACGATTAGTTAAGACGCTCCCAGTCCAAACGGGTAGACGTCCACGAATTCCGTAGTATTCTAGTTTATATTGAAGCGGTCCAGTCAATACGCCTTAGAAAAATCAAAATATGACAAATCGGCTGGCTTTTGTCAAGAGACTTGTACCACCAGTAAATGGAAGAGAAAATGTTGGTAATAAAAGATCGACTGGGGATGAAACCATGCTGTTGATTTGGTAGCACTCCGTGTTCCATTAATAAGGGAAGCAGTTTGTTAAGAAGCAGTCGTTCGGTGCTTTTGCAATAATGACCAGAAGACTAATTGGTATGTAGTTCATGGGATCCAATTTGTGGCCAGATTTGAAAATGTTTATGACAGAGGCTGTGAGCCGGGCGGTAGGAAGAGCGCCCAGATCGAAAGATGTCTGAAACATCTGGGCCAATGGGACTGATAGAGAAGTAGCACAAACTTTCAAAACTCTGCCTGGAAGTCCATCAAGACCAGGAGATACGGAATGTGAAAGAAGGCTAAAATAGCCTACACTTCATTGGTACTGACCTTCAGGGATGAAACACTGTCGTTGATACGACTAGTCGGAAGAGGCGGGTAACTATCGTTGTGGCCTTCTAAAGTAAATATCTGGCCCAGTACCCTAGCGGCAAGGAGGTTGGTTCTGCATGTGTTGCCAGTACTGTCTCTTACAAGAGGGGTCTAAACTTTATTGCTGAATTTATCACGAATGCACTTGAAGAATGCTTTCGGATTTTGACTGGTTGCTGTGACGTTGTAGTAATTAGCCCTAGCCCTGGATATTTCTTTGGAAAGCGAGTTATAAAATCGGCGATGCTGGGTGTAGTCTTCAGTACTGTTAGATCGTCTAAAGCGTTGTCATAGGTTTCTCTTGAGTTGCAAGAGTTCACAAAGCCTCCCAGAGATCCAGGGATTGCGAGAACAATAAGGAATAATTCGAAGTATTGTTTTTATTCAGTTAAGAATGCTTGAAGGCGAGTGATGAAGTTGTTTCACATATTGTCAAGAGTGGTATCTTTGAAAAGTTTAATCCAATCTACATAGTCGATTTTCTGAGAAAGTAGTTACTAAATAGTGGATTTGAGAACTCTATACGAAATATTTGATAAATGTCTAGTGGCGAACTGAAGAGCAAACATTTTACAAACCTCGTCGAACTTTCCAATAGGGGGCTCGAAGTGCAAGGTATGGAATGTGTCAGGGTTGTTAGTGAGCACGAGATCAAGGATTGAAGGAGTCTGGTTGATTTTAAAGGTAGTCGGTTCCTCGACGAGTTGATGTAAGTTACTGTTGATTATAGTTTGACTCAGAAGAAAGATGAAGCTTGTGCCAAAGTATCAGTAAGTGGCGAACTTATATCGCCTTATAATAACTTATAATTGACGTCACCGACTAGAAATAAGTTTTCATGGGTTTGATCCAGACTGGCAACCTGCTCGAAAAATACTTCATCACCATTGGACGGACGATGACGGTTGTTGGTTGTGACAAGCAACAACAATTTTAGACTATGATGCTATGGTGAGCCTAATTAATAATGTGCAAGGCAGTAGCTACAATTAAATGAAAGGAAGTGCTGGATACAGAGAGTGTCAATACGCAATAATCACAATGCACACTTACTCTATCACGAGGATGTGGTATCTGATGCAGCAATTGGTATTCTCTCTGAGATTGTCTCGCTCGCCTGTATTAGACAGGCCGGTTATCAATAGCTTGAGATGCTTCAGTTGCGCTGCGATGTGCATTAGGATCCCGCACACCAGCATCGTTATCGTCAGGATGATGACTGTCCCCAGAGTGCAGAGCACTATCAATTCTATGGCCACGAATTCCGCCCGCGGGGAGCGGTCGGCCCTGAAGGGCATAATGATGTAAGCCACAGTGCCGCAGGGCAACCCGTGCGTGACCATATGTGGAGTCCTGGACACCAAGCAGGTGTCCCTCTCCAGCATTGGCATTAGTCCGTAGATAACGTTGCCTACGATACCGTATATTACAAACGATTTTGTGTAAAAGTGGACAGATTCCTCGGTTTCCACGATTAGCGAGATGGGACAGAACTGCTTGAAAACCGATAGATCATCGACTAGCGTTTTTATCTCGTCTCTTTTGACAACGTAACAAACGTAGATGTAGATGACTCCCACCAAGGCGATCAAAGCTATCAAGCTCTCGTTCATTTCGGATATGCTCAATTTGTCCTCTACAAATAAATTGAACAGGGTTAGGATAAAACAACGTACTAAATTTTAGATAAGGTTTTTTCACATAGAAATGAAAGACACTAAAACAGCAAACACAATGAGCTAACTTAATATTATCACATCTATAATATTCCTGCTCTATGAGAGTATAGGTGTCCTTCAAGGTATTCTCAGCGAAGATTAGGGTGGTCTTGACAGCATTAACAGCCTCCAGTCAGTAGAGTGGCCCGAAGCAATTAGTAGTTTTTGGAGAGCTGCCACTTCAACTGGCGAAAATTTCCAAGGTACCAGCTCTGCCAGGAAATGCCTGGAAGGGACCCAAAACATTATCTTCAGAGTCATTTGCCGAGGCCACGGTCTCTCTGGATATCCGATTGAAACCTGGAATAAATATCTGTAACCTGACTGCCTAGCACAACTCACCCAACCAAAATCAAAACCTAAGAAACCACAAACATGACAAAGGCAAGAAATGAAAATGTTTCACTGCCATTACTGATAACCCCAAAGACAGCAACTCTACATTTAAATGGGTCAAATTGAATGCTGCTCATCACCATCATCAAGTTCTGTGCCCTATGTATGAATTTCATGAGGTTTTCCGGTTAAAAAGTGGTGGCCCGGAATGACTTTTCAGTTCAAAGACAAGTCTTTAGAGGCCATATCTTATGTTGTCAAAATTTTCATTATCGAATTCCAGAAAGTTTTTAGTTTGCGTTCCTCTAATGACGATATACGAGGGTCCATCAATAAATACCGGTGTTAATGTATAAAGACGCAAGTTTTTCACATTTTTTCAAATTTTTAGACGTAATTTCTTTTTAAGTCTATACACTTTTCCCAACGTTTCTGCGACTTCCCCAACTTTCTTATGCTTACTTACTACACTTACTTATTGATCGAAAACTGGTTTCCTAGCCAACAAACCAATAGCAAATTGCGTTATTCAAATTTTAAGGATTTAATGAAAATTAGCTTCCAAAACGCACTTACTGCGTCTCGATTTTTTTCTAACAATTACAACAACTATCTTATTTCGATAAAAAAATTCAAAAATGCAATAATATAAGGGTTCGAATTTTTTTTTTTTTTTTGTAGTGATCACCAACGACTTATGGGCCATCCTGTGATTCTCAAAATATTTTTATAAGATGCAGCGTAAGACACCCTATAATTAACCTATACAATGTTTTCTCGTATCTTATTTAATAACAATTATATCGAGCTATATCGTAGAAATGCGTCACCCTGTATATATGTAAACAGATAAAAACTGAAAGTAAACCCGGATATTGATTCTAGGGGGTCTAGTTTGCGCTCATTTGAAGAAATCTATTTAAAATTCAAAAGTCGCGGTCTCCTCATTTACGAATTTTTTCTACGAAAATTAGCTAAAACTTATAGGCCGTTAAACCATAAGCTTAACCTACAGCCAAAGCATCAGAGGAAGGGTCTATTTGAAATGAATTTTCTGTAAATATTTTGGTAAAATGAAAGGCAATGACGATTGAAGCTGAAACTTAAGGGTTTTCAGAACACTCTTCTTGCGACATTTTTTTACATAATCCGTATTTGTTTCAGGATCTTTGTCTAAGTGTTGCGAATTTTGACGTTTCAAATCGCAACTTTCACGTTTTAAGGAAAACCTAAATTTTTCCCTTTAAATGCCTATAACTTTTTTATCTTTTAACTTACAGATCTACATTTTGGCACGTATGTCACTATTTATGATACAAACACGCGTACCAAATTCAGTTGCCTTTACTTTATTATTTCCGGAGATATATATATATATATTTTTTTACAAAAGAAAACCCAAAATTTTCCTGGAAAACCTGGGCCGATTTTTCTGGCTAACGAACTTATCCAAGCCCATGGAAAAAGGAAGGTACTCATCAAAGTTGTTCAACATCGGCCCATTATTTTTTGAGTCGGTTGTCATGGTAACGGCACGCGCGCTGCGAGTTGGTGTGTATTATGGCCACACGAGTGATGCAGGATTCTGAATCTGCTTCAAATCTTAGTTTCCGTCGTTTATTTAAATTTAGTCGGATCGTCAGACACGTATTTTTATTTTTACTATATTGCCGTTAAATGATCCGGTATGTGTCACATTTACAGACTTTGAAAAGCTGGATTTTTCATGTTTTTTTTTGATAAGTGGAACTGATTTGTTTATTATCACCTATAAAAGAATAATTTCAAAATAATAAAATATTAGCCACAAAATTTCAAGTTATAAAAAAGAGAAGGTACCTTGAATTTGAAAAAAATATGCTTGTAGCTCCTCCCACTATAAACAGATTTTCATAATACGCGCCGTATTATATTACCGTGGCCGTGCGTGTACAGTGTGACAAAAATAAGGTAAATAATAGTACATTTATTTATGTTCTCTCATCGAGTATTCGTGGTCATTATTCCGAAAATTATTCCTGGTAAAAGTATGTATTTTTGTACAAATTGATTTTTCATTTAAATACTGAAGCACCAGGAGAACAAGTGACCTTGAAAATTTAGAAAAATTTAGTCTGCGGCGCAGAGGAGGTCTCCGACCCCTGAGCATCCCCCTCCCACCTCCCCCCCCCCCCCCCCCCCCCCCCCCGGACCGCGTGGATTCTGCCTCACCCACTCCCAAAGTCACGAGCCGCCACTGGTGAGAATGCATCTAGCCTTACATACATTGTCCCTGCATTAGGGAAGAGAGGGCCAGGGCTGACAATTTACAAAATGTTGGTTGGTTGTACACAGTATCTATTTATAACATTTTGTGTTTATTGGAGCTGCCTTGACAACATACTACTTGGTTCCGCACCGAGATGACGTACATCTCAAAATGTTCCCCAAACCCATTTCATGGAACCGTCTTTCTGCAGAGAGTTGATTATCACAGCGATGTGGAAGTTGTGTTTCAACTTGCAGCACTTTTTTATGAAGTAAATATGTTCTTTCATTTTCTTACCATTAAAATATGAGAAGAAATCAGCGGCTATTCCCACAGTATTAAGCACAACGAATATTATAATGTAATTTTGTTTAATCAAATCGAACGGGTTTGTTCGTGAGTATTTCTTTTCGGGCCACATGTGCATCGCTTTTAAAATCTTTATGCTGAATTCTAACCACCTGCGTTCCGTCATTTTTTAGCCTTGCTTTCGCTAATGACTGGACACTGATTTTTATACACGCTGATATTTGTTATATACAATTTACGCTTGTGAACTGTTGTATATATAGCTTATACCAAATTTATACAAAGTACTCTCATATAAAATACATCATTTTATCAGTCAGTTCTCACGGTGACTGCACTGGGCTGTAATTTTCACATCGGCGGCTAACGTCGACAGAGAAAACAAAATTAATCAGGTATTATGTGGCAGGATAATATGAGACCAGGCAAAGGACACTCATCAAATCTCAACTAATGCCTGGTTGCCCGTGTTCCTGTCTAGTCAGGGATATGCAATGCTAAATTTATATTAAATTTATTATTAACTGGATAGACACCATACTAAGCGCACATTGGAACCTATGACAAGCACTGATAAATACACTTTCATCCAACCACAAAACATAGATATATTTAAAACTGACGATCGGTCAGCTAAGTTAACTTCATCAGAGGATAAAGTAAAAGTCTGGACGCAGCAAGTGCGTTATCGTAGTGAATTTTCATAAAAATATTTTAATGGCAAATATGTCTTTTAGTGAATTTTCGGAGAAAAAGTTGCAAACTCTTTTTATTTTTGTAAACAGCTTTTTGTGAAAACTATAGCTTGACAGGTGTGTAAATAGCTGGAAGAGGTTCGTTGTCTAGGAAAATCGGACCAGTTTTCTCATCGGAACATTTTAATTTATTTTCGGAAAATTATTGTTCCTTACGACTTTAAAAAACTCTGGACGCAGCAAGTGCGTTATGGTAGTGAATTTTCATTAAAATGTTTCTATTGCAATTATGTGTGTTTTCTTTTTAAGAAAGCAGACATCAATTTTGGTTACCAGTATAACCTATATAGTAAAAACAATGTGCCATGTTTCATAAAAATAACTTTATTGTGTGAAAATGTACAAAAATTTCCAGAAGTAAACTTAAAGTGTTCCCGGAAAAACTCGTTTCTTGGTCAACCTTATAGATTAATAGCAAATTGGGCTATTCAAATATGAAGCATTTGATCAAAATTCGCTACCATAACGCACTTGCTGCATCCATAATTTATTTTCTTACAAACATGCATTATATTTCGATGGAAAATGCAATAACATAAGGCGTGTTTGATTAAAAAAAAAAGAAAATTTGTATCACCAACGACTTATGGGCCAGCCTGTGATTGTAGAATTTTTTTTAAGATGTAGCTCAAGACACCCTATAATTAATATATACAAATTTTTTTTATATCTTGTATAATAACGGATATATTGAGCTTTATTGATTTTTTACGAAAATTCGACAAAAATTATATACCATTAAACGATAAACTCTATAGCTAAGACTACTGCCAAGCATCAGAGAAAGGGTCTATTTGAAATGAATTTTCTGGAAACATTTTAGTAAAATGAAGGACAATGACGGCTGAAACTAAGACTTCAGGGTTTGTGAAACATCCTTCTTGAGACATTTGATTTCCATAGCCCGATTAGATTCAAGTTCTTTGCCTAAATGTTGCCGACTTTGACGTTTTAAATCGCAACTTTGACGTTTTGAGGAAAACCCCAATTTATTTTTCTTTAAATGCCTATAACTTTTTTGTATTTTGACCTACATAGCTAAATTTTGGTAGTTAACTTACCTATAAGGATCTAAACCCGCGTACTAAATTTGGTTGCCCTTACTTTGTTAATTCTGGAGATATGAATTTTTTTCAAAAGAAAACACAAAATTTTCCGGGAAAACCTGGGCAGATTTTCTTGGCTAACGAACTCATCCAAGCCATTTGCAAAAGGAATTTATTCACAAAATTTAATCAAAATTGGCCCATTATTTTTTGAGTTATCGGTGTGATACATATGTATATATATATATATATATATATATATATATATATATATATATATATATATATATATATATATATATATATATATATATATATATATATATATATATATATATATATATATATATATATATATATATATATATATATATATATATATATATATATATATATATATATATATATATAAAAATTGAAACTGACCCCGGATATGTATTCTGGGGGGCCTAATTAGCGCTCATTTGAAGAAATTTTTTCAAAATTCAAAAGTCGAGATCTCCTTATTAGTGAATTTTTTAAAGAAAATTCATTAAAAGCCTAGACGCAGCAAGTGCGTTATGATCGTGAATTTTCATAGAAATAATCTGGCACAAAATATTTTATTATACCTTTTTTTTCTTGTAACATACAAATCTAAATTTTGGTGTATAGTTTACTTTTTATATCGTTAATCTACCTACCAAATTTGGTTATCATAGTTTTTTCAGTTTTTGAGATAAAAAATTTTTTCGAATGAAAACTCAAAATTTTTCCGGAAAACCTTGTCCGATTTTCCTGACTAACAAACTTGTCCAAGCCATTTACAAAAGGAAGGTACATGCCCAATTTTATCAAAATCGGCCCATTATTTTTTGAGTTATCGGTGTGATATATATATATATATATATATATATATATATATATATATATATATATATATATATATATATATATATATATATATATATATATATATATATATATATATATATATATATATATATATATATATATATATAAACATATAAAAATTGAAACTGACCTCGGACATGGGTTCTAGGGGTCCTAGTTCGCGCTCATTTGCAATTTTTTTTTCAAAATTCAAAAGTCGGAATCTCCCCATTAGTGAATTTTTTCTAAGAAAATTCACTAAAAAGACACTTATTTACCATTAAAACATTTTTATGGAAATTCACTACCATAACCCACTTATTGCTGCGTCCAGTAGCCTGGTCGAAATTAGGGGGGCTTGGGGAACTAAGCCCCCGAAAGTTCGAATCTGAGCCCACCTAGTGAATTTTCATTAAAATGTTTTTAATAGCAAATATGTGTGTTTTTTTTTTCAGAAAGCAGGCATCCAATTTGATTACCAGTATAACATATATAGTAAAAAAAATGTGCCATGTTTCATCAAAATAACTTTATTGTTTGAAAACGTACAAAAATTTCCGAAAGTAAACTTAAAGTGTAACCGAAAAAATCCGTTTGTTGGTAAACCGTATAGGTTAATAGCAAATTGAGCTTTTCAAATATGAGGCATTAAATCAAAATTCGCTACCATAACGCACTTGCTGCGTCCAGAATTTCTTTACTTACAAACATGCATTAGATTTCAATGGAAAATGCAATAACATAAGACGTATTCGACTAAAAAAAAATTATTTGTATCACCAACGACTTATGGGCCAGCCTGTGATTGTAGAAATAATTTTTTAAGATGTAGCTCAAGACACCCTATAATCAATGTATACAATTTTTTTCATATTTTGTAGAATAACGGATATATTGGGCTTTATTGACTTTTTCCGAGAATTCAATAAAAGTTATATACCATTAAACGATAAACTCTATAGCTAAGACTACTGCCAAGCATCAGAGAAGGGGTCTATTTGAAATGAATTTTCTGGAAACATTTTAGTAAGATGAGGGACAATGACGGTTGAAACTAAGATTTCAGGGTTTGTAAAACATTTTTCTTGAGACATTTTCTTTCCATAACCCGTGTAAGATTCAAGTTCTTTGCCTAAATATTGCCAATTTTGACGTTTTAAATTGTCACTTTGACGTTTTGAGGAAAACCCCAATTTATTTTTCTTTAAATGACCATAACTTTTTTATCTTTTGACCTACAGCGCCAAATTTTGGTAGGTAATTTACCTATAGCGATGTAAAACGATGTACCAGTTGCCCTTACTTTGTTATTTCCGGAGATATGTTTTTTTTTCTAAAGAAAACACAAGAGTTTCCGGGAAAACCTCGGCCGATTTTCCTGACTAACGAACTTATCCAACCCACTTACAAAGGGAAGGTATTCACCAAATTTTGTCAAAATCGGCCTATTATTTTTTGAGTTATCGGTGTGATACATATATATATATATATATATATATATATATATATATATATATATATATATATATATATATATATATACATATGTCCCACGTAAGGCGTGCATTAGGAGTTTTCGAACTAGTACTGGGAATTCGAATCTGAAAATTTTCAGCTGGATGTACCACCATCCGCTAACTATAACTAAAATATTTTGGTGATTGATTTTATATTCCGGTTGTACCGGAAGTTGCCAACAACTTTCTTAATTTTGATGGAACAGCCTATATATTATTGCATATTTGGAATGAGCATACAATTGTGAGGAAAATGATATGCCACTTGCTCATACTGGTATCAGCCGTTCTCAAGATATTGGCTTTTCTATTGTTTTTCCGTCATAAAGTTGCAAATTTTTGAAATGGCAATTCTCAGCCATCAAGTATGCCATGCTTCTGAAACTTATCGCAACTATAGTCCTAGTGGTCAGAATTCCTCTCATCGTGAAAAAGATGACAAAAATGATACACGGTGTTCTTTAACGAAGTTCAAATGTCGATGATTTCAAACACGACAAAGTATTTTTTTCCAAATGGAACACCCTGTACATTTTTATCGCCTATCCTTCGGAATGATATTCTCCTTCGATCTGTATCAGCATTCCCTATACCTATCTTGAATTATTTCTAAGTTATAAGAAGGAATATGAATAAAACGGGAATATACTACAAAATTGGGAATCTACCTAGTCGGAGCGTAGGCTTTGGACATAATATGAAAATTTATGTCAAAGAGATGTATTATTAGTCTCGTTAGTTGTTATCGCAATAGAGTGATATATTTCTTTGAAAGTATTGTGAGGTACACAATGGAAAATATTGTTGAAGAATATTCTGCTGACAACATTCTAAATTTATTTTACATTCACGGAGAATGCAGGAGAATCGTGAGTAGAACGTGTCGCTTGTTCAATTAGAGATTTCCATATTTTCCACCTATGAATAGGACAAAGTTCTCCAGCACCGAGTCAAATTTTCGGAATAACTGGAATGGTAATTTAAATAGCAATGAAATAAATGAAATCAATGTGTTGGGTAATTTCACGGCCTATCCACATGCTTCCATCAGGCAGGCAGTAGAAGATTTAAGACTAACTCGAACATCAATTCAAATAATTCTTTCTAAGTATGGATGGCATGCACATACCCAAAGGACAGTGCATAAATTACGGGAGGGTGACCACATTAGAAGGGTTTCATTTTGTGAATGGTTGATGGTACGGATCCAGGAAGACTCAGATATGTTAGATGGGATTTTATGGACGGATGAATCAAAATTCACAAGAAAAGGTATCATCAATCGGAAGCGATGTCATTTCTGGGCAGATGAAACTCCTCACTTTATGCGTGAAGCCCATTTCCAGTATGAATTAAGTTTCAATAATTTCGCTGTTATTGGAAATGGGAGAGTTTTTTTCCATATCTACAAGGAAATGTTGACTTCAGAAAGTTATCTTAGAATACTTCGTGAGGTTGTTGCTGGTATCTTGACTGGTTTGCCTGATGCAGAATTCTGGTACCAGTTAGATGGCAGCACATTTGACGGCAGCTGTACACCAGGAGTCGACAAGAATATTTGAGGATCATTGGATTGGACACAAGACCTGACTCCCCTGACTTGTTCTCATGGGGTCACATTAAAAATTAAATTTATTCCAACCAAATTAACTTCCGATAAGAACTGGAGGCTAAAGTTAGACAAGCTCTTAATAATCTCACTCCAGAAATGATCCGAAACGTCACTAACTCTGGATTGCAAAGAATATTATTGAAGTGTCTTGAAGTCAATGGTGGTCATACAGAGCACATTTTGTATTAACACTCATACGCATTTTTTAAATTAATTCTATCACTGTTTCGTTGATTATTTTCTGTATTAAAACTCACTGATATATTTTCGCATTGATAGATGGTTCTATAACTTGTTTTCATTTTGAGTAATTCAGTTTCAGAACGATTCATAAACATCCCTCACTATGTTGGATTGAGTAGAGGATGTAATCATTTCTCAAACAGTGCAAATCGAATCAGAATGTCTTCCTTTTAAAGGATATGAGGTGAAAATGTATTCGGACACCCAGAAATGAAAAAATAAAATGGAACAAATACTTCTTGAGAGTTATTCAATTCATCTAAAGAGCCCCACACTTAAGAAAAAATTACACACACACGCGTGCGCGCGCACAAACACGACATTTTAGCTCACATACAATAAAACCTAATACAACTTTTCATTCTTATCCAGAATATGAATGGAATACCTACATGAAAAATTGGGTTCTTTTTGCCCTATACCCAAATCTTACTAGTGATATCTATTAACATCCCCCGATACCGTTGTATAGTTACGGGTTATTATCATTCTTATTATTATTGTGATTATTATTATTATTATTATTATTATTATTATTATTATTATTATTATTATTATTATTATTATTATTATTATCAATACAAAGAAAAGAAAAGCATATTAACTCTGATAGTATAAAATTCACATATTTCCCATCATAACTCGGGAATCATCCAAGATAGGTATAGGTAATGCTGATACAGATCAAAGCAGAATATCATTCGGAAGCATATACGATGAAAATATATAGGGTGTTCCATTTGGAAAAAAAATACTTTTTCGTGTTTGAAATCATCGATATTTAAACTTCGTTAAACAACACTCATTATCATTTTTGTAATTTTTTTTCACGATGAGAAGAATAACGACCACTAGGACTATAGTTGTGCTAAGTTTCAGAACCATGGCATACTTAATGCCTGAGAATTACCATTTCAAAAATTTGCAACTTTATGACGGAGAAACAATAGAAAATCGAATATCTTGAGAACGGCAGACACCAGTATGAGCAAGTGGCATATCATTTTTCTCATAATTACATGCACATTTCGAAAATGCAATAATATATAGGGTATTCTATTAAAATTATGAAAGTTGTTGGCAACTTCCGGTATAACCGGAAGAGATACAGTCACCAAAATATTTTAGTCATAACGAGCGCATGGTGATACATCCAGATGCAAATTTTCAGCTTCCAAATCCTAATATTAGTTAAAAAACTTCTAATGCACGCCTTACGTGGGACCGCCTGTATATATATATATATATATATATATATATATATATATATATATATATATATATATATATATATATATATATATATATATATATATATATATATAAAATTTAAACTGACCCCGGATATGGGTTTTAGGGGGACTAGTTTGCGCTTATTTGAAGGCCTTTTTTAAAAATTCAAAACTCGGGATCTTCTCATTAGTGAATTTTTTAAAGAAAATTCACAAAATTGAGCTTTTTTTAATTTACTCAAAAAAATCACTTTCTGTTTTATTGAATTTATTCCTTACTTTTGACACGGGCTGTATAACATTTTGTTAAAGCCTGCTGTTTTTATGTAACGTAATTTATAGATTTTTATCAAACATCGTTGAGTCACTTTACTCTCGCCAAATTAGAAATGTACTGGTCAAATAATTGATAAATAGTCTTAAATTGCTTAAAAAAAGCCTTTATCCAAGTGACTGTAAACATACTAAGAAAAAATTTCACCACTTCACAGACTCTATACCATGGAACGTGAGTATTCGTTGAACAGGTTATGTTATTGTCTAAAACCTGCCTTCTTCAGGACATTATTCATTCAAACTTCAACCTCCTTTTGAAGTAATGGTTTCCATACTGGGCCATTTTTTTCTTATGTACTTTTCTGTGTTTAGCCAGATGATCTGATCTTGCAAAAGCCTTTTCGCAAAGTTCGCATTTATAAGGTTTTATACCAGAATGAGACCTCTTATGTCTTGCTAATTCATCAGATCTCGAGAATCTCCATGTACAGTTTGACCAATTACAAGCAAATGGTTTTTCCCCGGAATGTCTCCTCAAATGAGCCTTGAGATGCGATGATTTAGCATACACCTTATCGCAGTTGGTTATGGGACATTGAAAACATCGTTCTTCTTCAAATTTCTTCTGTGCATAATCGTGATTTAACAAAGCGTCATTTTTCTTGTGCAGGCCACAGGGTTTTTCGGCAAACTGTGCTCTGTTGTTTTCTTTGGTATTATTATTGGGCCTATGACAGCTTTCATATAGGCGTGTTCTTCTTCTGAGATAATTTTCGTCAATGCCGTCTGGGAACATTTGTTGTAGATTACGGTTGATAATCTCAGTTTCTTGGGCTTCAATATGTGTAGGCGAATCGTTTTTTAGTATATCGTCAAATCTAGAGTTCAATACCTTGAGATCTAACTCATCCACAGTTTCATTTAATAAATTATCAAAATTCTCCGTTATAATATTTTCTAAACCAAGTATATCTTCATTATTGTAGTACGAATTTATATCTATTCCTAATACTGATGACGAATTGTCTAAACTGGATGATGAATTTTCAGAATTGGGTTTATTTTCGTTATCGTTAAAACATAGAAATGAAGTTAACTCTGCATCATCTTTATTGATCACAAAATTATCAGTTGTTTCGTTGTACCAAAAAGTATCGTTTTCTGGCTTATTCCATAGATCAACAAAGTCATCTAAAGAGTTATCTGAGCTGGTAGTGGAATTCGTGTAGATATTGTCCGACGAGTTCGTAAACAAAAATTCACTAATTGAATTGTTTTCTGACATAGAAAGTAAATTTTCACATTCGCTAGATGAGTTATCATCAAACAGTAGGATGTCTGGTAAAGAAAAGTACGACGACGTACAGTCTGAAGACGTTGTGCTGTCATATGAACAGTCTATGAATTGTCCTGGGGCCATTGTAGAGAATCTGAAAAAAGAATAATGGTTAATGGATGAACCGCTAACACTACTACTACAAAACTAAAACATTTTATAAACCATTTGTCATTAAAGCATAAATACTGAAAAATTAAGAGTATCTACAATTTGAATACACAAATACAAGGTTTTGCTTGACTACTACTACTTCTACTGCCCGTCATGCCATTGTCACTTATGTCTGGGGGAGAAAGAGCTTCTTTTCTTTCCCCAATGTTTTGCAGGTGGATTGATCCCACCCTCGCTAACTAGTCGGCTTTGCTAATTAGCATTGGAAGAAGAATATGTTGAATATGTGGACTGTATGCGGACTGTATTTATAACTCTAGGTGCACTGGATTCCAGAAGATTTCAATAATACACTTTTTTACGTTTATATATGTTGTATTGTTAATATATACACTTTGAACTTAACATTTATTTACAATTTGCGGCTTTACACTTGATTTAATGGGTTATTCAGAAGATTTCACAATCTTATTAGCTACTTGCTATTGCATTTAACTGCGCGTATGCTTTCTAATTTCGAAGAAAACATTGACTTTTCACTGTAACACTGTACGAACGGAATTTCTGTAGGAAGATTGGAGCTTGAACTGAAGTGGCGTAATCACACTAGCGATGTTTAGGTAGAAGATCGGGATCTTAGAAGTCCCAAAAAGCGATGAAGACGAGATTCGTTGTAAAACGGCACTGTAGAATTGAACTGGCTTAAACACACGAGCGATGTTTAAGTGGAAGATTTGGAACTCAGGGTTCCAAGGAGCGAAGAAGATGAGATCTGGCGTAGAACTGTAGCACTGAACTGGCTTAAACACGCGAGCGGTGTTTAAGTAGAAAATTGGGAACTCGGAGTCCCAAGAATTTAAGAAGAGGAGATCGAACGTAGAACTGACCCCTACCTTTCGAAAGGCTTGCTTTTATCGAGCTTTCGCGTAACGCTAGGTGACGTAGTTGACATAACATAATGTCAGTAATACAGAATGGCCAACTAGGTAGAAGCATTATTCCTAGTGAAGAAAATCTACTGTGTGCATCTAAAGAATATGTCAACTACAGCTAAAGTTATTTACAATAGAGGACCTAACGGTATAAAAGTATTCTTTGTATGGCATTGTTCATGCGTAAACCTAATGCGATACAGACAGCTAGAGGATAAAGATTGCCATCAAATTGGAAAAGATTGTGAAATCCAGAGATAAATAATTCCAGGTAGAAACTTAAAGGATAGTGCACCCGAATGAAAGTAAAGAGACAGGGGCGTACCAATTATGTTTATCCAACAATGTCCTAACATGCTTTCCCATTGCGCAAACCTCTGACATCTTTCTTTCCTGGGACTCTCGCGTCCTCTTTCATCCACAAACTCTCTGTAAATTCTAATTGTCAATTAATAATTATGTATTCGTTCTATGTGCCAAACCATCTAAACAAACTGTTTGCTCATATTTACTTTCAATGTTATACATTACACTTATTCAGAACCTATTCATTTTTAGTGAATTTTCATTAAAAAATGAGGAGATCGCGACTTCTGAATTTTGAAAAGATTTCCTCAAAATGAGCGCAAACTAGGTCGCCTAGAACACATATCCGGGGCTAGTTTCGATTTTTATATGTTTAAATATATATATATATATATATATATATATATATATATATATATATATATATATATATATATATATATATATATATATATATATATATATATATATATATATATAATATATATATATATATATATATATATATATATATATATATATATATATATATATATATATATAAAGCTGTTCCAAAACATGTGCGGGAAAATGAAGGTTGCGGTTCCTTGTCTCTTTCTAATAAAAAAAGTTCCTATTAACATGGATCCGCAAACACCGTTTTCGAGATATAGGACGTCAAAAAAAAAATTTTATTTACTTTTTTAACGATATATCAGAAACGGTTTGAGACACAGAATTTAGATTTTTTTCCCAGCTTATTATTAACATTACATACTTTCTCAGTGCAAATTCAATTGTTTCCATAGGCCAGTGGCGGGGATTTTAGGCATACGGCAAGTTTTTTGTCCCTAATTTCTAGGGCACTGAGAAAATTACCATTTTAAAAGCCCACTTTAAACCGCCAATGTTTTCTACCACAAAAGGGTACTGTACGTTAACGCTCAAACGTGAACTATTTTCAAGAAAAAATGCATTTTATGATAAGAAACATGGAAATAATTATCATGTTTTGTTGATGATAAAACATTGGGATTTCATCAAGTCAGCTCTGACGGGAACGATCACCTCGGCATTGTTCGGCATCGCTCGGCACAATCCGTTGATAAGTCCTTTGTAATTTAATGGATTCTGTGACTTTAATATTATTGGCAGTTACAGTTAATTAATATTTTTTGACACCTTGTATTTTGAAAACGGCGCGTTTGCGGATCCATGTTAAGAGGAACTTTTTTCTTAGAAAGAGACAAGGAACCGCACCTTTCAGTTTTTGTCAGATTTCCGACACCCTGTATATATATATATATATATATATATATATATATATATATATATATATATATATATGTATATATATATATATATATATATATATATATATATATATATATATATATATATATATGTATAACACCGATCACTTAAAAAATAATAAGCCGATTTTGTAAGTGGCTTGGATAAGTATGTTGGCCAGGAAAATCGAATTCGGTTTTCCCGGAAAATTTTATATCTCCGGAAATAACAAAATAAGGGCAACCAAATTTGGTACACGTGTTTGTATTGTAAATGTATGTATTATATACTTATGTAAATTTAGGTCTGTAAGTTAAAAGACAAAAAATTTGTAGGTATTTCAAGAAAAAAAAGTCTGGGCGCAGCAAGGGTTATGGTAGACAACTTTAATAAAAATCCTTTAATGCCTTTTTTTTTAGGAAATCAGACATCAAGTTTGCTTACCGGTATAATCTCTATAGGCGAAACAATGCACCATATTTTATCAATTTTATTGTTTTTAAATGTACAAAAATTTTCCGAAAATAAACTTAACATGTTCCCAAAAAAACTGGTTTCCCGGCCAACGAACCTTACAGGTTAATAGCAAATTGAGCTATACCAATTTGAAGCATTCAATGAAAATTCGCTACCATAACGCACCTGCTGCGTCCCGAATTTATTTTCTTGCAAACATGCATCATATTTCGAAATGCAAAAATGCAATAATATAAGGCGTGTTCGATTAAAAAAAAAGAAAATTTGTATCACCAACGACTTATGCGCCACCTGTGATTGTAGAAATAATTTTTTTAAGATGTAGCTCAAGACATCCTATAATTCACGTATACAATTTTTTTTGTATCTTGTATAATAACGGATACAATAAGCTTCATTGATTTTTTACGAAAATTCGCTAAACATTATACACCAAAACGATCAACTCTGTAGCTAAAACTACTACCAAAGCGTCAGAGAGAGGGTCTATTTTAAATGAATTTTCTGGAAATATTTTAGTACATGAAAGACAGTGACGGTTGAAGCTGAGACTTCAGGGTAAAACGCTCTTCTTGCGACATTTTCTCTGCATAACCCGTATTAATTGATACCTTGCCCAAAGTTAATTTAGTTAATAGTATCATACTGTCAACCATTCCAAAGAAACTCAATTTGCTTAGTGGTATGCATGGACATAAGTATAAGAAAATCCTGCTCGGAGAGAAAGGGTGTATTCGTTTCAGATTCATTGCCTAAATGTTGCCAAATTTGACGTTTCAAATCGTGACAGGGGGAAAACCACAAATTTTAGTGAATTTTCTTTTTAAAAAAATCACTGTTGAGGAGATCGCTACTTTTGAATTTTAAAAGTTCTTCAAATGAGCGCAAACTAGACCACCTAGAACACATATTCGGGGTCAGTTTCAATGTATATATGTATATACATTGAAGTGCTCATGGTTTATGTTCATCAGGATTATTTTGTCTTTCCAATATTTCTTATGAACGATTTAATTCTCGAAGAATTTATTTAAATAAAGGTTTATTAAACATACTTATCATATATCTCATATATATATATATATATATATATATATATATATATATATATATATATATATATATATATATATATATATATATATATATATATATGAGATATACTTGGTTCTCGGGTTGAACCGCGTCCAGAATTTATTAAAACTCGACGTTTCGGCTCCTGTTTTGGATCCATTTTCAAGAGGTAAAGGAAATATGTACACTCTAAGGACTCAATCTGCCTACTCCTTAGAGCGGTGGACAAAGGTGAGTTAGGTTGTTGTAGCTCGATTACGGGGCCTCAATCTGCGTACTCCACAAATCTCGCTGGAGATCGTCTCCAAGGTCTCAGTGTGTTCAACCCTAGGCCTCGGAGAGATTTGGCAGTTCGTTGCAAGTCTTGTATTGTATGTATCGTTCCGTTTACCTGCTTCGTTATCCGTAAAAGTACTCGGGTCACGGTAAATTAAGTCAGGGACTTTTGTCACTGTACTTAAAGGATAAAGAGGCTTACCGGCATTTCTTGAGACAGATAATGGGGCAATAAAATTGTCTATTTAATTTATTTTTCTTTTTGTGTGTTTGTAATGACGATATAATAGGTTTCCAAGTAATCAGAAGGAGAAGACCATCATCTCTCTTATTTAAACTATCGGGACGTTTTTCAATCTCGATTGCTTCGCGGATAATTCTCGGTTTGAAGTTGTAAACCAGTGCTATTGTTTTGGCATTATCGACCTCTATTTTATGTCTTGTATGAATATAATGCATGGCCAGCGCCGATGAGGGGTCGGATTTTCTAACTGCGAGGATGTGTTCATATATTCTATTGTGGATGCGTCTATTTGTTTGTCATACATAAATTCGGGAACAGTCGGAATAAGGCATTTCGTAAACTCCCTGGGATTCGTTTGGAATCGTATTCTTGGAAGTTTTGTTATCAGATTTGACAGTTTTTGCTATGTTGCGAATACGGTTTTGATATTATGGGTTCTAAAGATTCGGCTGATTTTGTCGGTGACACCTTTAATGTATGGTAAAAACGCCGTGTCTTTTCTTGTTGTAGTGTAGTGGTTTGTTGTAGTGCGTTTCTAATGTTTGGTTATATGTGATTGTTGTCATATCCGTTTTCTAGCAATGTCTGTCTTAAAAAGTTTAATTCTGTCTGTTTATTGTTGTTGTCCGTTAGTCTAAGGGATCGTGTTACTATTGTTCGAACCACGGAATTTAGTTGCGATGGGTGATCGTGAGATTGCGATTAGTGTGGGTTGGTCTTCGGTACACAATGTAAGAAAATCCTCTGACTGGGTTTTTAGTGATGCGTACACCTAAGAAAGGCAAAGAAAAATTATTTTCTATTTCCATGGTGAACTGGATTTGGGGGTTGATGTTATTTAGGTAAGAAAGGAATTCGTCTAGAGATTATTTACCATGTGGCCAGACAGCGAAAATGTCATCAAGATGTCTTAACCAACAGGTTGGTTTAAGGTGGGATGGGTTGAGGGCTTGTGTCTCGAAGTTTTCCATGAAAATGTTAGCCAATGCAGGAAAGAGTGGTGAACCCATTGGAGCACCTCAAACTTGTTTCTAAAATTTGTGTTGAAAAAGGAAATAAGTGTTAGATGTGCAGTATTCTAGAAGAGCTAAGGTATCGTGTGAAATATTGTGTTTATTTTTGAGAAAGTCAAGGGTTTCAGAGAGAGGTATATTGGTGAATAAGCAAACTATATCAAATCGACATCCTAGTTACCATACATTAAAGGTGTCACCGACAAAACCAATATATATATATATATATATATATATATATATATATATATATATATATATATATATATATATATATATATATATATATATATATATATATATATTTATATGTATGTATCCGTCTGATAACTCAAAAAATAATTAACCGATTGCAATGAAACTTGGCAAGTGCCTTTCTCTTATTAATGGCTTGGATGAGTTCGTTAGCCAGGAAAATCGAACGGGGTTTTCCTGAAAAATTTTTAATTTTTCTTTAAAAAAATGACAAAGCTGTTTTAATGAAATTTACTATATATGTTGCCTTGGGAGAGACCTTATTACGTACCAAAATTCAACTTTCTAACTTTATAAAAATTGAGTTATTCAAATTTTAAATTTTCTTTCGAAAAAAATTTTGTTCTCCGAAAATTACAAAGTTATTTCAATGACATTTGGTGTATATCTTGCCCTAGGAAAGACCTTACTACAAACCAAAACTAAACTTTCTAAGTTTATAGAAAATTAATTTATTCAAATTTGAAGCATTTAATAAAAATTCACTACCATAACGCACTTGCTGCGTCCCGAGATTTTTTAATTTTTATATTAATATGCTTAACAAACGTATGCATGTCTGATTTTAAGCGGAAGACTGTACCTGTTTGAAACATACAATATGAGAAATACAAAAATACCTTTTAAAGTGATATTTACTAAAAAATATTCACCAACTAACCTGCGAAATCCTCGATAATAAACATGATGGGTCTAGTAACTTATTTATCAGTACCTCATTTTCTGAGCAGGTTTTGATACTTGCAAAGAACACTGACGCCAGTAGTACTAAATTTAACACAACGAACCTAACAAATATTGTCTTCCGCGCGGAGATAAACTATAAAAATGCCCATACTGTTACTGTCACTGCATAATGCATTAGTTATTTCCCCAGCTATACGATAATAATAATGTCTGTGGGGTTCTACTTTCACGGCTCAATTGAGAAACCTTAAAAACCGAGTGTTATTACTGCTCTTAGGATATGATTTACTGACATATTAATTTTCTATTTTACTCAAAATTGTATTGTTTTAAGTCATTAACTCACATTTTTTTCAAAATTGTATTGTTTTAAGTCATTAACTCACATTTTTTATTTATAACCATCGTCAAATACTTATTTTCAATATTTATATATATGTTTTAAATATGTTAGGTTCGCTAAAAGTCAACTTATAAAATTGTTTTTTTTGTACACAGTCTCAATCTATGACATTTTGTGTTAATTATAACTGTCGTGACGATATACCTGGTTCCGCACTGAGATGGCGTCCTTGTCGTACATTTCACAATGTTCTACATTCTGACATCTTGCAATGATACTTGTAACTTCCATTGTTTAGATTTTTATCCACCATTTATTTAAATAGCATAGCAGTATAGGTAACGTCATCTGTCTTTGTCCAACATTGTAGATATTGCATTACAGAATCTTAGGATTATTTTAAGTTTACTTTCGAATAACTTTATTTTTCTTTGATCAAAAGACTTGAAAATTGGTACACAGAAAATGTTAACGATCAAATTGACAACGCGGTGCTGGATTATTTGAAGGAAATCAGAAGTCCCAGATCCTCTACAATAGCATCTAGAGGAAGGGAAAAAATGCTCAAAGTTACTGCTGGAAAGTCTGTGTCCTTTGAAGAATTATTTCCAGAAGAAAACCCAGAAAATGACATGAATGTGTCAGATAATATAAAGAAACAGTAGATCCAGAACGAAGACCAAACAGAAGTAGGCGACCAAAACGGAATTTCAAGCTATTTACAGACGCCATGAATTAACGATTTTGTTGTAATCCAATTTGTCACCAAGAAAACTCTTAAACACTACATTGGAGTTGTGTTAGCTATCTTTGACTATGAATACAACATAAAATTCATGAGAAAATTTAAGCCAAATGAAAATTTATTTACATTACCTCAGGTAGACGATATATCTCTAACCAAAGAACACCACATTGTTGATGTTTTGGGAGCACCAACTGAATATCGAAGAGGAATTCAGAAATTCAACTGTGATCTCAGTGCCTATAAACTTTAGTTGGATAAGTTGATACATCTTGCTCTGATTTTAGAATATACAAAGTTCAGTACACATTCGAACGGGTAGAAAGTTGTTTATTTTTTTCTGTTAGCAATTTTTTTAAATTTGTTTTTCTGTAGGTATATTAGCCCAGAAAGTATTGTCCTTTATATGCATTGATTATAAAAAAACAAATGCTCTCTAAGAATTTTCCTTTTAGCTTTCTTGTTCAGAATATTTATTTTGGTTAAAATTATGTTAATATTTTCCTAGTGAGTATTTAGTGGCTTTTTTAACGTGCCTGTGCATTTAAAAAACTCATATGTACGTAAGACTATATGTTGTGATATTGATTGTACCTATTTGTTGATCATATCTTTTGCTAAAGCAAGATGCAATGAAATAAATATAATAGTTTATAAACTTGTGGTTTTTTTTTGGTCATCTCAAGCACTTCTTCCATGCGGAAATTTTTTGTGGTTTCTAGGCGGACAAAGTAATCCTGGTACCGGCACAACTTTGCTTTAAACTGCAGTTAAATACCCGTAACTACGTGTTTATTGCCAGTGGGCAAAGTAACACTTCTTAGGGTTAACTTTGCCCGGCCGTTAAAAAAATTAATAGAAAATAATCTTGAATGCACAGACAACTTTAAATAAGTCTACGAGTAGCCTAAAGTGAGATATACCACATATCGTCAGCGTTGTAAGATATTGTCTTTGGTTTTGAAGTTATTCAACACCAGCCAATCGTAGTTAAATAGATATACAGGTAACGGAAAGTACGGTCGATTTGAAATTCCACACAATATTTATGCGCGCGTTATTTTTGTGACATCTGTGCGATTACTAAAACAATCAATTCAAAAATAAATATTTCTTGCAACACCCATAAAATTCAAATTCCTATTTCAAACATAATTCATTATTTATACACAATTTTGAACGATAACATATCCATTAAAGAAGTTGATTGACCATTCATGATAATAAATATGAATTAAATTGCAGAAAATAACATTTTAATGCGTAGTAACTCAGTAAAATGTACTGTTCTTAATACCTTTCTAACTAATTAAAATATTTACTGATGACTACTAACTCCCAGACGAATTACCTTGAATTTAAACATTTCTAATAGATATATATTTTTAGGCGGCAGTCATTAAAATAAGTAATAGGAAATATTTCGGGTAATAATTTACTAAAAAAAACCAAAGTATAAAAGAAATGGTTAAGGTACTTACCTAGAGCTCGGATATCTAGATCTCCGAGGATAACAGCTTCACTATTAAGCACTCTGGTGAAAATAAAAGAAACGACTGTCAGCATATGCAGATATTCAATGAGCAGTTTTTATTTTGTGCTCGTGTCAAAACATTGGCTGCATATCTCTTTTTAATTATCCCTGTTATATTTCTACAACTGTTTTAATATAACATGTGTCAATACACCAGGGATTTTTTGAATTTGTACAAATTAACGTTCATTCCGTGTCAACTATTGCCTAGCACAAAGTTTTTCTTTGATATCACTGCATCCCAAGAGATCTCGGATGCTCGGATGTTGTGTTAAGGAAGAAATTTGTTTACTGCAGTACCAAAACTGTCGTTTGTTTCTCAAGTTCCTACGTACACTGCTTGGAAGCTGCATCAACATTATTTTTCTGTAGAAATTCTACTGGTGATTCAATAGAAATCAATCTAATCGTAATTCTGAAAATTCATTATAAATTTAATAATTCCAGTTACTTACAAGGTTTTTGTATTTCATAACGTAAGCGTACCGTGTACCGTGTAACATCGGTAAACATTTGTGTGATTAATTGTTCTCTGATTCTTAAATGAACGAAGATGTCAATTCTAAATAGCCGTAGACTCTCAGCAACATATAAAACTCAGGACGCAGCAAGTGCGTTGTGGTAGCGAATTTTCATTATAGTTTCAAATTTCTTTAGCTCAATTTTCTGTTAACGTTCGTTGTCTAGAAACCAGTTTTTCGGGAACATTTCGAGTTTATTTTCGATAAATGTTTTACGTTTTCAAACAATAAAGTTATTTTGATGAAATACGGTACCTTGTTTCTACTATATAGGTTATACTGGTAACCAAATTTCATGCCTGCTTTCTTTAAAAGAAAAGACATATTTGCTATTAAAATATTTTAATGACAATTCACTACCATAACGCACTTGCTGCGTCCCGACTTTTTTTTTAATTTCGATATTTTCCAAGTAAGAAGTTAAAATTTAATTAGTTTGTAAAATATTATAGGCACTAATGACATTCTTGTAGGGGCACCAATTTGAAATTAATTAAATAATGACAGCTTATGTACTCCTGATGGGTCAGGCTTAAGTGAGATTCGAAAACGCCATTTCAAGCAGTTCCTCACTGTTTTGTTTGTGGTGTTTCGTTATTGAATAAAAAATTTGAATAACTCAATTTTCTATAAACTTAGAAAGTTGAATTTTGGTACGTACTAAGTTCTCTCCTAAGGCAATATATATATATATATATATATATATATATATATATATATATATATATATATATATATATATATATATATATATATATATATATATATATAGTAAATTTCATTAAAGCAGCTTTGTTATTTTCAGAGAAAAAATTTTTTTTTGAAAGAAAACTCAAATTTTTCTTGGAAAACCTCGTCCGATTTTCCTGGCCAACGAACTCATCCAAGCCATTAATAAAAGGAAGGCACTTGCCGAGTTTCATTGAAATAGGTTAACTATTTTTTGAGTTATCAGACGGATACATATATATATATATATATATATATATATATATATATATATATATATATATATATATATATATATATATATATATATATATAAACATATAAAAATTGAAACTGACCCCGGATATGGGTTCTAGGGGTCCTAAATCGCGCTCATTAAAAAAAAATTGTGCAAAGTCTCACCATCGATACCTCTCTATTAGTGAATTTTTTTAAATAAAAATTCACTAAAAACTGAAATTGTCTAGAGATCATCAAAAATTTTCCCTTTTAGTGAATTTTCTTAAAAAAAATTCACTAATGAGGAGATCTCGACTTTCGAATTTTGAAAAAATTTCTTCAAATGAGCGCTAATTAGGCCCCCCAGAACACATATCCGAGGTCAGTTTCAGACTTTATATGTTATATATATATATATATATATATATATATATATATATATATATATATATATATATATATATATATATATATATATATATATATATATATATATTTATATATTTATGTGTCACACCTATAACTTAAAAAATAATGGACCGATTTTGATAAAACTTGGTGAGTACCTTCCTTTTGCAAATGGCTTGGATAAGTTCGTTATCCAGGAAAATCCGCCGAGGTTTTCCCGGAAAATTTTGTGTTTTATTTCGAAAAAAATCGATTTTTTTTTATATTTTCAAAATTAACAAAGTAAGGGCAACCAAATTTCATACGCGGGTTTATATCACTATTGGCAAGTTACATACCAAAATTTAGCTCCGTAGGTTAAAGGACAAAAAAGTTACAGGCATTCAAAGAAAAATAAATTTGGGTTCTCCTCAAAACGTCAAAATCGCGATTTTAAACGTCAAAATTGGTGAGTACCTTCGTTTTGCAAGTGGCTTGGATATGTTCGTTATCCAGGAAAATCCGACGAGGTTTTCCCGGAAAATTTTGTGTTTTCTTTCGAAAAAAATTTATATCTCCAAAATTAACAAAGTAAGGGCAACCAAATTTTATACGCGGGTTTATATCATTATAGGCAACCTACCTACCAAAATTTAGCTCTGTAGGTCAAAAGACAAAAAAGTTATAGACATTTAAACAAAACTAAATTGGGGTTTTTCACAATACGTCAAAGTTGCGATTTAAACGTCAAAATTGGCAACATTTAGGAAAAGAACTTGTATCTAATACGGGCTATGGAAATAAAATCTCTCAAGAAGAATGTTTTACAAACCCTGAAGTCTTAGTTTCAACCGTCATTGTCCTTCATTTTAATAAAATGTTTCCAGAAAATTCATTTCAAATAGACCCTTTCTCTGACGCTTGTCACTAGTCTTAGCTATAGAGTTTATCGTTAATGGTATATAATTTTTGTAGAATTTTCGTTAAAAAAAATCAATAAAGCTCAATATATCTGTTATTACACAAGATATGAAAAAAATTTGTATATATTAATTATAGGGTGTCTTGAGCTACATCTTAAAAAATTAATTCTACAATCACAGGATGGCCCATAAGTCGTTGGTGATACAAATTTTCTTTTTTTTTTATCAAACACGCCTTATGTTATTGCATTTTTGCATTTTCCATCGAAATATAATGCATGTTTGTAAGAACAAAAATTATGGACGCACTAAGTGAGTTATGGTAGCGAATTTTGATCAAATGCTTAATATTTGAATAGTTCAATTTGCTATTAACCTATAAGGTTGACCAAAAAACGAGTTTTTTCGGGAACACTTTGAATTTACTTTCGGTTTTTTTTTTACATTTTCAAACAATAAAGTTATTTTGATGAAACATGGCACATTGTTTTTACTATATAGATTTTACTGGTAACCAAATGTGATGCCTGCTTTCTTAAAAAAACACATTATTGCTATTAAAAAATAGTTTTATGAAAATTCACTACCATAACGCACTTGCTGCGTCCAGAGTTTTCTTTGTTGAAACAATTACAAAACTGTTTTATAGCATAACTTAGTATTTTATAATGGAGTGAGACGCATATAATGGTATACTCCAATGTGTTAAAGATTCTCCCAGTGTTCGCTTATTAGTGAATTACTGAGTTTTCATTAAAAAAATGTACCAATGGAGAGGTAACGGTGGTGAGACTTTCCGAATTTTTTTCTCAAATCAGCGCGAATTAGGGCCGCTAGAGCCCATATCTAAGGTGTGTTTGAATTTTTATATGCGTATTTTTTTATTAATGAATTTTCTTTACAAAAATTCACTAATGAGGAGATCCCGAGTTTTGAATTTTGAAAAAATTTCTTCACATGACGCTAATTAGGCCCCCCAGAACACATATCCGAGGTCAGTTTCAATTTATATATATATATATATATATATATATATATATATATATATATATATATATATATATATATATATATATATATATATATATGTATGTATGTATGTATCACACCGATAACTCAAAAAATAATGGGCCGATTTTGATTAAATTTAGTGAATACCTTCATTTTGCAAGTGGCTTGGATAAGTTCGTTAGCCAGAAAAATCGGCCCAGGTTTTCCCGGAAAATTTTGTGTTTTCTTACATAAAAATATATATCTCCGGAATTAACAAAGTAAGGGCAACCAAATTTGGTACGCGGGTTTACATCCTTATAGGTAACCTACCTAAATTTAGCTTTGTAGGTCAAGAGACAAAAAAGTTATAGGCATTTAAAAAAAATTGGGGTTTTCCTCAAAACGTCAAAGTTGCGATTTAAAACGTCAAAATTGGCAACATTTAGGCAAAGAAGTTGAATCTAATTAGGGCTATGGAAAAAAATATCTCAAGAAGAATGTTTTACAAACCCTGAAGTCTTAGTTTCAACCGTCATTGTCCTTCATTTTAATAAAATGTTTCCAGGAAATTCATTTCAAATAGACCCTTTCTCTGATGCTTGGCAGTAGTCTTAGCTATAGAGTTTATCGTTTAATGGTATATAATTTTTGTAGAATTTTCGTAAAAAATCAATAAAGCTCAATATATCCGTTATTATACAAGAAATGAAAAAAATGTATATATTAATTATACGGTGTCTTGAGCTACATCTTAAAAAATTATTTCTACAATCACAGGCTGGTGGGCCAGTCGTTGGTGATACAAATTTTCTTTTTTTTTTATGTTATTGCATTTTCCATCGAAATATAATGTATGTTTGTAAGAAAAGAAATTCTTGACGCAGCAAGTGCGTTATGGTAGCGAATTTTTATCAAATGCTTCATATTTGAACAGCTCAATTTGCTATTACGCTATAAGGTTGACCAAGAAACGAGTTTTTTCGGGAACACTTTAAGTTTACTTTCGGAAATTTTTGTACATTTTCAAACAATAAAGGTATTTTTATGAAACATGGCACATTGTTTTTACTATATAGGTTATACTGGTAACCAAATTTGATACCTGCTTTCTTAAAAAAAACACACATATTTGCTATTAAAAACATTTTTTTATCTCCGGAAATAACAAGTAAGAAGTAATGGCAACTAAATTTGGTTCGCATGTTATAAAAAGTTCACCATGTAACAAAGTTTAAGTCTGTCAGTTAAAAGACAAACATTCGGGATGCAGCAAGTGCGTTATGGTAGCCAATTTTCATTAAATGCTTTAAATTTGAATAGCTTAATTTGCTATTAACCTATAAGGTTGAGCAAGAAATCAGTTTTTTCGGGAACACTTTAAGTTTACTTTCGGAAATGTTTGTACACTTTAAAATAATAAGGTTATTTTGAAGAAACATGGCACATTGTTTCTACTATATAGGTTACACACATATTTGCTATTAAAAATATTTTTATGAAAATTCACTACCATAACGCACTTGCTGCGTCCAGAGTTTTTTTATATATACAGGCTGGCCCACCACATACGCCACGGCCTTTCACGTCTATATTTTTCGTTGTTTCGAATTTATTTCAAATGAAGATTTTGTAGGTTGAAAAGGACTACAACCTCAAATTACTTTCAAACATACAACAGGATCATCCAAAAAAATGTGACACCTCAAACTTATGTTTTTTCTTATGGAACACCAGGCATTTGACAACGTTTTTAAATTTTATGGGAAAAATAAGGTTCACTTATTCCAAGGATCCATATACCTAGCTATTACGGTTTCCATTGCCAAATAATATCGTAAAAAAACTGACTAGCTTTTGATCGTGGATTTAATACTTCATCAACTACTGTGGTAAATATTTCGCAATACTGTACAGGCGGTTAAAAAATTCAAGTTTTATTATCGGCACAGTCAAAGTAGATTATTTCATTCATTTCAAATGGGACACCTATATTTTTTGCTGAATTCCATAAGGAAAATAATTCCCTTTCATATGATACTAGTGTTCCCTATACCCAAGTGCTGCGGTTCTGGCGCTATTCACACTTTTATTATTGTTTTCACATGACAAGTTGATGATTGTGTTCAACTCAAATGGAACAGCAGTATTCTATAGCCTAATCTAAAGCAATATTCGATTACTTTAAACTACATGAGGGTTTCTTATGGCTAACTGTAACCGTTTTTGTAGCGATAAGACTGTTCTCTTCGTGACAAATTCTTTGCATCGGATATTCAAATGAATGAACCGTACATGGTTACTTGATTGTATGCCTGTGTTTAAAATGAAAACATATCCTATACAGGAACGAATCGATATGATTCTAACTATTGGTGAATGTCATGAAAATTGTTTACTGGCGTCACGAGTTTAGGCACAAAAATATCCACCAAGAAATCATCCATCCAGTAGAAGTTCTGAAAGATAGTTAGGAGTTGTTCGAAGAACTGGCAGCGTAGCATATGAAAAAGAGAGTCCAATTACCGGAAATGAAAAAAATGTGTTTGCCCTCATTGGATCTCTTATAGAAAATCCCCACAATATCCAGCGCAAAGTCAGTCAGAAAACGGCGTTGAGCAGGCAGAGCATTGGCAGAATAATTGAAAAACACAAATTTCACCCCTACCATATCCAATTAAATCAAGAACTTTCAGATGCTGACTGCAATCGGCGACTTGATTTCTTTATGTGGGCATTAGAGATGTTGGGTGAGAATGAACACTTTTCCGATTATGTGCTGTTTACGACGAATCGACTTTCCATAGCAATGGTAAACAGACATAATGTTCATTACTACGCTGATGAAAATCCACATTTTTGCCGCAGTGTTAACCGTCAGAATCGTTGGTCTATTAATCTCTGGGGTGGAATATTAGGGTCAAGAGTAATAGGTCCTTAGTTTTTCAATGGACACCTAAATGGATATATGTGTGTGTGTGTGTGGAAGGAATTGGCTTCGGACATTACGTCCATTGGCCACAAAACTCTGCAGTAAATTTGTACCATTGTTATATCTATACATTGTTATAAAAAGCGATTCTCCTTCAAATATATTTATAATTTGCAGCATGGATATTAATACTTACAGCAATAGGGAGGGTTAAAGCGATAGACGTACCTTTATGTGTAAGCTCTTACAGAGTATGACTATTTCTAAATGGCTATAGCATAAGTAATATTTATCTTCTAACATATCGATTTTGGCAAAATATAAATGTTTGTGTTCTTACTTATTATTAAGGATAGAAACATAGGATACTCGCTTCTCGCCCAGGTGTCCTTCGGGGCATTTTTTTTTAACAAACAACACTGGACAGCTAATGACATGGGATAAAAAACAATAGGTGAGACAGTAGGAAAACTAAATTTATATTAATAATATTATTAACTAAGGCTAATACTAAAATACACATATAGAGAAATAGCAAAACTAAATTTTGATTTTTGTATGCCGAATGAATTTTATAAGTATATTATAGATTTTCAGGCTATTTGTACAAATAAGTGTGGCTAAGTTCACAGGAAACTCTACTCCTGCATCTTTAAGTTCTATCCAGAGTTGTTTACGTGTCGGGTTATACAAACTGCACTGAAACATGAGGTGGTCTAAAGTTCCTAGGTAACTGTTGTCACATGTACAATAAGGATTGTTACTAATGCCTATTTTATGTAGGTGTTGTGGGAAGCAGCCGTGATTCAGCTTCATTCTGGTAATTACAGTAGTATAGTACCTTGGCATAATAAATTCGTCAATGTGTGGAATTTTTTTAGGCAACATTGGATGAATAAGTGTATATCGGTTAGTTGTTTTGTTAACAAACTCATGCCAAACACTTTCCCACGTTTCCCTTATTTCAAATTTAATTTTTTGATTTACATCGTCAGCAGTAATCCAGTTTATTATTTTGTTTGGACTTTCAATAGATTCTTTAGCTAGTTTGTCTGCTATTTCGTTGCCTGCTAGTCCCGTGTGCCCTTTTATCCACATAAATATGACTCGATTACCACCATCCTTTATCGACTGATACAGACTGATAATGTCACATATTACTGGATTTTTGCCATGTCTGGTGTAATTTTTAAGTGAAAGCAGAACTGATTTGGAATATGATAAAATTAGCGTATGTTTAATTTTGTTTTCAATTGACCATTGAAGTGCTTCATACAAGGCATATGCCTCCGCAGTGTAAATAGATGCTATATTATTTAATTTAATTTTTTGGTATCTACCGTCTTGGGAATAAAAAGCACAGGCTGTCCCAGATAAGGATTTTGAACCATCTGTATGTATTTGTGTATATTTGTCAAACTTTTCCAATGTTGCTTTAAGTATGGAACGATTTAGAGATGGGAAAATGGTGTAATTTGGAAATATTATATCTATTTTGTGCATTTTTTGATAGAGTAGGGTAAAT
The DNA here is from genome assembly GCA_964006375.1 of Tillus elongatus. Taxonomy (NCBI): domain Eukaryota; kingdom Metazoa; phylum Arthropoda; class Insecta; order Coleoptera; family Cleridae; genus Tillus; species Tillus elongatus. The sequence continues at coordinate 293,063,373 of OZ023262.1, forward strand.
ATTGGGATTTTGTGTTTTGGAACAATCGCGTCAGCAAAGTGCATTGTATTGCCGTATGCATCAACCAATGGTGGATTATTTTTTTTGACCAATAAGTATTAGTCAAGCATTCAAGAAAAAGCCAATATAATACCTTTAAACGTAATGGATAATAGTGTCGCCCTTCTATAACTAGTTTTTTGGCCAAAAATGCCCTTCTTAAGTATATCGGTGGTTCCTGGCTTTCCACTAGGACCGCATTATTTGGTGATGATTTCATCGCACCAATACATATTTTAATTGCTTTCGTTTGTATGCGATCTATTATTTTTAAATTAGAGTTTGAAGAAGATCCATATACGACGCAACCATAATCTATAATCGACCTAATGTAACATCTATAAAACATTAGACATATCTTAACATCTGCACCCCACGTTGAATTACAAACTGACCTTAGTATGTTCATTCCTCGTTCGCACCTTCCCTTAATATATTTGATATGCGAAGTCCACAACAATTTCATATCAAAGATAACACCCAGATATTTATATTCTTTAACTATTGGAATATCACAATTTTGAAGTCTTATTGTATTGCCTATTCTTAATCTATGCCTGGTAAAAAACATAACGCAAGTTTTTTGAGGACTAAGTTCAAAGCCTTGCTCAAAGAGCCACTTATTTAAAATTGACATAATATACTCAAGTTTATTGACACAATATTGATATGAATAACCATTAATGTATAAACAAATGTCATCAGCATACTGAATGCACTGCATTGAATCTTCAAATAGTTTATGCAACTCAGCTGTGTAAATGTTAAATAGCAAGGGGCTTAGAATGGATCCCTGCGGCAGACCTCTAGATGTAAGTAATGGACCATGTAAGTTGTTATATGTATCTCTAATATATATTTGTGTTGCATTATATAACTCAACAATGTTACTGGCAACTCTGTCCGACAATCCGTCTAATATTAGTTTGTTTTTCAATATTTTTAAATCAACAGAATCATATGTTCCCTGTATGTCAACAAAAACACAACCTACGTAATTATTTTTAGAAAAACTGCATTGAATATCTGACACCATGTGAGAAATTGCATGTATAGTACCTCTACTTTTGCGAAAACCATATTGGTTTTGCGGCAACAATGATCTATATTCATAAAACCATTCAAGTCGCGCCTTTATCATTCTCTCAAAGGTTTTGAAGATGCAAGAAAGTAAGGAAATGGGACGGTATGAGGACGTTAAATTAGGATCTTTGCCAGCTTTGTATAAGAGGCAGATGATGATATCTTTTATAGAGGCAGTATAATTACAGTTCACCCACCAATCGTTATATATTTGTAATAAGTATACTTTAGCAGTATCTGACATGTTATTTAACATGTTATAGGTAAATTTGTCTTTACCTGGTGATGTGTTTTGTGTGTGTTTCTGAGCAGTATCCAACTCTTCCCTGTTAAAGGGTTAACCCATAATGCTATTATCATCATAACTGGCGCCCTCGGTGATCAAAGACTGATATGCAGATGGAGGTGCAAATTGTTGTAATAGGTCATTAATAAGAGATTCTGGTAAAGGCATGGTTTTTGAACTGAAATTTTTATTACAAATTCTCCTCACAAAGCGCCATATATCTGACAGCGGTGTCGTCCTTTTAAGGTTAGAAACAAAATTTTGCCATGCATTTTTGCATTTAAGTTTAAACAAACGTTTTGACTGAGCATCTATATTTTTATAGATTAAATAATTGTGGATATATGTTCCATGGGTTTTTTCGTCAAAGTTTGCCTGAAATTTTGGAAGACGTCCCACTATCTATAATAAGGCGGATGTGACTACAACTGGATGGTGCTCCGGCACATTTTCAAAACAAAGTGCGAGAAGAACTTAGTAGACATTTTCCCAATAAATGGCTAGGACGAGGAGGTCCACAAAACTGGCCAGCGAGATCGCCAGACCCAGCATGCCTTGAATTTTTCTTGTGGGCGACATGCTAAGAATATCGTATATGAAATGCATCTGATCACACAAGATGTCATGAAACAACGCATACGGAATGCTTTCAATACAATACCGCCGCAAATGTTGTTCAATGTCAAAGGCCACAGTTATGCATTGGACAGCTGTTACGTGTAAAATTCACCTTAAGCATATTAACATCATTAATTACACGTAGCAGGCAAAATAAACAAAAACACCCCATATAATTATTCGGTTTCATATTGTTATTGGTTTAGGGACAGCTGTGAACGAACATCTTTAATTTGTTATCTACATTCATTCAGTTTCAATTTCTAGAAGTCGAGATTTACCACCGAAACAGTCGACAACGGCAGAGTACACTGTCTTGTGAAGGCATGGTTGCCAGCACGTCATTAATTTATTGTCTGTCTAACTTTAGCTGGTTGGAAATTACTGAATTATGTGTTAATGTAGTGAGATAAATTCTTGCATGCAGAACTGTGGTTACAACGGTCTCTATAAGCTGTGGAAGAAGTTTATTATCGAGATTAATATTGGAAGTTAGGTGTGTTACATATGTCGAGGTCTTGCGGTCGAAGCCCGAATTTCCCCATTCGTGTAAATGTCGCAACTCTGCGGTATTAAGTTATTCGTTGCCAGAGTTTGATATTTTTGATGGAAGAACGGGACACCATTTCTTGTCGTCTTTTTTTTTGTTGACCGATAGCGAATCAGCAAGATTAGCTATGACCTGGGAGAGAAAACATTTTTGAGAAAAAAGGTTGGTTTTGAAAACGGTGGAAGAAGCAATTTAATTTGAGTGTGTGGCAAGATTTCAGCTAGAAAAAAGAAACAGGCAAGTGGGCCATTCATCCTAGTTTGGAGATTAATTTCTAGGCTGTAAAACGATTATAGTATTCTGGAGGTTTGGGAAGTTGAAGCGAATTAGTCGCATAGTACTTGAATACTATAATATTCCCGTGGTGGAGAGTAAATGTCACATACGTAAAGCCGAAAAAGCAAGTGGCTTTGTGGCTTGTTTTCAATCAGAACCGGCTTGTCTAACTGTGGTCAACAAAACACCTTGACATAACATAGAAACCCTCAGGATTTGGAGGTAATACCCAACTCGTAGTTTTTTTTTATGTGTAACTAAGGCGTGTTTTCTCTTTCTATTTGTTACAGGGTTTTGGTTTTAGCTTTTGGTTTTAGCTTTTGGTTTTAGCTTTTGGTTTTAGCTTTTGGTTTTAGCTTTTGGTTTTAGCTTTTGGTTTTAGCCTTTGGTTTTAGCTTTAGTTTCAGTTTTTGTCTTGCTTTAATTGATTTTATAGTGCCTAATCGACAAGCAATAGGCCTACATATTGTCTTAAACTAACGAGTGGTCAATGGGAGAATAAGAATATTGGTATGGTACCATTTTATGGCGCAAATTCAATTATAAGCCATTCCCAGCAACATCAGATTGCCGAGGACATTTCGTTGTTGAGTAGAGGAAGTACAGGTGGCCGGAAGGTACCGACACAGTGGACAGTAGATATTTTGTTAGCGAAAAATCGACCAGAGAAGGTTCACTGGAGATCAGACCTTACAGGTAGTAGTCTTTAAGTTGTATTGTTAATAAAGAACTCAATTTGTTTGTTTGGACTTTTAAATCCAGTATTAAGCTGTGACTTTACTTATGGTGGTCAAGTTTTGGAATTCAAAGATAAAGTTTTAACGATAACACAATAGGATAAGATACCCAGCTTTTTATTTGAACCCTACACGTTAGCTGATGATTTATATTCACATTATCATTAATATAATTGCTTTGAGTTTGATAAAGTATTATCATTATTTAGGCTACCATTTGATACACCTTTTCATATTTTAACATCTTTGTAAGCTGATCGTGATCACGAAAGGACACAAATTTCCATTTGATTTAGCTTAGTTACTTTTATTGTTGCGTTTGAATTACTTGACTTGTTATTGCTTACCATACGAACGTTAGTAGCTTAAAGCTATTTGTTTAGCAGTAAATTATTGAGATATAGCAAGTGAGTCATTTTGCGGACTCTGTTATTCATTTAACATACATGCTAGCAATTTATAGGTTATATATGTGTATATATAATACTGTTTTTGATCTGTCTGACCACTTGTAGGCATCATCTGGATTTTATAATAAACTAGAATTTTATTTTATATATATATTTGTGTGTCGTTTGTTCTGCACTCACCTCTCACTCCCGTATTAGTAACGTTAGGTGCTGTTTAGTGTTTGTCAGCTTCTACGTAAGCCTTTAAGATATTCCAACTGTAAGATTTCGTTCCCACATTTGTACATTCCGACGTATAAGCCTGCGATTTTAGGTGCAGCTGCCAGGGAGGTCCAAGGAGTTCTTGGTTGTGTTGGATTCTTGGTAAGCTGGATTTCGTAATTAACATCTCTTATAAATATCCGGAACTAGGTGTAAAACAATCAAGTGGCGCCCTCATAGAGTAACACCTTATAAAGAACCCTGCCCATCTTCACTGTATAAAAGCTAGGGGCCACCTAGATTTCCGGTAACGTTGACCTTTCTATCGATCGTCGTATGTAGGTTGTTTGACTCTCAAACGTGGTAAAGGTTTTTAGGAACAGGGATTCCTAGGATCGATTTAAAGAGATAGTGGGCGGTCACATATTTGGCGCCCAACGTGGGGCTCGATTCAGCTCAAAAAGGGCTTATTTTTTGGGTTTTTAGAGATTTTGGAAGCCGTAGTATTGGACTTGAACTTTTGTGTAGTTGTGAGAGTAGGGCTTTGGGGAGTAAAGTCGTTTGGTTTTGGCGTATTGATCTTGCCGATGTACGGTGTTGTTAGCTTTCTCAACTAATCGGGTGTGAGAGTGCAGACTGCATTTATTTTTTTTTATTTTTTTTTACTGTATTGTTAGGTAGTTATCTTGATTCCAGTGTGGGTTTATTTTTTTTCCAATCATGGCTCGTCGTATGGATGTATATAGACTGGACAAAGAAGAGCTCGTATATGAATTAACGGTACGTGGCATAGCTACTGGCACGGTGGAAGATATGCGCGGTCGTTTAACCTTAGCGCGCCAAATGGAAAAGTCTGGCGATAGTCTACATTATCCTAAGTATCCATTTACGTTTGAGGAAGATCTTGGTGTTGTGCAGGGAAAACTGGAAGGCGTGTTGGCTGTCTTAGAAGAATTTCAAGGAGATAGCAAGGACAAGCAGTTTCTAAAATTGCAGACAAAGTTGGCTCACATATTGGGAAGGATAGATAATATGGAATCTGCGGATGAAGAAAAGAAGAAGACTCGAGGTGAATTACTTGCTCGTACGTTATCGATGATTGACCAGCTCAACACCAAAGCGTCAAAAGTCGGGAGTGAAACACAACCTACTCCTTTAGGTTTGCAAGTAATGGAAGCATCTTTAGGGAATCAGTTGAAGTTCGAAACCCCTCAGTCGTGTTCTTCACCCATGATGTCTGCTGCGCAGTCGCTTAACGCGTCGTTGATTAAGCCGGTGCTCCCTCACAAGTGGAACTTGAGGTTTGGTGGAGACAGAAGAGGACTGTCTGTGACTGCTTTCTTCGAACGTGTCGAGGAAATGAGAAAGGCCAGAAATGTCAGTAAGGAGATCCTATTGGAGTCAGGAATAGATTTATTCGAGGGTAGAGCATATGAATTTTATCAGGATGCTAGGAGTGAAGTGTCCCAGTGGGATGAACTTGTAGGAAGATTCAAGGAAGAATATCAACCCGTTTTTTATAGCGAGAAGCTTCTGGATGAGATAAAGAAGAGAAAACAAGGAGCAGATGAGACCATAGGAACTTATTTGGCTATTATGTCGAAATACTTTCAAAGATTGCAATGTCAAGTCTCGGAGGAAACGAGGTTGAGTCTCCTAATGCGCAACTTAGCACCGATGTATCGTAGCCAACTGGGTGCTATGGAAATAAATTCAATCGCCCAGCTGCGTACTTTGTGCAAGAGGATAGAACAACGATCCCAGGCTGGTGAGTTTGCACATCCGCCAAAAAAAGAGCAGATTTTGGAGCCTGATTTGGCATACGTGGGTTTGGAAGAGAAGACCGAGAGACTGCAAGTATCGTCTAACCAGGGTGGGCGTAGCCAGACGAGGCATAGTCCCGTCGTCTGTTTCAACTGTAGGAAGCCAGGCCACATAGCAGCAGGTTGTACCGAGAGAAATAGACTCATCTGCCACAAGTGCAATAGGGAAGGCCACATTGCTCGTAATTGTCCCAGAGGTTTTTCGGGAAACGGAGTGCAGCGCTCTTAGAGAGTCGAGCTGATAGTGCTGCCGTTAAGTACTCGACTACTGTCAAACCTGTTTTAGATTTCATCATTGACCATGCACAGAACGATGAAAGGCCTCACCTTAGAGTGGACATATTAGGGATTACCTTGCTTGGACTCCTAGATTCCGGGGCGTCGAGAACAATTTTAGGTGGACCAGGTTGGGACCGTATCGCGAAGTTGCGAATACCCCTGGACGAATCGAAGAAGACATCATGCACAGTCGCTAATGGAGAGAAATGTGAAAGTATTGGTACGTGTGAATTACCAATGAAGGTTCGTGAGCGTCTAAAGTTTATAGAGGTGATGGTTGTCCCTGAACTACCACATGTTTTGATTTTGGGAGCAGACTTTTGGATAAGGATGGGGATTGTTCCTGATCTGAGGCATAACGAGTGGCAATTTTCTAACTGTCCTGAAGTAAGCACAGTAGATATAGCTGATCAGTCAGTCTTGGAAGTTGGACAGAAGAAGCAGTTGGAGGAGTTAATCAACAAGAAGAAGACTTTGCTCGGAAATAGTTTGGGTTGTACAAATATGACGGAACATGTGATCAAGACTAATGCACCACCGATTAAGCAGAGATACTATAGGGTATCCCCAGTGCTTCAGAAATACATCGATGAAGAATTAGAAGATATGTTGAAGAACGATGTCATAGAACCTAGCAGTAGTCCGTGGGCGTCGCCAATAGTTCTTGTAAAGAAGAAGGATGGTTGTTATAGGTTCTGTGTCGACTACAGGAAGCTTAATGCAGTGACCGAACGTGATGGCTATCCATTGCCAATGGTTACAGACACGTTAGACAAGCTTCGAGATGCGAAGTATCTTTCTAGTTTGGATCTGAAGAGTGCATTTTTCCAAGTCCCTGTTGCCGAGTCTTCAAGACCGTATACTGCGTTTACCGTCCCCAATAGAGGACTATTTCAGTTTAAAAGGATGCCATTTGGCCTGCATAATTCTCCTGCAACATGGCAGCGTTTGATCGATCGTGTGTTAGGATCGGACCTGGAACCTTACGTGTTTGTATATTTAGACGATGTAGTGATCACGACTCCAAGTTTTGAAAAGCACCTCGAAGTGTTAGAGGAAGTGTTTGAACGCCTGAGAAGAGCCAATCTAACCGTCAATTGGGAGAAAAGTCAGTTTTGTAAGCCCGAGATGAAGTACTTGGGTTACGTGGTGGATAGAGAAGGGTTAAGAGTGGACCCTGATAAGGTCAGAGCAATGATCGAGCTACCTACTCCGACCAATGTGAGGGAAGTGAGACGTGTACTAGGTATGCTGTCCTGGTATAGAAGATTTTGTCCTGATTTTTCTACTGTGGTCGCACCAATCACAGGGTTGCTGAAGAAAAGTACTAAGTTTTGTTGGACTCCTGAGTGTGATAGATCTTTCAGGAAGATTAAGGAGTTGTTGATATCTGCACCTGTTCTGGGTTGTCCAGATTATTCTTTACCGTTTGTTGTACACACAGATGCATCGGGCTATGGTATTGGTGCGATGTTATCTCAGACGCATCCAGATGGTGATCGTGTGATTTGTTACTTGAGTCGTTCTCTGTCACGCCAAGAACGTAATTATTCCACGACAGAACGAGAGTGTTTAGCGGTTCTGTGGGGAATAGAAAAACTGCGTCCTTACATCGAGGGAGTAAAGTTTACTGTCATCACCGATCATTATAGCTTGAAATGGTTACATAGCCTCAAGGATCCATCAGGAAGACTTGCAAGATGGGCTGTACGCTTGCAGCAGTATGATTTTGAGATTGTTCATAGGAAAGGCAAAGACCACGTAGTACCGGATGTACTGAGCAGATCTGTACCAGTGTTAGACGTCCTGAACAGTGTGGAGACAGAGACGAAGACTACAGACAAGTGGTATTTGAAGATGATAGAGCGGGTACAAACTACACCTCTGAAGTTTGGGAATTGGAGATTGTCAGGTGACAAGTTGTATAAGTACGTGAGGCAAGATTATCCAGCACTTACGCCTAAGCAAGATGTTTGGAAGATTGTCGTTCCTAAAGACCAGCGACGAAGACTCTTGTCAGAAGCTCACGATCCAGCTACATCGGGTCATATGGGAGTCTATAAAACCTACTCAAGGTTAACTGATAGATATTATTGGCCGAAGATGCGACAGAACGTTGCGAACTATGTCCGCAAGTGTACCATATGTGCTGCGCACAAGGTGGATCAACGAGGTCCCAAGGACATGATGGTGTCGCATGCTAAACCGTCGAGACCGTGGGAGATGATATCAGTGGATTTAGTGGGTCCTTTACCACGTTCATCGAAAGCCAATAGTTTTATCCTGGTTGTCACAGATTATTTGAGCAAGTTTGTGTTAACCTTCGCTTTGAGGAAGTCCATCACCGACACGATTATTAGAAGTCTGGAAGAAGGTGTATTTCTGTTATTTGGCGTACCGAAGATGATAATGTGTGATAATGGTCCCCAATTTAAAAGTTCAGCTTTCAAAAGGTTTGCCGAGAAATACCAGTGCAATTTGAAGTTTAGCGCGAATTACCATCCGCGCGCAAACCCTACCGAGCGAACTAATCGTACAATCAAGACCATGTTGGCAATGTATGTGAATGATAACCACAAGAAGTGGGATGCTGGGCTACAACAGGTGACTTGTGCTGTGAGAACATCTCGACATGAGACGACTAGATTGTCACCGTATTATGTCAATTTTGGGCGATGTATGGCATTGTCAGGAGCGGACTACCAGAATCAGATTGATTTGGACGGCGAGGATGAAGATGTGTTGGTTGACAAGAGCAGGAACATCGTGTTCAAGGAGGTGTACAGGGACGTGAAACAGAGACTGGAGAAGGCTACTAAGAAGGCTGTGGCGAGGTATAACATGCGCAGACGTTATGAAGAGTATGAGGTGGATCAACCTGCGATGAGGAGGAATTACGTGTTGTCAGATGCAACGAAGAACTTTGCTAGTAAGTTAGCTCCAAGATACATAGGACCGTTTTATGTTAGTAAGAAGGTGTCTCCATGGACGTATGAACTTAGAGACAAAGCTGGCCAGAATAGTGGAGTTTGGCACGTGAAGGATCTGAAGCTTGTTCCTTCTGATTAGGCTTAACCTTACGGTTAATCCTCTTGAAGTAAGGGGGGGATTGTTACGTGTAAAATTCACCTTAAGCATATTAACATCATTAATTACACGTAGCAGGCAAAATAAACAAAAACACCCCATATAATTATTCGGTTTCATATTGTTATTGGTTTAGGGACAGCTGTGAACGAACATCTTTAATTTGTTATCTACATTCATTCAGTTTCAATTTCTAGAAGTCGAGATTTACCACCGAAACAGTCGACAACGGCAGAGTACACTGTCTTGTGAAGGCATGGTTGCCAGCACGTCATTAATTTATTGTCTGTCTAACTTTAGCTGGTTGGAAATTACTGAATTATGTGTTAATGTAGTGAGATAAATTCTTGCATGCAGAACTGTGGTTACAACGGTCTCTATAAGCTGTGGAAGAAGTTTATTATCGAGATTAATATTGGAAGTTAGGTGTGTTACATATGTCGAGGTCTTGCGGTCGAAGCCCGAATTTCCCCATTCGTGTAAATGTCGCAACTCTGCGGTATTAAGTTATTCGTTGCCAGAGTTTGATATTTTTGATGGAAGAACGGGACACCATTTCTTGTCGTCTTTTTTTTTGTTGACCGATAGCGAATCAGCAAGATTAGCTATGACCTGGGAGAGAAAACATTTTTGAGAAAAAAGGTTGGTTTTGAAAACGGTGGAAGAAGCAATTTAATTTGAGTGTGTGGCAAGATTTCAGCTAGAAAAAAGAAACAGGCAAGTGGGCCATTCATCCTAGTTTGGAGATTAATTTCTAGGCTGTAAAACGATTATAGTATTCTGGAGGTTTGGGAAGTTGAAGCGAATTAGTCGCATAGTACTTGAATACTATAATATTCCCGTGGTGGAGAGTAAATGTCACATACGTAAAGCCGAAAAAGCAAGTGGCTTTGTGGCTTGTTTTCAATCAGAACCGGCTTGTCTAACTGTGGTCAACAAAACACCTTGACATAACATAGAAACCCTCAGGATTTGGAGGTAATACCCAACTCGTAGTTTTTTTTTATGTGTAACTAAGGCGTGTTTTCTCTTTCTATTTGTTACAGGGTTTTGGTTTTAGCTTTTGGTTTTAGCTTTTGGTTTTAGCTTTTGGTTTTAGCTTTTGGTTTTAGCTTTTGGTTTTAGCTTTTGGTTTTAGCCTTTGGTTTTAGCTTTAGTTTCAGTTTTTGTCTTGCTTTAATTGATTTTATAGTGCCTAATCGACAAGCAATAGGCCTACATATTGTCTTAAACTAACGAGTGGTCAATGGGAGAATAAGAATATTGGTATGGTACCATTTTATGGCGCAAATTCAATTATAAGCCATTCCCAGCAACATCAGATTGCCGAGGACATTTCGTTGTTGAGTAGAGGAAGTACAGGTGGCCGGAAGGTACCGACACAGTGGACAGTAGATATTTTGTTAGCGAAAAATCGACCAGAGAAGGTTCACTGGAGATCAGACCTTACAGGTAGTAGTCTTTAAGTTGTATTGTTAATAAAGAACTCAATTTGTTTGTTTGGACTTTTAAATCCAGTATTAAGCTGTGACTTTACTTATGGTGGTCAAGTTTTGGAATTCAAAGATAAAGTTTTAACGATAACACAATAGGATAAGATACCCAGCTTTTTATTTGAACCCTACACGTTAGCTGATGATTTATATTCACATTATCATTAATATAATTGCTTTGAGTTTGATAAAGTATTATCATTATTTAGGCTACCATTTGATACACCTTTTCATATTTTAACATCTTTGTAAGCTGATCGTGATCACGAAAGGACACAAATTTCCATTTGATTTAGCTTAGTTACTTTTATTGTTGCGTTTGAATTACTTGACTTGTTATTGCTTACCATACGAACGTTAGTAGCTTAAAGCTATTTGTTTAGCAGTAAATTATTGAGATATAGCAAGTGAGTCATTTTGCGGACTCTGTTATTCATTTAACATACATGCTAGCAATTTATAGGTTATATATGTGTATATATAATACTGTTTTTGATCTGTCTGACCACTTGTAGGCATCATCTGGATTTTATAATAAACTAGAATTTTATTTTATATATATATTTGTGTGTCGTTTGTTCTGCACTCACCTCTCACTCCCGTATTAGTAACGTTAGGTGCTGTTTAGTGTTTGTCAGCTTCTACGTAAGCCTTTAAGATATTCCAACTGTAAGATTTCGTTCCCACATTTGTACATTCCGACGTATAAGCCTGCGATTTTAGGTGCAGCTGCCAGGGAGGTCCAAGGAGTTCTTGGTTGTGTTGGATTCTTGGTAAGCTGGATTTCGTAATTAACATCTCTTATAAATATCCGGAACTAGGTGTAAAACAATCAAGTGGCGCCCTCATAGAGTAACACCTTATAAAGAACCCTGCCCATCTTCACTGTATAAAAGCTAGGGGCCACCTAGATTTCCGGTAACGTTGACCTTTCTATCGATCGTCGTATGTAGGTTGTTTGACTCTCAAACGTGGTAAAGGTTTTTAGGAACAGGGATTCCTAGGATCGATTTAAAGAGATAGTGGGCGGTCACACAGCATGGACGTCAGTTTGAACATTTGTAGAACTATATTTATTATAATTACTCTTGGTTTTTGTGTTCTTATTTTTATCACTTTTTTACCTCCGATTAGTTTCAAGATTGAATTTCAAACAAAGCAAGTTAAATTTGTTGTTAAAAATAAAAAATTCTTATTTATGTAAAAACAATATTAAAAGTGTGAATAGCGCCAGAACCGCTGCACTTGGGCATAGGGAACCCTAGTATCATATGAAAATGAATTATTTTCTATATAAAATGCAGTAAAAAAATATAGGCTTTTAATTTGAAATAAATGAAATAATCTGCTTTGAATGTGCCGATAATAAAACTTGAATTTTTGAACACCCTGTAAAATATTGGGAAATATTGACTGCAGTAGATGATAAAGTACCAAATCCACCATCGAAAGCTAGTGAGTTTTTTCCATATCATCTGACAACGGAAACAAGGTTTTTTTCGGAAACCTTACGTTCGTCGAAAAATCAAGATATCTGGGAAACCGTAATATCTAGGTATAGGGATCCTTGGAGTAAGTGAACCTTATTTTTCCCATAAAATTAAAAAACGTTATCAAATACTGGTTGTTCCATAAGAAAAAACATGTGAGATACGACAGGGACGCCATCTCGGTGCAGGACCAGGTAGTATGTTGTCACTACGGCCCTAATTTACACAAAATTTTATAGATAGAGCTAGTTTGCATCCAAAAGCGCTAAATATTAGCATGCGAGTTTATACTAATAAATAAAAAATTTAATGACACTGATTCAATTTGTTTAAAAGCAATCTAGAATGACGTTTCATTATGTATAAATATTAAGCTTCTCATGCTTCACGTTCACGGTATTTAAAATTAAAAGCCATCTCTCTCTCTTTCTCTTTCTCTTTCTCTTTCTCTTTCTCTTTCTCTTTCTCTTTCTCTTTCCCTTTCTCTTTCTCTTTCTCTTTCTCTTTCTCTTTCTCTTTCTCTTTCTCTTTCTCTTTCTCTTTCTCTATCTTTTTCTCTTTCTCTCTCTCTCTCTCTCTATCTCTCCTAGTTTAATATGACAACACGTAGCTATTTGTCACCGAGAAGCCTGTACGCTCGCGCTCTGCGCATCGCATAACCTGGAAATCGACTACGCTGGTGCTAATTGTCAATACTAGCGTTGTGAATATTCGGATGATACGGATTTATATAAAAATGTCGGGACGCATCAAGTGCGTTATAGTAGTGAATTTTAATAAGAATTGTACACGATTAGTAAAATATATTGTTTAAATTTAAATGAACCTTGGAGATCGGCTTTAGAGTCCCATTTAGCGATTATTTGGAAAATTTTATATTTTATATGGAGCTAAAAAATTAAAATTTGGCCTTAGATATAACATGTAAGTACTGCAAGGGCCTTTGAAAGGTTTTGTTACAAATTTCATTAAAGTTACAAAAGTTTTTCAGAAAAAAATTAATTACTTACAAAGGGAATGTACCTGTCAAATTATAAATATGGCGGGTATTTTTCCTTATTAATTGCTTGGATCGTTTTGTTTTAGTCAACCCATCCAGTTTTTGCCAACAATAAACAACAAGAAAGGTTTTTTATGTTATGGTAGAAAATTTTCCTACAAATGTTTCAAATCAGCTAGCTCAATAAATTTCCCATTTAGCCAGAATATTCAATCTTGAACCATAGTAACACCTATGTAAACGCACGTGAGTACTAAATTAAAGAAAAAACTCAAAGACGCAGCAAGTGCGTTATGGTAGTGAATTTTCATAGAAATGATCTGGCACCAAATATTTTATTATAACTTTTTTTCTTGTAACATAGAAATCTGAATTTTTGTGTAGTTTACTTTTTATATCGTAAACCTACCCACCAAATGTGGTTGTCATAGCTTTTTTATTTTTTGAGATAAACATATTGTTTTTTTAATGAAAACTCAAAATTTTCCCGGAAAACCTCGTCCGATTTTCCTGACTAACTTATCCAAGCCACTTACAAAAGGAAGGTACGTGCCAAATTTTATCAATATCGGCCTATTATTTTTTGAATTATAGGTGTGATACATGCATACATACATACATATACATATATATATATATATATATATATATATATATATATATATATATATATATATATATATATATATATATATATATAAAATTGAAACTGACACCGGATATGGGTTCTAGGGGTCCTAGTTCGCGCTCATTTGCAAACATTTTTTCAAAATTCAAAAATCGGGATCTCTCCATTAGTGAATTTTTTCTACGAAAATTAAGTAATAACAATGAGTTTCACGGATAACTATAAATTTGTTTTAAACAACCTTTTTTGTTGTTTATTGTTTGCAAAAACTGGATGGGTTGACTAAAACAAAACCATCTAAACAATTAAAAGTTCGGGACGCAGCAAGTGCGTTATGGTAGTGAATTTTCATTTAAATGTTTTTAATAGCAAATATGTGTTTTTTTTTCAGAAAGCAGGCATCAAATTTGATTACCAGTATAACATATATAGCAAAAACAATGTGCCATGTTTCATCAAAATAACTTTATTGTTTGAAAACGCACAAAAATTTCCGAAAGTAAACTAAAAGTGTAACCGAAAAAATCCGTTTCTTGGTCGACCTTATAGGTTAATAGCAAATTGAGCTTTTAAAATATGAAGCATTTAATCAAAATTCGCTACCATAACGCACTTGCTGCGTCCAGAATTTCTTAACTTACAAACATGCATTATATGTCGATGGAAAATGCAAAAACATAAGGTGTTTTCGACTAAAAAAAAAGATTATTTGTATCACCAACGACTTATGGGCCAGCCTGTGATTGTAGAAATCATTTTTTTAAGATGTAGCTCAAGACACCCTATAATTAATGTATACAATTTTTTTCATATCTTGTATAATAACGGATATATTGAACTTTATTGATTTTTTTACGAAAATTCGACAAAAATTATATACCATTAAACGATAAACTCTATAGCTAAGACTACTGGCAAGCATCAGAGAAAGGGCCTATTTGAAATGAATTTTCTGGAAATATTTTAGTAAAATGAAGGTCAATGACGGTTGAAACTAAGACTTCAGGGTTTGTAAAACATTCTTCTTGAGACATTTGCTTTCCATATCCCGTATTAGATACAAGTTCTTTGCCTAAATGAAGCGAATTTTGACGTTTTAAATTGTCACTTTAACGTTTTTCTTTAAATGCCCATAACTTTTTTGTCTCTTGACCTACAGAGCTAAATTTTTGTAGGCAACTTACCTATAATGATATAAACCGGATTTGGTTGCCCTTACTTTGTTAATTCCGAAGATATATATATATATATATATATATATATATATATATATATATATATATATATATATATATATATATATATATATATATATATATATATATTTAAAGAAAACACAAATTTTTCCGGGAAAACCTGGACCGAATTTCCTGACTAACGAACTTATCCAAGCCATTTGCAAAAGGAAGGTATTCACACATTTAATCAAAATCGGCCCATTCTTTTTTGAGTTATCGGTGTGATATATATATATATATATATATATATATATATATATATATATATATATATATATATATATATATATATATATATATATATATATATATATATATATATAAACATATAAAAATTGAAATTGACCCCGGTGGCCTAATTAGCGCTCATTTGAAGAAATTTTTTCAAAATTCAAAAGTCGGTATCTCCTCATTAGTGAATTAAAAAAAATTCACTAATAAGGAAAAATAACTGCCATATTTATAATTTGACAGGTACATACATTCCTTTTGTACAAACAAAATTTTTGCCAAATTTGATTGAAATCAAATTAGTATTTTTTGAGTTATCGCTCGGGTACACACACACATATATATATATATATATATATATATATATATATATATATATATATATATATATATATATATATATATATATATATATATATATATATATATATATATATATATATATAAACATTTTAACGGACCTTGGTTTCATCTGAAGAAATTTTTTCAAAAGCTTTTCATCGTGACCTCTCTATTATCGAATTTTCTTAATGAAAATTTGCTAAAAACGTATTCACTTGAACACACAGCATATTGACTCAAGAGCGCACTTGGAATTAATAAAAACACTTTAGGAAGATCTATTGAGGATCCCTGATTTAATTCCAACAACAATACTATGTATGCCCAGGAAACGATGATAAAAGAGTGACAAAATGTAGATATGGACCAGTCCAGACATTATTAGTGATAAAGCTAATGTCTAATTAGTAACATAATATGCATTTGCAATCTAAAAACGCTATACGCTCGAATATGTCTAATAATAATGACCATTAATGGACGAAATACATTACAATCATTATTTTAATTATCGCTCTGAAACAGAAATACATTTACGTACATTTTATTTATTAGCTACATGTTTATTATTAAACTAATAGCAGATAATATAGGTACAGGGTGTATTTAAATGAAGGGGCACAAATGATACCAGAAGTTCCTTTGGTGAAAATTAGTTGAATTAACTTTACGTACCTATCTCCCAAGTCGCATAATAAAAAAAACTCGGGACGCAGCAAGTGCGTTATGGTAGTGAATTTTTATTAAATGCTTCAAATTTAAATAACTCAATTTTCTATAAACTTAGAGAGTTTAATTTCAATACGTAGTAAGGTTTTTCCTAAGGCAAGATATCCACAAAATTTTATTAAAATAACTTTGTAATTTTCGGAGAAAAAATTTTTTTCGAAAGAAAATTTAAAATTTGAATAACTCAATTTTCTTTAAACTTAGAAAGTTGAATTTTGGTACGTGGTAAGGTTGAGGCAACATATATAGTAAATTTCATTGAAACAGCTTTGTTACTTTCGGAGAAAAAAAATTTTTTCGAAAGAAAACTCAAAATTTTTCCGGAAAACCCCGTCTGATTTTTCTGGATAACGAACTCATCCAAGCCATTAATAAAAGACAGGCACTTGCCAAGTTTCATCGAAATCGGTTAATTATTTTTTGAGTTATCATATATACATATATATATATATATATATATATATATATATATATATATATATATATATATATATATATATATATATATATATATATATATATATATATATATATATATAAACATATAAAAATTAAACCTATTTACAAATGAACTTTAATAAGATATTATGCTGTGACAATACCTCTCTCAAGCACCCTAAAATATAATCAAAATGTGCACAGTTATATATGTTTTATTTCTTTTTCCTTTGTCTTAATACACTACATATTTTATGACAATCGATTTAATTTACTTATTTGATTTCATAAATAGTCGGTTAATAGTGACTTGGAATGAAGTAGACACCACATCTTCAAACATATTAAGAGAATATGAGTAAATCAACAGCAACTGGGAATGAATTCGGTCAGTCGCCCAGCCACGTGGTTAAAAAACACTGTTTGTATGAGTGGTTACAACTCTACCTCTAAATAAAAGGACTGTAACAGCGGCAGAAGCAGAAGACAATGGAAGGTGTGTGTATTCGGAAAGAAACTATTGACTATTAATAACAACAATTGACTAAAAACGCTGCGAGTTGTAAGGCAAAAATAATTATACTACAGAGGTGATAAATGATAATAAATTACAATAGGGTTATATATAATCGTAAATGCTTCCAATGATTAACAATCAGTGAATTCAGTATTATTGACATTTCTCGGAAACTTACAAATGAATTTCATGAGTCAATAAGAAAAGCATTGACTAACCAACAGCAACCACATACTTATGATTTAAACATAAATGTATCAAATTTGAATAACTCAATTTTCTGTAACCCTAGAAAGCTGAATTTTGGCACATAGTTAGGTATTTCCCAAAGCAATATGTAGACCAAATTTTATCGAAATTTTCGTAAAAAAAAATTTTTTTTAAAAGAAAACTCAACATTTTCCCGGAAAACCCCGTCCGATTTTCCTGGCCAACGAACTCATCCAAGCCATTAATAAAAGAAAGGCACTTGCCGAGTTTCATCTAAATCGGTTAATTATTTTTTGAGTTATCAGACGGATACATATATATATATATATATATATATATATATATATATATATATATATATATATATATATATATATATATATATATATAAACATATAAAATTTCAAACTGACCCCGGGTATGGGTTCTAGGGGTCCTAATTCACGCTCATTTGAAAGAATTTTTTAAATAAAAATTCACTAAAAGGCAAGATATCCACATTTCATTAAAATAACTTTGTAATTTGCGGAGAAAAATTTTTTTTCGAAAGAAAATTTAAAATTTGAATAACTCAATTTTGGTACGTAGTAAGATCTCTCCTGTGGCAACATATATAGTAAATATCATTAAAACAGCTTTGTTACTTTCGGAGAAAAAATTTTTTTAAGAAAGAAAACTCAAAACTCATCCAAGCCATTTATAAAAGAAAGGCACTTGCCAAGTTTCATCGAAATTGGTTAATTATTTTTTGAGTTATCAGACGGATATATATACATATACATATATATATATATATATATATATATATATATATATATATATATATATATATATATATATATATATATATATATATATATATATATATATATAAACATATAAAAATTGAAACTAACCCCGGATATGGGTTTAGGGGTCCTAGTTCGCACTCATTTGAAATAATTTTTTCAAAGTCTCACCATCGATACCTCTAGTGAATTTTTTAAAATAAAAATTCACTGCATATTGTGCTTTCTCAATACTCTGTGTATTGCCCAGATAGATAAACCCAAATCTTGAGACCTACTTCTTAACGAACTTTGTAGACATTCTTCAAAATATACAAGAACTATAATTTCATTCATTTCATTGTCTTCAATTTTGAAACGTTTAACAACGCGTCGTGTCAGTATTATTCCATGACTTGACGACTTACTTTAAATTCTGCTGAATTTTGTTCTATTCATTGGAGCCAAATAAAGGAATCTGTTGTTAAATGTTCGAACTGTTGTCTCAACTATTCTGTTACATTCACCATATATTGAAAACAAATTGAAAACATCATCTGCAGAATAACAAACTAGCATGTACAACATTAACACTGCCACTGCCTATCCTCTCATGTGATCCTGATACTAGAGACGTGAAAATCGTCTCGTCGTTTCTACGATTTCTGTGGTAAAAACTTCATGTTAAATATTAAATGCTTCAAATTTGAATAACTCAATTTTCTATATACGTAAAAAGTTTAATTTTGGAGTGTAGTAAGGTCTCTCCTAACGCAACATATCTACCAAATTTCATTAAAATAACTTTGTAATTTTCGTAGAAAAAAAAATTTCGAAAGAAAATTTATAATTGAAATAACTCAATTTTCTATAAACTCAGAAAGTTGAATTTCAGTAAGTAGTAATATCTCTCCCAACGCAACATATATAGTAAATTTCATTAAAACAGCTTTGTTACTCGGAGAAAATTTTTTTTCGAAAGGAAACTAAAAATTTTTCCGGAAAACCCCGTCAGATTTTTCTGGCTAACGAACTCATCCAAGCCATTAATAGAAGAAAGCTACTTGCCAAGTTTTATCGAAATCGGTTAATTATTTTTTGAGTTACCAGACGGATACACACACACACACATATATATATATATATATATATATATATATATATATATATATATATATATATATATATATATATATATATATATATATATATATATATATATATATATATATATATATATATATATATATATATAAACATAAAAGTTGAAACTGACCTCGGATATGGGTTCTAGGGGTCCTAGTTCGCGCTCATTTGCAAAAATTTTTGCAAAGTCTCACCATCGATACCTCTCTATTAGTGAATCTTTTTTAATAAAAATTCACTAAAACATACAGGGTTATAAGTACACTTGAAGAACCCAAATTACCACAACACATCTTTTTAAAGACCTGACGATCGTTTCACTAACAAAATTAGCGTCATCGGGTCTTTAAAAAGATGCGGTAATTTGAGTTCTCCAAGTGTACTTATCAGTGCTCATCACTCGTTCCAATGTTCACTTAGAAATACAGGGTGTCAAAATGACAAAGAATTTTTTTTCTAATGTTTTAGTCAGATATGTTTCAAATTTTATAGCGAGACCTTTTTCAGGTTTGGAAAAATAATGTAATAATCATCTATGGCTATCGCGTACAGGGCGTCCTCTACAGGCAATGTTATGCAATAAATATGCATTAGCATTTGCTCAGCCCACGTCTACCTACATCTTGTAGTAACAAAATATCGAATACTGGAGTTTTATGGACAAAAAGGTATGCCTATTGAAAATGGCCTAAGTCCACCGTTGGGGCGATATTTTTCATTTTCTAAATTAATATTTCGGATTTATACCTCCAGGAATATTAAAATCGAAGAAGGACTTTTTTTGTTAAGAAATTCAGAACTCATTGCTGCTAGCGTATCCGTATTTTATTTTATAATTATATAAGTACACTTGGAGAACCCAAATCACCACAACACATATTTCAGAGACCTTACGATCGTTTCGTTGACCATGTCAACATCTTCAGGGGAAGAAAAATTCTAGTTATACACATAGTTATAATTATATGTCTAAATGTCCACAAAAATTTTCATTAAGCCTTTAATTTCCAGACAAAAAGCTTTTAGTTTTTTTTTGCACTAAAACGAACCTATTAAAATTTCGGGACGCAGAAAGTGCGTTATAGTAGCAAATTTTCATAAAAATTGTACACAATTATTATATGCCATATTAGTAAAGTTAATACTTTAAACTTACACAGACCTTGAAGATCGATTTTAGAGGTTCTAGTACGCGCACATTTGAAGAATTCTTTCGAAAGTGTTACCATCGATATCTCTCTATTATCGAATAAATCTTGCGTTCTAACTCCTTTTAAGACAAATGCCCAAAACTCAATTTTCTATGAAGATAAAGAACTAAATTTTGCTATATCTGTAGATAGTGTAAGTCTCTTTAAAAGAAACTTGTATTACAAATTTCATTAAAGTTATGCAGAAGATTTCCAGAAGGAAACTTAATTCATATTTAGAAAAGTAAAGTATCTGTCAAATTGTAAACGTTGCAGTTATTTTTCCCTATTAATCGCCATTATGATTTCGTTTTAGTCAAGCTAATCAAACCGGTTTTTGCAATATCAACAATACCAAAATTAAAATTTCTGACTCAAAGGTGACAAACTTATTTAGGCGTTTTAAACAAAAATGCGAGCTTGTTCAAGACGTATGAAATCTGTGCACTATTGTTTCTCCAAATGTCAAAATGAAACATAAAAAACATACATTCATCCGGCTGGATTCGATCGCGTAACCTTCTGCTTAGGAGGCAAGCGCGAAACCCCCTGCACCGTCTAGGCACAGGTCAACTAACGTTTTATTTGTGTGATACTTTAGATCGGCTTCATACCTGGGATGTTATATTCAAAGTATATGTAACAATTATTTATTACAGAATTAGTAGCATTACCACTGTAACACATCCCACGACTGTTTCGGTCTTATATGACGTCTTATGTTTAAGTTTAAAGATAAAAGAAACTATTTTAGAATCATTTTTATATAAATTTAGCTTGATTTTGTTTAAATTTTTGCTATATTATGCGACAGCATAATATATCTATGATGCGGTAAAACTGTATTTGGGTCCGTTAATAAAGCTAGAAATATAGTGTATTTTAATGATTGATTGAATCCCCTAGTTAAATATCAATCACTTCGCAAATTTTTAATTTCATTTCATCTGTCATTTTCCATAATTACGGCCGAGATTTCACGAATGTTGGCTCGGGTAGTATGTTTTCTGCCTAGTATATATTTAGTTTGGTTACCGTTGATGAATGGTTTATACCTGTTGTATAAATTAATCTACGCGTGGCAGTTAACTAGTCTGTCTGTCAGGCATTGGACTTTAACCACCAAGTCGTTTCAACGCATGTCTTTGGGAATTTATTTTTAATTTGGAAAAAACTCTAAATTCACAACATAGGTTTATTTGCACTATCTCTAGCCACATGTAAAGTATCATTCCAGTTACGGTGATACTTACACAAATATAGCGTTTCTAAAAAGTTTTCCCCGATTTTCCACCGGAAAAACTTGAGCATAAAGGCTGATTAACGAACTCGACCTCGGTTTTCGCCCAAACAAGATTTTTGACAAGTTTGATTTAAATCAGTTTAGTATTTTTTTAGTTATCGCTTGGATACATCTATATATATATATATATATATATATATATATATATATATATATATATATATATATATATATATATATATATATATATATATATATATATATATATATATATATATATATATATAAACTTTAACGGACCTTGGTTTTGGGTTCTAGGGACCCAAATTCGCGCTCATCTAAAAAAAATTTTATTTGAAAATAATGCTGCAAATTAAATCATAACTTCCACATAGCTGTGATAATCTACTCCTCGCAGAAAGACATTTTCATGAAATGAATTTAAGGTCCTTACTTGATTACAAAGAAAATATTCGTATTCCTGTACCCATAAACCTCTGAAACGTTATTTTCCTCAAGTTTTAACGAAAAATTGCCAATTTTCACCAAATCACCCCTCATGTATCCCCTACCCCCCTGAAGCCACTTTACCCAAAAACAACTGAAAGCGTTCCTTTGTCGGGTGCTAACTGTATACCAAATTTGAAGATGATATCTCAATTCGTTAGAAAGTTATTGCGTCTTCTAACAGACAGACGTACAGGCCGACACACCGACGGCAAAAAAAATCGTTCCTGAATCAAGTTTTCTATGTGTTTTGAGACTTTTTACGCCGCCTTATTCTCTTATTTACGTTCAACCCCTAATTTAATTTCAGCACAGAATACCAAATGTTTGAGGAAATTGAAAGTTTCCTAATAAACAAACCCCAAAACGTTATATTACTCGAGTTTTAACGGAAAAATGTCAATTTTCATCAAACCAGTCTTCATTCATATCCTACCCCCTAAAGCAGTTTTACCTCAGTAAGGCTAGATGTATTCTCACTATAATTAGAACCGCAGACCGGTTTCGCTCTAACTAGAGTTCGTCAGTACGGCATAATAAATACAGCGAGAACACACCTATAAAGTAATACGGCCATGGTAGCCAGCCTTCTAGATGACAACATACTACCTGAGTCCACATATATCCATTCGTTCTAAAGTTATTGTGGTTACAAACAGGCAGACATACAGTTAATCTCGAAGTTCATTCACTTCTTAACAGAAATTCCAAACTGTGCATGAACAGCAAACTACTCATGTACATGCTCTTCTCCGTAGTGCCACCGACTACGATGAGCATTTTTCACATAGGCATAAGCGTCCAAAGCTTATACTTACCCGATAACGCCACTGCGGCAAAAACAGAATGGAAACATTCAAATCTAAACGTCTTTGTGTGAAATTTTTCGGAGGTATGGACTCCAGGGAGAGGAGTTTAGTGAGTACGAGTCTCACAGTAGTTCGATATCGCACACAGTGGTGTGAATTAGGTCTGCATGATGCATTCTCCTCTCCTGTATCCAAAAGAAAACCAGACATACAGACCGACAGACAAAAAAAATTTCATTCCTAAATCATGTTTTCTATATGTTTTGACACTTTTTACGACGTTTAGGCGAAACACAATTTTTGATATTTTTGTCGCCGATGCCTTTTTTTCTGCCTCAGGGCTCGTCGGCGTCCATGCCGCCCCGATAGCACCGCGACCTTTGGCTTATTGTGCATGCCCTTTGTCTTTTCTACTCCACCCATTCCAAAATCACTGTGCATTAAACTAGTCTGCAGCAATTGGTAGGGTGAAGTTTTATATTGCTCTGTCTCCGGTCTAGGCTGACGGTAGATCAGTTGTCTTTTGCGGTCCAGAGCTTTACACTCGCACAAGATGTGTTGGGCTGATTCCTCCCCTTCGCTGCAGTCTGCATGCCAGGTCCCCCTCGAACCGCTCCATTTTATGCAGGTGTTTCTTGACGGCCATGTGTCCCGTCAAGAGTCCTGTTATGTTTCTGAGCTGTCATCTGCTAAGATCTAGCGACTCCACAGCTCTCTTTGAACTGGGTTCCTCAATTACTGACACATGTTTAAGCCCTGGACAATCTGCCTAGTACACCTTGTGTTCGTTTCTGACCTAGGACTTAATGGCTCCCCTAGCAGTGCTCTTTGTCACGCCCAGAACCGGTTCTGGTTCCATAAATGCTGACCCTCTCTTCGCGAGACTTCAGCTTCGTTCTTCTTCAGCTTCATCACTGCCTTTGACCCCCGAGTGACCCGGCACCCAGATGAGAGTGACCTCATTTTGCCCAGCCAGGTCACTCGTCTCGTCTCGGCATTCACTTACCAGCCTGGATTTTACCCGTGAGCTACTTAGGGCCTTAAGTGCTGCCTGGCTGTCTGTGGCTATGAGAATCCGCTTGTTGGTGTAGCCCCTCCTCTTGTTCTCTCGCACACAGTGCAAGATGGCGTACATTTCGGCCTGAAAGACCGTTGCATGGGCTCCGAGGGAAATACTCGGACTTACCCTCGGTCCCTCCGAATAAACACCTGCCTCCGTCCCACGCTCCCCGCCGGATCCGTCCGTGAATCAGACGAGCGCGTCCCGTGATAAGCTCTGCGTCTCCCCCCGCCATGCCTCGCGTTTGGGGAGTTCCGCTGTAAAATTGTTTTCCCTGTAGATTCGCAGGCTCGCGAAGTCTGACCTCATTTTAAGCATGTGCTCCTTCACGATCTCTTGAATTTTGCAATGGCCCCTGCAGCCTGGGTTGATCTTCAGTCTACCATCGCAGACTAGTCTGTATAGTCCTAACCTGGCCTCCCCCATGATAACTAAGTGTAGGGGGGGGGGGCGTAGCAGATCCATCAACACCTCCATGGCGGCTGTTGTGGTTGAAGTCATGGCCTCTGTGATGCCTAGGCAAGCCATCCTTTGGATCTTGCCTAGTTTTTGTTTGGCACTGGATTGTGTTAGGCCACCAGACCAGTGCCGCGTATGTTAACGATGGTCTGACCACCCTTGTGTACAGCCAGTGGGCCATACTAGGTCTTAGTCCCCACGTTTTTCCATATGGCCGCCTAGTGACGGCTAGGGTTATAAGTGCTGTACGCAGTATTTTTTCAACGTGACCATTCCAGGTTAGCTTAGAGTCAAATACGACCCCAATATATTTTGCCTCCCTGGCCATTGGCCGATGCCATACTTCCACACGTATTGACGATGTGGAAGCAATAATTGTTGCAAAATACATACTTATTGTCAGTTTAACAGTAACTATTTGAAGCAAAGAACAAAACTATAAAACCAAGAGGCACATAAAACAATAAATACATAATCTAAGAGAACAATAATTAACTAACAATTAAAAGATAAGAGATATCTTAAAATATGTTTTCCAAGTAATGTCCATTTTCTTGTAAACATAGTCTAATTCTACGATTAAAATTACGACATACTCTTGCAAAAATGTTTCTGTCGTTCTCTACTTCGTCAGCTAAAACAAATCTTTAACGAAGCATTTCTACAATAACAATAGGGTTGAAATAAACAATATTTTTTAGGTGGCCCCATAAAAAGTAGTCCATGGATGTGAGGTCGGGTGATCGCGAAAGCCGATTGACGTGTGCGTGATTCCCAGGAAAATTTAAATTTCACCATTACTTAACAGCTAATGTACTAAGGGACGGAGCTCCGTCATACGCGTACCACATGTTTTTACGAATAGTTGATGGCACCTCTTCTAGCAATATTCGAAGTTGTTGATTTAAAAATCTCAGATATTCCGCTGCACATAGACGGCGAGAAAGAATAAATGGAATGTGGCGGTGGTTCCGACCGCAGTGTTTCCGTCAACACTACTCTATGTTTCTCTTGACAGCTAAACGTTGCGTTACGTTATTCGACAGCAAGCTGTCAAGAACTACGATATAAGAGACACCAGGGATCTCTCTCTCTCTCCTCGCTACCAACCGACACAGTGATCACACGTCTCTCCACGCTCGGTCAGTTATCTGTTATGTACTCATGTACTGTCTGTGATTGTTTTATAGTTAAATATATCATATAGTTTATTCAGTTAGTGAAATAATAAAGTATTAAATGTTTAGGTATGGATTTAATATCAACAAGTGCAATTAACATCCATATTGGTGACCCCGTGCCGCAAGCCGAAGATGCCCAGCCTGATGTTCCAGCCGACGTCGCCTAAATTCCACGCACGTGCTCATGCCTACAGAAAACGAATATCTAAACAGGTCAGTTCTTTCTAATTTAAAAATTATCTGATTTTTTTTTTCACAATGGCAGAAGATTCTACAAGCAGCAATATCATGGCAAGGGTTGCAATAAAATTACCTCCTATACGGAGACCTAACGTGAAAATCTGGCAAATGCAGGTTGACGCCCAGTTTGATATATCGCAGATCAGTTCTGAAAAGACAAAATTCAGTCATGTACTCGCTATACTCGATCCTGATGTCGCAGAGTCAATTTCAGCTTTTTTAACCCAACCATTATCATCAACCCCCTATTCAGATCTAATGAAACGTCTTTTATTAGAATTTGAAGAGTCCGATAGTCGCAAAATAAATAAACTTTTAACAGAATTAAAATTAGGCGACAGAAAACCATCGCAACTTTTACGCGAAATGAAGTTTTCGGTAGTCAGATTGGAGAAAATTTCCACGAAGATACTTGAACTAATAGCGTTGCCACTGAGAGGCGGGAGTATGTGGCGGTGGTTCCGACCGCAGTGTTTCCGTCAACACTACTCTATGTTTCTCTTGACAGCTAAACGTTGCGTTACGTTATTCGACAGCAAGCTGTCAAGAGCTACGATATAAGAGACACCAGGGATCTCTCTCTCTCTCTCTCCTCGCTACCAACCGACACAGTGATCACACGTCTCTCCACGCTCGGTCAGTTGTCTGTTATGTACTCATGTACTGTCTGTGATTGTTTTATAGTTAAATGTATCATATAGTTTATTCAGTTAGTGAAATTATAAAGTATATTAAATGTTTACGTATGGATTTAATATCAACAAGTGCAATTAACATCCATATGGACGAATAAGATAATTTCCTATAATTCCTGTCCTTACATTCAAACAAAAATTATGCTGAAACTCGATTTACAAACTTGATGGGGGTTTTCATCAGACCATGAGTAATTGTGATGGTTTACTAAACCATGTCTTTGAAATGATACTTTATGAACAAACAAAATATTGAATAAAATATTTACATTTTCTCTTGAAGTATTCATATACTATTGACAAAAATATATCCTGTTAGGGAAATCGGCAGCAGTCAATTCTTGTACAGATTGCTGGTGGTAGGGGTATAAAAAAGATTATCATGAGCAATCTTCCAAATTGTGGTATGAGAAACATTGCACTGTGCCGACTTTCTTGTACTTGTCTCAGAATTTAGATCACAATCCTGACACAAGCACAGGGAAATTTTCGGCACTGTAGAATATTTCTCGCAATGTAGATCTTGAAGAAATTGTCCTAACTTCTTCAAGATCTACATTGGGAATCAGACCTCTTCTTGTAGTGCCTTCACGTCGCGGTTGAATGTGTTCGTTTTCTCCAAGTCTTCTTTATATCGCCGCAAAAGTTATTCTACTAGGAACGAGGCGATTGGGGTATCTGACATGATAAAGTTCTAAGGCATCAGCACAATTCTTGTAGCATTCAAAAAAATGCTTCCAACATATCAACATAATCTTCGTTAGTGTAATTTGCCATATTATTCAATTCCAAACCTCTTAATATCAAAGTAAAAAGCGAATAGGATCAATTAACACTTGATAATTTCTTAAACCGACTTTTCCTAATTACTATTTACTATCAAATGACATTTATCTACTAGATTGCTTTGCTATCAAGTCGCCATAGCAACATAATTTTATTAGTTTTTTTAGTGCAAAAAACTAAAAGGTTTTTTTCCATAGAGACCTAATAAAAATTTTTAGTTACATTTAAACACATAATTTTAAAAAACTCTGGACGCAGCAAGGGCGTTATGGTAGTGAATTTTTATTAAATGCTTCAAATTTGAATAACTCAGTTTTCTATAAACTTAGAAAGTTTAATTTTGGTATGTAGTAAGGTCTTTTCTAGCGCAAGATATACACCGAATTTCATTAAAATAACTTGTAATTTTTGAAGAAAAAAAATGTTTTCGAAAAAAAATTTGAATAACTCAATTTTCTATAAACTGAGAAAGTTGAATGTGGTACTTAATAAGGTCTCTCCGAACGAAATATATATAGTAAATTTCATTAAAACAGCTTTGTTATTTTCGGAGAAAAAAAATTTTTTGAAAGAAAACTCGAAATTTTTCCGGAAAACCCCGTCCGATTTTCCTGGCTAACGAACTCATCCAATCAATTAATAAAAGAAAGGCACTTGCCGAGTTTCATTGAAATCGCTTAATTATTTTTTGAGTTATCAGACGGATATATATATATATATATATATATATATATATATATATATATATATATATATATATATATATATATATATATATATATATATAAACATATAAATATATATATATATATATATATATATATATATATATATATATATATATATATATATATATATATATATATATATAAACATATAAAAATTGAAACTGACCCCGGATATGGGTTCTAGGGGTCCTAGTTAGCGCTCATTTGAAAAAATGTTTGCAAAGTCTCGATACCTCTCTATTAGTGAATTTTTTTAAAATAAAAATTCACTAAAATACGAATACGCTAAGAAGCAATGAGTTCTGAATTTATTACAAAAAAGTCCATTTCCTGTAGGTATAAATCCGAAATACTAATTTATAAAATGTTAAATATCTCCCCAACGGTGGCCTTAAACCATTTTCGATAGACATACAATTTTTGTTGACAAATTCCAATATTTTATATTTTGTTATGTACTAAAAGATGTATTCGAAGGCTGAGAAAAAAGTTAACACATACTTAATGCATAACATTGCCTGTAGGGGGCGTTTCGTACGCGACAGCCATAAATAATTATAATATTCTTTTTCCAAACTTAACGAAATGTCTCGCTATAGAATTTGAAACATGTCTGACTAAAACTTTTGAAATTATTAAGGAAAAATCTTTTTCTATTTGCCACTTTGACACCCTGTATCTCTTTTATGGGATATAAGCATTGTCACATTTGTCTATGATAATTAAGTTTATGGACTTTGTTGCTTCTATGGTCAAATGTCGTGTATAAAGTGTATTGGTAAGAGCAAACACTCTGGAATTATATTTCTAGAAGGGACCAGAATTGACAGGTATAGAATAGTGTAGAAGGTCTAGAATCTCTATGGACAGTATAAATAGACGAGCGGTGCGCAGAGTAAGTTAGTTCAGTATTGAATAAGGTGGTGTAGAAAAGTGATCATAGAGTATTAAGCGAGTCAACAGTAAGTGTTGTGTATAAGAAGCGATCATAGGAGGCGATAGTGGAATATAGTTCTATGGACATTTAATAATAGAGAAGAGAAATATTTTAGTTGACACTGGTGTTGGAAAATAGTTGGTAATAATAAATAGTAGTTTGAAAAGTTGTTTTGTTAGTAAACAAATCCAGAACCACGTGGAACGTAACAACTGGTGTCGGAAGTGGGATCTTCAAGCTGCTAGCGGAAATATTTTCCGGAATATTCGTTGAACAACGTGGAAATTTCTAGAATCTCTGGAAGATCAGTGTCAGCCGTAATTCAAAACTGGGTGTGTTCTTGAAACAGAATAAACGGTGTACCTGCTTTAAGTACGTATATGCCTAAGATACGTAGCGCAACAGCCAATATGGACGCCCAGCTATTGGAATTGATTAAATAAATGAAAGAAGAAGCCAGAAAAGGAGATGATGAAGCCAGAAAAAGAGATGAAGAAGCCAGAAAAAGAGATGAAGAGGTTAATGAAGAGCTGAGAAAAGGAGACGAAGAAGCGAAAGAAGAAATCAGAAAAGGAGACGAAGAGGCCAAAGAAGTAATGAGTAAAGGAGATGCAAAATTTATGCGTATTGGGACTGTTTTAAATGTTAAGAAGACAAAATCCGACCGAAATGAAGAATACAATGCTGCAGCTACATTAGCTATGGATTCTGTTAGGCGTTTCCCGAAATTATCATTAAGAAGAAGGGCATTAGAAATTGGCAATATTAGCAAATCGCATTTGCAACAAATTTATCGTACCAACAAGGTGAAACCTCTCAAAGCAAAACTTATACACACTTTGGAAGGAAATGAAGTCAAAACGATTAGATTTTTGTATATGGTACGGCGAGCAATATTTACAAAATCACAATTTTGGCAGAAGTATTATTTTTTCGGACGAATCCACTTTCACTACTAATGGGGTGGTAAATTCCCAAAATGCACGGCATTGGTCTATGGAGAATCCAAATTATAGAGTTAATTGCAGAAGATAATGCCATAAAAAAGTAAATGTGTGGTGTGCTGTTTGTTACACTGGGATAATTGGGCCATATTTTTTTGAGGGGAATATGAATGGACTTTTATTTATGGGGCTATCTCAAACAGAAAGTCTACGCGGCTCCATTAAACAAAGATCTTGATTTGTTGAAACTGAGGTTGAGAGTTGACGGTATTCCAATTCAACATATTCAAAATGCCTACAAAGCATTTACTACACGGGCTGAGTTATGTGTATCGGTTGGTGGCAGGACATTTGAATAATTTCTTTATTATTCGTTGTTCGTTTTGATTTTTGTTAGCAATAAGCGTTTTGTATTTTACTAATAAATTATTATTTAACATTGCATGGTTACTTACTTTGCGCACCTGCGTTCAGAAAACCACAGGTAAAGAGCTCCATGTTGATAGGGAAAAAATGTTATTAATTTACTTGAAAATTCAAAGTAGGCTGATCTGGCTGAAAATTGAAAGCCTGTCATAAATTTTAATTCTAAACAAGTTTTGTTAATAACTTTTTGCGGTATCTTTATAAACGAAGGTAGTTTACTCTTAACACATTTAATTAAATCAGTTCTAATCCACCCTGTATATTAATTGATTTTGTTCATTTCCTCAACACACACTATATATATATATATATATATATATATATATATATATATATATATATATATATATATATATATATATATATATATATATATATATATATATATATATATATATATATTAACCGATTTTGATGAAACTCGGCAAGAATCTTTTTTTTATTAATGGCTTGGATGAGTTCGTTATCCAGAAAAATCGGACAAGGTTTTTATGTATCTCCAAAAATTACAAGCTATTTTGATGAAATTTGTTTAATAGGTTGCCTTGTGAAAGACCTTACCACATACTAAAATTCAACTTTTTAGAAAACTGAGTTATTCAAAGTTAACGCATTTAATGAAAATTCGCTACCATAACGCACTTGCTGCGTCCCGAACTATTTTCACATTCAAGTTCTACCCCATTGTCTACCTCACTTTTTGAGTGTACATTTCAAGTATACGTTCGTCGTATCGTCACGTCTACAAGCTTTCTCTGACAACTACTGGCTCCTCTCTTGGGGACAATTAAGCACCTATGGTAAGCGCTAAATGCTGATGCTACCCCGTGCAGCTCTTACATATCCCTCTGCAGGCAGTCAATACCTGTGGGGTTTCAGGCGAAGGCATGACATCAACCTGTGAACCGCTGGAAGTGCCAGTGCACTATATGTGAGTCCATTACAAGTTTCTTCAGTGATTTTTTAAAGACTTTATCCAGACATAAACTTTTCTACATCCACAGAATTTCTTATTGAATTGCAATATAATTTTTAACTCAGGCAAAAATTAAAATCTTAATCAGTGAGATTGATCGTTATATATTTTTTTGTATGATGTCAAACATCTAAATTAGAAAGACTAGTATGATAATTAATTGGTTAACATTTTGCTCACAAATCGTTCAAACCTTCAATATATTTTAGAATAATAAAAAAATAGCTTATAACCTTTCACTCAGATAATAGTTAACAATTACTTAATTTTACAATATCTGAACTTTTCTCACAAACTCTTAAAAAACAAAACATACTCTGGTCAGAACAATTAACTAGCAACCATCTACTAAATTAAAATTAAGAGCATTGGTAGATTTAATAGAAAAACCATTAGCGTTGCATTCAATATTTATTTTATTTCTTTGTAATGTACAACTCACGTTTGATTCACCAGGAGTCTTGATTTAAGTAACTCCAACATTATTAATTGATATCAATAAATTTAAAATAAATGTATTTTAATATCTCTTTTTAATTGAATAATTAATCCCTCATTTAACCTTTCTCAATTCTGGTGGTGCTGTAACTGGAAATTATTTATATTTATTATCTAGATCTCATCAAAGTAAGTAGCGTAGTGCCGGTGTTTTGACTCAAAGATCTCAAAAATCTAGGACTTTTGGCAGAACAAGACAAAAGCTGAGTAAGTATTTGATAATTTCTTCACCATCAAACCAAACAGTGTGTTCTTTATCTTACAAAAATAATAAATCTGAGAGATAAGTGCAAGTACGTTAGAGTTTGGGAGGTGATTATGGCCTCATACTACTGACAGGATTTAAATCCAACTGAAATCTGTGACGCGATATCAATCGCGGAGAAATATCAAATAAATACACACGGGTTTTCAGGCTTGAATTGGCACAAAGGCTCTGTGCAAAAAATGATTAAACATGGCGGCCACGAACGTATGGCCTCACTGTATTTATATATAGCCACTGTAGTAAGTTGTAGTCTTGAGCACACAATCTTTGCTTAAAAAATAAGAAGAGTAAAAGCAAACCACAAACGTCAATTCGATTTCGATTGTCATTGTCGTCTCCAATTTGATTTTAAATAGGGATGCCGATCTAGATCGAAATGAGGAAGATCGATCCACGATTAAATCGATAGGAATAAGATCGATTCTCCGAAAATCGATTTTGTTTAAATTATTGAATTAAAAATATCTAAGATATGTGTGCAGATATATATTGTATAAACACAATAAACAAACAACCATAACAAACTGAACAAATATAACAAATACTATTACTATACATATTTTAAAAGAAACCTAAAAGAGTAAATATTCTTAAAATCAAAATAAACTTTTTTGTTCTTGTTATTACTATAATGCCATAATAATAGACACGAAGTAAAAACATAAAATGATATTTTCAAAACTAAACTAGAGCTAGCCGCGGTTTTTATAAACCATAAAAAAAGTGAAAAGGAAAAATATAAATATATCTTATAAATTATAATTATTGGTTCTTCACTGCATTCATAATCCTTCATTTAAATGCCAGTCTTCCATACCCAATGAATTTAGAAAGAGTATACGGGCCAACCTTTCGCTTGATAGACGATTACGCGAACAATTCATAATATTCCCTGTTCTGGAAAATAATCTTGCTACTATTGAAAGAAACTGTTGTGCGGTTTCTGACAATTGTGGATAAACTGCTTTATGGGTACGCAAATACTCAATTATGTTTGCTCTTATTTTCTAGCACATTTTCATGTCTTCTCTTTAAATAGTTTCTTAAATTAGTCGTATTTCCAGATGTTTTATATTCTTTTTGGCACAATTTGCACTTGCCACCAGCCACTGTTTTTACAAAGTAATTCCACACGGTACTCTTACTTTTCACTTTGGGCATTTTGGATTTGGAGCCTCTTGCCACTCGTCACAGAATTTACGGAAACCACTTAAGTAACACTAAAGTGAACTGATATAATTCTATAATATAATACCAAAACTTTACATGTCATGTAACAAGAAATCTGGTGGAAGTGGAAACCACCGAAAACAAAACCGTCAATTAAATATAAACACATCTTGCAAAACGATACGCCACCCGCCACCTGAGGCCGGATACCGTGCACAGTAGAATCCTAATAATTGTCGTCTCATTTCTAATTTACATCGCTTTCAAGTTCAGTTCCACATATGTCACTCTTAAGTACAAAACAAACTCCATGTTAGCTTAGCAAACTGTTGTTGAAGTAGTTTGTCCTTTGCTACTAATCAAAGAATGTTAAAATCAAGATTTGAGAATTTAGAGGCAAATTTGTTGTTTAAATATATTAAAAGATCGAGAGATCGATCTCTCGAAAATTTTCGATTCACAATCAAAATCGTAAAATTACAAAATCGATTCATAAAATCGATCTTTTTCATGGAAAGTATCGATTCTCGAAAATATCGATTCAGAATCGACAACCCTAATTTTAAACTTCAAAGCAATAATTATAATTTTCAACACCTACTACCTACTGTTGTGTTTTGTATTTATAAAACGTTTAAAATAAAATGAATGTGATAAGAGGAACAGTCACTCACGTTGATAAAGAATTGTTATATTTCTGCGTTGACGAGTCAGTTAAGGTATATGTGGGATGCATGTTGTCGCAGAGGTCAGGTATAAGTTTACCGACACTCGGGGAAGCAGTGCACATAGAAAAAATCCATTGCATCAACGAGAATGAGGCATATTTATGTGAAAAGTGTAAAGTCATCGACCCTCCCGCAGACAGTTCAGACGCTGAATTATATTATAAGCATCACAGGCTGGTAGACCTCATCAGAAGATACGAGTTGGGTGTAGCAGATTTGATGATGATTAATACTAATTTAAACAGCCTGATGTTAAGTTTTGATAGTGTTGAACATAATGTCACTGTTTGGGAACTCATTCTGTCAGCAGTTGAGGTGATACTGCCTGTGGCCCCTCCAGGAACCTTTAGCTCATTCAGTGTGTGTGCAAATAAGAAATTGGACTCTTCTTTCATGCTCAAGCCCATCTCCACTTGCAGATATGTTGATATTCATACCGACAGATACAGCAGCTTTCCTTACTGGAGCCACGGAGTACATCCTCAAACAAAGCCCCACCAATACATAATTGGTTATTTGTATCTCCATCCGGATTATGGAGTGCCCATGGTGAAAGACTCCACACATCAGATGTTGTGTGTCATCACTTGCACCAATAGTCACAGTCTAAAGAAGTACTTGGACTCTTATGTCGTGTTTGGCAAGTGTTTTGTTATAACGGAAATTTACCGTGATAAGTCAGTTCCCAACCTAGAATACCTCCTTGTAGATTTGAAGGAGGTATTTTTATTAAAACAAGTGGTGAATAGTTACAAGCAAATGGATAACATGCTTGAGGAACCAGGTGGGAACTTGAAGTACCATCATAGCATGGTTTTTTTGTTGGAGAATAAAAGTGTGATAAAATATTCCAAACAAAATGAGATCGAGTGTTGGTTACACATTAGAATTAGCAAGTGTAGTGAGCATTATATGCAAAAAGGCACATCTGCATTCTTGCGTGTAACATTGGGTAATTTGCAGTGGATGCCATTATTGAACTGTGAAAGTCTGTATAAAGTGTTTTATAATGAATCGTTCAAGGAAGTGTTTGATATGGAACTTAAAAGGATGTCCCCTGCTCAGAGGATCTTTGAATTGAGCAAAGATGCCCTCTTTTGTTTGCAAGAATATAGGCATCCCGAGCAGTTGATGGACGTTGCCACCTGTAAGACCTACATTACTACAGAGCCACAAATTGTGGTGTCCTTCAAGGGTAAACTAAAAGTGAAAAAGTTTGTACATCTGCTGTCTAGTAGAACAGAGAGGAAAATAGCACCGTATGGTTTTGGAACCCCTGGTGTAAAAACACATTATTTGGAGTTTGAGGTTGAAGATGATCCGGCGAAGAAATTTAAGGTGTACTTGAATAACTGGGATAGTTGTCTGATTCCATGTGGTCTAATACCCAACATGGTGGTGGCTGTTCGGAATGTGGCCCAGCAGAAGGGCAAATACTGTACATCTACTCCACTCACCACCTTCCAGGTGCTGGCCTATGACCCTCCAATCATCTTTAACACTGCCAGCTTGTACAGTGTTGTCAGCTCAGATTTGTATGGAAAGTCATTCTGCTTTGGTCTGGGAAAGCACATACCTTGTGGAGTTCTAATTTACGGAGAGTGTCTCCAAATGCAAATAAAATGGGTCAAGATAAATAGTCGCAGTGTAGGGAAGGGAGTTGAGGTGTCCATGATTCTGACGATACAGGACCCGTTTGGGCAGGCCAAGGTCATATCAAGGTGTGAAGATATGCTACAGATGTTCCTGGGACTGAATACAAATGTGTATGCAAGGTGGTGTGAGGAGTTCAGGAAGTCAGGAGGGAGTTACGAGTATGATATCAACAGTGGTGTAGGTGGGGCAGTGGTGGTTCTGCTTCATGATATAATGACATGTTTGTTTAATATCAGAAATACTATTGGTCTATACAGGTTAAAGATGTGTTGCAGGAAACTTGATTCGCGACCATCGGACATGGACAGAGGAATGTCTCTCTGGTATTGTGTCAATGTTTGCAAACCCGACATAGACCACTTGGCTGACGATTGTGACCAGATCAAGCAGTATGTACTGGGTGATATCCAAAGTTTTCTGGATCGTATAATTGATTGAAAACACTCTGTAATTAACGTATACAATTTTTACTCGTATCTTGTGTATAAACAAAAATATTGACTTTACCATAGAAATGCGTCCCCTGTATGTCTAAACAGACAAAAACCGAAACTCACCCCATATATGGGTTTTAGCGGTTCCAGTCCATGCTCATTTGAGAAGTATTGTCAAAATTCATAAGTCTACGAAAATTTGCTAAAATATAGAGTAGTAAACCATAAACTCTATAGCTGAAACTACTGCCAAAGCATCAGAAAGAGGGCCTATTTGAAATGGATTGTCCGATAATATTTTAGTAAAATGAAGGACAATGATGCTTAAAGTTGAAACTTAAGGCTTTGTAAAACACACCTGTTGTGTTTGTGGGATACGTAGTAGGAATAATTATACTAATTAGTGATGGGTCGTTATTTAACAATCTGTTATTTTTTAACGGTTGCCAAGCCGCAATGGTAACCACCTGTTATGGATATATCAAAATAACAGGTACAAAATAACGCTTTACACTACACTAGAATTCGGACTCGTATGTGTTTCTGTTCCACTGCAACTAGCTTAGAGCTTCGATGAATAAACATTGGTTTTCATCGGCAACTGTTAAATTTAACGAGATGAATGTACATGAGACTGGGAATGCTAAATATAAATATGTATGGGTATACAGTATAGAGCGGACTTTACTTCATAACATAATACTTAACACTTTATACTAGTGTGCTCGCTCTCGCTCACAGCTTTGGAAACGTAGGTTCGTCGGTAAGCGTACTGATAAAGATGACCAGTGAACCGAAAATGTAACTAGAGATCCTTCTAAGAATAAAAGCATAATGTAATAACAAATCATATGTACAGAATAAAGGCAAATTTCTTTACCAAAATTTTATGAGAGCTGCAGTATGTTGCAGTTCTTAGAATCACTCTCTTTGTATGTAGTAGTGTATAAAGCATTTATTTGTTGAAGATAGTGCTGCCTTGCAATAAAAGTTCTAACGTCCCAAGACGTGATAATTCTTGCTGTGGCATTGAAATTTAGGTAAAGACCCCTAATAAAATAAATTTGTGAGAAATGACTAGTTTATAATTCCTAAAACATCTAAGTAAATACTTATAAAAGACGCCTTTCTAATTTCTAAAAGTTTCACTTTAGAGTGGCAACAGATTTACGACACGCTTATTATAATTTCTTAGCCCTTTGTTTGATATCGACAAAATTTGAGAATTATACACTACGTGAAATAACAGGGTAAAAATACAATGCAGCCAGCTTCCGGTTTTGCAGGAAACTCTATCAACTTTCATTAATTTTTTACCAAATTATTATTAGTGATGAATACCCAAAAAAAAACCTTTTTTTTATAAAAAATTTGTTTTAAACATAAAACAAAAAACTCGGGACGCAGCAAGTGCGTTATGGTAGTGAATTTTCATAAAAATGGTTTTTATAACCAGTATAACCTCTATAGTGGGAACAATGTACCACATTTTATCAAAATAACTTTGTTGTTGGAAAAGGGCAAATATTTTTCGAAGACTAACTTAAAATATATCCGAAAAACTGACCCGATTTTCCTGGCCAACAAACTTCTTCAAGGTATTTAGCCATCTACCAAGATATAATTATTTACAAAATGCTTTTCGAGAAAACTTACAAAGAAAATTGTAAACAACTTTTTTGCGAAAATCCAAAAACATCTTTTTTACAATAACTCATTAAACATTAGGTACTAATTACCAAAATTTTACAAAAATTTCACTAACAATGATTTCTACATAAACAAATAAAGTTCGCTACCATAACGCACTTGCTGCGTCCAGAATTTTTTTCTTACAAACATGCATTATATTTCGATGGAAAATGCAATAACATAAGGCGTGTTTGATTAAAAAAAAAAATTGTATCACCAACGACTTATGGGCCACCCTGTGATTGTATAAATATTTTTTTCAGATGTAGCTCAAGACACCCTATAATTAATATATACAATTTTTTTTCATATCTTTTATAATTACGGCTATATTGAGCTTTATTGATTTTTTACGAAAATTCGACAAAAATTATATACATTAAACGATAAACTCTATAGCTAAGGCTACTGCCAAGCATCAGAGAAAGGGTCTATTTGAAATGAATTTTCTGCAAATATTTTAGTAAAATGAAGGACAATGACGGTTGAAACTAAGACTTCAGGGTTTGTAAAACATTCTTCTTGAGACATTTTATTTCCATAGCCCGTATTAGATTCAAGTTCTTTTCCTAAATGTGGCTGATTTTGACGTTTTAAGTCGTAACTTTGACGTTTTGAGGAAAACCCCAATTTATTTTTCTTTAATTGCCTTTGTTTTTTGAGCTACAGGGCTAAATTTTGGTAGGTAACTTACATATAAGAACATAAACCCGTGTACCAAATTTGGTTGCCCTTACTTTGTTAATTCCGGAGATATAAATTTTTTTCAAAAGAAAACACAAAATTTTCCGGGAAAACCCTGGCAGATTTTCCTGGCTAACGAACTTGTCCAAGCCATTTGCAAAAGGAATTTATTCACCAAATTTAAACAAAATCGGCCCATTATTTTTTGAGTTATCGGTGTGATACATATATATATATATATATATATATATATATATATATATATATATATATATATATATATATATATATATATATATATATATATATATATATATATATATATATATATATATATATAAACATATAAAAATTGAAACTGACCCCGGATATGTGTTCTGGGGGGCTTAATTAGCGCTCATTTGAAGAAATTTTTTAAAAATTCAAAAGTCGGGATCTCCTCATTAGTGAATTTTTTTTAAGAAAATTCACTAAAAATATGTTTTATTTTAAACATTATAGCTGCATAGTATAGTAAACAATATTATTATGTTTCAGAGAATTCGAGATATCTAAAGTTTTTGCTCCAGCCACATTGTTTCATAATTATTTTTGTCTTTTTATTCAAATTAATGACCTTCAGACCTCAGGCCGGATCAACTGATAGTTACATCGCCCGGGGATTGAACCTGTGTAGCAGCGAATCTCCTTTACCCGACTACACCACCGGACGGATTCAGCTACTGTTACTACGTCTACATGGAATTCTTAATCATTCATATTTCATACATATAACAGTAAAATATGCTATCGATCGACTATCCAGTTCAAAATAGGTAACATATAAATAACGGAACCAGTTATTTTCAGCTGTTATTATTAAATAACGTTAACAGGTTCAACTGTTAATAGAAAATAACCATTTTGCCCATCACTAAATAATAATGCACTCGTTTTATAATTACCCCTTTATTCACAGACACATCTGTTGTACCATCTCCAACCTGGAAAACTCTCTTACCTTCTAGCCACATGTTCCCTTCTCTATGTCAATTGTCAACCATAGAGAATTAAACTTAACCTATTCGCACAATCGACCACAGTATATAACATCTCTTTCTCTTGTCAAGAAATTAAAAACATACAATGGACGATGACACATTACAAATTGTATCTTAAAATAGGTAAAACAATTTTAAACTTAAGATTAAGTAGAAGTTATATTTACAAATCTAATCTGGTACGTGCTTTCCGAATTCTGCTCAGTAGAGACTTCTGCAGTTTTGTTATCAATCACTGCATTACCAGGCATAGTATTATCAGAACATTGAGTATCATTCCCTATTCATTATCATCATCAATCAGCCCTCTCCGTCCACTGCTGGACATAGGCCTCCCCTAGTTGAGTCCATTCTTTTCTGTCTTTAGCGCTACGAATCCAGTTTTTTGTAATGTCATCTGTCCAGCGAGTTGGTGGTCTTCCTCTGTTTCTTTTATCGGATCTTGGTCTCCATTCAAGTAATCGTTTTGTCCACCTGTCATCTTGCATGCGAGTCACATGTCCTGCCCACTTCCACTTGAGTTTTGCCACATGTACGACCACATCAGTCACACCTGTTCTTCTGCGTAATTCTTCATTTTTAATATGGTCACGTAACGAAACGCCAAGCATCGACCTCTCCATTTTGCGCTGTGTTACTTTTAGTTTCTTAGCAGAAGCGTTGGTAAGGGTTAGTGTTTGGGCACCGCAGGTCATAACCGGTAGAACACATTGGTTGAAAACTTTTCTTTTCAAGCATATCGGAAGGTCGCTTCTGAAAACGTCTCTAAGTTTGCTGTAAGCCGTCCAGGAGAGTATAACTCTTCTGTTTATCTCGCATGTTTGGTTGGTTTTGGATATGCTTATCTCGTGGCCCAAATATGTGTATTTGTCTACCGATTCCACCTCAGAGTTTTCAATAATTAGGTTGTTACTAGGGACGAGGTTTGTCATAAATTTTGTTTTTCCGATGTTCATTTTTAGACCTACTGTTGCACAGACCTCCTGAAGTTCCTGTAGCATCACTCTGATATCTTCCAAGTTGTCAGCTAGTAAGACAATGTCGTCTGCAAACCCTAAGTTTGACAGACTTTGGCCGTCTATTCTTAGACCTTTTTGGTCCCAATCTAGCTTCTTGAAAACATACTCTAGGACGGTGATAAACAGTTTTGGAGACATTGTATCTCCCTGGCGTACTCCTCTCCCAATGTTTATAGGATTCGTGTTTTCATGTAGTTTTACCACAAGATTAGCATTTTTATATATATTGTAGATTAGTTTGGTGTAGCGATAGTCAATACGGCATGCTTCCAGGGACTGCAACACTGCGTCCAGCTCCACAGTGTCGAAAGCCTTATGGAAGTCCACAAAAGCAAGGACAAGTGGTCTGCCATATTCGATGGTCTTTTCAATCACTGTTTTAACACTTTGAAGATGATCATTTGTTCCAAACCCACTTCGAAAACCGGCCTGTTCTACTGGCTGGATAAAGTCCAACTTCTTTTCAAGTCGTGTGGTAATTATTCTAGTAAATAATTTGTAGAGGTGGCTAAGTAGACTTATCGGCCTATAATTTTCTAGGTTCGAGATGTCTCCTTTCTTGTGGATCAGTATTACGATGGTGTTGTGCCACTTTTCTGGTATCGTACTATTGAAGAGACAAAGGTTGAAAAGAGATTTGATTTTTTGGAGCAAGCAAGGACCACCAATTTTTATAGCATCGGAAACCACACAGTCTTCTCCGGACTATTTTTGATTTTTCATCTTTTTTAGGGCTAGTTTAATCTCGTAGTGATATTTCCAGTATTTCCGAGCCTTGGTTAACCACACCTTTTTTACGGGTTAGTATGTCAGATTTTGGATGTAGATTTATATCACTTTGGCTTTTATATAGCCTTCCATTAAAGTCTTCCACTATATTTAGAATATCTTTCCTGTTCGCCGATGTGTGCCCTTGTGCATTTTTAAGTTTTATTATTTGTCTCTTTCCATTATCAAGTTTTCTACATAGAACTTTCATACCTTTGTTGTTCTCAATGGTGTCTTTGATTTGGTTGTGTCTAAAAGCTCTTACGTCGCGTCGGATGCCTTTTGAAATTTGTTTATTCATTTCTCTTAATTCTCCTTCAGATGTATAGTTTTTGGACATCATATCCCTTCTTTTTTCTATGAGCAGTTTGGTCTCCTTGCTTAGTTTTTCTTCCCTTTGATTTGTTGAGCAGTGTCCACTTTGAGCCTCAGTTATTGTGATGATATTATTCAGTTTGTTGATGTCGTTACCAATGGCGTGTTCTATTTCAGCCCTGGCTTAGTGGTGATCCATTGTTCAAAGCTATTTACATCTGCTGGATTTATTAGCGAATTTAATTTATTGCTCTTTTGGATCATTTTTTGTCGTTCTTTGCCAGTGTCAATAGCTACTTTTGCTCGAACAAGCCTGTGGTCGCTCCCAGTAGTAAACCTATTTAGGACAGTTACGTCTTTTATTATATGTTTTTTATCTGTGATGATAAAGTCTATTTCGTTTCTTGTTTTACCATCGGGGCTTTTCCACGTCCATCTTCTATTTGTTTTTTTGTAGAAAAAGCTGTTCATTTGAAACAGATTGTTTTGTAGTAGAAAGCTGAGCAGCGTTTCTCCCCGATCATTTCTACCTTCTAAGCCAAAGTCTCCAAGTGCTTCCACACTTTTATTTATTTTTCTGCCTATTTTGGCATTAAAATCACCGCATATTAGAGTAAAGTGCTCTGGGTGTTCGTTTAGAGCAGTGTTAATGTCCTCATAGAACAGGTCTATCTCATCGTCATGATCCGTTGTAGGCACGTATACTTGTATGAGCTTAAT
Organism: Tillus elongatus; assembly: GCA_964006375.1. Taxonomy (NCBI): domain Eukaryota; kingdom Metazoa; phylum Arthropoda; class Insecta; order Coleoptera; family Cleridae; genus Tillus; species Tillus elongatus. The sequence continues at coordinate 293,106,164 of OZ023262.1, forward strand.
ATTCCCTATTACTTGATCATTATTCTGATTTGACTTCGTACTTTCATTACATTGTATTGAACCTGATTATAGGGCAACATTTGGTACACTAACTGTATCCTCACTTTTATCCTGGATGTTATATGGCAGCTCAGGCATAGTTATCAGTTTTGGAGTTTCATACCCAATCGAACGGATTTGATCTACATGACATTTCCAGATACGATTATTATCTAACATAATCAAATAATGTAGTTTACCCAAACGTTTAATAACCCCAAATTCCCGCTTAAAATCATGAAGATATTGACGCACTGCAACTCTCCCCCTTGTGAAATTCGCAAACTGTAGATTTATTAATAATTCATTGATTGTTGTTGCCCTTACTTGGTGAAACTTGTCCATACTACATACAGACTTGGAGACTATTTCTCTGGCTTCACTGTTGGTTTTCGTTGGTGAAGAACGTAGCCAACATGTAAGCTAACTGGAGCAAGTGGCCCTACGAATTCTGGAAGTTCTAGGATGTTCTTCAACATTTCTGTGACTATAGTTTCGCTGGTTGACAGCATTCTCAGACAGATTAAAATTGAATTAGTACGAAATCATAACTACTACAAATAAATATCTGTTGCTATGTTATGATATGATGTTTTGATCAAAAAATTGTTATAAAGTTGAAAATAAAAATGAAACACAGATGACAGATGAGGTTTTCAAAAATGTCTATGTGATGTATGTCAATATTTAACATAAAAATAGAACTAGCCTATGATAACAGTTACAACAATACAATAACAATATAAAAGTAGTCTCTATACAATGAAAATATCGACATACATCAGCTCATTATCTTATTACAACTTTTTTGAAAGAATAATTAAATTTATTTTCTTTGATTTATTTAATCACAAAGAAGAATAATCAAGAAAGGGGAATTCATTAAATCAGATTGCCTGTTTAAAACAAGGTAGCTATTGTCGTGTGTGCTTTTTGACTTCCAAAGCTTCAAAAAAGTCTAGTTTACGCTTGCCATTATAAAAATGTAGTGGTTGTATGCGGTTATTTACTGTAGATCTATGTTCGGTATCAATAATATGTTTTCCAAATGTAGATTTGTCAGGGTGGTTATTTCTAAATGCAGAAATATGTTCTTTGTATCGGGTGTTAAAATTTCTAGAAACCTATGTAGATTGCGTTACAAACGAGCAAACTGATTTAATGAATTGCCTTTCTTGGATATTCTTCTTTCTAATTAAATAAATCAAAGAAAATAAATTTGATTATTCTTTCAAAAAAGTTGTAATAAGATAATGAGCTGATGTATGTCGATATTTTCGTTGTATAGAGACTACTTTTATATTGTTATTGTATTGTTGTAACTGTTATCATAGGCTAGTTCTATTTTTATGTTAAATATTGACATACATCACGTAGACATTTTGAAAATCTTACCTGTCATCTGTGTTTCATTTTTATTTTCAACTTTATAACAATTTTTTGATCAAAACATCATATCATAACATAGCAACAGATATTTATTTGTAGTTGTCATGATTTCGTACTAATTCAATTTTAATCTGTCTGAGAATGCTGTCAAGCAGCGAAACTATAGTCACAGAAACGTTGAAGAACATCCTAGAACTTCCAGAATTCGTAGGGCCACTTGCTCCAGTTAGCTTACGCGCTGGCTACGTCCTTCACCAACGAAAACCAACAGTGAAGCCAGAGAAATAGTCTCCAAGTCTGTATTTATTAATAATATCAATTTCCTTGTGCTTGTCTTCATCTGTATACTTTAGTAAATCTAACCTAGAACGTACTTCTCGTCCAAACATTAATTGTGAAGGACTCGCACCTGTAATTGTATGTGGTGTCTTTCCATAATGCAAAAAAAATTATATAATTCCAAATTAAAATCATCTTGTAACGCTCTTAAAGCCTGTTTGAAAGTTTGCACATATCTTTCTGCCATGCCATTCATAGCAGGATGGTAAGGTGCACTTAATTTGTGATATATACCGTTTTCATTCAGAAATCTTTTAAACTGAAATGAAACGAATTGTCGAGCATTATCTGAGACTAGGAATTTTGGTATTCCAAATCTACTAAAAATTCTATGACAAACTGTAATTGTGGTATCCGTATTAATATTTTTAACTAGATAAATTTCCGGCCACCTACTAAAATAAAGAAGTAATGTCCCATAAAAGGTCCTGCATAATCAATATGCACCCTTTCAAAAGGTTCTGTAGGTTCCTCCCAAGCATGCACTCTTACCTTTGCTGAGTTATTCTTATTTTAAAGGACAGCAACTTTTGAATTGACGATAATCATATTAAAAAAAATGCATAACCAATTAAACAAATTTATACTATATTATTACAGTCAAAAAAATTAAGAGATTTCATTCAAGTAAAGGTAAACCTAACAGCAATGTCACTATTTAAGAATGTGAAAGAATTTACTGTTCTTAATATGAATTTTTTCTAAGATTTTGAGTAACTGTTTTTTTTTTTGTTGACAAACAATTAAAGTCAAACAGGACTCACTTGTTACCAGACACGTCCAATCAGCTAAGTAGGCCAGCCAAGCCCTAGATGAAACGCCACCCAATCTAATCATTGCAGCAGGTGGAATATGTGTTGCACTAAGGTAAATGAATGCAGGCCCTGACTTAAGAGATCTGGACGCCTAAGCGGACTCAAACTCAGAGAGAGGTTAAGTAAAATGCAAGATTATATTCCTTTTGTTAAAACAGAAAATTTATTATGTAAAATTTGCTCCCAAAAAAACACATAAATCAGGTAATTTTATGATCAGAATGACATCATTGAAATGCCGATAAAGAATTCCGTTAGGAAAGCTTCATAAACAACTTTGACAGATAACCGGCAAAGGAACCCTTCAAGCAAGCAAGTCACTATGACCGAAAATGAGTGCATACTTCCTTCATCACAGAGAGCGTTATGAGTTTTAGAAAAGGACAGAAGACACTGCGGATGAGACCTACGAGGTTGCACGCAAACGAGATGGAGTACATAAGGAGGTGCACGCTTCACTCGAGAAGAGAGTGGTTTGTGACCCGTACAAGCAAATAAAGGGGACAGAGATAGAGTTCGCGGTCCCCATAAGCGAGCAAGTTAAAGAGATTCGCTGGTGACCGTAAAGTAAAATCACTCTCTCAGTACAAGGAAAGTTCAACCACTGTCTGTTTAAGTCATCACAGTAATGTGTTTTTAATTGAGTTTCAATAACAGTGTCCACAGTTAAGTTAATTGTGTTGTGTAAACAGATCGCATTCTCCACAAATGATTTCAGGTTACTGTCCAGACTTCTGGTTACTGATTCCTGATTTTTTGCCTGTGACTTTGATTCTGGCTTTTGATCCTAAGTTCTAAGCTTAACTATAGGATGAAATGCTGTATTTTACAGCTCAAAAGCAAACACAAATTATTAGGTAAATCACTTAACGTTTGTCAATCAATTTGATTCATTCTTCAATTAGTTAACTGGCCAGTCCTTTGAGTGAGGCTCAAAAAAAAATATTCCTACATGAAATTTCTACATTAATTTTTGAAAATAAGATATTAAAAAGAATTTACAGGTTAGATGTTTTACAGACAAAATTTGCTAATTACAATTTCAAAGACTATGTGTTTAAATTCACAGACCAAATTCAAAAGATTAAACAGGAAATTTACAGTTATCCTTATAGCACCTCTCTGACAGTTTAAGTTCAAATTTGTTTACGTCATTTTGAAAAGTTCAAGTTATAAGGCTTCAGACATTTGCCGCATAAAAAATTCTGCCGGTTCAGAGAAAAGAGTTACTTAGACGCACCCAAATCCTGCTTCCTTGAATTACCTGATGACCCTATGAAGATGCCTTCTACGTGGCATCAACTATGAGAAAATGAGTGGTACTTTCCACTAGCGGCTACTGAACTGGTGGATTTACTGCCCCAATACTAGGAAACCATTTGACAACCATGTCGATGTTCTGAATTTGCTTGACGGAAACTTTGCAAATCACAATTAAGACGGGAATTTGCGCAGGTGAAATTCACCGCTAACTGACTCAAGCTTCGATAATATGCAGGAACTATTTCTGATTGACATAGAAAAAAATTTATCGAAACGGAAACAAAGAACCACAACTTAACTCGGGTTTTTATGCAAACCACAACTTTTATTTAAACTCGAAAACCGCTCAAATGACTTTAAACAATCACTGACAATTATTATCAGATGGTATAGATAACAGAAAGGGTTTTATCGCCCATTTTTAAGATAAAGTTTAACCACCACGACTAAAAGGTGTTCACATGGCAAGCGCCAGGCTGTGTCTCCCCCGAGGTAACGTCTGTTTCCGTTCAGCTCTCACCCTGCTTTCCCGACGTCTCCCCTTCCGCGTCTACAGTTGAAGGTTTGGCCGGGGATTTTCAACGATTCAAAACGGTCGCTCTTGGGTGACATTACCGATCGGAAAATTACAGAGCCAGTAGCAACGATATTTATTTCTTGGAAATATTCGTTCAGTAATAATGCGAGGTAGTTTTCCATGGCAAACATACATTGAATTTCAACATACAAATTAGAAATGCAGTAAAGTGGGTTACGGTACTTGAAGATTTAGCGACTTTTCACCAAAATAATTTTGAAATCAAAACCTGAATTGCCTTACAGATATTGGATTGTAGGTTATTAATTAAGTCTCTTTTGGGTTTATTTTGAATAATTAGAGTAGTAATGAAATGTAATCGTTACAAGCTCTGACTATAAAACCTTATTAGGCTGAAGTTATGGTTTTTTATTGATCAGCTGATGGAATGATTATCAGGCAAGTGATTGCCATATCACAGAATCAAGCTGTTGTTTCGTACCATTGGTTTTGTTTGATGGGTCCTACTGGTTAGTATTGGGAGGGAAAGTGAAGTCAAGCCCAGGAACAAGTGAGTCTTTCTTTACAAGATTAGAGCGTTTATTAACTCCCTTCACACCTGAAAATCTAGTGGACAGGAGACAAATAAATTAAAAGGCCATTTTTATTTGTATACCAGTTTTAAATCAATCATGTTACTGTTATCTTTTTCGTGTGACATTGCTGAAGTTTCTTGCATTAAGAAAAAAATTTAATCTAAGTTTATTTTTGGCTAAAATTAATCAATAATTGTGTGTACAGTTATCAAATGTCAAGTAACCCTCTTCTGCCAACATTAGTGAACAAAGGAATGCTGCCCATTTAAAACTGGGGTCCTGCTCTTTAAATAATTATAAATATTTTCTTGTGGTTTTTCTTGCAAAATTTAATTATAGGTTCACACTTTTCACACACAAATTTCTTTAGTATTATTTTATTTTATCTTGGAAAATTCAAAATGTTATCTTTTGTTGCCTTCCAAATTTTTAATTAAAAATGAGTAAAGAGCCTTCAGCACAAAATCGGATTTGTTTTTAGTTGGGCATGCATCTAAAAACTAATTAAAATTATCTGGCCAGATCAAAAATTTATTTGGGATTATTTTTATGAATTTTTCTCTTACCATATAAGATATTTTTTATATTTACTGTCTGCCGATTTAACCATTCTTGATTTGAATAAACAGTTGTATTATTGTCTGTGCTTTTTGATACAACCAAGAGACAGTTGTTGTATTTTAATTGTTGCTCGTTATTGAAACACTTTTCACTGCCTTTTCTTATTCTTTGTGAACACAATGACATACAGGAGCGTGCGGTGACATTTTAAATAAGGGAAGCAATTCTCAGCAACTTACCTATTTGTAGTGTAACTCAATTCTTCTGTCGTTTTTGGCAAATTCGTCAATAATGTCATCATAAAACTGTGGATTCTGGGACATTTCCTGGACGAGGTTATTTTCAATTGACAAAATTGAAATTTGAGAAAGTCTTTCCTGTCCTGTTGAATTCCTAACAAAACTTTTGATACATTTCAATGTAGAAAAATTTCGTTCTACAGATACACTAGTAGCAGGAATTGTTAATACTAATTCACATAATTTGAACACTTCAGAATATGCATTTTCCAATTTTGATTGTTTTAAGAAAGTTAAAAGTTCACTCGCGTTAGTTTTTGTGTCAATAACATCCGTTTCATAAATGACTGTAAGTTCAGATCGTAATAAGGCTTTGTCAAAATAATGTCCATAGTGGTGGAATAATGATTTGAATGAATCTTCTGGGAAAGGTATCCCTTTAAATCCTCCAAAATTACACAATTCAAGAAATTTCAGGTCACTGAGATGATCAAATCTGCAGTTAATTTGCTGCTGAATTTGATCTATGATTTCATAGAAAAGGCGGCGATAAGAAGTTTGAAGGTCTCCCACATTATCAGTGCGCAGACGCTTTCTTCGTGGCTCCACTTCTCCTAATTTATTTGTTTTTTCCCAGAACTTATCAAATTCATTCCTTTTTTGAATTATAATGGATTTAAATTCACTAATTTTTTTCAGGCAAAAACCAATGTCATTTGTTTCACATTGCAATATGTTAAATACATTATCTGAAAACGGAAATATTTCCGAAAATATATTAAGTAAAAAATTAAAATTAAAGTCTCTTTTCAAACCATCCAAAAATCCTCTAGAACTATTTATTGTTTCTGCGTCCCAATTTTTGCTATTTTCCATAATGTTTTCAAAAAGTTCAATTAACGATTCACAGTGTTCAAATATAGTTAACACAAGCCTGCCGTTGTAGTTCCATCGGGTTGCAGCTACTTTGGGTAAACGTTTTTTAACAACTGAGTCTAAGGCTTGTGTGCGCTTCGTAGATTTAGAAAAAAAAAGCAGCCATTCCACTTAGGGTAGCAAAAAACACTTTACATTCTTTAATATGATTTATAGATTGGGATAAAATTAAATTTAATTTATGAGCAAAACAGTGTACAAATAAAGCACTGGAGAACGTTTCCCACACTTTAGCTTGAAGACATCCTAAATGTCCGGCCATAACAGCAGCCCCATCATAGCTTTGGGCAATTAATTTATTATCAGCCTCCTCAATATCTTTCATAATATTAAGCACAATTTTATATAGAGCGTTTGCGGTACGATCTTCTGTCACATTTTTAAAGCCTAAAAATCTTTCTTGTACACTCCCATCCATTTTTACGTAGCGTATTACTACAGATAGTTGACTTAAATTAGTTACATCGGTTGTTTCACCTAGAACAATAGCAATGAAACGAGTCTGTTTAATTTTCGATTTAATTCTGTTCAAAATAATAGTGGCAGTTTATAAGTTTTTTCGGCGTTGAAATGTCGAATACATGTTTTAATTCTTGTATTTAAGTTTTTTAGACTAGGTTTTGGCCTACCATTATTAATGATAGCAAGTTGTTCAGCATACTGTAAAGTTGAAAATCCTTTGGTCATCAAAAAACACACAACACAATCACAGTTATTATTATCACTTGTTTGTAAATCACCACCGACGCCGCTGTTAAAAGCTGGTGAACTTGTAGCCATATGAATACTCGTAAAATGCCAATGTATTTAACTTGGCAGACTACTTATATATGCGAAATAATGCGAGACATTCTCTTTCTATGTGTAGCGGCTCTTCCCGGTAAAATACGTTCTAAAAATACACGTACACACGTCGAGTGAGCGAGCGTTTCTCCTCAAGTGGTCTGCTGACTACATGTATTTAATTGAAGGCATTGCATCCACTCGTCCACCCGTAGGGTCAGGTTGTTGGCGGTAGCATTTACTGCGACGATGTCCTTGATCTAAGAGCGCATATACAAACAAGTACAGTATGATGCATAATAAATAATTATGTGTGTGAGCTTGCGAATTAAAAATTTTAATAATTAAATTAGTTTCAGAATTTGAAATTTAATATTTAAAATACAAAGATTTTAAATATTGCGGGTTAATATAAATTATTTTTTAGTAGGTATGTAGTCGTTATTTTTAAGGAAGCAATGCTTCCCTTGCTTCCATGGACCGCACGCCACTAATGACATCAGATTATACTGTTACCTAGATATCTAAATTAACAACTATCATTAGCAAGCACTAAAAGAGTAAGTATCATTTTCAATTAACCTTCCTAATCGATTAATTACAACATTATTCTCTGTGACCACTTGATTTGATACAAAATATAAGAAGCCACCAAAGTCTAAAATCTTACAATTTTGACGATAAAATGCTAAATTATCAATTTAATAACTACTAATCGGCTTTCTTGGGATTAATTGGAATTGGGAATTACTTTTAAGAAGGGATCGCAAGTGTTGCATTTTTCATACTTTATCTTTTAAGCATCCCCAATAAAAAAGTCTAGTAAATTCAGGTCAGGTGAGCAAGCTGGCAACAAGATAGGTCCGAGATGGGCAATCCACCTGTCCAGGTATGTCTGATTCAAGTAGTGCTCTAATTCTAAGGCATAGTGGGCGGGCATCCATCATTTTGAAACGACATTGTCCTCTAAAGTTCTAATGGAGTATCTTCGAGCAGTTTCGGCAAATTATTTTGTAAAAACGCCATTTAACATAGGCAGTTCCAAAAGTGTTCCGTTAAAAATACCGGACAGAAGGCTATCTCAAATTGATGCCGGGACCGATCCTCTGCATTCATATGGATTTTCAATTTGCCAACTATGAAAGTTGTGAAAGTTCACATATTCATCATTTTTACATGCTGACTCGTCACGCCATAAACTTTATCGAAGAAACTGGGATCTTGTCTAATTTTACTTAACATAATTTCTCAAAATCACTTGTGCCTTTTTTACCCTTTGAATATGGTAAGGGTGGTACCCATACCTTTTTAAAATTCTATGAGTAGTAGACCTTGGGATACCAGTTCGTCTGTGTACTTTCCGCATCGAGGTACCAGGTTCTTCGATAACAGCATCCTCATCTGCAGTTCGCGGACGTCCAGTTAGATCAACACGATCGATGCCAGGCGTTCTACCAGCGTTGTAGGCATTATGGGTTCTTATGAACAGGCCTTAATATGGATGTCCGTCTGGATAGCATTCCACATAAATCGTGTCTCCATAAATGAGATGCACGTCCACACATTCTTGATGGGTGTAATTCACTCGATTTTCCATTGTATCAAAAACTCCAGAGTAAAATTGATCATATCTGTGGTTTGAAAGATAAATTTACTTACGGTCCAGCTGGAATCCCCTCCCATCTGTTAAAATCTTGTGCCTTCACCTTGGCAATTCCACTGAGGATTCTCTTTAACAGGTCTTTATTGTCTGGCGAGTTTCCACATGTTTGGAAACATTCTTATTTGATGCCCGTTCATAAGCAGGGGCCAAAGCATTTGGTTACTAATTATAGAGCTGTTTGTATTCAGTCAGAGATACCTAAACTACTTGACTTTTTTGTCTCTAGACGTATAACTTGGGAATGCAGACATGTTTTCGTTGAACAGCAGCATGGTTTTCTTAAAGGAAGATCTACAACAACCAACCTTCTTCTTTACCAGAATGTATTGGTCTCAGCTTTGGAGGATAGGTTACAGGTTGCTTCGGTGTATACAGATTTCTCCAAAGCGTTTGATAAGGTTAATCACGCCTTATTATTGTCAAAACTTGCATTGTTGGGTTTTAATGCCAATTTGTTGTCTTGGGTGCGCAGCTTCCTTACGGGTAGGTCCCAGAGTGTAAAGATCAGAAACTTCATTTCTGATAGTATTACTGTTTCTTCAAGAGTTCCTCAAGGTTCACATTGTGGACCAGTCCTCTTTAATCTTTTTATCGATGATGTCATACATTCACTTAAGCATAGTCAGATTTTGATGTTTGCTGATGATATCAAAATTTTCAAGATTGTTCGTTCCGGACAGGACGCTTTACTTTTACAGGAAGACTTAAATCGTTTTGCTCGGTGGTGTCGTGACAATCTTCTGACTTTGAATGTTGATAAGTGTTTCTGCATTACATTCACTAGAGCTCAGTTTCCCATTGATTTTGTGTACTTCATAGGCTCTAACGCTTTACAGAGGAAGGAAATGATTAAAGACTTGGGCATTGTATTGGATAGGGAATTATCTTTTAAGGATCACATAGAATACATAGTATCTAAAGCATATAAAATGTTAGGATTTATTCATAGATCAACTCTGGATTTTTCATACAATAGCTTGAGAAGACTGTACTGTGGTCTGGTTCGCTCTTTGTTGGAATGCTCTTCTGTAGTCTGGAGTCCGAATTACAATATTTATATCAATCAGATTGAGGCCATATAAAATAGATTCTTGAGAATTTGTGCTTACAGAATGGGCTTGCAGAGAAATGATCTTAACTTTTCTTATTTGCGGAATCGGCTGCACCTACAGTCACTCAGTGGTAGAAGGATGGTCCAGTGATGTTTGTTTTTGCATAAATTATTAGTGAAAAAAATTGATAGTCCTTCGCTGCTTGACTTAGTCTCTCTAAGGATTCCGGACTGCACGAGAGCAAGGGAGGTTTTCGTGGTTCCCTTCCATCGAACCAATTATGGCTTTTTCAGTCCAATGTCGAGAGTAGCAAGAGCTGCAAATGAGTATTCGGAGCTCTTGGATATGTTTAATGATTCTGACCGTTCAATTAGAGGCATTTTGAGAGGTGTTATTGATTGAATTGTCATACTGGTTATGTTTTACTTTTTTGTTATGTTCTCATATTGAGATAGGTTATTTAAGACTAATGTAGTTTTAGATGTTCTTATTATTATTGTAAATGGTTAATCCGTTAAATAAATAAATAAATAAATATAAAGTATGTGAATCAATCTACTTACAAGTGAGCACGTGTGTAGGAAATACAAATTATGATATGATAATCATCCAATTTCAGTGCATTAGCAGAAAACATTTGTTTTGCTTGATGCATAGGTACTATTTAAAGTAAAAACAACTTAATATATTTTAGCTTTGTCGATGAAGCTTGTCTTATTTGCAAACATGAAGGTTGCATATGCTTCAATACTTGGAAATAAATCCTAGACATAATTTACAAAGAGAATGGGACCCAAGATAGGCCCCTGTGGTACTTCAGCCATTAAACAGACAGTATTGGACATTGTTTTGCTTCATTTGACCTATGTGAGGGAGACCCTATGCTCTGACCATATAACTATTTTCTGTGAAAACACTGCCCTCTTTGTAGCAGCCGCCACTGGTTGTCTCCACACTTCAATCAACAGTAATATAATTTTTATTTAAGTGTCACTATTTAACGATAACCAGCCCTTCTGGTCATCAATTGCTGTGTAAATAACAAAACTCAGTATTAAAAAAATGCGACTACTAACGTTTTATTTGTAAATAAATATTCTATCACAATGATGACTAATGACATTTATCTTGTAATAATACTCAAATCGATAAGAAAAACATTTGCTGAACACTACAGAAATATACAGGTGTGCCAATTAAAACTTCCCATCTAGAAAATATTGCAATAAAAAAAAAATAAACCCAACACGTTGACTTTGTTTTCAAGGGGGACACATCCTAACTAGCAATTTGATGTTTTATTCTAGTCATAAGAACGTTTATAAAACCTGACTGTTCCTATAAACGTTTTGGTAACGTTTATACAACGCTTATAAACGCAAAATGGACACAGGTTTATACAACACTTTAATTCTTTAGTTTATTTTATAAGGGATGTGTAAGGTGTTATAGAATAGTTTTACAAATGTTTACCGAGCTGTAAAAGAATATGATATATGATACTTATAAAACAGTTTTATAACAATAATAAAACTAAAAATTATTTACCATGGTGCCAGTTATAGAGCCTTAATCGAGTTACTATAAAACATGTTTTATTACAATTTCTTTATAGTTTACTTTGCAACTTTTTGTTGCATACTGCAATTCCCACCAAATCACCCCTTATTTATCCCCTACCCCCTAATTTGCCTAAAAACAATTCGAAGTGTTCTTTGTTGGGTGCTAAGTGGGTACCAAATTTGAAAATGATATATCACTTCGTTCGAAAGTTATTGCACCTATTAATAGAGAGACCGACAGACAAAAAAATATCGTTCCAGAATCAAGTTTTCCATATGTTTTGAGACCTTTTACGCCGTTACCAAAAAAATACTTTGCGTGTGTACACACAAAAGTTATTGAAATACATTTCTAAATCTAATAAACAATGGTTTCCTAATCTCGTTAACACGTTAGTCGCATGTTTAGAGGAAGACAAGAGACGATACGTTCAACTGTCACACTCCATTAAAAACTCCACATGACATCATCCACGTGGTTCTGCGAAAACCATATAATTCATAGGTGTAATATATCTACTTGTTGTATCATGATCATGGGTAACTAACCATTGACAACTATTTATGGCTAAGTACGGTCCTGTGCCCTAATATTTGGGCAAACTGATGATCATATTGACAGTGTGGCTTCAGATGGTGCAGTAAGCAGATTGTTACACAAACAGCGCTTATAGAGCTTTAAAATAATACGTTTCCCATTGCCGCACTGAGAAAGACCTGCGTGTAGCTCTATAACACATATGGTGTATTTAATTGTTCTATAAAAGCATTTTCGGCTACACTTACACATCAGTATAGTGCGAAACTCGCGTTAGCTGCGATATTTATGCAACATAAATGTAGTAGCAATGTGACTTAACCGCAAACCAAAATTGTTGTTTGTTGTGCTGCTTACTATGTAAAACACTACTAACATGTTTATTAACAAATTTGCTACTTTCTAAAATACTTTTATATTTATTGACTTTCCTTCGAAAAGCACCGCTTCTTTTTACCTGTTTCCATTTATTTATTGATTGCAAATTGGACATGCTACAGAATACACAACTCGCCACGAAATAAAAAGTATATAACGGTGCTTCTTACAAAAGCTATAATATGTTTTATAAAGATCCCAGCGAACGTACTTTTATGCAAGGAATAATTTTGTACTATAATTGTTTTCTAAGTGTTCTATAACAGTCACGTCCCATCCAACAATAAAATAGTTTTTTAACACCTGCGTTCAAATAGACTATGCTATTTGCAGCTATATTGTATCGTAGAATATGTTAACAAAACTCACATAATCACTTAAAGAAAAGCTTTATAAATGTTTGCAAGTTGACAGATATGTTTGGAAGATCGTTGTTATAAAGCCATTACAGAACAATCTTGTTCTGTAAGCTAATATATTCTATAATGATTGTTGTATAGACGTTTACAAAACAACGAAAAACAAAATCTCTAAAATGTTTTATAATTCTGCTCTAAGAACGTTCTAACAATAAATTTAAAGAAGCATTTTGCTGTGAGAAGCTAAATATTCACCTTGGCAGTCTTAATAGAACAAAACTGCTTTCGAAGAGCAGTAATATAGCAGTAACACAACAAATTTGCACTATTATTTAAAAATTATAGAACATTTTTGTTAGTTGGAATGATGACGTAAGTTTTGGTGTCTTGGAACCTACCCCTTAGGCAGTGGCATAAAGTACCCTTAAATTTTAAATGGCACCCTATGTAACATTAAAACGTTCTCAATTCTCCTCACAACAACATATGGTTTTTTAAATGTTTGGATATGGCAATAAAATCATCAGTTAAAGAATAAGACAAAATATCAATGAATGAAAGAATGTTATTTAATTAAATGTACAAATTGTTTTCCCTCCACTTCCATGCAATTGTAAAATCTTTGCTCCATTTCCGAACTAACATTTCGAAACATTTCGGGCAGTATCTGTTCACTTTTTTTTGCAATTTCTTGAAAAACAGTTTCCTTTATGATATTTCGTTTATCTCGTGTTTTACTTTAAACGAGACAAGTAAATATTCCATAAAATCATAACAAAGTCAATTGAATTCCAATTCGTGAAAATGGTTTATATAATTGCTGAAAAAGTGGAAATAATTAGTTTGTTTTACAAGAATGACAACTGTGCACGACAGGCAGCACAGATTTTTAATGATCGTCATCCTGAGAAAAACACTTCGCGTCTGTACAAAAATTGTGCAAAAATTTTGGGAAACTGGATCGGTTGCAAATAAAAATCATCAACGTGAGCAGGTCGTATGTAATGAAGGGAATCAGGTAGCTGTCCTGGGTCACGTTGCAATGGAACTAAATTTCAGTCTCAGGAAACTTGCAAGTACTTCAGCAATTTATGTCGCCAGTTGCCACTAAATCTTAAAAATCGTGAAACTCATGCGCAGCATCCGGGGAAATTGAATGTTCAGGTGAGCATACTGTGAGACCATTTCATAGGAGCTTTCTTCCTAACAGGAAATCTGGATGGAAACATGTATCTGGATCTACTGGAAACACATCTACCCGAGGATTGTGGAAGTGTTAGAAAATGACAACGCTTTGGCAGAAGAAGATGTGTGATTTCAGCAGGTTCAATCAGAGTACCCAGCGACCTGGAAAAAGCAGGGAATGTGAAACACCCCCTAAAATGTCAGGGAAATTTGTGATTTTACTCAAATGTCATGGAAATCATTCAGTAGACTTGGAAATTATATATTTGTAAAATTTCGCTACTAGTAGATGCATTTTTATTTTTATTTCATATATATTATATGAATTTTCTCACGTAAATAGTTTTCTCATACCTAGGAAAATATATCTGATAACAATGCGGCTTACCTTTGCTACCAATATCAATTAAATCCGCCAATGAACACAGCGTATGCCACACCAGCGCCGTTATAAATAGAGTCTCCTTCTACTATCTCAAACATGTCTCATATGTACATCTCACTTGGACTGTTCTTCCTTGAATGCATAAAATGCAAAAGCGTTTTATGTATTGGCTGGGTAGAGCTCTGCTGTGAATGTGTTTATTCTATTTTAACCTTTATGATCATGTTGAAAGTTGCAAAATATTTGGCATTTGTATATGGCGCATGTAAACAGTAGTTTTGTTTCATTTTTTCAGCGAATTTTCATAAATAAAACTTCGCTTTTAGAGAGGCAATGACTTTAGAATTTTCAAAAAAAATTAATTTGCGTGAATCTGAGCTTTTGGGACCCATTTCCCAGGCGTATTCAAATTTATATATACAAACAACATGGTTTTCAAAGTTTCTACGCCACCTAGAGACTTCCGGTGTGTTCCATCACACTTGAAAATTCTTTCCAGAGGCTAAGTTTGTCAGTCAGTCATGAAAGTCAAGTTTCTCCATGAAAAAATTGCAATTTTCTTCTCAAACATGCTATATGTTATAAATTTAACGGAGCTAACCATACTTATGTTCTTTATTATGTAAATTTTTTGTTCGTAATTTTTATTTATTTTTTTCATAAAAATGGTATTCAGGTATGCGTGTTTTTTATTTCGAGTATTATGAAAAATGTACCCGAGGGGCCTGGAAATGTCAGGGAATTTGATATTTGATTTCTGCTGGGTACCCTGTTCAATTGAGTGACCTCCCAGATCGCCAGATTTAACACCCTTACACTTTTTTCTATGGGGACACTTTAAGTCAAAAATTTTGGAAAAATGTCAGATAATGCCCAAAATGCTTAGAAATGTTTGTTCGGAAGTGGAGCAAAGATTTTATTATTCTATGGAAGTGGAGGAAAAACAATTTGAATATCTAATTGAATAACATTCTTTCATTTATTGGTACTTTGTATTATTCTTTAATTGATGATTTTCAAACCAAAATTTTAAAAGTTGTATGTTATCATGAGGAGAATTGAGAGAGCTTTAAAATGAGGTGTCACTCAACATAGGATACTATTTAAAATTTAAGGGTACTTTACGCCCCTGCCTAAGGGGTAGGTTCCAAGACACCAAAACTTACATCATCATGTGTCCCCCTTGAAAACAAAGACGACGTATCTCAGATTTTTTTCCTTTTTTTAATTCCGATATTTTCCAGGCGGAAATTCTAATTGGCACACTGTATGTCTAATTCAGATATAGTATTTTAATTTTGTGTTAAGTATCACTAAGTACCAACATAATAGTAATATGTACTAAGTGATAATGGCCACAAAACTGAAACACCACACCTTATTCCATAAGTGTCTGAACTTATATATATATATATATATATATATATATATATATATATATATATATATATATATATATATATATATATATATATATATATATATATATATATATATATATATATATATATATATATATATATTTTCACTAATATGACTAAATGAGATCACAAAGGATATATGCCTTCATTGTAGGTGAGACACTTAGTAAAGCAATAGGCTTCAATATTCCCCGAAAGAAGAGTTTTAAAATTTTCCAAATGAAGAGGCTCCAAAACTACTCTACAGTGTTGGTAATTAGCCATAAACCGCGCTAGCTTCCTTCCAATCATCACAGAAACCTGAAATTGGATATACCGGGTGTTTTTAAAAAGTGGCTCACCCCAATAACTTTATATTTTTTGAGATAAAAAAATGAAATTGGTATGTTAGTATATGACATAAATCCAGATTGACTGACGTATACAGTTGTTCTCAGCCACTTCCGGTTTCACCCGAAATGCCTGCAACTTTTGCTTTTTAAATTGGACCTCCGGTATTTTTTTGGTTTATTTGATAGAAAATCACATTCTGAATATGATGACAGCTCATATGTCAACTTTTGTCATTTTCACTTAAAAAATAATATTTTAAATTTCAATCTAGAGTGTCATGATTATCTTAAAACCATTATTTTTTAATCAAGGAGACATGGAAAAATAGATTTGATCTAATGCTTTTTGTCTCTTTTCCTGGCAGGTTAAAAGATCCCAAATTGTATTTTAATCATAACGCAATTTATTCAAATGGAACGAGGGTGGCTTATTAGCATATTTGAAAAAAGCATTTTTTGACGAATAATTTGCTACCACACACATGGCATTTTGAGTTAAATTGTTGATGAGGTGTCGTTGCATTTAGAACATCATTTTCTATTTCGGAAGTGACCGAAGACAACTGAATAAATAAGTCAATCTGGATTTATCTCATACACTAACATACCAAATTTCATTTTTTTTTGTCTCAAAAAATAAAAAAGTTATCGGTGTGAGCCACTTATGAACAACACCCGGTATAGAGAGTCCCACCTACAGCAAAGCCATAAAGCTGTCTCCATACAGAATGCTTCAAGAATAACCAAACAAAAATTTAGTTCTTTCACATTATTTAATCTTCATCGCTAGACTGTGATGCATATGCCAACTGTTCATTCCACCAGTCTTTGATCTCATGGCCAGCATTTGATGCTTTTGGTAATGTTGTTTTATTATTGAACACTTCCCTAGGCATCCGACTCGCCTCAGTTCCTTCGTTCAAATGAGGCAGATTTTTGGTGACTGTAACTAAAAATAAAACATAAGCTACAATAATTCACAAGTTTGTTAAAAACTTTAACAATGTTGTATTTGAAATAAGCAAGTTGATGGTCACTTCCGGTTAAACCGGAAGTTTGACATAAAGTAAACTATTTTCACTGAACTGGAATTCATCTCCATCGTATGTGTGTAAATGTTCAAATTCCAAATCGAAGTAGTTATTGATAAACGGCTTACTAAAGGTCTTGCGCCACAGCCTGTATAAGCAAATTTAGAAAATCTTTGCAAAACTTGACAATACAGCTATGGAGCGATAATTTGTGAATAAAGTTGGATCATCGCTCTTTAGCACAGGACAAATTTTGGCTTTTTTCCATAAGTTCGGAAACGAACCTGTAGAGATTGATAAGTTTAGACAGCAGAGTGCTAAGAGCGTGTACACAGTCCTTTACCAAAAAAGAATTATCATATCCTGCAACTTTTTGGAGGTCTAAACTATATCTTCTGGTGTAAGAAAGAGGGTATCAATTTGAGTATTTGATTCAAAATTGAAATTAAAATTATATGAAGGAATGTTATTCATGGTTGGCATGGTATAAATGCTGTTGAAATACGTAGCAAATGTTAATTGAATGGGATAACTCACTTCCTGACCAGAACTTATTAATAAATGAATAAATTATCTTACCTGTCTGTCTATTATTTTTCTTCTTAGTAGTTATTTTCTCCTTTTCTGTACGTGCTGCAGGATCTGAGAGAGTAGGAGCTAGATACTTCCTGCCAGACGTACTCCCAATACTATCAGATCTTGCTAGTGTAACTAGTTTTTGTTTCCTTGTTGTGACCTCTGCTTCCTTTGTGTCACCTTCACTCTCTTGTTCTGGGGACCCTGTTTTCTTTTGTTCAGAAGTGTCCAGGATGTTCATCGTTTCATTTGTTGCCCTTAAGCCTGCTATTAGGTTATTTTGCTGTTTCTGGAAAACAAAAATTTACAATCTAGAAGTCTGGTGCAGAGAAACTATGAAACAAAGTCACTTGTGTTAAGGTCCCGTTACAATTCATATTTTGTTTATGTGTGCTGTGGAGTTTCCATCACAGTACATATACTGATTATACGCAAATCAAATTATCGGAATTTGTCGAAATAGCTTAATAAAATAATAGAAGGAACGTGAGTGAAACTCATTGTCCGTCTCTGGTGGGCATTGCAAATTTTTTTCGTTGCACTTGCAAATGAAATAGATGGTGGTAGGCGACGCGGCAGCGGTGGTAGGGCGTGGGTTTGGGCGGGGCGCGGGAACAGGTCATCTGTCCATCAGTCAGCAGTCTCACACCGATAACTCAATTTTTTTTTTTTTTAATGGACCGATTGTGATAAAATTTGGTAGATGCCTTTCATTTACAAGTGGCTTGGATAAATTCGTTAGCCAGGAAAATCAGACCAGTTTTCCTGGAAAATTTTGTGTTTTCTTTCGGAAAATTTTTGTATCTTGGAAAATAACAAAGCTATTGCAACCAAATTTGGTACTTAGGTTTACACTATTAAATTTACCCTGCATGCCATAATTCAGATCTCTATGGTTCATTACGCGGCAAGACTTTATTGGAGGCTGTTAAAAGAGATAAGAAAGTAAGTTGAAAGGAAAAAAATTATAGACATTTCACAAAAAATTGGGTACCAGTGATGAACAAAGAAATGAACAAAACCAAAATATTTTGTGAGGATAACAAGATCTATTGTATATTAAAGACAAAGATTAGGTTTTCTTGTCGCAAACAGGTCAAGAAATAACGGGCAAATTATTTTGAAAATTCATTCATTGTTCTTTTTAAAATGTCAAGGTCGCGATTTGAAACGTCAAAACTTGCAATTTTTAGAAGGAGGACCTGAAAGAAATACGGGCTATGTAAAGCAAATGTCATAATAGATGTGTTTTACAAAGCCTTAACTTACAGCTTCAACCATCATTGTCCTGCATTTTACTAAGATATTTGCAGAAAATTCATTTCAAATAGACCCCTTCTCTTCTTGGTTAGACCCAAAAAAAATTGTGCCCTTTTGAAGCTTGATAAATTTCCTAAAGAATCCCTTTTAAGTGTCTCTAAACTTTGTAAAGTTGATAGAAGTCAGTTACCTATAGAACTAAGACAGTTTCCAGCTCTGTGCAGCAATTTTGTAACAGAGGGAGGCTTATTTCACGGATTAGATACAGATAAAATTATAGATTAAGTAGCTGGAACCAGTGAAGAAATTACCAGAATACTGTTGGGTTGATTAAAATCAACTAATTTGAAAGATTTTCAGATCACTAGTAGATGTAACTATAGCTATGTTAATGACATATTTTCTCTAGCTATTTTAATATTTTATGAATAAACAATTCCATAAGGTACTGAAATACAAAGCAACATTGTTTATTCAGTGAATAGATGTTTCTTTAGTAAGTGTTCTTAGCTTATTCATAAACTTTTTCCTTTCTCATTGCATTCTCTAGTTTATCACTAATTTTTCCATTTCCTATCTAATAGATATAGTAAAAATAGTCTGAAATTTCGTTTTGGTATACAGTTAAGTCAAGCACAACCCCAAAACATTGTTTTTTACATAAAAATGTAGCTTCCATTTAACTACTTTATATGTCCCAGAAATATAGCAAAATACGGTTTCCTGGCACATAATTTTCAAAAATGTTGGACCTGAATCCCTCGTTTTCTGGGTGGTATTCAATACACCCCAGAACACAGTTATAAAGTACTGCACGTTTAAAGACATTTTAGGCAAATAATATGTAAAAAATAGGGTGAGAATATGAAAGATGTGGAAGTTTGATTGTGTTGAACTCAGTTATTTTAATAAATGCAGTAAGGTAGAAAAGTACTGTTTCCTTTGAAATTTTGAATTTTGTTTAATTTAATCCACTGACATAGTTTATCAACGCAGTTTTTCTAAAACCTCTGATATCACCTAAGTCTTTCATGCAAGGTTCTTGTACAAACTCAGATAGATTGCTGAGCAGATGAAAATATAAGTATAAAAATATGTAAACTTTTTGAGAAGCCTTGCGTAAAAAGTGCGAGTGTGTCTGTGTTCGTGCATGCGAGGGTGTGTGAGTGTGTGCGTTTCTATGCACATGTGAACAATTTTATAAACAAGATAACTTTGAAAAGCATGAAGAACGTAAAACTACTTGGTAGGTTAGTATAAATATATGAAATAATATGTAAATATAGCAATAGTGTAACAGAAATTTGTAATTATTAGTTATTAGGCGATCATCTGTCTCTGCACCTTTGTAAACCTTTTGTTGTTATCCGTGGTCCAGTCAGTTTGTCTGAAGTCGTCCTGAAGGGCTCCTGGACACAAAAGTGTCCCTGTCTATCCCATATACATGATTTTAAAAAATTAATAAAAAAAAAAAAAAAAAACCAAAAACAAAAAAACAAAAAGATATAAGAAGAAGAAAAAAAAAAAGAAAAAAAAAATATTTACAAATAAGTTTAAATATTGTATATTTGTATATAGGTAACATAATTCCGTTTTCTAGATAATTAATACAAAATAATCTGTAGGTATTTGTATGTATTTGTATATATTTGTATATCATATAAAATAGCAAAAGTCTGTGGCTGATGGAATTACTGTTCCAAGGTCATAAATACCTCCACCACCACCACCACCACCACCAAAAACATGAAGGTTATTTATGACTTCATTTTTGGTATATGAAATTCTTGGAAGCGTCGTAAAATAAACTTATTAAAAAACCTATCATAATAGCCTTTATGTTTTTTGTTTGATTTGTTTTTAAAATAGAAAACATTGTTTAGTTAATAATTCAGCAAATCGTTAAAATGGGTTTTCAAATAGTCTTGAAATGTTTTTATCAAGTTATAGAATCACTAGAGGAGTAAATGACTTTGTCTGAGTTCATATCTTGTTGATTATAGGAGCAGTTTAGTACTGGTAAACCTTCTGGTTGTGCAGTATTGTGTCGATGCATTGATGGATGAGCTGGCACCTTGTCCATTTGTTGTGACAGTAATCTCAAGTCACAGAGTCATCATAATTATTACCCTCTGAAGTAGAGGTGTGCGAACCCATGTTTTGTTCGAACCGAACTATGAACGCACCCAAGCAAATATGTTGCCTCGAACTTCGAACCTCTGAAATAGTATGTCGAAGGTTCACAGTCGAACTTCGAACTTTTTAGAAATTTAAAATCGAACATCGAACTACCCAAAATTCTTCAGTGTTCATATATAATTTCCTTAAACACAAAACTTAGGAATATTGTACCATACAATATTTGATATGTGAAAGATTTCCATTCTTTTAACAAAAATGAAGAGTTCGGCAAATTTGCAGGTTGATTGGGTAAAAATACCTTCTGGTGCTGATTGTTTTGGCTCATGGTGAAATAAATCATGTTGAAACCAGTGTTTTCCAAAGTCAATCTGCAATTATCCTCATAAATTCTGAAAATTTACGTTACCGATCGCTTTCGAACACCCCCATCATAATATTGTTACTGAAAAAGGTGTTGGGAGGCTAGGATATATAAGAAAAATAATTCTGTTATTGCTAAATGTCTCCGTCGTGTCTCAATGTGCCCACCAACTGTCGAAAATATGCATGAGTGAAATCTCATAAAATTATGCTATCCACTCAATGAGACCGATAACGAGTTTAAAGCGCCGCTACCGAGTTATCGGGGCCGCAACTTCGCTATCTTTGGCAGCATTCAATGCCTGTAAAGTTAAATTTCGAAGTATTTTTGAGCAACGAACTTCGAACTATTTTGGAGAATTACATATTTCGAACTTCGAACAACTTCAACATCGCTAGTGCGAACATATTTTCGAACCGAAGGTTCGGTTCGAGTTCGGGTTCGGTTCGAAATTTCGCACACCTCTTTTTTTTTTTTTTTTGTTCCCTCAGGGCTCGTCCGCGGCCTTGCCGCCCCGATAGCACCGCAACCCTTGGTTGATTGTGCATACCCCTAGTCTTACTCCACCCATTCCAAAATCACTGTGCCTTGAACTAGTCTGCACAGCGATTGGTAGGGTGAAGTTTTATATTGCTCTGTCTCCGGTCTAGAGTGACCGTAGATCAGTTGTCTTTTCCGGTCCAGAGCTATACACTCGCACAAGATGTGCTGGGCTGATTCCTCCCCCTCGCCGCAGAGTCTGCATGCGAGGTCCCCTTCGAACCGCCCCATTTTATGTAGGTGTTTCTTGACGGCCATGTGTCCCGTCAAGAGACCTGTTGTGTTTCTGAGCTGTCCTCTGCTAAGGTTTAGCAGCTCCACAGCTCTCTTTGAACTGGGTCCGTCAATTATTGACTTCCCATGTCTGAGCCCTGGACAGTCCGCCCAGTACACCTTGTGTTGGTTTCTGACCCAGGACTTAATGGCTCCCCTGGCAGTGCTCTTTGACACGCCCAGAGCCGGTTCTGGTCCCATAAATGGTTCTGCTGACCCCCTCTTTGCGAGACTGTCAGCTTCTTCATTGCCTTTGACCCCCGAGTGACCCGGCACCCAGATGAGGGTCACCTCATTCTGCCCAGCCAGGTCGCTCGTCTCGTCTCGGCACTCACTCACCAGCCAGGAATTTACCCGTGGGCTACTTAGTGCCTTAAGGGCTGCCTGGCTGTCTGTGGCTATGAGGATCCGCTTGTTGGTGTAGCCCCTCCTCTTGTTCTCCCGCACACAGTGCAGGATGGCGTACATCTCGGCCTGAAACACCGTTGCATGGGCTCCGAGGGAAATACTGTGACTTACCCTCGGTCCTTCCGAGTAAACACCTGCCCCCGTCCCACGCTCCCCGCCAGATCCGTCCGTGAACCAGACGAGCGCGTCCCGTGGTATGCCCGGTGTCTCCTCCCGCCATGCCCCGCGATCAGGGATTTCCACTGTGAAGTTGTTTTCCCTGCACATTCGCGGGCTCGCGAAGTCTGACCTCATTTCAAGCATGGGTTCCTTCACGATCTCCTGAATTTTGCAGTGGCCCCTGAAGCCTGGGTTGATCTTCAGTCTACCATTGCAGGCTAGTCTGTATAGTCCTAGCCTGGCCTCTCCCATAATAACGAAGTGTAGGGGGGGTAGATCCAGCAACACCTCCATGGCAGCTGTTGGGGTTGAAGACATGGCCCCTGTGATGCCTA
The DNA here is from genome assembly GCA_964006375.1 of Tillus elongatus. Taxonomy (NCBI): domain Eukaryota; kingdom Metazoa; phylum Arthropoda; class Insecta; order Coleoptera; family Cleridae; genus Tillus; species Tillus elongatus. The sequence continues at coordinate 293,129,601 of OZ023262.1, forward strand.
GGCAAGCCATCCTTTGGATCTTGCCTAGTTTTTGTTTGGCACTGGATTGTGTCACCTTAGGCCACCAGACCAGTGCCGCATATGTTAACGATGGTCTGACCACCCTTGTGTACAGCCAGTGGGCCATACTAGGTCTTAGTCCCCACGTTTTTCCATATAGCCGCCTAGTGACGGCTAAGGTCATGACTGCCTTACGCAGTATTTTTCCAATGTGACCATTCCAGGTTAGCTTAGAGTCCAATACGACCCCAAGATATTTTACCTCCCTGGCCATTGGAACGCTCCTACCGTATAGAGTGAGAGTTCTGTGGCTTTCACACTTCCTCCTCCTCGTAAACGGCACGACGGTTGCTTTCTCGGGGCTCACCCCGAGCCCTTGATCAACCGTCCACCCTTCCACCACTTTCAGTGCAGTCTGCATACGCTCCCACACTGCCTGTGTGACCTTTCCTCGGACTATGATGACAATGTCGTCCGCATAGCCCTGTACCTCATACCCCCCTCCCGAGAGCCTCCCCAGCAGGCCGTCCACGACTAGACACCAGAGCAAGGGAGACAGAACGCTCCCCTGCGGACACCCCGCCGCGACCCCCGCCAGCAGAGTCCCTCCCGCGAGTGAGGTGAACACCGCCCTGTCCCTGAGCATGGAACCGATCCACCTGCAGCAGGTCTCCTCTATTCCACGCTCCCGGGCAGCTGCCAGAACCGATCCGAACGAGGTGTTGCTAAAGGCCCCCTCTATGTCTAGGAAGGCCCCCAGCGCCACCTCCTTGTTCTCCAGCGTATTCTCCAGTTTCAGCACCAGTTGGTGCAGTGCTGTTTCTGTTGAGAATCCTGCTCTGTATGCATATTGTCCGCAGTGTAGAGGATATGCTTCCAGTACACCGCCCCTAATGTGCCGGTCGAGCAGTTTTTCCACTGTTTTCAGCAAGAAGGACATGAGACTTATTGGCCTCAGGGACTTTGCCTGGTCTGTTGGACGCCCAGGTTTAGGAATAAATACAACCCTGGCCAGTCTCCATGCCCTCGGAATGTACCCCAGAGCCAGGCTGGCCCTCATAATGAGGGTAAGCACCGGCGCCAGTATATCTATCCCCTGTTGGAGCATGATGGGCATTATTCCATCAAATCCCGGCGATTTGTATGGCTTAAAGCTGTTAATGGCCCATCTGATTTTGCTCCAGGTAACCACCTCTTTAGCGACTGTCCAGTCTACTCTAGATGCCCGCCTATAAGGCGCCTCTATTTCTGAGTGTTCCCAGTCCGGAGGTGATTGGTTTATTATGTTACAGCCGGGGAAGTGCGTCTGGAGTAAAATTTCCATAGTTTCCTCCCCCGAGCTTGTAAAGCCTCCCGTGGGTGTTCTAAGGGAGCCTATGTTAGTCTGAGGGCCCTTAGACAGGATCTTGTGTAGTCGAGCACTCTCGGACGTGTTTTCCACTTCTTCGCAGTGCCTCCTCCACGACTCCTTCTTGGCGTCCCTCAGTCTTTTGTTATAGGTCGATAGGGCCTGTCTATATTCATCCCATGCTCCCGACCTTTTGGCCGCGTTAAACAGCTTACGAACCTGCGTCCTCCTTTGCCTGAGGTCCTCGTTCCACCATGGGACGTTCCTGGTGGACACCCTCATTTTCAGGGGGCAGTTGGCGTTATAGGCCGAGGTAATTGCGTCTCGCAATTGGACTGCTGCAATCTCGAGGTCTATTGAATCCCTTATGGCCCTCTCAACCCCCCGCAGTTCCACAGCTAGGTCTGCCCTGTAGGCTTCCCAGTCCGCCTTGCGGGGGTCCCGGTACCATACCGTTTCTCTTTCGACTTTGGCGATTTCAAACCGGATGTATCTGTGGTCTGAGCTACTCACTTCCCCAGACACAGCCCAGCTTTTAACAAAGTCACCCAGAAACTGGGTGGAAACTGTTAGGTCTAAAACTTCCTCACGCCGTGTTGTGACGAATGTCGGTTTATTACCTCTATTCAATATGTCTAAATTAAATTTCATAAAGAATTGTAAAAGTGCCTCACCCCTAGAGTTTGTGTCCGAGCTACCCCACAACTCATGGTGCGCATTCGCATCCATGCCGATGATGGTCTGCCATCCACCTGCTCTGCTACCCACCATCAGCTGCTCCAATTCGTTGGGTGGAGGAGGGTCCGTGCTGTCCCCTGGCAGATAGGCTGACGCGACAGTAATGTCCCTCAGCCCATCCGCTCCTCCACATCGGATTTTGATCGTTGCCAGGTCCCTGGAACAGAAATTCATTAGAGGGAGAAACTCTATCCCTTCCCTGACAAAAATGCAGGCCCTCGGATTCTCGCTGGACCTGCTGTAGATGAGCTTTCCATTAGCTCCGCCGAGTCCCTTGATCTCTCCTTTGTAGGAGTACGGTTCCTGGATGAGGGCCACATCCGTGTTCCTCAGAGCCATTAGTAGTCCGGCCGTGGCTGCCCTACTGTGTTGGAGGTTGACCTGAAGGAACCTAAGTCCCATTAACCCTTAATTGCTTCCCCAGTGGGCGGAAGCTAACCCTTCCCATGCCCCAGAATGCCTTGAAGGAGGTTCCTTCAAGGGCTCTGTAAGATGTCGGGTCGATCGAGAAGGCGAGCGTCTGTCCTTTCTCCTCTGCCTTCCTGCTTAGAACCGACCAGTGTTGCGTCCCCAGTTCAGGGTTCTGGATCTTAAGTCTGCTGATCACCGTCTCCTGCGGGACGGTGTCAGGGATCCGTACGAGGACCTTGCGTCTCTTTGGGAGTTCCTTGGGCTCGACAGCTGTCAAGTCCGCCCCCTCCCAAATCTGACCGAGGCCCCCGATCGTTTTCCGCAGCCAGTCCCGCGACTGCGGGCCGGCACAGGTTATCCAGAGGATGCCCCCCGTCAGGCGCGTCCGGTGGAACTGAGGCGGGCTCTCCCCTTCCTGAAGAGAGTCCACTGCAGCTACCACCGCAGCCTGGATCAGGTCCGCCTTCCCCTGGTCTAGCGTGACCTCAGGATGGCGTCTGTCAATCACCGCCATCCCGAGGCCCTCCGCAGCCTCCCTGTAAGAGCCAGTCTGCGCCGGTGTTCCGGCCTTAGTTCCTTTGGGAGGTCTGTCTGTAGTAGGCGTGCTAGAGCCAGAGCGCGGCGTCTTCCGACTCGCACTCTCCTCTTGCGCCTTTACAGGCACCCTGGCCCTTTTGGAACGTCTGTCTGTAGTGGGCGTGCTAGAGTTCGAGCGCGTCCTCTTCTGACCCGCACTCCCCTCTTGCGCCTTTACAGGTTTCTCGACCGTCCAGGTCCCGGCCGCCATTTTTTGCGCCCTCCGGAGCTTCTTTCTTTGCGCCCCGGAAAGACGCTTGGACTGCCGGGGCAGTCCCTCTACTCTAACAGTAGAGTCCTCACTGGTGGAGGGGCCCCCGGAGTCCGCGGAGCTCGCCGCCCTCCGGTGGGACCCAGCCTCCAGCTTGGGTGTCGGGGACAGGTCTCTGGCCGAAGCTACCCCCTGATCCCCCGTATCTACGCCGGTCGTGGGACCTCCAGAGTCCGCTGCCGCACCCTGGCTCGTCTCCGTTTCCGGGATAGACTCAAGGCTCAAGTCTGTAGCCGGAGCCACTCCTCGAGCCTCATTGGTTTTGGTTTTATATGTATTTATAATCTTCATGTTGTTCCCACGAGAATGGGGGAAATACTGTCCACACCATCAGAACCCCCTGTGTGGTGCAAGGCGGGTTACTCTGGAGGGTTGCCTGGTACTCCAGAGGTTCCGTTCACGACACCATCGCCCTGGTGCCATCCATCCATAGGCACGGGTCACGTGACACCGTAGATTGGGGGAGTTTAGTTCGACCTCCTTGTCTAGATCCGTCATGTTTAGTTATTAGCAGGGTCACCTCGTGCAGGATGCGGATTTTTACCGCGCATGACGGTCTTGGGGAAAGCTTCATCGGGAGTTTATGTTGTTATTTCCACTTCCTCAGCTTGCCCCCTGGAGTCCTTTGGCCCGCGACTCCTTAACCCCTTCGCACACCTCTACTCTGAAGTACTAATGTAATCCAGAACCTTTCAACAGGTTGTGGAATAGTTGTTGGCGCCTGTTATAACAAGTCCCTCGGACTTGAATATACCTCAGACCGAACACCCAAACCCCTCTGAGACATCTCTATGCTCGAGCTTTGCTTAGACCTCTGCTGATGAGGGACTTGTGGTGATTTACACCTTTCATGTAGTTAGAAGCAGGGAAGTCGTAGCAGTTTGTAGAAACAAAAGAATTTGTGTTTAAACTTAATGTTAGAAATGATCCCTTTCTTAAACCATTGTAAAATAAGCTACTGAATTATTACTTACATTGGTAGATCTGATTTTTTTCAAACACCCCTCTAACCAAGTTCGAATTGTCTGCTTGGCAACTTCTTCTTCTATGATGTACTCAAACTCTTCTCTGGCCAAAAGTTCTTCCAACTGAAGAGCTTTTCTTATATCAACAGATCTATATGATAACATGCTGTAAAAAAAACGTCAAAGGGGTAAAAATACTCGTTAACGAATTTACCGTTTGTAAAATTTTTAATTTTGTTTCTCAAACTGTGAGTTTTACAAACACCTATAATCTAGAAACTTACTTGATCACATCATGAAATGTAACATCTTCTCCATTATGAAGTCTATCTAGTTCATAGCACATATGTTTAAATAATAGACGATCCTTCTGTGGGTCAACTTCCAGCCTGCCTTTTAGAAGTCGTAAGATGAACTTTACCTAAAAGTTTTTGAAATATTGGCAAGAAAATAGATTAAACATCAAGACATATTGTAGACATACAGATAATTTATTTTATCATGCAACATAGAATGAACTATTATTTCCATAGTTCCATACTACTTGTGTATTGCTTGTACGTGGAGATTGAAATGACTTTCCAAGAAACAACCACCATCATTCATACTCAACAAGACATCGTGAACAGTTGAGTATATCTTACCATCGCAGCAAGGCTACTCAGCATAGTGTCAGCTACATTGGTGTACAGTTGTATAACAAACTACCACAACATGTACGACATAAGTGGCAAAATTTCTCGGCCTGGCATAGATTCTGTATGATATGGTCGAATATGCTAATTAAACAACACTATACTTGTAATTAAAGTATATTACTTACAACTTAGTACTCGGGGTCAACGCCCATCCATTTCTGTCTGGAATCTGACGTCTGTTTTGCGTATGATGTGTCCTGTCCTCCGTGTCTTCGTGAACTCGTAATAAGATAATAGATAAAAGGACACTTACGCATGTTTGTCTATAAATTACATCGACTGCATCATATGCAGAACAGATGGCGCCTACATACATATATTACATCTTTCCTCTTATAGATTTAGTCTATCAGGAGCACTTATTGGATGACCAGACCTTGTATGATCGCCTACTGGCTCTGAAGGCTTATCACTGTTGCGCACTATTTCAGGACCAGTATCAGTGTCACTTTGACTATTGAAAGGGATAGGGGGCTGGTCCTCCATGGTCCTAGACCTAGGAGACTCTGGTAGGATTTCAGAGGGAGTGAGTTCAGGTTGAAACTTATTTGATGACTGTTTCAAGTCAATTCTATTACACCTGACAATATCACCATATTTATTCTGTATCATATATGAACGTGGTGAAGGGTAATGATTAATAATCTTTCCTGGTTCCCACTTCCCCTGAATATGACCATACACTGTAACATCCATTCCTTCGGCTAATGGTTTTAAGTCGACAGCTGTCCTATTGTAATATTTCTTATACAATTCCTGCTTATTTCTATGTTTTTCATTGATCTTTTGACACAATCTGGGTTTCAATAACTCAGTACTGATGGGTATTTTTGTCTTGCAAATTCGGCCCATTAAAAGCTGAGAAGGAGAATATCTCATATTTTTCAGAGGGCTATTTCGGTATTGCAACAAAGCTGTATCAATATCCTCATTCTCATCCTCCAATGATTTTTCAACTATATTTTTACCAATTGCTGCTCCCTTTTCTGCAAGGCCGTTGGATCGTGGGTAGTTAGGGCTTCGGGTAATGATTTCAAAATTCCAATCGTTTGCAAATGTTTTGAAATGGATATTAAAGGGAACATTGTCACATGTTATAATGTCTGGGGAACCAAAATTAGAAAATACATTCTTTAAATTTGTAATGACTGAGCTGATTGACTGGTCTTTCATTGGCCGAAGTTCAAGCTAATTTGAGTACGCATCAAAGATGACAAGATAACTTTTACCTGCCAAAGTAAAGATATCGATGCCCAACTGTTGCCATGGTCGCTCAGGCACAGGATATAACAACAAGGATTCTTTATTTTGTTGTCTGGCATTTCGCTCACAAATTTTGCATTTATTTGTATAAGATTCGATATCATCATTCATACCTGGCCAGTAGAGTATCTGACGTGCTCGGGATTTTGTTTTTTCAATGCCAACATGTCCTTCATGAAGCAGTTTTAACATTTCGAAACGAAGGCGATTTGGGACTACTAGTTTATTGGAAAACACCAATAATCCCTCTGTATAGGTGAGATCTTCTTTAATTTTGAAATAATGTCTTATAAACTGCCGTACATCAAATCCCTTTTCTGGCCAGCCTTGAATACAAAAATCTGCAACAGTTTTCAGCTGCAGGTCATTCTCTAATTCCATTCTGAATTGTGCTTTCCTCTTGTCCGCCATTGGAATGTTTTTTATTAGTGAATGTATGGCAAAATTGTATTCATCATCTGATTTCAATTCCCTTTCAACCATAAATGCTCTAGACAATGTGTCTGCAATGTACAGGCACTTTCCTGGCTAGTAACTCACAGCTATGTCGTAATTTAGTAATTGCAATCTCATTCTTTGCAGTCTTGGTGAAATGCAGGCTAAGTCTTTCTTGAATATAGCCTCCAGTGGCTTTCTTGAATATAGCCTCCAGTGGCTTACGATCCGAGTAAACCTGTACTTTCAGACCATATACAAAATAATGGAATTTCTGCAGCGCAAATACAATTGCCAACATTTCTTTTTCAATCTGTGCGTATTTCTGTTCGGTAGAGGTCAAACTTCGAGATGCAAAAGCCACTGGATGACCTTCCTGAAGTAAACATGCACCCAGCCCTTCTTTAGATGCATCAGTTTCTATTTCTATATCTTTCTTAGAATGAAAAAACTTAAGTATAGGTGCTTTTGTCAAAAAATATTTTAGATGGGAAAGAGATTGATCATGACTATTAGTCCATTCCCACTTAGTATCTTGCCGGATCAGGTTTCTAAGTGGAGCAGACACCTTTGACAAATTAGGCACAAATTTGCCTGAATATTTGGCCATACCAAGGATTCTAAGAAGTTCATTTTTATCTCTTGGGGTAGGTAATTCTAAAATTGCTTTGACATATGCAATGTTCAGTTCTACCCCTTCTTTCGAGTAAATTTGCCTCATAAATTTCACAGACCGGAACTTTAATTGTATTTTAGAGCTGTTAAATTCAATATTGTACTTCAGGGCACGTTCAAGTACAATTTGTAAATTTTGATCATGTTCTTTCTCGTCCTTTCCAGTTACAATTAGGTCATCAAAATAGAGTCCTACGCTTTCTAAATCACCAAATATCACAAAGTTTTTTCTCCGAAAGACTTCCGGGGCTGATGTGATATCAAAAGGTAGCCTCAAAAATTTATAACGCTCAAATGGTGTACCGAAAGTCGTATAATCTGAACTACAACTATCAATTTTGACCTGAAAATATCCATCTTTCATATCTAAATCAGTGAAATACTCCTTATCACACAATTTACTGGCTATATCTTCCGCATTGGGAATTAGAAAATGTTCACGTTGTATAGCTTTGTTCAGATGTTTAGGGTATAAACACAGTCTCAAATCACCGGTTTTTTTTCCAACTATTACCAGCGGATTCAGCCACTCAGTGGGTTTCTCTACTTTTTTAATTATCTGATCTTTTACTAGCTGATCAAGTTTTGATTTAAGTCTTTCATGCAACGTTCGAGGAACCCTTCTTGGAGGCTGAATACGTGGTATGGCATCACTTTTAAGAGTCAATTGGTGTGACGTCGGAAATTCTCCTACTCCATCAAAAACAGAGCTATAATATTTTTTAACAGTATCAAGAGATTCAAAAATTAGACCTGAGCTCTGATTAATGCTAGCTAATCTCTTGATTAACTTCAAGACCAGACATCCCGGCAATCCAAGTAAAGGTATTTGATTCTCTGCATCCACCACAAGGAACTTAAGCTGGGAGTTGACACCGTTGACTTCACACATTAAATTAAGTTTACCAAATGGTTTGATCTAGAAATTTTCATTCCCATACGAAACAAGTGTGATTCTAGTGAGTCTCAAAAACCCTTCTAGCTTAAATTTTTTCACCACTGACATTGGTAAGACACTTACTTCAGCTCCTGTGTCAAGTTTAAAATCGACCTGATGTTCTCCTAACCTGATTGTTTGTTTCCAGACACTTTCAGCTGTTCTGCACTTGTTCACAAACTCAACACGATGCAACGAATTCACAAAAACTCCTCACTATCGGTGTCACTTTCTGATTCTCCTCTTCCTAGCTCATGAATATTCTTTGATTTCATGATGTCTTTGTTTCCTTTCTTCTCTTCGCCTTTCTCAATTTCCTTCCTTCCATTTTGGCACACTTTGGCAAAGTGATTCCTGCCTTGACACTTCGCGCACGTCTTCCAAGGGCAGGACAACGACTGCTACTTCCAATGTGTTTATATCCACAGTACTTGCACAGCATAACATGATCATTTGAACTAGATGCTCCTGACTCCTTACCACGGGCATGATTCACTGTATTGACTTGCACTTCACTTTGCAGCACTTTGGATTGCGACTTGCTAATTTCTGTGGTTCAGCAAAATTCTATAGCCTTAAGAGCTTTTCCTGAGTATTTTTATCCCAAATGCCCATAACAATCCTATCGCGGATCATTTCATCTTGATCTTTGTATTCTGTAGTTTTGACAGCCTTCCGCAGTTCCGTCAAAAAACTATCAAACATTTGGCCGTCTTTTTGACTGATACTATTGAATTTGAATCTTTCAAAAATTACATTTGCTGTCGGCAAACAGTAATCTTCGAAGTTCTGCTTTATTACTGTCAACGATAACTTTTCTTCCTCAGTCAATGTGAAACTATTGTACAGTTCTAAACCATCATCACCTACTAAATTGAGGAACACTGCGATTTTTCTATATTCAGGTTTTGAATGCAGCTCTGATGCTCTCAGAAATACTTCAAACTTCTGAGAAAATCTCCTCCAATTATCGGCAATATTGCCGTCAAGGACCAGCGCTTCTGGCGGCCGGAACAAATTCTCCATTTTAATTTACGACTTGCTGATCATTACCCTGCGCGCCTACCTGACACCATGTATGATATGGTCAAATATGCTAATTAAACAACACTATGCTTGTAATTAAAGTATATTATATCAACTTACAACTTAGTACTCGGGGTCAACGCCCGTCCATTTCTATCTGAAATCTGGCGTCTGTTCTGCGTATGATGTGTCCTGTCCTCAGTGTCTTCGTTAACTCGTAATAAGATAATAGATAAAAGGACATTTACGCATGTTTGTCTATAGATTACATCGACTGCATCATATACAGAACAGATGGCGCCTACATACATATATTACAGATTCAAGGTAGCGCATCATGTCAAGATTTGGTAAAACATTTAAGTCTTATAAATTTATTTATTTGATTTATTTAATACACCAGCCAACAGCACAAAGTTAATTTAAGGATGAGGACATACAAGATATATAAAACAATACATTACATCACATCGCTAATAAGTACAGAAACAATTCTTTATGAGAGAGACAGAACAGCAGAATATATCCAGGATGTCCTGCAAATTGGAGTAATTTCTACACATATAATAAACTAGAGACGAGCTTAACAGCTCCCTACCTCCTCTACCGTCGGTAGAGAAAACTTATTGGGATATTGCGATTCTATATGTGGAACATTCAATTTTATTGACTTAAGTAGAGAGGGACAATCAAGAGCTTAACTGACAATTTTAAAAAGAAACACAATTCAGCTGCACCGTCTCCTGTCCTCCAGGCTAGCCAAGTTAAAGGGCTTTAATCAATCACTCTGTGGATAGCCAATGCATGGGTATTGACCATCAATTGAAAAACTAATGAATTTTATAAACTTGGTGATTTGGGTTTCTCCAAGTGTTCAGAGAACATAGCATGTCTCATAACGGCCGTAATAGCCTTAAAAAACCAAATTGGTAAAACACCAAAATAATTAGTACAAGTAGTTCAGTTTAAATTGTGTAAGGAAGTTATGTAAACATTTCAATTAATTAGAGGTCAGCATGGTATGGATTGACATTGAAATTATCACATTCAGTACATAAACAATAACAAGCCAATTCGTAGGAATGTTATAGCCAGCAGATCAGAAGGTTAAGAATCGAAATGTGTTATTGTTTGGTAAATATAAAGGAGATTCATTTAGTCAGATGGAGAGTTAATTAAACACGTTTCTGAAATATAGATGGAAAAGATATAGTTCATTAAACAAACTTCTGAAATGTAGTCGGTTAAATAACGCCGCGATAATTATAATTTAATTATGTAAACACTGTTAACATTAATAGTCAATATGTCCGTACCTACGTAAGTTCTTTCATTCAATTTGTTATATCGTTATTATTATTATTATTAAGTTTTGTGCGTTAATATAGTTATCAATATACCGTTATCTATGTCATACATATGTGCTTAGTTCGAAAATTTTATCCCTATAATTAAACCTCCGCTTCCCTTAAACACCAAGTGTACTTATCAGTGCTCATCACAAATTCCAGTCTTCACTCAGTGAATAAATATTGTCATTACTATTATAATTATTATATATTTACATTAAAAACTACGCTTTGATATTTAGACACTTATAAATTTCTCTTAAGTGAATAATTTTTCTTACCCTTCTAACTGGTATAACTCCTCTTTGGTGAATGTCAACTATATTCCAAGTATTTTGGAAATTCCTGATATCAGCGTAAGAAAGCAGAGCATCTTCTTCATTTGAATAAAACAAAGAAAAGTTCTCCATAATAATAGCTACGGAAAAATACAACTTTGAAATCACTGCCTTTCATTAGAAACACTATTTTAAAGAGTAAATTTAAATTTGTAATACTATAATAAAATGGCATAATTTTATTATATAAAAAAATGTTGGCAGCCTTGACTTTAATCTTTTTGTACAGTTCCTCTAGTAGGATATAACGGGTTTACCAATCTGAATGACAAAACTTTAAAACGTCATGTCGATCATTTCTATACCGATACATATTGGATTAGTAACAGTATATACTGATATATAATAGTTATTCACAAGACACAACAATCGCTCTATCTGTATCAATAGAGTTTTCTATTTATTATAAAAATGTATTTGATACTTTTATCTGAAACATTTTAGTATCGAATAAATTGGTATTTTTGCTCGATACTACCCACTGCTAAAAATAACATTGATTCTGATTCTTATCAGACAAGTGACTCTTTTGTATTTACTCACAGTATGTATATACTCTGTTACAATAAACAATGTATAATTACATTAAATAATCGCAATATACTATACCATTACTGTAACATTGTATGGCAAAAAAAAACTTTCATAAAGGACCTCCACAAAAAGATTAACTCTTTTGAAATCTGGACCTGAAGGAATATGTTATGCATATCATGGGGTGGCTAAATAACGAATAAAGAATACTGCACAGAGTGAAATAAGCATGCAGCTTCTTACTAAGATTAAAACTAGAGAACTATAATAATTTAGACATGTTATCAAAACCAAAAACAACTTTTACACATCTTCCAGAAAAAAATGCTAGGGAAAAGAGGTTGATTTCGTAAAATGGAGAATCATGAACTTTAAAAAAACTGAGAAGGTGGTATAAGTCGATGATCTTTTTGCTTCTGGTTGATATTTCAAAATTTCGGGACGCAGCAAGTGCATTATAGTAGTGAATTTTCATAGGATCTGTACAGTATTATTTTACCGCATATTACTACAATGAATATTTTAAGCTTACATAGACCTTAAAGATTGATTTTAGAGGTCCTAGTACGCATACATTTGAAGAATTCTTTCGAAAGTTTTAACATCGATATCTCTCCATTATCCAAAAAAATCTTGTGTTCTAACTCCTCTTGAGAAAAATGCCCAAAACTCTATTTTCTATGAAGCTAGAAAATTCAGTTTTGCTATATATATATATATATATATATATATATATATATATATATATATATATATATATATATATATATATATATATATATATATATATATATATATATATATAGATAGATAGATAGTGTAAGTCTCTTTAAAAGAAACTTGTATTACAAGTACACAAATCGATAAAGATATATGCAGATAGCCAAGCTGCAATAAAGGCTCTTGGTTCCTACCGGTGTAATTCAAAGACGGTATGGAGTTGTAAATCTGCCCTTAACGAATTGGGCAGCTGTAATGAGGTGTCGCTGGTCTGGATACCGGGTCACTTGGACCATGATGGCAACGTTGCGGCCGACGCGCTTGCCAGGAGTGGTGCCCAGAGAGACTTTGTCGGACCAGAACCGGTGCTGGGGATAACATCTTGCACAGCAAAACGCACCTTAAAGACCTGGACAGAAAGAATGACAATCCAATATTGGCAAAATCTTCCAGGATTAGCTCACTCTAAGGCCTTCATAAATGACCTGTCTGAGTCAAGAGCTAAAAAACCTCTAGAGTTAAACAGACAACAACTGAGTACTCTAAGCGGCCTGTATACAGGATACTGCCGCTTTCGTCACCACATGCACTGTATTGGAGTCGGTCAGGAGACTGAGTGCCGGCTGTGTATGGAGAATGACGAGACAGCAGAGCACGTGCTGTGTTCCTGTCCGGCAGCGGACAGGACTAGATACCTGCTCTTTGGCAAGGTAAAGCTTGCTCCAGAGGATCTGGATCAACTTTCGCCCACAAAGTTTGTCGACCTCTGCAGGAGGCTGGATTTGTTGGGCGAAATATAGACTATTAGGCGTGAGCCACAATAAACCTTATGGTCGCGGTGGAGAGACCGATATGGACCACTCACATTCAAACCTAACCTAACCTACTACAATGGATACTTTAAACTTACATAGACCTTGAAGATCGATTTTAGAGGTCCTAGTACGCACACATTTGAAGAATTCTTTCGAAAGTGTTAACTTCAATATCTCTTTATTATCCAAAAAAATCTTGTGTTATAACTCCTTTTGAGAAAAATGCCCAAAACTCTATTTTCTATGAACCTAGAAAATTAAGTTTTGCTGTATCTATAGATAGTGTAAGTCTCTTTAAAAGAAACTTGTATTACAAATGTCATTAAAGTTACAAAAGCTTTCCAGAAGGAAACTTCATTCATATTTAGAAAAGTAAAGTATCTGCCAAATTATAAACGTCCAGCTATTTTTCCTTATTAATCGCCTGAATGATTTCGTTTTATTCAACCTAATCGAACCGGTTTTTTCAATATCAACAATAACCAAATGCCTGCTGAAAATTATAATTTTAAGCTCAAAGGCACTTTGTCGCCAGGCGTTTTAAACAAGAATGAGATCTTGTTCAAAACGTATGAAATCTGTACACTACTACTGTTCCCCCAAATGTCAAAGTAGAAGAAAAAAAACCGATACATTCGATGGGGAATCGATCTCGGAACCTTCTACATAGAAGACAAGCACCCTACCACTGTACCACCTGAGATACATTAACTAACGGTTTGTTTACATGATACTTGACGCCATCTTCCTGTCTCGGGATATTTTATATTATATTAAAAGTAAACGTAACAACTAATTACAGAATTGTCACTTTAAAGACATTCAATGACTATTTTGATCTTAGATGAAGTCTTATGTTTAAGTTTAAAGATAAAAGAACAAATTGTTTTAAAACCATTTTTATAGAGACATTACTCAATTTTGTTTACATTTCCACTATATTATGCTACACTTTCAGTCTAAAACTATATTTGGGGCCGTTAATCAAGCTATATAGTATTTTAAAAATTGATTGAGTCCCCCAGTTAAAAAATAATCACTTGGGAGATTTTTAATTTCATGTCGTCTGTCATTTGCGATATTTGTGGCCGAGATTTCATGATTGTTGGTTCGGGTAGTAATTTTTTGCCTTTTATTTATTTTGTTTGGTTACCGTTGATGTATGGTTAATATCTGTTGTATGAATCAATCTAAGCATGGCAGTTAACTACTGTGTCTGCCACACATTGGATTTTAAACACTAAGTCGTTTCAACGCATGTCTTTCAGATTTTATTTTTAATTGGGAAAAAACTCTAAATTTTGTGAACCAGATTACTTAAAATTTACAACATAGGCTTATTTATACCATATATAGCCACACGCAAAGTCTCATTCTAGTTACTCTAATACTTTCAAAAATATAAAGTTTTCAAGAATATTTTTGTATATTTTTGTGAGGAAAAACTTGTTCGGTATTGCTGATTTACGAACTCGTCCGCGGTCTGAACATAATGAAGATATGTGGCAAGTTTCGTTCAAATCAGTTGAGTATTTTTTCTTTTTACTTTTTTAATGGACACCTAAATGGAGATATGTTTAATAGGTTTATTCGCCAAAGTTTGTTTGAACTTTTGGAAGACGTCCCAGGTTCTATTATAAGATGAATGTGGCAAATCTGAGTGCGACAAGAACTTAGTAGACATTTTCCTAATAAATGGTTAAGACGAGGAGGTCCACTAAACTGGCCAGTTAGATCACCAGGTCTAACATGTCTTGATTTTTTCTTGTAGGGACACCTTAAGAATATCAAATATGAAATGCTATCGACCACGCAAGATGACATGAAACAATGCATACGGAATACTTTAAATACAATATCGCCGCAAATGTTGCTCAATGTCAAGCGGTCCTTTTAACAAAGGCTACAATTATGTATTGAACAGGATGAACGTCAGTTTGAAAATTTATACAAATATCTTTATTATAATTCCTCTTGGTCTTTCTGTTCTTGTTTTTATTATTTGTTTACCTTGGATTAGTTTCTAGATTGAATTTCAAATGTAGTAAGTTAAATTTGTTGTTAAAAAGAAAAATTCTTATTTATCCAAAAGCAATAATAAAAGCGTGAATAGCGCCAGAACCGCTGCACTTGGCTAGAGGGAACCCTAGTTCATATGAAAGGGAATTATTTTCTCTATGAAATGCAGCAAAAACATAGGGTGTTCCATAAATGAAATAATCTGCTTTGAATGTGCCGATAATAAAACTTGAATTTTTGAAAGGCCCTGTAGAGTATTGCGAAATATTGACTACAGTAGTTGATGAAGTACCAAATCCACCATCAAAACCTGGTGAGTTTTTTTACGATATCATCTGACAATGGAGATAAGATTTTTGTTCCAAAACCTCACCTTCGTCGAAAAATCAACATATCTTGGAAACCGTAACAGCTAGGTCTAGGGATGTTTGGAGTAAGTGAACCTTGTTTTCTCATAGAATCCAAAACTTTGTCAAATACCGGGTGTTCCATAAAAAAAACATAACTTTGAGGTGTCACACTTTTTTGGATGATCTGTATATTTGAAAATAATTTTAGGTTGCAGTCCTTTTCAACCTACACAATCTCCGTTTGAAATAAATTCGAAATAATGAAAAATACAGACGTGAGAGCCCGTGGCGTATGGGGTGGGCCACCATATATATATATATATATATATATATATATATATATATATATATATATATATATATATATATATATATATATATATATATATATATATATATATATATATATATATATATATATATATATATATATATATATATATATATATATATATATATATATATATATATATATATATATATATATATATATTAAATAAACCTTGGTCTGGGGTTTTAGGGGCCCTAATTCGCGCTCATTTGAAACATTTTTCCGAAAGTCTTACCATCGATACATCTCTCTTTCTAACACTAAGTGAGATGTAAGACACGAAGCACGTGCTGCCACCGCGTTGCGGAACTAAGTAGTATGTTGTCACGGCAGCTCCAAATAACAGATTGTTAAAAAATAGGGACTGTATACAACCAACTAACAATTTAGTAAATTGTCATCCCTGGCCCATTTCTACCCTAATATTACTTTGTCCCTATATTAGGGTAGAAATGGGCCAGGGCTGACAATTTACTAATTTGTTAGTTGGTTGTATATAGTCTATTTTTTAACATTCTGTGTTATTTGAAGCTGCCGTAACAACAAACTACTTGGTTCCGCAACGAGGTGGCGGCACCTGCCTTGTGTCTTACATCTCACTTAGTGTTGGAAGGCTGTCTACCATAGCCGTATTACTTTATAGGTGTATTTTCACTGCAATTAGTATGCCGCACTGACGAGCTCTAATTAGAGCGAAACTGGTCTACGGTTCTAATTGTGATGAGAATGCATCTAGCCTTACCTCTCTATTTCTTAATGAAAAATCACTAAAAACAAAAATTACCAGATTTATTGCCAAACAATGTTAAAATATGATAAAACAAAAAGATAGCTAAAATCTGTTGCAATTTGCAAGTTACAGTTAATTACTTCGATCAGGACTACCAACATTTTGTTTTTAGCAAGTTAGTAAAATTCACCTTACCCACTAACAGATTTAGTACAATGTACGTGATAATAACGTAGAATGTACAGAAGTACACAAGTGACCCAGTAAAGTTTCCACAATCTGTTTGCCAATAGTTGTCTGCTGGTGTACAATATGGTGGTTGTATCATACAATCATGCATTATCTTGTTCCAGTCCTCGCCGGTCACTATTCTGAACAACATGGCTACACCAGTAACGGGAGTTTCAAAATTAGCACGCCTGTATAGAAAAAAATTTGGTATATTGGTTTTTCTTCAAAAGAAACAATTTGTTTAGGTTTATGAAAAAGAGAATATATAATAATCCTGCAATATAAAGCTTTTATAGATAAGTATCATCAGCTGAGTAAAAAGTTCCCAGCATTGCTGTCAAACTTCCACTTGTCACATATGTATATTTAATTAAGTCTGAAAAAAAAAATTTGCCACTTTTTAGAACTTGCCAGCTATATAGTTTTTAAAATTCTTGATCCAGTGGTGGTACCGGCAATTATGATTTTTGCTTATTTTTGAGATCTGTTTATAAAATTTTAAAATATTATTATTATTTACTCTTTATTCAGAATATCAAATTACATGACAATGAATATGTCACAATACAAAGCACAACGTCAGCTAAAATTCCTGGTACACGTTTGCTTAATTATACTAAAACTCACAATATTTACTCTCTGTCATGGCGAAATAAAGCCACAAAAAAAGTACCAATCCACAATGTCTGGAAAGAAACCGTTACAAATCGCTTACTGCTCAAAGGAAGACTGAGTAACCTCCAAACAAGAAAGCTTAACCTCGAGATTTTATGACCAAAAGGATGATTTCAATCTGATAGTATTAAGCGATTTGTAGAAGTTTCTTTTCTATAAATGCCAAATTTGAACCTATCTATATTTTTATATAACAAGAGTATCAAGGAAGGGTAATTGGTCGTTGTTCTCCATTTCGTAAGTAAACTTTATTGAAGGGAACCTACTCAACTTATTAACAAAATTATTGATGTTATCTTTACTGAAGTCAAATATGGCAAAAATGTCATTGACATCTCAACCATACACTCGAAAAATACTCCACTGCCTCAGCAAAGTCACTCTCAAATCGGCTGATGAAGAGTTCAGAAACGACGGGAGAGAATGGGTTTCTTATTGTTGTTCCCTCCGTCTGCCGATAAAACTTCCCGCCAACTCGAAAGAAACTCTCAGACAAGCTTGTAACGAAAATAATGAAGAGCTATATCGATGGGGATGCTGGGGAACAACGACTTGACATCAAAAGATAGCAGTTCTTCGTTTGGTTTTAACGTAATATTTTGGATTCTATTAATGAATTCGATGGAATTTTTCAACCGAAAAACCAGGAGGTTGAATTTCCAATGTACTGAGAGGTTTCGATAACCATTTGGAAAGTTGATAAGTCGGGGAACCAATACCAGAGACTTTTTTTTCTCCCTCTGGGCTCGTCCGCGTCTTTACCGCCCCGATAGCACTCCAGTCTTTGGCTTATTGTGCATTCCCTTAGTCTTTCTACTCCACCCATTCCAAAATCACTGTGCCATGAACTAGTCTGCACAACGATTGGTAGGGTGAAGTTTTATATTGCTCTGTCTCCGGTCTACACTGACCGTAGATCAGTTGTCTTTTGCGGTCCAGAGCTTTACACTTGCACAAGATGTGCTGATTCCCCCCTCTCGCCGCAGAGTCTGCATGCGAGGTCCCCCTCGAACCACCCCATTTTATGCAAGTGTTTCTTGACGGCCATGTGTCCCGTCAAGAGACCTGTTATGTTTCTGAGCTGTCCTCTGCTAAGATTTAGCAGCTCCACAGCTCTCTTTGAACTGGGTTCGTCAATTACTGACTTCCCATGTCTGAGCCCTGGACAGTCTGCCAAGTACACCTTGTGTTGGTTTCTGACCCAGGACTTAATGGCTCCCCTGGCAGTGCTCTTTGTCACGCTCAGAACCGGTTCTGGTCCCATAAAAGGTTCTGCTGACCCTCTCTTCGCAAGACTGTCAGCTTCTTCATTGCCTTTGACCCCCGAGTGACCCGGCACCCAGATGAGGGTGACCTCATTCCGTCCAGCCCGGTCGCTCGTCTCGGCACTCACTTACCAGCCTGGAGTTTACCCGTGGGCTACTTAGGACCTTAAGGGCTGCCTGGCTGTCTGTGGCTATGAGGATCCGTTTGTTGTTGTAGCCCCTCCTCTTGTTCTTCCGCACACAGTGCAGGAAGTTGTACATTTCGGCCTGAAAGACTGTTGCATGGGCTCCGAGGGAAATACTATGACTTACCCTCGTTCCTTCCGAATAAACACCTGCCCCCGTCCCACGCTCCCCGCCGGATCCGTCCGTGAACCAGACGAACGCGTCCCGTGGTAAGCCTGGCGTCTCCTTCCGCGATGTCTCGCGGTCGGGTAATTTCCACTGTAAAATTGTTTTCCCTGCAGATTCGCGGGCCCGCGAAGTCTGACCTCATTTCAAGCATGGGCTCCTCCACAATCTCCTGAATTTTGCAGTGGCCGCTAAAGCCTGGGTTGATCTTCAGTCTACCATTGCAAGCTAGTCTGTATAGTCCTAGCCTGACCTCCCTCATGATAACTAAGTGTAGGGGGGGGGGGGGGGGGGGCAGATCCAGCAACACCGCCATGGCGACTTTGAAGTCAATCCTTTGAATCTTGCCTAGTTTTTGTTTGGCACTGAATTGTGTCACCTTAGGCCACCAGACCAGTGCCACGTGTGTTAACGATGGTCTGACCACCCTTGTGTACAGCCAGTGGGCCATACTAGGTCTTAGTCCCCACATTTTTCCATATAGCCGCCTAGTGACGGCTAAGGTCATAACTGCATTACGCAGTATTTTTTCAACGTGACCATTCCAGGTTAGCTTAGAGTCCAATAGGACCCCAAGATATTTTACCTCCTTGGCCATTGAGATGTTTCTACCGTATAGAGTGAGAGTTATGTGGCTCTCCCACTTGCTCTCTCGGGGCTCACCCCGAGCCCTTGACGAACCGTCCCCCTTTCCACCACTTTCAGTGCTGTCTCCATGCGCTCCCACACTGACTGTGGAACCTTTTCTCAGACTGATGACAATGTCGTCCGCATAGCCCTGTACCTCGTACCCCCCTCCCGAGAGCCTCCCTAGCAGGCCGTTCACGACTAGACACCTGAGCAGGGGAGACAGAATGCTCCCCTGCACACACCCCGCCGCGACCCCCGCCAGCAGAGTCCCTCCCGCGAGTGAGGTGAGCACCGCTCTGTCCCTGAGCATGGAACTGATCCACCTGCAGCAGGTCTCCTCTATTCCACGCTCCCTGTAACTATAGTGGGTGAACGCTTGCAGGCAGTAGATGCCGGCGATAACTTAGCCCTTAGAATTGACAGTGACTGCAGGTTTACGGAACATGTGTCTAAAGTGACCTGACAAGCTCTTAGCAGCTTTAAGTTGTTTTTTAATTACCGGAGGCTGCTAAACAGGGAATTAAAAAAAGCCTGATGGAAGGCCTTAGTTATATCTTATGTATCCCATGACATTTATGGATCATACTTGACGGTTTCTGAGCCGGCAAGGCTGCAGCTAATATGAAATTCATGCATTAGATTGGTTTGCGGCCTACGTAAGTATCGCCATATATCTAATTAATTTGTGAAGCTTGGGTGGCTCACACTACAAAAATGAAGACATCTTCATAGCCTATGTATTTTTTATAAAATAATTACAATGAGTCCTCCTTATCTTTATTTTTATTTATTTATTCAACGGATTAACCATTTACAATAATAATAAGAACATCTAAAACTACATTAGTCTTAAATAATCACAATATGAGAACACAAAAAAAAAAAAAAAAAAGCAAAACATAACCTGTATACCATATGTATGACAATTCAATCAATAACACCTCTCAAAATTCCTCTAATTACACGGTCAGAATCATTAAACATGTCCAAGAGCTCCGAATACTCATTTGCAGTTCTCGCCACTCTCGACATCGGACTGAAAAAGCCATAATTGGTTCGATGGAAGGGAACCACAAAAACCTCCCTCGCTCTCGTGCAGTTCGGAATCCTTAGAGAGACTAACTCAAGCAAAGAAGGACTATCAATTTTATTCACTAATAATTTGTGCAAAAAACAAACATCACTGACAATCCTTCTACCTCTCAGTGACTGCAAGTGCAGCCGATTCCGCAAATAAGAAAGGTTAAGATCATTTCTCTGCAAGCCCATTCTGTAAGCACAAATTCTTAAGAATCTATTTTGTACGGCCTCAATCTGATTGATATAAATATTGTAATTCGGGCTCCAGACTACAGAAGAGCATTCCAACAAAGAGCGAACCAGAGCACAATACAGCCTTCTAAAGCTATTGCATGAAAAATCCAGAGTTGATCTATGAATAAATCCTAACATTTTATATGCCTTAGACACTATGTACTCCATGTGATCCCCAAAAGATAATTCCCTATCCAATACAATGCCCAAGTCTTTAATCATTTCCTTCCTCTGTAAAGCACCAGAGCCCATGGAGCACACAAAGTCAATGGGAAACTGAGCTCTAGTGAATGTAATGCAGAAACACTTATCAACATTCAGAGTCAGAAGATTGTCACCACACCACCGAGCAAAACGATTTAAGTCTTCCTGTAAAAGTAAAGCGTCCTGTCTGGAACGAACAATCTTGAAAATTTTGATATCATCAGCAAACATCAAAATCTGACTATGCTTAAGTGAATGTATGACATCATTGATAAAAAGATTAAAGAGGACTGGTCCACAATGTGAACCCTGAGGAACTCCTGAAGAAACAGTAATACTACCAGAAATGAAGTTCCTGATCTTTACACTCTGGGACCTACCCATAAGGAAGCTGCGCACCCAAGACAACAAATTGGCATTAAAACCCAACAATGCAAGTTTTGACAATAATAAGGCGTGATTTACCTTATCAAACGCTTTGGAGAAATCTGTATACACCGAATCAATCTGTAACCTATCCTCCAAAGCTGAGACCAATACATTCTGGTAAAGAAGAAGGTTGGTCGTTGTAGATCTTCCCTTAAGAAAACCATGCTGCTGTTCGGCGAAAACATGTCTGCATTCCCAAGTTATATGCCTAGAGACAAAAAAGTCCAGAAGTTTGGGTATCTCTGACTGAATACAAACAGCTCTGTAATTAGTAACCAAGTGCTTTGGTCCCTGCTTATGAACGGGCATCAAATAAGAATGTTTCCAAACATGTGGAAACTCACCAGACAATAAGGACATGTTAAAGAGAATGGTTAAATATTGTTTTGTACCCACATCCATAACATTATCGTTCTATTCAAGAATGTCTTAATCATACTGCAACATAGAACTGCATTCTTCCAGCAATCATTTTCATATAATATTACCGTCATATATAACAAGGTCCCAGATTATTCTAAACTGTTGAACTCAGGCTGTTACAAATCCAAATTGAAGCTGCTGCTGGCAAATGACATGCAAGTACTCTAAAGCACAGATAACTGTCATTATCTTGCGATCGGTCTGAAAAGGGTTTTTTAATTTTTGTATATATAACTGGTTGTGATACGAACTGTTCTTTTTCATCTGTTTGTATTTACATTTTTCTAAATGTGCTAACTGTTAATGCAATGTAGCTAATGTATTTTGTGTTTATTTCATCATTAACCATTTATGGCTGAGTGGAAGAGCAGAAATAATTATTTCTGAACTCTGCCTTTTGATATGTATCTTATGTTCTTTGTCGTATTAATAAAATCTATCTATTATTATTATAATTGATAACTTTACAATATACAATTTTCTTTTGTCATTATCTTTCTAAGAGAAGGCTGACAAAAATGTATGTGACAATTCAAACCTTTACCATCAAGAGAGGCATTTGCTCTTAAAAGAGGGTTATAATACAGGATTACCACACATTACAAATCGATGAAAATACAATAACATAATATAATTTTATAAATATAAACTCACCTTCCGATACCTTCACCATACTTCACTGTACCAAATAAAATTGTTCCAGCAAGGGCATAAAAGAATACAAGAAGAAACATTCCAAAAATGATGAAAAAACTTTTACATACAGACACTCCCACTGTGAGCATTAACATTTTTAATGTGGCATGTTTTCCAGTTATCGTAAAGAATCTTAGAATAACCACAATGCATCCAAAGAAATACGTGAGGTCATTCTGGAAAAAAAAGCAAAATTGGATAATAATGCATTAGATTATTTATTTTTTATTTATTTGCTCCTTTTTTACAATCAGTATATAGTACTTCAAAATTAGGAGCTGCACCAGTCGTTATAATAAAACACAAAACATGCTCACAAATAATCAGCTACAGAAAACAATGCAGTTCACCACCATAAAAAACAAACACAGATTACAATCAAAACTGTACACATACTTAAAGAAAAGATACCACAGAATTTTTTCGTTGCGGTGGAACATAGCAATACGTACTGATAAAGCTTTCTAGATAATCAAGTCTAGAATCCACCTGACTCCCAAGAATATCATGCTTGTATCACAACTGACAAGCGCACCATCAATGACAAAACAGAAAAGTTCAACAGAAGGCCAAGAGTCAAAATAAATCTGGTCTTATTCATATTGAGCTCGGGGACACTCTCATCATACCAGTTTTGCATTATACTCAGTGTATGTGTTGCTTTTTATTTAAGGCTCTCTGCACCCGCCTCCAACAGAATAATTGGTGTGTCACACTGCACAATGTTTTCGGCCAGAATGCCTGGAAGATCGTTTGTATATACGATGTACAATAAAGGTCCCAGTATCGAACCTTGCGGAACTCCCCTTACTACCATCCACATCTCAGATGTGATAGTCTCACCATCTCAATCATTTTCAACAACATATTGCCATCGGTCCTTTAGGTTAGACTAAATTAGATTTGGGCAGGTGCCTGTCATTCCATATCTTGTTAGTTTTAAAAAAAATTAATATCCAATGGTCAACTCTGTCAAAGGCACTAGAAAGATCCAGAAGCATTGCAGCGGTGTCTTTGTCCTCATTAAAAAGCTCTGATAACTTTGCTCATTGCAGCATATAACTCCGCTTGTTGATCTTCCTTTTCGGAAATCAAACTTCAAGAATGTGTCTAAAAAAAAAAGTTATTCGGTTAGCAATTATTCGTTCGAATATCTTGCTAAGATTTAACAGCATCGCCACAGGACGATAACAGGATAAATTTGTCACTTCACTGATGGTATCATTTGACAACTTAACTCTTTGAGTTCTGCCTTGCAAATATGATGAAATTAGCTTCAACGGCAATCCTCTAACACCACATCGATATAATTTATGTAGCAATATTTTGTGCACTACAGTCGAAAGCGCTGGAGAAACCAATAAACAACCCCATACAATTTATCTTTCTGTCTACAGCACCTACAGATTGGCAAGAAATGTGCAACAACATAAACAACAATATACCTACTCTGAATGTGACATGAAAAAATATCCAAACAACTCCAGTAACTGTCACAAAAAGATCATATCTGTTTCTTCTGCTCTGCAAATAACCTCTTGGAGTAAATGCTATGTTTTTCATTATCACTTCAACCAGAAACAAAAGAGTGCATAACATTCCTATTGTTGCTAGAATATCTGTATAGGATTCTTCTTTATTCCACTGAAATTGGGTTTGAATTTTGTCTTATTAAAACTTTTATAATAATACTAGAACTTCTTACCGTAACGCCCAAAAGAGCACTGTTAACCAGGACTAAAATAGCAATAAACCTTTTAAATTTAATATTCTGTGTTATATCATAAATAAACGCTCTAAACTTTTTTCCATCTGGTCTCGGTGGTAAGTGAAGAGGTTGCGCAATTTTCAATCTCTTTTTTAGATCACACCTGAAAAAGAATTCCATAAACAACGTGTTAATGAAACTAGTGACAAATTTTACCATCTTCTCTGGTCTACAGTTAATAAAGCTGTGCCCTTGTTTTCTGAATAGTTGGCAATTACTACACCAACAAACAGAGTAAGACCTATCATGCAACCCAAGAAGATGTAAACATGGATATAAATTGCATGGGCCTGAAAAAAAAAGTAAATGAATCTGTTGTTATACAGAAATTACGTGCGGGACTTACAGGACCCAGCGATTTTATTAATACATCTCTAACATCTAGCCATCCTTTGAATGATAGTACTTCAAATAATGTAAGCATTGCATCACCAATGTTGTCAAAGTTAAATCTTTTTGGGTTAGCCCTGCAAGAAAATGAATCATAATATTTTCTAGCAATATTCTGTAAGAAATATTTATTTATTTATTTATTTATATATTTTTTATTTTTTTATTTCAACAACACATCACGAGGGCTTACAGCTTAAATACTATCGTACCGGGGGTGTCGACAAGGAGGAAAGAGGCAACTTGTTAATACTGGACTAAGCGGCTTTTGAAACTCCGCTGAGACCTCTGTACATTACAGAGTGAATAGGAAAGGGAGAGAGAGAGAGAGAGAGAGAAAGAGAGAGAGGACCAGGCTCTCAGTTTTCATTGTCGTTTCAAGAGCAAGCTTGAAATAGCGGACTCGTATACTTATGAGAGGGATGTACGTCTCATATTGCTATTTATAAACATTTGTAAAAAATGTTCGGGACGCAGAAAGTCCGTCATGGTAGTGAATTTTCATAAGAATAATATATTATAGTGATTTGATAAAGGGCAAGCAACAACATTATCTCTAACATAAATATGTATACAGTCATTTGGATACAAGACTCAAACAAAACAATTGATAAACAGGAAATATACTTGTTTAATTACTTTTTGTACTGATGTACCACATTTTATTTGTTTTTTTTTCTTGATAGCTCGAAGTACCTGATTATGTTTTGTTAAATTAAATGCTGATTTTAGTAACAACTTAACGTTTATTAACAAACTGTACACTTATACAAAATTACTTATATTATGGTATGCTTTAGAGTTCATGAGAACTCTACGAAATGATTAGTGATTATGATATCACAAGCGTGGTGTTGCTTGTGTCGAGTCTGTAGAAGAACTGCTTTAAATGAATCTTGAATTTGCCTACGCTATCTACCTGAGATAGGGTGGTAGAGGTATTGCCAATTGTAAACAAGAAAAGAAATGACCCTAGTTGGGTTATTCGTAACCATCTTTAAAATTCCATTGTACAGATGGTAAATATCATAACAATGAAGTCTACTGAGAAATATGTAAATTTGAGAGGTCTAATCCTCCAGACGAGACGCCTTAACAATAGTCAACAAAAATACAGTATGATACTTTGATAATTATAATATAATAATAATAGAAATATATACAATTACCACACTCGCGGCACTAAAATGGCAGGATAAGTTTCGTTTTCACCTAGCGGTAGTTTCATTTTTGTCACAAAAACTCTTCTTAGGAAGAATCCAACACAGTCTTCTCGTTTTGTGATTGTGGGATCATTACATCTTGCCAATCGTCCACCATAAAGTTGAACACCAAACGTAGCAAATATAAACATCAAAAGAATGAGCAAGGTCGATACCTAATAATGAAAACAGAAATGTTACTATAACCTAGGTGGTGTTTAAATATAAGTAACACCAAGGAAACAGGATCAGATAATTATAATGGGGGATTTTATAGTAATAGTATATTTTATCATCAATCACCAACATTACATGTAAATAAAAAAAACTAATAATAGTGCAAATTGTAAAATAACAAATGCTACATACAAATATTAAATGTAAGATTAAAACACCATGAAAGCATTGGGAACATACAAAATTTATATATTATCTATATAAATAAAAATTAAATGTTGGTAAGCGCATTAATTGACAACGGCGGGACTGATCTGGCTAATTTTATATTTTAAATGTTCGTAATAGTCCCAATAAGGTTTTTAGGGAAGGAAAAATTTGAAAACTTTCCCGGAAAATTGGAAAATTCGGAAAAAACTGCAACTGCTTTTTTCTCTTATTTATTTTGCTATGTACGTAAATGTCATTTGACATATTGAAATTAGGATGGGACGTCTGTCGGATCCGGTAGTATTAATATACAGGGTGATTGATTACGTCGATGAAGTCCAGTATATTGTCTTTTAAGGCATCAAAGTAAAGATTAGGGAGATTGTATCAAGCATTCAGCTTCATATTTTAAAATTAATTACAATGCTACAGGGTGTTGCACAACGCCGTGTCATGAATTTCTAAAAGATACTTCTAAAGGCCTTGATGAGGGTGATTTGTACTAGAGATTTTCTTTGATCTCTCAAAAGCTTTTGACTGTGTAGACTATCGTATTATTTTTGATAAATTATACAGGTATGGTATAAGAGGAAATCCTTTACAGTTGTTAAAATCATTTCTAAGTAGTCGTTACCAAAAGGTTAGAATTAAATTGCAAAATAGAATATATGATTCTGAAATGAAAGAAATTAGTCTGGGCATTCCTCAAGGTAACCAGATTGGACCACTGCTGTTCATTATTTATGTCAATGATTTAATTAATGCCATCAAAAATAATAGAATTTAATTAATTAATTATGCAGATGACACAAATGTTGTAGTAAAAGGAGAAACGTTTAAAGATTTTAGTGAAGTCACATCAAATTTATTGTTAGATCTTAAAAAATGGATTAGAGATAATCACCTAGTCCTAAACTCAAATAAAACTAACATCATTATGTTTAAAGCTAGGGCCAGCACATTCGAAACTCCTTCAACTCTCTCCTTAGGTACTGATGTATTGTAAGTACCAAATTTTTGGGTCTTCATATAGATGACACTTTGAGTTGGAAAAATCACATAAATAATGTATGTAATAATTTAGCTTATGTCTGTTATAGTATAAGAATAGTCAGTAGATATTTGAATATTTATACTTTAAGAATGATATATTCCTCAAATTTTTAGTCTAGATTAAATTTTGAGGAAGTAGCTCTGATGCAGAGAAAATATTTCGTATCCAAAAAAAGAACATTGAGAATAATATATGGCATGAAATGTAATGAATCATGTAGAGGAACTTTAAAAAAATATGAAATATTAACTGTAGCAGCATTACATATTTATGAATGCCTGAAGCTTGTGTAAACAGTAGTTTTCATCTATTTGAAAATTTACAATCTCATCATAGCCATAACACAAGAACCTTGAATATAAAGTAACTGTCACATAATTTATCATATTTGAGAAGGTTAGGTTAGGTTAGGTTTGATTGTGAGTGGGCCATACCGGTCCCTGCACCGCGACCATAAGGTCTATTGTGGCTCATGCCTAATAGTCTATCTTTCGCCCAACAAAACCAGCCTCCTGCAGAAGTCAATAATCTTTGTGGGCGAAAGTTAATCCAGATCCTCCGGAGCAAGCTCTATCTTGCCAAAGAGCAGGTATCTAGTCCTGTCCGCTGCCAGACAGGAACACAGTACATGCTCTGCTGTCTCGTCACTCTCCATACACAGCCCGCACTCGGTCTACTGACCGACTCCAATAAGGTGCATGTGGTGACACAAGCGGCAGTGTCCTGTATACAGGCCGACTAGAGTACTCAGTTGTTGTCTGTTAATCTCTAGAAGTTTGTTAGCCCTTGACTCAGACAGGCCATTTATGAAGGCCTTAGAGTGAGCTAATCCTGGAAGATTTTGCCAATATTGGATTGTCATTCTTTCTGTCTAGGTCTTTAAGGTGTGTTTTGCTGTGCAAGATGTTATCCCCAGCACCGGTTCTGGTCCGACAAAGTCTCTCTGGGCACCACTCCTGGCAAGCGCGTCAGCCGCAACATTGCCATCATGGTCCGAGTGACCCGGTATCCAGACCAGCGACACCTCATTACAGCTGCCCAATTCGTTGAGGGCAGATTTACAACTCCATACAGTCTTTGAATTACACCGGTAGGATCCAAGAGCCTTTATTGCAGCTTGGCTATCTGCATATATCTTTATCGATTTGTGTGTGCACTGGTTTTTTATACTTTCCCTTGCACACATCTCGATGGCATACACTTCTGCCTGGTGTATGGTTGCGTACTTGTCGAGGCTAGCTGAGAGTCTAGCATCGGTGCTGCCCCCATATGCGCCGGCTCCTACTCCCATATTGGTTTTGGAGCCGTCAGAGTACCAGCGGAGATCGATTCTCAATAGGGTCGTTTTATTTCGCTCCCAGTCCTCCCTTTCCGGGAGGACTGTCTTGAAAGACAGATCTCTACTGATCTTTGTAGGCGTCAAGTCTGGGACCATTCCCAGAATCCCGTGACCCTCAATGTCATCAAGGAGTCCAGACCCTCCCAGACTGATTTTCTTCGGCATACTGTCGGCAGTTTGTTTCAGTCTGTACGTTGTCCACCTCGCCACCCTCTCCAACCATATGTGAAGAGGTGGAATATTAAGGAGGACCTCCAGAGCGGCTGATGGTGCGGTGCTTATCGCTCCCGTTATCATCAGACAACCTTGTCTCTGTAGATGAGCAAGTTTGGCCCTCGCGATACCACGAAGTGCCTTAGGCCACCAAACTATTGCTCCATATGTTATCATTAGTCTGATAACCACTACATAGAGCCAGTACATCTGTTGGGGGTTTGTTCCCCAGTTGTTTTCACAGATTCTCTGGCATGTCCACAGGGACAGTTTAGCCCTGCAGATTACATTTTCTAACTGTATGTTCCAGTTGACCTTCTTATCTAGGGTAACCCCTAGATATTTTGCTTGTTCCGAAAATGGAATCGTTTCCCCCATAAGAATAGGTGGTTTTAATTTGTCCAACCTTCTTCTTCTGGTAAGTGGAACAATGATCGTTTTGCGGGGGTTCACAGACATCTGTTCCCTCCGGCACCAATAATTCACTACATTTAGTGTCACCTGAAGAGTACTTGCTAGTTCCTCCTCATATTTGCGACACACACCTGCTATTATGCAGGGAGATATTATATTAACTTACCACACTCATTGAAATATAACATATGCACTAAATCTTTTTTTATAAAAGTTAAAGAGTATCTTATAAATATGGAACCTTATAATATACACGAATTTTTTGCTCATCGACACGCTCTACCTTATTCATAATGTTCATTAAAAATTTGGATGTTGTATAAGTTACTTGCTGTTATTTCACCCTTCACTGACAATGTGACAGTATTTGAAATAAAGGTGTTATTATTATTATTATCATTATTATTTTAACCCAGCGTCATTACACCCGTGCCCTCGTCCCGCTCCAAAGGTGGTATAAGAACACGGGGCTGGAAATCATTAATCCAGGTGCAGAATTAGTATTATAATTATTATTATAATAATAATAATAATTATTATTATTATTGATAATAATCTTGTGCATGAAAACAAAGAGTCCCTCATTGAGTGTATGGAAGAAATAGCAGAATGTTTTTCAAACAAAACTATTTGCAGTGCAGCTTCTTCTATTCACAGTACATTAGATGACTCAGTTTTCGTGTTTTGGTTAACTTTTTTCATTATGCCATGCCCCCCGCAATGCTGTTTAATAAACTACAGCAACTGACAATATAACCTACATAAGTAAAAGACGCCATTGACAATATTTAAAAAAATGTAGTTTGTGTTAGAAATACTATTAACGATATTGTCAAGCAGGCCACAAATATTTGCACCAACCGGCCAGAAAATAAATGAAAACGTCCTTGTGTCAGCAAATTGGATCGTGTTTCTGCATTGAAAGTGTGTCAAAGGAAGAATCTTGCAGAACACTGACTGTCTTATGTATATGAAATATGAAACAATTATACAGGGTGATTCATAAGTGGTGACCAAAAATAAAACCCCATGTTCTTTGAACAGTTTTAGAGAGGGTATGTCCTATAAAAAATTTTCCTATAATGCTTCATTAAAAAGATACAGGGTGTTGAAGTTGAATTTCAAAAAATAAAATTTCCCAATTTTTTAAAAAGTAGCACATATATTTTGCTGAAACTTTGCATGTGTAGGCTGCTATGTAAGGCGCGTATTCTACCATAACAATTGAATCGGCTAATCCAGCAGTGGCACGTGTACCCACATGTCATTGGTTATCCCTCAAGAAAAAAACGGGTAAGCCAATATTTTTTTTATTTTTTTTTAATCTTACTTTCATTCGTGAACAAAATGACTCTCTTGAGCTCAAGCAGCAACAATGAATCCTCAAGACATTAAATTTTCCATATTAAAAAGATGTTGTGCGTGTATTCAGGCCAATGGAGGTATTTTTGAACATTTATTGTAATAAATAAATTACTATAAGCCTGATAAAAGTGTATCATTGCGATTTTCTACCAAACAACGACTGGTTAAAAATCATGAACTGTGCTCTAAAACACTTACCTGATTCATTGCTTACTCGTAAAATAAGCGTCGTACAGAAAATTATCAAGAGAGTTATTTTGTTCACGAATGAAAGCAAGATTCATTTTTCATTTTCATTTTTCATTTTTATTCAAAAATCCAAGACAGGCCAAAGGCCCAATTACATGGATAAATCTACATCTAACACTAAATAATACAAAATCTAGAAAAATTTAAGAGAGAGTTAACTCTTTAAGCTGCCTTTCGAAGGCTCTTGTACTACCAAAATCCATAAAGACGTCAAGGGGTATTTTATTGTAGTTAGAACACATAAAATAAAATAAAAATTATCCGTTTTTTCTTGAGGGATAACCAATGACATATGGGTATGCGCGCCGCTGCTGGATTAGCCGATTCAATTGTTATGGTAGAATACGCGCCTTACATAGCAGCCTACACATACGAAGTTTCAGCAAAATAGATGTGCTACTTTTTAAAAACTTAGGAAATTTTATTTTTTGAAATTCAACTTCAACACCCTGTATCTTTTTAATGAAGCATTATAGGAAAAATTTTATAGGACATACCCTCTCTAAAATTGTTCAAAGAACATGGGGTTTTATTTTTGGTCACCACTTATGAATCACCCTGTATATTTATACTGGGTTACGTTCACAGCATAGTTTTCTTTGCACTGCATTTTTCTGATACATGCGCAATATTAGTTGTAGCACCTATTTGTGACCTGCTCTACGCTCTTGCGGAATTATATTTTTTTACTGAGTAAATAAAGTATTATTATTATAAATTATTATTACTATTACTTGATTTTCAATGTTAAAGTGCAAATTTCCTTTAATCAATCCTCTATATCTCACCCTTCTTTTTGAGCGATTTCGCTCAAAAACGATCAAACCGATCATTAGTGTGTATAAAATTAAAGATCGATAGCTCAATCCCTTCAAAACTTATCACAGGAACTAACAGACAAACCAACCTACAGAACGACACACATTTTTTCTTTCCTTCGCAAACTAGGTTTTTTTTACACGTACGAGACTTTTAAAGTTTGATCTAAAAAAAATAATTGATATTCCATTCCAGTTACCATACTTTCACACATTGAAGACGATGTGAAAGTAACACATGAAACCATTTTTTGTGTGCTTGTTCTGGAAGTCAGTTTTTTAAAAACAACTCTAACCGAAATGTATTGTCCCTGAACCATAAAATAATTAAAAAGAAAAGGCTTAAATTAAAATAAATTTTATTTTCTGATTTTGATATTGACAACCTGCTTAGTTTTGAAAGTAACACTTGAATGAACTACATAAAAAATCTATTCTTACTAATAACTTACCAATAATATCTCCTTAAAACCTCTACACAACTCATAGACAACTTTTCTCATGTGAGGAACTAAAGTAAAAATCCTTAGAGGTCTCAAACACCTTAAAATCATCAACAATTGGGCTCCAGAATTTGGCGGAACTCTTTTTGGCATCCAAATTAAAAAAACCAAACTGACCTTAAAAAAAAAGAGGAAATAATTCACTTCAGTTATAATAATGGTAATAATAATAATGATTTATTCGCATCGTACATGTACACATTACCAGTAATGGGTGTTAAACTTGTCAAAACAGTAACAAAATAACACAAAAATTTTTGTACATAAATTCAAATAAAATAAAATCAAACAAAATAAAACAAGATGGATTGAAATTAGATTCTTTCCCATATCTTTTCCCTTGTATTATTTTATCAGCTAAGTACTCAGCAATGGTTACAGTAAGCCTTCCCTTCTAATATCTTTCTTAGTCTTGTTTTAAGTGTCGAATGACTGCATTTTAGTGAATTTTCTTTAAAAAAATTAACTAATAAGGAGATCCCGACTTTTGAATTTGAAAATTTTCTTCAAATGAGCGCTAATTATGCCCCCTAGAACACATATCAAGGGTCAGTTTCAATTATATATATATATATATATATATATATATATATATATATATATATATATATATATATATATATATATATATATATATATATATATATATATATATATATATATATATATATATGTGTGTGTGTTCAGAAAGATTTCCGCGGTCTTTAATGTGAGACATGCTTGGTTCTCGGGTTAAACCGCGTCCAGAATTTATGGAAACTCGACGTTTCGGCTCCTGTTTTGGAGCCATTTTCAAGAGGCAAAGGAAATATGTAAGGACACTCTAAGGCCTCAATCTGCCTACTCCTTAGAGTGATGGACAAAGGTGGGTAAAGGAAATATGTAAGGACACTCTAAGGCCTCAATCTGCCTACTCCTTAGACTGGTGGACAAAGGTGGGTAAAGGGAAATATGTAAGGACACTCTAAGGCCTCAATCTGCCTACTCCTTAGAGTGATGGACAAAGGTGGGTAAAGGAAATATGTAAGGACACTCTAAGGCCTCAATCTGCCTACTCCTTAGAGTGGTGGACAAAGGTAGGAAAAGGAAATATGTAAGGACACTCTAAGGCCTCAATCTGGCTACTCCTTAGAGCGGTGGATAAAGGTAGGTTGGGTTGTTGTAGCTCGATTACGGGGCCTCAATCTGCCTACTCCACAAATCTCGCCGGAGATCGTCTGTGAGGTCTCAGTGTGTTCAACCCTAGGCCTCAGATCTCTCTGGAAACACAAACTTGAAAAGTTATTTAGAGCGTGTTAACAGTCATAAACTTGATTTCATCATCATGTCTCAGAAAGTAAAGTTGGGTGGAAATGTCTCACATTTAGCCAGTTTATCATCTAGAGTTCCTCAAGGCTCCATCCTTGGGCCTCTGTTGTCTTCGATTTACACACACCATCTTCCAACTTATGTAAAGCATTGTACACACGTATGCAGATGACATGCAGATTTATATCTCATGTAGTCTGCAAGACATTAACTCTGCATTTGAAAAACTTAATGAGGACCTGAATACCATATTTATTATGGCTAAGCAGCATACGCTTGATCTGAATCCTGCCAAATCGTGTGATCTTTTACTTGGTAGCCAACCTGGCTCTGGCAGGTTCAGAAATATGGTGAGGATCGAAGTTAATGGGGAAAGTATACCTCTTGTGGGGGAGGCAAATGACTTGGGGCTCACAATTGATAATACATTTAGATATAGACAACATCTTTCGAAGTGTTTGCAGAAAGCAAATAATTGCCTTAGAAAGCTTTATCCCTGTAGATCGTTTCTTCAGCAGAAGATTAAGTTACAGTTGTGTTCCACTCTGGTATTTTCTCAACTTACTCACTGTTCTGAGGTGTTCCCAGCTGGTTTGGATTCTTATGGGTCATACCGTGTGCAAGTATTGCAGAATTAATGTTTACGCTCTGTTGCAGAATTAATGTTTACGCTTTGTTTATGGTATAAGAAAATTCCAACATATATCTCATAAGCTGAGGGACGCTGGATGGCTGAACATAAGACAGAGGTTTTTAATGAAGGAGGTTATGTTATATCACTCGGTTATCACAAATAGGACTCCAGCTTATCTCTACAATGAGATTACTTTCAGGACGGATATACATAACCTTATCATTCGCATAAAGGACATGGTTACAGCAACTAGGCATAGACTATCTGTCTTTGAGAGGTCTTCTACATATAGTGTACAAAGTATTCAATGAGTTTGGTTATGGAATTAGAGCGTATACCAGACATAAATTTAGGACACATTTGCTTAGTACGTTTTTTGAGTCAGTGGTTTCAATGTGAGTATGCAGAATAGTGGTTTTCATTTGTATATTAAGTATATTATATTGCATATGCTTGGTAGGGGAGGGAAGAGGAGGTGAAGTAGTATTATTAGGTACCTTTTGTAATATTATTAGGTATTATTATGAATTAGGTGTCGTTAGGTATATTAGGTTTAGTATATATTGCCATTGTTGTAATTTTTCTGCAGTTAATTGTGTCTGCTGTGTTGTGTTATTTCGGAGTGGGTTGAGTGGAAGAAAGCAGGTGGTAGTGGAAGCAGTTGGTAGTGGCATTTTCCTTTACGTAATAGTAAAGGATTTTTTTCACACCCGAGGAAGTACCACCCCATACATCAAGGGGCCGGTGAAGTCCCAACGGACGTTTCCGGTTCTGGTGTATGAGTCGGTTTCCCTTATAAGCAAAAATGATGATGGCTCCTCCTTGTACAAAAGATTCCGGAAGTAAAATACCCCTCCATTCGGATCTCCGGGAGAGGGGTGTACAGGGGGCGCCAACATCAAGATTTAACATATCCTTTTCGAATATATGTGGCCTAAATTCTAACCTGAACTCCGTCCACCATTTCCTCCAGGCTAACAAGCCCCAACTCCTCTTCCTCACCGAAACCCAAATCAGTGCCAAAACAGCCACTAATCCCCTTAATTTCCCGGGGTATGAGCTCCTTACTTCCTTTAGATTGCATGAAGGCGTGTGCGCATACGTCCGTAGCAATCTACCCTGCACCAGACTCCCTAATTTAGAAGCTGGAAGAAGAGACATACTATGGATAAAACTCACTCTCAGGGCTGCAACTAAATTCATCTGTTGCATTTACCGGTCACCTTCTGACAACAACTTTGTCCAGCTCTTTGACTACCTTTCTGAAAAAACCGACTATCTGATTTCTGAATATCCTTCCTCCGAGGTCTCTATTCTTGGTGACTTCAATGTCCATAATAAGGAATGGCTAGGATCTTCAAAAACCGATTCACAAGGGAGAGCAGCGGAGGCCTTTGCAGTCAGCAATTCTTTAGCCAATATGGTTCAGCAACCTACTTACTTTCCTCGTATCCCAACACACACCTCAAATCCCTTGGATCTCCTTCTTACTAGAAAACCTGAATGCTATAAGATATCAGTCACCGCCCCCCTTGGCCGCTCAGACCATGGCATGGTCACTGCTTCCTGCGCAATGCAACCCGAGGAGACACAGTCATGACACCCACGTATCGTTTGGCACTACAACTCCGCAAAATGGGATTACTTTTCCTCATTTCCATGGGCGTCTGTCTGCTTCTCTCAT
The DNA here is from genome assembly GCA_964006375.1 of Tillus elongatus. Lineage (NCBI taxonomy): Eukaryota > Metazoa > Arthropoda > Insecta > Coleoptera > Cleridae > Tillus > Tillus elongatus. Next base: position 293,165,676 of record OZ023262.1, read on the forward strand.
CCTGACCCCTCTGATATCTCACAAAACGTCACCGAAATTATCCAAGCTGGCATGGAGTTATTTATTCCACGTACACAGAAAACCTCTTCAGCCACACAAAAGCCCTGGTTCTCTAAATCCTGTGACAAGGCGAGACTTGAAAAGACCAAAGCTCACAAAACGCTTCTACACAATCCCAGTCAAGAAAACCGTCAAGCATTTAACGACGCAAGAAACCGCTGTGTACGCATTCTTTCTGAGGCAAAAAACTCGTTTAATAACCACATCAAAAACAAAGTCCTCTTAAGCTCCAACGGCGGCAAACCCTTCTGGACTCTTACTAAATCTATTGGGAATAATTTCTGCAAAAGCACGTTCCCACCTCTTGTCTCGGGGGATGAAATTGTTTCTACCGCCCTGGGCAAGGCTGAACTTTTTGCTTCGTTTTTCGCCAGCAATTATACTCTCAACCCATCTCCAAATGTTCAACCACCAACAGTCCGCAATATCGCGCATAAAATGACGAATATCATTTTCAAAACTAAAAAGGTATGAAAGATGCTCTCTTCTCTTAATACCAGGAAAGCCTCTGGTCTTGACGAGATCCCAGCAATTGTTCTCAAAAAATGCGCACCAGAACTTGCTCCTGTCCTGACTCGTCTATTTCAGATATCTTACAATAAAGGCATATTCCCTAGTAACTGGAAAACTGCTCGAGTACAACCCATCCCCAAGAAAGGATCCAAAGCACTTCCTAGCAACTACAGGCCTATTTATCTCCTTTCAGTCCTCTCTAAAGTGATGGAAAAGTATATAAACACCGAATACTAAAATTTCTTGAAAACCACAGTCTAATCCACGACAGGCAGTATGGATTCCGTCAGCGCAGATCGACTGCCGACCTCCTTTCTTTTGTCACCCATTCTTGGAACAAGTCTATGGAACTACACGGTGAATCCCAGATTGTCGCTCTAGACATATCCAAAGCATTCGACCAGGTCTGGGACGCAGCGCTGCTTAATAAACTTCCGGCCTATGGCCTACCACCAAAACTCTGTATGTGAACAGCAAATTTCCTCTCCAACCGCAGCATTTCTGTTGTCGTGGATGGCCATTCCTCTAAACTGTATCCAATTAATGCAGGAGTTCCTCAAGGTTCAGCTTTAGCCCCTACTTTTTTCTTCTCCACATCAATGACCTCCTCTCTAGCACATCCACCCAGTTCCAAGTTACGCGGACGACAGCACCCTCCACTCAAATATACAATATTCTAAGCCTGTCTCTTTAGCCCAATTAGATGAGGATCGCAGACTCATGGAGGGTTCTGTCTCCGTGGATCTCCAAAAAATATTAGACTGGGGAAGTAGAAATCTTGTACAATTCAACCCCACCAAATTTCAGTCTTGCTTTCTTTCTCATAAGAGATACACCAGCCCTAGACCCATCACAATGAACAACCAAGTTATTCAAAGTAATGAGTCCTTTTCTCTTGTTGGCATTTGTGTGGATCGAAATCTTAATTGGCACCAACATGTCACATCAATTGCAGAAGCGGCTGCTAAGAAATTAGGTTTTCTCTTCGGGGCTCGCAAATACTTTTCACCAGCTAATCTCTATACCTTATATACTACACAAATAAGTCCAAACCTCGAATACTGCTCCCACATCTGGGGTGCAGTTGCCACTTCTACACTCGCTATCCTGGACTCCATTGAAAAGAGCTATACGTCTCATCGGTGACCCTACCTTCACCCAAAGGCTGCCATCGCTTGCCCATCGACGTGCCGTTGGTGACCTCTCTCTATTTTATAGATATCTGCACGGGCACTGCTCAGAGGAGCTTTCCTCCATAGTTCCCCCACCTGCTGCCCCCAACAGATCTACCAGGGAAACAGAGCGAATGCACCCTTTTACTGTCCAGGGCACCAGACATAGAACATCTTGTTATGCCCGCTCTTTTGTCCCGAGGACTTCCAAGTTGTGGAATTCCTTGCCGGCACATGTTTTTCTTTCTCCCTCGAACCTCCAAACCTTCAAGTTCAGAATTAACAAGTTGCCTCTTTCCTCATTGTCAACACCCACGGTACGATAGTATTTAGGCTGTAAGCCCTCGTGGTGTGTTGTTGAAATTAAAAACAGAGGGAGGTGACACTTTATGACACCTTTCATCTGAACTCCGCCCTTTCACATACTGATGTCAATTTGATGTTTATTTGGTAGCTTACTTTATACTTGTAAGGTTGGTGTGTTAATAAAGGAGATGATTATTATTATTACTATTTTCATTATTATTACTGGCTGAATAAATGCCAATAAACAATATTGTTTTTTGCAATGCGAAAGCAATTCGAATCCTACTGAACAAAGTTCGTTACATCCAAAAAACTGACTGGTGTGGATAATGGCATGTGGACATCATTTCTTTAGAAAAGATGAAGGAAGAACAATTACTGTTGAGAGCAATTGATACTGTGTACTAATAATAATAGTGTTAACTGACTTTTTGTGGCCCGCATGAGATGGTATTGATCTGGATAAAACGTTTTTCTAAGAAGATTCGCTAAAAATGATTAGGCTATTACACCAGAAACTCTACAACTGAAACTACTGCCAAAGCATCGGAAAAGGGGTCTATTTAATATGAGTTTTCTACAAAAATATTTTGTCAAATAAAGGACCGGTGGAAGCAGAAACTTTAGGCTTTGTAAAACACACCTATGCCATTTCTTCTACATAACCCGTATTCGTTTTAGGTTCTCTGTCTTAACATTTCAAACGTCTCAAATTGCAACTTTGACATTTCAAGAACAAAAACTATAAAATTTTCAAAGTTATTATTCTAGTATATCTTGACCTTTTTGCGCCAAGAACATTTAATTCTTGTCTGTAAGATTCAATAGATTTTGTTAACCACACAAAATATTTTGGTTTTGTGCTATTCTCTGATCACCAGTGGTACCCAAAACTTTTTTCTACTTTTTAATATTAAATCACGCTTTCTAAAGTGGGTTCTGAAAGATAATATATAGACACACTTTTGCCAAAAATCCTGGACCAAGAAAATTTGACTCTGATTTTTTAGCTGTCAGTTAAACTGTCAATAAAGAAAGTTTAAGCGCACTTAAAACTGGAACATGTAGAAGTTGAAAAATGTGCAGAAACTGATGCATTGGCAGAACTAAAGTAGTTGCTGAAGTAGAAAGCCAAATCATCCACTGATTCCTGTCCAAATTCTATATTTCCAGTAAAAGTTGATATATTACCATGACTAGAGAAATAACTCAATAGCGTTTAATCAAAACTGTAGAATAAGCTACTCATATTACTTACCAAGTAAATGAAAACATCAAGAAGAGCAGCCACATCTTTGACATATGCTTTCGGTGTGAAAAACAACCCATCGGCAAGTATTTTTAAAGCCAATTCTATGCTCATGAAGATGACAAAACAGTACTCTGCAACCTGCAAACTGATATTTTCCATGACTCTGTAGGATGGAGTTTCAAACATCATTGATAAACATGACAAGGTGGTCATTGTAATCATGACCCAATCAAGGTATGTCACCAAGCCTAGAAAATTGCTAAACAAGAAAAAACAGATTAATACATTATTATCTACATTAAATATGTATCTTCCATTCACAAAAACACTGAAACTACAGGCAGCAAGTGTCTTTTTGATAGTGGTCAACAAATGTGGAATTGCTATTGTTGTAACTGACAGTGGCTCTAATGATTACAGAAAACTGAAAAGCTAGAATTCAGAAAATTTTCTTTTTTACCTTTTTATTAGCGAATTTCTTTTTTAAATTCACCAATGAGGAGATCTGTGTTTATATATATATATATATATATATATATATATATATATATATATATATATATATATATATATATATATATATATATATATATATATATATATATAGATATATATATATACGACCGATAACTCAAAAAATAATGGACCAACCTTGATTAAATTTGGTGAGTACCTTCCTTGTTCATGCTCGTTGTTCTGTCACTTTTAAATTCAAATGTCGCGCGCTACACTGACATAGAGTAAGTGTTACTAATGGTTTCCGCCAGAAGACCAGAGAGGGGGAAGAAGAATGAGAGAAGGGAGAGAAGCTTGCATCCCTCTGCCACTTGTTTTTGAGTCCTTGAAGAGGCAAGAGGTCTCGAGAAAGCGAATTGCTTTCAACCCCTTGAAGAGACACGAGGTCTCGAAATATCCATTTTGTTTGTAAGTCCTTTGGGAGACACGAGGTCCCTAGAGGTGTTGTGTGTGAATACAGAAAAAACGAAGCTTATGTTCCTGCATTATTGGAGAATAAAGGTAGGTAACTTTGCTTATTGGTCAATCTATTTGATTCATTGCATTTGGCCCATCGACCGGATTTTTATAGTTGTTTTGTTTTGTTATTAGTTGATACAGTCCATTTTTTGAAGTAATTTTACTTGTTTCCTTTAGTCTAGTAAATTTGTAATTGTTTATTGCCGTGTTGAGTCATTTAATTTCAAGGTGACGTTATTGCTTGTATATAACTAGGTACATACTCGAATTGCATATTGTTGAAATCACGTTTGCATATTGTTTAAATCGCGTTTAGGAATTTTTTTGCGTTGAACAATGGAGTTGATTCAGCTAAAAAATAAGCGCGAAAGCGTTTATAGACGAGTAGAAGCCATATTGCACGCGGCTCAACAGGTCAAAATAGACGCAGTAGTGGATTTAGATAGGTTGAATAGATTTGAGGTTCGTTTTGAGGCGTTGAATGAGTTGGTCAATCTATTTGATTCATTGCATTTGGACATCGTGTCGGTAGTTGATCGATCAGAGTTGGAGAGCGAGCATGAAATGCAGAACAAATTCGATGAACTGCAATACTCTATAAAAACTATCTATCGAGAACTGAGAGGTTATGCAAATAAAGCCGCTGAGAATCAAGCTCGATCCGTTTTTCACGGTAGTTCGAAATCGAGTCGAGCATCGAGTAAGTCGCGGTGTTCTGTCAAATCATCGAACGCTCGATCTCTCAGTGAAAAGGAAGTAACGAACGCAAACGCGATTATGTCAACTTCAAATTTAAACAGACATTTGAGGTTACCGAAAATCGAAATGCCAAAATTCGATGGAAATTGGAAAAACTGGCCAACCTTTTATGATCTGTTTAAAACAATGATTCATGAGAACGAATCATTGTCAGATATTGAAAAGTTCCAATATTTGAGTGCTTCGTTAGTGAAGGATGCAGCTGGCCTAATCAAGAATTTACCGCTAACGGGAAGCAATTATGGGATTGCATTCAAGTCTCTGGTCTCAAGGTATCACAATACCCGGGTTTTGTTGACCAATTATTGGCAGGGTATTGTACAGGCCCCCAAAGCAAATAGTGAATCTGCTTCTTCCCTACGAACGTTGTTGTCTGTATTCAGTGAAAATTTGGAAGCGTTGAAGCAGTTTGAACATGACATGTGGGATTTCACTAAATTCAACATGTTGCTGCAAAAGGTGGATATGAGTCTTAAGCAAAAATTTGAGCTTGAGTTTTGCGAATCGGACATTCCCAGTTTTAGTAGTTTATGTAGATTCTTGGAAAAGCAGTGTAAAGCAATGGAGACAACTGCCTTAACTTCCAATTATGTGACTAATAGAAGGCAGCATGTTTCAGCAACCACTGCTAGGCCCGCTTCGTCCTTTGTTACCAGCACAAAGCTTGTATGTGCTTATTGTAAGGAGGAGCACCCCATGCTCAAGTGTGATGGATTTCTATCTTTATCCTCTCATAAACGGTATACGTTCGCAAAAAAGAATAATCTTTGTTTTAACTGTTTATCAAACTCGCATGCCAGCAGGGAGTGCAAGTCATCAAGTTGTCGTGTATGTAATAAACACCATCATACATTATTGCACTTCCCAAAAGCACCGGCATCGGGAGATGAGAGTGACTCAAACAAGCCACCTGTGGAAGAGCCACAAGGTGCAGAGCAATTGCGTGTGTTGGCATTTACTGCTGACATTCGGCAAATGTATCGACAAATTTTGGTTGTAGATAATCATAGGGATTATCAAAGAATTCTCTGGAGGTTCTCAAAGGGGGAACCTGTACAGAAATATCGCCTTAATACTGTCACATATGGGGTCTCCTCAAGCCCACACATGGCAATCCGAACAATGATGCAGCTTTGTGATGATGAGGAATCATCTTTTCCATTGGCAGCAAAGCTAGTTCGGTCCGATCTCTATGTGGATGATGTAGTCAGTGGAGTCGACTCATTGTCAGAGGCTTTTGAGTTGCAACGGCAATTGATTGGGTTGTTTGCTAAGGGGGGTTTTGAATTGAAGAAGTGGGCCAGCAATAATTCGAAACTGTTGTCCACAGTATCAGCTGATAGTCAGCAACCTCGATCGTTAGATTTAAATGATCCATCAGTGTTGAAAATTTTAGGATTGCAGTGGTGTCCCATAGGTGATACATTCTCTTTTAATGTTGAACCTATTGATCGTCCGTGCACAAAACGAAATCTTCTTTCGGAATTGGCAAGAATTTATGACCCCCTGGGTTTTTTGTCTCCTGTTACCCTGTTGGCAAAATATCTTATGCAGTGCTTGTGGGAGCAAAAAGTGGGATGGGATGATAAGCCCTCAAAGGATATTGTTGGTCAGTGGTCTCAGTATAAATCACAACTCAGTGCGCTAGCAGGTTTATCAATTCCCAGAGGCGTAAAACACGATAATATCATCAGTACAGAACTCCATGGGTTCTGTGATGCATCGGAGCGAGGGTATGCTGCAGTTGTTTACTTAAGACAAGTATCAGAGGAGGGTCAAGTTTGGATCAATTTTCTGTGTGCCAAGTCCAAGGTATCACCTTTAAAAAGAATATCGATTCCACGTCTCGAATTGTGTGGGTGTTTATTGTTGGCAAAGCTTCTGGAATTTGTGTGTCGGGTGTATGAAGGTCGTTTTGAGTTTAACTCTATGTATGCTTGGTCAGACTCTATGGTGGCACTTGCCTGGATACAATCATCTTCCAATAGGTGGAAGACCTTTATTGGGAATCGAGTAGCAAGCATACAAGAGAAGATTCCTCCAGAGTCATGGCATCACGTAAGTGGACAAGAAAACCCAGCTGATTGTGCATCGAGAGGCATGTTACCTTCTGGGTTTTGTGAGCATCCACTATGGTGGGCGGGACCCGCCTGGCTAAAATTGGCAAGAGAAAATTGGCCCAAGTCGTTGCGTTTTGAGCCGCCAGAAGAGTGCCTGGCGGAGCAACGAACTCTCCCCGTACTAGTTACTTTGGCAAATGAGGAGTGGCTCAGTAAACTTTTGAATCGCTTTTCGCATCTACGGAAAATTCAGGGTGTTGTTGTATATTGTCAGCGGTTTGTGCGAAATTGTAGGGTGTCTCCATCTGACCGAACTACTGCATCTCTGACAGCCACCGAATTACAGGAGGCGCTTCATATGCTTATCAAATGTGCTCAAGGTGAAGTATTTCAAAGGGAAATAGCATCCTTGGTTAAGGGTGAGAGGTGTGCGAGGGCAATAAATAAGTTAGCCCCCTTTCTGGATACAGAGGGTATCCTCAGGGTGGGGGGTCGCCTTCGTCAAGCTGATGTTCCAGTTGAAGTGAAACACCCTATATTGTTGCCCCGCTCACATCGTCTCACCGAGTTAATCATTGCACACACACACCATGTCAATCTTCATCCTGGTCCTCGCACATTGCTTCATTTGCTTTCGCAACAGTTTTGGATTTTGTCCCCTCGGAGAGCTATTCATCATGTTTTGTCAAGGTGCTATCGTTGCTTTCGAGTGAATCCTACTCCCATGGCACCGATGATGTCTGATTTGCCAGTTGCCAGGGTTTCTCAGTTGAAGCCGTTTTCACACAGCGGAGTTGATTTTGCAGGTCCAGTTTTTGTGACACAGGGCAGATATCGAGGTGTCCGAAAGGTGAAAGCATATATTTGTTTGTTTGTGTGCATGGCAACGAAGGCCCTCCATTTGGAAGTAGTGTCTGATCTTTCAGCGGAAGATGTGACAATTTGTATAGCGATAGAGGTACCAACTTCGTCGGCTCAAATAAGCAGCTCTTAAACTATGCAAAGGGGGCAGCAGATGCTTGTACCATTAAGTGGCATTTCAACCCCCCATCAGCTCCGCATTTTGGAGGTCTGTGGGAGGCAGGAGTGCGCTCAGTCAAGACTCATTTGCGAAGGGTGATCGGTTTGCAGATTCTGACCTTTGAGGAAATGTCCACGTTGCTTGCTCAAGTGGAATCAGTTTTGAATTCTCGACCATTGTGTAGTGCGAGTACTGATCCAAATGATCTGTTAGCCCTATCCCCAGGACATTTTCTTACAATGGAACCGTTAGGTGCTCCTCCTGATGCTGATTTGACTTTGTTAAGTATGAATCGCTTGTCACGCTGGCAGCTGGTGCAAAGGATCCACCAGGACTTTTGGCGCCGCTGGAAGAACGAATACCTGCATACACTGCAGCAGCGTGGTAAGTGGGATACTGTGCAAACGTCCCCCCCGATCGGAGCTTTAGTTGTGATTAAAGATGAGACTTCGTCACCCCTTGTTTGGAAGCTCGGACGCATTATGCAACTATACCCAGGCCGTGATGGTATAGCTCGGGTAGCTCAAGTTCGCACTAGTAGTGGCACTTTTGATAGGCCTCTGACGAAGTTATGTCTGTTGCCATCGCAGTAATACGTCTGCCTTGAAATTTTTTTGTACAGTTAATTATAAATCCAATAGCTTCAGTTTTTTGTTTTTTGTGCTTATTGTAAATTTTTGTTTTGTTTGTTTATTTGAGAAACAATATAATTGTGAAAATAAATCCTTATTTTGGTGGGCGGAATGTTCATGCTCGTTGTTCTGTCACTTTTAAATTCAAATGTCGCGCGCTACACTGACATAGAGTAAGTGTTACTAATGGTTTCCGCCAGAAGACCAGAGAGGGGGAAGAAGAATGAGAGAAGGGAGAGAAGCTTGCATCCCTCTGCCACTTGTTTTTGAGTCCTTGAAGAGGCAAGAGGTCTCGAGAAAGCGAATTGCTTTCAACCCCTTGAAGAGACACGAGGTCTCGAAATATCCATTTTGTTTGTAAGTCCTTTGGGAGACACGAGGTCCCTAGAGGTGTTGTGTGTGAATACAGAAAAAACGAAGCTTATGTTCCTGCATTATTGGAGAATAAAGGTAGGTAACTTTGCTTATTGTCAGTGCCCTATTTGTTCTGTTTTTTTTTGTTATTCATTATAAAATAAATACACGTGGTATTTACATTCCTTTTGCAAGTGGCTTCGACAAGTTCGTTAGCCAGGAAAATCGGACCAGGTTTTCCCGGAAAATTTTGTGTTTTTCTTCTAAAAAAATTCATATCTCCGGAAATAATAAAGTAAGGTAGTAAAAAGGAAATATGAGCAGAAAATTCGAATAAAACGGGCTTGAAAGTTATCTTTTTCACATCTTGAAGCCATATCCCCCTTAAACCCTGCCTACCCTGCACCCCTATCCCCCCAGATGCTGTAACACTTCCTTGGCGGGTAGGAACAAGACATTTTTCTTGTGGTTTATGCAGCGAGGGTGGTTGTATGCACGCAAGGGGGGAGGAAAATCCCCACGACGAAGCAGCCACCTTCCAACCCCTGCCACAAGTCGAACGGGGGGGGGGTCTGGGCTGCTTCGCCGTAGGCATCCCCCTCGTGTGCATACAACCACCCTCGTTGCATAAACCACAAGAAAAACTTCTTGTTCACACCCCCCCAAGGAAGTTACGTGACCTGGGGTAAATAGGGGTGCTGTGCGGGGTAGGCAGGGTTTAATGGGGATATGACTTCAAATAAACAGCTTTCAAGCAGTTTTCTTCGCATTTTCTGCTCATATTTCGTTTTTACTACCTACCCCGCCCAGCATCACTATTAACTCCCAGTCCCGTAACTTCCTTGGGGGGTGTGAACAACAAATTTTTCTTGTGGTTTGTGCATCCAGGTGGGGTCCTAGAAATGTTTCTGAAAACAATTTTTTGAAAAGCTTTCGGGAGTTAATCTGCAAATTTACCGAATTTTCATTAAATCATTCAAATTTCAATAACTCAATTTGCTATTAACGTAAGCTTTGTTGGTTAGGAAACCAACATTTAAGTTTATTTTTGGAAAATTCTTGTATATTTTCAAACCATAAGTAATTTGATAAAATATAGTACATTGTTTCTACTACATAGGCTATACCGGTCATCAGATTGATGCCTGCTCGCATTTGCTATTAAAAACATTTTTATGGAAATTCACTTCCATAACACACTTGCTGCACCCAGACTTTTGAAAAATGTTTATATATTTTCAAACAATAAAGTTATTTCGATGAAATATGGTACATTGTTTCTACTATATAGGTAACCAAGTTTGATGCCTGCTTTTATCAAAGACATTTGCTATTAAAAATACTTTTAAAAAAATTCGCTACCATAATGCACTTGGTTCATCCATACTTTTTATCTTCATTTGTTGCTTTAAATACATCATATATCATATCATACCATATTTATTCACCATCAAAATTCCATGGTCGGTCAATCAAAACAAAATATTATAAAGAACAAAACAAACCACAATGATAAACTGTCAGATATACAAACTGGCACACGCAAAATACAATTACATAAAATAAACACAATAAAACAGGAAAATAAGGCTAAGAACATTGACTAATTAAAATATTCAAGCAGGCAGTAAAAAGTTTCATTCATCAAATAGTCCTTAAGTCTACTATAGAGTATATTTTCAACTTAAGTATTCTTAAACAAGAAGACTGTCCAATAAAAAGTTTCACTCCCAGATGATTTATTTTATGCTGTGAGGCTCCTATTCGGTGCAGTGGAATGGACAATTCGTTACCATGTGTTGTATTATAACTATGATGTTGGTTATTTCTTTCCATTGCACTATTATTGTCCCATATATACATATATATATATATATATATATATATATATATATATATATATATATATATATATATATATATATATATATATATATATATATATATATATATATATATATATATATATATATAATGCAGGTAAGTATATAAACACTTACTTCTAGCTGTTTCTTCTGGAAAACTATGGTGTGAGAATCGAAATGTAACTCACAGTAGTGGTTTGCTTTCTGTGGATGTCAAATTCTAAAGTGTCTCTATTTCTAATGACCAACACACCAAGAAAAGGTAATTTTGTTATTAATTTCAATTTCATGGGAGAATTTCATAGAGTCAAATTTACTGTTTAATTCGCAATAAAATCATCTAATTTATATAAAATACTGCAAAAACGTCATCCACACAACGAAAGCATACTCGAGGAAAATAGCCATTTTTATTTGCTAGGTCTGTTTCAAATCTACTTGTGTGTGTGTGTGTGTGTGTGTTTTGTTTCTTTAACGTCGGCCTATTTTCGCAACTATGGCCAATCACCGACACCAGAACCTCGGTTGATGTTAATTTTACAGTTTGTACTGAAAAAGTGAAAGGAGAATCCTGGAATAGAACCCAGTACCCTTTGGTTCAGAGGCACACGTTCTTACCACTGAACCACCGAGGCTCTAAATCTACTCATGAAAAGGTCTGCAATGAATGGGGAAAGAGGGTTGCCCATTGCTGTGCCATGTGTTTGTTCAAAAAATTCATTATTAAATAGAGAAATGTTCTGATTCACGCAAAGATTTGTTAAATTCATATATTCTTTGCAGACCTTTTCCTCTATGTTGTTCATTTTCAACAAATGGTCTAAATACGCTGGCATTTCTTTTATGAGAATACCGGGAAGCGAGGTCACATCAAACGATATGGAAAACTCACCTCCAATCAACTTAATATTTTTAACTTTATTAATAAATTCAAGTGAATCAGAAACTGAGAAACTTTTTCATTTTATAAACAAGCCTTTAAATTCATTTGTTAACCATTTCGCTATATTGCATGTCGGGGAATCTATAGCTGATACAATAGGTCTCACTGATTTTCCGGGTTTATTAATTTTCGGGAGACAATACTTTTTAGGAACTTTAGAATTTGAAATTTGTAGTAAACTAGAAGAACTATTGAAACTAGATTTAAAGAACATTTAGCGCAACCGAGATATGGCACTATTGACAAATCATGTATTGCTCAGCATATTTGGGATAATAATCATCATGTAAGTAAAGAAAACCTCAAGTAAATCAAAAATGTCGCGCAGTCGCATCAGCTAGATGCTTACGAAAGTATATATTTCGTTAGAAATTTGAACAAAAATGTTTGGAAGAATAGAGTAGGTCCGGTTCTATGTAGTCCATTGTTCGAACTGTTAATAACCAGCGTGTCCTTCTTAGTAAGAAAATTTGATAATGATGGCATTACAAAGACAGGCATGCAGTTTTAATTACAGTGATTTAAGACTCAACAATGGGGGTCTGCCTGTATACATTCCTAGCAGACACTGTTCGCAACTGCTTGGAAACTAACATATAAATAGTAGTTCCAGTCTTTATTCACTCAGTTTATTCATCCCTCTGATGACGCTAACTTTGTTAGCGAAACGATCATCAGGTCTAAAAACTGTATTGTGATGAAGTGGGTTCTCCAAATTGTACTCATCAGTGCACATCACAGGTTCCAATCTGCACTCATTAAAATTAAAGCTACTGAGTTCCATTTAATTTGTGAATGGAGTGTCAAGAATAGAATAATAAAAAAATACATACTGTAAAGTCTTATATTGTACTTTTCTTTCTTTCATAGTAAGTGGATCCTTCAGTCTTGCATCATAACGTGCATATACTATTAACTGGCAGAATTTACGAAACTTACTCTCTCTAGGAACAGTAAACAGTGGTGTATCAAACATTGGATGGTTTTCTCTTAAATCTTCTTCACGTTGGTTTCTGAAAGTTCAGCATTATAATTAGTAATCAATTACAAATAGTTTTTTAAAACAAGCTTTTTTTTAAAATTGGTATTAAAAAGGAAGAATTAATATTGTTTTCAAGAAACTAATTTTTAAAAAATTAATTAAAACATCAATTATAAATGTTAATCATAATTACACCTCTAGTATACAAATGCCTATTTATTCAGAACCTTCTTGTTTCTGGTCCTTTATAAGATCTTATACCAAACAGACAAGAAGAGAGCTGTGGAGCTGCTAAATCTTAGCAGGGGACAGCTCAGAAACATAACAGGTCTCTTGATGGGACACATGGCCGTCAAGAAACACCTGCATAAATGGGGCGGTTCGAGGGAGACCTCGCATACAGACTCTGCGGCGAGGGAGGGTAATCAGCCCAGCACATCTTGTGCGAGTATAAAGCTCTGGACCGCAAAAGACAACTGATCTACGGTCAGTCTAGACCAGAGACAGAGCATTATAAAACTTCACCCTATCAATCGCTGTGCAGACCAGTTCAAGGCGCAGTGATTCTGGAATGTGTGGAGTAAAAAGACTAAAGGCATGCACAATAAGCCAAAGGTTACAGTGCTATCGGGGCGGCAAAGCTGCGGACGAGCGCTGAGGAAGAAAAAAAAACAGACAAGAATCTCCAGCTTGATAACTTACAAAGGTAACACATTCGTGTTTCCTGAATAAATTGTTAACGCTTTTGCAGATTTTTTAGAGCTTCAGCTCGGTCAACTACTGCAGTTACACCACTTCCTTCTGGCACCTAAGACTGCTCGTTATTTCATCTTGATCAAATTTCCTTAGATGATGTTCAAGTATTAAAACACCTAAATCTAAATTGTCATAAGGACTTGATAGTATTTCCAATTTTCTAATTAACGATTGTGCTGCAATACCTGCTGAACCTTCGCATTATAACATTCGTGTTTCCTGAATAAATTGTTAACGCTTTTGCAGATTTTTTAGAGCTTCAGCTCGGTCAACTACTGCAGTTACACCACTTCCTTCTGGCACCTAAGACTGCTCGTTATTTCATCTTGATCAAATTTCCTTAGATGATGTTCAAGTATTAAAACACCTAAATCTAAATTGTCATAAGGACTTGATAGTATTTCCAATTTTCTAATTAACGATTGTGCTGCAATACCTGCTGAACCTTCGCATTATATTTTAAACATTCCTCTTAATACATCCAGATATCTGTAAAATATTAAAGGTTTGACCATTACATAAAAAAGATGAAACCTCAGTTGTTGAACATTATAGACGATTGTGTCGATTCCTAATTTTAACAAAGTCTTCGGACATGTCCTTGTCAATTATATATCTACACATGTTCGTTCATACATTTCCAAAAATCAGCATAGCTTTTATGTGGGCAAATCAACTACCTCAAATTTAGGTTTCTCTACCCAGTATGTTGCCGAAGCTTTGGATCACAGTGAACAGGTGGATGCTGTATACCTGGGCATGAAAAAAGCTTTTGATTTTTTATCACACAGATTATTAATGTAAAACTTGTGTGTTGTCATATTTTATGGTTGTGGTCGTTAGACTATTCGCACATTTTCTTGGGTAAAACTTTTACACTTTGGATTTTCTAATAAAATGGTAATTTTTTTTTCTTCTTAGCTTACAAATCGGTTTAGTTACGTCTGGTATCATTATATTTCCCTGTTTTATCTGGGGTTCCTCAAGGTGCAGTTTTGGACCCACTTTTTTTAACCTCTTTGTCAAATGATATCCACACTGCTATCAGCATACCACACGTTTTATATGCAGATGATATAAAAATCTTCCCTAGACAAGATCGCAGAATGGTGCCTCACCAATTGACGGGAGCTTAGAGCTAAGATGTGTAGGGTAATGATCTTTCCAAATAAGAAGTTTCCTATTTCTCATTCTACAGTCATTCAAATGTGTCTACAATTACTGACCTAGGTATAACCTTTGATACTACGCTTCCACCATCACATTGCAAATGCTGTTTCTTCAGCAATTAAAAGCCTTGGCTGCAGAGTTGCAGAGGTCCAGATGCTTTGGGGATACCAACACAATACGTACACCCTAAAATACATTTGTGCTACATAAATTAGAAAACGCAAGTATCTGCTGGTCTCCTTGATATAGTTATTATGAGTTCCTCAAATATGTAAGCTTTCGTGGGAGTGGAAGCTACCCTGAACAATGATGTTCTCGGGACATTTTGTTGGCAAATTTCAGTATGAATTCACCAGCTGACAGAAGATCTGTTGCAAAAATAGCGTTTATTTATAAATTAATTCATGGCTACATTAATTTACCTAACCTGTTACAACAGTTATTTTTTTATGTCCCATCTCATGGTCCTAGTTTATGATTCTATCCTACATTCCGCCTACCTATCACCTTTGTGCTCAATTATGAGAGAATGCAATAGAACCTCTGTTGGTATCCTAATGCCTAGTAATATACAGACTTTTTTAGCTGCTGTTTACGAGGATCTGGAATGTGGCTCTATAAATTGATTCTTGTTTAATGTTTTATAGCTGTTAAAATAAGAAAATAAACACGTATTCCATCCAATGTCACATATAATGAGCATACCTATTTGTCTGATCAGGTTGTTGTGATTTTTTTTAATATTTCAACAACGCACCACAAGGGCTTACAGCCTAAATACTATTCTACCATGGGTGTCGACAAGGAGGAAAGAGGCAACTTGTTAATTCTGGACTTAAAGGTTTGGAGGTTCGGAGGAGAAGGATGTGCCGGCAAGCAATTCCACAACTTGGAAGTCCTCGGGACAAAAAAGCGGGCATAACAAGATGTTCTATGTCTGGTGACCTGGACAGTAAAAGAGGGCATTTGCTCTGTTCCCCTGGTAGATCCGTTGGGGGCAACAGGTGGAGGAACTATGGAAGAAAGCTCCTCTGAGCAGTGCCCGTGCAGATATCTATAAAAGAGAGAGAGGTCACCAACGGCACGTCGGTGGGCAAGGGATCGCAGCCTCTGGGTGAGGGTAGGGTCACCGATGAGACGTATAGCTCTCTTCTGAATGGAATCCAGGATAACGAGTGTAGAATCGGCAGCGGCACTTGATGTGGGAGCAGTATTCGAGGTTTGGTTTTATTTGTGAAGTATATAAGGTATAGAGATTAGCTGGTGAAAAGTATTTGCGAGCCCGGAAGAGATGAGATTTCGATCCACAGAAATGCCAACAAGTGAAAAGGACTCATTACTTTGAATAACTTGGTTGTTTATTGTGATGGGTCTAGGGCTGGTGTATCTCTTATGAGAAAGAAAGCAAGACTGTGATTTGGTGGGGTTAAATTGTACAAGATTTCTACTTCCCCAGTCTAATATTTTTTGGAGATCCATGAAGACAGAACCCTCCATGAGTCTGCAATCCTCATCTAATTGGGCTAAAGAGACAGGCTTAGAATATTGTATATTTGAGTGGGGGGTGCTGTCGTCCGCATAACTGTGAACTGGGTTAGATGTGCTAGAGAAGAGGTCATTGATGTAAAGAAGAAATAAAGTAGGGGCTAAAGCTGAACCTTGAGGAACTTCTGCATTAATTGGATACAGTTTAGAGGAATGGCCATCCACGACAACAGAAATGCTCCGGTTGGAGGAAATTTGCTGTCCACATACAAAGTTTTGCTGGTAGTCCATAGGCCGGTAGTTTATTAAGCAGCGCTGCGTGCCAGACCTGGTCGAATTCTTTGGATATGTCTCGCGCGACATTCTGGGATTCCCGTGTAGTTCCATAGACTTGTTCCAAGAATGGGTGACAAAGGAAAGGAGGTCGGCAGTTGATCTGCGCTGACAGAATTCATACTGCCTGTCGTGGATTAGACTGTGTTTTCCAAGAAATTTTAGTAATTCAGTGTTTATATACTTTTCCATCACTTTAGAGACGACTGAAAGGACAGAAATAAGCCTGTAGTTGCGAGGAAGCGCTTTGGATCCTTTCTTGAAGACAGGCTGTACTCTAGCAATTTTCCAGTTACTAGGGAATATGCCCCTATTGTAAGATGTCTGAAACAGATGAGTCAGGAGAGGGGCAAGTTCTGGTGCGCATTTTTTGAGAACAATTGCTGGGATCTCTTCCCCAGTGAAATATTTTTTGGAGATCCACAGAGACAGGACCCTCCATGAGTCTGCGATTCGCATCTAATTGGGATAAAGAGACAGGCTTAGAATATTGTATATTTGAGTGGAGGGTGCTGCCGTCCGCGTAACTGTGAATTGGGTTGGATGTGCTAGAGAGGAGGTCATTGATGTGGAGAACAAAGCTGAACCTTGATGGACTCCTGCATTAATTGGATACAGTTTAGAGGATATAATTTATATAATTTTCCATCACTTTAGAGACGACTGAAAGGAGAGAAATAGGCCTGTTGTTGCTAGGAAGTGCTTTGGATGCTTTCTTGGGGACGGGTTGTACTCGAGCAGTTTTCCAGACTAGGAAATATGCCTCTATTGTAAGATGTCTGAAACGGACGAGTCAGGACAGTAGCAAGTTCTGGTGCGCATTTTTTGAGAACAATTGCTGGGATCTTGTCAAGGTCTGAGGCTTTCCTGGTATTTAGAGAAGAGAGCATCTTTCGTACCTTTTTAGTTTTGAAAATGATATCCGTCATTTTATGCGCGACATTGGGGACTGTTGGTGGTTGAACAGTTGGAGGTGGGTTGAGAGTAGAATTGCAGGCGAACAACGAGGCAAAAAGTTCACCCTTGCCCATGGCGGTAGAAACAATTTCATCCCCTGAGAAAAGAGTTGGGAACGTGCTCTTGCAGAAATTATTCCCAATAGATTTAGCAAGAGTCCAGAAGGATTTGCTGCCGCTGGAGCTTAAGAGGACTTTGTTTTTGATGTGATTATTGAACGAATTTTTTGCCTCAGAAAGAATGCGAACATAGCAGTTTCTTGCGTCGTTAAATGCTTGACGGTTTTCTTGACTGGGATTGTGTAGAAGGGTTTTGTGAGCTTTGACCTTTTCAAGTCTGGCCTTGTCACAGGATTTAGCGAACCAGGGCTTTTGAGTGGCTGGAGAGATTTTCTGTGTATGTGGAATAAATAACTACATGCCAGCTTGGACAATTTCGGTGACGTTTTGTGAGATCAGAGGGGTCAGGATGAGAGAACCAGACAGACGCCCATGGAAATGAGAAAAAGTAATCCCGCATTTCTTCCCAGTTTGCGGAATTGTAGTGCCAAACGATATGTGAGTGTGAAGATTGTGTGACCTCGGGTTGCATTGCACAGGAAGCAGTGGCCAAGCCGTGGACTGAGCGACCAAGGGGGGCGGTGACTGATGTCTTATAGCAGTCAGGATTTGAGCTGTGTGTTGGGATGTGAGGAAAGTAAGTAGTTCGCTGAACCATATTAGCTAAAGAATTGCTGACTGCAAAGGCCTCCGCTGCTCTCCCTTGTGGATCGGTTTTTGAAGATCCTAGCCATTCCTTATTATGGACATTAAAGTCACCAAGAATAGTGACCTCGGAGGGAGAATATTCAGAAATCAGATGGTCGGTTTTTTCAGAAAGGTAGTCGACGAGCTGGACAAAGTTGTTGTCAGAAGGTGACCGGTAAATGCAACAGATGAATTTAGTTGCAGCCCTGAGAGAGAGAGTTTCATCCAAAGTATGTCTTTTTTTCTAGCTTCTAAATTGGGGAGTCTGGTGCAGGGTAGATTGCTACGGACGTATGTGCACACACCTTCATGCAATTTAAAGGAAGTAAGGAGCACATACCACAGGAAATTAAGGTAATTAGTGGCTGTTTTGGCACTGATTTGGGTTTTGGTGAGGAAGAGGAGTGGGACCTATTAGCCTGGAGGAAATGGTGGATGGAGTTCAGGTTAGAATTTAGGCCACATATATTCGAGAAGGATATGTTAAATCTTGATGCCGGCGCCTCCTGCACACCCCTCTCGCGGAGATCCGAATGGAGGGGTATTTCATCTCCGGAATCTTTTGTACAAGGAGGAGCCATCATCATTTTTGTTTATAAGGGAAACCGACTCATACACCAGAACTGGAAACGTCCATTGGGACTTCACTGGCCCCTTGATGTAAGGGATGGTACCTCCTCGGGCGTGAAAAAAATCCTTTACTATCACGTAAAGGAAAAGTCCACTACCACCTACATATTTAAACATACCTGCGCATTTCAGCTTGCTGCCTTTTTGCCTGTAGTAATTTGATATCCAGATCATGAGGTCTTGCTCTATTAGATGTAACTCTATTTACACCAATGTCTCCATTCTCCATCAAATGTTCATAAGTTTGTTTAAGTTTAATAGATCCGCTTCTTACACTCCTCCTTATCGACCGAGACCCAAACCTAAAAGTGAAACAGTTTAAAGACATAATTATAATATTTAATAATTGCACATGCTTTATAAGTAAGATTTCTAATAGGAACAAACTACAAGATATTGTACGGAAACAGGATGTCCAGAAAGCATGGAAACAGTATATATCCCGAAAATCCGCTTTAGATTGGGAAATGAAAAAAACATGCATCTGATATTTTTGAAAAAGCTATCAAATGATACCAAAATTTATCCCTCCACCCCAAGCCCTGTGGGTGGGCAGCCTTAAAATACTAAATAGGAGAATTTTTCTATTCATGACAGATTGCGCTGTAATCAACGAAATTCAATTTTTTCATTTTTGCAATGGAGAGCCAATTAACTCCATTCTAAAATACAATTGTGATGGAACTTTACATTTTTTTGTTCCAAATGCTTGATATCTTTGTTAACAATTTAATTTAGTTTTGCAAATTTCAATTTACAATAAAACTTTTGTCTTTAGACATTCAAAAATCTGATCAATAAATTACTTTTAGCGTAACGCAGAAACAACGTGGACGTTTTTTGTTCCTTTGTGGTGCTGGATTTGAGTGAGTCCTCTTGTCTCACACCATCGGGGTACTTGATTCAGGTGAGTCCCCTCGCCTTTCACCATTGGGGTGCTTGATTCAGGTGAGTACCCTCGCCTCTCATCATCAGGGTGCTTGTTTCAGGTGAGTCCCCTTGCATTTCACCATTGGGGTGCTTGATTCAGGTGAGCCCCCTAGCCTCTCGCCATCGGGGGTGTTGGATTTCAGTGAGTCCACTAATCAAGTAATTACTTAAATGTTCAAATTGCCCACCTTCAGCTACTTGACAGAATCCCAATCGTGTAGACATGTTATCATTTACTTGTTGCCAAGTTTCTGGTGTTATAGTATTGGAGCATCGTATTATCCTTTCCCGTAATTGATCAATGTTCGCAGGTTTTGTTTCATACACTTTGTTTTTCAAATAGCCCTAGTAGAAATGATCTAGAGGTGTTAGATCAGGTGACCCTGGTGGCCACTCCATCGCACCCCTCCTACCAATCCAGCGCCCAGAGAAAGTTTTGTTTAATAATTTGTATACAATCAATGCGAAATGACATTAAACCCCATCCTGCTGTCGAATGCTATTTCAACAATGTTATGGATTTCTGGAATTACCCGATTGTTTAATAAATCAATGCACTTTACATCAGTCAAAATGACCATTGATGAAAAATGGTCTGACGATTCGATTGCACAATATTCCAGCCTAAGTATTAAGTTTTTGTTGATATTGCGTATCGGAATCTCTAATCAAATGGGGAATATTATCGGACCAATATCGCATGTAGTACCTATTAACCTCTCCTCTCAAAAGTAAATTATCCATTTTCGTCACACTGTCTCATCATTTCTTCACAAAATTCTAATCTTCGATCAAAGTCATGGCACAAAGTTCTTGCGTCACTTTCATATTATATGGATGGAATTTATTTACATTTAAAATTTTATGTAAAGATGATTTGCCTATGCCAGTTGATTGGGCGATCTTTTGAACAGATGTATGGACATTTTCAATAACGTTTGCAGAAACCTTCAAACTTCGTCTTTGCTCGTGGCACTTTTTGGCCTTCCAGACCTCGGTCAATGTTTTACAGAGCCCGTCTATTGATACAATCACTGTTTTAAATACAGTTGATTTTGTGATCGGTGGATGATCTGGATGATTATCATTGAATGTGTGGGCAACTTTTTCAGATGGCCTCGTGTTATCCCCATACTCTCGCAGTATGAGAATATCTCTTCTTTGTTTTTCTGACAACGACATAATGCCAACTAACTTAGTAACTACAAGGAGTCAGATATTGATGACTCCATGTCGTCAATAGCAACAATACTTTTGAAGTATGTTTCCAAGGTAATGTAATGTATTTTCTGGACTAGGCCAGAAAAGAAGAAAAATGTTGAAACATGTTCTGTTAATAATGTTCTTCCCCCTCCAGCACGTCTATTTGCTCCGAGTCCCCCAGCTTGTTTAGGGTTTAAAGGGACAACATTTTTCTTGTCGTTTATGCACAAAACACTACCAGGCAGGCCAGAAAACAATTGAAATTCGTTGATTACAGCACCATCTGTCATGAATCAAAGAAAATCTTTTAAATAAACATTAGATAGTTTTTAGCCTAGAATGCGAATCTGGAACCAAAGTGTAGATTCCTATTTATGATTTTAAAGACGCCCCATCCGCACCCATAGGGGTTGTGGTGGGGGCTATCAATTTTGGTATCATTTGATAGCTTTTTCAAAAATATTACATGTATGTTTTTTGATTTCCTGATGTAAAGTAAACTATGTGTCAATTGAAGTGGAACACCTTAAATTTTAAATGCTGTTTGATCGTTTGTATCTCAAAATCAAGTACACCGAATCTGCTCTAATTTTCACAGGTAAGCAAATGTTTTTGGGTCTTCTGATTGGTAGACAACAACAAAATTTGCACTTACGTGCTACAAGACACAGGGTGGAATATAAGTAGAGGTTTCTTCAGCAACATTTCAAACGATAGCCATTAGTCTACGAGGAGAGTTATATATATTTTTCGATATTTTATTAATATCGCAGCCCACTACGTTTTTATAATCAATTTTGTATTTTAGGTCAAAGCCACCCTAAGTAAAAATAGAAACAAACCCTATTGGTCGATGAGGCGGATTATGTTCGCTTTTGGTATTCAGTAGCGAAGATTATCTCTATAACTCGGGACTTTCTCAAGATTTTGTTGGTATCACGTTCCACTATGTTGCTGTCTCACTTTTGTCTTTGAGGTCAAATTAGACTCTTAACCACATTGTTTTTTTCGTAAAACGCGCACCTCAATAGTCAATGAGTTGGGTTAGGTGAATTTTCGTTAACCAATTCAGAAGAACACCTTAATACCTCGGGACGTTTTCGAGATTTTATTAATATCGCAGCCCACTATGTTTTTATATTTAATTTTGTATTTTAGGTTAAATCCACCCTAAGTAAAAGTGCAAGCAAACACCATTGGTCAATGAGGCGGATTATGTTCGCTTTTGGTATTCAGTGCTGAAGATTATCTCTATACCTCGGGACTTTCTCGAGATTTTGTTGATATCACATTCCACTGCGTGGCTGTCATCACTTTTGTCTTTGAGATCAAATTAGACTCATAACCACATTGCTGTTTACGTAAAACGAGCACCTCAATAGTGAAGGAGTTGGGTTAGGTGAATTTTCGTTATCCAATTCACAAGAACACCTAAATAACTCGAGACGTTTTCGAGATTTCATCAATATCACAGCCCACTACGTTTATATCATCGTCGTCTGCGTACTGTCGACTTCGAAGCTGCAATTCCCGTTCCTGCGTACTGTTATCGCAATTCTGTTGTCCCGAGTTATTAATGTGTTCTTCTGAATTGAATACCGAAACTTCACCTAACCCAACACATTGACTATTGAAGTGCGCGTTTTACGAAAAAACAATATGGTTCAGAGTTTAATTTGACCTCAGAGACAAAGGTGATGACAGCAACGTAGTGGAACACAATACCAACAAAATCTCGAGAAGGTTTCGAAGTATAGAGATAATCTTCAACACTGAATACCAAAAGCGAACATAATCCGCCTCATTAATCAATGGGGTTTAGTGGGGGTGGATTTGACCTAAAATCAAAATTGATGATATAAACGTAGTGGGCTGCGATATTAATGAAATCTCGAAAACGTCCCGAGTTATTAAGATGTTCTTCTGAATTGGATACCGAAAATTCACCTAACCCAACTCCAAGACTATTGAAGTGAGCGTTTTAGGAAAACAACAATGTGGTTAAGGGTCTAATTTGACCTCAAAGACAAAAGTGATGACAGCACCATAGTGGAACGCGATACCAACAAAATCTCGGGAAGGTCCCGAGGTATAGAGATAATCTTCGGCACTGAATACCAAAAGTGAAGATAATCCGCCTCATCGACCAATGGGGTTTGCTTGCATTTTTACTGAGGGTGGATTTGACCTAAAATAAAAATTGATGATATAAACGTAATGGTCTGCGATATTAATGAAATCTCGAAAACATCCCGAGGTATTAAGGTGTTCTGAATTGCATACCTACAATTCATCTCACCCAACTTTTGACTATTGAAGTGCGCGTTTTAGAAAAACAACAATGTGGTTAAGAGTCTAATTTGAACTCAAAGACAAAAGTGATCACATCAATGTAGTGGAACGCGATACCAACAAAATCTCGGGAAGGTTTCGAAGTATAGAGATAATCTTCAGCGCTGAATACCAAAAGCGACCATAATCTGCCTCATCCACCAATGGGGTTAGCTTGGGGTTAAGGAGTCGCGGGCCAAAGGACTCCAGGGGGCAAGCTGAGGAAGTGGAAATAACAACATAAACTCCCGATGAAGCTTTCCCCAAGACCGTCATGCGCGGTAAAAATCCGCATCCTGCACGAGGTGACCCTGCTAATAACTAAACATGACGGATCTAGACAAGGAGGTCGAACTAAACTCCCCCAATCTACGGTGTCACGTGACCCGTGCCTATGGATGGATGGCACCAGGGCGATGGTGTCGTGAACGGAACCTCTGGAGTACCAGGCAACCCTCCAGAGTAACCCGCCTTGCACCACACAGGGGGTTCTGATGGTGTGGACAGTATTTCCCCCATTCTCGTGGGAACAACATGAAGATTATAAATACATATAAAACCAAAACCAATGAGGCTCGAGGAGTGGCTCCGGCTACAGACTTGAGCCTTGAGTCTATCCCGGAAACGGAGACGAGCCAGGGTGCGGCAGCGGACTCTGGAGGTCCCACGACCGGCGTAGATACGGGGGATCAGGGGGTAGCTTCGGCCAGAGACCTGTCCCCGACACCCAAGCTGGAGGCTGGGTCCCACCGGAGGGCGGCGAGCTCCGCGGACTCCGGGGGCCCCTCCACCAGTGAGGACTCTACTGTTAGAGTAGAGGGACTGCCCCGGCAGTCCAAGCGTCTTTCCGGGGCGCAAAGAAAGAAGCTCCGGAGGGCGCAAAAAATGGCGGCCGGGACCTGGACGGTCGAGAAACCTGTAAAGGCGCAAGAGGGGAGTGCGGGTCAGAAGAGGACGCGCTCGAACTCTAGCACGCCCACTACAGACAGACGTTCCAAAAGGGCCAGGGTGCCTGTAAAGGCGCAAGAGGAGAGTGCGAGTCGGAAGACGCCGCGCTCTGGCTCTAGCACGCCTACTACAGACAGACCTCCCAAAGGAACTAAGGCCGGAACACCGGCGCAGACTGGCTCTTACAGGGAGGCTGCGGAGGGCCTCGGGATGGCGGTGATTGACAGACGCCATCCTGAGGTCACGCTAGACCAGGGGAAGGCGGACCTGATCCAGGCTGCGGTGGTAGCTGCAGTGGACTCTCTTCAGGAAGGGGAGAGCCCGCCTCAGTTCCACCGGACGCGCCTGACGGGGGGCATCCTCTGGATAACCTGTGCCGGCCCGCAGTCGCGGGACTGGCTGCGGAAAACGATCGGGGGCCTCGGTCAGATTTGGGAGGGGGCGGACTTGACAGCCGTCGAGCCCAAGGAACTCCCAAAGAGACGCAAGGTCCTCGTACGGATCCCTGACACCGTCCCGCAGGAGACGGTGATCAGCAGACTTAAGATCCAGAACCCTGAACTGGGGACGCAACACTGGTCGGTTCTAAGCAGGAAGGCAGAGGAGAAAGGACAGACGCTCGCCTTCTCGATCGACCCGACATCTTACAGAGCCCTTGAAGGAACCTCCTTCAAGGCATTCTGGGGCATGGGAAGGGTTAGCTTCCGCCCACTGGGGAAGCAATTAAGGGTTAATGGGACTTAGGTTCCTTCAGGTCAACCTCCAACACAGTAGGGCAGCCACGGCCGGACTACTAATGGCTCTGAGGAACACGGATGTGGCCCTCATCCAGGAACCGTACTCCTACAAAGGAGAGATCAAGGGACTCGGCGGAGCTAATGGAAAGCTCATCTACAGCAGGTCCAGCGAGAATCCGAGGGCCTGCATTTTTGTCAGGGAAGGGATAGAGTTTCTCCCTCTAATGAATTTCTGTTCCAGGGACCTGGCAACGATCAAAATCCGATGTGGAGGAGCGGATGGGCTGAGGGACATTACTGTCGCGTCAGCCTATCTGCCAGGGGACAGCACGGATCCTCCTCCACCCAACGAATTGGAGCAGCTGATGGTGGGTAGCAGAGCAGGTGGATGGCAGACCATCATCGGCATGGATGCGAATGCGCACCATGAGTTGTGGGGTAGCTCGGACACAAACTCTAGGGGTGAGGCACTTTTACAATTCTTTATGAAATTTAATTTAGACATATTGAATAGAGGTAATAAACCGACATTCGTCACAACACGGCGTGAGGAAGTTTTAGACCTAACAGTTTCCACCCAGTTTCTGGGTGACTTTGTTAAAAGCTGGGCTGTGTCTGGGGAAGTGAGTAGCTCAGACCACAGATACATCCGGTTTGAAATCGCCAAAGTCGAAAGAGAAACGGTATGGTACCGGGACCCCCGCAAGGCGGACTGGGAAGCCTACAGGGCAGACCTAGCTGTGGAACTGCGGGGGGTTGAGAGGGCCATAAGGGATTCAATAGACCTCGAGATTGCAGCAGTCCAATTGCGAGACGCAATTACCTCGGCCTATAACGCCAACTGCCCCCTGAAAATGAGGGTGTCCACCAGGAACGTCCCATGGTGGAACGAGGACCTCAGGCAAAGGAGGACGCAGGTTCGTAAGCTGTTTAACGCGGCCAAAAGGTCGGGAGCATGGGATGAATATAGACAGGCCCTATCGACCTATAACAGAAGACTGAGGGACGCCTGGCCAGGGTTGTATTTATTCCTAAACCTGGGCGTCCAACAGACCAGGCAAAGTCCCTGAGGCCAATAAGTCTCATGTCCTTCTTGCTGAAAACAGTGGAAAAACTGCTCGACCGGCACATTAGGGGCGGTGTACTGGAAGCATATCCTCTACACTGCGGACAATATGCATACAGAGCAGGATTCTCAACAGAAACAGCACTGCACCAACTGGTGCTGAAACTGGAGAATACGCTGGAGAACAAGGAGGTGGCGCTGGGGGCCTTCCTAGACATAGAGGGGGCCTTTAGCAACACCTCGTTCGGATCGGTTCTGGCAGCTGCCCGGGAGCGTGGAATAGAGGAGACCCGCTGCAGGTGGATCGGTTCCATGCTCAGGGACAGGGCGGTGTTCACCTCACTCGCGGGAGGGACTCTGCTGGCGGGGGTCGCGGCGGGGTGTCCGCAGGGGAGCGTTCTGTCTCCCTTGCTCTGGTGTCTAGTCGTGGACGGCCTGCTGGGGAGGCTCTCGGGAGGGGGGTATGAGGTACAGGGCTATGCGGACGACATTGTCATCATAGTCCGAGGAAAGGTCACACAGGCAGTGTGGGAGCGTATGCAGACTGCACTGAAAGTGGTGGAAGGGTGGACGGTTGATCAAGGGCTCGGGGTGAGCCCCGAGAAAGCAACCGTCGTGCCGTTTACGAGGAGGAGGAAGTGTGAAAGCCACAGAACTCTCACTCTATACGGTAGGAGCGTTCCAATGGCCAGGGAGGTAAAATATCTTGGGGTCGTATTGGACTCTAAGCTAACCTGGAATGGTCACATTGGAAAAATACTGCGTAAGGCAGTCATGACCTTAGCCGTCACTAGGCGGCTATATGGAAAAACGTGGGGACTAAGACCTAGTATGGCCCACTGGCTGTACACAAGGGTGGTCAGACCATCGTTAACATATGCGGCACTGGTCTGGTGGCCTAAGGTGACACAATCCAGTGCCAAACAAAAACTAGGCAAGATCCAAAGGATGGCTTGCCTAGGCATCACAGGGGCCATGTCTTCAACCCCAACAGCCGCCATGGAGGTGTTGCTGGATCTACCCCCCCTACACTTCGTTATTATGGGAGAGGCCAGGCTAGGACTATACAGACTAGCCTGCAATGGTAGACTGAAGATCAACCCAGGCTTCAGGGGCCACTGCAAAATTCAGGAGATCGTGAAGGAACCCATGCTTGAAATGAGGTCAGACTTCGCGAGCCCGCGAATGTGCAGGGAAAACAACTTCACAGTGGAAATCCCTGATCGCGGGGCATGGCGGGAGGAGACACCGGGCATACCACGGGACGCGCTCGTCTGGTTCACGGACGGATCTGGCGGGGAGCGTGGGACGGGGGCAGGTGTTTACTCGGAAGGACCGAGGGTAAGTCACAGTATTTCCCTCGGAGCCCATGCAACGGTGTTTCAGGCCGAGATGTACGCCATCCTGCACTGTGCGCGGGAGAACAAGAGGAGGGGCTACACCAACAAGCGGATCCTCATAGCCACAGACAGCCAGGCAGCCCTTAAGGCACTAAGTAGCCCACGGGTAAATTCCTGGCTGGTGAGTGAGTGCCGAGACGAGACGAGCGACCTGGCTGGGCAGAATGAGGTGACCCTCATCTGGGTGCCGGGTCACTCGGGGGTCAAAGGCAATGAAGAAGCTGACAGTCTCGCAAAGAGGGGGTCAGCAGAACCATTTATGGGACCAGAACCGGCTCTGGGCGTGTCAAAGAGCACTGCCAGGGGAGCCATTAAGTCCTGGGTCAGAAACCAACACAAGGTGTACTGGGCGGACTGTCCAGGGCTCAGACATGGGAAGTCAATAATTGACGGACCCAGTTCAAAGAGAGCTGTGGAGCTGCTAAACCTTAGCAGAGGACAGCTCAGAAACACAACAGGTCTCTTGACGGGACACATGGCCGTCAAGAAACACCTACATAAAATGGGGCGGTTCGAAGGGGACCTCGCATGCAGACTCTGCGGCGAGGGGGAGGAATCAGCCCAGCACATCTTGTGCGAGTGTATAGCTCTGGACCGGAAAAGACAACTGATCTACGGTCACTCTAGACCGGAGACAGAGCAATATAAAACTTCACCCTACCAATCGCTGTGCAGACTAGTTCAAGGCACAGTGATTTTGGAATGGGTGGAGTAAGACTAGGGGTATGCACAATCAACCAAGGGTTGCGGTGCTATCGGGGCGGCAAGGCCGCGGACGAGCCCTGAGGGAACAAAAAAAAAAAAAAAAAGGGGTTAGCTTGCATTTTTACTGAGGGTGGATTTGACCTAAAATCAAAATTGATGATATAAACATAGTGGGCTGCGATATTAATAAAATCTCGAAAACGTCCCGAGGTATTAAGGTGTTCTTCTGAATGGGATACCGAAAATTCACCTAGCCCAACTCCTTGACTATTGAAGTGCGCGTTTTACGAAAAAACAATGTAGTTAAGAGTCTAATTTGACCTCAAAGACAAAAGTGATGACAGCAACATAGTGGAACGCTATACCAACAAAATCTTGAGAAGGTCCCGAGGCATAGAGATAATCTTCGGCACTGAATACTAAAAGCGAACATATCCATCTCATCGACCAATGGGGTTTAATTGCATTTTTACTTAGGGTGGATTTGACCTAAAATACAAAATTGATAATAAAAACATAGTGGGCTGCGATATTAACAAAATCTCGAAAACGTCCCGAGGTATCATGGTATATTTCTAAATTGCATACCAAAAATATATATAACTCTCCTCGTAGACTACTGGCTATCCTTTAAAATGTTGCTAAAAAACATCTACTTATATTTCACCCTGTATCTTGTAGCAAGTAAGTGCAAATTTGGTTATTGTCTACCAATCAGAAGCCCCAAAAAATATCTGTCAAGCTGTGAAAATTAGAGCAGATTCAGTAAACTTTATTTTGAGATACAAACGATCAAACAGCATCCAAAATTTGAGGTGTTCCACTTCAATTGACGCGTAGTTTATATTTTTCGAGATATTCAACCGTTTCCAGAATTTCAGGACACCTGGTATATATTTGTGTTGTGGTAAAATGGCTTTCTTTTAAGTAAACTTTTTTTTTAAGTAACCTTTCTTTATATTTTAGCTTATCTAGTTGTTTCTTAAGCAGCAATAAACATATTAATTGCAACTAGAATACAATGCAAGAATATTTAAGCAAACTTATCTGAAATCTGCCGGCGGATGTCGGGTCCAAATGAACCCGGAGTGTGCTGATATCTCTAGGAGTAAGATGCACCAAGAGGTTGAGGCCTTCACTGTGTGCTTTGAAACAAGCAAACGACCCTTGCTTGGGTGTTGCTCGGCAGCAACTTCGTGGGATATCACCTTGAGTCGGCACTAGCAGGTGTTAAGTCTAGACAAACCTGTGGTGGAGCTGAGATCTCTAGTGGTCGATTACACCTGGAGGTTCAGGCATCCACTCTGAGCTTCGAAATGGGCAAACAACCTCGCTTGCTTGCTGCTCGGGAGTGGGACTCCATATGATATCGGCTTGAGTCAAACACTGACGGATATCAGGTTCAATCTAGGTTTGTATGTGAGTGGGCCATGTCGGTCCCTCCACCGCGACCATAAGGTCTATTGTGGCTACAGGTTCAATCTAACTCGGAGAGAGGCTACCTCTCTGTGAGCTACAAAACGGGTAAGCGACTTCGCTCATATGGAAGTACACCTCAACAGTGGGCGAAAAAAAGCCTCTAAAGTACCCTTCGGAATCAACTTTTACCCTCAAAAATATCGACTCCTGCAGGAAGCTGGATTTGATAGGTGAAATTTAAGCAATTGAACATGTGCCACAATAGACTTAAGGTCGTGGTGGAGGGACTGGAATAGACCACTCAGATCGAATCTAAATCTGTGTATACAGTAGAACCTCTTTAACCCGGACCAGTTTTGAAATTACATATATATGATATGATATTTAGAGTAGTAAATGACGACTTGTTTTACAGACGATGAAGTCGACATTACTCAAATTCACTTACCAGCGGGCGACCCACACTACCTGCTGTTGATATGCAGGAAACTGGTGACTCTACCCTCTCCTTCCTCTCCCCACGCCAAACTCGGTAGTGTTTGCGTGTTGCCCTAGTGTCACTCGCGAAGTACAGGATCGTTGTGCTGTTCCGTTAGCACGTTGTCCACGATGATGACCAAACATAAAAACATTATTGTGACTATAAAAAAAACGATAAAAGCATTGACGAGAATTGATTAGGGAGAATCGTTAAAGAACATTCCTACTGAGTTTGGAGTAGGAACATCGACAGTACCTGATTGGAAAATGATCAGAAAACACATTGAATACTTTTGCTTCAAAATAATTTCTAACAGTTTCGATAATTGCTTAAAGCACAAACTGCTAAACTAGAAACGCTGGATGAAACATTGTTTGTCTGGTTTTGTGCTGAAAGAGAACGTGCTTTTCTGACTTCTAGACCCATAATCCAACAGAAAGCATCGAGTTTGAACAAACAGTTGCCTCATAGATACCAGAGTTTTACAGCTAGCCAGGGGTGGTTGGACAGATGAAACAAACGGCATGGAGTGTGTCAAATTACAATCACTGGAGAAAGCCTATCAGGTGATATTGAAACGGCAGAAACATTTTAAGTTTTCTTTTTTTTAATAGCTTGGATGAGCTATTATTAGAGAGTTTTGACACTCAAATACTTTTAGAAAAAAATTCAAAAGACTATTTGAAAACGCAATATCTTTTGAATTACTAGAAGTATGAAACTAAAACTTATACATATGTAGATATCGTATAAATGGGCCTCTCTACCAAATTTGAACTTAATCGGTTCGGTATATTTTAAGGTATAACCAAATAAAACAAATAATTATGGTATAACTATAAATTACCTCTGAATGGGTGCCTATAAAAAAGGTCAGACAGATATATCAGGGTTACGCTGCTATTGCAAGCAAACGCTCCAAATCAAACTTCAAACGAACAAGCTACAAAAATATGTCACAATAAACAATCAGCAAATTGCCATTTGCAAAAACTCTCAAGATAAACAACTCAAGACATCAGAAAAATATATAGTAATAAATAAAATTTTTAATGAAAGTGATTCAATTTGTTTAAAGGCAATCTAGAACTACGTTTTATTATGTATTAATATTAACCTTCCCATTCTTCAGGGTATTTAAAAGCAATCTCGCTCTCCTAGTTAAATCTGACAACACCAATTACCTATTTGTCATTTGTTATTTGGCCAACTGACAGCAGGAGCAGGAGTCGAATTCTATGTTATCTACTTCTTCTTCTTTGTTTACAGACGTCACAAAAAAAAAAGAAGCTAACCTCGAAATCGACTCCGCTGCCGCTAATACCTGTGAATCTTAGAATAAGGTACTTATTGTTTACTTTTAGTTTTTATTTGCTCTTGATCTCGTATATGGAAAATTTGAGGTAAATGAAACTACATAATATTATGCAGTAGTTTAAATTATACCTATAAACATGTTTAGCGTAACTTATTAAAATTTAAATTTCAAAATTTTGTATTGTTTATATCTATTTATTTCATTTTCAAAAAGTATGGATACAGCAATAGTAAATAAATGTTGAAAAGAGTTTAGATACAGCAAGTGGGTTATGGTAACGAATTTTCGTAAAAATATTCCAAATGGTGATAATTCAATTTCCCATTAAACTAGAATCTTCAGGTTTGATACATACTAAAACCTATATAGAAGCAGCGTGGGTACTAAATTTAAAAAATAACACAATGTGCTTTACAGGCAAAGACAAATTTGTTTTAGAAAACCAGCCAAACAGAATAAGTGTGGATGTGCCAAATGAGGACAATAAACATTGTATAGCTAGTTATAAGTTAAAATTACCGTTAGTATTGATTTAGAGGTTTATTTTCGGATAAAAAATAACTAGTCTAAATGCTTATAGAAGAGTTTGTTATAGTGTATTGGATACAATTATTGGATATAGGTTAAATTTACCATTGGTATTACTTTGGAAGTTTACTTTGAGATGGTGGTAATTTGGAGTTATTTTGTTAGCAGAAACTGCTTCGATTGAGTTGGCTAAAACGGATCATCAAAGTGACTGATAAGGAAAAATACCTGCCACGTTTATAATTTGCTAGGTACATTTGTGTTGTAAATAAAAATTAAGTTTTCAGTAACTTTGCAGATTAGCACACGGGGGCTTTTTAGAAAAAAATCAGAAACATGCTTAGATCTCCTTCTGGATGCACAAACCACTAGAAATATTCCTTGCAAACAGCCCACAAGAAAGTTACACAGCCAGGAGTGAATAGGGTTGTTGGGCGGGGAAGAAGATAAAAAAGAAAATGTGAGCTGAAAGTACGAAGAAAAAAACAGCTTAGTTGGACCTCTACAAGCTGGTTTTATCCTATTTTGTAGGTATACCTCCTTAAAATTCTGCTTATCCCGCCCAGAATCCCTATATTCACCGCAGGTCCGGTAACTTTCTTGTGGGTTGTTCCCAAGAAACTTTTCTTGTTTGCATTGTTCATGTTTATGCATTGAGGGTGGTTGTAGGCATGCAGGTGGGGAAGGGGAACCCCTGTGACAAAGCAGAGAACCAAGATTTTCAATTTGTTTTAATCGTTCTCTCATTTCATTTGTTTAAAATATTTTTCCAAAAATGAAATTTAGGTTGCCTTGTTTGTCAGTCTTGCATAGAGAACTACATTTCATAATTTTCAAAAAGTGTGGATACAGCAACAGTAAATGTGTTTAAAAAGGTCTGGGTGCAGCAAATACATTATGGTAGAGAATTTTCTTTAAAAATATTTGAAATCCGATAATGCAATTGCCTATTAAGCTAGAATCTTCAATCTTGAACCATAGTAAAACCTATGTAAACGCAGTGTGGGTACTAATTTTTTTTTAAAATAACATAATGAGCTTCATGGATAACTACAAGTTGGTTTTAAAAAACCTTCTTGTGGTTTTGTTTGCAAAAACTAGTTCGATTGGGTTAACTAAAATAAAACCATCAAAGCAATTAAAAGGAATAATACCTGCCATACTTATGATTTGGCAGGTACATTCCCTTTGTAAATATTTTTTTTTCTAGAAAACTTTTGTGACTTTAATGGAATTTGTAACACAATTTTCTTAAAAAGACCTGCAGGACTTACATATATCTCTACCAAATTATAATTTTCTAGCTACATAGAAAATAGAAACTTCTTCAAGTAATCGCTAACTGGGACCTCTAAAACTGGTCTCCCAGGCCCGTTTAAATTTAAAGAATTAGTTTTAAACATATACCTTACTAATAGTGTACAATTCGTATGAAAATTCACTACTATAATGCACTTGCTGCGTCCCCAATATTTTAATATTAATATTTTTGTGGTAAGTATGTCTTTCATCATTCCCTTTAATGCAATTTATCACTCACTTCTTATGATCAATACGTAACTGTTTCATGCTGTTAACAGTACCCTGCGGCTTTAGAGGCCCCTTACTTCCTGGAACCGGTATTAGAGAGGAATCTCCTAACATGAGCCTTTGGTTATTGGAATCACTGTAAAAGAAAATTAAATAAATTTTGTTTTTGTAGTACTTGATAATATAAACTGTTTAACAAAGATATTAGTAGCCTTGATATAAAATAATATAAAACTGACTTAACCTTAATGCATCTGCCCGAGTGTGACTCGGCTTGCTTGATGTTCCATTTTGCACACGCCAGAGTCACGCTCGGGCCTGAAGTCATTCATGAGGTTTTTGGTTCACATACCCGAATTAGTCTTTAGTCGTTAGAATAGTATAGGTTGCACTATTCATTCATAGATGTCCTTGTGATCAAAATACTTCTGAATAATTATAACCTGAATCACAGAATACATGCTAATACGAATTATAAACTGTTCTCAGCAAATTGGATGTGTTGTTTATACGGATTCTAAACTGTTTTTGACAGATTGCAAGTGTTTATATATCTATATTATTGCAAGTGTTGGTTATACGGATTGTGAACTGTTTTTGGCAGATTGCAAGTGTTTATTTATCTATTATTTTGTGTTGACTGTTACAAAGTCTTTTTTTATAAATCATGTCTGTTGTAACTGACTCAGGCTTATTGGATTCTGAATATGTGAACTTATATGAAAGTGGATCTGATGAAACAGATGAAAATTATGACCCTGACTCTGAAACGGCAACCAGTGTTGAAACGACAAAAATGGACAAGGATGGTGCTAAAGTATGTAAACCTCAAGTGTTGATTATAATGACACTATGGGCGGAGTTGATAAATTACAATCATCATTTGCATGACTATCCAGTTAAAAGAAAAAGAGGAAAAAAAAACCTATAAAAAGATATTTTTCCATTTGTTAGACATATGTGTATGGAACTCATTTTTATTATATAAAAAAGATGGTGAAAGTAAATGTCATTTAGAATTGCGACAAAACTTAGTAGAACAGCTGCTAAATAATAGTAAATAGAAGATCGGACAGACCAGATTTCCAACCATGGCCCAGTTGCTTGACTGAAAGACACTTTTCTGAATTTATCCCACCTACTGAAAAAATAATCTGCTCCTACAAGATGTTGCGCTGTCTGTTGTAAGAAAAAAAAATGACAGTGGAAAGAAGGTAAGAAGAGAAACCAGATGTTTTTGTAGAAATTGTGATGTCGTTTTGTGTGCAGTTCTGTGTTTCCTGATTTACCAGGCAAAAAGGGAATATTAGATTTCTTTCAGTACAATAAAGTGATAAATTTTTTATTATATGCTCAAAATGAATTGTGTCTTTATGTCAATATTTTATTTGTTCTACGCCACTTGAAATAAAAATTTGAAGAGGAGGGGTTTGAAAATCGACTCTTATGAATAAGAACATTGACATAAGATAAATCAAAATAATGTTATTGTTTTCTATAATGTTCAACTCTTAAATTTTTGATATTCTACGCCAATGGTTAGCAAAATTCAGAAATTGAAAATGAAAAATCTGTCAAACATATATTGCTGTGGATAAGAATGTTCAGTTTTTTTGACATTTTGTGAAAATTTTAAAAGTGACTGAAAAATTTGTCAAAAATATATTCCTACTGATAGCAACGTTTGATTTTTGTAATAAAAAAATCTGATTTTTTAACTACCCAAAACCTCAAATTAATATATGCATTAAGGGGTTAAGTTGTCAATATTAATATGTTTGTATTGTCCGGATTCCTTTTATACATATATACACAACACCACTTCCGACAAACCACTCCTCCACTCCCCCTAATAAGTAAAAGTAAAAAATGAAATAATGAAAATACGGATTACTAAAAATATCACAATAATTGTAAAAAAATTGTGGTATAAACAAAGTTACGTTTAAACCCGCTAACAACCTTTCAGGCAACTTACGACTCAGCAACAAGAGAGTCGGTCAACAGACATCTCACTCACACATCCTCATCCCAGCAAATCCCTCACATCTCATACTCACCCATAATGCAAAAACACATCTACACACAAAAAGCACACCGATACACCCAGAGATATATAAACCAGTTATAACTTCATTATAAGCACACTACACACAACTCACCCAAGTATAGTTCAAACTGGCGTTCAAGTTCAATAATGTATAATTTGGTACGTAAAAGGTGTTTGAATTTGTTCCGAACGACTGTATTATGTTTAGTGTTAAACATTCCATTTCTGAGACTCAGCATGGTTTATGAGGGGTCGCTCTACTAACTTAGTCTCCATTTCCGGGTACATAAGTGGAGCAATGGACACATGATCTCAAACCAACGTTATCTACTTGGATTTCTCTAAGGCTTTTGACAGACTGAACCACAATATTCTTCTTCAGAAGCTTGATTGCTACGGGTTCTCACCTAAGATTTTGAGGTTTTTTAGCGCATAGCTTATTGGGTAGAGTCTACTCACTCAAGTCCACTCTCAGGTTTGTTGCGCAGCTAATTGACTTGTGATCCTGTTGTAGCTCTTTTCTATAATGATGATTCACCCAAACCGTTGATTACAATCTTATGTACTTGTAATCGGAATTTTGATTTGAAAATTTCGGGGTAGGCTTAGTCAAGACTGATCTTTCAGACTAAAATATTTCCCAGATGGCGGCACACCCGGTTTTACCGGAACTATCAACTCGATTTTTTCAAATGGCTCGTCCTATATATTATTGCACTTTCAGATTCAGCGCTGTATTCTGCGTCAACTTTGCTGAGGTCACTATGTCCCAAATATTAGCCGTTTCAGAGTTATTCGCAAATATACGATTATTTTTTTTACTGGCAAATGCCTCCACATGAATCAAGGTATCTATGGGTGGAGAACAGCATATGTTCAGAAATTTTCTGGGGGTCATATAAAAAAGTCGTTTCATCTATTCAAATGAAAACTTTCCACAAATTACATACAACATATTCAGAAATTAACCTCAAAGTTGGCTATGCAAAATCTGAAAAAAATTAAATTTTCAAATAAGACACCCTGTATTTTATTACGCTATTGGATATAAAACTTCAATGTCTATGGAAGTGTATTATGTATCCCTATACCTATCCAGTACGGTTTCCGAATAAACAGATATTTACCGACTTTCAAAAAAATTTCAAAGAAGTTGGCCATGGAAAAAAAATTGCAATACACAGACAACTCCTAGTAACACTTTAATTTCAATTTTTAGTTGTCAAGTTAATAATTAATACTTGTGGTTGATCTTCAATACTGTTGTACAAAATCAGTAGTCAGTTGTGTGGTTATACGAATCCTATTATTTTAGATTTATTTTACATTCACGAAGAATGTAGTAAAGTGGTAGGCAAAACTTGCCATGCTTTTAATGATAAGTATCCTGAATTACCTGCTATGAACGATCAGAAGTTTAGACGCATTGATGCAAATTTTTTACATCTGAATCATAAGAGAGTTAAGCAAGTTCCTCGTTCAGTGACCGAAGATGAAAATAATGAAATTAATGTCTTAGCTTAGTTTCAGGCTTTTTTTCTCTCAGGGTTCGTCTGCGGCTTTGCCGCCCCTATAGCACTGCAACCTTTGGCTTATTGTGCATGCCCTTAGTCTTTTTACTCCACACATTCCAAAATCACTGTGCCTTGAACTAGTCTGCACAGCGATTGGTAGGGTGAAGTTTTATAATGCTCTGTCTCCAGTCTAGACTGACCGTCGATCAGTTGTCTTTTGTGGTCCAGAGCTTTACACTCGCACAAGATGTGCTGGGCTGATTCGTCCCCCTCGCCGCAGAGTCTGCATGCGAGGCCCCCCTCGAACCGCCCCATTTCATGTGGGTGTTTCTTGACGGCCATGTGTCCCGTCGAGAGACCTGTTATGTTTCTGAGCTGTCCTCTGCTAAGATTTAGCAGCTCCACAGCTCTCTGTGAACTGAGTTCGTCAATTATTGACTTCCCATGTCTAAACCCTGGACAGTCTGCCCAGTACACCTTGTGTTGGTTTCTGACCCACGACTTAATAGCTCTCCTGGCAGTGCTCTTTGTCACGCCCAGAGCCGGTTCTGGTCTCATAAATGGTTCTGCTGACCCTCTCTTCGCGAGACTGTCAGCTTCTTCATTGCCTTTGACCCCCGAGTGACCCGGCACCCAGATGAGGGTGACATCATTCTGCCCAGCCAGGTCACTCGACTCGTATCGGCATTCACACACCAGCCAGGAATTTACCCTTGGGCTACTTAGGGCCTTAAGGGCTGCCTGGCTGTCTGTGACTATGAGGATCTGCTTGTTGTTGTAGCCCCTTCTCCTGTTCTCCCGCACACAGTGCAGGATCGCGTACATTTCGGTCTGAAAGACTGTTGCATGGGCTCCAAGGGAAATACTATGACTTACTCTCGGTCCTTCCGAATAAACAACTGCCCCCGTCCCACGCTCCCCGCCGGATCCGTCCTTGAACCAGACGAGCGCGTCCCGTGGTGTGCCCGGCGTCTCCTCCCGCCATGCCTCCCGGTCGGGGATTTCCACTGTAAAGTTGCTTTCCCTGCAAATTCGCGGGCTCACGAAGTCTGACCTCATTTCAAGCATGGGCTCCTTCACGATCTCCTGAATTTTGCAGTGGCCTCTGAAGCCTGGGTTGATCTTCAGTCTACCATTATAGGCTAGTATATATAGTCCTAGCCTAGTTTCAGGCTTACCCACAATCATCTATATGTGCAGCATGCGTCGATTTGGGAATCAGTTATGCATCAATTCGAAGAATTCTCTCAAAGCACAAATATCACCCTTACTCTTTTGTGCCAGCACAGGAACTTTGTGCAGGTGATAATGAGAAGCGTGTAACTTTTTGTGAATTCAAAATCATGAAACTACAAGAAGACACGAATTTCCTGTACAAGATCATATGGACGGATGAATCAAAATTCACCCGGCATGGGGTAATTAATAGAGGGAATTCGCATCATTGGGCAGATAGCTATCGCCCTATAGCAAGAAGTTCACACTTCCAGCATAATTTTGGATTCAATGTTTTTGGCCTTGTATTGTTCAGCAAAGTAGGTTAGGTTTGTATGTGAGTGGGCCATATCGGTCCCTCCACCGTGACCATAAGGTCTATTGTGGCTCACGCCTAATGTCTATATTTTGCCCAACAAATCCAGCCACCTACAGAGGTCGATAATCTTTGTGGGCGAAATTTGATCCAGATCCTCTGGAGGAAGCTTTACCTTGCCAAAGAGCAGGTATCTAGTCCTGTCCGCTGCCGGACAGGAACACAGCACGTGCTTTGCTGTCTCATCACTCTCCATACACAGCCGGCACTCGGTCTCCTGAACGACCCCAATACGGTGCATGTGGTGCCGCAAGCGGCAGTGTCCTGTATACAGGCCGACTAGAGTGCTCAGTTGTTGTCTGTTCAACTCTACAAGTT
Organism: Tillus elongatus; assembly: GCA_964006375.1. Taxonomy (NCBI): domain Eukaryota; kingdom Metazoa; phylum Arthropoda; class Insecta; order Coleoptera; family Cleridae; genus Tillus; species Tillus elongatus. The sequence goes on from OZ023262.1 coordinate 293,204,716, forward strand.
TTTTAGCCCTTGACTCAGACAGGCCATTTATGAAGGCCTTAGAGTGGGCTAATCCTGGAAGATTTTGCCAATATTGGATTGTCATTCTTTCTGTCCAGGTCTTTAAGGTGCGTTTTGCTGTGCAAGATGTTATCCCCAGCACCGGTTCTGGTCCGACAAAGTCTCTCTGGGCACCACTCCTGGCAAGCGCGTCGGCCGCAACATTGCCATCATGATAATTTGAGTGGTGAGGGATATCTTCGCATACCAAGGGGTTGTGTTACAAGCTTCTTGGATAATTTGCCACTCAGTTCTTGAAGAGATTGCTGATATCAAATGGACGGGGCTCCTACGCACTCAAAGTTTGTGGTTAATGAAGAGTTGTTACGCCTGTTTGAAGATCGATGGTTTGGAAGTAATGGACCTTGGAGATGGCCACCTAGATCGCCTGACTTGATTCCCCGATTTTTATTTGTGGGGTCACATCAAAAATCACTCACTATCAGATAGGTATTGTCTGCATAATCACAAGACAATCCATGTTGCCAGCGACCCAATCTTTCAGGTCAATCTTATAAATGATAAAAAGAAGCGGTCCAGGGATACTTCGCTGCGGGTTTCCCACACTGATTGGTAGGACAGAGGAAACATATCATACACTGTCCATCTTTAGGTCAACTCTTTGTGTTCTTCCACTGAGATATGACTTTATCCGCTGCAGTGCAACACCTCTAATACTGTAAAGTTCCAATTTACATAAAATCTCATGATTCAAACAATCAAATGCCTTAGTCAAGTCTATGAATATTCCCAGAGGAAGCTCTCTCTTCTCAAGAATAAAGAATTTAACAACGAAAGCGTAAAACTACTTGAGGCTGTTTCAACAGATTTGCCTCTAGAATATCTATGCTGACTATATGTGAAAATTGAATGTTTTTTTTTAAGAAAGTCACCATACAGAGGAGCATTGCAGTTTCAAATATTTTTGAAAAAGGTGGTAAAATACTAACTGGTCTATAATTTCTTATAAATCGTTGGATCACCCCCTTTATAAAACATCAGTACTAACGCCACAACAAGCTGCTCCGGGAAGATCTCGTATGACAAAGAATTGTTTATAACGTAGCAGAATGAAGTATACAAGCTTTGATTATTGCTGTTTTTTTCGCACTTCGGTTTTCGGACTATACCTCTAACATCATATTCAGTAAGTGGACCAATGTAAATAAGACTCACTATTACTCTTTATATTGCATTTGTCCTCACCCAACAATGCAGGGACCGCTGTCACCAGGTATTCATTTATATTATTACTTAGTTGGGAAAGTTCACCAGACACTTGAACTTGAACTGCCCGGCAATTTTATATTCCAACACCTGTCCGAAAATTTTTATTCGGCAGTTTTAACTCTTGGCCAAAAATTTTTATTCAGTAGTTTTAACACTTGGCCAAAAATTTTGATTCAGTAGTTTTAACACTTGTCCAAAAAATTTTATTCAGTAGTTTTAACACTTGCCCAAAACCTCTGCAATTAAGCAAAAAATACTATTTTGAAACTTATTAAAATGGAGCTTATTAAACTCACCATCTATTTGATGAGCCTCTACTAGAGAGTCTGCAGAAACCAATTTATCAACTTTAATTGACACTAATAAAAAGATAATGACTGTTCCCATTTAATTAGATAGGGTTGAGATCGCTGTGCCCAGAGAGAACGATACTCTTACTGCTCGTCAGCCGAAAATCCACTGCTCGAGCATGTCTTTCTATATTTGCCTGTTCTTTCTCAACTGCTGCCTCTTCTACAGCTGCCCATCCTTCTTGCATCTTATTGGTTGAAATCTTCTATACGGAACTCGCGCGGCTAATGGAAATTTTTCAGACCATTGAAAGACTAACGACATTACTGTTTTCTAGGAATTTTTAATACATCATCGAAGTTATATTTTCAAGTAAGCATAAAAACTGGCTGTTGGCGACCCAAGTGCGTTTCATATTTAGATATTTCCAAACGAATCAGTTCTTTGTATTAAAATGCGTTGCAAACAAATTGATTGCGTCTCTCGTTTTATTTTTTTCGAGGAGTTAAAATGATTTTCTACTTCACCATAAATGTTCCTTTGTATGAAACACTTTAGCAGCTAAATATTTTTACAGTCGCTTAATAATATTCCTCTTAAAACTATTATGACGAAGACAGGCGTTGTATTACCAAGTAGCGAATTTTCATAATTCATTGTTACGATAGTTCGTTCATTTCCCATCAAAAATATATAATAGCCATTGAAAATTTTCAAACAGTTGGCAAGATTATTAAAATGCAAGCGAGTGTAGCCAGATACAAACAATAATTGTAATATTGAAAATAAGAAACTCTGCCACTGAGCACTCGTCACTCGACGATAACTCACACAAGTCTTGAGTATGGAAGAGTTTGACAACGTTAGGGCAACAACAATTAGTCCCATGTAGGCATACTAATATCTTTCTGATAAACAACTGCAGTGCAAAAAATCTTACCTGATGATTTGTGCGACAGATGTTTTTCTCAATTTAGTATTGACAACACGTACTTTTGAAAGATTGTTGAGTGTCTTCAAGGGTTTCTGTTTACGGTATATCACTTTAGCATCAAATAATTCTTCAGGAATTTTCTTCATGGAAGTTTCAGTATTTTCTTCCTCTTCTCTTTCACAGATAAACTGTCTCATAAAGCTTTCTCTTACCTAGATAAAAAATAACAATCCAAGTCATTTTTTTTAGAATACAAATATACAATATGAAATATTTGCCTTGGGAAGGTTAAAATCTGAAGGTACTTTGTGCAATGTAACCATTAACGGACTATCTGGAAACTTCTCGAATATTCTCAGCCTAAATGGTAACGTTTCTTTAATCTCGGCACTCTGTTCCCTATATTTGAGCTGCTTAAGTTTTTTAATGTCTTCATCAAGTTCTAAATTATCCAAGATGACAGCTACGAACAAGCTCAATACAATCTGAAAAATAATCCTGATAAGTGTGTGAAAAATGGAAAACTTTGATATCAAACAAAAGATATGCATAATTTCATATTTTAATGAATTTAAAGAAAAAAAATCTCGGGACGCAGCAAGTGCGTTATGGTAGTGAATTTTCATAAAAATGTTTTTATTGCAAATATGTGTGTTTTCTTTTTAAGAAAGCAGACATCAATTTTGGTTACCAGTATAACCTATATAGAAAAAGCAGGCATCAAATTTGATTACCAGTATAACATATATAATAAAAACAATGTGCCATGTTTCATCAAAATAACTTGATTGTTTGAAAAGGTACAGAAATTTCCAAAAGTAAACCAAAAGTGTTACTGAAAAAATCCGTTTCTTGGTCAACCTTATAGGTTAATAGCAAATTGAGCTTTTCAAATATGAAGCATTTAATCAAAATTCGCAACCACAACGCACTTGCTGCCTCCAGAATTTCTTAACTTACAAACATGCATTATATTTCGATGGAAAATGCAAAAAAATTAGGCGTTTTCGACAAAAAAAATATTATTTGTATCACCAACGACTTATGGGCCACCCTGTGATTGTCGCAATAATTTTTTAAGATGTAGCTCAAAACACCGTATAATTAATGTATACAATATTTTTTCATATCTTGTATAATAACGAATATATTGAGCTTTATTGATTTTTTACGAAAATTCGACAAAAATTATATACCATTAAACAATAAACTCTATAGCTAAGGCTACTGCCAAGCATCAGAGAAAGGGTCTATTAGAAATGAATTTTCTGGAAACATTTTAGTAAAATGAAGGACAATGACGGTTGAAACTAAGAGTTCGGTGTATGTAAAACATTCTTCTTGAGACATTTTCTTTCCATAGCCCGTATTAGATTCAAGTTATTTGCCTAAATGTTGCGAATTTTGACGTTTTCAATTGCCAATTTATTTTTCTTTAAATGCCTATAACTTTTTTGTCTTTTGACCTACAGAGCTAAATTTTGGTAGGTGGCACACCTATAACGATATAAACCAGCTTACCAAATTTGGTTGCCCTTACTTTGTTAATTTTGGAGATATAAATATTTTGCGAAAGAAAACACAAATTTTTCCGGGAAAACCTCGGAGGATTTTCCTGGCTAACAAAATTATCCAAGCGACTTGCGAAAGGAATGTACTCACCAATTTTGACGTTTAAAATCGCAATTTTGACGTTTTGAGGAAAATCCAAATTTATTTTTCTTTGAATGCCTGTAACTTTTTTATCCTTTAACCTACGGAGCTAAATTTTGGTAGGTAACTTGCCTATAATGATATAAATCCGCATATGAAATTTGGTTGCCCTTACTTTGTTAATTCCGGAGATATTTATTTTTTTCGAAAGAAAACACAAAATTTTCCGGGAAAACCTGGACCGATTTTCCTGGCTAACGAACTTATCCAAGCCATTTGCAAAAGGAATTTATTCACCAAATTTAATCAAAATCGGCCCATTATTTTTTGAGTTATCGGTGTGATACATATATATATATATATATATATATATATATATATATATATATATATATATATATATATATATATATATATATATATATATATATATATATATATATATATAAAAAGCCTGGACGCAGCAAGTGCGTTATGGTAGTGAATTTTCATAGAAATGATCTGGCACAAAATATTTTATTATAACTTTTTTTTCTTGTAACATAGAAATCTAAATTTTGGTGTATAGTTTACTTTTTATATAGTAAACCTACCTACCAAATTTGGTTATCATAGATTTTTTATTTTTTAAGATAAAATTTTTTTTCAAATGAAAACTCAAAATTTTCCCGGAAAACCTCGTCCGATTTTTTTGATTAACGAACTTGTCAAAGTCATTTACAAAAGGAAGGTACATGGAAAATTTTATCAAAATCGGCCTATTATTCATTGAGATAAAAAAAATTTCGAATGAAAACTCAAAATTTTCCCGGAAAATCTCGTCCGATTTTCCTGACTAACAAACTTGTCAAAGCCATTTGCAAGAGAAAAGTACGTGCCAAATTTTATTAAAATTGGCTTATTACTTTTTGAGATAAGAATTTTTTTCGAATGAAAACTCAAAATTTTCCCGGAAAACCTCGTCCGATTTTCCTGACTAACGAACTTATCCAAGCCATTTACAAAAGAAAGGTACATGCCAAATTTTATCAAAATCGGCCCATTATTTTTTGAGTTATCGGTGTGATACATACATATATATATATATATATATATATATATATATATATATATATATATATATATATATATATATATATATATATATATATATATATATATATATATATATATATATATATATATATATATATATATATATATATATATAAATATATATATATATATATATATATATATAAATATATATATATATAAACATATAAAAATTGGAACTGACCCCGGATATGGGTTCTAGGGGTCCTAGATCGCGCTCATTTGAAGAAATTTTTTTAAAATTCAAAAGTCGAGATCTCCTCATTAGTGAATTTTTTCTAAGAAAATTCACTAATATATATATATATATATATATATATATATATATATATATATATATATATATATATATATATATATATATATATATATATATATATATATATATATATATATATATATATATATATATATATATATATATATATATATATATATATATATATATATATAAACATATAAAAATTTAAACCGACCCTGGATATGTGTTCTGGGGGGCCTAATTAGCGCTCATTTGAAGAAATTTTTTCAAAATTTAAAAGTCGGGATCTCCTCATTAGTGAATTTTTGTAAAGAAAATTCACTAAAAAGTAAACTATACACAAAAATTTAGATTTCTATGTTGCAAGAAAAAAAAGTTATAATAAAATATTTGGTGCCAGATCATTTCTATGAAAATTCACTACCATAACGCACTTGCTGCGTCTTTGAGTTTTTAAGTAGTCGCTTTTGCTTTTTCACTATAGTTTTTTATTTTTTAACAAAATTTGTTTGTGTAGCTTATATAGATTCAGGATAGAGCCCATTGATACTGTGTCTCGAGGAATAGCTAGCGGTATCAAAAATATTTTAAATCATAAGATTTTTTTTTAAAATGCATGTTATTCTGCTTTTCGGTTTTCTTCTACGTTTTTTTGTCAGTCCAGGGTTAGGTATGGGTTAGGTAAAAGGATCCGGGTCAGGTCCGGATCAGGTCAGGTTAGGTTAGGTCAGGTTAGGTCGTTCAGGTCTGCTTCGTAGAGTGTTTAGTGCATAAACATGAAAAATGGTGTCCCTTCAACCCCCAAAAAGCTGCGGGGGACTAGGAGCAAATATACGTGGTGCAGGGGAAAAACATGTTTAGGAGAAAGTGTTGATACAAAAAGTGAAAAGGCTGCTTATAGAGGTCGAACTAAGTTGTTTTTACTGATTTTTCCTTTATATTTCCTTCTCCGCCGAGCATCCCTATTCACTCCGGGTCTCGTAACTTTTGGAGGGGTTGATTCCACAACATATATCTTGTTGCTTATGCACACATTGAGTCTTTTAAGCATGTTTACTGAAATATTTTTCAAAACTCACGTATGCCGATCATCTGCATAATTACCGTTAAATATCTTTTACTTGCACAAAAGAAAGAAATTAGTTTTTATGAACTATATTCATTACTGCATCCATACGCACCAGCAAGATTAACCATTTTTTAAATATAAAAAAAGCAAAGGTCAAACCGCTTAAGTCGCGGAAGCAAAAAAAGTCTGAACGCAGCAAGTGCGTTATGGTAATCAATTTTCATTAAATGCTTCAAATTTGAATAACTCAATTTTCTATAAACCTAGAAGGTTGAATTTTGGCACGTGGTAAGGCCTTTACCAAGACAACATATTCACATAAATTTCATCAAAATAGCTTTGTAATTTTCGGAGATAAACATTTTTTTTGAAAGAAAACTTAAAATTTTTATTTATATTATATTTATATAAACATATAAAAATTGAAACTGACCCAGGATATTTGTCCTATGGGTCCTATTTCGCAGTCATTTGAAAAAAATGTTTGTCAAATCTCACCATAGATACCTCTCCATTTGAATTTAGTTAATTTTTCCCAATAAAAATTCACTAAAAGGAGAAACGGACCGGGCCGGACTCGAACCAGCATCGTCCGCTTGACATACAAAGTACTCTTCCAATGAGCTACCGACGCTTCGTAATAAACGAATTCTTTACATTGTATTTAGACATACAGCACCTTACCGTCAGGAATTTGGTATCGGAAATTAAATGTAAGTGGCTAGCTAAATAGCAAATTGCAGAATTGATTGATTTATTTCGCCGATCGCTGAAACATATTCGAGTGTAGACTGTTTCGGTCTTAAATAACATTCAAATGTTACTAATGGCATGTAACCTTAAAGATGATTTGACATATTATGAATGAAAATGAAATGCGTTCGTGGAATCACAATTTTAGTGCGCCATCTTTTAGAAAATAGCTGGTCTACGGATGTTGCCGAAACACGCTAGTTTGACAACACATATTGACTAAATAATTAAGGTATGTCATATTTTACATTTCACTTTGCATTACGTTTTTATTTGGAATCCAAAAGACCTGAAATTTAAGAAACTTATTCTTGGATACCTAATCTAGGCAAAGAGTGATTTTGAGCTAATTCTGTGACAAAAAATTGTCAAATCATGGTTTGGCAAAAACGTTGTATTTTCGTTATAAACGGGATATTTGCTTACAAAAATCTTTATTGCCTTCCTCAAACCTCAATCTATCTATTGTATACTATATTTTCAGTCTAAGGCTTTAATTGGGACAGTTCAACAAGCTACAAATATAGTGTATTTTAAGCATTTTATTGAACCCCCCTCTTAACGATAAACTCTATAGCTAAGACTACGGCCAAGTGTCAGAGAAAGGGTCTATTTGAAATAAATTTTCTGGAAACATTTTATTAAAATGAAGGACAATGACGGTTGAAGCTAAGACTTCAGGGTTTGTAAAACATTCTTCTTGAGACATTTTATTTCCATAGCCGGTATTAGATTCAAGTTCTTTTCCTAAATGTTGCCAATTTTGACGTTTAAATCGCAACTTTGACGTTTTGTGAAAAACCCCAATTTATTTTTGTTTAAATGCCTATAACTTTTTTGTCTTTTGACCTACAGAGCTAAATTTTGGTATGTAACTTGCCTATAATGATATAAATCCGTGTATAGAATTTGGTTGCCCTTACTTTGTTAATTTTGGAGATATAAATTTTTTTCGAAAGAAAACACAAAATTTTCCGGGAAAACCTCGTTGGATTTTCCTGGCTAACGAACTTATCCAACCCACTTGCGAAAGGAAGGTACTCACCAATTTTGACGTTTAAAATCGCGATTTTGACGTTTTGAGGAGAACCCAAATTTATTTTTCTTTAAATGCCTGTAACTTTTTTGTCCTTTAAGCTACGGAGCTAAATTTTGGTATGTAACTTGCCTATAATGATATAAACCCGCGTGTGAAATTTGGTTGCCCTTACTTTGTTAATTTTGAAAATAAAATAAAAATTCGATTTTTTTCGAAAGAAAACACAAAATTTTCCGGGAAAACCTCGGCGGGTTTTCCTGGCTAACGAACTTATCCAAGCCACTTGCGAAAGGAAGGTACTCACCAAGTTTTATCAAAATCGGTCTATTATTTTTTAAGTTATAGGTGTGACACACACACACACACACACACACACACACACATATATATATATATATATATATATATATATATATATATATATATATATATATATATATATATATATATATATATATATATATATATATATATATATATATATATATATATATATATAAACATATAAAGTCTGAAACTGACCTCGGATTTGGGTTCCGGGGGTCCTATATAGCGCTCATTTGAAGAAATTTTTTCAAAATTCGAAAGTCGAAGTCTCCTCATTAGTGAATTTTTTTTAAGAAAATTCACTAAAAGTCTGGATGCAGCAAGTGCGTTATGGTAGTAAATTTTCATAAAATTGTTTTTAATACCAAATATGTGTATTATTTTAAGAAAGCAGGCATCAAATTTGGTTATCAGTATAACCTATATAGTAGAAACAATGTGCCATGTTTCATCAAAATAACTTTATTGTTTGAAAAAGTACAAAAATTTCCTAAAGTAAACTTGAAGTGTTCCCGGAAAAACTAGTTTCTTGATTAACCTTATAGGTTAATAGCAAATTGAGCTATTCAATTTTATAACTTTATTGTTTGAAAAAGTACAAAAATTTCCGAAAGTAAACTTGAAGTGTTCCCGAAAAAACTGGTTTCTTGATTAACCTTATAGGTTAATAGCAAATTGAGCTATTCAATTTTGTAGCACTTAATGAAAATTCGCTACCATAACGCACTTGCTGCGTCCCGAATTTCTTTACTTACAAACATGCATTATATTTCGATGGAAAATGCAAGAATGCAATAAAATAAGGCTTGTTTGATTAAAAAAATTAAAGAAAATTTGTATCACCAACGACTTATAGGCCAGCCTGTGATTGAAGAAATAGATTTTTAAGATGTAGCTCAAGACACCCTATAATGAATGTATACAAATTTTTTTGTATCTTGTATAATAACAGACATATTGAGCTTTATTGATTGTGTACTAAAATTCAACAAAAATTATATACCATTAAACGATAGACTCTATATATAAGGCATCAGAGAAAGGGTCTATTTGAATGAATTTTTTGGAAATATTTTAGTAAAATGAAGGACAATGGCTGTTGAAGCTAAGACTTTAGGGTTGGTAAAACATTCTTCTTGAGACATTTTCTTTCCATAGCCCTTATTAGTTCCAGGTTCTTTGCCTATGTTATCAATTTTGACGTTTTAAATCGCCACTTTGACGTTTTGAGGAAAACCCTAATTTATTTTTCTTTAAATGCCCATAACTTTTTGTCGTATGACTTAGAGGGCTAAATTTTGGTACGTAGATTACCTATAATAGTATACTTTTTATATCGTTAACCTATCCACCAAATTTGGTTATCATAGCTTTTTTAGTTTTTGAGATAAACAATTTTTTTTAATGAAAACTCAAAATTTTCCCCGAAAACCTCGTCCGATTTTTCTAACTAACGAACTTATCCAAGCCATTTACAAAATGAAGGTACACGCCAAGTTTTATCAAAATCAGCCCATTATTTTTTGAGTTATCGATGTGATACATACAGAAAGCAGGCATCAAATTTGATTATCAGTGTAACATATATAGTAAAAATTCTGAACGCAGCAAGTGCGTTATGGTAGTGAATTTTCATAAAAATGTTTTTAATAGCAAATATGTGTTTTTTTTTTAAGAAACCAGGCATCAAATTTGGTTACCAGTGTAACCTATATAGTAAAAACAATGTGCCATGTTTCATCAAAATAACTTTATTGTTTGAAAATGTACAAAGTTTCCGAAAGTAAACTTAAAGTGTTCCCGAAAAAACTCGTTTCTTGGTCAACCTTATAGGTTAATAGCAAATTGAGCTATCCAAATATGAAACATCTGATCAAAATTCGCTACCATAGCGCACTTGCTGCGTCCAGAATTTCTTTTCTTACAAACATGCATTATATTTCGATGGAAAATTGTTTTTTTTTATGATAATGACTGTGGTTTATTATTATTATTATTATTATTATTATTATTATTATTATTATTATTATTATTATTATTATTATTATAGTTTTGTAATATATAATAATAATAATAAAAAACTACAGTCATTAACATAAAAAAATTATCTAAAAAAGACGATACATTAGAAATATTCGAAATTTTAGTGACGTTTATCTGTCATCTCACAATAAATATCAGTTGTTACGTTCTCTGTGCTTCCGGTATCTGACAGAATACAGTTTTTACAAGCGAAAGTAAAACAAGCCACTATAACGTGAAAACTATCAACTATAGATATAGGGAAACCTATACTAGATCGATGCAGGATTGAATGACCTACCTGACCAATCCATAAAATATAGGGTGTTCCATTTGAAAATAACAAGTTATGCCACTTTAAAGTTAGGTATGTTGTAACCCAAAATAAATACACCCTGTACAATGATAATAAATTATTCTTTAACTATTTCAAAGAATTGTAAGGTTCAGATTTTCTTTATCAATGTGGTGGTTATTATCCCAAATATGTTGTGCCTTATCAAAAATTACAGCCAGCGAAACTAGATGCGTACGAAAGTATTTATATTTCTAGGGCAATAAAAAACGAAAATTCCCTAAACCGAGCCTCGCTACTGATTTGCAGCCATCTGTTTTCGCTCTGTCTTTGATGCAGATAAACATTCTGAAACCTATCAGGTGAAGTGATAAAAGAGGTTCAAAGACCTCGTCCGGCAATAAAAGTACAATACACAGAATATTTGCCTGCGATTTAATCTCGCTCTCGGTATTGTTCTTTACCTAAGACTCAGTATAAAAGGTGATGTTTTAGTAGTAAGTAATTCGAATTTTTCATCCTCTGATGACGCTAACTTTGTTAGTGAAACGATCGTCAGGTATTTAAAAATATGTGTTTGGTGATTTGGATTCTATAAGCGTACTTATCATCTGAAACACTTTATTTATGACACCTGCTACTTTTGCTCTGTGCAAAGCTTTTATTTTCATTTGATATGGACTAAGCCCTTATTTCTATTACCATAAATAAGTAAATGCAAAAAAATGTGCAGTAAATAATAATTTAGACTGTTTTTCTAATGAGATATTACAAAATACGAATCACTTACGAGAGTAACAAACAGATGGTACAAGATAAAATATACAGCAACTAAGGGTGCAAGCATTGGTCTCGTCCTTAGCATAGTTTCATCCATAACCTCAACCCAGGCCTCTTGTGTGAGGATTTGAAACATGGACATAAATGCTTCGGCAAAAGTTTCAAACTTGGTAAAATCGAGGAAACAAAACAGCTGCATTGAAATACTTGACGATATAATCAGCAAGCACATGGTAAAAATGATCAGACTTCCCAGTTTCTTACCAGGCCCAAAAATCTTGTAAACAAAATCTTCCAATAATGGAGAAGCTTTTATAAGTCTCACAACTCTCAGGACCTGGAAGAACGTAAATGTTGTCATGTAAAAACTAGGTATTATGTGTATGGTAGTTCCAACGGCAAGGAGTAGTTCAAACTTGTGAATTGAGTGTTTCCAGTACCCTCTCCAGCCTAAGCACCATATTTTAAAGATTGTTTCTGAATCCAACAGAACTGTGAATCCAACTTCGATATAGTAATATTTCTCATAAAAAACATGCCTCGGTCGTTCGTCGTGTTTAAACTGCATAGTAGCTGTCACAATACCATTCGCTAATATTACCGCCATTACTAACAGCCTAAAATGGGGAGATCTCAGTATTTTGTGACAAAATTCTGGAGCGGCACCTCCATGTTTATTTTCATCTAATGTAACCAGCTTCCAACCTCTATCATCACCAACTAATATCTGAAATAACAGTAAAAATTATGTATTAGGTATTTACTACATTTACAGTGGTTGGACAAATGATTAGAAACACTTCGAGTTTTAGTGAATATCAATTTGAAAGTGGGTATAGGCAACTGCGGTTACAGATTGCTGCATAACAGCTTGCTTATTTCTTCTTATTTATTTTAGCAGAGGAAAGTAGTTGATTCTGCAAAAAACATTAGAGATCGTGCACCAGTCTGTCATTTACGCTTCAGTGAATTTAGTTGTGATATTAATAGGGGTGATTTAAAGGCTTTTTGTGATTTCGAAATACATTTTAGGTTATGATAGTTACTGTAAATCCAGTTTAGTGCTATTTGTAGTGATTTTAAGCAAAAGTAAGTATTTTTTATTTATAAAATTGCCTTTTATGGAAAAATATCTTTTGTTCCTAACAGCCAGGCGGTCCTCCGGGCAGTCTGCGCGGCCAGAATCAGGTCAACACTGGTTCAGGAGTGCGCTGACGCCCTCAAAGGACTAGCCAGGACAAAGGAGGTGCAACTGGTGTGGGTTCCGGGACACTGTGCCATAGCGGGGAATGAGGTAGCGAATAATCTCGCAAGACTTGGTTCCCGGCGTCCGTTCTGTGGCCCGGAGCCTGCGATAGGCATAAGTAGGAAGACGGTCTCTGTCGCCTTAGACAGGTGGACTGAGGAAGCCATGAAAAGGCACTGGGGGTCGGTTGGTGCCTGTAGGCAGGCGACGGACTTCGTGGAGGGGCCGGACAGAGATAAAGCTGTCTGGCTACTCTGTAGGAGTCGACCTACGCTTCGCCGCATCCTTGATCCTTCGATCCTGTGTCTGGTGACCTGGACAGTAAAAGGGTGCATTCGCTCTGTTCCCCTGGTAGATCTGTTGGGGGCAGCAGGTGGAGGAACTATGGAAGAAAGCTCCTCTGAGCAGTGTCTGTGCAGATATCTATAAGAGAGAGAGAGAGAGAGAGAGAGAGAGAGAGAGAGAGAGAGAGAGAGAGAGAGAGAGAGAGAGAGAGAGAGAGAGAGAGAGAGGTCACCAACGGCAGGTCGGTGAGCAAGGGATGGCAGCCATTGGGTGAGGGTAGGGTCACCGATGAGATGTATAGCTCTCTTCTAAATGGAGTCCAGGATAGCGAGTGTAGAAGCGGCAGCGGCACCCCAGATGTAGGAGCAATATTCGAGGTTTGGCCTTATTTGTGAAGTATATAAGATATAGAGATTAGCTGGTGAAAAGTATTTGCGAGCCCGGAAGAAGAAACCTAATTTCTTAGCAGCCAATTGAGATTTCGATCCACAGAAATGCCAACTAGTGAAAAGGACTCATTACTTTGAATAACTTGGTTGTTCATTGTGATGGGTCTTGGGCTGGTGTATCTCTTATGAGATAGAAAGCAAGACAGATTTGGTGGAGTTGAATTGTACAAGATTTCTACTTCCCCAGTCTAATATTTTTTGGAGATCCACAAAGACAGAACCCTACATGAGTCTGCGATCCTCATCTAATTGGTCTAAAGAGACAGGCTTAGAATATTGTATATTTGAGTGGAGGGTGCTATCATCCGTGTAACTGTGAACTGGGTTGGATGTGCTAGAGAGGTCATTGATATGGAGAAGAAACAAAGTAGGGGCTAAAGCTGAACCTTGAGGGACTCCTGCATTAATTGGATACAGTTTAGAGAAATGGCCATCCACGACAACAGAAATGCTCCGGTTGGAGAGGAAATTTGCTGTCCAGGTACAGAGTTTTGGTGTTAGGCCATAAGCCGGAAGTTTATTAAGCAGCGCTGCGTGCCAGACTTGGTCGAATGCTTTGGATATGTCTAGAGCGACAATCTGGGATTCACTGTGTAGTTCCATAGACTTGTTCCAAGAATGGGTGACAAAGGAAAGGAGGTCGGCAGTCGATCTGCGCTGACAGAATCCATACTGCCTGTCGTGGATTAGACTGCGTTTTTCAAGAAATTTTAGTAATTCGGTGTTTATATACTTTTCCATCACTTTAGAGAAGACTAAAAGGAGAGAAATAGGTCTGTGGTTGCTAGGAAGCGCTTTGGATCCTTTCTTGGGGACGGGTTGTACTCTAGGAGTTTTCCAGTTAGTAGGGAATATGCCTCTATTGTAATACAATATTTAAGAGAATAGACAAAAGTATGCCTACCTGGGAAGCACTGCCTTTCTGTATGTGTCCTCTGACACCCCACATCTGCTGGAATTGCACTCTGATTTCATTGAATGTTTCGGTTATAACGGCAATGAAAACATTCTTTACCAGCCAAGCCAAAAAGAATATCATCGTACTAAAGTACAGTACTGCCCTCCATCCAGGTAGGGAGTCTATCGCTCTGTACATTATGAAAACCCATCCTTCCTGTGATGCTGCCTGATACACCGTGAAGAAACTTGTTACTAAAAATAATAAAATTATAAAATGACAGTTCATTCAAATTATGCATTTTTCATTATAGCAAATGGGGATATAGTAGGAAATTTTAGATGGAGTGAGGTTTGATAAAAATTAGAAGTGATTATTTTAGGAAGGTCAAAATTACATTGTGAAGACGTCAAAGTTTGAAGACACATATAAGAGGCTATAATCTATATATTAATATGTGAACCAATGAGTAGCATGAATCACCCTGTATATTAAATAGGTTTTTCAATAAGAGTTACCGGATGTTTTTAGGTTTCATTAGCCAAGAATTTGTCTTTTTTGTATAATGCAGCATGAAATTTTAATATTGAACAAAGAATAAAGTATTAGTATATGGCAACACTGCTCAAAACTTTTGACAGATCAGGTTGATCTGTCAACTAGTACAATTTTAATTATAGTATATAGTAGGTATATTTGTATAGCATAGTATATTTGACACACAAATATACAGTGTGTTTTACAAAGAAGCAATAAACTCATACTTATAAATACATAATTTAAACATTTACATTTTTAAACATAAAATATATAAAAAAAATGTATGACTGTCAATTTTACTTCATTTCCAGCTTTCTAAAATTATCTCGTTTCTCCATACCAATATTTAATATTTCAGCTAACACTTTATACATCTGCCTTCCATATGGATTAATATTTTTTTCTTCAATATTTAGTTATTTAAAAAAATGAATTGAAAATTTTACACAATAAATTTTGACATTTTTATTTGCAGCGATACACAACAGAGTTAATTGTTTATATTGTTAAAACTTATTATTAAGATTCGTCTTCTGGCGAATGCTACTGCAAAATGGTTAATTAATTTATTTATTTTATTTATCACTTTTGTGCGTGCCAGGCTTACATCTAATTAAAGGACAAAGAAATTGACTGATATGATGCATTAGTACAGTCACCAATTAGCAGTTATTTTTAGAAACTTAAGAGGATTAAAACCGCAATCATTGTATAGTCATAAGTAAAACTAAAAAGACTATAAACAAAAACTAGTATGTGTGACTCTAATGACCTCATTTATACTTAAGTAATTAATGTCACATATGTTACTTAATGGAGTTCTAATTGCTAACAGTGGTATGAATAGGGGATCTTATCAGCAGATTTGTTCTGCTAGTTGGAAGGTAGAAAGTGTCACAGCTTCCAGCATTTATTCTAGGTACAAGAAATTAAATATTTTCAAGCGGTTCTGAGCAATTTAGCAAATTATTTAAAAGCTTATAAAGGAACCTTACAGAAACAACTTTTCTACCAGACTCAAGACTATCAATGCCGCACACCTGAAGCATCAGATAATCAAATCCACAACAAGGATATTCCCCTACAACTTTAAATTTAAACAATTTCAGAAACTCACCTGAAGCGACTCAATGCAATACTTTTGAAAAGTATAATATGGAGAAAAAAAACTCTGGTAAAAAATAAAGAGGTTTAAGTGCCATTTCATTACGAAACTTACTACAGTTTCTAATTATGAAGCCAAGCATACGAAGGGCTGAACTTACCACTCCCTCTATGTGTAAGTTGAAAGATAATTTGTTGTCAAAGGTAATGCCTAGGTCTTTTGTGCTGCTACATCTAGGGATTAATGAGGCATCGATGATGTAATGATATTCAGTTAAAGATAGTCTCTTTGAATATGACACCATCCTACACTTTGACAAATTCAGGTACAGTCTATTCACCATCAGCACACCACTCGCCAACTCTATCTATTGCACATTCAAGCTCTACACAATCATCAACTCCACGCATAGAAGAATACATTTTAAGATCGACAGCAAAAATAAGGTGATTGGTTGCAAAACAAAGCTCAGGTCGTTGATGAAAAGTAAGAAGGTAAGAAGAGTAAAAGTCTGAGGTTAGATCCCTGAGGGACACCTGCAGTTGTGTAATAACAAATCAAAACTACCATAGGAGACAAAATTGAGCCTGATATTCAAATATGATCTTAAAAGGAGGCCAAAAAACCAACTGATTTAAGTTTATCAAGTAACACCATACAATCAATGCGATTAAGTGCCTTATAAATTACATCAACCTGATCACCCTGCCTATCAAGAGTATTGGCAATAAGCTGTGTGATGCAAGATAGATTGGAGACACTAGACCTCTTTTCCATGAAGCCAGGTTGACATGGCGAAATCATGTTTTTGACAGATGGGTAGATGCAATTATAAATGGCGATTTCAAATACCCTAGCAAAATTGCATTGGTATGTAGTTGGAAATCAAGGACCTATCGCCATTCTTCAAGATCGGAATAACCTTCGCTATCTTCCAAACATCAGGAAATATCTCAGTTTTGAGCATCAAGTTAAATATGAAACTTGTAACCTCCCTTAAATAAAAAGGTAAGTTATATATAGCTCGGTTATAGGCAAGCAGTAGTAGTAATATATGCGGGACCTCAAGTGAACCCAAATCTGGTCAGTAGTAACGTCACTATTTCCTATAAGTCCTACCTTAAAAAGTTTCTATCTATTAGATTTATAATTAGCAGGATTAGAAATGCTTTATAAGGTTTAAATATCTTATTATTGTTTACTACTTACGCTGTTGTTGTGTTTTTGCTCTGCCTGAAGTCTCATATTTATCAGCGCTCCAAACTAGTGCCTGGTTACGATGATTTTTCTAAAAGTTAATTTTCGATATCTAGGAAATCGAGATCAAGAGATCTTATAAGTGTCGTCACGGAAGGTCAAAAGGGTTTAAAGAGGAATTAACTTTCAATTAGACAGACATGTTAATGTAACAAAATAATAAATTTATTCACATGAATTGAATTTGAAATGGTGAACAAAATGAAATTAAATGGTTGGTAACTCGCAAAATGAACATTAATTGTACACAAATAGAAATCAAATAAATAGCAAGGGCTTCAATAACATGAAATTATCAATTAACATGCATATGAAAAATCAGATGCTGTGTGTCTGCAGCTCAAAAGTAAACAAATTATTATGTAAATTATTTGACGTTTGTCAATTAACTAGGTTAATTTTAGAGTTCTTAGAGTGAGGCTCAATTTATATATATATATATATATATATATATATATATATATATATATATATATATATATATATATATATATATATATATATATATATATATATATATATATATATATATATATATATATATATATATATATATATATATATATATATATATATATATATATATATATATATATATATGTAAATATTTACGTAAAAACTCGATAGTAATTATTGAAAATAAGTGATATTAAAGATAATGTACAGGTTAGATATTTTTACAGACAAGATTCTCTGATTACAATTTCAAAAACGATGTGTTTAAATTTACAAAAACTGAGATAATTCCAGAGATTAAAACAGGAAATTCATAATTATTCTAATAGCACCTCCCTGACATGTTTAAACTCAAAACTTGATTAAGTGAGTTTGAAAGTTCAGATTATAAAACGTTCAGATATCAAATGACTGCATGAAATATTGCTTGGTTCAGAGAACAATTCTATGTGGACTCTCCAAACTTTCCTGGCTTGAATTACCTGTGACTCTATTGAGGATGCCCTTCAAGTTGGATCTACTAAGAATGCCTGACACAAGTTTCAGTGACCTCGATATGAGAGAGGAAGCTGGACAAATCAGTGATGCTTCCCATTGGTGGTCAGTGCAGGTGGATTTGTTGTTTCACGTGTACAAGACCATTTAACATCTAGGTCGATATTCTGTATTCCCTTATTGGAAACTTCGCGAATCGCAATTTAAACGTAAATTAAAGCAGCAAGGCAACAGGTTGAAACAAAGAACCACAACTTAAGTTCCGCTTTCATGCTAACTACGATGTTTATTTAAACTCAAAAATCACTAAAACACCTCAAATAACCACTGAGTATTGTTAGAAGGCAGTATAGGTAACAGAAAGACTATTAAAAACTCACTTTATAAGACAATTCGAGAGACACCCAAAGTCAACGTGTTTACGCCACAGGCGTCAGTGCCAGACTCCCAGAGGTAGAGTGCGTTCTGCTGCTCCTGACTCCTGCACGAAATTTTCAGAGTCATGAGCGTTAGTAGCTATGTGCGAGCTCTTTCTCGCCTTCATTCTTCGAATGAGATAAAACGAGACCTCCAATCACTGGCGAAGTCACCGTCGTCTTCTATACACACCTCCACAATAATGGACTCGTCCGTTCATTTGCTAAGCGTTTTTCTAGATTTCATCATAATTACGTCAGCTTTTAGCTAGAATTGCAGGACAATAGAGATGTTTATTTTCCCCAACAAAATACAACGTTTTTCAATATTTAGATTTCGACGTATATTATAGGGAGTTCAGTACGCTTCTTACGATGCAGAATTTTTTAGTGAATTTTCATCAACATTATTTTGAAACCAAAACTTGAAATATTTAATATAGATAGGGTTTTTGGTATTATTTATTATGCTTGGGGGTTTTCTAAGTGTTTTTAAACCAGTAATGATTCCACGTAAAAACTGAATCGTTACAAACTTAGAGGTCTTGCTAGGACACCAGCAAAATCTCTAACCTAGATGGATGGAATTAGGTCAAGGCCAGTTGTAAGTTTGCATTATTTTGAGGCATGACTTCTCGACTCCATCAGCAGAGAAAGCAGGCAAAAAAAAATGTATTTTGGCCAGATTCGCAAGAGCTGGGAGCTATAGTGCATTAGCTATAGATTCTGATGTATCAAAAATGCCACCATTAGCACCTTTCATCAAACCAGGAAGCTTTAAAAATTGCCTTTTATTTTTGATATATGACCATAATGTTTTAAAGTTATCACTTATGGATGCCTCGATCCGACACAGGTAGGCATTGTAAGCCGCCGAGATCTGACACTTGATAAGTGTCTAAATTCTTGAGGTTGATATTTAGATACACTATTTTTGGAATGTGCAAAATGGTGAGCCTTTCTTTTGATATTCTTAATAATGGAAGCATCAAACCTCGCTGGGTACTTACGGCTCTGGGTTTGACTAACGCATCGTGTTTGTCAAAATAAGTGTATTAATAACTCTTCAGGGCTCGAATTAACAAATTTTGGTGTGACTAATATGTGGTACCAACAGGGTGGTGGAACAAGCCATTCAGCCAGAGAAACGCTGACGTTATGGAGATCAAAGTTCGAAGACAGAGTGTCGTTAAAGAAAGATAATACAAAATAATAAAATATTTCACAAGATATTCAAGTTAGCTACCAGACAAATTTGAAATTTACTAACCTGTTTGTTGGACTGTATATTCACGTTGATTAATGATTCCTGGTTCTTAGAGTTTTCTCCATAGGAGGCCGGGTGGCTTGCCTTCTCAAAACAGTTAAACAAAGTATTTTGGGGAACAAGAAAGTAGTAGGAGCTTGTGGACTGTAGACTGACGCTAAAGAAGTGGTAGAGATCAAGCAAACTATTACAAAGTACAAATCTCTCCCTCACCCCTCGCAGTAACGATGCCAACCTAATGGGCAAGCAATCTCCAAATGTCTGTCGGCACTTTCAAATTCAAATAGCTATATACAAGCTTGCATCAACACAGAGTTATTTCCAGAAATGCTAATATGTACTATTTGGAAAACCCAAAAAACGGATAGTATATACCAACAACCCCCAAATGATCGATCAGCTCAGAAATAAGATTCAATATATAATTCGTCAAATTATTAACTCAACAATTATACTCAGATGTCATTGCAAATGTTGAGAAGTCAGTTGGTTGATATTATTTTTCATAAACAATTGTAATCATTTAACTTTTCATTCCAATAAAGATATTCAAATTTTGGAAGTGAAGGTTGGTTTTATTCATCTGATAACTCTTATTGGAAAACCCTATATACAGGGTATAAACAAATAAGTGCGAACAAAATTGAGGGGGTGATTTTTTGTTAAATTTTAAAGGAAAACTCATACGCCCCTCTTCTGTGAAGTACGACCCATTAAAGGGTGCGAAAAAAGAAGTTTTTAATTTTTTTATTAAATATGAAAGAAGTGACAAAAACTAAATTAGGTAGATCTCTGCGATCAAGAAGACACTCAGTGAACAATTTGTTAGTTTTGCCGTAAGGTTGTAAGGGGTAGAAATATCCACCACTAGAACTTGTTTCACACATAACATTTCTTACAGCTAGTCGCCGTTTTAAAATACATTTTGAATAGCTTGATTAATTCTTAACAAAAAAGGCTCCTGTATTTTTAGTGAATTTTTATTTTAAAAAATTCACCAATAGAGAGGTATCGATGATGAGACTTTGCAAAATTTTTTCAAGTGAGCCTGATCTAGTACCCCTAGAACCCATATCCGGGGTCAGTTTCAATTTATATATGTATCCATCCGATAACTCAAAAAAGAATTAACAGATTTCGATGAAACTCGGTCCGATGAAAATCTGACAAGGTTTTCCGAGAAAATGTTGAGGTTTTTTTAAAAAAAAAATTATCCGAAAATTACAAAGTTATTTTAATGAGATTTGGTGGATATGGTGCCTTGGGAAAGACCTTACTACGTACCAAAATTCAATTTTTTAGGTTTATAGGAAATTGAGTTATTCAAATTTGAAGCATTTAATAAAAATTCACTACCATAACGCACTTGCTGCGTCCCGAACTTTTTAAACTGAATTACATAGCATAGTTTGCATAGGTTGATATGTTGTAATTATAAAAAATATGATTTTGAATTCACAATAAAGAACAAATTATTGAAAACGAGCTATGTATTTAAAATTAATAACGAATAAAAATCATAATAAATGTTGAAAATGACCACCTTAAGCCATTACACAAGAGTCTACACGTCAGCACATAAAACTGTGTATTCGATTAAAAAATCCAGCAGAATCTTATCTTACCCTACATGATTTTGAATGGGAGTCATAAACACCAAAGTTTTAAATGGCCCCAAGCAAAAAAATCTAAAGGATTCAAGTTGGAGGATCGAGCAGGCCAAAACTGAGACCTGCCTAGGCATATCCAGTGATTATCACATTATCAAAATGATCACAGTATTACCACTAAATGGCAATAACTGAGACATAATTAACAACAATTAGATTATTATTACAAAATGACAATCAGCCACCTACTACATAAATTACAGTTCAATTAAAATTATACACTATGCAAAATATGCTATGTAATTGAATGAATTATTTTTTTCTCCAGAAATCCTTAACTTTAGGGAAAAAAAATTCAGGAAACCTTTCTTATTAAGAATGAATCTAACTATTCAAAATGTATTTTAAAATAGCGATATAGCTGTAAGAAAAAAAGTTATGTATGAAACAAGTTCTAGAGGTGGCTTTTTCTACCCACTACAACCTTACGGGAAAACTAACAAACTGTTCACTGAGTGTCTTACAATTTAATTTTTGTCACTTCTTCCATATTTAAGGAAAAAAAAATGAAAAACTACTTTTTTTGCAGTCCCTTTAAGGGGCACTATCTTCACAGTAGAGTAGGTTATAAGTTTTTTATATGAAAGACCCCTTCAATTCTCAACAATGAATCACCCCCTGAATTTTTTCGTACTTATTTGTTTACATCCTGTACATACAAAAGCTGTAGTCAATGCATGCATGCAGTTGGGATATTTGTTAATTTTTGTTTCACCAAGAATTAAACGAAAAGTCATATTTTACGGGCTAGAAGAAATACTCACCAAATTCATCGAAACCATTAAATCCTATAATATATCGTGAGAATCCTTCAAGTTTTATACATTTCATTCCTTCGGGACATTGATAACCAGAATTGGGATCCACCGAACAGAAAGTATCAGGTATTGCAAGGCTGTTCATAGTTATATGCCTACAAGCAGATGGATAGATATATAGATTATTTATTTGCTCCTTTCTTACATAATCAGCATGGAGCACATCGACATTTCAGTGGCGGCTCGTCAGATGACGCAGGTTAAGCGCTGCTTCACCTATATTTTTCGGTTAGGCTAAACTTTTTTATTCAAAATCCACCATAAGTTTAAATTTTTTCACCCTCTCAAATTAATTTGGTACAACCACATAAAAATGTCTGGTTACGTTGCGCCGCAGTTGATAATGTATTTTTATGGTACTGAGGCAGAACTGAGCCAAAATCATGTATATACAAATGCTGCCTAGATGTCTTATCGCTTACATGCGACGGTTGTCATGGCAACAGTAAGCACGCTGTTGAGTTGGTGGGTATTATGGCCATACAAGTGATGCAGAATTCTGAGCCTGCTTCAAATCTTAATTTCTGTCGTTTATTTAGATTTAATCGAATCGTCAGACACATATTTTTATTTTTACTATGTTGCCGTTAAATGATCCGGTATGTGTCACATTTACAGACTTTGAGAAGCTGGATTTGTGATGTTTCTTTTTGGTAAGTGGAATTGTTTTGTTTATTATCACCTTATGGTCGCGGTAGAGAGACCGGCATAGCCCACTCACAATCAAACCTAATTATCACCTATGAAATAATAATTTCAAAATAATAAAATATTAGATACTAAATTTCAAGTTATAAAAAAGAGAAGGGCCTTGAATTTGAAAAAAAAAATGCTTGTAGCTCCTCCCACTATAAACAGATTTTCATATTACCGTGCTCGTGTGTGTACAGTGTGACAAAAATAAATAATAATAAATATATTTATTTACATCGTCTAATCGAGTATTCCTGATCATTATTCCGAAAATTATTTCTTGTGAAAGTCTATAGTTTTGTACAAATGGATTTTTCATTTAAATACTGAAGTGCCAGGAGAACGTGTGACCTTGAAAATTTAGAAAAATTTCGTCTGCGGCGCAGAGGGGTCTTCGCCCCCCTGAACTTCCCCTTTGGTGCCGCGTGGATCCTGCTTCACCCACTCTCAGTCACGAGCCGCCACTGCAACATTACTAATTGTACCGTGTCAGCATAATATAATATAAAATATGCGCATACATTAATCAAGTATATAAAAACAATGTACAAACCACAATGTAGTACACTATGATGAAAAGTAAACAAAGAACACATAATAATAATAATAATACTTTATTCGTTCCATAAATACCCTATTGGGTGTAGAACACGTCATTTGTAAATATAAAATAAAATATAAATCTAAATATAAACATATATACACACATATATAATGACCTAATAAACAATAACAAATGTATACACAAATCTAAACATAAAATAAAATACCGTGAATGCAGCAACATTAACTCGACAATATAAAACTTACAGACTTAACGAAGCAACCACAGACCCGCATATACACCCCACAAATATTAGATTAAGCCCCCCAGAGAGAGCATGCCATGGTGAACGTTGCCATGCCAAAGTGACAGCTATTAATCTTGATCTAAGAGTGGTGGCCATATGTCTCCGTCGCTGAAGAATTCATTGCAGAAATAGTAACACTTTCTCAGTAGAATATCTTTTAGTTCTTTTTTCAATGTTTTTACGTGCATATTTTTCCAACAGAGAGGTAGGTGATTGAATATTTTTGTCATCTGTTATTCTGCATTTCTCTGCACCTTTGTTAATGGTGTTTTTGGAAGTAGGAGTTTCTGATTCAATCTGAACCTTGTATGATGCTCATGCTCAGGCAGGTATTTTGAGAAAAACGACATATTTTGCTTGACAAACAGGACGCATTCCAATATGTATACACAATGTAGGGTCAGTATCTTCTTCTCTATGAAATACCGCCTGCAGGATTCTCGAGGTATCAGCCCATACATGGACCTGACACAAGACTTCTGCAGTATGAATATGTTCCCCAGAACACTATGCCATACTTAAGTATTGCATACACATAGGCATAATAGACCATAAGACATGTGCCCTCATCCACACTTCTCTGCAGCACTCTTAAGGCATATGAAGAACTAGAGATCTTGGGAGCGATATACTCTATGTGTTTTGCTTCTCCTCCAACAGCAGAAAATTTAATTAGCTGTGTTTTTTCAGCATTCATCTTCATTTTATTTGCGCTAAACCAAGCGTCAAGGTCTCTCATGACAGAAATCATCTTATATTCTAGTTCATTTATCTGTCGCATGCGTAGGATGATCGAAGTGTCATCTGCATATAAGATTGTTTTGTGGTTGAGAAGTGTAGGCAAGTCATTAATGTAAATTATAAACAGCAGTGGGCCCAGCACTGACCCCTGTGGTACTCTTCTCTTAACTGTCTCTACTACAAACACGGATTACAATAATTAAAATTGCATGAACATGTATCTAAATAAAACACAAAAAATACATCAAAAGACTTTTTGGCCTCCCACTGTCCAAAAGGTACCACCAACCACACAGTAATAAGCTCTCAACATCAAGTCTTGATTCTGCATTTAAATGATTTTTAGCATATGTGCCTAAACTCTTGCGGTATCTTATTAAATATGTTAACTTCTAAAAAGTGCACATTTTTCTAAAGGTAAGTAAAATTAAATTTATAAGTTTTTGACAATGATTTGTGCCCAGTATCATATGTGTTATCCTGCGTGCACTTTGTCGATATGTCTGCATATCTTTCATGAATACAGCACATTCATAAATGTATATGCCATAAATAGTAAGAAGACCAGCAGAGATGAAGTGGTCCCCACAACTCTCCCTATAATTCAAATGAAAGATGTTTCTTACGCATCTCTTCTGCAATATTATAACTTTTTTCACATCAGTTGAGTTTCCTAAGAGCATAACGCCATATCTCAGCCTAGACTCGACCAAGGCTGAATAAGCAAGCCACTAGTGCCGTTCTGAGATCAACCACTGCCAAGAGCCACACTAGAACATAGCAATACTTACTGATAGAGCCTGCCAGGTAATCAACATGCACGAAGCAATCAAGTCTAGGATCTACCCTGACTCCCAAGAATATCGTGCTTGTATCAGAATTGACAGACACACAATAATGTCGAAAACCAAATGGTTCAAGGTGATTCAAAAAAAGTAAAAAACTTTTACTGCTTGCTTGTTGGAAGTTTATCTCTACCTGAATTTGCTTATTAACACTCCCACACTCCGATTGTTGGCATCTCTAGTAAAATGGTCCAAACTGGACATAGGTGGCGGGGCCGAATTCATAAAATTTTTGTTATTATTATATTTATTGATATACTGGGTGTCCCCAAAGGTCGGCTGTATCTTGAAAACTATTTGTCCCAGTTTGTGGAAAAAAATTTATGACAAAAGTGACCGCTGGAAGTATACTTAAATTACTTTTCACTTTCAAATATTACCGCTAGATGGCATACTTTTAATTCAAATAGAGCAATCAGATTTTCTCCAAAAATCAATAATGAAGGTAAGTCACGTAGAACTCTTTTGAACTCTCCTAGTAAAACTCTAAAAATTATTTTTTGACGTTTTGGCCTATCTCTTGAAATAAGGAGTGGGGGAGGGTTGACTCATATTGCAGAAAAAGTTCGATCACTCCTGAATCTGTTTTTCGATTGTATTGAACCTTATCTTATTTTAAAGCTTTAAAGTTTTTGTTTAAGCCAGAACCGCTAGATGGCTTTTTTGGTCGCTTTAGTAGTTTATTCAATTTGCCAAGAAAAGTTAAATGGAAGGCTAACCTTTTATTTTACTAGTCTTATTACTCGTGAAATTATTTTAAAAGTGGCACAAGCCAAAAGTCAATGTCATCTTCAAACTTAAGTTATGACCAGAAGTACTTAAAAAACATGTACTTTATTTAAAAGGAAAATGTTTCGTAACATCCAGTATTAATCGACCTAACATGAAATGTTTATTAATAATAAGTAAGCTGTGATAACCGAAATAATAAAATTGACGATTACCTGTCATTAGTTCTTGCCTTTATTAAGTCATTCGTTATTTTGAATTGGAATATTGTGCTTTTGTTGTTAAAACCGTTTAAACAATTTGAAAGTTATGTCCTATTCTGTTGCTGAACCATATGGCCGTGAATTTTCTAAATTTTGAAAATGCAGTTACGCGGGAGTATGCTGTACGATATCCGCAGATACGACATTTTTGCAAAGGGTTTTTTTGGCGTTTAGCAAGGAACTGGACAAGTCTGATGATACAAGCTCAAAACAGGATTTGCACAACTCTAAATAAAGACAATATTATTAATGTATTTAAAGATATTGTCTACCAGACCCAGCGAACCACATGAGAAGCAATCATTCTTAGAATCCAAAATGCGATAAGAGTATATTGCTGTGGCAGAGATCGAAACTGCTGTTGATGGAATACCTCAAAGTTGCATTAACAATTATGGTGGTTATTTTGAGCATTTGCTGAAAATACCGTAAAACAGTATTAATATTTGCAAGGTAAAGATTAGTTACTATTTTTGTTATAATTGTCGCGTCAACAACAGATTATCCATCTACTGATCTACAACGGTTCGAAATAAAAACACACAAAAATGTATTTCTAAAATATTAAACAGAAATGTGTATTAATCTTTCAAAAAACTGTAACATGTCATCCATCTTGTTTCTATGACTACTCTGAACTTCTGAACAAAGAAATGAAACATTAGTACAAAGCCAGTCATGACAGTCTTTGACAACTTAAAAGGGTTGCCAGACTGACTTTAAAGTCCCACAATCTAGTTCACAACATTCTCCCACCTGAATGATATGCAGCAAAACAAAGGTCATTTATATATAAAATAATATAAAAAGATTGATAGAAAACGCGCCGGCACCTTACATCGACGGCCACTACGTGTTTTCACTATCAGAATATCGTGTACTCTGCTTTTAAACACCCCCATACACCCGCACTTTACTTCGCTAGCATGGTCCTCTTGTGATGCTGGAATCTTCATAGGTCCTGTATTAGCATCTGAAGGAACTACTTCATGTTGATCGTCATGCTGCAGATTCTTGACATTTGTATCGCCACTTTTAGCATCTCTGACATCTAAGCACTCCAGTGGATACAAACGCTGCAGGGGTCTCATCATAGATCTTTTGGCAGTCTTCAAGCGAACTAACCGTGTTCGATTGTCTTTTTCTGGAAGAAGCTTGATGACACGTCCCAATGGCCAGTCCAGTCTCTTATGGTTATCACTTCCGATAAACACTACATCATCAAGTTGTATTTCATAAGCAGGCCCTTTTTTGGAAGTCCCTTTTAACTGCCCCAAATATTCATTTTGAAAACGAGTGGGTATATCTTCCCGAAGTTTCTGTCGATGATGTAACTTGCGGCAAAACACACTTTGTTCAATTACATCACAATTCGGAAGTTCGCTGGTAAAAATAAACATGGCAGGTGTTATAGGAACCAGATCATCGGGTTCGTTTGACACGTAAGTGAGGGGTCGACTGTTCACGACAGTCACACAAAACTGTAAGAAGGTCCTCATAAGTAAGACATGCTCTAGGTCTACCACGGCGCGCGACAAAATGATGGAGAGCCTATATAAAACCGGTGGTTGACAATGCTATCGTAAGTTCCAAGTGCACTCTGCGATAGACAGCACAAGTGAAAAGAAATACCCATGCCTTCTCACCGTTCTTCAAAAACAGAGGTCCGGCAAAGTCCACCCCTGTTACCTCAAAGACAGCTGCATCGTTAACTTGATCCCATGGAAGCGGTGATGGCATATCACACATTTTGATATGTCAGACTGCACAGTTCTTCAGCCTCCAAGAACCCAGTATTTCTCACAGTCGCCATAAACTATGTCGTGTCAACAACAGATTACCTATCTACTGATCTACGACGGTTCGAAATAAACACACAAAAATGTATTTCTAAAATATTTAACAGAAATGTGTATTAATCTTCCAAAAAGCTGTTACATGTCATCCATCTTGTTTCTATGACTACTCTGAACTTCTGAACAAAAAAATGAAACATTAATATAAAGCCACTCAAGGCAGTCTTTGACAACTTAAAAGGGTTGCCAGACTGACTTTAAAGTCCCATAATCTAGTTCACAACATTAATATTTTGATGTTTTTAATCTTTCAGCGCACATACAAGTTATTACACTTATGTGCTCTGTTTCTTTTGCATAACTATAAAACAGTTTTTTTAGTGTTTGTATACTAGTGGTATTGTTTCTGGTATATTTGTGTGTAACTGTATCTGTATAGCTGATTTTTAAATTGAATTGTAGTACAATTGAATTGAAATTCATACTATAGGTTAAAAAAAGTTGAAGATTTTTTCTTGAGAATTTGGTAATTACATTAATTTTGAAACAACTAAACCTACATGTATTAGTTTAGGAAGAATTAATACTATATGTTGCAAAAAAACTGTTGAATTTTGCTTTGAAATAAAAAAGAAATTAAGTATTTTTGGCCATAACTTAAGCTTGAAGAATGATGTTGACTAGGTTTGCGCCACTTTTACGAGTAATAAGACTAGTAAAATAAAAGGTTACTCTTCCATTTAACTTTTCTTAACACATTGAGTAAACTACTAAAGCAACCCAAAAATGCCATCTAGCGGTTCTGGCTTAAACAAAAACGTATTATTACAGCCTATAATTCACCTATCAAATAGCTTTAAAACAAGACCCAGTTCGATACAATCGAATAACGGGTTCAGGAGTTATCGAGCTTTTTCTGCAATACGAGTCAACCCTCCCCCTCACGCCTTATTTTAAGAGATAAATAATTTTTAGAGTTTTAATAGGAGTGTCCAAAACAGTGCTATGTGACTTGCCTTCATTATTGATTTCTGGAGAAAATCTGATTTCTATCTTTCGAATTAAAAATGCGCTATCTAGCGGTAAAATTTGAAAGCGCAAAATAATTTAAGTACACTTCTAGGGGTCACTTTTGTTATAAAATTTTTTCGCCGAAAGCTATAGGATAACTAGTTTTCGAGATACAGCCGCTAGCCCACCTTAGCGAGAACGCCGTATATACTTTCGAAAGCGTTTAGCTGTCCTGGTTGCCTAACATTTTTAATTAATTTTAGGTTCTCTTTACTTACGTAGTGATTATTATCCCAAATATGCCAGGCAACGGAAGATATATCTATAGTACCATCTCTTAGTTGTGCTAAATGTTCTTTAAATATACTTTCAATAGATCTTTTTGTTTGTCCAATGTATTTACGGTCACAGTCTTTACAACTTATTTCATAGATCCCCGAAATTTTACTGGTTTTTTTTTTTTTTGTTCCCTCAGGGCTCGTCCGCGGCCTTGCCGCCCCGATAGCACCGCAACCCTTGGTTGATTGTGCATACCCTTAGTCTTACTCCACCCATTCCAAGATCACTGTGCCTTGAACTAGTCTGCACAGCGATTGGTAGGGTGAAGTTTTATATTGCTCTGTCTCCGGTCTAGAGTGACCGTAGATCAGTTGTCTTTTCCGGTCCAGAGCTATACACTCACACAAGATGTGCTGGGCTGATTCCTCCCCCTCGCCGCAGAGTCTGCATGCGAGGTCCCCTTCGAACCGCCCCATTTTATGCAGGTGTTTCTTGACGGCCATGTGTCCCGTCAAGAGACCTGTTGTGTTTCTGAGCTGTCCTCTGCTAAGGTTTAGCAGCTCCACAGCTCTCTTTCAACTGGGTCCGTCAATTATTGACTTCCCATGTCTGAGCCCTGGACAGTCCGCCCAGTACACCTTGTGTTGGTTTCTGACCCAGGACTTAATGGCTCCCCTGGCAGTGCTCTTTGACACGCCCAGAGCCGGTTCTGGTCCCATAAATGGTTCTGCTGACCCTCTCTTCTGGAGACTGTCAGCTTCTTCATTGCCTTTAACCCCCGAGTGACCCGGCACCCAGATGAGGGTCACCTCATTCTGCCCAGCCAGGTCGCTCGTCTCGTCTCAGCACTCACTCACCAGCCAGGAATTTACCCGTGGGCTACTTAGTGCCTTAAGGGCTGCCTGGCTGTCTGTGGCTATGAGGATCCGCTTGTTGGTGTAGCCCCTCCTCTTAATTTTACTGGTACTATCCTTGTCTTTTGGGTTACCTAGCAAGTTTTTTAAGGTATTTTTTGTTGAAAATGTTAGTTGCAAATGGCTTTTTTAAAAATGCTATCTAGACACCTCGTGATTCATGGTTCAAATGGTAAGCAAAGTTTTTTTGTGCTTTCTCTCTTCTAAAAGTCGTTGATTCTACTAACATTTTCTTTATTTTCTGTTTGTTAACTAATTTCTCCACGAGGCAAGCAGTGTATCCGTTATATTCAGCCACGTCCTTAATATACCTTAATTCTTTCGTATATCTATTTCTACTTAAAGGAAAATGTATTAGCCCATTCACAAAATAATTTAAACTAGCCATGTTTGGTGTGTACATATGATGTGAGTCATTCAGAATGTAACTTAGTGTGGTGGTTTCCTTCATATGGATATCGAATTCTAAAGTGTCTTTAGTTTTGATAAATAGTATATCTAAAAAGGCTAATTTATTATTAATTTCTAAAGTTATCGACCTTCTTCCTATTTAAAAACTTGGTGGTTACAAGTGCCACTCAAACGGGGTGGAATGCAGGCATGAAATTTTCACGTTGCAGGATGTAATTTTTTAATCTAAAATTTACGTAATTCGGGATTTGTTTATAAACATGCACAATCTGACATACTGAATTTATTCCGTTTGGCTGCTCCACACTGTATATTACCCCACTCGGTATGATGTTATAGTTATTAGTTAGACAAAAACAATTATTATAAAACATAACTCTTCAAGCACTTTTTATTTAAACCCGGTTACAAACAATGAAGTCATAGAAGTTATTAACTCCTTAAAAAATAATTCTGCACCTGGAGAGGATGGCATAACATCTTACTACGTTAAAATAGCACACCAGTTTGTGGTAGGGGCATTGGTGATTATAATAAACAAAATATTTGAGACAGGAAAAATCCCACTGCAATTTAAAAAAGGTGTTGTTATGCCATTACATAAAACAGGTGACCAACTGCTAATGGAAAACTATAGACCCATTAGTCTAATAAATACGTTCGCAAAGATTTT
Source organism: Tillus elongatus (assembly GCA_964006375.1). Lineage (NCBI taxonomy): Eukaryota > Metazoa > Arthropoda > Insecta > Coleoptera > Cleridae > Tillus > Tillus elongatus. Next base: position 293,236,613 of record OZ023262.1, read on the forward strand.
TGAAAAGTGTCTAAAAAAAAGAGTGATTAGCTTTCTTGACAAATATAGTATTCTCTCCCACAACCAGTATGGTTTTAGAACAGGTTTATCCACAGAAAATGCTCTTCATAAACTGAAGACAACTATTGTGGGCAATTTTGAAAACAATAGGAAAGTCATCGGAGTCTTTCTTGATCTTCAGAAAGCTTTTGATACGGTCTCTCATGAAACCCTTTTGAATAAGTTAGAAAACATTGGTTTTAGAGGAGTTGCGTTGAGTTTGTTTGAAAACTATTTGAAAAACAGGCAACAAGTTGTGAGATTAGATAGCAACACAAGCGAACCATTGACAATAAAAAGAGGAGTCCCACAAGGAACAATTTTGGGTCCAGTTTTGTTCTTAATATACATCAATGATGCTCTGGCAGCTTTTGACGGCGATAATGTATCCTTGATTTCATACGCAGACGATACAGTTTTGCTCTGTGATGGGATTAACTGGCCCGAGACAATCCGAAGTGCGACGTTACTGATTGGGGAACTCAACCGTAGGCTGAACCATGACAGTTTGTATCTTAACGTCAAGAAAACGAAGTATATTGCGTTCTCGCCAACATCCGCTGGACTTGAAACAATGCCAGATATAGTTATCCCTGGACACACTGAACCTATCAACAGTGTAGATAGTCTAAAGTACCTCGGTATTATGGTAGATAAGAACTTAAAATCGCAAACGCACATAGAATATCTGAATAATAGGCTACGTAAACTTATCTATGTTTTTTACGTTCTGCGAGAGATAATGTCTCTGAATACTTTGCTTGACGTTTATGATGATCTGGTAGCGTCCATATTACGATACGGAATATCCTGTTGGGGATCGGCTTATGAATCGACATTAAAACCGCTTTGCATAACACAGAATTTCATATTAAGAACTATGCTAAACAAAGCAGTTGATTATCCCACAAAATTGTTATACAACTCAAATACGGGTGTTATGAATATTAAGGGGCTGTATATTCTTGCGCTCGTACAGTATACCCACGGGGAGGCCTTGTTACAAAAACAGACACAGCATCAATATCTAACAAGGCAGGTAACAAATAGAAATGTACTAACATCAAGATGTAAAAAAACTATTTCACGGAAAACTATTGACTTTCTTGGACCAAGATTATATAATCTTGTTCCAGCCAAACTTAAGACTATAGAAAAGAATTATAAATTTCGGAAAAAAATAAAAGAATACATATTGCAAAATTACGAAAGATTAGAAATTTTAATACAGCATTTTTGAAAAAACCATGGTACATAAAGACAGCTTATAATTGTGGTTACGAATGAATAGCAATGGAGGAGTGCTGCATACGTGGGTGTGCAAGTGTGGGCGTAGTGTTAGCGTGAGAGTATGTCGGATATGTGTGAGTGTATGCTTGTGACTTATGGGATGATGTGCGAAGGCGGGAGCTAGTGAGTGTCTGTGAGTAAGTATAAAGGTGTGTATAAGCGACTTATGGGATGGTGTGCGAGGGCAGGAGCTAGAGAATGGCTGTGGGTAAGTATAAATGCGTGTATAAGCGAGAGTGGTTGCTTTTGGCTGTGTATTGATTGGATACAGGGTTATCCTCTGCTTGTGCCAGGAGTAGATTGGGTGGAAGACAAGATGGGTTTGAACAGAGAGACGTTAGAGGGATGAAATGCTTTGAGAGATTGTTGTTGACGGATATACCTCATTTATTCACACTGGCATAGAAGTGAGAGGGTGTGTGCGGTGAATGGAGTGATGGAGAATTTAAATAATTTAAATATTGAAGGACGGTCAGATGTCTAATGTAGGATTTGTTGTAGTGTATGCTTTGATAGGATAGCTAATTATAAGGCGAAGCACGCACAAGTATGAGTATACTTATGTGCTTTAACTTTTTTGTTGTAAATTTTGAGTATAAATTTGTATTAATTGTTGTTGGCAAAATAAATAAATAAAAAAATAACTTACTTGGGATCTGTTTCATTCAAAACACAATGATTTTTTAGTTCTCCAAAAAACTGAACCCCAAGTAATCCATAGAGTGACATAAAAAATAGGAAAAACAATGTTACATTGTAAATTTGCTGGCTCGATCGTCTGAAATATACACACAAAAAAACCTGTAATAATTGTATACTCTTAAAACTGACATGTTGTATTTTATACGTCGATAAAGTAAATATAAACAAAGTCTAACTCATCTTGGTGAAGCCCATTTTAAATACTTTTTTTCATTACACTAGATTATGCATTTTACCTTCAATTGGGCAAGAAAAAGGTTATTGTAATTTCTTTTATCGTACAAATACATCAATTGGGTGACATTTTTGGCAGTCGTATGTGTAATAATACTAATAATAATAATAATAATAATAGTAATAATAATAATAATAGCTTTGGATGTCAGTCATTAGAGACTATCCAGCACGTCACCAGAGGATGCCAAGCATTTGGTGCAACAGAGTATAAAGAGGCACGACGCAGTTGCTAAAATACTTCATCAAGAACTGGCTCTGGAACTGGGCCTTTTAAATCTTAGTAAGGTGCCCTACTATAGATACACTCCTGAGCCTGTTCTAGAGAACTCGGGATACAAGTTGTACTGGGATCGGACCGTACCCACAGACCAATGAGTTGCCCACAACAGGCAAGATATAATAATAGTGGATAAGTCCTGCAACCAAGTGACGCTGATTGATGTCGCCATTCCAAATACTAATAATCTAGAGATAAAGTACAACGAGAAGATCATTAAGTACAGAGACCTCGAGATACAAGTAAAGGGTCCGAGAGATTCCAATAGTCATGTCGTCAACTGGTGTGGTTCCTAAGAATCTTCGAGAGAACATTAAGAGACTGGGCCTTGGAGAGCATCTTTATAAGGTTATGCAGAAGGAGGTAATACTTGGTAACTGCCCACACCGTGTGGAGATTCCTGGGAAATGAGTATGTGTCGCATTGTCGTTCAGGGCCCGATAACTTGGAAAGGGCTCCGTCTGAGCTCAGTCCGTTTGGTATCTGAGATATCTGGGATGAGTGAATGTTCCCCTTTAAGGGAGTGTGAAAGCCCTTCAGGCTAAAGTCAATAATAATAGAATAAATAGAGAAGAATATATACGAGACCCGATCTATAGATACCCGTCTTAGGAATGAAATTTTTTCAAATGAGCGTGAATTAGGGCCACTGGAACCCATATCCAAGGTCCGTTTGAATATATATATATATATATATATATATATATATATATATATATATATATATATATATATATATATATATATATATATATATTCCCGAAAAAACTGGTTTCTTGGTCAACCTTATAGGTTAATAGGAAATTGAGCTATTCAAATTTGAAGCATCTAATAAAAATTCGCTACCATAACGCACTTGCTACGTCCCGAACTTCTTTTCTTACAAACATGCATTATATTTCGATGGAAAATGCAAAAATGCAATAACATAAGGCATGTTCGATTAAAAAAAAAAGAATATTTGTATCACCAACGACTAATATTTTTTAAGATGAAGCTCAAGACGCCCTATAATTAATGTATATATATATATATATATATATATATATATATATATATATATATATATATATATATATATATATATATATATATATATATATATTTCGTATCTTGTAGAATAACGGATATATTGAGCTTTATGGATTTTTGACGAAAATTCGACAAAAATTATATACCATTAAACGATAAACTCTATAGCGAAGACTACTGCCCAAGCATCAGAGAAAGGGTCTATTTGAAATGAATTTTCTGGAAATATTATAGTAAAATGAAGGACAATGACGGTTGAAGCTAAAACTTCAGGCTTTGTCAAACATTCTTCTTGAGACATTTTCTTTCAATAGCTGGTATTAGTTTCAGGTTCTTTGTCTAAATGTTGCCAATTTTTGACGTTTTATATCGCGACTTTGACGTTTTGAGGAAAACCCCAATTTATTTTTCTTTAAATGCCCATAACTTTTTTGTCTTTCAACCAACAAAGTTAAATTTTGGTATGTAATTTACCTATAATGATATAAACCCGCGAAACAAAACCTGGGCCGATTTTCCTGGATAACGAACTTATCCAAGCCACTTGCAAAAGGAAGGTATTCACGAAATTTAATTAAAATTGGCCCATTATTTTTTGAGTTATCAGTGTGATACATATATATATATATATATATATATATATATATATATATATATATATATATATATATATATATATATATATATATATATATATATATATATATATATATAAACATATAAAAATTGAAACTGACCCCGGATATGTGTTCTAGGGGGCCTAATTAGTGCTTATTTGAAGAATGATGTATGTATGCATGTATCCAAGCCATAACACAAAAAATACTCAAGTTATTTGAACGAAACTCGGGATATGTATTTATTTTGTTACAATCACAGACAAGTTTGTATAACAGCAATAACGGACATATTTTCCCCCCAAAAAAATAGTTGAATAAGCTATATTTTTGAAAGTATTAAAGTAATTGTAATGAGGCTTTACACGTAGCTAGAAATGGTGCAAATAAATCTCTATTGTGAATTTTAAGTAATTTGGTTCACAAAATTTGGAGTCTGTCAAATTACAAATAAAATCTGAAAGACATGTATTGGAACAACTTAACTAGTTAAAGTGTGATGCCAGCCAAAGAAAAAGTAGTAAACTGCCATGCGTAGATTGATACATACTAGCCATACATCATAATGCAACATTAACCAAACAATACAAATTGTCAGGTATTGTAATAATTCAAAGTTGCTGTGCATCCCCTTTTCTACCAATGTATGACGTTAAGCGCAGGACTGTGTGTTGGTCGGGAAGTTTGTTTATGATTTGAATATTGTGGGAGATGAAATTGTGCGTCAAATGAGGCAGGTCTTTGATGAGCGGATTCATGCTTTGAGTAAGGAGTTTTCACGGGGTTAAGGAGTCGCGGGCCAAAGGACTCCAGGGGGCAAGCTGAGGAAGTGGAAATAACAACATAAACTCCCGATGAAGCTTTCCCCAAGACCGTCATGCGCGGTAAAAATCCGCATCCTGCACGAGGTGACCCTGCTAATAACTAAACATGACGGATCTAGACAAGGAGGTCGAACTAAACTCCCCCAATCTACGGTGTCACGTGACCCGTGCCTATGGATGGATGGCACCAGGGCGATGGTGTCGTGAACGGAACCTCTGGAGTACCAGGCAACCCTCCAGAGTAACCCGCCTTGCACCACACAGGGGGTTCTGATGGTGTGGACAGTATTTCCCCCATTCTCGTGGGAACAACATGAAGATTATAAATACATATAAAACCAAAACCAATGAGGCTCGAGGAGTGGCTCCGGCTACAGACTTGAGCCTTGAGTCTATCCCGGAAACGGAGACGAGCCAGGGTGCGGCAGCGGACTCTGGAGGTCCCACGACCGGCGTAGATACGGGGGATCAGGGGGTAGCTTCGGCCAGAGACCTGTCCCCGACACCCAAGCTGGAGGCTGGGTCCCACCGGAGGGCGGCGAGCTCCGCGGACTCCGGGGGCCCCTCCACCAGTGAGGACTCTACTGTTAGAGTAGAGGGACTGCCCCGGCAGTCCAAGCGTCTTTCCGGGGCGCAAAGAAAGAGGCTCCGGAGGGCGCAAAAAATGGCGGCCGGGACCTGGACGGTCGAGAAACCTGTAAAGGCGCAAGAGGGGAGTGCGGGTCAGAAGAGGACGCGCTCGAACTCTAGCACGCCCACTACAGACAGACGTTCCAAAAGGGCCAGGGTGCCTGTAAAGGCGCAAGAGGAGAGTGCGAGTCGGAAGACGCCGCGCTCTGGCTCTAGCACGCCTACTACAGACAGACCTCCCAAAGGAACTAAGGCCGGAACACCGGCGCAGACTGGCTCTTACAGGGAGGCTGCGGAGGGCCTCGGGATGGCGGTGATTGACAGACGCCATCCTGAGGTCACGCTAGACCAGGGGAAGGCGGACCTGATCCAGGCTGCGGTGGTAGCTGCAGTGGACTCTCTTCAGGAAGGGGAGAGCCCGCCTCAGTTCCACCGGACGCGCCTGACGGGGGGCATCCTCTGGATAACCTGTGCCGGCCCGCAGTCGCGGGACTGGCTGCGGAAAACGATCGGGGGCCTCGGTCAGATTTGGGAGGGGGCGGACTTGACAGCCGTCGAGCCCAAGGAACTCCCAAAGAGACGCAAGGTCCTCGTACGGATCCCTGACACCGTCCCGCAGGAGACGGTGATCAGCAGACTTAAGATCCAGAACCCTGAACTGGGGACGCAACACTGGTCGGTTCTAAGCAGGAAGGCAGAGGAGAAAGGACAGACGCTCGCCTTCTCGATCGACCCGACATCTTACAGAGCCCTTGAAGGAACCTCCTTCAAGGCATTCTGGGGCATGGGAAGGGTTAGCTTCCGCCCACTGGGGAAGCAATTAAGGGTTAATGGGACTTAGGTTCCTTCAGGTCAACCTCCAACACAGTAGGGCAGCCACGGCCGGACTACTAATGGCTCTGAGGAACACGGATGTGGCCCTCATCCAGGAACCGTACTCCTACAAAGGAGAGATCAAGGGACTCGGCGGAGCTAATGGAAAGCTCATCTACAGCAGGTCCAGCGAGAATCCGAGGGCCTGCATTTTTGTCAGGGAAGGGATAGAGTTTCTCCCTCTAATGAATTTCTGTTCCAGGGACCTGGCAACGATCAAAATCCGATGTGGAGGAGCGGATGGGCTGAGGGACATTACTGTCGCGTCAGCCTATCTGCCAGGGGACAGCACGGACCCTCCTCCACCCAACGAATTGGAGCAGCTGATGGTGGGTAGCAGAGCAGGTGGATGGCAGACCATCATCGGCATGGATGCGAATGCGCACCATGAGTTGTGGGGTAGCTCGGACACAAACTCTAGGGGTGAGGCACTTTTACAATTCTTTATGAAATTTAATTTAGACATATTGAATAGAGGTAATAAACCGACATTCGTCACAACACGGCGTGAGGAAGTTTTAGACCTAACAGTTTCCACCCAGTTTCTGGGTGACTTTGTTAAAAGCTGGGCTGTGTCTGGGGAAGTGAGTAGCTCAGACCACAGATACATCCGGTTTGAAATCGCCAAAGTCGAAAGAGAAACGGTATGGCACCGGGACCCCCGCAAGGCGGACTGGGAAGCCTACAGGGCAGACCTAGCTGTGGAACTGCGGGGGGTTGAGAGGGCCATAAGGGATTCAATAGACCTCGAGATTGCAGCAGTCCAATTGCGAGACGCAATTACCTCGGCCTATAACGCCAACTGCCCCCTGAAAATGAGGGTGTCCACCAGGAACGTCCCATGGTGGAACGAGGACCTCAGGCAAAGGAGGACGCAGGTTCGTAAGCTGTTTAACGCGGCCAAAAGGTCGGGAGCATGGGATGAATATAGACAGGCCCTATCGACCTATAACAAAAGACTGAGGGACGCCAAGAAGGAGTCGTGGAGGAGGCACTGCGAAGAAGTGGAAAACACGTCCGAGAGTGCTCGACTACACAAGATCCTGTCTAAGGGCCCTCAGACTAACATAGGCTCCCTTAGAACACCCACGGGAGGCTTTACAAGCTCGGGGGAGGAAACTATGGAAATTTTACTCCAGACGCACTTCCCCGGCTGTAACATAATAAACCAATCACCTCCGGACTGGGAACACTCAGAAATAGAGGCGCCTTATAGGCGGGCATCTAGAGTAGACTGGACAGTCGCTAAAGAGGTGGTTACCTGGAGCAAAATCAGATGGGCCATTAACAGCTTTAAGCCATACAAATCGCCGGGATTTGATGGAATAATGCCCATCATGCTCCAACAGGGGATAGATATACTGGCGCCGGTGCTTACCCTCATTATGAGGGCCAGCCTGGCTCTGGGGTACATTCCGAGGGCATGGAGACTGGCCAGGGTTGTATTTATTCCTAAACCTGGGCGTCCAACAGACCAGGCAAAGTCCCTGAGGCCAATAAGTCTCATGTCCTTCTTGCTGAAAACAGTGGAAAAACTGCTCGACCGGCACATTAGGGGCGGTGTACTGGAAGCATATCCTCTACACTGCGGACAATATGCATACAGAGCAGGATTCTCAACAGAAACAGCACTGCACCAACTGGTGCTGAAACTGGAGAATACGCTGGAGAACAAGGAGGTGGCGCTGGGGGCCTTCCTAGACATAGAGGGGGCCTTTAGCAACACCTCGTTCGGATCGGTTCTGGCAGCTGCCCGGGAGCGTGGAATAGAGGAGACCTGCTGCAGGTGGATCGGTTCCATGCTCAGGGACAGGGCGGTGTTCACCTCACTCGCGGGAGGGACTCTGCTGGCGGGGGTCGCGGCGGGGTGTCCGCAGGGGAGCGTTCTGTCTCCCTTGCTCTGGTGTCTAGTCGTGGACGGCCTGCTGGGGAGGCTCTCGGGAGGGGGGTATGAGGTACAGGGCTATGCGGACGACATTGTCATCATAGTCCGAGGAAAGGTCACACAGGCAGTGTGGGAGCGTATGCAGACTGCACTGAAAGTGGTGGAAGGGTGGACGGTTGATCAAGGGCTCGGGGTGAGCCCCGAGAAAGCAACCGTCGTGCCGTTTACGAGGAGGAGGAAGTGTGAAAGCCACAGAACTCTCACTCTATACGGTAGGAGCGTTCCAATGGCCAGGGAGGTAAAATATCTTGGGGTCGTATTGGACTCTAAGCTAACCTGGAATGGTCACATTGGAAAAATACTGCGTAAGGCAGTCATGACCTTAGCCGTCACTAGGCGGCTATATGGAAAAACGTGGGGACTAAGACCTAGTATGGCCCACTGGCTGTACACAAGGGTGGTCAGACCATCGTTAACATATGCGGCACTGGTCTGGTGGCCTAAGGTGACACAATCCAGTGCCAAACAAAAACTAGGCAAGATCCAAAGGATGGCTTGCCTAGGCATCACAGGGGCCATGTCTTCAACCCCAACAGCCGCCATGGAGGTGTTGCTGGATCTACCCCCCCTACACTTCGTTATTATGGGAGAGGCCAGGCTAGGACTATACAGACTAGCCTGCAATGGTAGACTGAAGATCAACCCAGGCTTCAGGGGCCACTGCAAAATTCAGGAGATCGTGAAGGAACCCATGCTTGAAATGAGGTCAGACTTCGCGAGCCCGCGAATGTGCAGGGAAAACAACTTCACAGTGGAAATCCCTGATCGCGGGGCATGGCGGGAGGAGACACCGGGCATACCACGGGACGCGCTCGTCTGGTTCACGGACGGATCTGGCGGGGAGCGTGGGACGGGGGCAGGTGTTTACTCGGAAGGACCGAGGGTAAGTCACAGTATTTCCCTCGGAGCCCATGCAACGGTGTTTCAGGCCGAGATGTACGCCATCCTGCACTGTGTGCGGGAGAACAAGAGGAGGGGCTACACCAACAAGCGGATCCTCATAGCCACAGACAGCCAGGCAGCCCTTAAGGCACTAAGTAGCCCACGGGTAAATTCCTGGCTGGTGAGTGAGTGCCGAGACGAGACGAGCGACCTGGCTGGGCAGAATGAGGTGACCCTCATCTGGGTGCCGGGTCACTCGGGGGTCAAAGGCAATGAAGAAGCTGACAGTCTCGCAAAGAGGGGGTCAGCAGAACCATTTATGGGACCAGAACCGGCTCTGGGCGTGTCAAAGAGCACTGCCAGGGGAGCCATTAAGTCCTGGGTCAGAAACCAACACAAGGTGTACTGGGCGGACTGTCCAGGGCTCAGACATGGGAAGTCAATAATTGACGGACCCAGTTCAAAGAGAGCTGTGGAGCTGCTAAACCTTAGCAGAGGACAGCTCAGAAACACAACAGGTCTCTTGACGGGACACATGGCCGTCAAGAAACACCTACATAAAATGGGGCGGTTCGAAGGGGACCTCGCATGCAGACTCTGCGGCGAGGGGGAGGAATCAGCCCAGCACATCTTGTGCGAGTGTATAGCTCTGGACCGGAAAAGACAACTGATCTACGGTCACTCTAGACCGGAGACAGAGCAATATAAAACTTCACCCTACCAATCGCTGTGCAGACTAGTTCAAGGCACAGTGATTTTGGAATGGGTGGAGTAAGACTAGGGGTATGCACAATCAACCAAGGGTTGCGGTGCTATCGGGGCGGCAAGGCCGCGGACGAGCCCTGAGGGAACAAAAAAAAAAAAAAAAAAAAAAAGGAGTTTTCACATGAAATATCTAAAATGAAGTCTCAGATCGACGTCTTGACTAACTCTAATGTTGACCTGTTGAGGTGTAGTGAGGGTCATGAGGAGGGCAGAGGGAGCGGTTTGTCTGGGTCTGGTCCTCCTGTTAAGCCATCTACCAGTGTTACCAAGGTGGGTTGCCCCAGGGAGGGCAGGATACAGACATCAACCAGGAAGCAGACATCCAGGGCAGGCGGCATTCCTTCTGTTTCTCTCCGTTGGGGGAGAACTAGTATCTGACTGCTGCCTGATTTATTATCAGAATGTAAGACATCTTTGCAGTAAAGTTGACGAGTTTTTTTAGAAGTACACTTGCTTGCAATTATGAAATCATTGTGCTTACTGAAACATGGCTTAATTGTGATTTTTTAAACAGTGAACTTTTTAGCAATAATTATGTATCTTTTCGCAGAGATAGGGACCCTGTTTTAACTGGTTTTTGCAGAGGTGGTGGTGTTCTCATATCTCTTTCGGATAAGCTGAATGGATCTGTGATTGACGCTGTATCGGTTCCTTATTATGAAGACTTATGGATCAAAATGGATTTATACGACAATAAATTAGTATTGGGGGTGGTATATTTTCCTCCTAAGTCTTGTTTTGAGGCATATCAAAGTTATGTCAACAAGTATGAACACTTAAAAAATACTTATAGTGGATCTAAGTTTTTGATTTTTGGTGATTTTAATCTGCCACATATTAGTTGGTTTTGTGAAGATGATTTTATGGTGCCTCATTGTGGACAGAATATATGTGCTGAGATTGTGACTGACTCAATGTACTTCCTGGAAATGGAACAATTTAATTTTTTCTAATTGTGATATCTTTTATATTGCTATATCTAGGATGAAAACTGTCTCATGACAGTGATTTTGTTACTCGAGTTTTTTTGGTTGTATTTTAAGTACCATTTGGAATTGTTTAATTCTGTAGGTGCAAATTTAAATAAATAAAATAAAATAAAATAATGGATTCTTATAGAAAATGAGGCTCACAGAAAATAACATAATGTAGGTTTAGTAATCATTTCAGCAGACATTTTTATTGTTGATATTAGTAAATTTTTATTAAGAAAATTTACTAATAGAATTTGTTTTTAAAAACCTTTTTTTGCTGTTGGAAAAACTGGTTCAATTAGGTTGACTAAAACAAAATCATCCAGGCAGGAAAAATACCTGCCACGTTTATAATTTGGTAAATACATTCCTTTTTTCCTTTTTCTAAGCATGAATTAAATCTGCAATTTGGTTCACGGAGGGTTTTTACGAAAAAATATTCAAGAATACGCTTAGGACCCTATCTGAGTTCATTGCTTAATATCAACTTTATCGACATTTAAAAACATAGCAAAGCTAGATTCATATTGGTGTGAATTACGAGATGCGAAACTTGGTTCTTTACAATAATATCGTAATATTAGGAATAAGTTTTGCAATTCGCGTCCATATGAACCTAGCTTAAGTCTTATTTTAAATTTCATGATTACATAAGAAACTTTTACAGCAAATACTTACTTGAATATTTGGTTTATCCTTGACTTTGGCATAGAAAATTTTAGGAAGACTCTTAGGAATCGGATCATTATTAGAGGTCTGGGAGCCCTCAATATAGATAAGTAACTAAATCTTGGCACAATATTCAGAATTTCAAATACTTGTAGAATCACAGAAATCCATATGAAAAACACCATACTAGCATCAAACTGACACCAGTGATCTTTTAAATATGGCTTATCACCCTAGTAACATAAAAAAATGTGTTAAAAAGTACTAGCTTAAATGTATCAAGTCATTACAAATTCATAAAAAAACAAGTAAACCATAGAAGATAAACGTAGATACAGTTAATGTACTAGTGATGTCTGTTTAGTAAAGTTTATAATAAATTCAACTACCACTAAAAATTATTCAATAATACCACCTCTTTTACTATCCGCATGCTTTCTATAAATTCCGCTTGTGATTTTATCATTAACAACATGTTCTATACAGCAGTATAGCTCAAGGTTTATAGATTAGACAGGTTGTCTGGTAACTCCGAGAGGGGAGACGCGAGAGGAGGGTAATATAACATGTGAAGTCTAAATGCTAAAAGTTTACGTTTGGCTTTGGTGCTTTAAATAATATTTATTAGAAATTTAGGTAACTTTGAATGTGTCTGCTAAAAAAATTTCGAATACAATCAGTTACAGACATATTTTAATGTTTATTTTGTACGAAATAGCAGTTAAATCGAAACTATTATCTTACAGACTGTCCCCTGTGGGTCCGGGGACTAACTAAAAGAATAGGCCCAAGGTAACTCCTGCCTGTCGTAAAAGGCGACTAATTGGAATAAACACTGGCGGGGGTCTTGTCCATGTGGGCCTGGAGGGAGGCGGATATCTCTGGGGAGTGATGTACACCCGGATTTTGAGGCCTCCACTCTGGGCTTATAAATGGATGGTTGCTCGCGCTTTGTTGTTACTCGGGAGCGGGGTTCCGGATGGGTGCCGCCTTGGGTTGAGTGCTGGCGTGTGTCGTGTGTTTAGACGACCAGGAGGGGGTTGACAGCTCTGATGAGTGGTAAACACCCGGAGTTTGGGGCCCCCACTGTGTGCTTCGGAACGGACGGACGGCCTCGCTTGTGCGATGCTCGAGAGCGGGGCTCGATGGGATATCGCCTTGAGTCTAGCACTGGTGGGTGTCGGGTCTAGACGAACCCGGAGGAGAGCTGTGATCTTTAGGGGTGGAATAAAACTAAGGGTTGAGGCCTCTTCTGTGAGCTTCCAAACGGACAAACGACCTCACTTGGATGCTGCTCGGATGCAGGACTTCATGATACTGCACCGAGTCAAACACTGACGGATGTCTGGTCCAGACGAACTCGGAGAGAGGTTATCTCTCTTTGAGCTTTGAGACGGGCAAGCAACTTCGCTCAGATGGCAGTACATCTGTCAAACAAAGTTTCACCTCGCACGTGTCGTCTCCTGTCGGAAGCTCGATTTGTTGGGTGAAATTTAAGCTAACGCTGGCAGGTGTTGAACCTGGACGAACCCGGAGGTGGCTGGGGTCTCTAGGGGTGGATTACACCTGGAGACTTGAGACTACTCTGTGAGCATCGATACAGGCTAACGACCCTGCCTGGATGCTGCTCGAGGGCGGGACTTTATGATACCGCCTCGAGTCAATGAAACACTGGCGGGGGTCTGGTGCAGGTGAGGCTGGGGGAGGCAGACATCTCTAGGGAGTGATATGCACCCGGAGTTTGGCGCCTCCACTGTGGCCTCAGAGACTGACAATTGGCCTTACTTGGTTGTTACTCGGGAGTGGGGTTCCAGATGATACCGCCCTGGTGAGTGGTAAACACCCGGAATTTGGAGCCCGTATTGTGTGCTACGAAACGGACGGACGACCTCGCTGGGGTGATGCTCGGGAGCGGGACTCGATGGGATTTTGCCTTAAGTCTTAACACTGTTAGGTGTCAGGTTTGGAAGAGTCTGAGGGGAGCTGAGATCTCTAGGGGTGGATTACAACTGGAGATTAGATGCTGCTCGAGAGCGGGACTTCATGATACCGCCTCGAGGCAAACACTGAAGGATGTCGGGTCCAGACGAACTCTGAGAGAGGTTATCTCTCTTTGAGCTTCGAAACGGGCAAGCGACTTTACTCAGATGGCAGTACACCTGCCAAACAAACTCTCACTCTCAAGAAAAGATCGACTCCCTCAGGGAGGTGGAATTGATGGGTGAAATCTAAATAATTAGACGTGAGCCACAATAGACCTAAGGTCGCGGTGGAGGGACTGAAATAGCCCACTCACAATAAAATCTAATCTAATCTACAGACTGTATTTTATTCTTTAAGGTGTTTTGTAGTAATGTTGTAAACATAAGTATACAGTGAATCAACCTTAGGACGAATTGGACGTTATTTAATCACAAATTAAATCGGTAATTCATCATAAAGGTAGATATGTGTTTAATTTCAAAAAATAAATTATACATACTTAAAAAAAGAAGCCAATAGATAACTTAACCTAAATATATTTTAAGATGCCCAGTGGAACATTTTGTAACGTATCAGCGTGCAAAAATAATGCTAAAACGGCAAAGGATAGTGGAAAGACACTTCTCTTCTTTTCTTTTCCTAAAGAGCCTAAGAATCAAAAAGAATGGGTAAGAAAATGTTATCGCAATAGTGTCTGACATGTTGCAAATAAGATAATTTGCAGTAAGCATTTTAAACCTGAGGATTTTCAAGATGAGTTGCGGGTAAGGACGCACCTAAAAAAATCAGATACAAAGTTTGTGTTTGTTGGTTTTGATTATTTATGTATTTTGTGTAAGAGTATCTAATACCTACGTATTATTTCAAGTTTTGCTAAGACCTATGAGGGTACCTATTATACATACTTGTCATAAATTTATATTTTCAGCTATTCCTTCATTATATATGTTGAACGGGCAAGAAAAACATAATGAGAGTGAAAGCTCCAAGAGAATGATGCATAAAAATAGGAAAGCTATTGTGGAAAGTTTAATTAGCAGGAATGAAGAACCATCATTGAACATCACAGAACCAGCTAATGGAATTAAGCGTCAAGAGGAAACTTTGAGCATAGACTTGTCAGAAAGACCACCCCTTAGTAAAGAAACAGAGTATATCTTGAAAATAAAATATGAAGAATTTCAAATTGAAAACCCGTGTTTCAAGAAAAAAATAGATTACTATGAAAATTACCAAAATTTACTGCAGCAACATATTTCTGATCTAGAAAAAGGGCCAAAAGAAGCTGGCATTAATTTTGAAGATAGAGTCAAATAGCCTTTAAAGATCTTTTAACTTCTAACACTAAGTGAGTGATGAGACACAAAGCAACGTGCCACCACCTAGTTGTAGAACCAAGTAGTATGTTGTCACGCCAGCTGCAAATAACACAAAGTGTTAAAAAATAGAGACTGTATACAACCAACTAACAATTTAGTTAATTGTCAGTGCTGGCCCATTTCTACCCTAATATAGGGACAAAGTATGTATGGCTAGATGTATTCTCTCCACAATTAGAACCATAGACCGGTTTCGCTCTAATTAGAGCTCTTCAGTGCGGCATACTAATTGTAGCGAAAATACACCTATAAAACGGCTATGGTAGTCAGTCTTCCAACACTAAGTGAGTGGTGAGACACGAAGCAACGTGCCGCCACCTAGTTGCGGAACCAAGTAGTATGTTATCACGCCAGCTCCAAATAACATTGATTATAAACCTACGATTTTGTATGTGTACAAATAAGTACCTACCTAACTATTATGTGCTAAAATTATTTTATTATATATAGTAGCCCAATGTATTATTATTTTACAATCCGTAACAAGATGTATGGTTTTTTGCTTTGAAATTAATTGTAAGAATTATAAACCTATTATTTTGTATGTATACAAATAAAAACCTCCTTAAATATTATATACAATCATTATTTACTTATTGTGCTAACTTAGTGTACTATTTTACAACTCCAAAGATGTAGGAGTTTTGTGGTTGTGAATTGATTGCAAAAATTATAAACCTACTATTTTGTATGTGTACAAGTACATACCTACCTAAATATTATAAACTTAAAAAAATTACTTATTGTGAAAGTTGCATGTTATTAAATGAAGCTTATCAAGTAAAATAGGAAAACAATTAAGAATAAGAAACCAAAAACCTACATTTCAGTTCAGAAGAAGAAAATTATGTCCATTTTGAGGCATTATGAATTTATAATTTCATAAATATTATTTAATTTTTAATCCTTTTCAAGATAAACCAATTAACTGAATCCATTACTTTGAAATCAAATAATATCCTAAAACTTCAATACTTTCTGTTACACTGTGAACAAGATCTTAATTTCAACTTATTATTAAATGTTTTATATTGTTACAAGTTCAAAAAGAACATAACTTTGTAAAGACGGACATATAAATGCCGGCTGGTTTCTATATTCCATGCACCATTAATCCACTAGATTTAAATTCGGACTTCATGTAACGTATTCCTACGCCACTTTCTGATTGGTCGAAAGTTACCAGACAACCTATCTAATACATAAACCTTGAGTATAGCTATAGTATTTTTACGATAAGAGTGGAATGACGTCGTGAAGGGAAGCAGTGCAACATTGCCAAATTCTCAAATATTTCTAAGTATGCCTGCATTTTGAAAGCAAACTTGAAAATGTACTGAGTTTTACCAAGTTTTTTTGGCACAAAAAAAAAGGTCAAGAAGTAAGAGCAAAATGACTGAATATTTTATAGTTTTTTCTTCTTAAAACGTCACGTGATTTAAAAAGTCAAAATTGACGATTTAAAAAAATCTGAAACGAATGTGGGTTATGTAGAAGATGTGAGGGGTGAATATGAATTTAGTGTTGAAACAATATTACATTAGATTATTAACACGTTGACTCTCCCCATTAACTTTTTTTTCCCGCTCCTTACGTTCCGTCGGTTTTGTCTATATGCCTTTTTATATCACAAATATCACATGTTATGAGATAAAAATGCATTTTGAGTATGTTTTTTTTTAAATTTCATCATGTTCATATATGACTCATGAACGCCACAGGTATACAATTCCTTGTAATACGTTCATATATCCTATGTGAACATGACACGAAATGAACTTGTAATGAAGTTCGAATTTATTAGGGTTATTTGAATAGCGAATAATTCATTTAGACTGTTTAAATAACGAATATTTGCTAGGTAATCCGACTTATTTTAGGAATACCTCAGAGTATGAAAAGTCGCCACAAGTGGAACGTGGATTGTGTATGATGAAACGCATAGCGCCTGTCTGTCACGCGCAATGAGATTCATTTTTGGTGCGTCGCGGAGCGCACGGCAAATAGACCATCGAGAGATGAAACGCCAACGGGAGATGCCTTCAGCACGCGGCCGAGTCAAGAGGTTTCAGGTGGTTGTATGTTAATTTCAAGTATCGTGTGAGCGTCAGTTAGGTATATTAACTGGGAAGTTTCTTTCGCTGTGCTACGTAGTAGTGAAAAGCAGCGTGTTATTTGTTGGATAGTAAAGAACGAGAGTATATAACGGCTGTGTTCTACTATAGTGGTTTGCTTCGGAAACTTGGGGAAGTATAATTGCAAACTGAAATAGATAATTGGGTATTTTATTAATGCTGTTCTATGTGTAATATTAACAGCGTGTTAGGATTTAAAGTGTATACAGGGTGTACTGTATGTATGAGTGACAAAACTGGTCACGGGTTTACCCATTTAAGGGAAGTCGAAATCAGGTAAATGATTATACTGTATTATAGTGGAACTATGGTGTTTAGCGAATTATAGCGTGCTATATAGGGTGGACCACGTTTGTCTCGAGGGACGTATGTCCTTGAGATACGCATGGAGCTATTCTGAATGGTATGTGATCGCTAGACAAGGTGGTTGATTAGCTGGGGTGTCCAGCCTAGATAAGTGACAAGCTCGTCATGTTTCTTACCCATATAAGGGAAACGGGAGCACGGAGTGTGCTGATTAAAGGGGTAGTATTTAGTGTGTCCGGCATCCTGTGCTGTACTGGGTCGCCCACGTTTGACCCGAGGGACGTATGTCCTTGAGATAAGCATGGGGCTGCTCAGGATGGTACGTAACCGCTGGATGGGACTGTTAATTATACAGGGTGTTCGACAGAAATAGGGGACAAGTTACCCAGTTTTATTAGTTAGCAGGTTAGAGTCATATAAGAGTGGGAACCGTTTGTTTACCCACATAGCAGAGTAGGATTGAAAGAAATCGCGGAAATAAAGCCCAGGGGAAGGTAGAACCCCCGACTGAGGCGGAATTTATAGTGGGGCCATTTCCCATTTGATGCATGTGTATGTCGCTTTCAGCTTGCCGTTGCTTTAACAGCACTTGTTGATTGCTGTGCTAATGCTAATATCACGCTTTATTTGTTATAAATAGCACAAATATTATTCTAGTCGCATAATATTGTATTTTTAAATATTAACGTATTTGTATTGTTTCCACGATGAAAGAATGTCTTATCAGAGATAACGTTATCTGACCTGAGATGTTTACTCTTTACAGCTCATGCGATAGCTGTAGCAAATTTTTAATTTTCATAATTTATAGATTTTTATTGTTGTCATTTTCGTTTGTAGATATTTTAAATATTATTAGAAGCTTTTATGAAATTAGTTGCGTTTCACTGCACTGCCTGTAGATATTTGCACTAGTGTAGGTGTGTTTAAGCTAGAATCCTGTGACGGATTGTAACTAGCTGAGGTATATCGTAATCGAGATTTACCTGTTCATAATATGTCTACTTCTAACTTTGTAATCTAGAAAAACAGCCATTATTCGGGAGTAAGTAATTAAGGCCTACTTAACTCCCAAGAATTCTACGGGATATAATAACTTTCGACCCCTGGCTATAGTTTTCTTCTCCACCCGAGCTACCCTAGGACAAGGCTGTTATGAAACAGTAACTTTGTGGTGTTCTACGAGGGCCTTAGTAGAAGTCCTCACGGGGATCTGAACTCGTCCTATTTAATAGGGAATAAAGTTGGCGCCCGGGGATATGTAACTTGGAATATTTAGGTCACGCTCGAATGACAGATTGGCAACCTATCCGTTGGGCCTCTGCTTAGCCGGGGCATCGCAAACTGTTTGTCTAATAAGTTATACAGTTCGTGTTAGACCTGTGCAACGTTCAGAACCAAGCAACTTTATTAGGTTATGTGCACTTCTTACTCTTTAGCACATGTTTATGACATAAAAGATGGTCATAATAGTGTTATTATTGTGGCTGTTTTGTCCAGAAGTGTCGGGTAAGTGAAATAATATTTATAAAATGTTACTGACGATATTACTTTTAAAAGGAATATGACACGAAAATATCTGACAGAGGCGGAATTAGCGGAGCAGATGAATACATTTTTAGCTGGAGAAGACAGCGATGATAGTGTCAGAGGCCCGGATTTTCTATATTCTAAATCTAATGACTAGGATACTGAGAGTGACCCGCCTGTGGATGAAACTGATCTATCTGATGAAGATGAGCTCATTGCAAATGTTTTGGATGTAGCTGCTGATCTCCACTGGTCGAACAATATTCTGGCTCACTCACACTCACATTTACTGAAAACGATGGTATTGTGGCTAACATTTTTCAAAATAATTTAACCACTCCAATGGACATATTTTTTCATATAGTTGATGACAATATGTTACAAATAATGGTAACAGAAACTAATAGATATGCCAAACAGCTGTTAGACTCACGCATAACAACCCGTGGACATCGTTTGGAAAGATGGAAAGATACTACAAGGATGAAATGAAAAGATTATTGGGAGTACTATTGTTTATGGGGATCATAAATTTTCCTAAAATCGAGTGCTATTGGAAAAATAACGGTCTCTACTACCACCCCTCATGCACAAAATAAGCATGAGTTAAAATCAACTGTCCTTGCTTCTTAGATGCTGGCATTTTACGGACAATTCCCTTCCAAGAGAGTGCAACAGTCGTCTATACAAAATATCTCCAATAACTCATGCTGTCATAGGCAACATACAAAATTTGTATCCACCTGGACAAACTGTCGCTATAGATGAATAAATGATTCTGTTCAGAGGGAGATTGCAGTTTCGTCAGTATAATCCGGGAAAAGCCCACAAATATGGCATTAAGGTTTATAAACTTTGCACTCCAAAAGGATTTGTTTGAACATGAAAGTGTAGTGGGGCAATGACCCGTCAATCAAAAATTTGGACCAACCAAGTTCAGTTGTTATCGAACTTGGAGAAAAATTGTTGAATAAGGGTAGAATTTTTGTTAGTGACCATTGGTACACTAGTGTTCCCATATCTCTATATTTGCAGAAGAGGAACACAGGCCTTCATGGTACTCTAAGAAAAAAGAAAAAAATGTCTCCCTAAAGAAGTTGTAAATACAAAGCTGAAAGCAGGTGAATAATTAGCTATGCAGGCTGCTAATATAAAAGTCATGAATTGGCAGGATAATAAACATGTCTTAATGTTATCTACATGTGAAGGAGCTGATGTGTGAAGCTACGACTAAACAAGGCACCGTCAAGTAAAAAACCCAAAATAATAAGTGAATATAACAGCGAGCCGAAGATAGAGGGAGTCAGTAGTAAGTTAGTGTTGGTGTATAATAAGCGATCATAAAAGGCGTATAGTGGAATACAGTTCTATTGACATTTAGTAATAGAAAGAAATATTTTAATTGATAGTGGTGTTGGAAAACAGTTGGTTATAATAAACTGGCAGTTTGAAAAGCTGTGTTTTGTTAGTCAACAAATCCAGAACCCCACAGAACGTAACAATATATATATATATATATATATATATATATATATATATATATATATATATATATATATATATATATATATATATATATATATATATATATAAACTTTTTAACTGAGCCTGGGTATGGGTTCCAGGGGCCCTAACTCGCGCTCATTTAAGGAAATTTATCGAAAGCCTTCTCATCGATACCTCTCTATTAGTGAATTTTCTTAATGAAAATTCACTAAAAGGTATAGTAAAATAAATTAACCACTGTTTTTTATACTTCATTTAGTGACATTTTCAACCCATAGTTGTATTTCAAGAAAACAAAAAAGTCACGGAAAAAAACTTTTAAATATTTTTGTTAATAGTTTTTTTACAAGTTTCGCATTATTTTTAATGTTTTTAAAGTTTAATAAAAAAGCTAATATTGTGTTTATACTTCATTCCAGGCGTATGCGGGCGATCTTGTTATAATGGTTAGAGGTAAATCTGAAGAGGAACTTTCAAATACTCTTCAAGAGGTACTAAATGTAGTGAATGATTGGTGTCAGAGGGAACAGATGTGTGTAAGCCCCCGCAAAACCATCATTGTTCCATATACCAGAAGAAGAAGGTATTCTTATGGGGGAAACAATTCCATTTATGGAACAAGCAAAATATCTGAGAGTTATCAGACCGATGATAACATATGGAGCTATAGTTTGGTGGCCTAAGGCACTTAGTGGTATCGCGAGGGCCAAACTGGCTCAACTACAGAAACAAGCTTGTCTGATGATAACGGGCGCGCTAAGCACCGCTCCATGAGCCGCTTTGGAAGTCCTTCTAAACATTCCACCTCTTATTTGGCTGCAGAGGGAGACTAGGTTGACAACGTACAGATTAAAACAAAAGGCTGACAGCATGCCGAAGGCAATCAGCTTTTGAGCGTCCGGGCTCCTCGATGACACTGAGAGTCATGAGGTCCTGGGAATAGTCTCAGACTTGATGCCTACAAGGTTCAGTGGAGATCTGTCTTTAAAGACCGTCCTTCCAGAAAAGGAGGACTGAGAGCGAAACCAAATGACACTATTGAGTGCCGGTCTCTGCTGGGACACTGATGGCTACAAAACCGATAGGAGGCAGGAGCTGGCGCATGTTAAGCAAACAGCATTTAATAATGGCTACTCTGTTAAAATAATAGATAAAATGATCGAGAGAAAAGAATACAAATTAGCGATTAATTTAATTTATCCAAATATTAGAGACAAAGAAGACAACAGATACGTTTCGATAACTTATTTTGGAACCATTTCAGAAAACATTTCAAAAAATTTTTAAATACCTGTACAAATACAAAGGTAGCTTTTAAATCTTACAACACGTCGCGTGATTTACTATTTAACGCTAAAGAAAAATCTTGTTTCTTGACAAAAGCTGGAGTTTATAAATTAGCTTGTGCACATTGTAACACAACCTACATAGGTCAAAATTCTAGAAATTTTAACACCCGATACAAAGAACATATTTCTGCATTTAGAAATAACCACGCTGACAAATCTACATTTGCAAAACATATTATTGATACCGAACATAGACCTACAGTAAATAACCGCATACAACCACTACATTTTTATAATGACAAGCGTAAACTAGACTTTTTTTAAGCTTTGGAAGTCAAAAAGCACACACACAACAATAGCTACCTTGTTTTAAACGAGCAAACTGATTTAATGAATTCCCCTTTCTTGGATATTCTTCTTTCTAATTAAATAAGTCAAAGAAAATAAATTTAACTATTCTTTCAAAAAAGTTGTAATAAGATAATGAGTTGATGTATGTCGATATTTTCGTTGTATAAAGACTCCTTTTATACTGTTATTGTTTAGTTATTTTATTGTTGTAACTGTTATCATAGTTATTATAGGCTAGTTCTATTTTTATGTTAAATATTGACATACATCACGTAGACATTTTGAAAGCCTCATCTGTCATCTATTTAATTTTTTATTTTCATTTTGATAAATTTTTTGATCAAAATATCATATCATAACATAGCAACAGATCTTTATTTGTAGTTGTCATGATTTCATACTAATTCAATTTTAATCTGTCTGAGAATGCTGTCAAGCAGCGAAACTATAGTCACAGAAACGTTGAAGAACATCCTAGAACATCCAGAATTCGTAATCGCCACTTGCTCCAGTTAGTTCACACGCTGGCTTCACCAACGAAAACCAACAGTGAAGCCAGAGAAGTACTCTTCAAGTCTGTATGTACTTGAGAAAATTATCGAAAACATTAGCAGTAAAGTGGTCATTTGCGAGTATTTTATATGTGTGTAAACAATGCAGACGTCTCAGTAGTGAACTGCCGCCAAAGTTAGTTCAAGATGTCGTTCCGATTAGCCAATCATAAATCGAACTTTTACAACAGTCACAAGGTGTACCTTTTATTCCTGAAGATAGTAAGTTTATGAATACTTCAACACAGATATATGACACAAATGACAATGAAATACAGATAAAGGAAAAATTTAATGACCCTTCCGCATCTATCCGTGCAAACAATGGTCCTCACTTTAGCGCCAAAATCGTAGAGTGAAAAAGGCTTGCAGAGGAATTTCATGCATATAGACGACAAGCAAAAAAAGCAAAAGAAGTGGTGAAGAAGAACATTATCTTATCATCACATAATTCACGTGGAGGTTGGAAACTGTCATCTGAACCGGAAAACTTAGTAAGAACATTTTACCTAAGAGAAGCTAATACCCGGATAATGCCTGGAAAAAGACTTTGTGCCTGTCAAATTAGATGACGGGAGTACATTTACAGAAGCAGCCCTTAATGCGCAACATCGATGAGTTATATCAACAGTTTAAATTGGAATATGCTAATACAAAGGTAGGCCTTACGAAATTCTTCATATTGCGGCCTAAGCAATGAATTTTTGCTGGAGACTCGGGCACACATTTAGTCTGTGTGTGTATCTGTCATCAAAATGTGGAATTGATGTTAAACAGTGGAGACATTTCATATCTTATGTCTAAGTCAGCAATCCCCTTAATATCCTATAAAAGATGTATTAAAAACATGATGTGTCCAAATCCACCAACTTGCCATTTGATGACACAAAAATCACCATCAAAGAACGTTGTAGCCTCTGTCCTGGCCTTACTGAAATTCTTAAGCATCTTAAAATATTATTTGATGAAAACCCAACAACAAGTGTGCAATTTAGTACATGGATTGGTACAGATCGCTTTCCAGTCATCACTCAAGTTCTTCCTTCAGATGATTTTGTAGATAGCCTGTGCACAACTCTAGATATTTTGAAACCTCATGCCTACATCGCAGAACAAGCTGGTTATTTTAATTCATCAAACGACAATATTGTCAAAGGCGACGTTATTGTTTAATGCGAGTTTGCTGAGAACTACAACTTTGTACTACAAGATGCTGCCCAGCCATTCCACTGGAACAACGACCAAGCCACTCTTCTGACATCAGTTTATTATTATGGACAAGGACAAGACAGAAAACACGGAAGTATTGTAATGATATCAGATGATTTAAAACACGACACTGCTACTATTTTCACCTGTCAAAATATCTTGCATCGGCATCTCCAGGAAAATAACATGATAACTAATATATATATATATATATATATATATATATATATATATATATATATATATATATATATATATATATATATATATATATATATATATATATATATATATATATATATATATATATATATATATATATATATATATATATATATATATTACTGACGGAGCACCACAAAATTTCAAAAACAGATTTCATTTCATAAACCTTTTCTATTTCAATCACGATTTTGGCACGGAAGCAGAAATTCATTTACATGCCACTTCTCATGGGAAAGGACTGTGTGATGGTCTTGGCAACATATAACGCTTGGCGATACAGGCCAGTTTACAGTCGGGTTTGAACAAAGCAATCACTGCACCCAGGTGTTTGTATGAATGGGCTAAAGCACCTGTCACGACGCACGCTAAATTAGTGCTTACTTCGATTGGATTGTATACAATTTAACGAAAATTATTGCGAACTACAGCTATAACTCACCTGGTTCAATTCTTCATCTTGACTCTTCGTATCACTGTCATGCACCTTTTACGGAATATATCACAGAGTTTCAAGAGTAGACAATCATTAATACAAAATTACCAAAACCGAAACAATTGTATATCATATTTAGAAAAATGCCAAATATATATGTAAATTAAAAATAAACAATAATAATTCAAACGCAGTATTTAACAGCATCTTTGCCTCATATTACAATTTATTATTCTGATAAAGATGAAATCGGCCAATATAGAATACATCTCAAAAGCCGCTTTGCTTCTGCGATAACCACACCTGGCACGAAAAAATTCCACGCTTTCATTCTAACCACTGAGGGTATCATCATCAAGCAACCAAGTGACCATAACTCATAAAACTGTGAAGATTTTAAAATAAACTGATGTTATAATTTCTTGTTTTATTATAATCTACCATAAAACCTCTATTTAAGCAAAAAAAGATCGGATACAACATTATTTACCTTTTATTTGAATGAATGTTTATGTAAGTCGCACTTGCTGACTAGATGCGAGAACAGGGTTGCAGCCCCACTTCAGCATTATAATATCTATAGGTCCTAAACGATTGAACGGCACCTTATAAAACTTGGCATGGAGTATAAACACATTATTAGCTTTTTTTATTTTATAACTTAAAAAAACTAAAAAAAATGCGAACTTTGTTAAAAACGATAAAAAAATATTTTTCATTTTTTTTCCAGTGAATTTTTTAATTTTCTTGAAATAGAAAGATTTGTTTGAAAAGGCCATTAAATGAAGTATAAAATCCAGTGGTTAATTTTTTTACTATACCTTTTTTAAACTGAATAACGGCATTTGAAGTACCACATACCTCACGTTTACTCAAATCTTCAAAGACCCATTTTATGAATCAGGCGTGCCACCATAAAAATATCTTGTATCTGGTCGAGGACATGTGCAGGTATAACATACTCAAATATAACTGAAATCAGAAACGTGAACCTTTTTTCCCTGCCCGCTTCACGTGAAATGTCATATGCTCCATTTATTTTCTTTAATAAACACTTTCTGTTACAATCTCGTATTAATGCTGTTCCTGCATCTAGTCATATCTTCCAATGTCCGAGTATCCAGAGCACCCTATTAATACATCTCCCCATGTATTATACCTGGGTAACATACATTTAAAAAAATATCTGGCAATTTTGCATTTTTTTTAGTATAAGAAATCAAAGGTGGCAAACAAAGGTATCTCTCAAACACATACACCCTATTAATACACCTCCTCATCTATTATACCTGGGTTACATACATTTAAAAAAATATCTGGCAATTTTGCATTTTTTTAAAATAAGAAATCAAAGGTGGCAAATAAAGGTATCTCTCAAACACATACACTTAATCTCACCTTTAATATACCACGAATATGCATTTTGGCAATCATTTCTGCTGTAAACAGAACAACCACAGTAGCATCAATGCCAAAAGTCACTAACTGCATCTGTGTTATTTTCTCAAAAGTTTTTGGGGTATTGCAACATACAGACGCAAGACTTAGCAAAGCACAGAGTCTCATCAGCCGGCGTACCCACCTCTGAAAGAAAAATTATATGTAAATTTAAACAAAACATCAATAGTTTTCTATGCAAAATAAGGACAAGCAATATTAATAGAGTATACTCTCGATTACCTGAGCTAATGGGGGAGGGGGCAGTATCAGCAACACGGATAATTGAAAAACACGGATAATACAAACATTATATATATATATATATATATATATATATATATATATATATATATATATATATATATATATATAAATATCAACAATATGACGACTATTAAAAACCAGATGGCAAGATCCAGATTGGGGAGAAAAGGCGGGGAGAAGGAAGACAATAAGATAGAGAGTAAGCCGAGGTTTCTACTGATAGCAAGTGAAGTTGGTAGGGGCCTGGCGCAATATATGCTGCGGGTGATGAGACTTTCAGGTTGAGGTATTTGTTAAATCAAATGCTAAATACACAGAACTGCTGAAGACTGCTGAGTGTCAGGGTGCAAATTTCTGTGGCAGAGATGTGATAATGATTGTAATGAATAACGGGTTGAAACTAAATTATGTATCGGAAATGATCACTAGGATGAGCTATACTAACCTAATATTTACGACGGTTTCTTATGTGTGCAATATATATGAACTTGGTAAAAACAATTCTATTTTTAAGTATAATTGCTTGTTGAGTAAACACATTGCGTGTATGAATAGTTTGTATAGGGTTAGTCTATTTGATATAAACCTACACCGGACGCATGACAGCTATGCTGGGTTTGGGTACTCGCTCAGAGAGTCAGTGAAACATGTTTTATGCTGCAAGATTGGACACTTTGTAAAGTATACGTGTGTGGGACATTTTCCTGTATTAGGGGAGATAAAAACTCTTCATAATGACGGTCCTTTTTTAGGCTAAACAATTTTGAACAGTTAAGTGTAGTGGAAGACAGTGTCAATGCAGCTAATTTCACCATTTTGGTTCAAAATATACAAAGTTTAAGAAATAAGATATCAGATCTAGAGGGATTTGTAAGTAGTTTGGGCCAAAAGGTGTGGTGGATTTGCTTGACGGAACATCATCTGAGGCCACAGGAGCTAGTGGGTTTGGACGGTTATTATCTTGCTAGCTGTTATTGTAGATCATCGAGAGAAAAAGGGGACAGCTGCATATACGTTGAAAATAGTGTGATATCCGAGGAAATTGAAGAGGTTAAAGAAAAAAGTGTAGAAATGCACATAGAACTGTCAGCCATAAAAAGTCGGAGACCAAAAATGATAGTGATTTCTGTCTACAGACCACCAGCAGGAGACTTTGAACTATTCATGTCGGTTCTGGAACATGTATTTAGTATGCTTGAGCCTACTTTGTCAAATTATAGGTTATATGTATGTGGAGACCTCAACATCGATTTTAAATCAAGTAACAAGCAACTAACACAGCTTGAAGATGTACTATCTTCATACAATATGACATCAATTATAAAAGATTACACAAGAGCTGGCAATGATTCAGCCACTACAATTGACAATGTTATCACCAATGATAGCACATGTAGAGGTGACGTTGTTGTATCGGCTCTGCCAGATCATTATGCCATCCTGGCCACCATACAGGGAGCCAAGGTCAAAGAGGAAGCATCCTTCAGATGTGTGTGTAAATATAATGAGGTGACCAAATCTCTGATTAGAGATAATTTGTCAAGCATGGATTGGAACATGGAGAACCTGAATGGATCCAATATAAAATATAAGTTTGTATCTGACAAAATCCTCGGCACATATAATAAGCACTGTGTTCACACCAGAATTAGAAATGAAAGGACTTGTTCATGCTCGTTGTTCTGTCACTTTTAAATTCAAATGTCGCGCGCTACACTGACATAGAGTAAGTGTTACTAATGGTTTCCGCCAGAAGACCAGAGAGGGGGAAGAAGAATGAGAGAAGGGAGAGAAGCTTGCATCCCTCTGCCACTTGTTTTTGAGTCCTTGAAGAGGCAAGAGGTCTCGAGAAAGCGAATTGCTTTCAACCCCTTGAAGAGACACGAGGTCTCTAAATATCCACTTGTTTGTAAGTCCTTTGGGAGACACGAGGTCCCTAGAGGTGTTGTGTGTGAATACAGAAAAACGAAGCTTATGTTCCTGCATTATTGGAGAATAAAGGTAGGTAACTTTGCTTATTGTCAGTGCCCTATTTGTTCCGTTTTTTTTTTGTTATTCATTATAAAATAAATACACGTGGTATTTACATTTGGCCCATCGACCGGATTTTTATAGTTGTTTTGTTTTGTTATTAGTTGATACAGTCCATTTTTTGAAGTAATTTTACTTGTTTCCTTTAGTCTAGTAAATTTGTAATTGTTTATTGCCGTGTTGAGTCATTTAATTTCAAGGTGACGTTATTGCTTGTATATAACTAGGTACATACTCGAATTGCATATTGTTGAAATCACGTTTGCATATTGTTTAAATCGCGTTTAGGAATTTTTTTTTGCGTTGAACAATGGAGTTGACTCAGCTAAAAAATAAGCGCGAAAGCGTTTATACACGAGTAGAAGCCATATTGCACGTGGCTCAACAGGTCAAAATAGACGCAGTAGTGGATTTAGATAGGTTGAATAGATTTGAGGTTCGTTTTGAGGCGTTGAATGAGTTGGTCAATCTATTTGATTCATTGCATTTGGACATCGTGTCGGTAGTTGATCGATCAGAGTTGGAGAGCGAGCATGAAATGCAGAACAAATTCGATGAACTGCAATACGCTATAAAAACTATCTATCGAGAACTGAGAGGTTATGCAAATAAAGCCGCTGAGAATCAAGCTCGATCCGTTTTTCACGGTAGTTCGAAATCGAGTCGAGCATCGAGTAAGTCGCGGTGTTCTGTCAAATCATCGAACGCTCGATCTCTCAGTGAAAGGGAAGTAACGAACGCAAACGCGATTATGTCAACTTCAAATTTAAACAGACATTTGAGGTTACCGAAAATCGAAATGCCAAAATTCGATGGAAATTGGAAAAACTGGCCAACCTTTTATGATCTGTTTAAAACAATGATTCATGAGAACGAATCATTGTCAGATCTTGAAAAGTTCCAATATTTGAGTGCTTCGTTAGTGAAGGATGCAGCTGGCCTAATCAAGAATTTACCGCTAACGGGAAGCAATTATGGGATTGCATTCAAGTCTCTGGTCTCAAGGTATCACAATACCCGGGTTTTGTTGACCAATTATTGGCAGGGTATTGTACAGGCCCCCAAAGCAAATAGTGAATCTGCTTCTTCCCTACGAACGTTGTTGTCTGTATTCAGTGAAAATTTGGAAGCGTTGAAGCAGTTTGAACATGACATGTGGGATTTCACTAAATTCAACATGTTGCTGCAAAAGGTGGATATGAGTCTTAAGCAAAAATTTGAGCTTGAGTTTTGCGAATCGGACATTCCCAGTTTTAGTAGTTTATGTAGATTCTTGGAAAAGCAGTGTAAAGCAATGGAGACAACTGCCTTAACTTCCAATTATGTGACTAATAGAAGGCAGCATGTTTCAGCAACCACTGCTAGGCCCGCTTCGTCCTTTGTTACCAGCACAAAGCTTGTATGTGCTTATTGTAAGGAGGAGCACCCCATGCTCAAGTGTGATGGATTTC
Organism: Tillus elongatus; assembly: GCA_964006375.1. Classification (NCBI taxonomy): domain Eukaryota; kingdom Metazoa; phylum Arthropoda; class Insecta; order Coleoptera; family Cleridae; genus Tillus; species Tillus elongatus. The sequence continues at coordinate 293,266,452 of OZ023262.1, forward strand.
TATCTTTATCCTCTCATAAACGGTATACGTTCGCAAAAAAGAATAATCTTTGTTTTAACTGTTTATCAAACTCGCATGCCAGCAGGGAGTGCAAGTCATCAAGTTGTCGTGTATGTAATAAACACCATCATACATTATTGCACTTCCCAAAAGCACCGGCATCGGGAGATGAGAGTGACTCAAACAAGCCACCTGTGGAAGAGCCACAAGGTGCAGAGCAATTGCGTGTGTTGGCAAGTGTGGTAAAAAGGGAACAGTCCGTGTTACTGGCAACTATAATGCTATTAGTACGAGATAAAAATGGAAAGGTTAGGAGATGTCGAGCTCTCCTGGATTGTGCGAGTGAGGCTAATTTCATTTCGCAGCAGTGTGTTGAAAAATTGGGGCTCAACACCTCATCTCGTTCAGTGATGGTTCAAGGCTTGAACCAAATGAGCTCGCTTGCTAGCCAAGGCACTCTCAAATGTCGAGTAGAGTCCATTTATGAGCCAACAAAGTTAGAGTTGGACATGATTGTGATTCCGAACATTTGTTCCAAGATCCCTTCTGCTAAAATTGAGCAGTGCCACTGGCAACATATTCAGAACTTAGAGTTGGCAGATTCAGAGTTTGGTATACCAGGGGACATTGAAATTTTGTTGGGTACTGACGTTTATGCTCATGTGGTTAGACCTGGAATAAAGAGAGGGCCTCGAGGTGCACCAGTGGCCATCAATACTGTTTTTGGTTGGGTGCTTATGGGCAGTGTAGAACAGTCAAAGTCTCATTCTGTTGTGAATAGTTTATGCACGTTGGTCGACTTGGATCATACCTTGAAACAGTTTTGGAGCTTGGAACAGGTACCACAAGGTTTAGTTATGTCTCCGGAAGATAAAAAATGTGAGGAAATCTTCAAGAAGACTCAGCACCGAAATAGTGCTGGGAGATATATTTTAAATATGCCCTTTCGTGAGGGTACTCCGTGTTTGGGAGAATCTTTCAGTGTTGCATTGAGGCGGTTTTACTCCCTGGAAGCACGTCTTAGTAGGGATCCAGCGTTGCACAAGTCCTATTCGGAGTTTATCAGGGATTATTATGAGTCTGGCCATATGTCTCTGGTATCAGATGTAGCTGTGGAACCATCTGATGCATACTATATTCCCCATCATTGTGTGTTGCGTCCTCACAGCCTTTCGACCAAACTGCGGGTGGTATTTGATGCTGGTTCCAAAAGTACGAATGGTGTATCTCTGAACGATACGTTGTTAGTGGGAGCGAAGTTGCAGACAGATATTGCCACTGTGTTGTTGAAATTTCGCTCAAACAAAATTGCATTTACTGCTGACATTCGGCAAATGTATCGACAAATTTTGGTTGTAGATAATCATAGGGATTATCAAAGAATTCTCTGGAGGTTCTCAAAGGGGGAACCTGTACAGAAATATCGCCTTAATACTGTCACATATGGGGTCTCCTCAAGCCCACACATGGCAATCCGAACAATGATGCAGCTTTGTGATGATGAGGAATCATCTTTTCCATTGGCAGCAAAGCTAGTTCGGTCCGATCTCTATGTGGATGATGTAGTCAGTGGAGTCGACTCATTGTCAGAGGCTTTTGAGTTGCAACGGCAATTGATTGGGTTGTTTGCTAAGGGGGGTTTTGAATTGAAGAAGTGGGCCAGCAATAATTCGAAACTGTTGTCCACAGTATCAGCTGATAGTCAGCAACCTCGATCGTTAGATTTAAATGATCCATCAGTGTTGAAAATTTTAGGATTGCAGTGGTGTCCCATAGGTGATACATTCTCTTTTAATGTTGAACCTATTGATCGTCCGTGCACAAAACGAAATCTTCTTTCGGAATTGGCAAGAATTTATGACCCCCTGGGTTTTTTGTCTCCTGTTACCCTGTTGGCAAAATATCTTATGCAGTGCTTGTGGGAGCAAAAAGTGGGATGGGATGATAAGCCCTCAAAGGATATTGTTGGTCAGTGGTCTCAGTATAAATCACAACTCAGTGCGCTAGCAGGTTTATCAATTCCCAGAGGCGTAAAACACGATAATATCATCAGTACAGAACTCCATGGGTTCTGTGATGCATCGGAGCGAGGGTATGCTGCAGTTGTTTACTTAAGACAAGTATCAGAGGAGGGTCAAGTTTGGATCAATTTTCTGTGTGCCAAGTCCAAGGTATCACCTTTAAAAAGAATATCGATTCCACGTCTCGAATTGTGTGGGTGTTTATTGTTGGCAAAGCTTCTGGAATTTGTGTGTCGGGTGTATGAAGGTCGTTTTGAGTTTAACTCTATGTATGCTTGGTCAGACTCTATGGTGGCACTTGCCTGGATAAAATCATCTTCCAATAGGTGGAAGACCTTTATTGGGAATCGAGTAGCAAGCATACAAGAGAAGATTCCTCCAGAGTCATGGCATCACGTAAGTGGACAAGAAAACCCAGCTGATTGTGCATCGAGAGGCATGTTACCTTCTGGGTTTTGTGAGCATCCACTATGGTGGGCGGGACCCGCCTGGCTAAAATTGGCAAGAGAAAATTGGCCCAAGTCGTTGCGTTTTGAGCCGCCAGAAGAGTGCCTGGCGGAGCAACGAACTCTCCCCGTACTAGTTACTTTGGCAAATGAGGAGTGGCTCAGTAAACTTTTGAATCGCTTTTCGCATCTACGGAAAATGCAGGGTGTTGTTGTATATTGTCAGCGGTTTGTGCGAAATTGTAGGGTGTCTCCATCTGACCGAACTACTGCATCTCTGACAGCCACCGAATTACAGGAGGCGCTTCATATGCTTATCAAATGTGCTCAAGGTGAAGTATTTCAAAGGGAAATAGCATCCTTGGTTAAAGGTGAGAGGTGTGCGAGGGCAATAAATAAGTTAGCCCCCTTTCTGGATACAGAGGGTATCCTCAGGGTGGGCGGTCGCCTTCGTCAAGCTGATGTTCCAGTTGAAGTGAAACACCCTATATTGTTGCCCCGCTCACATCGTCTCACCGAGTTAATCATTGCACACACACACCATGTCAATCTTCATCCTGGTCCTCGCACATTGCTTCATTTGCTTTCGCAACAGTTTTGGATTTTGTCCCCTCGGAGAGCTATTCATCATGTTTTGTCAAGGTGCTATCGTTGCTTTCGAGTGAATCCTACTCCCATGGCACCGATGATGTCTGATTTGCCAGTTGCCAGGGTTTCTCAGTTGAAGCCGTTTTCACACAGCGGAGTTGATTTTGCAGGTCCAGTTTTTGTGACACAGGGCAGATATCGAGGTGTCCGAAAGGTGAAAGCATATATTTGTTTGTTTGTGTGCATGGCAACGAAGGCCCTCCATTTGGAAGTAGTGTCTGATCTTTCAGCGGAAGCCTTCTTGGCAGCTCTTCGGAGGTTTGTGGCTCGCAGAGGAAGATGTGACAATTTGTATAGCGATAGAGGTACCAACTTCGTCGGCTCAAATAAGCAGCTCTTAAACTATGCAAAGGGGGCAGCAGATGCTTGTACCATTAAGTGGCATTTCAACCCCCCATCAGCTCCGCATTTTGGAGGTCTGTGGGAGGCAGGAGTGCGCTCAGTCAAGACTCATTTGCGAAGGGTGATCGGTTTGCAGATTCTGACCTTTGAGGAAATGTCCACGTTGCTTGCTCAAGTGGAATCAGTTTTGAATTCTCGACCATTGTGTAGTGCGAGTACTGATCCAAATGATCTGTTAGCCCTATCCCCAGGACATTTTCTTACAATGGAACCGTTAGGTGCTCCTCCTGATGCTGATTTGACTTTGTTAAGTATGAATCGCTTGTCACGCTGGCAGCTGGTGCAAAGGATCCACCAGGACTTTTGGCGCCGCTGGAAGAACGAATACCTGCATACACTGCAGCAGCGTAGTAAGTGGGATACTGTGCAAACGTCCCCCCCGATCGGAGCTTTAGTTGTGATTAAAGATGAGACTTCGTCACCTCTTGTTTGGAAGCTCGGACGCATTATGCAACTATACCCAGGCCGTGATGGTATAGCTCGGGTAGCTCAAGTTCGCACTAGTAGTGGCACTTTTGATAGGCCTCTGACGAAGTTATGTCTGTTGCCATCGCAGTAATACGTCTGCCTTGAAATTTTTTTGTACAGTTAATTATAAATCCAATAGCTTCAGTTTTTTGTTTTTTGTGCTTATTGTAAATTTTTGTTTTGTTTGTTTATTTGAGAAACAATATAATTGTGAAAATAAATCCTTATTTTGGTGGGCGGAATGTTCATGCTCGTTGTTCTGTCACTTTTAAATTCAAATGTCGCGCGCTACACTGACATAGAGTAAGTGTTACTAATGGTTTCCGCCAGAAGACCAGAGAGGGGGAAGAAGAATGAGAGAAGGGAGAGAAGCTTGCATCCCTCTGCCACTTGTTTTTGAGTCCTTGAAGAGGCAAGAGGTCTCGAGAAAGCGAATTGCTTTCAACCCCTTGAAGAGACACGAGGTCTCTAAATATCCACTTGTTTGTAAGTCCTTTGGGAGACACGAGGTCCCTAGAGGTGTTGTGTGTGAATACAGAAAAACGAAGCTTATGTTCCTGCATTATTGGAGAATAAAGGTAGGTAACTTTGCTTATTGTCAGTGCCCTATTTGTTCCGTTTTTTTTTTTGTTATTCATTATAAAATAAATACACGTGGTATTTACAGGACTCATGAAAAACTGTGGCTGAACGATGATATCGGACAAATGTGCCAAACAAAAAGATTTTTATACACCGAGCTTCAGAAAAAAAAAAGTTACTAATGAATGCTATAAGGGATATTGTAGGTTACTTAAGCATGCAATACGTAAGTCGAAAGTAAATAACAGTTCAACAATTCTTCAGGAGGCTCAAAATAAAGTTGTTGCAACTTGGCGGATTGTGAATGCATCGACCGGCAGAAGGACAAAGCATAAACTTGGGATGAACCTCGACAGTATATATCCTGATTCTTCGAGTGTAGAGGAGAAACTAAATAGTCTGAATAAATTTGTTTATTAATATCGGCGACAATATGAGTAATCCAGTTAGGGGGCCAAAAATTCAGACTGAGAACCTGATGAATATAGATTCGATCATGACGCTGACTCCAACTTGTCACTTGGAAGTATTTAAAATAATTAGGGGCCTCAAGAATACCATGTCAGTGGGAATTGATGAGCTGACTATTAAGATATTGAAGGATAATGCTGACATTATATCTACACCTCTTGCAGAAGCCATTAATGAATGTATGATGACTGGAGCCTTCCCAGATGATCTAAAGATGTCGGCTGGTGTGCCAATCTACAAAAAGGGTGATACATATGACCCTTCAAATTAGGAAATATGTAAGGACACTCTAAGGCCTCAATCTGCCTACTCCTTAGAGCTCCTCAGATATCTCTGAGGCCTAGGGTTGAACACACTGAGACCTCACAGACGATCTCCAGAGAGATTTGGGGAGTAGGAACATTGAGCTACAACAACCCAACCCACGTTTGTCCATCGCTCTAAGGAGTAGTAGGCAGATTGAGGCCTTAGAGTGTCCTTACATATTTCCTTTACCCACCTTTGTCCACCACTCTAAGGAGTAGGCAGATTGAGGCCTTAGAGTGTCCTTACATATTTCCTTTACCCACCTTTGTCCACCACTCTAAGGAGTAGGCAGATTGAGGCATTAGAATGTCCTTACATATTTCCTTTACCCACCTTTGTCCACCACTCTAAGGAGTAGGCAGATTGAGGCCTTAGAGTGTCCTTACATATTTCCTTTACCCACCCTTGTCCACCACTCTAAGGAGTAGGCAGATTGAGGCCTTAGAGTGTCCTTACATATTTCCTTTACCTCTTGAAAATGGCTCCAAAACAGGAGCCGAAACGTTGAGTTTTCATAAATTCTGGATGCGGTTCAACCCGAGAACCAAGTATGTCATATATATATATATATATATATATATATATATATATATATATATATATATATATATATATATATATATATATATATATATATATATATATATATATATATATATATATATATATATATATATATATATATATATATATATATATATATATATATATATATATATATATATATATATATATATATATATATATATATATATATATATATATATATATATATATATATATATATATATATATATATATATATATATATATATATATATATATATATATATATATATATATATATATATATATATATATATATATATATATATATATATATATATATATATATATATATATATATATATATATATATATGTATGTATGTATATAGAAGTTCGTTAGCCAGGAAAATCGAGCACAGTTTTCCGGAATAATTTTGGATTTTCTTTCGGAAAAAATTTTCGTGCACAAAAACAAAAAAGCTATGGTAATCAAATTTGGCATACAAGTTTATGACATTAAAGGGAAACTACATACCAAAATTTAGATTTCTATCTTACAGGAAAAAAGTTATAAAAACATATTTGGTGCCAGATCATTTCTATCAAAATGGACTACCATAACCCACTTGCTGTGTCCAGACTTTTAATGTCATAAACTTGTGTACCAAATTTGATTACTATAGCTTCATCATTTGAAAAAAAACATTCAAAATTCAAAAGTCGGGCTCTCCCCATTCAGTTATTAATAGTAAGTTTATTGGTATAATTACCTTGTTAACCCAATCTATGTCTGCACTTTCATTGCAAGCCTCATCTGGTCCATAATCTGCCAGCACTGGCTCCCCTTTCAGGCTTTGTTTCCTTCCCAACATCATTATATTCATAAAATTTTAACTATACAATTTCTGGAAAAAAACACAATTTATAGGATTATAAACCGAATACAAATAAATAATATTAACTTATGTATTTCCATATTAGCGTATTTTCTTTTAAATACTCACATAAAACTTGTGAAAGTAGGAAATATGAAAAGGAAGCTGCTATGATTACATTTTGTGGAATTTTGTAAATATAGGTATATGCTTTTCTAAGATAATCCTAATATTGGGTGTTAGTATAATTACAGTGTCAGCTTCAGGATTTTAGGATAAAACACTTCTGTTCTCTGTCTTGAAACTTTTAGAAAATTAACAATTGCCTCGCCATTGCCCATGCTAGGGAAAGAAAAACTTGGAACTTGAGTCACAACATAAACATAAGAAATATTTGATTTGGTTTATTATGCTGTGTTCGAGTTGCGTGTTCTGCTTTCGCCTAGCGATAACGATTGAAGATTAAGATTATTAAGATTTAAGGGTGGCCGTATGAGTGAATGCTCGAGGCCAAAAATGTAGTAAAAAAAGATTTAAGGGCTGTCCTGTGGATAGGATCAAAGGACCTGCAGCCTGCAACCCATGAGTCCCAGGAAACCATAGTTAACTACTATGTCAAGCTTGCAATTTGCGGCAACGCAGTGTACTTGCGGCTTATTATGCTTCACGGAATATTCTTTTCATCCTTTCACTGCATTATCACAGAATCACAGCATAATAAGCCCTGGTATTATGCATATTCAATTTATTTGTTGTATTGTATTATGCTATGCTATGTTTACAGCTGAAACTGATCTGCGCTGGCGCTGAGCGGGGCAAAACTAGTGATGGGAAAAACAGTTATTTTCTGTTAACAGTTGAAGCCGTTAACTTTATTTAATAATAACCGTTGAAAATAACGGCTTCAGTTATTTTAAACTGAATAGTCGATCGATTGTATCCTACATTCCCAAAGCTGTTAGCGAGAGCGAGCACACTAGTATAAATGCATTGTATTTTTACCCCGTTATTTCACGTAGTGTATAAATCTCAAATTTTGTCGATATGAAAAGGAAACAAAGGGTTAAGAAATTATAATAAGCGTGTCGTAAATCTTTTGCCACTCTGAAGAGAAACTTTTAGAAATCAGAAAGGAGTCTTCTATAAGAATTTACTTAGATCTTTTAGGAATTATAAACTAGTCATTTCTCACAAATTTATTTTATCAGGGTCTTTACGTAAATGTCAATGCCACAGCAAGAATCAATAAATATCATTATTTATCACGTCTTGGGACGTTAGACGTTAGAACTTTTATTGCTACACAGGGAGTGATTCTAAGAACTCCATAACATAACGCAGCTAATAAAATTTCGGTAAAGAAACAGTATAAAAAATTGAGTTTGAGTTTAAAAAAAAATTGGAAGATATATAGTATTAATTGTTTATTTACTTATTTTAATATTCGTTGTTTTAAAATTAGTTTCAAAAATTTCAAAGGGCTGTAACTTGGAGGAGAAGGGGTTTCAAGAAAAACTTAATAGAAAGACACCCCTTATTTTTCGCCAAAGAATCACCCTGTAAAATTTTTCGCATCAATTTGGAAACACCCTGTATATATATATATATATATATATATATATATATATATATATATATATATATATATATATATATATATATATATATATATATATTCATTTAATTTTTTATATTGAAATGTATGTAGATATTAAAAAATGTTGTATCATTATATTTTTTTAATCAATTTGATAACTATTATCAGACAAACGAAAATGACGTGTTAACTGTTTTTTTAGGTAATGTATATAAATTTAAATAAATAAGTACTTTAATTTCACGTGAAATAACCATATTTTGCGTTGTCTATAGTGAAAGTAATAACACGTTTTTACAGAAATTCATCTTTTCACCCAACATTTTTTATTATTAAATATTTGGCTTTACATACTAGTGGGAAACTCAACTGTTTCAAAAATAACAGCTTCTCAGTTTAACAGAATAACTCTGTGTAGTAGTGTCCGTATGCCGTATCCCCATCAACAACCGGTTAAAGTTAAAATTAAAATTAAACAGTTTTATTGTACCGAAGATCCTACGTTTCTAAAGCTGTTAGCGAGAGCGAGCACACAGTATAAATAACGTGTTTAGCATTCCCAATCTCAAGGCTATTCATCCCGTTAAATAGTTAAATAAACATTTGCCGATGAAAACCGATGTTTATTCATCGAAGCCGAACTAGTTGCAGTAGAACTGAAACAGACACGACTCCGAAATCTAGTTTAGTGTAAAAAGCGTTATTTTTTAAGCTGCTATTTTTATAATTCCATAACAGGTGTTTACCGTTACGGCTCGGTAACCGTTAAAAAATAGCTGACAGTTAAATAACGACCCATCACTAGGCAAAACACAATAAACATTTGAAAAATCAATATTTTGATCAAGGATGTTCCAGGTCCTGTCAACTCTTGTATAGCAGTTTCCGTCAACAAAATCCTTCTATTTTCTATTTTTAGTGAATTTTCGTAGAAAAAATTCACAATAGGGAGATCCCGACTTTTGAATTTTGACAATAATTTTTGCAAATGAGCGCGAACTAGGACTCCTCGAACCCATATCCGGGCCTCCGGGGGTCAGTTTCAATTTTTCACCACGTGACGTTATAGAGGGGGCGGGGCATATGCGCAATATTATAAATTTCTTGTAAGTCCTTATATTATAATGCATTTAATATGACTACCCATAGGTAAAGTGATATATAAATACGTGTACTATAGCAGGGAAACGTTATATTCAGTGACCTTATATTATGAAAGAGTAATCTAAAGCACAGATCCAATGACATATCTATATGTCATTAGTTTTAAGTTTTAGAAACTTGGCGATAGGCACGTCAAGTATAGGTACTTTTGAGTTTCGATATTATTATTATTTCTTACTTATGTGAAAATGTGAAGAGTATCCGTTACTCTGTATTGGATACCGTTACTTTCACTATGCACATGCACCAGAGTAACTAGTTATAGGTAGTAAATAGTAACTAGAACTGCAATAACTACCTACTACCAAATCTTAGGTCGAAGTGACAAGAATAACCAGTCACACGTGTTATGATTTAGCAAATAACAAAAATTATTTATAAAACCCAAAGTAACTGGAACAAAGATACGCAAACATCCAAACAAATACTAGTTGTGGTTAATTAATTTCTTTTTATTATTTCAACAACACACCACGTGGGCTCACAGCCTAAATACTATCGTACCGTGGGTGTCGACAAGGAGGAAAAAGGCAACTTGTTAATTCTGGACTTGAAGGTTTGGATGTTCGGAAGAGAAGGAAAAACATGTGCAGGCAAGCAATTCCACAACTTGGAAGTCCTCGGGACAAAAGAGTGGGCATATCAAGATGTTCTGTGTCTGGTAACCTGGACAGTAAAAGGGTGCATTCGCTCTGTTCCCCTGGTAGATCTGTTGGGGACAGCAAGTGGAGGAACTATGGAAGAGAGCTACTCTGAGCAGTGCCCGTGTAGATATCTATAAAAGAGAGATAGGTCAGGTCAGGTCAGGTCGGTGGGCAAGGGATGGCAGTCTTTGGGTGAGCGTAGAGTCACCGATGAGACGTATAGCTCTCTTCTGAATGGAGTCCAGGATAGCGAGTGTACAAGCATCAGCGGCAGCGGCACCCTAGATGTGGGAGGAGTATTCGAGGTTTGGCCTTATTTGTGAAGTATATAAGGTATAGAGATTAGCTGGTGAAAAGTATTTCCGAGCCCGGAAGAGGAAACCTAATTTCTTAGCAGCCGCTTCTGCAATTGATGTGACACGTTGGTGCCAATTGAGATTTCGATCCACAGAATAGCCAACAAGTGAAAAGGACTCATTACTTTGAATAACTTGGTTGTTCATTGTGACGGGTCTAGGGCTGGTGTATCTCTTATGAGATAGAAAGCAAGACAGATTTGGTGGAGTTGAATTATACAAGATTTCTACTTCCCCAGTCTAATATTTTTTGGAGATCCACAGAGACAGAACCCTCCATGAGTCAGCGATCCTCCTCTAATTGAGCTAAAGAGACAGGCTTAGAATATTGTATATTTGAGTGGAGGGTGCTGTCGTTCGCGTAACTGTAAACTGGGTTGGATGTGCTAGAGAAGAGGTCATTGATGTGGAGAAGAAACAAAGTAGGGGCTAATAAGCTGAACCTTGAGGAGTCCTGCATTAATTGGATACAGTATAGAGTAGTGGCCATCCACGACAACAGAAATGCTCCGGTTGTCTAGGTACAGAGTTTTGGTGGTAGGCTATATGCCGGAAGTTTATTAAGCAGCGCTGCGTGCTAGACCTGGTTGAATGCTTTGGATATGTCTAGAGCGACAATCTGGGATTTACCGTGTAGTTCCATAGACTTGTTCCAATAATGGATGACAAGGGAAAGGAGGTCGGCAGTTGATCTGCGCTGACGGAATTCATATTGCCTGTCGTCGATTAGACTGTGTTTTTCAAGAAAATGTAGTAAATCGGTGTTTATATACTTTTCCATCACTTTAGAGATGACTGAAAGGATAGAAATAGGCCTGTAGTTGCTAGGAAGCGCTTTGGATCCTTTCTTCGGGACGGGTTGTACTCGAGCAGTTCCAGTTACTAGGGAATATGCCTCTATTGTAAGATGTCTGAAACAGACGAGTCAGGACAGTAGCAAGTTCTGGTGCGCATTTTTTGAGAACAATCGCTGGGATATCGTCAAGGCGAGAGGCTTTCTTGGTATTAAGAGAAGAGAGCATCTTACGTACCTTTTTAGTTTTGAAAATTATATCCGTTATTTTATGCGCAACATTGGGGACTGTTGGTGGTTCAACATTTAGAGGTGGGTTGAGAGTTGAATTTTCGGCGAACAACGAGGCAAAAAGTTCAGCCTTGGCCCAGGGCAGTAGAAACAATTTCATTCCCTGAAACAAGAGTTGGGAACGTGCTCTTGCAGAAATTATTCCCAATAGATTTAGCAAGAGTCCAGAAGAGTTTGCTGCCGTTGGAGCTTGAGAGGACTAAACGAGTTTTTTGCCTCAGAAAGAATGCGCACATAGCGGTTTCTTGCGTTGTTAAATGCTTGACGGTTTTCTCGACTGGGATTGTGTAGAAGCGTTTTGTGAGCTTTGACCTTTTCAAGTCTGGCCTTGTCACGGGAATTTCGGTGACGTTTTATGAGATATCAGAGGGGTCAGGATGTGAGAAGCAGACAGACGTCCATGGAAATAAGGGAAAGTAATCTCGCATTTCGTCCCAGTTCGCGGAGTTGTAGTGCCAAACGGTGCGTGGGTGTGATGACTGTGTGACATCGGGTTAAATTGCGAGGGATGCAGTGACCATGTCGTGGTCTGAGCGACCAAGGGGGCGGTGACTGATGTGTTATAGCATTGAGGTTTTGTAGTAAGAAGGAGATTCAAGGGATTTGAGCTGTGTGTTGGGATGCGAGGAAGGTAAGTTGGTTGCTAAACCATATTGGCCAAAGAATTGCCGACTGCAAAGGTCTCCGCTGCTCTCCCTTGTGGATCGGTTTTTGACTATCCTAGCCATTCCTTATTATGAACATTGAAGTCACCAAGAATAGTGACCTCGGAGGAAGGATATTCAGAAATCAGATGGTCCGTTTTTTCAGAAAGGTAGTCGAAGAGCTGGACAAAGTTGTTGTCAGCGGGTGGCCGGTAAATGCAACAGATGAATTTAGTTGCAGCCCTGAGAGAGAGTTTCATCCAGAGTATGCCTTTTCTTCCAGCTTCTAAATTGGGGAGTCTGGTGCAGGGTAGATTACTACGCACGTATGCGCACACACCTCCATGCAATATAAAGGAAGTAAAAGTAGCTCATATCCCGGGAAATTAAGGTGATTATATAGGGGATGTTTTGGCACTGATTTGAGTTTCGGTGAGGAAAAGGAGTTGGGGCCTATTAGCCTGCAGGAAATGGTGGACGGACTTCAGGTTAGAATTTAGGTCACATATATTAGAGAAGGATATGTTAAATCTTGTTGCCGGCGCCCCCTGCACACCCCTATCCCGTAGATCCGAATGGAGGGGTATTTTATCTCCGGAATCTTTTGTACAAGGAGGAGCCATCATCATTTTTGTTTATAAGCAAAACCGACTTATACACCAGAACCGGAAACGTCCGTTGAGACTTCACCGGCCCCTTGAATGTAAGGGGTGGTACCTCCTCGGACGGGAAAAAAATCCTTTACTATTACGTGAAGGAAAAGTCCACTACCACTTTCCAGATTTTTTCAATTTTATTTGACTGTGTATTTTATTCACCTCGCTAAATTGTTTCATGATTTAAATTATAACTTGATGTAATCTCATGTTATTATTCAAAAGGGGAGATGCATATAAAAGTAGAAAAATATGTATATTATTTCGCCGATCCTTGATGTTAATTCATTTTCAAATATAAATAATAAAACAATTAAACATTTGATTTTTATTACCTATGCATTTTATATCGGTAGATGCTAGATTAAAAGAAACTCTGTCATATAAAAATTATATATATATATATATATATATATATATATATATATATATATATATATATATATATATATATATATACATATATATATATATATATATATATATATATATATATATATATATATATATATATATATATATATATATATATAGTGAATATTATAGTAACTTGTTTTATCACTATATAATTATCTCTCGTCAGTATTTAAATTCTGAAAATTATAAGACAATAACAGCCTAAAATTCTTGTCTTGTAACTTAAAAGGAAGGGGTGGGTATTGTTGATTAGAACAGTCTGTCCATTAGGCATGTAGATCCATAATTTCTATGCTTTTTCTTATGGACGCAAGCGATATTCGATCTTATTCATGTGCCAATACCAATATCGACCCGAGCGATTGCCAGATGCATTATACTATACTGAATGAATACTGAATACTTGAGTACTTACCGGATACTAGGTCCGAGATCCGAGAGACTTGTAACTTAGTAACTAAAGTAACCAAATCAAAAGGAACTGTTTGATAACTAGAGTAACGAATACTTTTTGGAATGAATACTCGGAACTTTCGGTACTTTTGAGTAACGGATACTGAATAACGAATAGTTACAATATTGACATGCCTACCTGGCGACAGTCGACATTGACGTTGACTTTTGACAATTGATCTACCCTAAAGTCTATATAATTTTTTATTTGAACAATTCACCACGAGGGCTCACAGCCTAAATACTATCGTACCGTGGGTGTCGACAAGGAGTAAAGAAGGTGGTAAAGGACTTTTCGTTTACGTGATAGTAAAGGATTTTTTCACGCCCAAGGAGGTACCACCCCTTACGTCAAGAGGCCGGTGAAGTCCCAAACGGGCGTTTCCGGTTCTGCGGTATGAGTCTGTTTCCCGTATAAACAAAAATGATGATGGCTCCTCCTTGTACAAAAGATTCCCGAGATAAAATACCCGTCCATTTGGATCTCCGGGAGAGGGGTGTGCAGAGGGCGCCGGCATCAAGATTTAACATATCCTCGAATATATGTGGCCTAAATTGTAACCTGAGCTCCGTCCATCATTTCCTCCAGGCTATAATAGGCCTCAACTCCTCTTCCTCACCGAAACCCAAATCAGTGCCAAAACATCCCCTATATAATCACCTTAATTTCCCGGGGTATGAGCTACTTTTACTTCCTTTATATTGCATGGAGGTGTGTGCGCATACATGCGTAGCAATTTACCCTGCACCAGACTCCCCAATTTAGAAGCTGGAAGAAAAGGCATACTTTGGATGAAACTCTCTCTCAGGGCTGCAACTAAATTCATCTGTTGCATTTACCGGTCACCTTCTGACAACAACTTTTTCCAGCTCTTCGACTACCTTTCTGAAAAAACCAACCATCTGATTTCTGAATATCCCTCCTCCGAGGTCACTATTCTTGGTGACTTCAATGTCCACAATAAGGAATGGCTAGGATAGTAAAACCGATCCACAAGGGAGAGCAGCGGAGGCCTTTGCAGTCAGCAATTCTTTAGCCAATATGGTTCAGCAACCTACTTACTTTCCTCGCATCCCAAGACACAGCTCAAATCCCTTAATTAGATTTCCTTCTTACTACAAAACCTGAATGCTATGAGATATCAGTCACCGCCCCCCTTGGTCGCTCAGACCACGGCATGGTCACTGCTTCCTGCGCAATGCAACCCGAGGTCACACAGCCATCACACCCACGTATCGTTTGGCACTTCAACTCCGCGAACTGGGACGAAATGCGGGATTACTGTTCCTCATTTCCATGGGCGTCTGTCTGCTTCTTTCATCCTGACCCCTCTGATATCTCACAGAACGCCACCGAAATTATCCAAGCTGGCATGGAATTATTTATTCCACGTACACAGAAAACCTCTTCAGCCACTCAAAAGCCCTGGTTCTCTAAATCATGTGACAAGATCAGACTTGAAAAGGTCGAAGCTCACAAAACGCCTCTATTAAAAAAAAAAACATAAATTTGATACGCCATTGGTGATCAGGATTATTTTAGAAACATGGCGATGTAATTGCTGTTAGAATTTTTTCGATATCTTGTACGGTAGGGGAGCTATGTCCGAGGCGTCTTAGGTGCTACGCGTTATATATATATATATATATATATATATATATATATATATATATATATATATATATATATATATATATATATATATATATATATATATAATGTTTATATCTTTTCTGCCTAATTTTAAAACTCCAGAACTCCAGAGTATTTCGTAATAATAATGTGCTCTTGTTTGAATTCCATAATAGTGCATAGTGAAAATGAATTCAAACCATTTGGGTTTCTAGCAGACAATCCAACAAAAAGTTGTAATTGATTTTTCTCGACAATAGCGATTTCAGATAGGTAGAAGCACATTATTTATTAGGAAATATTATGGAGTTTTTAAATCTGGCAAAAAAATATCAAACATAAAAATAGATAATGCAAAGTGTCCGAATGAGAGGCTTGTGATTGTAATAGAGAAATTTTATTTACACTGGCCGATTTGCCACTAAAAGTTTATTCATTGTATCAAGTTTAAAAATTTTATAAGTCGCCTTTTTGAAGAGTCTTTTTGAATGTCAGGACTTAGGGAATTTTGGGCTAACATGACGATCTTTTTAAACGAATAATTTGAAATTTGAATTTGACGTTAATGTAATGTCATACAAAACTAAACTTCACGTTTCACGAGTCTATTTCTTCCGTTAAATGAGTTACCAGCTAAATGATAAATAATAAATACTTCTTTTCAAGAGCTCGTGTTTTTTAAAAGGACTGCAATTTTTCTACTGAGTTGTTTTACTGCATTTTGTATTTTATATTTTTACCTTATTTTGAACAAGCAGAAAATAATATGAATGAATTTTTGAGTGTGGGTATTTAGACAGTGAGGTGCTATTTGTTTACTATTATAAATATGGATACAATAAGAATTATTTTCATTTTACCAGAAGGCTGCGCGGACGAAACGGATGTTTCAGAAATAATGTTACAAGCTTTTGAAGTAAGAGCCTTTTTATTGTATTGACTAATTTTTGAAGCCTTAATATTTGTCAACATCTGCTTTATTGTTTTTCACCTTTGCCAGTAAATGTAGATATTGTATGATTTTGCAAATTCAGGCTACAAATATTATTCGACTTGTTTTAATTTGTAAACTTTCAACTGGTAATTGACAAGTCCTTTTACCTTAATTATATATGTTTAGTTAATGTTGAAGTCTTTAATTTCCAAAATATACATATTTTTCTTACAGGCTTGTAAACAGACTGTGGGAAATGTTTCTTGGGTAAGGGAATCATGTTACGAAAAAATTGATCTACTTAAAACAGATTTCCTCATATTTCAAACCTTTGAAGGAAAAAACTTTGAAAAACTGAAGAATTATAAGTGTGCGTAAGTACTTAGTTAGCTACTTATTTAAATTCATGATATTGCTGGAATGACAGCCCTTT
This sequence comes from Tillus elongatus, assembly GCA_964006375.1. Taxonomy (NCBI): domain Eukaryota; kingdom Metazoa; phylum Arthropoda; class Insecta; order Coleoptera; family Cleridae; genus Tillus; species Tillus elongatus. The sequence goes on from OZ023262.1 coordinate 293,283,234, forward strand.
AGTTAGATTCAGTCAGTTTTGAAGATAAATCATAGCCCCAGTCTATAACTTCAAAACCAAAATATTCTGCAAAGTGTTGGAGTTGAAAAACATCAGGATTGTTTAGACAAGAGCGATGGTCCTCGACTCCTGGTCACCTGAAAACCTATTATATCTTTAATATAAACACACAAGGTGAACAATAAGTCAATAGCCAGTTTTAAAACCCCATTTCCAAATCCATAAAATATTCTCAACCCAGTCAATACCTTTATTACAGTACCTGACACAATAAATGTTACCAACCTGACTAATGACTCTGATAACAACCCAGTTAGACGCTTCACTATAAACAGCACGACACCATCAAGCGACAATTACATCTCTCTAAGGTCTACCGCTGAACAGACTTTAGAGATTATCTCCGGTGAGATATGAGGTGTGGACAGATTGAGGTGCTGGAATGGAACTACAAAAACCAAACCTACCTGTATGTACCGTTCTAAGAAGTAGGCAGGTTGAGGCCTTAGATTTCCCTTCATATTTCCCGAACCTCTTTGAAAATTTCTCCAAAACAAGAGTCAAAACGTTGAGTTTTAACAAATTCGGGACGTGGCTCAAATTAAGAACCAAATAAATATATATATATATATATATATATATATATATATATATATATATATATATATATATATATATATATATATATAATTTATTTATTTATTATTTCTTTAACGTTGGTCTATTTCCTTGACTATGGCCAATCACTAACACCAGGGAGCAGTTTCACCTTACTATCCTGGGACCTTTGCCGAACCCCTGCCTTTCTGTAAGGAGCGTTCACATCTTTAACATGCCCAACATCACATTGACACCGGACCGACGGCTTTACGCCCCCTCCAAACGGCGGAACGTGCAGACATTCAACTTGTTCAAATACACCACAAGTATCCTATCGCTAACATGGTATATATTAATTAAAAATTAAAATTAGCAAATGAAACCTAACCTACCGGGGCTAACATGATTTTGACATATCTTATCATTTTTACATTCGAGCGAATTTTCATAAATAAAATTTGCTAATGATGAGATTGGGACTTTTAAATTTTGAGAAAGTTTCTTCGAATGAGCACACAACTCGGACCCCTAGAACACAAATTTGAAGTCAGTTTCAATTTTTATATGTTTACATAGATATATATTTTTGTGAATTTTTATTAAAAAAAAAATCACTAATAGAGAGGTGTAGATGGCGAGACTGCAATTTTTTTTTTAAATGAGCGCGAACTAGGACCCCTAGAACCCATATCCAGAGTCAGTTCCAATTTATATATATATATATATATATATATATATATATATATATATATATATATATATATATATATATGTATATATATGTATATATGTATATATATTATATATATATATATATATATATATATATATATATATATATATATATATATATATATATATATATATATATACAGGGTGCTACAGATTCGAGGCTCACCATGGATATCTTCTAAACCGTAGGAGATACAGGCTGGGTTAAATTAAGGCAAATATGCGCAATTATGGGCCTTGTATCATTCCATCTTAAAATTTGCTAATTTCCGAATACTTCCGAAGATAAACGAAAAAAAAAACGAAAAATGTAAATTCCGTTTTTATGTTTTCCTGAAGTTATTTGAAACAATATAAAAAAACGAAAGGCACTTCTTCATTGCCACTTTTTCTACTCTACAAGATATAGTGAACAGATTCTCAGTGCAACGTTTCGTTTCCAAGAAAACATCATCAACTTTGTGTTTTTATATAGCCGTTAAAATAAGTACACCCTGTATTAGAAAGCATATTTCATTGCAAATTCCATGATGTATAGCATGATAGGTTCCCTATGTTGTTTTTGGCATTATTTAAATTTTCAACAATTTTCAAGGCGTAGCAGGCGACGGAGATGAAAAAGTTACGATGATTGCCAAGTCAGACATAATCAACACCATGATAAACAGTTAAGCGAACATGGTTCAAAGATACAGCCCTTTAATGGTAGGACGGATGGCGTACCTATTCTTATTGGTAATGGGTTTCCGTTTCTGTATGAAACCCTAAAAATACGGTCCAATAATCTAATCTGCGCTTTATTTAAATTTGATAATTTACAATGGGAGAGCTTTGGACATGAAACACTAGTACAGCTGTCAACATTCATAATGCATAGAAACTCAACAATCAGACAGACGCCAGTTTGCATCGTTTTGCATCTCAATCACGTTTAATTAATATCATTATTAATAAAATAGTTTATTTGACGTTTTGATAATCTTGATTACAATGCAGTTTTGAAATGAAGAGCGAAGTTACATGTTAAGAGTTTTTTATTTGCGCCCCATAAATGCGGTTGGTGCTACAGATATGTATTTCCAACAATATCCCCAGCGAAGTCAACCACATAGAACTGATTTTGCTAAACTGGATAAACACTTAAGAGAACATAGTTCATTCAATAAGCTTCGAAAACAATATGGAAGCCAAGTACGTAATGAAAAAATGTGTCTGCAACTAAATAAATAATATCTCAAGCTTAGGTGTTAATGAGGCAAATGCTCAAATAAATTGCCGTTTACTTGGATACATTTGCGTGCTCTTCTCCCCAACTTTTCAATAGATCGCTGAATTGATCTTCTGTTGATGGATCTACATGCACTAATAATTCGATTTTTCAGTTCATTTAGACTGGTTACAGGAGTTTTGTAAACTATGTCTTTGAGAGTTCCCCAGAGAAATAAATCTAAGGGTGATAGATCTGGTGATCGCGCTGGCCACTTTACATTGCTTCCATTTCCAATCCACCTGTTAGTAAACTCCCTATCTAAATAATGTTTGACATTTCTCCCATTATGTGGGGGAGCGCCGTCCTGTTGATACCACAGATTAGGTAATGTGGCCAACGGAATCTCCATTAGGAAATCTTGAAACTCGTTAGCCAAAAACTCCAAGTACCGTTCAGATGTTAGATTTCCTTCAAAAAGATGCGGCCCCAGCAATCTGTCACCTATCAACCCAGCCCACACATTAACACCAAACCTTACTTGTGGTCTGGCTTGTCTGTGGCCTCTCGGGTTCTCCAAACTCCACACATGCTCGTTATTTCTGTTGAAGATTCCAACGTTTGAAAATCTAGACTCATCGGACCAGACTATTTGACCTAGGAAGTTATTATTGGCCTCTACATTCTCCATCAACCAACGACAAAATGCAAGTCGTCTCTCACTATCACCGGGATGCAATGTTTGAGAAATTCTAATTTTATACGGTCTATAACCTTGCTTCCTCAAAATTCGCCAACACTTGATATTGTTGAGAGAAGGGATACTTGATTCCGCCGCTACTTGTCGCGTTGATGCAGATGGATTTGCAGTTACCTGACAATAAACATCGGCGCAACTATGGGAAATTTACATTTACTTACATGTGTAATAACTGCAGTCACTTTTTCATTAGTTACTTTGCTTCCATATTGTTTTCGAGGCTTACTAAATGAACCATGTTCTCTTAAGTGTTTATCCAGTCTAGCAAAATAAGTTCTATGTGTTTGACTTCGCTCGGGATATTGTTGGAAATACATATCTGTAGCACGAACCGCATTTCTGTGACACAAGTAAAAAACTCTTAACATGTCACTTTGCTCTTTGTTAGAAAACTGCATTGTAATCAAGATTCTCAAAACGTCAAATAAAGTATTTTAAAATTAATGATAACAATTAAACGTGATTGAGATGCAAAACTGGCGTCTGTCTGATTGTTGAGTTTCTATGCACTTTGAATTTTGACAGTTGTACTATGTTTCATGTCCAAAGCCCTCCCATTGTAAATTATCAAATTTAAATAAAGCGCAGATTAGATGAATGAACAGTATTTTTAGGGTTTCGTACAGAAACGGAAACCCATTACTAATAAGGGTAGGTACACCATCCTTCCGTCCGTCCCCTTAAAGGGCTGTATCTTTTAACCATGTTCTCTTAACTGTTTATCATGGAGTTGATTATGTCTGACTTGACAATCATCGTAACTTTTTCGTCTCCGTCGCCTGCTACGCATTGAAAGTTGTTGAAAATTTAAATAATGCAAAAAAATACATAAGGAACCTATCGTGCTATACATCATGGAATTTGCAATGAAATATGCTTTCTAATACAGGGTGTATTTATTTTAACGGCCATATGAAAAAACAAAGTTGATGATGTTTTCTTCGAAACGAAACGTTGTACTGAGAATCTGTTGACTGTATTTTGTAGAGTAGAAAAAGTGGCAATGAATAAGTGCCTTTCGTTTTTTTATATCGTTTCAAATAACTTCAGGAAAACATAAAAACGGAATTTACATTTTTAGGTTTTTTTCGTATATCTTCGGAAGTATTCGGAAATTAGCAAATTTTAAGATGGCATGCTACAATACCCACAATTGCACATATTTGCCTCAATTTAACCCACCCTGTATCTCTTACGGTTTAGGAGATACCCATGGTGAGCCTCGAATCTGTAGCACCCTGTATATCCAACTGATAACTCAAAAAATAATTAACCGATTTGGATGAAACTCGGCAGGTACCTTTCTTTTATTAATGGCTTGGATGAGTTCGTTAGCCAGGAAAATCTGACACGGTTTTCTGGGAAAATCTTAAGTTTTCTTTTGAAAAAATTTTTTTCTCCGAAAATTACAAAGGTATTTTAATGAAACTCGGTGGATATGTTTCCTTGCGAAAGACCTTACTACATACCAAAATTCATCTTTCTAAGCTTGTAGAAAATTGAGTTATTCAAATTTGAAGCATTTCATGAAAATTCACTACCATTACGCACTTACTGCGTCCCGAACTTTTTTTAATGGTAAAAAAGTTCACAATGAGGAAATCTGTGGCTATATATATGAATATATATATATATATATATATATATATATATATATATATATATATATATATATATATATATATATATATATATATATATATATATATATATATATATATATATCACACCGATAACTAAAAAATAATGAACCAATTTTGATAAAATTTCGTAGGTGCTTTCCTCTTGCAAGTGGCTCGGATAATTTCTTTACCCAGGAAAATCGGAGCAGTTTTTCCCGTAAAATTTTGGGTTTTCTTTTGGAAAATTTTTGTATCTCCGAAAGTTTTTCTTAAAATGTTAAAGTTGCGATTTGAAACGTCAAATTTACAATTTTTAGAAGGAGAACCTGAAACAATAAGGGCTTTGTAAAGTAAATTTCAGTCAATAATAAATGTGTTTTACAAAGCCTTAAGTTACAGCCTCAATCATTGTCCTTCATTTCACTAAAATATTTGCAGAAAATGCATTGCAAATAGACCCCTTCTCTGATGATTAGGCAGTAGTTTTAGTTATAGAGTGTGTGGTTTAATAGTCTATACTTTTTCGCGAATTTTCGTAGAAAAAATCGTTATTGAGAAGACTGCGCCTTTAAAGTTTTTAAAATTATTCATCAAAGGAGTGCGAACTAGGTGCCTCGGGGGTCAATTTCAGTTTTCACATGTTTAGATATATACAGGGTGTTGCATTTTTACTGTAAAGCTCAATATATCGGTTATTATACAAGATACAGAAAATATTCTAAATGTTATTTATAGCGTGTCTTGAGCTGCATCTTATAAAATTATGTTGACAATCACAGGATGGCCCATAAGTCGTTGGTGGTACAAGTTTTATTTTTTTTATGGAACAGCCCATTTATTGTAGCATTATTCCATTTTCCATCCAATTTTAATGTATGCTTGTAAGGAGAAAATATTTATATCGTCCATCGTTTTTGAGTTATTTCAATTGCTTTTCAGCTTTTTACATTTTAAACATATCAAAAATTGTAATACAGCGTTTTTACCAATGGAAATCGAAGTCCCATGAAAATGACGCATTTAGGGAGGTTTTTAATTATATTTACCAATAGATAGGAGAGTCTCCTGAAAGTAACGCATTCAGAGAGGTTTTCGTTTAATCTATTTGTCGGAAAAAAATCGAGATGCCATATACGCCCTTAGATAGTGACTGAATTTTGAAAATTCGAACTGTCGTAACTCAATTTTTTCAAATTGAACAACTCCCTATACCTACAGGCTCTAGTTTTGGAAATATTTTTTTGCATTTTCCTATTTTTGAAACTTAGTTACAGATTAGGTATATAATTTCAATTTTATGCATTCTTTAGGCAAATTTTTTGTAAAAAAAAAAAAAGAGTCCATTTTCGCAGGATTTTTTTTGTTTCTGTAGAAATCATTTTTTGTAAGATTTTTGTGACATTTTGGTAATAAATGTTTAATAACTTATTGTAAACAAATTATTTTCGGATTTTCGTGAAAAAATTATTTGCAAATTTTCATGTAACCTTTTTTTGGGAATTCCGTTTGAACGCTTTTTATGAATAATTATATCTTGCTAGGTAGGTAAATAGCTTGAAGAGGTTCGTTGGCTAGAAAAATCGGACCAGTTTTTGGGGAACATCGAGTTTATTTTCGGAAAATTTTTGTACATTTTCAAACAAATTATTTTGATTAAATATGGTACATTGTTTTTACTACGCAGGTTATAGCGGTAACCAGATTTGATGCCTGCCTTCATTAAAAAAAAGTCTGGACGCAGCAAGTGCGTTATGGTAGTAAATTTTCATTAAGAATGTTTTTAATAGCAAATATGTATTATTTTTTTAAAGAAAGCAGGCATCAAGTTTGGTTACCAGTGTAACCTGTTTAGGTGAAAAATAATGTACCATATTTCATCAAAATAGTTTTATTGTTTGAAAATGTACAAAAATATTCCGAAAATAAACTTAAAATGTTCCCAAAAAAACTGGTTCCGAGCTAATGAACATTAAGTTAATAGCAAATTGAGCTATTGAAATTTGAAACATTTCATTGAAATTCGTTACTATAACGCACTAACTACATCCTGAGTTTCTTTTCTTACAAACATGCATTATATTTCTATGGAAAATGCAAAAATACAATAATAAAAGGTGTTCGATTAAAACAAGAGGAGATTTGTATCACCAACAATCACCAACTAATGGGCCATCCTGTGATTTTACAAATAATTTTATAAGATGTGGCTCAAAACGCTCTATAATTAACGTATACAATTTTTTACCGTATCTTGTATAATAACGGATATATCGAGCTTTACCTTAGAAATGCGTCACCCTGTATATATGAAAACAGATATAAACCGAAAGTAACCTCGGATATGGGTTCTAATGGGCCTAGTTCACGCTCACTTGAAAACATCCTTTTAGAATTCAAAAGTGATGGTCTCCTCATTAGTGGATTTTTTCTACGGAAGTTCGCTAAAAATTTTATAGACCATTAAACGATAAACTCTATGATTGAAACTATTTTCAAAGCATCAGAGCAAGGGTCTATATGAAATGAATTTTCTGCAAATATTTTAGTAAAATAAAGGACAATGACTGTTGAACTTGAGGGTCTGCAAAACACTCTTCTTGCTACATTTTCTCTACATAACCCATATTCTTTTAAAGTTTTTTGCCTAAATATTGCCGATTTTGACGTTTCAAATCGCAACTTTAACATTTTGAGAGGAAAATCCTAATTTTTCTTTGAATACCTGTTTCTTAAACTTTTTTGGCTTTCAACTTACAGATCTAAGTTTTGGTACATAATTTACTTGTTATGATGTAAATCCCCGTAGTAAATTTGGTTGCGATAACTTTGTTATTTTCGGAGATATGAAAATGTTCCAAAAGGAAACACACAATTTTTCGCGAAAAACCTAGTCCATTCTCTTCGCTAACAAACTTATCCAAGCCACTTGCAAAAGGAAGGTACTCACCAAATTTAGTCAAAATCGGCTCATTATTCTTTATCTTCGCTAACAAACTCATCCAAGCCACTTGCAAGAGGAAGGTACTCAACAAATTTATTCAAAATCGGCTCATTATTCTTTGAGTTATCAATGTGACACAAAACACACACATATTTAAATCGGCTGCAGAAAAAACAAGCACTTGTGAGCCACAGGAAGAGTCTAGGACTGTATTAAGTATGGAACGGCTTCACTAAGTTAGGGAAATAACAAACAACCAGTTGTGCTATTCAAATTGAATTAAGTCTTAAAAGTGTTCATCTCTTCTTTATTGAATTTTGTATACAAAAACTCGCTAAAAAATTCATAGAAATTACACACTCTGATCAGATAATGGTAAAATGAAATGAAAGATTAAAAGGAAAACTAAAAAATAAACTGAAGTCAGTAACTAGGATTAGAACCAGTCTTATAGGATTTGATTGTGTGATATGCCCGCAAAAAATTCAAATTCGAATTAAAAATAATGTATTTTATATTAAGTGGGTAACAATCATTATATTTAAGTAGTGAATAAACAGTCTAAAATCTACACCAAATGACATACATGCTTACAAACTACTTAACTCCTAATCTCTTCTAACTTACTGTTCCTATCGTAGTAACAATTTATCCGTGATTATAATTGTCTACTGAACATACCAGCCATACGCTTTGTATATTCTTTGTAAGTTGAAACTGTTCAGTATTTATTTATGGTTTTCTATTTTAATAAATCTTAGGGTCTATGAGTTGACAGGAAAATACATTTGAAAAACCTGCCTTAACTAATACTTTGCTTAAAAGGATATGCCCGCTCTTAGAGCGTGCGTCCACCATTCACATGACAGAAGTATGTACTAACAGCTGTATACCTAGTAAGATTTTCTAACGTCTGTATTATTTATACAAAACAATTTTTACTTTAAATAGATTTTTTGCTCATATTTTAACAAAATGAAGGAAAATAACGGCTGAAACATATATCTAGGATCTTGTTAGTCATTTCATGCCGTATTTTTCATTCACAAGGTTGTATAACTACCAGAATTATCAATTTTGACATTTCAACTTTTCTTAAGTACCTATAACTTTTTTGTCTTTTAAGTTAGAGAGCTGAATTTTGGTACATAAACCGGCGCACCAAATTTGTTTGCGAATTTATTGCACAATGGGCAAAGTTACAGACAATAATAAACAGAAGCGGTGTAATACAAACAAAATACCATTTAGGCCTGGGATGTCGTTGATGGACAGCTCGATCTGTTTCGGGAACCTCCCTTCACAGAGTAAAGGACTTGTTGCACAGATGGAAAATAAGGAGCAGCCTCATGCTCTGGTACCTGCAGTTTGTAGCACTTAAATGGGAACGAAGCACGGCTTTGCCATATGGTCCACGTTGGTTTCCAACACCTTACAGAAGGCCATGTGGCTGCTATGGGCCTGTCTGCGCCCAATGCCCAGGGGACAACGAAGGACTCTGAACTGATGAGTGTGAACTGCACTATAGAATGATCATCGATGAAATGGGTCTCTTGCACTTGCAGCGTTCTTGATTCCGAAGTCTCGATGTGCTTCGGGGTCGAGAAGGGGTAGGCAGCCTCTTTAGCCAATTAGACGCCATTCGAAAACTCGATCTCTAGGTTGACATCTTCGGGTTGACCATCATTGCTCGATGTGCCCAGGGTGGCCAACTGTGTTTTAGTGTTCATAGTCGGCACGTGCGTGTGGCAAAAGAAGTGTCGTAAATAACGACGGAACATATATATAAAAATTGAAACTGACCCAGGACATGAGTTCTATGGGGCCTAGTTCGCGGTCATTGAAGAAATTTTTTCAAAAGTCGGGATCTTCTCCTAGTGATTTTCTTTTAAAGAAAATTCACTAAAAAGACATATTTGCTGTTAAAAACATTTTTATGAAAATTCACTACTATAACGCACTTGCTGCGACCAGACTTTTTTATTTTAGGTGTTATATGAGGTATGGATTTGTATCATGGGTCTATAAGATTTCTTTTATTTTAGGTCTACTTTAACTGTTTGCTTTAATTTATGTTACTAATGCACATTTTTTAATTTGTTTGAAAGTTTCTCATCTTGTAGCAGAATCATTGGTCCTTGGTGTGTGTCGGTTTGTTTAATGGAAGGTCGTCCAATTCCAAACTACCCATGGCCTATTTACAATGTTGCCATGGATGGATGTACAGTTTCAGTTTCTCATCTTCCCAAAAAAACTAAATTAGACTTAAAGGAAAAAATACAGCTTATGGGCGGATGTTACACGGAAACTCTGATGTCTACCAATACACATTTAGTGACTGATCATGTTGGAACGGAAAAATATGTTGTAAGTACTGTGATATTATAAGTTTATGTGCTTGTACCTATTTGGATTTTTGTAAAATAGTTTTAATTTTAATAAGTTTGTGTATTGTTCGTATTAATTGGTAAAGGTTTGTTGCTATCAAGGGTACTACTTTTCCTCACAAATCCATGAACCTTTTCTTTCATTTGTTTTCACTAATCCAAATTTTCCAGCTACAGCGCTTTCCATTTGTTCATGTACTACCACATTAAAATTCCCCATTATAATTGCCTGATCCTGTTTTCTCACAAACTTACTAGTTCTTTTAGATTGAAAATATTTTCCACCAGCTGCGTCCAATACGACATTTGTATATATACAAGTCATAAAACATACGAAGAATACATCTATCAGCTAATAGATTTTTATTTTATTCGTTTATTTATTCATACACCGCTCAAAGGCTGGAAAGCCAAATTAAGGATGGGCTGATACACAAAACGAGATAACAACAAACAATAATCAAACAAACTATACAAAAGAGAGATCCACAGGTTACATCGATTTGAAAAACATTTTTATCTCTGATATATTACATTAGAAGATATCTAAGCATTTTTGCAGTACAGAGTAATTATTGCACATCTGGTAAATTGGATGTGATTGCAGCAATCGTGTAAGAGCTGTGGGTAGATAGAATGTGCCTGGAAAACATGCAATAACACGAGACACATTGAAATTAAGTTACTGAAGCAGGTTTGGGCAGTCAAACACAGAATTAACAATTTATATAAAAATATAATGTAACTGCACTGCCTGGGTATCTCCAGACTCTGTAGACTAAAGCGAAAAAGTAAACTTTTCTAAGGAAAACCAATAGGAGGATATTGACCATCCTCTCGAAAGCTAAGAAATAAATTTTAGGAACTTCCTTTATACTGATTCATAGTTTGGTACATGTCTCATAAGTAGGAGCCCACACAACTGAGCCATATTCAAGTCGAGACCTAACCAGGCACCTAAGAGGAGAGAAAAGGTGTCTGGGAGAAATTTTTGCTGTTTCTCATTAGAAACCCAAGAGTTTTGTAACCAGAACTAATAGTCTGTTTATAGTGTGGTTTAAAAAATAGGGTACCATCAAAAGCAATTCCAAGGTCCCTAAATGTCCTGGGGTGACTAAGTGCAAGCCCTCTTAAATTCTAACTGAAAGTAATTGGGTGCTTATTTTGATAAGTGACATTTTTTTCTCTCAGGGCTCGTCCGCGGCTTTGCCGCCCCGGTAGCACTGCAACCTTTGGCTTATTGTGCATGCCCTTAGTCTTTTTATTCCACCCATTCCAAAATCACTGTGCCTTGAACTAGTTTTCACAGTGATTGGTAGGGTGAAGTTTTATAATGCTCTGTCTCCGGTCTAGACTGATCATTGATCAGTTGTCTTTTGCGGTCCAGAGCTTTACACTCGCACAATATGTGCTGCGCTGATTCCTCCCGCTCGCCGCAGAGTCTGCCTGCGAGGTCCCCCTCGAACCGCCCCATTTTATGCAGGTGTTTCTTGACGGCCATGTGTCCCGTCAAGAGACCTGTTATGTTTTTGAGCTGTCGTCTGCTAAACTTTAGCAGCTCCACAGCTCTCTTTGAACTGGGTTCGTCAATTATTGACTTCTCATGTCTGAGCCCTGGACAGTCTGCCCAGTACACCTTGTGTTGGTTTCTGACCCAGGACTTAATGGCTCTCCTGGCTCTGCTCTTTGTCACACACAGAGCCGGTTCTGGTCCCATAAATGATTCCGCTGACCCTCTCTTAGCGAGACTGTCAGCTTCTCCATTGCCTTTGACCCCCGAGTGACCCGGCACCCAGATGAGGGTGACTCCATTTTGCCCAGCCAGGTCGCTCGTGTCGTCTCGGCACTCACTCACCAGCCAGGAATTTACCTGTGGGCCACTTAGGGCCTTAAGGGCTTCCTGGCTGTGTGTGGCTGTGAGGATTCGCTTGTTGGTGTAGCCCCTCCTCTTGTTCTCCCGCACACAGTGTAGGATGGCGTACATTTCAGCCTAAAAGACGGTTTCATGTACTCCGAGGGAAATACTATGACTTACCCTTGGTCCTTCCGAATAAACGCCTGCCCACGCTCCCCGCCGGATTTGTCCGTGAACCAGACGAGCGCGTCCCGTGGTGTGCCCGGCGTCTCCTCCCGCCATGCCTCCCGGTCGGGGATTTCCACTGTAAAGTTGTTTTCAATGCAGATTCGCGGGCTCGCGAAGTCTGACCTCATTTCAAGCATGGGCTCCTTCACGAAGCCATCCTTTGCATCTTGCCTAGTTTTTGTTTGGCACTGGATTGTGTCACCTTAGGCCACCAGACCAGTGCCGCATATGCTAACGATGGTCTGCCCACCCTTGTGTACAGCCAGTGGGCCATACTAGGTCTTAGGCCCCACGTTTTTCCATATAGCCGCCTAGTGATGGCTAAGGTCATGACTGCCTTATGCAGTATTTTTTCAATGTGACCATTCGAGGTTAGCTTAGAGTCCAAAACGACCCTAAGATATTTTACCTCCCTGGCCATTGGAATGTTCCTACCGTATAGAGTGAGAGTTCTGTGGCTTTCCCACTTCCTCCTCCTCGTAAACGGTTTGACAGTTGCTTTCTCGGTGCTCACCCCGAGCTCTTGGCCAACCGTCCACCCTTCCACCACTTTCAGTGCTGTCTGTGTAACCTTTGCTTGGACAATGATGATAATGTCATCCGCATAGCCCTGTACCTCATACCCCCCTCCCGAGAGCCGCCCTAGCAGGCCGTCCACAACTAGGCACCACAGCAAGGGAGACAGAACGCTCCCCTGCCGACACCCCGCCGCGACTTCCTCCAGCAGAGTCCCTCCCGCGAGTGAGGTGAACATGGAACCCATCCACCTGCAGCAGGTCTCGTCTATTCTGCGCTGCCTGACAGCTGCCAGAACCGATCCGAATCAGGTGTTGCTAAAGGCCCCCTCTATGTCTAGGAAGGCTTCCAGCACCGCCTCCCTGTTCTCCAGCATATCCTCCAGTTTCAGCACCAGTTGGTGCAGTGCTGTTTCTGTTTAGACTCCTGCTCTGTATGCATATTGTCAGCAGTGTAGGCGATATGCTTCCAGTACACCGCCCCTTATGTGCCGGTCGAGTAGTTTTTCCACTGTTTTTAGCAAGAAGGACATGAGACTTATTGGCCTCAGGGACTTTGCTTGGTCTGTTGGACGCCCAGCTTTAGGAATGAATACAACCCTGGCCAGTCTCCATGCCCTCGGAATGTACCCCAGAGCCAGGCTGGTCCTCATAATGAGGGTAAGCGCCGGCGCCAGTGTATATATATATATATATATATATATATATATATATATATATATATATATATATATATATATATATATATATATCCCCTGTTGGAGCATGATGGGCATTATTTTATCAAACCCGGGGATTTGTATGACTTAAAGCTGTTAATGGCCCATCTGATTTTGCTCCAAATAACCACCTCGTTAACGACTGTCCAGTCTACTCTAGATGCCTGCCTATAAGGCGCCTCTATTTCTGAGTGTTCCCAGTCCGGAGGTGATTGGTTTTTTATGTTACAGCCGGTGAAGTGCGTCTGGAGTAAAATTTCCATAGTTTCCTCCCCCGAGCTTGTAAAGCCTTCCGTGGATGTTCTAAGGGAGCCTATGTCGGTCTGAGTGCCCTTGGACAGAATCTTGTGTAGTCGACCACTCTCGGACGTGTTCTCCACTTCCTCGCAGTGCCTCCTTCACGACTCCTTCTTGACATCTCTCAGTCTTTTGTTATAGGTCGTTAGGGCCTGTCTATATTCATCCCATGCTCCCGACCTTTTGGCCGCGTTAAACAGCTTACGAACCTGCGTCCTGCTTTGCCTGAGGTCCTCGTTCCACCACGGGATGTTCCTGGTGGAGGCCCTAATTTTTAGGTGGCAGTTGGCGTTATAGGCCGAGGTGATTGTGTCTCGCACTTGGGCTGCCGTAATCTCGAGGTCTATTGAATTGTCTATGGTACTCTGAACCGCCTGCAGTTCCACTGCTAGGTCTACCCTGTAGGCTTCCCAGTCCGCCTTGCGAGGGTCCCGGTACCATACTGTTTGTCCGGATGTATCTGTGGTCAGAGCTACTCACTTCCCCAGATACAGCCCAGTTCTTAACAAAGTCACTCAGAAACTGGGTGAAAACTGTTAAATCTAAAACTTCCTCACGCCGTGTTCCGACGAAGGTGGGTTTATTACCTCTATTCAATATGTCTAAATTAAATTTTATGAAGAATTGTAAAAGTGTGTCACCACTAGACTTTGTGTCCGAGCTTCCCCACGACTCATGGTGCGCATTCGCATCCATGCTGATGATGGTCTGCCATCCACCTGCTCTGCTACCCACCATCAGCTGCTCCAATTTCTTGGGTGGAGCCGTGCTGTCGCCTGGCAGATAGGCTGATCCGACAATAATGTCCTTTGGCCTATCTGCTCCTCCACATCGGATTTTGATCATTGCCAGGTCCCTGGAACAGAAATTCATTAAAGGCAGAAACTCTATCCCTTCCCTGACAACAATGCAGGCCCTCGGGTTCTCGCTGGATCTGCTGTAGATGAGCTTTCCAGCAGCTCCGCCAAGTCCCTTGATCTCTCTCTCCTTTAAAGGAGTACAGTTCCTGGATGAGGGCCACATCCGTGTTCCTCAGAGCCATCAGTAGTCCGGCTGTGGCTGCCCTACTGTGTTGGAGGTTGACCTGAAGGAACCTAGGTCCCATTAACCCCTAGTTGCTTCCCCAGTGGGCGGAAGCTAACCCTTCCCAGGCCCCAGAATGCCCTAAAGGATGTTCCTTCAAGGGCTCTTAATTTATTCAAATATCAGACAAATGAGATAACAAATGTGTTTCGATGACTTACTTTGGAAACATTCCAGAAAAAACTTTTAAAAATTCAAATGACAGTATACAAATACAAATTCACTATAAATCCTGACATTGTCACTCTAATCTCCGTGAAATATCCATCCCTGGCAACTTTATTTCTGATATGCCAAGAATTATATATATATATATATATATATATATATATATATATATATATATATATATATATATATATATATATATATATATATGTTCATGCTCGTTGTTCTGTCACTTTTAAATTCAAATGTCGCGCGCTACACTGACATAGAGTAAGTGTTACTAATGGTTTCCGCCAGAAGACCAGAGAGGGGGAAGAAGAATGAGAGAAGGGAGAGAAGCTTGCATCCCTCTGCCACTTGTTTTTGAGTCCTTGAAGAGGCAAGAGGTCTCGAGAAAGCGAATTGCTTTCAACCCCTTGAAGAGACACGAGGTCTCTAAATATCCACTTGTTTGTAAGTCCTTTGGGAGACACGAGGTCCCTAGAGGTGTTGTGTGTGAATACAGAAAAACGAAGCTTATGTTCCTGCATTATTGGAGAATAAAGGTAGGTAACGTTGCTTATTGTCAGTGCCCTATTTGTTCTGTTTTTTTTTGTTATTCATTATAAAATAAATACACGTGGTATTTACATTTGGCCCATCGACCGGATTTTTATAGTTGTTTTGTTTTGTTATTAGTTGATACAGTCCATTTTTTGAAGTAATTTTACTTGTTTCCTTTAGTCTAGTAAATTTGTAATTGTTTATTGCCGTGTTGAGTCATTTAATTTCAAGGTGACGTTATTGCTTGTATATAACTAGGTACATACTCGAATTGCATATTGTTGAAATCACGTTTGCATATTGTTTAAATCGCGTTTAGGAATTTTTTTTGCGTTGAACAATGGAGTTGACTCAGCTAAAAAATAAGCGCGAAAGCGTTTATACACGAGTAGAAGCCATATTGCACGTGGCTCAACAGGTCAAAATAGACGCAGTAGTGGATTTAGATAGGTTGAATAGATTTGAGGTTCGTTTTGAGGCGTTGAATGAGTTGGTCAATCTATTTGATTCATTGCATTTGGACATCGTGTCGGTAGTTGATCGATCAGAGTTGGAGAGCGAGCATGAAATGCAGAACAAATTCGATGAACTGCAATACTCTATAAAAACTATCTATCGAGAACTGAGAGGTTATGCAAATAAAGCCGCTGAGAATCAAGCTCGATCCGTTTTTCACGGTAGTTCGAAATCGAGTCGAGCATCGAGTAAGTCGCGGTGTTCTGTCAAATCATCGAACGCTCGATCTCTCAGTGAAAGGGAAGTAACGAACGCAAACGCGATTATGTCAACTTCAAATTTAAACAGACATTTGAGGTTACCGAAAATCGAAATGCCAAAATTCGATGGAAATTGGAAAAACTGGCCAACCTTTTATGATCTGTTTAAAACAATGATTCATGAGAACGAATCATTGTCAGATATTGAAAAGTTCCAATATTTGAGTGCTTCGTTAGTGAAGGATGCAGCTGGCCTAATCAAGAATTTACCGCTAACGGGAAGCAATTATGGGATTGCATTCAAGTCTCTGGTCTCAAGGTATCACAATACCCGGGTTTTGTTGACCAATTATTGGCAGGGTATCGTACAGGCCCCCAAAGCAAATAGTGAATCTGCTTCTTCCCTACGAACGTTGTTGTCTGTATTCAGTGAAAATTTGGAAGCGTTGAAGCAGTTTGAACATGACATGTGGGATTTCACTAAATTCAACATGTTGCTGCAAAAGGTGGATATGAGTCTTAAGCAAAAATTTGAGCTTGAGTTTTGCGAATCGGACATTCCCAGTTTTAGTAGTTTATGTAGATTCTTGGAAAAGCAGTGTAAAGCAATGGAGACAACTGCCTTAACTTCCAATTATGTGACTAATAGAAGGCAGCATGTTTCAGCAACCACTGCTAGGCCCGCTTCGTCCTTTGTTACCAGCACAAAGCTTGTATGTGCTTATTGTAAGGAGGAGCACCCCATGCTCAAGTGTGATGGATTTCTATCTTTATCCTCTCATAAACGGTATACGTTCGCAAAAAAGAATAATCTTTGTTTTAACTGTTTATCAAACTCGCATGCCAGCAGGGAGTGCAAGTCATCAAGTTGTCGTGTATGTAATAAACACCATCATACATTATTGCACTTCCCAAAAGCACCGGCATCGGGAGATGAGAGTGACTCAAACAAGCCACCTGTGGAAGAGCCACAAGGTGCAGAGCAATTGCGTGTGTTGGCAAGTGTGGTAAAAAGGGAACAGTCCGTGTTACTGGCAACTATAATGCTATTAGTACGAGATAAAAATGGAAAGGTTAGGAGATGTCGAGCTCTCCTGGATTGTGCGAGTGAGGCTAATTTCATTTCGCAGCAGTGTGTTGAAAAATTGGGGCTCAACACCTCATCTCGTTCAGTGATGGTTCAAGGCTTGAACCAAATGAGCTCGCTTGCTAGCCAAGGCACTCTCAAATGTCGAGTAGAGTCCATTTATGAGCCAACAAAGTTAGAGTTGGACATGATTGTGATTCCGAACATTTGTTCCAAGATCCCTTCTGCTAAAATTGAGCAGTGCCACTGGCAACATATTCAGAACTTAGAGTTGGCAGATTCAGAGTTTGGTATACCAGGGGACATTGAAATTTTGTTGGGTACTGACGTTTATGCTCATGTGGTTAGACCTGGAATAAGGAGAGGGCCTCGAGGTGCACCAGTGGCCATCAATACTGTTTTTGGTTGGGTGCTTATGGGCAGTGTAGAACAGTCAAAGTCTCATTCTGTTGTGAATAGTTTATGCACGTTGGTCGACTTGGATCATACCTTGAAACAGTTTTGGAGCTTGGAACAGGTACCACAAGGTTTAGTTATGTCTCCGGAAGATAAAAAATGTGAGGAAATCTTCAAGAGGACTCAGCACCGAAATAGTGCTGGGAGATATATTTTAAATATGCCCTTTCGTGAGGGTACTCCGTGTTTGGGAGAATCTTTCAGTGTTGCATTGAGGCGGTTTTACTCCCTGGAAGCACGTCTTAGTAGGGATCCAGCGTTGCACAAGTCCTATTCGGAGTTTATCAGGGATTATTATGAGTCTGGCCATATGTCTCTGGTATCAGATGTAGCTGTGGAACCATCTGATGCATACTATATTCCCCATCATTGTGTGTTGCGTCCTCACAGCCTTTCGACCAAACTGCGGGTGGTATTTGATGCTAGTTCCAAAAGTACGAATGGTGTATCTCTGACGATACGTTGTTAGTGGGAGCGAAGTTGCAGACAGATATTGCCACTGTGTTGTTGAAATTTCGCTCAAACAAAATTGCATTTACTGCTGACATTCGGCAAATGTATCGACAAATTTTGGTTGTAGATAATCATAGGGATTATCAAAGAATTCTCTGGAGGTTCTCAAAGGGGGAACCTGTACAGAAATATCGCCTTAATACTGTCACATATGGGGTCTCCTCAAGCCCACACATGGCAATCCGAACAATGATGCAGCTTTGTGATGATGAGGAATCATCTTTTCCATTGGCAGCAAAGCTAGTTCGGTCCGATCTCTATGTGGATGATGTAGTCAGTGGAGTCGACTCATTGTCAGAGGCTTTTGAGTTGCAACGGCAATTGATTGGGTTGTTTGCTAAGGGGGGTTTTGAATTGAAGAAGTGGGCCAGCAATAATTCGAAACTGTTGTCCACAGTATCAGCTGATAGTCAGCAACCTCGATCGTTAGATTTAAATGATCCATCAGTGTTGAAAATTTTAGGATTGCAGTGGTGTCCCATAGGTGATACATTCTCTTTTAATGTTGAACCTATTGATCGTCCGTGCACAAAACGAAATCTTCTTTCGGAATTGGCAAGAATTTATGACCCCCTGGGTTTTTTGTCTCCTGTTACCCTGTTGGCAAAATATCTTATGCAGTGCTTGTGGGAGCAAAAAGTGGGATGGGATGATAAGCCCTCAAAGGATATTGTTGGTCAGTGGTCTCAGTATAAATCACAACTCAGTGCGCTAGCAGGTTTATCAATTCCCAGAGGCGTAAAACACGATAATATCATCAGTACAGAACTCCATGGGTTCTGTGATGCATCGGAGCGAGGGTATGCTGCAGTTGTTTACTTAAGACAAGTATCAGAGGAGGGTCAAGTTTGGATCAATTTTCTGTGTGCCAAGTCCAAGGTATCACCTTTAAAAAGAATATCGATTCCACGTCTCGAATTGTGTGGGTGTTTATTGTTGGCAAAGCTTCTGGAATTTGTGTGTCGGGTGTATGAAGGTCGTTTTGAGTTTAACTCTATGTATGCTTGGTCAGACTCTATGGTGGCACTTGCCTGGATAAAATCATCTTCCAATAGGTGGAAGACCTTTATTGGGAATCGAGTAGCAAGCATACAAGAGAAGATTCCTCCAGAGTCATGGCATCACGTAAGTGGACAAGAAAACCCAGCTGATTGTGCATCGAGAGGCATGTTACCTTCTGGGTTTTGTGAGCATCCACTATGGTGGGCGGGACCCGCCTGGCTAAAATTGGCAAGAGAAAATTGGCCCAAGTCGTTGCGTTTTGAGCCGCCAAAAGAGTGCCTGGCGGAGCAACGAACTCTCCCCGTACTAGTTACTTTGGCAAATGAGGAGTGGCTCAGTAAACTTTTGAATCGCTTTTCGCATCTACGGAAAATTCAGGGTGTTGTTGTATATTGTCAGCGGTTTGTGCGAAATTGTAGGGTGTCTCCATCTGACCGAACTACTGCATCTCTGACAGCCACCGAATTACAGGAGGCGCTTCATATGCTTATCAAATGTGCTCAAGGTGAAGTATTTCAAAGGGAAATAGCATCCTTGGTTAAAGGTGAGAGGTGTGCGAGGGCAATAAATAAGTTAGCCCCCTTTCTGGATACAGAGGGTATCCTCAGGGTGGGCGGTCGCCTTCGTCAAGCTGATGTTCCAGTTGAAGTGAAACACCCTATATTGTTGCCCCGCTCACATCGTCTCACCGAGTTAATCATTGCACACACACACCATGTCAATCTTCATCCTGGTCCTCGCACATTGCTTCATTTGCTTTCGCAACAGTTTTGGATTTTGTCCCCTCGGAGAGCTATTCATCATGTTTTGTCAAGGTGCTATCGTTGCTTTCGAGTGAATCCTACTCCCATGGCACCGATGATGTCTGATTTGCCAGTTGCCAGGGTTTCTCAGTTGAAGCCGTTTTCACACAGCGGAGTTGATTTTGCAGGTCCAGTTTTTGTGACACAGGGCAGATATCGAGGTGTCCGAAAGGTGAAAGCATATATTTGTTTGTTTGTGTGCATGGCAACGAAGGCCCTCCATTTGGAAGTAGTGTCTGATCTTTCAGCTGAAGCCTTCTTGGCAGCTCTTCGGAGGTTTGTGGCTCGCAGAGGAAGATGTGACAATTTGTATAGCGATAGAGGTACCAACTTCGTCGGCTCAAATAAGCAGCTCTTAAACTATGCAAAGGGGGCAGCAGATGCTTGTACCATTAAGTGGCATTTCAACCCCCCATCAGCTCCGCATTTTGGAGGTCTGTGGGAGGCAGGAGTGCGCTCAGTCAAGACTCATTTGCGAAGGGTGATCGGTTTGCAGATTCTGACCTTTGAGGAAATGTCCACGTTGCTTGCTCAAGTGGAATCAGTTTTGAATTCTCGACCATTGTGTAGTGCGAGTACTGATCCAAATGATCTGTTAGCCCTATCCCCAGGACATTTTCTTACAATGGAACCGTTAGGTGCTCCTCCTGATGCTGATTTGACTTTGTTAAGTATGAATCGCTTGTCACGCTGGCAGCTGGTGCAAAGGATCCACCAGGACTTTTGGCGCCGCTGGAAGAACGAATACCTGCATACACTGCAGCAGCGTAGTAAGTGGGATACTGTGCAAACGTCCCCCCCGATCGGAGCTTTAGTTGTGATTAAAGATGAGACTTCGTCACCTCTTGTTTGGAAGCTCGGACGCATTATGCAACTATACCCAGGCCGTGATGGTATAGCTCGGGTAGCTCAAGTTCGCACTAGTAGTGGCACTTTTGATAGGCCTCTGACGAAGTTATGTCTGTTGCCATCGCAGTAATACGTCTGCCTTGAAATTTTTTGTACAGTTAATTATAAATCCAATAGCTTCAGTTTTTGTTTTTTGTGCTTATTGTAAATTTTTGTTTTGTTTGTTTATTTGAGAAACAATATAATTGTGAAAATAAATCCTTATTTTGGTGGGCGGAATGTTCATGCTCGTTGTTCTGTCACTTTTAAATTCAAATGTCGCGCGCTACACTGACATAGAGTAAGTGTTACTAATGGTTTCCGCCAGAAGACCAGAGAGGGGGAAGAAGAATGAGAGAAGGGAGAGAAGCTTGCATCCCTCTGCCACTTGTTTTTGAGTCCTTGAAGAGGCAAGAGGTCTCGAGAAAGCGAATTGCTTTCAACCCCTTGAAGAGACACGAGGTCTCTAAATATCCACTTGTTTGTAAGTCCTTTGGGAGACACGAGGTCCCTAGAGGTGTTGTGTGTGAATACAGAAAAACGAAGCTTATGTTCCTGCATTATTGGAGAATAAAGGTAGGTAACGTTGCTTATTGTCAGTGCCCTATTTGTTCTGTTTTTTTTTGTTATTCATTATAAAATAAATACACGTGGTATTTACAATATATATATATATATATATATATATATATATATATATATATATATATATATATATATATATATATATATATATATATATATATATATATATATATATATATGTATCCAATTCTTCCATTCTCTCCTTTGCCTCTTAGCCTCTTAAAAGCTTAAAGCTCATACTAAAAGCCCCTTTGAAACTCTACTAGCATCTTTCTGTAACAAGAGGTAAAATATTGTTAGCAAGACAGGTTACAAATGAATTTAAAAGCATCTATACATATTATATGTTTTTTTTTAGTTGGCAGCTCAGAGAGGTTTAAAAATAATGACAGCAGAATGGGTGGATGCAGTTTGGAACGCAAGTCAGAATGCAAACGTCAAAAGTAGCGATGCGGAATTTCAGAAATATGAGTGTTCAATGTTTCACAAATTAAGATTCAGTGCTACCAGTGTCAGTGTTGAGGAGAGAACAAAATTAAGCAAAGTCATTGTTGAAAATGGAGGTAGTTTTACTGGACAGCTGAACATACAAAATACAGATTTTTTGATTGTTGGTGCCGGGTAAGTTGAGTTACTTTTGTTTATACAGAGTGTTACGTTTAAAATGAAACATCTCGTTATTTTTTTTAATTGCTAAAACACTTCATTTGATATGAGAAGGGGGAGACTATGACCAATACCAAATACTATATAATGACAATATGGGACACTCCTATGCTTTAGCATTGGTGATATTTGTGACAAGCACACTAGCGCCACCTCGCGTGAAGTACTGACAACTGAGCGGGTAATTTGAATTGTATATTTACCTGCATATTCTTAATTTCGACAATTGGTTTATTATAGATGAATATAAAAATTTGTACATGACAAAACAGTGAAAATTTTCTGATTATATAGTTATAAATAGAATTTGTATCAACAATCAGCTTGAAACCTAAATGAATTCAGCATGAATAATTCTGCAAATTTGTCTTACCCATAATCTTATTTCATCATAATTTAATGTACTACCTTGAAACCGTAGTTAAACTACTATTTCAAGGGTAGGTATAGGAATATACTGAAAGCTGTTTCTAAGGATATTAAGTTACAATCTGTACTTACCTATAAATAATTGTTTGTTCTAGGCATAAATGGTAGCACAGTACTCAATTTGCTATATCTCTACATGAAAACTGTCTTATTAATCTAATATTTTAAAATATGTAACGGATATACTCAGTACATAATTAAGAAATTGTGCAGATGAAAGGCGAGACAAACTCTTACTTCCGTGAATAAATCTATTATATTGCTGAATCTGCTATTTCTACTTGTCTCTTTAAAAACTTGTCTTGGGAAGATAATTAAAAGCCTTTACCAAGTAAAATAATTTTAAATGTGAAAAAATGTAACAATTTATGCCATACTGAAATAAAAAAGGACACAGAAGAATATAGGAAAACAGTTTTCTTATACCATTTATTATTAATGCAAAACTTTTTTCCCTTCATATTTCTTTTCTTTTTATGCACTGGAAGACAAGTTATGATTGAAGCCTTTCAACCACCAGTTTACGAAGTTTATCTACAAATAGGTACATGATGGTAAATATTACACAATAAATTATCTTCTGCAAACTGTACATATTGGCATAAAAGTGATTCTGAATTGGTCTTCTGCTTCAAATCATATTCACGTTTCGCCATCCTTTGGAAACCTATGAAATGTTTTTGATAGATTTAGCACGGTATAATTCGAACAATTATAGATTGCACACACCCAACCACTAACATTCATTGTAAAAAACACAGTTCAAACTTAATTATACACAGTTAAACACCAGCAATTGCTAGTGTTACATGTTCTCGAACGACGTAACATCAGTACTATCCGCTAGGGGCGCTGATATTCTTGAAACACGAAATCAGCCGGAGTGTCCTGTATTGTCATTATATAGTATTGCCAACACCAACACCAATTTAAACCACCTAACAAGGCTTTTAACTATGTTTCATTTTGTACACTTGTCCTTTAATAAATCTTGTGAATTTCAGTGAATTTTCATTAAGAAAATTCACTAATAGAAAGGTTACGAGGAAAAGTTTTTCAAAAAATTTCTTCAGTTGAGCACGAATTTGGGTCGCTGTCCCTACAACCCAAAACCAAGGCCCGTTAAACTTTTTATATGTTTATATATATATATATATATATATATATATATATATATATATATATATATATATATATATATATATATATATATATATATATATATATATATATATATATATATATATATATATATTGTGACGAAGTAGATATTTTCAGAACAGCTGTAGATATTAAAAGCGGCTGTTCGAAAATAAATATAATATAAATCACATGGGTAAAAATTCCACGCAGTAAAAATTATTATTTTTATCATTAATATTTCTTAAAAGTACGTATTTTCGAATTATCGCGGCGGAGTAAAAACATATCTGCAGAAGATAAGGATAAGGTATCTACCACCAATTAAGATTTCTCACCCGGGAACTGCAGAGAAAAATAACTACTGAAGGCAGAAAGAAGTCACCGTTTGCCGTAACGCGTTGGAATCTATAACTGGAATTTAGATTCTGTAAATAAAGAGTCTGTTCGTACAAATTGCAATAAAACGTTAGAACACCGTACCGTCCGTCACGTTGTTGTGTGAGACAATTTCGTAGTTTAACAATTCTACTGAACGCAGTCGAGCTAAGAGTATTTTAGGCTTGTCTTATTGAATTTAATTATAGCGAATTTTCGGATATTTTTCTCAGTTCCCACGCGCCTATCCGTCGACGTCGAGATCGCGGGATCTAGCGTGATTCCAATCCATTGCCCTATCCCATCCTTGTTGGCGTGTCGTAATATTTATGGGAGGTGATGCTGTAGCTAACACAGATCTCCCAAGGGTATTGCGTACGACCGTTCCGATTCGACCCTGGTCTGGACGCTGTATGTACACAAGCAGGCCAAGGTCGAGTTAGTATATGACAATATCCTTCCACAGGGTGTTCCCCTATAACCCTCCTGTTCCTTATCGACGCCCTGACGTCGAGGCGTTTGATCTCGTGGTACCGACTTCGACAGATAGACGCTATTTTAACTATTTGAGGAGCGTTTCTCCAATCGACTCACTTAACGGCTGCATCCACGGGTTGTAAACCACAGTAACCGGAGTTTCCGTCCGCGTGTCTCACGCATTTCTTCTCCGTGGGGAATAATTAATTTCGTTGGCCCGTCACCAGTAACATAACTTGTTTTAGGATAAATTAGCGTGATAAGTACCCTTCACATTGTAAGAATAACAGTGGACTGTAACGTTTTATAAGGCAATAAATAGTGTGAAAAGTATTTTCAGTCTATGTTATAACCGCAAATAAATCTGCTACACCCATACAAACTTTCGGAAGGTCAGGGAAATACCGGGGGAGCGATTAAAGCCCGCAACCTCGGAGGTATCTATACGGCCTGTTACATCATAGGCTACCGGACCCTGTCCACAGAGCTATCCAGGCACTCTGACCACAACCGTGGCCAGAGCCTTGTGACGAGGTCGCAGACATCCTCGCAGGCAGTAAACCCTTACAAAATCTGGCGCCCAGGACCGTTCCCGTAAATCCGTTAATCTGTTCCACTGCATAATTCACCCCACAAGTCTGGCCTCATTACAATATATATATATATATATATATATATATATATATATATATATATATATATATATATATATATATATATATATATATATATAATTGTGTATATGATATGGAGATGGTGAAAATATTATATCAGTAGTATTGCCTGCAATGTGTATTGTGTGTTGCTGCTATGTGTGTATCTTATGTTATGCTTTCAATGTACGTTTTTTTGAATGTTAGGTGTTCTGGTTGTCAATGTATGCAAATTAAATATTTAATATTTTACCATAGAGAATTGCATATAACAGAAAGTTTGTTTCAAATATTATCTTGGAAATGGAAATTTACATAGCCATACACATAGATCAAATTACCTACCACAATTTAT
Source organism: Tillus elongatus (assembly GCA_964006375.1). Taxonomy (NCBI): domain Eukaryota; kingdom Metazoa; phylum Arthropoda; class Insecta; order Coleoptera; family Cleridae; genus Tillus; species Tillus elongatus. Next base: position 293,309,039 of record OZ023262.1, read on the forward strand.
CTGTTTTTGTAGAAAACACGGCTAGCTCAAACTCTTCTCTAATCTCAGGATCTGGGATCACTATAAAACTTCTATGTGTAGAAATTTGTTTCTGAAACTGCCTTTCAGATTATAAATGCTTTTCAAATTTGAGTCAAAACTTTAAATTTTCTTTTGAAATAATAAATGTTTATTCAAGATAACCAATTTTGTGACTTATAATAACAGTTTTTAAATACTTTCACAAAAGTTTTACACTTTACAAACATTTTTACTTCTACTTTAATGAACTTAATTTAAATCACTTTCTTTTCAAACACTTTTTTTGTTTCTTAGATAAATGTTAATTGTCAATCACACGGTTAAATAAAAGTTTATATGCACGATACCTTATAATTTCCATCCCAAGTTCTTCATACCCCATCCTGCTTTGACCTCTAGGTGTTGGTTCTGACTTTTGGGTTATAAGAATAATAACACCAAATGCTATTACACTGATTTTGAAATACTCATTGTTAATAAAAGAAATATACAACATGCTGGAAAACAATGCCAATAAAGTTTTTAAACAGACAATTAATTTGAAGTATCTAAATACTTGCCATTTTACGTTATTTGTAGTTGCTTTGAACATTTAAAAATGGTGTTTGTCTTATGCTATACATGTATGTATACAAACCTTTATCTTGTGTTTGTGAAATTTGTATTTTATATTTTATGTGTTTGCTTTTTATGACAAGGTCAAGCTGTGTATATGGTTTCAAAACTGTTTTATTAGTGAATATATAAATAATATGGTTTTTAGTGAATTTTCTTAGAAAAAACTCACTAAATCAAATGAGCGTGAACTAGGACCCCTAGAACGCATATCCAGGGTCAGTTTTTATATATATATATATATATATATATATATATATATATATATATATATATATATATATATATATATATATATATACATATATATATATATATATATATATATATATATATATATATATATATATATATATATATATATATATATATGTGTGTGTGTATATGTATCACACTGATAACTAAAAAAAGAATGGTCCGATTTTGATAAAATTTGGCATGTACCTTCCTTTTGTAAATGGCTTGGTCGAGTTCGTTATCCAGGAAAATCGAACCCGGTTTTCCGGGACCATTTTAGGTTTTCTTTTGGAAAAAATTTTTATCTCAAAAAATAAAAACTAAAAACTCTGGACGCAGCAAGTGCGTTATGCTAGTGAATTTTCATTACAATGTTTTTATTGCAAATATGTGTGTTTTCTTTTTAAGAAAGCAGGCATCAATTTTGGTTACCAGTATAACCTATATAGTAAAAACAATGTGCCATGTTTCATAAAAATAATTTTATTGTGTGAAAATGTACAAAAATTTCCAAACATGTAAGGCCGGCTCAGAACTGACACTGATAGAGGGAATACGTCTGTGTAATTAAAAGAAAACATTGTTTAATCTATTTCAACTGAGCAGATTTTCCTGGTTAACGAACTTATCCAAGCCACTTGCAAAAGGAAGGTACTCACCAAATTTGATCAAAATCGGCCCATTCTTTTTTTGAGTTATCGGTGTGATACATACATACATACATACATACATACATACATATATATATATATATATATATATATATATATATATATATATATATATATATATATATATATATATATATATATATATATATATATATATATATATATATATATATATATAACATATAAAAATTGAAACCGACCCCAGATATGTGTTCTCGGGGGCCTAATTAGTGCTAATTTGAAGGAATTTTTTCAAAATTCAAAAGTCGAGATCTCCTCATTAGTGAATTTTTTTTAAGAAAATTCACTAAAAAGCTATGGTAACCAAATTTGGTACGTAAGTTTACGATATTAAAAGGAAACTATATACCAAAATTTATATTTCTATGTTACAAGGAAAAAAGTAATAAAAAAAAATTTGGTCCCAGATCATTTCTATGAAAATTCACTACCATAACGCACTTGCTGCGTCCAGACTTTTATTACTGTATTGGCTAAATAATCGAATTTTTTACGTGATTTTTTATCTTTTCTGTATTTAGTGGAACCACAAGCTTGAAGTACAAAGCGGCCCGTAACGCTCCTCACATCCAGTGTGTCACACCTGCTTGGGTCTATGACAGTCTCGAGAAAGGGTATGCTTTACCTGCTAACCAGTATCCTGTAAAGAAGTCCACCTCGACCCCAACGAAAGAAGACACTTTGAATCCAGATTTTTCTGTCATGAGTGCCATAGCTGGGCCATCGAATGTTAACAGGACCACGTTAGAAGAAACAGTGAACCTCAGTACTATGTCAAATGCTCATTTTTCCACTCCAACAAAATCTAATAAACGGAAAGGTAGGTTTTTTCAAATTTCGTAACTTTAATATTGGGTTTGCTAAACAGCATGTATTATTTTCTATTTGTTTCTAATATAAAATATGTTTTCCTGACTGATATTGACTGACTGAGATCAATTGATTCACTTATTTGACTACTAACTTATTTGCTTACTTATTACTCATTTATTTAATACAGATTGTTACTTCAAACAAGTAGTGGCCTTTCTCAGAAAAAGAAAAATTGAGATAATATGCATACCAATTAAACGTTGCATTCTCTGTCAATTGTACATAATGGCTTTACTCGAATCAGCACCTTTTTTTTATTTGAGAGGGAGGGGAAAATCTTCAGAAGACATTCGGCCATCCACCGAGCTGTGTTGGATTCATTCTCTCTGGAGAAATGCCTTACCAACTAAAAACCACCTCCCGTAGTGCGAAGCAGGCCTGGAACTACCTTTCGGTATTACTTCAGACCAGCTTCTCCTTATGTAGCAACTGTGCTATTTTGTTTCCTTTTCTGGTCTCTTTTTCCTCATTATTTCCGTAACCACACTTTCTATTGTTTTCCATTTTGTTTCTGTCTCTAACATATGCTTGACTATGTTCTCTGCTGTCAGTTCTTCTTCAGTCTCCTTTGTAGCTCGTTCTCTTATCTCGTCTAACCTAATGCATTATAGAACCGCGTGCTGTGGTGTTTCATGTTCTCCACAGTGGATGCACCTATCAGTGTTCGCCAGCCGGAATCTTGCCAGATAAGATCCGAAGTTGCCGTGCCCAGTCAGGAACTGCGTTAAGTAGTATCCTACTTCTCCATATTTTCGGGTAACCCAGGGCCTTATTTATGGGATTAATTTCTTTGTCCACTGTGCTGTCATTGTTTCCTCCTGCCATTCTTGCTGCCATTTGCTCATCGTCTTCTCCCGTCTTCTGTTTTGATCAACTATCTTGTTTCCATCTTTCCCATATGTGCGATCTGCTACAAGTAGATGTATGGGAATCACTCCTGCTATGACCTGCGCTGCCTTAGTTGAAACTGTTCGGTAAGCACTTGTTATTCTAATTGCCACCTTTCTCTGTATACTTTCTAATACTTTCCTCCGTTTAGTTGCCTCAATCAAATCTCTCCATGCTGGAGCACCATATAATATGATGGAGTTAACAACGCTGCACAGTATCCTTCTTCTACCTGCTCTTGGGCCACCGGCATTCGGCATTAAGCGGCTCAGGGCAGCTGCAGTTTTCTCTGCTTTTTCAGCAACGCTCTTGACATGGAAGCTCCTATTCATGTTATGCCCAATTTTCAGACCAAGATATGTTAGGCTTCTCTTTGATTCTATTTCTAAGTTCCCAGTTCTAGCTGTAACGGTTTTTAGGATTCTTCTGCCTGTCAGTATTACCACCTCCGTTTTCTGTGGTGCTAGTTGTAGTTGCTTCTTCTGCATCCAAATTTCAATTTTTTCAATCGCCCACTCTATTTGTTCTTCAATATATTCTTTGTCTCTCCCGCACACTATCACGGCTAGATCATCGGCATATCCTAGAGTGGTCGTGTCTTTCGGCATTGGCATTTCCAATACCTCATCGTAATAAATGTTCCAAAGGGTCGGACACAGAACCGATCCCTGTGGAACACCACTTGTCAGGTTCATTGATAGACTTTCGCCTACCAACATCTTCCTTTCCTCCAAGTATCTGCAGACTAATTTAATGAGGTACAGTGATATTCGCCTTTTCTTTAATGTCTCTATTATTCCATTCCACGGCATTGTATTGAAGGTATTTCTCACGTCGAGCGGAATCAGCACCTTGTTACGAGCATTACTCTACTACTTAAATAAACACATCTCGACTTATGCCTATTTGTGATCTATTAGGACTTTATTAAGCAACAAATAATCTTTAAGACAAGATAAATTAATTAATCTAAATCTGGCAAATACAATTTACAAACTTAATAGCAATCATGATTTTGTATACCGTTGGTAACACAGTCGATTATCAGATACTCATGCAAGTTATATATCTATCAGCAATCCCCCACAAAGAAAGACTGCTTTAATCTCCTCTTAAAATGCTGAATCTAGGGATCTGCCACATAAGAAAATGCTCGAGTTAAAGCAGCAATAGAATGGATAGGTATACATAAACCGCTTTTATCCCTAGTATTGTGCTTTTCGATTCTGTCACAAGTATTTTCTAGAGGTGTGCTAAGCTTCGAAATTTCGACCCAACCCAAACTCAAACTGAACCTTTGGTGTGAAAATATGTTGGCACTAGCGATGTTGAAGTAGTTCGAAGTTTGAAATATGCAATTCTCCAAAATAGTTCGAACTTCGTTGGACAAAATTACTTCGAAATTTAACTTTACAGGCATTGAATGCTGCCAAAGGTAGCGAAGTTGCGGCCTTTTTAACTCGGCAGCGGCGCCTTAAACTCGTTATCGGTCTCATTGAGTCGATAGCGTAGTTTTAGGAGATTTCATTCATGCATATTTTTGATAGTTGGTGGGACACATTGAGAAACGATGGAGCCGTTTAGCAATCACAGAATTATTTTTCTTATATATCCTAGCCTTCCAACATATTTTTCAGTAACATTATGATGGCGGTGTTCGAAGCCAATCGGTAGATTAGATTAGATTAGATTTTGTCAGTGGGCTATTTCAGTCCCTTCACCGCGACCTTAGGTCTATTGTGGCTCACGTCTAATTATTTAGATTTCACCCATCAATTCCAGCTCCCTGAGGGAGGGTGAGAGTTTGTTTGGCAGGTGTACTGCCTTCTGAGTAAGGTCGCTTGCCCGTTTCGAAGCTCAAAGAGAGATAACCTCTCTCCGAGTTCGTCTGGACCCGACATCCGTCAGTGTTTGCCTCGAGGCGGTATCATGAAGTCCCGCTCTCGAGCAGCACCTAATCTCCAGTTGTAATCCACCCCTAGAGATCTCAGCTGCCCTCAGGCTCTTCCAAACCTGACACCTAACAGTGTTAAGACTCAAGGCAACATCCCATCGAGTCCCGCTCCCGAGCCTCACCCCAGCGAGGCCGTCCGTCCGTTTCGAGGACACAGTATGGGCTCCAAACTCCGGGTGTTTACCACGCATCAGAGATCAGAGCCCCCCGGGACATCTGGACACACGACACACGTCAGGGCTCAATCCAGGGCGGTATCATCTGGAACCCCGCTCCCGAGTAACAACCAAGCGAGGCCAATTGTCAGTCTGTGAGGCCACAGTGGAGGCGCCAAACTCCGGGTGCATATCACTCCCCAGAGATGTCTGCCTCCCCCCAGCCTCACCTGCACCAGACACCCGCCAGTGTTTTATTGACTCGAGGCGGTATCATGAAGTCCCGCCCTCGAGCAGCATCCAGGCAGGGTCATTAGCCTGTATCGATGCTCACAGAGTAGACCCAAGTCTCCAGGTGTAATCCACCCTTAGAGACCCCAGCCACCTCCGGGTTCGTCCAGGTCCAACACCTGCCAGAGTTAGCTTAAATTTCACCCAACAAATCGAGCTTCCGACAGGAGACGACACCTGTGAGGTGAAACTTTGCTTGACAGATGTACTGCCATCTGAGCGAAGTCGACTGCCCGTCTCAAAGCTCAAAGAGAGTTAACCACTCTCCGAGTTCGTCTGGACCAGACATCCGTCAGTGTTTGACTTGGTGCAGTATCATGAAGTCCTGCATCCGAGCAGCATCCGAGCAGCATCCAAGCGAGGTCGTTTGTCCGTTTCCAAGCTCACAGAAGAGGCCTCAACCCTTAGTTTTATTCCACCCCTAAAGATCTCAGCTCTCCTCCGGGTTCGTCTAGACCCGACACTCACCAGTGCTAGACTCAAGGCGACATCCCATCGAGCCCCGCTTCCGAGCATCGCACAAGCGAGGGCCCTAAACTCCGGGTGTTTACCACTCATCAGAGTTGTCAACCCCCTCCGGGTCGTCTAGACACACGACACCCGCCAGCACTCAACCCAAGGCGGCCCCCATCCGGAACCCCGCTCCCGAGTATGAACCAAGCGCGAGCAACCATGCATTTCTAAGCCCAGAGTGGAGGCCTCAAAATCCGGGTGTACATTACTCCCCAGAGATATCCGCCTCCCTCCAGGCCCACATGGACAAGACCCCTGCCAGTGTTTGATTCCAATTAGTCGCCTTGTACGACAGGCAGGAGTTACCTTGGGCCTATTCTTTTAGTTAGTCCTCGGACCCACAGGGGACAAGCCGATCGGTAACAAACATTTTCATAATTTCTGAGGATAATTGCAGATTGCATTTGGAAAACATTGGTTTCAACATGCTTTATTTCACAATGAGGCAAAACAGTTAAATATTCAAATCTTATTCATCAAATAGAAAGCAGAAAGTTTGGTGGATAAACTCCTAATTGCATCAGGAGATACTTAGCTGTGGCGTTCCACATGTGTCCGTTCTCGGCACCCTGTTATTCCTTATTTACGCAAATGACCTTTCAAACATTACAAATTTAAGTGAGGTGTGCTTGTTTGCAGACAACACTACTTTCATTGCCAAGGGAAAGAGAAAAGAGGATGTTGATAGAAAAACAGGTAAAACCCTGGCAAAACAGACGATTGGTTTCTGTCAAATGACCTGAAACTGAAGAGGGAAAAGATAAAAACAGAGAAATTTACAGCTCTCAAGAAGTGTTACATTTCTCGGTTTATCATTGTCCTCATGATTAACTTTGACTTTCACATAGAATTGTTATGCAAAAAATCAGCAAGCATTACATACTGTATACAAACATTGAAGTTCTCGAGTACTTATGAGACTGCAAGGACTGTCTATTGTAGTAGCTTTCATTCGTTGGCATCCTATGGTATCCTGATTTGGGGTGCTTCTTCAAAAAGAGCATTGGCTATATTAAGTGGAGTCTCACCTTGCACCAGTTGGAGGGAAGTATTAAAAAAAGTCTGGACGCAGCAAGTTACGGTAGTGAATTTTCATAAAAATATTTTTCATAGCAAATATGTCTTTTTTAATTAAAGCAGGCATCAAATGTGGTTACCAGTATGACCTATATAGTAAGAACAATGTACCACATTTGATCAAAACTTTATTGTTTGAAAAAGTACAAAATTTTGTTGAAAATGTTCCCGAAAAAACTGGTCTGATTTGCCTGGGCAACGAATCTCTTGAAACTATTTACCCACCTAACAGTATATAATTAGTTACACAAAAAGCTATTTGAGGAAACTTCCAACAAAAAATTTCCATGAAAATTTGCAGTTTTTTCCAGAAAATCCGAAAACATTATTTTTTCTACAATAACTTATTAAACATTTATTATTAATTACCAAAATTTCACAAACATTTTACAAACAATGATTTCTATGGAAACAAAAAATTGTATTTTTTCACGAATGATATAAACGAAAACCTCTGAATGTGTAATTTTCATGGGACTTTCCTATATATTGGTAAAAACGCTGTATCATAATTTTTGATATGTGCCAAAAATGTGAAACAATCAAAATAACTCAAACAATGAACGCTATAAATTTTTTTACAAACATGCATTATAATTCGATGAAAAATGCAAATATGTAGTAATATCAGAGATATTCAATTAAAAAAAATAATTGTATCACCATGACCACCCTGTTATTGTCGAAATAATTTTATAAGATGGAGCTCAAGTCACCCTATAATTAACATATACAATTTTTTATAGGATATTGTATAATAATGGCAATATTGAGCTTTAACGTAAAAATGTGTCACCCTGTATAGGTATACGTAAACAAATAAAAACTGAAACTAACTCTGCATATGGATTCTAGGGGTCCTAGTTCGTGCTCATTTAAAGAAATCTTCAAAATCCAAAAGACGCGATCTCCTCAGTAGCGATTTTTTTCTACGAATATTCCCTAAGAATTATAGAGTATTAAACCATAAACTCTATACTTAAAACTACTGTCAATGCATCAGAGAAAGGGTCTACTTTAAATGAATTTTCTAGAAAATTGTAAAATGAAGGACAATGACGGTTGAACCTGAGACTGAAGGGTTTGTAAAACACACTTCTTGCGACATTTTCTCTACAAAACCTGTATTTGCTTCAGGTTCTTTGCCTAAAAGTTGCAAATTTTGACGTTTTAAATCGCGACTTTGACGTTTTAAGAGGAAAAACTATAAAATCAAAGTAATTTTTCTGGAATTTCTTGACCTTTTTGGGCCAAAAAAAACTTAATCTGTGTCTGTAATGTACAACAGATTTTGTTATCCATGCAGAATATTTTGTTTTTGTGCATTTTTCTGGTGATCATTGGCACCCAAAAATTTTGTTCTTTAAATGTCTATAACTTTTTTTTCTTTTAACTTACAGATCTAAATTTGGTTGACTTTTTGGGGTGTTAACCGATATATATATATATATATATATATATATATATATATATATATATATATATATATATATATATATATATATATATATCACAGGTTTGCAGCCCTCTGTTTGCGCTCTGTCTTTGAAGCAGATAAACATTCCGGAACCTGTCAGGTAAAGTGATAAGGAAGTTCAAAAACTTCGTCCGGCAATTAAAATACAGTACACAGAATATTTGCCTGCAATTTCATCTCCTCTGTATCGTTCTTTAGCTAAGACTCAGTATAGAAAGTAATTAGTATTTTTCATCCTCTGATGACAAAAACTTTGTTAGTGAAACGATCTTTAGATCTTTAAAAAATGGTGTTGTGGTGATGTGGGTTCTCCACGTGTACTATCAGTGCTCAAAAATGAAGGACAATGACGGTTGAAGCTAAGGCTTCAGGCTTTGTAAAACACTCTTCTTGAGACATTTACTTTCCATTGTTCGTATTAAAATCAGGTTCTTTGCCTAAATGTTGTCAATTTTGATGTTTCAAATCGCGACTTTGACGTTTTGAGGAAAACCCCAATTTATTTTTCTTTAAGGACCTATAACTTTTTTTCTTTTAACCCACGGAGCTAAATTTTGGTAGGTAATTTAACTATATGATATAAACCCGCGAACCAAATTTGGTTGCCCTTACTTTGTTATTTCCAGAGATATAATTTTTTTTTGAAAGAAAACACAAAATTTTCCGAGAAAACCTGGGCCGAATTTCCTGGATAACGAACTTATCCAAGCCACTCGCGAAAGGAAGGTTTTCAACAAATTTAATCAAAATCGGCCCATTATTTTTTGGTTAATCGATTTTATATATATATATATATATATATATATATATATATATATATATATATATATATATATATATATATATATATATATATATATATATATATATATATATAAACATATAAAAATTGAAACTGTCCCCGGATATGTGTTCTAGGGGGCGTAGTTAGCGCTCATTTGAAGTGATTTTTACAAAATTGAAAAGTCGAGAGCTCCTCATTAATGAGTTTTTTAAAGAAAATTCACTAATAAAAGATGTAATGCGATTTTATAATTTTTGTTGCAGTCTAATGGTTGTTTTTTGTTGCAGGTTCTTTTAATAACACTTTAGGTAGTGTAGTGAATGGTTTAGATATCAAGAAAGCTAAATTGGCTGGTCCTTTTTTAGATGGTTGTAATGTAAGTATTTTTAGCAGACATCAACATTAAATGCTTGTAGAAAAATTAAAAAAATATTTACCTGAAATCTTTATGATAATTTATTTTATTAATTTCTACTTGCAACATTTTATGATTCTTTTTTTATAAGTACAGTCAAACCTTGGTTTCTAGAAGCCATAATTCACTATGTGAAAACTGTAACCTGTGATGAGCACTAATAAGTACACTTGGAGAACACCCAAATCACCACAACACATATTTCAGAGACCTTACGATCGTTTCGTTGACCATGTTAACATTTCAGAGGAAGAAAATTCTAACATTAAAAACTAGATCCCGTATATTTATATCGCGTCAAGGTAAACGAAGTAGCCTGAAGTAAAGTTGTCGTCCAAGAATGATCGTTTGTTTATTGCGCAGTGCGATAAAATATATATGGGATAATAACCACCATGATACAAATAACGAGAGATATGATATTCTGACTACCTATTTTTAGAACTGTCACGCGCATGGTGTCAAGTGGTGAGTCCAATGCAACAATAATATGCTGTCGTTCAGTGAGGTTTGACGTTTCATCACAACCTCTTAACAAATTACGTATTTTACTAATATTTAAGTGCATACAGTTGGAAGTAATAAAAATGCAAAAGATTAAATTTAGTGCTGCGATCTATATTATCTGAAAAAGGCAATATAGGTGTAACTTCAACCGCATTAAGCTAACTTCAATGACATATAGAAACTTTTTGATTGCGAATGACTTTGTTTTAAGTGTGTAGTTGGACTTTTATAACGTTACTCACCGCGTGACGTCATAGCAGGGGGCGGGGCATATGCGCAATATCATATCTCTTCTAAGTCATTATATCATGAATAACCACCACATTGACAAAGAAAATTTGAAACTTGTCAAAAATGTTAGACATCAAACTATGCTTGATTCATTAGAAAGCATTTTTATATTAAGGTCTATTAAGAACAAAACTTCATTAAATCGTGCGGCACCTGTAATTTCAAGCCCTTTATTTTCTCTTTGCATTTAACCGCTTAAATACTCCTAATTTGTCTGGTAGAATAATAAATTATTGTCAATAACTCGACCGGTTTATACATATACTAATCTCTATGTTTGTCTTGACTTAAAGACCGGTTCGGTTTTTTGTATCTATGTAGTCAATATAAATACTTTCACGTAGAATTAAAATCAATATAAATATAGTTTTTATGTAGTATTTTAGCTGAACTATTTATCCTTTGTTTAACACAGTGAGACAGACATCTGGGTTTTTAGTTTTCTATTTTTTTAAAAAAGATGAGTTGAGTTGATGTTGTTTATCTCACCAGACGTCTTTATCGGCATGAACCAATATCCACATAATAAATTTCTAGATCGAAAGGAAACGTGCTGATTCTTTAAATATCTTTGGTCCTTTTAAACCTATATTAGATAAGGGTCATAAATTTGACGACCAAAAGATGAAAGCAGGTCTCCGACCTGTCGCACTGCGCAATAAACAAACGATCGTTCTTGGACGACAACTTTACTTCGGGCTAGTTCGTTTACCTTGACGCGATATAAATATACAGGATCTAGTTTTTTATGTCAGAATTTTCTTCCTTTGAAGATGTTGACTTTGTGAATGAAACGATCGTAAGGTCTATGAAATATGTGTTGTGGTGATTGGGGTGTTCTCCAAGTGTACTTAACTGGAAGCTAAAGAAAATGTGGAAAAAATTTGAGTTATTGGAAATTTGAGTTACCAAGTAGTAACTTTAATATGTGTTTATTCGTTGTTTAAACCAGCATTAATTTTTTATTTATTTTTTAATGATAATAATTAGGTCTTAATTATGGAAGTTTCTTTGTAATTTTTTTTCTGATCTTGAGGCATGCTCATTTGGTCATAGTCATTTTTTTCTTTCACGATTTTACACTATTTTACAGATTCAGCAGGTACACCTATATTTGTCTATGTATCACAATTCGAGTTGAAAGGTTGGGAATACTTGGACGAGTTTACAAAAGAAACCAATGAAGTAAATCTCCAGGGGGGGTATCTGCGTGGGTAGAAATACAAAGCCATAGACTAGGTCACTCCTGTCATATATCACTATTCAATTTATAAATAAAACTTTTATTTCCACCCTGTCACCCTGGAGGAGGTAGAAAGAATCATATTTCCCTTAAAAAATGAACGTTCTGAATGCTTGGATGATATAACTGTCTTTCATGTGTTTGTTCAGCCAAGGCTTAGGTATGGTCTAATCTTCCAGGGAAATTATATGGAGGCCAATCGAAAATTAATTTTTTAAAAGCAGTGCATTAGAATTATTTTCAATTTGAAGGACAGAGAAATCATGCACAACAAACTTTAGAAGAAATAGTACTCACTGTGTCATCTATTTATATGTATGTTTTGTAAGAAAGCACTATCTTCCGTTGTATTCATCTGCAGAGCTTTTTTTACATGAGCACAGTACTTGGGAAACTGTGACTTCCTATCTTTATTCTTATTATTCGCCTTTATTAAATACGAGGACGCGTCAATAAGTCCGTGACATTTCGAATGAAACAGGTTTTTTGACAACAAATCATTTTATTTCTGAACATAGTCTCCTTTGAGCTCTATACACTTCGTCCAACGTTTCTCCAATTTTTTTAGGATGTTTAGAAAAATATTTCCAGAAATATGCGTAGAACCCCTTCTGGATGCCCAAACCACAAGAAGAATTTCTTGCAAACAGCCTACAAGAAAGTTACGGGACCAAGAGTGAATAGGGGTGCTGGGCGGAGAAGGATATAAAAAGGAAATGTGAGCGGAAAGTGTGAAAGAAACAGCTTAGTTGGACCTTTTTAAGCTGCCTTTATCCCATTTTGCAGCTGTACCTCCTTAAAATCCTCTTTACAGCACGCAGAACCTCTATATTCACCGCAGGTCCCGTAACTTTCTTAGGGGTTTCTCCAAAAGAATTTTTCTTGTTTACATTGTTCTAGTTTATGCATTGAGGGTGATTGTAGGCATGCAGAAGGAGAAGAAGAACTCCTGCGACGAATCAGCGAACTAAGATTTTCAATTTATGTTTAAATTGTTATCTCACTTCATTTCTTTAAATATTTTTCCAAAAATGATTTTGAGGTTGCCTTGTTTTTCAGTCTTACATAGCAAGCTGCAATATTTTATCATTTTCAAAAAGTATGGATACAGCAACCGTAAATAAGTGTTGAAAAGGGTCTGGGTGCAGCAAGTATGTTATGGTAGAAAATTTTCGTAAAAATATTTCAAATCCGGTAGCTCAATAAATTTCCCATTAAGCTAAAATCTTCAATCTTGAACCATAGTAACACCTATGTAAACGCACCGTGGGTACTAAATTAAAGAAAAATAACTTAATGAGCTTCGCGGATAACTACAAATTTGTTTTAAAAACCTTTTTTGTTGTTTATTGTTTGCAAAAACTGGATGGGTTGACTAAAACAAATCATCCAAACAATTAATAAGGAAAAATACCTGTCATATTTATAATTTGACAGGTACATTCCTTTTGTAATTTTTTTTTCTGAAAACCTTTTGCATTTAAAGACACTTGCAGGACTTACATACTATATCAAAGGCCACATTTTAATTTTTTAGCTCCATATAAAATATACTTTTTTTCAAATAATCGCTAACTGGGACTCTAGAACCGATCTCCAAGGTCCATTTAAATTTAAAGAATTAGTTTTAATAATATATCTTACTAATAGTGTACAATTCTGATGCAAATTTACTACTATACCACACTTGCTGCATTCCGAACCTTTCTATTATTATCACCTTGGTCAGTTCTTGTAATTGAATTTGAGTAAGATTGACATGTTTTACGTACATTGTGTATTGAAGGAACGAATAAATTATTATTATTATATAATAATAAGTTTATTTCAATATAGGAAATCCTAATACATACAAACAAATTAACATTTAATCATACATGTGCTCTCAACAACAATAACTGAAAAAGTTTCCTCCTAAATAAACCCAATGTACCACAATTTCTAAAATCATCAGGTAAGCTGTTAAACTCGCTGATACATCTAAAAAACACTGACTTCATTGCTCTGCTTGTATAGGTTCTATATATGTGCAGACCATCAGCACCCCTTGTATTATATTAGTGAATGTCTCTGTTAAAAATCAGAAATGAATCGAAATAGGCTGGCAACAGATTCTTCGCAAGTTTAAAAACAAATATCGTTCAATAGTACAGTATATCTGCAACGCATTGCCAGTTCAAAGTCGCTAGCATCAGTTTTATGGGTGTATATCTGCTCACTTTTAAGACAATACGCATTCCACGATTCTGCAGTTTCTGTAACACATTCAGACAGTTCAGATCCATCACATGAAGCAAGGTAGCACAGTAATCAAAATGAGGTTGTAACAGTGTGTGATACACCGTGATACTAGCATACACTGACAGTTTGTGACTGAGTCTGCTGAACAAAAATAATTTTTTCCTTATTTTCTTGCTTATGTACTCAGAGTGACTCTTAAAGCTAAGTGCCTCATCCAAAACAAAACCCAAATATTTCATTTCTTTTACAAATTCTATCCTCTTGTTTTCAATCATCAAAGTTACATTATTACAATCTATCATCTTCAGCCTAAACTTACTACCCAATAACATAGCTTTTGTTTTGTCCGCATTCAACGCCAGTCTGTTCACATGCAGGTATGCATCAAACCTATCAAGAACTTCATTCATCCTTGTAACCATATTTGCAACATTGTCTCCAGTACAGGCAATCAATGTGTCGTCAGCAAACAAACTTATATATTCAAAATCTCCACTGAAATGAATATCATTCATGTAAATGATAAAAAGTAGGGGTCCGAGTATACTCCCCTGAGGAACTCCAGTGCAGCACACCACCTTATCTGATATTTCTTTCTCTAATCTTGTCCTCTGTGTCCTGCCCGTCAAGTATTGCCTCGGCCATCCTAACACATTTCCACCAGTACCATAATATGCCAGCTTCCGCAGAAGAATATCGCTGTCGATTGTTTCGAAAGGTCTCTTAAGATCAACAAACACAGCTAGTACAAATTTCCCTTGATCTATTGCTTCCTTCCACTTAGAAATCGTCAGCTGCAAAGCAGTCTCCTATGAATGATGCTTTCTAAACCCAGACTGATAACCAACAAACAGTTTGTTTTTCTGAAAATAATCCAATAACTGACAGTATACAAAATGTTCCAATAGCTTCTCAACACACGGCAGATTATTCACAGGGCGAATATCTTTCTCTCCCTTTGGAATTGGTATAATTGTACTGTACCTAAGGGCCTCCGGAAAGCACCATATTTAAGGGAGACATAAATAAAATTCAAAATTACATGACCAATCACTCCAAAGTTTACTCTCAAAAACTCTGTGCTAGGTCAGTTAGTGTAATTGAATTTTAGTAATCAAAAATTTGAGTTAAAGAGAGAGTTATCAAGGTTTAGCTGTATTAAATAGTAAATAAATTGTTACATGCTGTTATGCTTGTAAAGTTTTGTCTCTCTTAGGTATATATTGCTGGTTTTGATAATGAACAAAGAGAAAAAGTATGTAGAATACTGAACTTAAGCGGTGCCACTAGGTACAATGATATCTCAGACCGAGTGACACATGTTATTGTTGGAGATCCTTATTGCCATGAACTTAAAGTAATAAGGTCACGTGGTTATACATGTTATTTTGTATCTGTAAAATGGTTGATAGAAAGTATGGAAAACCAACATGTTGCAAAAGAAGATAATTTCCTTATCAATATGGATCCCGATAAGGCAGGCTTTGGTTCTCCATTGAGTAAAAAGGTTTGGTTTATCTTCTATTTATTTATTTACCTTTTTACAATTTTATCCTTTAGTGATCACAACCTAAGTTTTACGTGCCTAGGCTCAGTGCCAGGTGCAGGCAGACTTGTATTAAGAAACGAGATAATAAATTAAAATACATGATTCTTTAATAATACCTTTTGACTTGAAAATAGGATTAAAGTGTGTTACGAGTTCGTTTTTCTTTAGGGTGTTAGTTTATTGAGGTCTAACAAGACACTGACTGAAAATGATGTTAGTGCTAATGAAAGCTTGGCACCACAAATAGAAGAAGATCCCACCAATGCAATTGTGCAACAGTATTTAAATCCAACAAGCCAAGGTATGTATTTAATTATTTTAAATTTAACTGTGCGTAATTGATAGAATCAATCAACACATGATGAAAAATGTTGAATTGATTACCACCAAAATACTTCTTTTTTTTTGTTTTCCACAAATTTATTTAATACAATTGTTTGATACACTTTGTGGGTCCATCTTGATGGTAACTTTGTTTTAGTGTTAATCAACTTAAATTATAATATGCTTTGTAGCGACTTCATATTTAATTTATATAGTGGGCTTAATGTTCATTTGTCAGGCATTTCAGAATAGACGTACGATAATGCTAGTGTGTGGTACGAAGACCTTCAGCACGCACATCACATACATAATTGTTGTACAATAAATTAGAATCATAGAGTAGGGCTAGCTTTTTTCTAGAGTAATGCAGATTAGATTTTGATCGTTTTCTATAATAATAATAATAATAAGAAGAAGAATATTAATTTTATTGGGCGAGAGCTTGACACACCTGCTCTATATGCACGATCTTAAGATATATGTGTCCACTAGGAAGGAACTTAATGTTTAACCTTACTGCCAAATTCTCCAAAGGCATACAAATTGATTTTGGGTTAAATAAGTGTTGTATAAACGCAATGAAGAGGGGAAAGTGGTTGAGGAAACAACATACCAAGTTGGCAGGGACGAAGGATTAATATTAGTTATGGACGAAAATTAGCTGTACAAACACCTGTGGTGTGAGCAGACCTGTGTACTAGAGGATGAGGTTGTGAAAAGCAGGACAAAGGAGATGATACAAGAAAGGATAAAACTAATTCTAAAGAGTGGTCTATCAGCCATTAATAAAACAAGAGCCATCAATCACATACGCTATTCCGGGGACTGTATACACATTTTGAACTATTAAATGAACCTGAACAGAGCTCTTAAACAGGTTAAACATCATGAGATAAACCTCATAATGGGAGACTTCAACTCTAAAATTGGAGATGGAAGAGTCGAAGATATAGTGGGTCCTTATGGATTAGGAACCCGAAATGACCGGGGTGAATGCCTCTGCCAATTTTGCCAGGAGGAAAACCTGAAAGTAACAAACACTTGGTTCAAGATGCCACCTAGGCGCTTGTACACATGGAGAGCTCCAGCCGATCGTCCAGACAACATCGTACGCAATCAGATAGATTACATATTAATTAATAAGCGTTTCGGAACATCAGTAAAAAGAGTATGTACATATCCTGGTGCTGACGTTCCCTCGGACCATGTTCTCCGAGTAGCAGTAGTCAAGACTAAGATTACAAACATCAAAACCCATATAGAACAGAGGAAGATAGATTACGATAGACTTAGAAGGGAAGATCTCAAAAACGAAATAGTTGCAAAAATAATTGAAAGAATAATAACTTCTATAAAACCGAAGTTTGAAGAGAGTGCAAGCATAGATGTCATAAGGGGAGAAATGGAGGAAGCCTTGATAAGGGTCGGAGAAGGTGAACTAGGTCATACGCGGAAAACACAGAAACACAATTGGATGACAGCAGAAATCATGGTGCTTTTCGAAGAAAGGAGAAGGTGTAAAAATCAAGGAAATCCAGAGAGCTATAAACACATTCAAAGAATTATTAGGGGCAAATTAAGAGCGGCAAAGAATGACTGGTTAAAGAAGCAATGTGAGGAGATAGAACAACTACAAGAGCTGCACGATGAATTTAACATACACAGAAAAATAAAAGAAGCATCCGAAGTTTACCGGAAGAGAAACTTATCTAACGTAGAAAATGAAAATGGGGAAATGGCACAAGATGATCGGCAGCGAAGAGTTATTTGGGAGGAATATATTAACAACCTTTTCGACGATAATAGACTTGATATACATTGTATACTGAAGGTGTCAGACAGGGATGCGTTCTCTCTCCACTCGTCTTCAACCTGTATTCTGAAAGCCTCTTTCAGGAGGCGTTCAAAGATGGCGACCTAGTAGAACGGGTATATAAATTTAAATATTTAGGCACGTGGCTGTGTGAAAACTGGACGTCTGAAACGGAGATCAGATGCCGAATCGAAATGGCCCGAAACACATTTATGAAATTCATGAAAGTTGTTACCAACACTGATTTTGACAACCTAAGAATTAGATTTATAAAATGTTACGTGTGGTCAGTGTTACTATATGGTGGACGCTGAAGGTGAATACCATGAATAGACTTGAAGCCTTCGAAATGTGGACATACAGACGTATACTAAAAGTCCCATGGACGGCCAGAAAAACAAACGAGATCCTAAGAACGGTTAAAAGAGAACGTGAACTGTTGAACATTATCAAGCGCAGAAAAACAGCATATCTGGGCCACGTAATACGGAATGAAAGATACCAATTCCTACAATTAGTAATCGAAGGAAAGATCGAGGGGAAGAGAGGAGTCGGCAGGAAGAGGATGTCATGGCTCAGAAACGTGAGACAATGGACGGGACTAAAAACTGTAGGACACCTATTCAGCGCCATCAGAAATAGGGAAGAATGGGCACATGTGATCGCGAATATCCATTAATGGATAAGCAATAGAAGAAGAATAAGAACAGAGCTCAAAGCTCTTGGTAGGCAGATTGGGACTTTGTTCACGAAGTACAGGGCACATCATCGCAAAATTTATGTACATTTTCACCTACTGCGGTCACAAGGAGATAGAGGCGTACTGAAATTGACTACTATGCACGAGAGGCACACTTGGAATCTACGTAAATATTATCATGATATTTACATAAATACTAAGCCTAAATCAGCCGCCTCCATAATGCAATAATATGAGTTGATAATACCACATTCACTTCTGATAGATGTAGTGCCTGCTCGGCCACAGCTGAACCTATAGAACACATCATTAGCGGATGCCCGACACTAGCTTTAGCTGCATATACGGCATGACATGACAATGCCGCTAATATACTACATCAGGCTTTATTGTGTCGAGTAAATTCTAACCATTGCTGTGTGCCCTATTACACTTACCAACCAGCGTCTGTATTTGAAACCAATAATGGCATCATATATTGGCACAGAACTATCTACACATATAGGCACATACCAAATAATAGGCCGGACATAGTTCTTACAAATAGGCAAACACAGGAAACTTACCTTATAGATATAACAATTCCACTTCCTGAAAATATAGAGAAGAAATGCAGGGAAAAAATGCTAAAATATTTACCCCTGACTGAAGGCTGTGATACCAATAGTGATTGGCGCTACAGGAAAGCTATCAGTCTCACTCAAGCTGACTCTTCTCGCTTTGGATATAAAAGTGAATGCGTACATTACTATGCAAAAGGCAGTTCTGATTAATACATGCAGCCTGACCCGTGCTTTTCTCAATCAGAGGCAATAGACAGAAATTCAAGGGTCTTTGGCCCTTGGGTACAATATTTACTTGCCAAAATTGGCACAGCATTCCTCACTCCTGACTGTCTGAAGTTCTGCCTCCATCCTTTACAAGATAGACCATCGTATATCTTTTCTTAAGATGTGCGGTGGAGCAGTGGAAGACAAGGGAGTGATTAACTCACCAGAAGATAAATATTTAAGTCCTCTCTGGTTCTCTTTAGCACTTCGCTCGTCGATGAAAATGCTCAACAATCAAAGCAAGAGATATACCTTGCCCCACAATACCTGCCAGATCAGTCACATATGCTATATGGAGGTCTGAAGCTCTATTCACAAACTGAAAACCATCTAAAAGATACCCTTGTCTGTGTAGACTGCTTCAGCAGTAATATCCAAATGAAGCTTGGATTGGGAAAATGCAAAATTAGCAGATCGAGAAGGGCAACTGGACAAGACATAAGGGATATGAGATTTATAGGAATCAAGGAAACATAGAGGGAATGGAGGAAAAAGACAAATATAACTGTACACTCAGGCCAGCGATATAGACCATCATGTATGCCGTGATGAGTTAAATATGATGGACTGCAGGATACACAATTTCGAGGCACATATCTTCAACATTATAGCAGAGATGCCGTCAGGACTGGGAGAGGAGTCAATGTTCAAAGATTTGAATTCGTGTTCTACCATATTCGCTGATATTGTAGCCTCAGTCAGAGTGTTGACATTCGATGGCAGTGAAACTACAGATGTGTATATACTGCTAGAATGGTGTGCCAATTCGATGGCCGAAGTTTATGTGCCAGCAGATAAAGTGCCAGCATGTTTTTGAAGACATATATTTGCGAATATAAGCAAAGAGAGCTTTAGGTTTGGCAGTTACATTGTTATGAGGCTCTCGCATGCCTTATTTTTCTTTTAATATCTGCTGAAATATTACAATGGGTGATGTAACCTACATAATTATCTGCCTAAACCATTTCGATAATCACCGCTTATGCAGTATTATAATAATTATACCCTGTGTGGTCAAATGCTTTGAAGAGTTTGGTTGTTTTATATGTGAGTGCAGGAGTCAAGATAAAACTTTAATGTAGACGTAAAATAGTCCCACTGTTCATTAGGAATGTTCAAGTTGAGGTCATTCCAGTCATGATTCTCTCTTGTAAAGAGTAAGTTAGAGTATGCTAGTCAAGTCTGGTCACCGCATTATATGACATATTGTATAACTGGAAAGTATACAAATGTGATGAAATATCTAAGTTATAAAACTCTGATGGCACTTATCCTCTCAGAGGACTAGACAAAGAAATGTGGGTCGTCCGATTAAATAGTAACACACTTAAACACTTTAATTATTTAATTAATATATATTTTGGAACTATATAAAGAGCTCACATTCAACACATCACATAACAACGCCACAATCATAACAGCGACCAAGAATGACTTGCGTCTAGCCGGACCGTTCAACTTTCCAACCCGCAATCCCGAAAGAATACGTAGTCTGCCGATAATATTCCAATGATTACGTGAGTGGTAGACACGAAGTAACATGCCGCCACCTAGTTGCGGAACCAAGTAGTATGTTGTCACGCTAGCTCCAAATAACACAAAGTGTTAAAAAATAGAGACTGTATACAACTAATTAACAATTTAGTAAATTGTCAGCTCTGGCCCATTTCTACACTAACATAGGGACAAAGTATGTAAGGCTAGATGCATTCTCACAACAATTAGAACCATAGACCGGTTTCGCTCTAATTAAAGCTTGTCAGTACGGCATACTAATTGTAGCGAAAATACACCTATAAAGTAATACGGCTATGGTAGCCAGCCTTCTAACACTAAGTGAGTGGTAGACACGAAGTAACGTGCCGCCACCTAGTTGCGGAACCAAGTAGTATGTTGTCACGCCAGCTCCAAATAACACAAAGTTTTAAAAAATAGAGACTGTATACAACCAACTAACAATTTAGTAAATTGTCAGCCCTGGCCCATTTCTACCCTACAGTCACAGGTTGGCCCCTAAGTCGGTGATACAAATTTTCTTTTTTTTTTTTTAACGAACACGCCTTATTGCGTTTTTGCATTTTCCATCGAAATATAATGTATGTTTGTAAAAAAGGAAATTCTGGACGCAGTAGGTGTGTTATGGTAGCGGATTTTTATTAATGCTTTAAATTTGAATACCTCAAGGTGCGTTGGCCAGAAAACCAGTTTTTTCGGGAACATTTAAATCTATTTTCGGAAAATTGTTTTAGATACCCAAACAATAGAGTTATTTTGATGAAATATGGTACATTGTTTCGCCTATACATGTTATACTGGTAAGCAAATTTGATGCCTGCTTTCTTTAAAATAACACATATTTTGCTATTAAAAACATTTTAATGAAAACTCACTACCATAACGCATTTTCTGCGTCCAGTCTTTTTAGATTTTTAACTTTTATAAAGAAGAAAATTATGATTGTATGAAATTTTCAATGTTTGAAAACGTTTGAAATTAATTCAATGTATGATATTTAAATGTAACTAATACTCACGTTTACAATATTTACATACTTATTAACATTTACATTTAAATTTGGCTCCATTGTAGCATCGTTGGAACATTATCGGCAGACTTCGTAGACTTTCGGGATTGCGGGTTGGAAAGTTGAACGGTCGGGCTAGACGTAAGTCCAAGAACGCTTCTCCTTTCTAGTTATATCAACGATGCGCCCACTGCTAGCCGGTCGAAGCTTTTAGAAACCTCAAATTCAAATTTGAAATAGTGCGGGAAAATCCTACAGCTTCGGCCAACCTGACAATTGATCGTCTCTATCAGCAAGACACTACATAATGATACATTTCCATTAGTTAATAGCTATAATGTTAACTAAAATTACAACAAGCAAAACAATATAATAGCAATTTGTTTATATCTTAAATTTTAATAACACTCAATTTAATATACCATAAATCTCGATTTTCTCCATTCTTTCTAACTCTGACCTTAAGCTTACTATTTCAACATCTATATTCTGTTTTAAAGCCAAGGTTTGTTCTAAACTATTTCCTTCCAGTATCAAAATATTATTTACGTGCTTAAGGCATCTACATGCTGCATTTGTCTATTATTTATATGTTCGACTTGTAGAATTAACGCCCACCTCATAATCCTAGAATGTATTTCTTTTTTCGATAACGCTAGTTTCAAGCTGTTACAATCTGTTATAATTTAGTAATGGATGCTCTGCAAGTAAATATGAAACCTCTTTAATGCATAAACTATAGATAAACACTCCAACTCGTAACTGTGATATTTACTTTTTGTATCTGAAGTTCGTTTACTAAAATAGAAAACAGGGTGCCATAAATTATCGTAAGTTTGTCTTTGTAATAAAATGGCACCAAACCCTTGTGCACTTGCATCACAATGCAATTCTGTGTCTAATAAATGTGAATATAATGCTAATATTGGACGTACCATTAACTTATTTTTCAATTCCTCAAAAGCTTGTAACTTCGCTTCAGCAAACTTAAAACTTGAGTCTTTTCTCTGAAGATCATAAAGTGGTTTAGCCAAAACAGAAAAATCTTTCGCAAACCTCCTAAAATAGCTTGCCTGGCCAATAAATCTTTGTACTTGTTTAGCACATGAAGGGATCCGGAATTCTGATACAGCACTAGTATTCTCAGGGTTTGGCCTTACACCTTTGTCGTTAACCACATAACCCAAGTATGTGATTTCGGTTTGTAAAAACGAACATTTGTCTCATCCTAATGAAAGTATGTTATCTACCATAAGTTTAAATACATTTTTAAGAACATTAATATTTCCTTCTATTGTTTCTGTAGCTATTAATAAATCTTCTAAAAAAATTAACAATTTTTCCTCATCCAACAATTTTCTAAAAATTAAATTGATAAATCTAGTAAACGCTGCTCCAGAGTTGCAGAACCCAAATGGCGCTCTTACAAACTCGTATTGCCCCCAAGGTACTACAAGGGACAGATATTTACTACCTTGCTCATTTACTTTTACGTGATAAAAAGCATTTTTTAGATCTAATTTAGTAAAATATTTTTTCCCTTTTAATCTGTCTAACTGGTCGTCAACCAATTGTAAGGGAAACCTATCCTTAACCACCTGTTTATTCAATTCCCGGAAATCAATACATAACCTAGCTTTACCAGACCTTTTCTGCACTAATACAACTGGAGAACAGTAGTCGGAACAACGGGCTTTATCACGGCCTTGTTTAATAAATCATCAACTATTTCCCTACATTGCGTGTTTTTGGCATAAGTTAAACGTCTTGGCCTAAACGAAAATGGTTTATGATCTTTTATTAACTGAATTTTCATTACATAAGTTACCGAAGGTTCGCATGGTTGCTTTGGTTGTACATAATACCCACTGAAAATATTGTTAATAGTATTTGCAACTTTTGGACCTAATGCTCTGTTTATATTTAACTCTTGCATGCCTGTATTATCCGTTACATCTATCATTAGCAGTTCATGAACTTACCTTTCCATCTTGTCACTATACATCTTAATAATTTGCAAAGGATTTGTAAACTTTACTTCAATATCCGAGATTGCCATACAATTTCTGCCTAAAATACACTTGCACTTCATAATCTTAATAGGAACAAGATTTAAAGAAACATTAACATTAACCGATTAGCAAAAGTCAATTCAGAATCAAAAACTCCTTTTTTTTTGTTTGTTTTGTTTCTTTAACGTCGGCCTATTTCCGCGACTATGGCCAATCACCGACGCCAGGGAGCAGTTTCACCTCACTATCCTGGAAATTTTGCCGAACCCCCGCCTTCCTGTAACTTGCTCAAATACAATGCCAGAACCTCGGTTGATGTTAACGTTACAGTTTGTACTGAAAAAGTGAAAGGAGAACCCTGGGATCGAACCCAGTACCCTTCGGCTCAGAGGCACACGTTCTTGCCCCTGAACCACTGAGGCTCTTCAAAAACTCCTAAAATAACTAATTCGCTTTCATTTATACCCACTAATGAATTTAATCCCACATAGTTTTTTCTTGGTTTTACTGGCACCAGCTCTTCCGAAATCTAGGATATTGGGCTTCCTGTGTCCAAAACACACTCAAACGAAACTTTTTCCTGTCCTATTTGAGTGGATGCTTTTACAGTATATGCTGGAACAACTTGTTCAATTAACATTGCAGACCCATTTGCAGTATCATTTTTTCTTGTGCAATGCCTTTCAAAATGTTCCATGTTGCCACAACTGTAACATGAACCTCTTTCCCGAAATTTTGTGTGTTTACAT
Source organism: Tillus elongatus (assembly GCA_964006375.1). Taxonomy (NCBI): domain Eukaryota; kingdom Metazoa; phylum Arthropoda; class Insecta; order Coleoptera; family Cleridae; genus Tillus; species Tillus elongatus. The sequence continues at coordinate 293,333,814 of OZ023262.1, forward strand.
TTGTTATTACTTCATGTTCATGTTCTGTTATATTTGCTATATTTACATTTATTGTGAGTGAACCTATTTTGAGTGATATTGTTTTAAACCTTGTTTTACCTCAATTAATTTCTATATTATAGTTTTTTACATGTATTTCATGGTGGTAATTTTATAATTGTTCTGTAATTGGGTTTTACCTGTTGCGCAATAAAAATCACTATTATTATTATTATTCTTATTTAAAAATGTGTATTGTTAGCTAAGATAAATGAAAATTTCAGGAGAAGACGAAGACACTTTGGCTCAGCTACTGAAAGGTGCAAATGGCTTTGACTCAAGAAGAACAAATACGAAACCTGACATAAATGTTGACAATCCCCCAGGATCCACAAGTACAAAAACAGATATACATGTTAGTATTCCTGTCGATAGAAACGAAAGTACAACCCAAAACACAGAAACTGGTTATACAGATAATGAGGAAAGCAGCCAGCCCCTTGATATATTTAGAGGGTCTACATTCACAATTTCAGGTTTCGATGAAGACAACACCCTCTCACTCAGAGAAATGATAGAAATAGCTGCCGGAGATGTGTTACCTAGCTCATACAGGGGTACCCCAAAATATGCCGTTGTGCCAGTTTTTAATGTGTCTGAAGTGACAATTAAAGCATCAGAAATCATCAATAATCTTTATATAACAGAATGTCTACAAGAAGGTGCTGTGTTAGACCTATCATATTACCACAGGCCGTTTGTGCTTACGAGTACGAGTCCATTGGAGGGTAGCGTCATCACAATTAGTGGATATTCCAGTTTCGAACGAAGTTTTTTAAATAATCTGATCAGAGAGTTGGGTGGGGAAGCTCAGGATCAGTTCTCGAGAGTGACGGCTACACAGAAGAATATAAAGGCTTGTACTCATCTAGTCAGTTTGGAGGCAAGCGGTAAAAAATATTCAGCTGCCTTGAAATGGTGTCTACCAGTTGTAAACAAGGATTGGTTAATAGATTGTGCCAAGTATGGAAGGATGGTTCCTGAAGAAAATTATTTAGTTGGCAGTGCTAAGGGTGAGTTGCTAATTTTGTTTATAATTGTTTTTTTCATATTCACTTTTTTATTCATAGTGCTGTTACAAACATTTTTAATGTAAAATGTTTATAGCAAGGATTGATTTGATCACTTTTTCCTGTTGTAGCTCGTGAAAGGAAAGAAAATTCTCCTCCAAATAAAGGTTCTATATCTGGTCTACAGGCTCCCTCAACTTCTATTTCTACCCCACCATTATCTACTGTTACATGTACTTCCATAAGTGAAAATAAAGGTAAGACTTTAAACTTGCAAATTATTATATCTAATTTTTTTATGTTATCCAAATAATAATAATATTTATTAATACACTTGGCATTTTCCATAATATACAAAGAAAAAATTTACAAACGTAGACAAGCAAAAACTATAATAATAATAATTAATAATACAATATTCATAGATTCAAAACTCTACGTGCTACTATTAACTACTCTGCTGAGAGAGCTCTATTTGCCATAGATAGTTCGGTGGAATTTACTACCCAGCATGCCAAAATTACGAACAGTACGTAGATAAACTCTTATTTTGAATCTATAAATCCATTAAGAACTTTGTAAATAAAACATAGCTTGAAGATAATTTGCCTAGTATGAAGGGAACATAGACCAAAATAAGAAAGTCATGAACTGTAACTATAATTATAAAAGCACATGGAATTTCTGTAACACAACGTTTTGACCAATCTTCGCTGAACACTTTTAATTCTATATGAATATGGACAACATAATGAGGTGACCAAATCACTGACAATAATCAAACAAAAACCGTACAAGTTACGAGTAACAACCAAGCGAGGCCCATTTTCCATTTCTAAGCCCACAGTGGCGGCGTCAAAATCCGGGTGCTCATAGAGTAGGTCTCAATCTCCAGGTGTAATCAACCCCTAGCGATCTCAGCCCTCCTCCGGGTTTGTCTAGACCCAATACCCGCCAGCGTTTGCTTAAATTTCACCCAATAAATCGAGCCCTCCGCAGGAGACGATATTTGTGAGGGTGAAAGTTGGTATGGCAGGTGTACTGCCATCTGAGGGAAGTCGCTTGCCCGTTTCAAAGATCAAAGAGAGATACCTCTCTCTGAGTATGTCTGGACCAGACATCCATCAGTGTTTGACTCGAGGCAGCATCATGAAGTCCCGCACCCTAGCAGCATCCAAGTAACGTCGTTTGTCCATTTCTAAGCTAACAGAAGAGGCCTCAATCTCCAGTTGTAATCCAGCCCTAGAGATCTCAGCTCTCCTGCGAGTTTGTCCAGACCCCACACTCACCAGTGTCATTCTCAAGGCGACATCCCATTGAGTCCCGCTCCCGAGCATCACCCAGGCGAGACCGTCCGTCCGTTTCTAAGCACACAGTGGGGGCCTCAATTTCCCGAGTGTATACCACTATCAGAGATCTCAACCCCCTCCGTCTGGACACACGACACCCGCCAGCGCTCAACCAAGCGAGGTCAATTGTCTATTTCTGAGCCCACAGGGGATGTCTCAAAATCCACGTGCACATCACTCCCAAAGATATCCGCCTCCCACCAGGCTCACCTGGATCAGACCCCCGCCAATGTTTGACACACCCCTGCCAGTGTTTGACTCTAATTAGTCGTCTCTTACGACAGGCAGGAGTTACCTTGGGCATATTCTTTTAGTTAGTCCCCTGATTGTTAGCCTGTGATGGTCGAGACCTGACACATGGAAGAAATTCCTTCACTGCTTCATCAGCCAAAGAGATGGATCCAGCAGATTTTTCAGAGCTGACTTTAACGTCCACCTTAAATGAGCAGGCATAATTTCTGGCATTATAACAACATTTATTGCCCTGTGTATTATTTAAAGAATTAATGAATCACACTTAGCTTGGCTACTCAGTCGGGACACAAGTGTAATATAAATTAACGCAAGGTGTGGGCTTTAGCACTCCCATTCGGTGGGTTTTAAAATGTACAAATAAAAGTCAGGAGTAAAAATAAAAATCGGTCTATTAAAAGATTTTTGAAGTTATATAATGCTAATCGCTTTAATTAAGAAAATTCAAATAAATGAATAACATTAACTACTCGAAGTTGTTTGAAATCGAATACAAAATGCAGAGCGATTAACTACATTAAATTGGTATATAAAACTGTTGAAATGAATTGTGGAGCATACACTACATTAAAAAAAATTGCAGATAAATGATGTTCTTAGCTCGTGATTCAGACTGCTGCCCTTGGAGTGATGACTGTATTCGTCCAGTCTAGGATGCTGGAGGTGCCTTATTGTATAGGTGCATTTTCCTGGGGAAACTGCTTCGTGACACATATGGTTGATGTTAGGGGTCACCGTAACTTCTCCATGATGATGGGATCTCCAAATGGCGGGTCTAGACGAATGGTGATAGACCAGCGGATTGCTGACTAGCTGGTCCCTGGTCAGCGAGTTCGTGATTAGCGGGGTGCTATAAAATTTCAGGTGGATTGGTGTTGGTTTAAGGCTTTATGGTCTACATGAGGCAGCTGGTTGCGTTTAAGTACAAAACTTATCTGTGTGTTAATAATTAAAATAAAATAACGTAAATGAAGTAAAATTTCAAATGATCTTGAAAGTACAATTAGTACGGAACAATAGCAAGCAATTATTGAATTAATGCTACCACAAGCCACCGTTTAACAGTATATAATTTATGAGAAAGAGAGCAGTTATTAAAAATGAATTCAATACGGTACATACTAGAAAGCAATCACATATTAATCTCAATTAAATAAACTTGCAAGCGACTAGAAAATAAGCGGGTATTGAAGTATAAAACTTACACATTTAGGCATGTTGTTTTTCCCAATTAAAAACTGTGTGATAGCATGTCTCAGGTTGACTTAGTAACAGAGAAGAGAGCGTTACACGTATTCCAATCGTTTATAAAAACCTTTTTATCTTGACATGTCGTCAAGTTGTCACGTTGCAGGCGCATTCCATTGAGTTGTAATGCAGTAGAGCAACTGACCGCCGAGTCTGACGTCACTAGAGGGACTCAGACTCTTGATGTCACTACTGGGACCGATTCAGAAGCTTTATTGTACGGAAAGAAAAGGCGTTGACGCGTGTGACATGTCACAGATATGTTAAATACATGCGACATGTTACAGCATATTCTGCAAAATAGGCAAACTAAAGAATAAACAATGTGTAGTGATACAGGCTGACTGCACAGAAATTTTTTTGATGCTATGGGCGCACCGCATGGAACATTTATTTCATGTCTAATATTTAAGGCGCACCACATGTTGCAATAGCCACTGCTTATAATTAATTCATGCAACTGGCTAATATGATAGATAGTGTGGCTAAGAATTAACAACAAATTCCTTTTTTCTAGGTTCTGAAACCAAAAGAAATTCAACACCATATAGAGTATGTGAACCTTTAAAACCAAACGCCTTATTTACACCACCTGCACCTGTTGGAAAGCTTAAAGGTGGAGAAAAAACAGGTATGTTGAAGTGTGGATACCTCTTTTCTGTTTGTTATTTGACTTGAATTTATTAATCATACATTATTATGCCAGTATATTTTCATACAAAGAATCCTGACACAGCTAGTGCATTGTGGTAGTTAATTTTCCTAAAATGTTTTCATTTAAAAGTTGTTATTTAAACACTTAATGAAAGTTGAAAACGTTTGGGCACAGCAAGTGCATTATGGTAGCGAATTTATGGATTTCATAACCCTTGATCCGTTGAGCTGCTCTTGTGCAAATTATCTTCTGTGTTTTGCGAGCCTGGAAAGTTAGTATGTAGGAGAACTCTAGTGCTTCCCTCTGGGCTGTTTGTATATTTCCCATTTGGCTTTTTAAGTAGACCAATCCCGTTTGAATGATCCTTTGCAACACAGTCTCCAGGTTTTCCTTCTGAATCATCAAGTAATTGTGTACTTAATAATTATTATTATGATTTTGTCTCCGCATGTGCCGGTTGCTTTATTTGCAGATCCTAGGAGGAAGAATTCACTTAATTCACTGGATATTTAGAAACTGTCGGATTAATTCTTATTGTTGTTATTATCAATATTTATTATTTTGTTATTATTATTATCGACTTTAGCCTGAAGGGCTTTCACGCTCCCTCAAAGGGGAAAATTCACTCATCCCAGGTATCTCAGATACCAAAGGGATGAGCTCAGGGTGGAAATATGTACATAGATTCAATATCTGCTGGTCCAGGTGTTTACCAATATCCAATACTCCTCTTCCACATTGGTGTCTAGGTAGGGTTACTCGCTTGGTAGCACTACGGGATTAATGCTTTTTGGATTTTTTTAGGAGTGTTCGCACCTTCCGTATTTTTGATGTCCGTTTTACTCCAGTTCTCAATCACAAATGAATAGCTAAGTGCAGAACATGCATATGTATTAATATATTATATATTTTTTTTTTCATAAAATATGTTGGACAACCATCCGAGGCTCTGACACCCTCTGATATCTACCCAAAGTCATTACACACCTGCCCTCGCCTCGCTCCAGCGGTGGTAAGAGATCACGGGGCCTGAAATCATGAATCCAGGTTCAGAGACCGGAGGAGATGTAAAGACCCAACGACGACAGATTTCTGCATCCTGCAAGCTAGTGAATATGCAGCGGCATGGCATGCTGGAATTTGCTTGAGTTCCCGCAGCAGCGTATTAGGTACACCCGCCAGACAGCCAATAATGAGAACGACGAGTTGTATTTTATGTCCCAGATTAAGCTGTCTGGGCTCAAACATAAGGTCTCTATACTTGGTGCGTTTTTCCCTCTCCTTTATACTAACGTTAGTCTCAGCTGGAGCCGAGAACTCTATAACAAACAGCATTTTATTTTATTTGTCGAGAATGATAATGTCAGGTCTATTAGCGGCTACTAGCCACAATAGACCTAAGGTCGCTGTGGAGGGACTGAAATAGCCCACTCACAATAAAATCTAAAATCTAGCGGCTACTGGCCTGACAGTGGAGACTGAGAAATTCCAGTATATACTGCATCTCTTGTTCTTCACCACAGACTCGATATCCCACGGTTGGTGAGGCAGCATTGGTGTTGGGTCTAGCCCATACGAATGTCGAAGATGGTAATACAACAGTCGAAGGGCCGCATTATGCCAATACACGTAATTGGAAGATGCCATCACCGGACATGCACTCAAGAGATGCATAAGAGTCTCCGGCGATTGATGACAGATTCTACAGCTGTCATCTGCCACGTCCAACCGCATCACCATCATAACACCATCTTGGCAGGCCACGATGAACTCTGCAGTCTTTGATTGGAGCCCTGCTGATTAAAAAAAAAGAAAATGTCACCCTCGTTGGCGGCGGCTGTGTTCTTCTATATGCTGGAAGAACATTCCGTGCAAAGGTCGGAATGCCAAGCTCAATCACCAAAGGGCTATCATCTTGCCTTCTTCCTGACCTATGATCGAAGCATAGTCCGAGCTCACCTGCTGATCTGCCTGCTGCCTTGAACAGGAATGCTCCTGTTACTGCGACTTCGTGTGTTTGGACAATTCGCAGAAAAGGATTGGAGCTTTTAAGGATCCTGCAACTCATCTCAAGGACCTCTTTTCCGTGTAACCACTACATATTTGGTAGTCCACTACCTCCGAGATGTCGTGGGACGTAAAAGCGAGGAACTGACGGAGAAGCTTGCGGGTATCCCTATCCAATTGGCGCAACTCTTCTACTGTCCATTTTATCACTCCAAACGAGTAACGGATGACTGGGCGGCAAGTATGTTGGTAGCCAGCACCTTGTTTGGCCCGGACAGCTCTGAACACCAGATTTGCTAAAGCCGCTGTTTATACCTACCGCGGAGAGCCTCTTTCGTTTTTGCAGCATCCTGAGTGTCTGATTGCTTGACATCCAGGTACGAATAAGTCTCTCTGGCACCAAGATGTTTTATGATGACTCCGTCGATCAGCTGCTCATCACTTGAGTACCCTTGAACTCCCCCTCTTTATATGGACCACAGCGCACTTGTCTAAGCCAAGCTCCATCCCTGTGTCAAGCATAAACTCCTGTACCACCCTAAGAGTTAGTTAGAACTCGGTCTCACCACAGATTTTAATATTATTTTATAATTAATTATTATTATTATTACTATTATTAATATTATTATTATTATTACTCATTTGTTATTTAGGAAGCCCCGATGTTTGCAGTCAGGTCACCCCAGTTAGTAAAATAATGGAGGAAGTAAGAAATAGTAATTTGTTAGGAACACCTAAAACACCACCGATGCCGAGGCCGTGGTGCGATGTTGTAACACCTGAAACACCATTGGGTGCTTTCATAAGAGCGAATCCATCTCCGAACCTGAGGAAGGAAATGCTTCGTTATATTAACCAGTTTCCAGATTTTGTGCCACCTAAAGACAGAAGATTGAGTACTGTAAGTTGAAAATTGGGCTTGTTTCCATTTTACATTTATTACCTTCGTTAGAAATGAATACATTTGCAATTTAGCATTAAGATTGTCACTTAAAAGGTAAAATAGTATTCCAATACCTTATTATAGAAAAGATTGTTACCTCCTTCAAACGAAAACTAGAACCGTGGTATATTGTGATCGACCTCAGGTGGATAGAGATCTGCTCAATAGTGAGGTCACGATTGCCTATAACACCCTACCCTAAAAATATCTATCTATCAGATTATCATATTTATTTAGATTAGCAATACTTTTGGCAGGTTCACAGATCTGGATGTAGCTTGACACTCACATTCTTTTTCATTTGTTTCGCACTGCATAGAGTCCTATATTTGTGAGCGCCCCAGACTAGTGCCAGGTTATATAGAAATTAAGATATCTAAATAATCGTTAGTTAGAATAAATTGTTTGCACTGACGCCAAAAGAAAGGAGACATTAAGGAGGAATTTCTCTTCAATCAAACAGATGTGTTAATGTAACAAAGTATTAAATTTATTCACATAAATTAAATTTGGAAAAGCAAACAAAATTAAATAAACATCGTTGGTAAATCTCAATTAAACATTAATCAAACACAAATAAAAATCAAATAAACAGCAAGAACTTCAAGAAAATGAAATCATCATTTCACATACATTTGACAACCAAATAATAAGATACAGATGGTTGTATATTACTAAAATATTAATCTTAGCTACTTGAGGTATATATTAAATCAAATGCTGTATTCTACAGCTCAAAAGCAAACACAAATTATTAGGTAAGTGACTTGATGTTTGTCAATCAATTCGGTTAATTCTTCAGTGAGTTAACTGGCCAGTTCTTTGAGTGAGACTCCATAAAAAAAATATTCCTACGTGAAATTTCTACATTGATTATTGAAAATCAGAGATGTTAAAGAAAATGTACAGGTTAGATATTTTACAGACAAAATTTGCTAATTACTAAATTATGTGTTTAAATTCACAAAATTTAATAGATTAAACAGGGAATTTACAGTTATCCTTACAGCATCTCGCTGACACTGTTTAAGTTCAAATTTGTTTACGTTATTTGGAAAGTTCAAGTTATAAGGCTTCAGATATTAGATTGCTGCATGAAAAATTCTGCCGGTTCAGAAAAAAGAGTACATAGACTCACCAGATCTTCCTGCCGTGAATTACCCGATGACCCTATGAAGATGCCTTCCAAGTGGGATCAACTATGAGTGCCTGAGACAGGTTCACAGACTCCCATAAGAGAGGAGAAGCTGGAGAAAATGAGTGGTACTTTCCACTAGCGGTTGTTGGGCTGGTGGATTTATTGCTCCAATACTAGGAAACCATTTGACAACTATGTCGATGTTCTGAATTCGCTTGACGGAAGCTTTGCAAATCGCAATTAAAACGTGAATTGGTTCAAGTGAAATTCACTGCTAACTGACTCAAGCTTCGACAACATGCAGGAACTCTTTCTGATTAACGTAAGAAATGTATCGGGTCGGAAACAAAGAACCACAACTTAACTCGTGTTTTTATGCTAAACACAACTTTTATTTAAACTCGAAAACCGCTCAAATGACTTTAAACTATCACTGACAATTATTATAAGGTAGTATAGATAACAGAAAGGATTTCATCGCCCTTTTTTAATATAATTTTTAGCCACCGCAACTAAAGGGTGTTTACTCGACAAGCGCCAGGCTGTGACTCCTCTCGAGCTAATGTCTGTTTCCGTTAAGATTCAAATTCTCTTCTCCTCACCACATACGTCCCTCGCCTATAGTTCAGGGTTTCAAGGCTAACTCTATGACAGACATTTCAGATATGGTCTCGACTCCCCTTTAACATTGAAAATCGACTCGCACCCTCAAGGTTCTTTTAATATGATGAACTAATAATTTGTTCCAGAACATTCTCAACGGATATTTTGTTTACTTAAACGCCCTTCCAGGAAAATGCGACATATCATTTATTAACAAAGCCATATTGCGTCTTTAGATGTTTGAATTTTTTACGTGTTTTCCTAGCCTGCAGTAAAGGGGTTTACGGTACTTGAAGATTTAGCGACTTTTCATCAAAATAATTTTGAAATCAAAACATGAATTGCCTTACAGATGTTGGATTGTCGGCTATTAATTATGTCTCTTACAGGTTTATTTTGCATATTTAAAGTAGTCACGAAACGCAATCCTTACAAGACATGCCAATTTAAGCCAGTTTACATAAACAATATATACTTTTGTTTTGAAACGATTCATCTTTTTACAATACGTATTAAAAAGTTTGAAGCTAGACAAATGTTCTACTCTTACTCCTTGAATATATGCTTTTGCTTTAAAAGCGTAGGTCCTTTTACTATACATTTTGAACAGTTTGAATATAGACAAATGTTTATTATTACCTCTTGTGTGTGTGTGTGTGTATATATATATATATATATATATATATATATATATATATATATATATATATATATATATATATATATATATATATATATATATATATATATATATATATATATATATATATATATATATATATATATATATATATATATATATATATATATATATATATATATATATATATATATATATATATATATATATATATATATATATATATATATATATATATATATATATATATATATATATATATATATATATATATATATATATATATATATATATATATATATATATATATATATATATATATATATATATATATATATATATATATATTCGTTTTGAAATTATTGGTCTTTTTACCATATGATTTAAACAGCCTGCATATATACAAATGTTATATTATTACCCCTTGCAATACACTTTTGAAACCATTGTTTTTTTTTAATTTTTTTAACTGTAAGTTTTAAACAGCTTAAATATAGATAAATATTCTATTGTCACTTCTTGAATATACCCATTTCTTGTAAAACAATTGTTTTTTAATATATATTTTAAACATTTAAATGTAGGCAAAATTCTATTTTTACCCCTCGAATATATCCTTTTGTTTTGAACCATTGGTCTTTTTACTATAAGTTTTAACTAGTTTAAATATAGACAAGTATTTTCTTCTTACTCCTTGAATATACTTATTTGTTTTGAAACCATTGGTCTTTGTATTATACGTTTTCAACAGTTTAAGTGTAGACGAATATTGTATTCTTAATACTTAAATATACCTTCTTGGTATACCATTGGTCTTTTTACTACATTTTTTAAATAGTTTGAATATAGGCCAACATTATATTATTATCCTAGGGGTAATATCTACTTTTGTTTTGAAACCATCAGTATTTTTACTATAAGTTTAAAACCGATTAAATATAGACAGATGTTCTATTCTTAACCCTTGAATATACCCTTTCGTGTTGAAACCATTGGTCTTTTTAGTGTATATTTTAAACAGTTTAAATGTTGACAAATATATTCTTACCCCTCGAATATACCCTTACCAGAACTTGTTCTTCTTTGTCTAAGTTCTTTAAGGACTTTCTTAAATCCTTTGAAATGTGCAGGCTCAAATCATCTGGGTTTACCGTTTCTATTTTCTCTATACAGAGTGTATTTAAATGACAGGGCACAAATGATACAAGAGATTCCTTTGGTCAAAATAAGTGGATTTAACGTAACATACCTACATCACAAGTCACATGATAAAAGAGATACAGGGTGTTACAGGGTAAAGTTTTAGTCAGACATGTTTCCAATTTTATAGCTAGACCTTTTTTTAGGTGAGGTCAGGCAATGTTATGCATTAAATAAGCATTAACTTTTCTCGCAGCCCTCGTATCCATCTTTTAGTAACAAAATATTAAATATTGGACTTTTCTGAACAAAAAAGTATACTTATTGAAAATGGTTTAAGTCAACCGTTGAGGGAGATATTTTTGATTTTATAAATTAGCATTTCAGATTTTTACCTCCAGGAATATTAACCTCCCAAACAGACTTTTTTGTTAAGAAATTCTGACCTTATTGGTTCATAGCATATCCGTATTTAAAAATTATGTGTGAAAAAACCTTTTAGTTTTTTTGCACTAAAAAGCACCTATTAAAATCATGCTGCTATAGCAAGTTAATAGCAAAGCAATCTAGTAGATAAATGTCATTTGATAATAAATAGTAATTATTAAAAGTTAGTTTAAGAAATTATCACGTGTTAATTGATTTTATTTGCTTTTTATTTCGATATTGAAGAGGTTTGGGGGACTCAACTGTGACCAGAAGGGCAACAACAACCAGTGAAAACCATTCTATACTACATACAGATCTAGAGACCTCTGTAGCTTCATAAGTGCTTGATTTATTCAAGCACTTGTGAATCCAGAGAAGTCTCTAGATCTGTATTAAGGTACAATAAGGATACAAAACTTATCTTATTCCAGGCGAAGTTGTCAAAAGTATATTTTTAAGTTTTTTTTAAAGTAATGATCAAACATTGTTTAATAACATTTTAAATTACTTGATGTAACATTCTTAATTTTCCTTCTGCAGCCCCTCTCAGAAGTCAAACGGAAGCTATGGAACAAAGTGATGACTAATTTCTGTGGAGAGGGAAGCAGTCAGGATCAGCAACTGGGACCAGGAGATCTCGATGAGCAAGATGATGATGACAACACACAAAGATCCGCTATACCACATTCTGATTCCACAGATGGTGAAAATGGCGATGTTAATCGTTTGAATGATTCTACAAAAGTAAGTACGAGTTCGCTCCATTCAAGTCCGCAGGCTGTGATGGGATTTTTCCGGCCCTGCTCCAGAGTGGCCTGGATATACTGTTTCCCAACATAAGGGAGGTTTTTCGGGCCAGCCTGGCATGGGGCTACGTCCCAAAGGCCTGGCGCCGTGTTAGGGGGGGTCTTCATTCCCAAACCAGGAAGGGAGGACTACATGCTGGCCATGGCGTATAGGCTAATTAGCCTTACATCCTTCCTGCTTAAGGCATTGGAAAATATAGTTGATAGGTTTATGCTGGGAGGGATCCTCATAAAGGTCAGCATGGATACCAGCGGGGGAAATTGACGGAGACGGCGCTTCACGCTGTGATGCGGAAGTTGAAACGGGCCCTACTCTACGGGGAGAGCACATTAGCTGTGTTCTTCGATGTGGAGGGGGGCTTTGATAAGGCAAGGACGTATACAGTCTGTGCCGCCCTACAGGATAGGGAAACGCCGAGGTCCCTAATAAACTGGATGGCGAGCATGCTGGACGACAGGAGAGTCTTGCTGAGCTTGAGGGGCCGGGGGCTGGACGTTGGGGTGACGGGCGGCTGTCCTCAGGGCAGCTGCCTTTCGCCTCATCTATGGTGTCTGGTCATGGATGGCCTCTTGGAGCGGCTCTCCGAGAATGGCTTCTACGCCCAGGCGTACACTGATGATGGGGTGGTCGTAGTCACCGGCAAATTCCTCGGCGTCGTCTGCGGGTGCATGCAAGCTGCCTGTAGCATAATTGAAAGGTGTTGTGGTGAGTTGGGACTCTCCATAAACCCGGCGATGATGGAGATGATCCTATTCACCAAGAAGAGGAATGTAGAGGGGCTCAAGGTGCCCATGATGTTTGGAAAACCTTTAGCTTTAGTGCGGGAGGTCAAATATCTGGGGGTTGTCCTGGACTCCAAACTAACATGGGGCTCGCAAATAGAACGATTAGTGAGGAAGGGAGTTGCGACCCTTTGGTAGCTGCGTTGAGTGATAGGGAGGACCTGGGGACTCAATGCTCAGATCCTTCATTGGATTTACACTGCGATCGTCAGGGCGAGAATCCTCTATGGGGCGTTGGTCTGGTGGTGTGGGGTGAACCAAACTACCAGCAGGAAGCTGGCTGAACTCCAAAGCCTGGCAATCCTGGGTATCACAGGCGCTATGAGGACGACAGCCACAGCCGCGCTAGAGGTGAATTTGAGAGACTAAAAAAACTAATATTATGGTGGATTTTGAATAAAAAAATGTACAGGAAAATATAGGTGTAGCAGCGCGTCCCCTGCGTCATCTGACAAGTCGCTACTGCTGTATATTTCTCTCTCAAAAAAAAAAAACGCGATTTTCCTTGGTTAAAACTTGAATTAAATACTGTTTTTCTCGCAGAGTGTTGATAGTCATGTGCTGCATCATTTGATGATGAAATCTTGCTTGTGCAACATTTGTGCTGCCTAGTTTTTTCGTTAGTTGCATTTGGTATTATATTGGATTTTGATTTTTGTCTGCCTTATTAGCGTTCATTTTCTTACCTGAGAAGATACAATAGGAACATCGGTCCACATTATCTGTGCTGGTTTTTTAATATCCAGTGATAGGGAAGGAGAATATCATCTGACGTACAGGCGCTCCAAAAGTGTTAGCAAGTCTCGCAGAATGTCTGCACCCAGTTCATATTGCAAGAGATGTAATAAGACTGAATCTGTTAGGGAACTGGCATTTTGTGATGTTTGCAAGGCTATCCTTTGTCAGTCCTGTTCCGAGGTATCAACCACTGAAATGAGAGAGCGGTGGTTCTACAAATGCGACAACTTATTTTCCACTGCCTGATTGTTGGAGTTCAGCTGGTAACGCAATCCTGGCTCATGTCTTTAGGGAGGACCTTGCATCAGCTCTCAGGGAGCTTAGGGATGGCATTTTGGCAGAGATTCTTCCTAGATGCGACCAACTGCCTAGTAAAATGGAAGCTATTTGTGGTGAAGTGCTTTCTGACATCAATACCCTGATGTGTAGCAATATTGACATGGTCCGTTTACTTTCTGTGGGGTTCTTCTGAAGCACCTACACAGAAAAGGATCACATCCACTTCTGGAAAGGGAGTAACAAACCAAGGCATAAGCAGAGAAACTACAAACAAAGCTACTGTGTTGGGAGCTCTGCCAACCATGTTATAAGTTATGAACAGTGTCCCTGTAGCTGCAGGATTAGTGGATTCCAGTGCAGTATCTTCTTTTGCAGTTAAGCATACTGTAATATCTGCCTTAAGATCTGCATCAGGCAGCCCTACAGTAGTGTATGGTTCGAGAAATTCAACCAGTGCTCAATCATGGGAACCCAGCAAGAGGGTTTGATCTGTTGTTGTATTTCAGTGTAACTGGTGTGTAAATTGCTCGTCGATTAACTTAAAATTTGGAGAGTATTGTGTTTATTTTGTGATTTTTGACATGATCAATTACTAAGTACTGATCTAACTAGTGATGTAATCAGAACTCCTGTACCTGCTGCGGAATAGAAGATAACTATATTTCATCTATGTAGTGAACAAATTGTGAAGAGTAATCTGTGATAAGAACTTATCAGTTGATAAACATAGAGATAATTCAGTCCATTTGTGCATTACTTCTATCCATGCTACACAGAGTAGTATTAGCGTGGCTAAGGATAATTTAGGCTAGACAGTAGTATTTTTTTTTTGCTTTTAGTGAATTTTCGTAGGTAAAATTCACTAATGGGGAGATCCCGACTTTTGAATTTTGAAAAAATTTTTGCAAATGAGCGCGAACTAGGACCCCTAGAACCCATATCCGGGGTCAGTTTCAATTTTTATATGTTTATATATATATATATATATATATATATATATATATATATATATATATATATATATATATATATATATATATATATATATATATATATATATATATATATATATATATATACAGGGTGTTACTTAATGATAGGGCGTAATTTCAAGGGCACGTTCCTGAACAAAATTCAAGTAGAAAAGTTCATATAAACATGTGTCCTGAAGAGTCTGGTTTTCAAGATACAGGGTGTCAAAGTTTAAAAAAAAAATTGGTTTTTTATTAATATCTTAATGATTCTTTTGCCCATTTTGTTGAAATCTGGCAGGGTTATTCACTGTAATAAGGCGCTAAGTTGGCACTAACTAAAAGATAATTATAAATTCCAGTGGCGTCTCGAGAGGCAGTCTCACGAATAATATTGACTAAAAAAAAATGTACGCTACTGAATTTTTTTAATTTTAATTTTTTTCAGATTAAGCACCTAAAAATAAAACTTTTTTGCCTCTTAATATTTTTTCGTATATTACTTCCTTTTCGAGGAAAAAAATGAAAACGACTTCATTGCATGTCGAATAATTGTTAAAATGAAATCAAGTTAATTGTGAGCGTTGCTAGGAAACGTTGTTTTGACATTATGAGCATAATGTTTTTGACTTTCTGTGACAGTTTGTTATTATTTTCCCTCTGGTCAAAAGGTTAATTGTGCTATTAAAAAATGGTAAATAACTATTCTAATTTGGAGATGACACAAATGCATTTCCTTTATGGTCTTGCCAATGGTAATTCGGCGGAGGCCCGGCGGCTCTATCAAGAAAGGTATCCTGATCGTGTCCTTCCAGGTAGACAAATATTCATAAACATTCATCGTCGTCTGACTGAATCTGGCAGTTTTAAACATAATACCTCTGACGGAAGACCTCGTACAATTCGAACTCCAGCAGTTGAGGAGGCTGTCCTACATGCGGTCGAAGAGAATCCTGCAACTAGTACCCGAAAAATAGGTAGGGAATTAAATATTTGCTATAAAACGGTATGGGAAATTTTAAGAGAATCCCTGTTGTATCCTTATCACGTACAAAGAGTTCAGGCACTTCTGCCAAGAGATTTTGAACCGCGTACGCAATTTTGTAGATGGTATCATCAAAGACTTTCAGAAAATCCTCACTTTGATTCCATCATTATGTTTACGGACGAAGCCCATTTTTCCAGAAATGCAATAATTAATTTTCGAAATTCATAACTGGGCCCAAGAAAATCCTCATGCTATTACAGAGACACAGTTTCAGGAACAATTTTCTGTCAACGTTTGGATCGGTATCCTAGATGACTATTTGATTGGACCATTTTTTTTACCACAACGTCTTAACGGACAATCTTACAGTCATTTTCTACAAACTGATTTGCCACTGCTTCTTGAAGATGTCCCTTTATATTTACGTCAACAACATTGGTTCATGCATGATGGTGCTCCTGCCCACTTTAGCATATTGGTTCGTGAGTATTTGAATGGAGCTTACCAAAATCGGTGGATAGGTCGTGGAGGACCACAATTCTGGCCACCTAGATCGACTGATTTAAACAGCCTAGATTTTTATTTGTGGGGGCACCTAAAAGCATTAGTTTATGTTACACCAATCGAGACAGAAGAAGAAGAACAACTAAGGAATAGAATTGTTGACGGATGTGAAACCATACGTAACACTAATGGAATTTTCGAAAGAGTTCGTCGCTCGATGAGAAGGAGAGCACAAGCCTGCATAGAAGCGGGAGGTAGTCATTTCCAACATTTTTTGTAAATAGTTATTACTTTTCGTTTGTTAGATTTTAAAAAATGGCTTAGAAATAAATATTCTGAACGATCACAATTAACTTGATTTCATTTTAACAATTTTTCGACATGCAATGAAGTGGTTTTTATTTTTTTCCTCGAAAAGGAAGTAATATACGAAAAGATAATAAGAGGCAAAAAAGTTGTATTTCTAGGTGCTTAATCTGAAAAAAATTAAAATTAAAAAAAAACTCAGTAGCGTACATTTTTTTTGTCAATATTATTCGTGAGACTGCCCCTCGAGACGCCACTGGAACTTATAATAATTATCTTTTAGTTAGTGACAACTTAGCGTCTTATTATAGTGACTAACCCTACCAGGTTTCAACAAAATGGGCAAAATGATCATTAAGATATTAATAAAAAACCAATTATTTTTTTAAACTTTGACACCCTGTATCTAGAAAACCAGACTCTTCAGGACACATGTTTATATGAACTTTTCTACTTGAAATTGGTTCAGGAATGCGCCCTTGAAATTACGCCCTATCATTAAGTAAGTATATATATATATATATATATATATATATATATATATATATATATATATATATATATATATATATATATATATATATATATATATATATATATATATATATATATATATATATATATATATATATATATATATATATATATATATATATATATGTATCACACCGATAACTCAAAAAATAATGAGCCGATTTTGATAAAATTTAGCATGTACGTTTCTTTTGTAAATAGCTTGGATAAGTTCGTTAGTCAGGAAAATCGGACGAGGTTTTCCGGGAAAATTTTGAGTTTTCATTAGAAAAAAATTGTTATCTCAAAAAGTAATAAGCCGATTTTAATAAAATTTGGCATGTACCTTCCTTTTGTAAATGGCCTTGATACGTTTGTTAGTCAGGAAAATCAGACGAGGTTTTCCGGGAAAAATTTGAGTTTTCATTCGAAAAAAATTTTTATCTCAAAGAATAATAGCCCGATTTTGACAAAATTTGGCATGTACCTTCCTTTTGTAAATGTCTCTGACAAGTTCGTTAATCAGAAAAATCAGACGAGGTTTTCCGGAAAAATTTTGAGTTTTCATTTGAAACAAATTTTTATCTTAAAAAACAAAAAATCTATGATAACGAAATTTGGTAGGTAGGTTTACGATATCAAAAGTAAACTATACACCAAAATTTAGATTTCTATGTTACAAGAAAAAAAGTTATAATAAAATATTTTGTGCCAGATCATTTTTATGAAAATTCACTACCATAACGCACTTGCTGCGTCTTCGACTTTTTTAAGCTTATTTTGTGTCACCTGTGTTGAACACCTGAGTGTTAATAGCTTGATTGTTGTAATGTAACTTATCTTGATATTTATTTATTTATTAGGATAATACAAAGACTATAGCCTATATTTTAAAACAAAAAGTGCAACATTCAGTATCCAGGACGTGTATAATAAATGGCAAATTCAACTGTTGAGATAAGGATCCAATCTTGTTTTGAATATATATTTGAGGATGCGACGATACTTTGAGGCAAACTGTTCCACATATCTAATGTACGGTTTGACAAGAAAGTGACCCTGTTTGTGGTGCAGAAAGGTTCCTTTTCAACTTGAAAGTCATCACTAAGAAGCACCAGGTCTGACACGAAGGTGGACATAGATCATGAGTCACTTTGTTTAAGGATTTCACTTCGTTTTCCACTGGTCACTGATATTGTAACTTCCGTCAGAGTGTTGACGTTCTGTTGCAATGAAACGGTATATGCAATGCTGGGACTGGCACAGGTGTATATACTACTAAAATGGTTTGCCAATTCGTTCGCCGAAGTTTCTGTGTCAGCAGATAGGGTACCATCATGGTTTTTGAGAGGTACAGAAACGGAAGAAGACATATTTTTACGAATATAGGTGAAGAGAGCTTCGGGTTTGCTAGTTAAATTGTTTTCATATGAGGCTCTGGCATGCTTACGCTTTCTTTAATATCTGGTGAAGTATTACGGTGGGCGATGTAATCTGCATCACTGCCGGAGCGTTTAAACTGTTTCCATAACCGTCACTTATGCTGTATCAGAGTAATTATATCTCCTGTGATCCAGGGCTTCACAGAGTTCTGTTGTCTTATATAGGTGTGAGTGCATGAGTCAACATAAAACTTTAATGTAGGTTTAAAGTAGTCCCACTGTTCATTTGTATTTTTCAAGTTGAGGTCGTTTTAATCATGGTTAGTAAGGAGCTCGCGAAGAGAATCACAGTGAATCTTCCCCTATGTATGGTTGGAACTACTGCCGTGATGGCCTTTCAAAATCTGAATTTTTGAGACCGTAGTGGAATGATCTGAGATCCGAATAGGTGGATGATGTTCAATAGATGAAAATAGGTTTTTGTCGGTTGTTAAAATAAGCTCGAGCAGTGAAGGGTTTGGGTTGCTTCTAAATCGACTAGGTTCTGAGACAAGCTGGGAAAAGTTATTTATTTAAATTTGCACCTATAGAATTAAACAATTCCAAATGGTACTTGAAAATAAAACCAAAAAAATAACTCAAGTAACAAAATCACTGTCTTAAGACAGTTTCCATCCTAGACATAGCAATATAAAAGATATCACAATTAGAAGAAAAAAAATTTGTTCCATTTCCAGGAAGTACATTGAGTCAGTCACAATCTCAGCACATATATTCTGTCCACAATGAGGCACCATAAAATCACCTTCACAAAACCAACTAATATGTGGCAGATTCAAATCACCAAAAATCCAAAACTTAGATCCACTATAAGTATTTTTTAAGTGTTCATACTTGTTGACATAACTTTGATATGCCTCAAAACAAGAATTAGGAGGAAAATATACCACCCCCAACACTAATTTATTGGAACCGATACAACGTCAATCACAGATCCATTCAGCTTATCCTAAAGAGCTATGAGAACATCACCACCAGTTAAAACAGGGTCCCTATCTCTGCGAAAAGATACATAATTATTGCTAAAAAGTTCACTGTTTAAAAAATCACAATTAAGCCATGTTTCAGTAAGCACAATGATTTTATAATTGCAAGCAAGTGTACTTCTAAAAAAACTCGTCAACTTTACTGCGACGACCTCTTACATTCTGATAATAAATCAGGCTGCAGTCAGATACTAGTTCTCCCCCAACGGCGGCGCCGTCCCCGGAAAATAAGATTCGCCACCATGAGAGCGGGTAACAAATTCTCTTATAGCTATGTTAGTAGGCCATTTTTCTTAATTAATCATTAAATCAAAATCCTGATCAAGGACACCAACCTTGAAAGAACAATAATTGTCATTAGAAGTCAAAGGCAGTACATTTACTTCTTCCACGCCTATCTCATCCTTGATATAATTGGCAATCTGCTCAACAGTAGTGCCTGGCTGCACACGATTAACGTGTATCCATCGTCTCCAAAATGCTGCCTGAATAGATGTGGAACTACCCCTACCAATGATGGGGGCCATACGTCCAATAAGCCCATGAACAGCCGAGACTGGAATCCCCACAGGTGTCTCAGAGCGACGAGTATCACCATTAAAAGCCGAAGAAGATCCCTGTCCCTGTCCAGAAACAGAAGGAATGCAGCCTGCCCTGGATGTCTGCTTCCTGGTTGATGTCTGTATCCTGCCCTCCCTGGGGCAACCCGCCTTGGTAACACTGGTAGATGGCTTAACAGGAGGACCAGACCCGGACAAATCGCTCCCTCTGCCATCCTCATGACCCTCACTACACCTCAACAGGTCAACATTAGACTTAGTCAAGACATCGATCTGAGTCTTCATTTTAGAAATTTCATGTGAAAACTCCTTACTCAAAGCATGAATCCGCTCATCAAAGACCTGCCTCAATTGACGCACAATTTCATCTTCCACAATATTCAAATAATAAACAAACTTTCCGACCAACTCACTAGAACAAGTCTTAAAATTAGAGATACGGTCATTTACAATGAGGAGACAATCATCACAGTAGAATTTCATCTTCCTCTCTCCAGCAGCTATCTGAGTGACCCTAATTTCAGTGGCACTAAGTCCAGAGCAGCCGGAACAATAAGCAGCACTGCAACCGGAACAATAAGCAGCACTGCAACAGTCACAAACCATTTTCAATTTCACTTCTTCAGATGTCAGTGTATTCTTGCATTCTGCACATTCCATGGTAGGCAGTTATCAACGACCAAAAACAATCAACTGTTGGAATCCTAATCTCTATCACTAGATACATTTTATTCAGCTCCTGTCCAAACCTCAATAGAAAACCACAAATTTCTGGTAGTTTGTCAACCACTACATGCAAAATAACATGCAACACACCAACACGTCACATACACAAGCACTGTCGAAAAAATCAGCAAAATCAAGCACAAAAAACCAGCTCAAAACGACACAAAACAAGAGAGCAACTATTCCCTGTTTATCATCACAGTTTACATTTTTGTAGTTATGTTCCAAGAGCATATCGATCTGTCTTTATTTCACCTGGTGGTCGAGTGTGAGTAGCTATACCTAGACTTCGCCACTACAGTGACGATTATATCTCTTCAAAGACAGTATTTATTGATTTATTTTGCTGTTTTTCTCAAAAAGCATGCGTCAGAATGAAACAAGAGTAACCTTTTTAGTATAATTTTTATTGTTCTTACTGAGAATTATGCTATTGGTGCTGAATTCTCAATAATTTTTTTCTACTGATGAATTCTCATTGGCCCCACCCTAAATGTACGTCTCTGTTATTCAGAGAAATTAATTTTTTACACGATTTCATTGCAAACAAGCAATTTTATCTGTGCACTAAATTTTGTTGTAAGATAATGAGACATTGTGAAATTATGAAGCTATTTTATCTGCATTACATTTTTGTTGTTGTTGCTTTGTTACTTATGAACCTAACATGCCATGTATATTTCTTTAAGGAGACACCAGACAAGATTTTAATGCAAAGCAAATTCCAAAAACTACAAGATATGTTAACATCGAGCACAGAAAAAAGAAGATGTAGTAGAAACTTTCAGACAACCATGCCAGCACAAGGTAAAAAGCAACTAGTTTTTAATTTTGTTAGTTACAAAATAGGGTACTTCTTGATGTTAGCTTAATGTAACGCCCACAACTTTGAACACCTTTTTACAGTTTTTTTTTGCAATAACTTCATTAGTGATTTTTTATAGATAGATAGATAGATAATATATTGGCCATGTTACATAATTAGTTTCGGTTTACAGCAAGTCAGTATACATGTTAAAAGCAGTCATGTCAATACAAATTCAAAAACGCCTAAAATTAATCTATACTTACAACACACAATTAACCAGCAGTCAAAGCACAGTAACCAAAAAAAAAAGGACAAAAACAAAGACAAAAAAGAAAAACACATCAGTCCAGATCAGAACACTGGCATAGCCACATTAGTATATTCGTCGATGGAGTAAAAACAATGCTGCAGAATAAATGACTATCATATACTTGAAGGTTTCTAAGTTAACAGCTCTAATCTTTCCTGGTAAACAATTATATAGATCCACTTCCACCGAGTTTCTGGAAGACATAGCTAGACGACAACGTGGAACCGATAATAGACTGGCATTACGCGTGTTATAAATAGAGGCTGACAATGCTCCCTGGGACCAACACCCTCCAACAGCGGGATATCCTGCTTTTGAAGTCTAAAAATGGCTATGGAGTGGGTAGTTACCTCATAAAATAACACTGTAACTCAATCTAGAGTTAAACAATCAAAAATATGCCGCCTTCAGCACATATGGGCTCACTAGAGGCTTCAATTTACGTAACAGATATAAAGTAGCAGAAAGTTTTTTCCCTAATTGTTCAACGTGAGGCACCCAATTCAGGTCACCATCCAAAGTCAGACTCAACAATCCCACCAGTTCATCACTTGCTATGTTATGATTTGAAGAAACAATAAGCTGCTGTGTCTCATCGGAGTTGAGCTTGAGTCTGTTACTAGTGAACCACAGCTCAGCCAAACAAGTCACCTCTCGAATTGAGTCAGTCATATCGATGGTGTTTTTGTGCGAACTAATAACAGTGGTGTCGTCGGCATAGCAAATAGTCTTAAATGGCATCATGTAGTAATACAGATCATTAATGTAAATAATAAATAAAAATGGTGACAAAACCGAACCCTGGGGTACACCATGCCCAACCAACCTAAATTCCGTGCTTCCCCCATTTGCCACCGGAACAGCCTGCCGCCTGTGACTAAGATATGGCACAAAAAATCTAATGGTACCCCCGAAACTCCATAGAACTCCAACTTCCTCAACAGTATTGAGTGAGACACACAGTCAAAAGCCTTCGAGAGATCGCACAACAGCACAGCTGAATGCTCTCGTCTCACAAGGTCATCCACCAAGTCCTCAACCACCCTCAGCACAGCGTGGGTTGCAGAACGACCGCAACGAAGACCAAACTGGTTAGGATTGAGTAAGGAATTTCTCTCAAAGTAATCAGCCTGTCCTTGATAATGATCTCCATCACCTTAGCAAACATGGGCACAATGGCCAAAGATCTGTAATTATCCAGCTCATTAAGGTCTCCCTTCTTATGTAGGGAAATTGACTTTGAATATTTAAAAACCTCGGGAAAAATATCCCTTTCAAAAGAAGCATTCAACAATAATGTTAATGGCTCAACAAGATAATCCGTTGAGCACTTTATCAACTTGCTATTAACATCATATACATCTGTGCAGCTTGAATCACTCAATCTTAGTATCGCATCAAGTACTTGCCCCTCAGAAACCAGCCCCAGCTTAAAAGCAGCATTGAGGTTTAAGAACGCAATTCAAAAACTGTGAAATCCACATCGGAAGGGGGCAGGGAGTTGACAATCCTGTCTGCTATGCCACTAAAGAAATCATTGAAATCAGTGGCCGTAATTGTAGTAGGCGACAAATAACGATTTTCTCTGTTACATTGAAAATTAATTATGCGCCAGCCCGCCCTGATTTTCTTACTCGAACTCAATATATAGCTATCGTAGCTGAGTTTGTTTTTTTCTACTATTTTCTTTCTGTAATTTTTCCTGGCCACCTTATAAGCTTCAAAATCCTTAGTATCCTTAGTCACATAAAAAATCAGTTTGATATAAGAATGTTCTTGTCTTTTTTCTTTCAGTTCACTGTTAAACCAACCCTTCTAAAAGGAAAACATGAGTGTATCAGTTGTCTATAGGTGTCAATTAGAAAGGCAGCCATTGTGTCCAGATCCTAACACCCAGCAAAGAAACCTAAATCGACCGCACCCAGACTCCCTGAACCGAGCAACTCTATAATTGGCATAATTTCGTCTTATCATGACTGTATCGTCCCTTTTCCTGACCGCCCTTACCTTCAATGCAACAAACTGACCATTGTGATCAGAGAGACACGGTTCTATAGTACCCGAAAAATACAATTCCCGATCCCAGTTAGTCAGAATGTTATCTATGCAGGTCGACGTAATTTCAGTAATTCTTGTGTGCTCACCAATAGTCACAGATAAACCGTATGATGACGCTAAATTAACCCAGCAAGATAAGTTGTTAGATGACTTTTTAAAATCTATATTGAAATCGCCGACAAGGATCACCTTTTTCCTGATCGAATGCAATTCCTGTAAAAGTGCCGCAAACAGTTGTAAAAAAATTGAAAAAAAAACACTGCAAGACCAATATATGGTAACTATTAAGGTATAGATATAGGTAAATAAGGGAAAATGTACATCATAGTGCCATGTCAAAGAGTTTTACAGTAACCCCTGTGGGTCTGGGGACGAAATAACAGAATAGAGTAAAATAGCTTTATTAGCCACAAGATCACACACACAAATGAAATTGGCTAGTCAAGACAAAAAATTATACATCAAGCATGTGTTAAATACAAAACTACAAAATGCATAAAAAAATTAACAAAGAAACACTAACATCTAAAACACACGATGTCTGCTTATCACTAAAACAATGGATCACTTGGCTGTCAAGAACCTCAACTGCTGGACTGCATTAAAATATTCATCTGTTCTGTAAAGTCAGGCCTGTATTAAAAAATCTTGAAAAGTCGACCCTAAGCGTTTTAGTTTTACTTAGTCGATGCCTCGGTTGGATTAAATTATCTCTATGTCTGGTGTTATAACTATGCACTTCAGCATGTGTGTCAAAAATTTTACTTGTCTCTCTCACCACCAACAATTGTTGGTAAACCACCACCAGTGAATATAGTGACATAATAGGTTTGCTCCGACCCCCGCAAGAAATCGTTAAAAAAACAGTCCCAATCATGTGCAATATATAAATCACGTTTCAACCGAAAGATGACCATTTATCGGACGATCACTACGGCACACAGTGGGTCAGAATCACCATTTTTCGGAAAAAATCCTGTAGCACAAAATGTTCGAATATTTCATTTATATGTTGTTGGTTTTTGCAAATGGTAATGGTAATACGTATATTTTAGCATAATATATATTTTAAATCTACCATCTAAAAATGATAAGAAAACACAAATACAGAGTACTACACATCCTCAATTCAGATCTTCTTATAAAAGCTCTAAATTGACATCTAAAAAGTTTATCAATTGTTTTTTTCTCACAGAACAATTACTTGATCCTTCTAAGGTTATATGTACAGGATAAGCCAAATTTCCATGCTTATTGTTATACAAGGTGAAATACCAAATCAATTATGGTTTTGTTATAACGCCCGCTGCCACAGCAACAAGAGGCACTGCCAAATATGTATTTATCCGCAGATATCTGCAGTCAGTAGATTTATGTCTTATCACTTATGTCAAAGTACAGAGAAAATAATTAAACTGGTCAGATCATGTAGGTACATGTAGCTAGTAGTTAAAATTCTAAGACTTTATGAGACCTAAAAAAAAGATTCATAGTAGAACTTTGCAAAATTTGGCATGACTCTTTTATATAACCTTTTATAAATATATATATATATATATATATATATATATATATATATATATATATATATATATATATATATATATATATATATATATATATATATATATACCTACTTAGTAAAAATACTAAAACCCATTAAGCGATTTCTTATACAAAAATTAAAACGTTGAACCTGAAAGCACTTTTCCAGATTTTTTAAGTACAATTTTTAGGTAACTTTGAAAACATAAAGCTATGTCAACTGAAAGTGAATTCGAATATAATAGCTAAAATAAATCACATTCATTTTCTAAGAACACAAAAAGAAAATAATATGGCTTATATGACATATATCATAAATATTTTTTTTCCGCCTCTAACCCACTGTGCAGCGTTCCAACGAAACTTGTGTACATTTGCGAATCGTTTTAGGACGGTCATTTTGAGCCCTAGGCTGGGTCAAAAACTATGTCAACTGACTTGCACGGTGGGTGACTTTTGTCAGCTGTTTATTGGTTTGTTTATATTTGTTTGCTTTTAAACTAACTTCAAAGTCGGGTTTGTGATTTTAAATTTAATAATAAATTTTGTGAATAACCCTTTTTCCAACTTTTCCTAAAAAATATAAGTGACGAAGGAGAGTTACTTGCAATCAAGTATTGAATTACGTTAGGATGATGATTTGTTGGAGCCAGTGCAACCAAGAATGAAGAACCATTTGATTTAAATCTGTATTTGTAGTCAGAGAAATTCAGACACTATTTATAAAATGTTCATGAAGTACAATGAACTCCTGCATATATAAAGTTCTTAAATATAAATTAATTTTATGTATGATAATAAAGAAAAGAAATTAACTTAACTATTCCTTTGATTTACCAGATAGAAACAAGAATATTTAAATTTTTACACTAACTGAAATGCGTGTTCTTTTCGGTATTCATCATTATTTATGTAAATACAAAAGAATTTAGCCTCAAGATGTCTTAATTATAAGTTCTTAATTAAAAGTAAGAATTCAAAATTAACTAAATTAAGCTGAGTTAGGCCATCAAACTCTCAACTGTCAGAGGCCGAACATCATTCAAAAATTCAAATCCTGTACAGAAAACAGTCAGAGAACCGTTCCAACTTCGGGTTGTTTTCATACCGTTTCTAAACCATGCAAAGTCAACGCCTGCGCGCGAAATCGATCATAAAGTTCTGAAATCAGTTCTATGGCGATCCAAAAACTGCTGATTGGAACAGACCTTATGTTAATTTCCTGAAAGATGGGTTTACAGTGGGCATGGCCACCCGCCCCGACAACACCTCTGACAGCTGCTTTCGTAAACAGTAATTCAGATGTGAGTAAAACAACCTATAATAGGTGATCAAAGCTGCCTCAGGTCCAGCCCTTGCAGAAATCTTACACACTGCATACACTGATGCGGCTAGCCTAGCAGACTTTGATTCATCAGAAGTTACCTTGGCATGAAAATGGATTAAAGCTGTCTTATCCTTGTTGAGGTACAGTTCATTATCACTAAACCAAGCTCCGCCTCATGAAGAAATTGTCCACCGTCTCACCGACATCGCTACCAACATCACCAGTTGTGTCATCCGCAAACAGGATTGTTGCTATTCTGCTCAGTTGTATTTCATCAGGAATGTTAGGAGGAAGATCATTTATATATATGAGAAAGAGAAGTGGCCCGGGTATAGAACCCTGAGTCACCCCTCTACGAATGTATGCCTCCTCACTGTATTCCCCACCATGAAAAATCTCGTTCTATTATTAAGGTATAACAGGCAACTCGAGACAGACTCTCCTAATACCATAATGACTTAACTTTGTCAAACATAATTCGTGCGAGGCACAATAAAATGGAGTTGTTAAGTCGGCAAAAACTGCACAGCACTGTTTTTTCTGTTCAAAAGCATAATTTACCATCTCTAGCAGATACGAAATCGCTCCATGGTGCTGCATCTCTTGCGAAAACCATATTGGTGTTCATAGAATAGATGATTATCCTTAAAGTAACTGTAAAGTTGTTGCAAAATAAGGATTTCAAAGATTTTTGACTGTATCGGCAAGATAAATCTGTCTAAAATTGCCAGGATCGTTTGTAGTCCCCCTTCTTGAGAAATGGGACTACCTTCACACACTTCGTCAACGCAGGGAAACAACCCTGTGTGATGCAGAGATTAAAGATATGTGCCAATGGCACAGTAATAAAATAGGCCCAAGCTAACTCCTTCCTGTCATTAGAGCCGACGGACTTTAGTCAAACACTGTCGGGTGTTGGTTCCAGACGAACCTGGAGGGAGACGGAGATCTCTAGGGACTGGTATACACCTGGATTTTGAGGCGTCCATTGGGAGTCCTCGGTGTTCTATTTGATAGTAAACTTAGTTTTAATGTGCATATTGAGAGTTCGGTAGCAACATCACTTCGAATTTTAGGATTTATAATAAGATTTACCAGAGATTTTGTTGACACACAAGCGCTAGAGGTGCTTTTTGATTCCCTGGTCAGAAGTAGACTCGAGTATGCATCAATTGTGTGGTCGCCTAACTATTACATGCATGTCTTAAGCCTTGACAAGGTGCAGCGAAGATTTTTAAAGTACCGCATGTTTAAACAGAGAAACATCTAGCCTGAAATTGGCTATCCTCATGGTGTCTTGTTGTATGCGACAGGTTATTGCTTGCCTGCTGCCAGACGTAGCCAGTACATGCTGCTCTTTCTTTATAAGCTGCTAAATAACGTTGTCGACTCTTCTGCTCTTCTCTCTGCTTTGTGGCTGCAGGTTCCTAGGTTGATTAGCCGTGGGGTTGGCTTGTTTTGGATGGCTCGACCTCGCACTAATTTGCTGCAGTTTTCTCCCATATATAACGCGTGTAAGCTATATAATCCATTGAGTATTCATGTGGATACATTTTCTGTACCTGTAAGGCCATTGGATGTCTGTCTAGCAAGTTTATTATTGTTTTTTTTGTGTATTGTAATTTTTGTTTTGTTTTGGATCTCATCCTGTAATTGGATTTTCTGTAGGGTTGTTGTCAATAAATAAATAATACTTATCAAACCGTTTGGGATACATTGCATATTGTTTTTTTTAATAACTTACAATTGTTTTAGTAAGGCCACATTAAAATAATTTTTTGGTTTTTGTTGCAGTTGTGAATCCAGAGATGAAAGAATCGCAAGCATTTACTGTTGGATGGGATTACATGAACAATGAAGAAGAGGTAATAAAAATTGTTTTCAAAAATAACAAGGTCACTTTTTGCCAAGTAATTTTAAAGTGATTTATTTTAAAATATGTATTCAAATGTAGCCATGTCTTTTTTTTAATGTTAGGAAGTAAGTAAATATTGGAACCTGTGATGGGCACTAATAAGTACATTTGGAGAACCTAATCACATCACATTTTTAAGACCTGATGATTGTTTTGCGAATAATATTAATGTATGTTAATATCTATGCATGTCTTTATTTCAACAACACACCACGAGGGCTTACAGCCTAAATACTATTGTACCGTAGGTGTCGAGGTTTGGAAGTTCGGGGGAGAAGGATAAACATGTGCCGGCAAGGAAATCCACAACTTGGAAGTCCTCGGGACAAATGAGCGGGCATAACAAGATGTTCGATGTCTGCTGACCTGGACAGTAAAAGGGTGCATTCGCTATGTTCCCCTGGTAGGTCTGTTGGGGGCAGCAGGTGGAGGAACTATGGAAAAAAGCTCCTCTGAGCAGTGCCCGTGGAGATATCTATAAAAGAGAGAGAGGTCACCAACAGCACGTCGGTGGGCAAGGGATGGCAGCCTTTGGGTGAGGGTATGGTCACTGGTGAGACGTATAGCTCTCTTCTGAATGGAGTCCAGGATAGCGAGTGTAGAAGCGGCAGCAGCACCCCAGATGTGGGAGCAGTATTCGAGGTTTGGTCTTATTTGTGAAGTATATAAGGTATAGAGATTAGCTGGTGAAAAGTATTTGTGAGCCCGGAAGAGGAAACCTAATTTCCTAATTTCTTAGCAGCCGCTTCTGCAGTTGATGTGACATGTTGGTGCCAATTGAGATTTCGATCCACAGAAATGCCAACAAGTGAAAAGAACTCATTACTTCGAATAACTTGGTTGTTCATTGTGATGGGTCTAGGGCTGGTATATCTCAAATGAGCGGGCATAACAAGATGTTCGATGTCTGCTGACCTGGACAGTAAAAGGGTGCATTCGCTATGTTCCCCTGGTAGGTCTGTTGGGGGCAGCAGGTGGAGGAACTATGGAAAAAAGCTCCTCTGAGCAGTGCCCGTGCAGATATCTATAAAAGAGAGAGAGGTCACCAACAGCACGTCGGTGGGCAAGGGATGGCAGCCTTTGGGTGAGGGTATGGTCACTGGTGAGACGTATAGCTCTCTTCTGAATGGAGTCCAGGATAGCGAGTGTAGAAGCGGCAGCAGCACCCCAGATGTGGGAGCAGTATTCGAGGTTTGGTCTTATTTGTGAAGTATATAAGGTATAGAGATTAGCTGGTGAAAAGTATTTGTGAGCCCGGAAGAGGAAACCTAATTTCCTAATTTCTTAGCAGCCGCTTCTGCAGTTGATGTGACATGTTGGTGCCAATTGAGATTTCGATCCACAGAAATGCCAACAAGTGAAAAGAACTCATTACTTCGAATAACTTGGTTGTTCATTGTGATGGGTCTAGGGCTGGTATATCTCTTATGAGAAAGAAACCAAGACTGTGATTTGGTGGGGTTGATTTGTGCAAGATTTCTACTTCCCCAGTTTAATATCTTTTGGAGATCCACAGAGACAGAACCCTCCATGAGTCTGCGATCCTCATCTAATTGGGCTAAAGAGGCAGGCTTAGAATATTGTATATTTGAGTGGAGGGTACTGTCATCCGCGCAACTGTGAACTGGGTTGGATGTGCTAGAGAGGAGGTCATTGACGTGGAGAAGAAACAAAGTAGGGGCTAAAGCTGAACCTTGAGGAAGTCCTGCATTAATTGGATACAGTTTAGAGAAATGGCCATCCAGAACAGAAATGCTCCGGTTTGAGAGGAAATTTGCTGTCCAGGTACAAAGTTTTGGTTGTAGGCCATAGGCCGGAAGTTTATTAAGCAGCGTTGGGTGCCAGACCTGGTCGAATGCTTTGGATATGTCTAGAGCGACAATCTGGGATTCACCGTGTAGTTCCATAGACTTGTTCCAAGAATGGGTGGCAAAGGTAAGGAGGTCGGCAGTTGATCTGCGCTGACGGAATCCATACTGCCTGTCCTGGATTAGACTGTATTTTTCAAGAAATTTTAGTAATTCGGTGTTTATATACTTTTCCATTACTTTAAAGACGACTGAAAGGAGAGAAATAGGCCTGTAGTTGCTAGGAAGCGCTTTGGAACCTTTCTTGGGGATGGGTTGTACTCGAGCTGTTTTCCAGTTACTAGGGAATATGCCTCTATTGTAAGATATCTGAAACAGATGAGTCAGGACAGGAGCCAGTTCTCGTGCGCATTTTTTGAGAACATTTGCTGGGATCTCGTCAAGGCCAGACGCTTTCCTGGTATTAAGAGAAGAGAGTATCTTTCATACCTTTTCAGTTTTGAGAATGATATCCGTAATTTTATGCGCAACATTGGGGACTGTTGGTGGTTGAACATTTGGAGGTGGGTTCAGAGTAGAATTGCCGGCAAACAACGAGGCAAAAAGTTCAGCCTTGCCCAGGGCGGTAGAAACAATTTCATGCCCTGAGACAAGAGGTGGGGACGTGCTCTTGCATAAATTATTTCCAATAGATTTAGCAAGAGTCCAGAAGGGTTTGCTGCCGCTGGAGCTTAAGAGGACTTTGTTTTTGATGTGGTTATTAAATGAGTTTTTTGCCTCTGTAGGACAGACATTATGTTGTCGATATCTGAAAGATATTCCATATTTTGGCTGAGTCTGGCCAATGTGAAATATCAATATAATTATTATATTATCATCACATCGCTGTATTAAAAGATGTAACAATAATAACAATAATTTTTTTTTCAATATAGGAAATCCTAATACATACAAACAAATTAACAATTAAGAGGAGCAAAAAAAACACAAACATTTAATCAATTGATCATACATGTGCTCTCAACATTAATAACTGAAAAAGTTTCCTTCTAAATAAACCCAATGTACCACAATTTCTTAAATCATCAGGTAAGCTGTTAAACTCGCTGATACATCTAAAAAACACTGACTTCATTGCTCCGCTTGTATAGGTTCTATATATGTGTAGACCATCAGTACCCCTTGTATTATATTGGTGAATGTCTCTGTTAAAAACCAGAAATTAATCGAAATAGGCTGGCAACAGATTCTTTGCAAGTTTAAAAACAAACATCATCGTTAAATAGTACAGTCTATCTGCAACGCATTGCCAGTCCAAAGTCGCTAGCATCAATTTTATAGGTTTATATCTGCTCACTTTTAAGACAATTCGCATTCCAGGATTCTGCAGTTTCTGCAACATATTCAGAGAGTTCAGATCCATCACGTGAAGCAAGGCAGCACAGTAATCAAAATGAGGATGTAACAGTGTGTGATACACCGTGATACTAGCATACACTGACAAATTGTGACTGAGCCTGATAAATGAGGGGTGATTTGGTGCAAATTAACATTTTTTCGTTAAAACTTTAGTGATATTTCAGAAGTTTATGGGTACAGATATACGAATATTTTCTTTGTGGTCGAGTCCATGGGCCCTAAATTAATTTCATGAGAATGCCTTTCTGGGGACAGTAAATTATCACAGCTATGTGGAAATTATGATTCACTATGTAGCATTATTTTTATGGTAGTACTTAATTAGCAATTTAGTAAAACAATGCTGTCTGTCAAGAATCAGTCGACTTTGAGTTTCTGTATC
The DNA here is from genome assembly GCA_964006375.1 of Tillus elongatus. Lineage (NCBI taxonomy): Eukaryota > Metazoa > Arthropoda > Insecta > Coleoptera > Cleridae > Tillus > Tillus elongatus. The sequence continues at coordinate 293,366,441 of OZ023262.1, forward strand.
TAGATCTTGAGCATTGTTAATTCTGCCATCAATGCATATAAGACCTTCCTTTAAAATCTGAGGCAATTGTTATATATATATATATATATATATATATATATATATATATATATATATATATATATATATATATATATATATATATATATATATATATATATATATATATACATATACATACAGGGTGGCGCATTGAAAACGAAACAGACCGATTTGCGTCCAGAGATTTTTTTTTTTAAGAAACGCTGAAACACGTCAATTTTAATATTGAGGGTGACATGTTTTGACATAAATTCAACTTTGTCACATCAACCCCTTAAGGGTGGTGATAACAACCCTTATATTTTAAATAGGGAACATGGGTCGAGTGTTACATCATTTGAAAGCTCTTTCTTTTCTGAATTCAGCACACTAATTTTTTTGGAGGATTCATTTCCTACAGATTATAGACTACTTTTAAAAGCAAAAGTTGTAAGCAGATATATATATATATATATATATATATATATATATATATATATATATATATATATATATATATATATATTGCATTGAAAACGAAACAGACCTATTTGCGTCCAGAGAATTGTTTTTTTTTTAGAAACGCTGAAACACGTCAATTTTAATATTGAGGGGGACATGTTTTCACATAAAACAACGTTGTCACATCAACCCCTTAAGGGTGGTGATAACAACCCTTATATTTTAAATAGGGAACATGGGTCGAGTGTTACATCATTTGAAAGCTCTTTCTTTTCTGAATTCAGCACACAAATTTTTTTGAAAGTTTTATCAACTTGTTTAAAAATTATTCACAGTTGGAATTGCAGGAACGTATTTCATTGATTCTGATAAGAAATGCATTAATTAGTCAATTTTTCGTAAAAAAAAAAACAAAACCAAACGTTCAAAAACGTTTATTCAGTTAAGTGTTCAAATTGTTGACCACCAGCTTCCATACAAAAGTACAAATTTTGTTCAAAACCAGCTCTGACATTCTGGAGCATTTTTGTAGTTATTAGACAGCACAAAGAGTGGATATGGAAAAAAACCGGCAAGAGTTTACTCAAATGATCCCTCATCAGTGATAAAATTATATTATCAAAATGTACGTGGACTGAGGACGAAACTAAGAGATCTTTTACTGGCTACGGAGAAATCGGAGTACGATCTGATTCTCTTTACAGAGTCTGGACTTAATGAAAATTTTTTTGATAGTGAATTAGGATTAGACGATTTTTTAGTGTATAGATGTGATAGAAGTAAAAATACTAGTGTACATAGATATCTAGGGGGTGTTTTAATAGCTGTGAAATCATCAATTCCATCTGTAGAACTGTCTCTTAATGAAGAAACTATCGAACACAAAATGGTTTTGATTTCATGGGGTTCATTAAGGATTTTGATAAGTCTTGTTTATATTCCTCCTGATTCATCGGTTGAAATATACGAAAAATATGTCTCTAGTGTGGAAGATGTTCTGAGTTTAGTTAATTATGACTATGTTTTAATGGCTGGAGACTTCAACCTTCCTGGAGTAAATTGGTTAAACGATGAATATGGATCAATGGCAGTTGGGCATGTGTCTCAGAAATGTAAGATTCTATCGGACGTAGCTGCTTACTGGGGACTGTATCAGATTAACTCTATTAGTAATATTTTTGGAGAATATTTGGACTTAGTTTTTTCTAATATGGTGAGGTTCAATGTATCAGTTGCTGAACCATTTCTGAAATTGGACAAGTATCATCCTGCGCTAGAGATAAACCTAGATGTCTGTAGAAAAAATCTTGATTTGATAGACTATGACTATTTATATTATAATTTTGATAGGGCAGATTTCATTGGCATCAATTATTATTTATCTAATGTTAATTGGGATAGTTTGTTAGATTCTGAAAACCTCAATGTAATGATGGATCATTTTTATGATGTTCTCTTTGTAGCCATTGATTTGTTTGTTCCCAAATGTAGAACTAGAAATAGAAAGTTTCCACACTGGTATTCCGCAGACTTGCGACAACTTGTTATTGACAAAAAAATAGCACACAAAAATTATAAAATTAGCAACTCTCAATATCATTATAGTATTTTTAGTAGATTAAGAGAACAGTGTAAAAATGTTTCTAAGAATTGTTATAATGACTATATAAATAATATTCAAACAGCCATAAATGTAGATAGTAAGAGTTTTTGGAGATATGTTAGATCAAAGCAAAACAAATTCGGTATTCCTAAAGTAATGAAATATAATGACACACAGATAGATGATGTAGATAAAATTGTTGACTCATTCTCAGATTTTTTTGGGTCAGTTTATAACAATTATAACAATAGTGTTTCTGTAGATTGTAGTGAAGACTTCTCTCATAATGCGATCATGGGTGTAATGAGGATAGAAATAATGGAAGTGTTTGATGCCATTGCGCAGCTTGATAATAACTTAGGTGCTGGTCCAGATTTGATTCCTGTAAGCTTTTTAAAGCAATGTAAATGTATCTTATCGGATATTCTTGCTAAGATCTTTAATTTGTCACTACAGTTGGGTGTTTTCCCAAATGCTTGGAAGATATCGTTCTTGGATCCACTCCATAAAGAGGGTGACATATCTGATATAAAAAGCTACAGATCTATAATAAAGAATAGTTTAATTCCTAAGATATTTGAAAATATTGTAATGAATAAACTAAGACCGTTTGTTGAAAGACAGTTAACTTTAAAGCAACACGGTTTCGTTAAAGGTAGATCCACTGTTACAAACTTACTAATATATGAACATTACCTGTCTCGGGTCCTTGAGGAGAGAGGTCAACTCGATGTGATATATACCAATTTTTCAAAGGCTTTTGATAAGATAGATCACCGAATCTTATTAATAAAGCTGCAAAAATTTGGAATTTTTGGAAATTTGTTGGCTTGGTTTGGGGACTTCTTGTCTAATAGAAAACAAATAGTTAAAATAAAAAATTATCTATCTAAAGAGATCGATGTGACTTCGGGTGTGCCACAGGGCGGGCATCTCTCACCATTGCTCTTTAACATATTTGTTGATGATGTAACTCGCTGCTTTGAATATGCAGATACACTTTTATATGCAGACGATCTGAAGATGTTTGTTGAGATTAAAACTCCTGAAGATAATTTGAAATTACAGGCAGATATAGATAATTTGATCCAGTGGTGTAGGAATAATAATATGTTGTTAAATAAGAGTAAATGCTGCTATATACAATTTTCTAGATTGAAAAATATTTTAAATTTTGATTATAAAATGGAAGATACTGTCTTAAAAAAGGTTGATCAAATAAGAGATCTGGGAGTGTACTTTAGTAGTGATTTGACATTTGGTAAGCATATTGAATTAATTACAAATAAATCCTTGAAAATGCTGGGATTTTTGAAAAGAACATTGGCAGACTTCTCCGATGTAAACTGTTTAAAATCTGTGTACTGTGCATATGTCAGATCTGTGCTTGAATACAGCAGCATTGTTTGGTCACCATTCTATCAGATACATAAAGATCTACTTGAAAGAGTCCAAAAAAGATTCCTTAGATTTGTGGCATATAAGATGGGTATCGTAACTGACCAAATTGACTACTTACAACTTTATACTCAATTAAATTTGATTACTCTCGAACAACGAAGGGTTAATTTTGACCTTTGCTTTTTATATAAATTGCTGAATGGTGTTGTAGATTCTCCTGACTTACTAGCTATGATTAAGCTTAGTGTTCCATCCAGAACCTTAAGACACCATGGTCTATTTAATGAGAGTTTCTATCGTGTTAATTATACTTTTCATTCTGCAGTTCCAAGAATCTGTAGAAATGCTAACAAATACTGTGAAAAAACTGATATTTTTTTTGTAAGCCTTGCTGAATTTAAAAGTGTGTTAGAAAATATTTTTTAGGTTTATATTATTAGCTTGTTTATAGTTAATTTGATTTTTGGTTGTAAATTAATCTGTAAATTGGCTCAGACCGTTAATAAATTATTATTATTATTATTATTATTATTATTCTTCAACAATGCGTCGTCGTAATTCTTCCAGAGACTCCGGTTCTGCTGTGTAAATTCTACTCTTTAAATGGCCCCATAGAAAGAAGTCTAAAGGAGTTAAATCCGGTGATCTAGAGGGCCACTCAATAGCACCTCTACGCCCAATCCATTGCTCTGAAACTCTCTGTTCAAAAACTCCCTAACAAGTTGTGAAAAATGCAAAGGAGCTCCATCTTGTTGAAACACTAATTGATTTTCCTGATAGCGATCATCATTTTTAACAATGTCAATTAGTAGAGGGTAAACGATATCTTCTAGTAACTCCAAATACGTTTCGCCACTCAAATTGCCATCAAGAAAAATTGGTCTGATTAAAGGGTCTCCAAAACTGCCAGTCCAGACATTTAATTTCTGTGGAGTTTGAATGTGGACATCGTCAAAATTTCTTGGATTACTATCTGCCCAATAACGACAATTATGACGATTGACTGTAGAGTTTAATAAAAACGTACACTCGTCTGAAAAACAGATATTGAACAGATAGTTTCCGTTATCAGCTATTCGTGCAGTCATAACTTTACAAAACTCCAGCCGCTGATCAAAATCATCTTCATTCAGTTGTTGTACAAGATGAATTTTATACGGGTGAATGATGCTTCAATATTCGCTGAATAGTTCTTCTCTTGATGTTTGAAACAGTGGCCAATTTTCTAGTGCTTAAAGTTGGGTCTGCAGCAATTTGTCCGAAAACTTCAATCTCAGTAGTTTCATTTCTAACTGGAAATTCACGTTCAGGATCCCGTTTTTTATTGGCTACTGAACCACTTTGTCGAAACTTTGCAACTAACTCCAAAATGTATTTTCTGTTAACATGTCTGTTCGGATGTGGTTCATTAAACAAATTTGCGGTACGGTTGGCACAGTCATCGTTTAAAAAAAAAGTAATTATTTCAACTCTTTCTTCTACAGAATACACTAATGTGAAATTAATTTTCGGTAGTACTATCAAGTATCAAACCTACCAATAAACTGAAATAATAAACCGCATTTATCTCATTCAGATAAGAAATGTTCTGATAGTAAATTTTTTGTTTACAAACCAACAAAACATTGACTATCAGCACATTTCTTATCGGAATGAGTGAAATGCGTTTTTGCATCTTCAACTGTGAATAATTTTTAAACGAGTTGATAAAACTTCCAAAAAAATTAGTGTGCTGAATTCAGAAAAGAAAGAGCTTTCAAATGATGTAACACTCGACCTATGTTCCCTATTTAAAATATAAGGGTTGTTATCACCACCCTTAAGGGGTTGATGTGACAACGTTGAGTTTTATGTGAAAACATGTCCCCCTCAATATTAAAATTGACGTGTTTCAGCGTTTCTAAAAAAAAAACAATTCTCTGGACGCAAATAGGTCTGTTTCGTTTTCAATGCAATATATATATATATATATATATATATATATATATATATATATATATATATATATATATATATATATATATATATATATATATATATATATATATATATATATATATATATATATATATATATATATATCTGCTTACAACTTTTGCTTTTAAAAGTAGTCTATAATCTGTAGGAAATGAATCCTTTTGGGTTTCTAGACTTAAAGCTTCTTCACAGTTTTAAGATGTTTACATGTTTCTCTTTTCTGAGTGATTTTTCACAAAATTGCAGATAAATGCAAGAAATCACTTTTCTATGTGCCAACATCTCCAAACGATGCCTGCACTTATCAATATGGAAAAAATACTGACATTTTAATAGACATTAGTGTTTCATAAAATAAATTCTGTTTTACCTCATGCCTCTCTATTTATATTTCAGCAGGCTGGCCAATGTTCAGAAAAAAGAATGTTCATGATATCTGGTGTTGATAGTGACACACGCCAGCATCTGGTCTCACAGATCGAATCTCTAGGGGGAGTAGCTTCTGAACTAGCCAACTACGATCCTGTTTGCACTCACCTGATATGTCCTAAACCAGCTAGGAATGAGAAGACCCTGGCCTGCATGGCCGCTGGCAGGTGGATATTACACACATCATATATACATCAAAGTAAGGAAGCTGGCCATTTTCTACCTGTAAGTGTGTTTTTATAGACATTTATTGTACTTTGAGCCTATTTTTTCAATTTTTATGGGGAGATCCTGACATTTGAATTTTAAAAAGATTTCTTCAAATGACATATGGTGCCTTTATAAAATTTATTCTGGAACTCGATGCGGAATCTAAAACTGTAATAATATATATAGGGTGTTCCATGTACTTCAAAGCAATTTACTTTGCTTCCGCATAACCGCTTATGGCCAAACCCAAATTTTCTCCGATATCTCAAAAAATAATGGGCCGATTTTGATAAAATTTGGTGAGTACCTTCCTTTTGCAAGTGGTTTGGATAAGTTCGTTAGCCAGGAAAGTCGGACCAGGTTTTCCCGGAAAACTTTGTGTTTTCATTCGGAAAAAATCATATCTCCAGAAATGACAAAGTAAGGGCAACCAAAACTTCGGTCTGTAAGTTTAGACAAAAAAGTTACGGACATTTAAAGAAAAAAAATGGGGTTTTCCTCAAAACGCCAAAGTTGCGATTTTAAACGTCAAAATTGGCAACATTAGGCAAAGGACCTGAAATGAATACAGGTTATGTAGAGAAAATGTCGCAAGAAGAGTGGTTTACAAACCCTTTCAGCTACAACCGCTATTGTTCTTCATTTTATTAAACTATTTCCAGAAAATTCATTTTAAATATTGGTTTATGGTTTAATGGTCCTTTAAATTTTAAAAAGATTTCTTCAAATGAGCGCAAACTAGGCCCCCTAGAATCCATATCCGGGTTTAGTTTCAGTTTTTATCTGTTTACATATATACAGGGTGACGCATTTGTACGGTAAAGCTAAATATAATTATTATTATACAAGATACGAGAAAGTTGTATACGATAATTATAGGGTGTCTTGCGCAGCATCTTATAAAGTTATTTTGACAATCACAGGCTGGCCCATGTCGTTGGTGATACCTACAATTTTTTTTGTTCGAACACCCTTGTATTATTGCCTTTTTGCATTTTTTAACGAAATATTATGCATGTTTGTAAGAAAAAAATCGTTATGCAGTAAGTGCATTTTGGTTGCAAATTTTCATTAAATGCTTCAAATTTCAATAACTCAATTTGCTATTAACCTAAGGTTTGTTGGCTAGGAAACATTTAAAGTTTATTTTCGGAAAATATTTGTATATTTTCAAACAATTAGTTATTTTGATAAAATATGGTACATCGTTTCTACTATATAGGCTATACCGGTAAGAAGATTAATGCCTGCTTCCATTAGAAATACATATTTGCTATTAAAAACATTTTTATGAAAATGTGTCATTAAAATTATGCAATGGTAGGTACAATAGCTGCATCAGGTGTACTGTGTAGAGGGCCACATGATACCAATATGAGACTTGTACTGATTACAGTTTACATTTTTATGAGTAAAGTTCTAACCTGTTGCTTTTACACAACTTGGTATTTGTTTGGAGGAAGCTTACTTCTTGCAACTGTATTATATCATTTACTTGAAATATAAGTTTGTTGAGTGTTGTGGGTGAGCTATTTGAGAGAGTGCCGACAGAACAAGTGGAACAGCCGACCAAGGAATATATTTGAGATGTTCAGTGTGGGTTCATGACAGGCATATGTTTTAGTGACTTGGATAAAGCATATGATACTCTAGATAGGTCGAAGCTGTGGAGTATTTTAAAAGAGTATGGTGTGGATGATTTGCTAATTTCGAGCTATTAAATCGCCTTATGATAGCTGTTAAGGCGTCTCGTCTGGAGGATTACACCTTTCAAGTTTACATATTTCTTAGTAGCCTTCTTTGTTATAATATTTACCATATGTAAAATACAATTTTAAGGGCGATTAGGAATAACCCAACAAATGTCATTTTATGCTTACAATAGACCATGAGTATGCTAACCTCTCTCAGGTAGAATTATATAGCGTTGAAAAATTCGATATTTATTTAAGTTAGTTCTTCTATAGACTCGAAACAAGCAACAAGCTTGTGCTAACATAATCACTACTCATTTTGTTGAGTTCTTATGGACTCTAAAGCATACAATAATATAAGTAATTTTGTATAAGTTTACATTTGTTATTAAACGTTAAGTGTTACTAAAATCAGCGTTTAATTTAACAAAACATAATCAGGTCCTTCGAGTTAACCAAGAAACAAAAACAAATAAAATGTGGTACATCAGTACAAAATGTAATTAAACAATAGCAGTAGAGCATGTGTGATAATTAATGGAAAGCTCAGAGACTATTAGTTAATTTTCATTAAGAAAATTCACTAATAGATATCTTGATATCCTCTTTAGATGATAAATAAGGGGTGATTTGGTGAAAATGCACATGTTTTTAATAAAACTCGAGTAACATAACATTTTTTTATGGGTACAGGAATACAAATATTTTTATGTGGTCGAGTCATGGGCCCTAAATTCATTCCGCTAGAATGTCTTTCTAAAAAGAATAAATTATCACAGCTATGCGGAAGTTATGATTCAATTTCCCGCACTATTTTTTACTGTTCCTAATTAACTAAACTAATTTTTATAACTTTTAATATAAGGCTAAATCTCTAATATATTATACATTATTCTTATGAAAATTTACTACCATAATGCACTTTCTGCATCCCGAACTTTTTTAGAATTCAGCAAGGAAGTAGAATTTAAGGGGTGCATGTGGATGGTCACGCATATTGTGGAAACGAAAATCAAAGCAAATTTTTTTTTGTCGATTTGATTTTGTTCCTGCATTTTTAATAAGAGACTGCCTAGTGTCTTCCTGCAACCAAAAAAAATTTTCAATTCAATATTGAAAAAAATAATTTTCCCAGATCTGTGGTTTCCCTATTATATGTCTAGTGGCAGAGTGGATTATTCAAATTATCGTCCAATATCTATTCTCTGCATTTTCTGTAAGATTTTTTTAAGCCTGCTTGCATAAGCTCATCATGTTCAATGTGGGGGATAATTCATAGCTGTCTCAACCTAGCTTTATTGCTGAATGATCCACTGTTGTAAATCTGGTAGCCATGAACAGGATGTAATATATACTGATAGGTCTAAGGCTTCTGACCGTCTTAGCCATACTTTGCTTATACACTGATTCCAATATTTTGGATCTTCAGATAATCTCTTCAGGTTTTTTACTTCCTTTCTGTGTGAGAGAAGGCAATTTGTTGAGGTGAAGGACTTTAAATCTGCTTATTTTGATGTACCTTCTGGAGTTCCGCAAGGTTCCATTCTTGGACCTTTTTTATTCGCTATTTTTATAGATCGGATTATACATGCGTTCTCAATGTTCCAGTACTGATTTATGCTGATGATATTAAAATATAATCACACATTAAAAGTATTGATGACTGAAAAGCTCCAAAGAAACCTTAGGGTGCTCGACAGCTGGTGCGGTGATATTGGTCTCTTGTTGAATGTCAGCAAGTGCTGTGTTGTGTTTCTTACCCGTAAAAAGAACCCACTATTATCCGATTATCATATTTAAAATTGCATCTTTGATCATTCAAATATAGTCCAATATTTTGGTGTTGTCTTTGACCCTATAGTTTTTCTTCTAATGTTCATGCTCGTTGTTCTGTCACTTTTAAATTCAAATGTCGCGCGCTACACTGACATAGAGTAAGTGTTACTAATGGTTTCCGCCAGAAGACCAGAGGGGGGGAAGAAGAATGAGAGAAGGGAGAGAAGCTTGCATCCCTCTGCCACTTGTTTTTGAGTCCTTGAAGAGGCAAGAGGTCTCGAGAAAGCGAATTGCTTTCAACCCCTTGAAGAGACACGAGGTCTCTAAATATCCATTTTGTTTGTAAGTCCTTTGGGAGACACGAGGTCCCTAGAGGTGTTGTGTGTGAATACAGAAAAACGAAGCTTATGTTCCTGCATTATTGGAGAATAAAGGTAGGTAACTTTGCTTATTGTCAGTGCCCTATTTGTTCTGTTTTTTTTTGTTATTCATTATAAAATAAATACACGTGGTATTTACATTTGGTCCTTCGAGCCGGATTTTTATAGTTGTTTTGTTTTGTTATTAGTTGATACAGTCCATTTTTTGAAGTAATTTTACTTGTTTCCTTTAGTCTAGTAAATTTGTAATTGTTTATTGCCGTGTTGAGTCATTTAATTTCAAGGTGACGTTATTGCTTGTATATAACTAGGTACATACTCGAATTGCATATTGTTGAAATCACGTTTGCATATTGTTTAAATCGCGTTTAGGAATTTTTTTTGCGTTGAACAATGGAGTTGACTCAGCTAAAAAATAAGCGCGAAAGCGTTTATACACGAGTAGAAGCCATATTGCACGTGGCTCAACAGGTCAAAATAGACGCAGTAGTGGATTTAGATAGGTTGAATAGATTTGAGGTTCGTTTTGAGGCGTTGAATGAGTTGGTCAATCTATTTGATTCATTGCATTTGGACATCGTGTCGGTAGTTGATCGATCAGAGTTGGAGAGCGAGCATGAAATGCAGAACAAATTCGATGAACTGCAATACTCTATAAAAACTATCTATCGAGAACTGAGAGGTTATGCAAATAAAGCCGCTGAGAATCAAGCTCGATCCGTTTTTCACGGTAGTTCGAAATCTAGTCGAGCATCGAGTAAGTCGCGGTGTTCTGTCAAATCATCGAACGCTCGATCTCTCAGTGAAAAGGAAGTAACGAACGCAAACGCGATTATGTCAACTTCAAATTTAAACAGACATTTGAGGTTACCGAAAATCGAAATGCCAAAATTCGATGGAAATTGGAAAAACTGGCCAACCTTTTATGATCTGTTTAAAACAATGATTCATGAGAACGAATCATTGTCAGATATTGAAAAGTTCCAATATTTGAGTGCTTCGTTAGTGAAGGATGCAGCTGGCCTAATCAAGAATTTACCGCTAACGGGAAGCAATTATGGGATTGCATTCAAGTCTCTGGTCTCAAGGTATCACAATACCCGGGTTTTGTTGACCAATTATTGGCAGGGTATTGTACAGGCCCCCAAAGCAAATAGTGAATCTGCTTCTTCCCTACGAACGTTGTTGTCTGTATTCAGTGAAAATTTGGAAGCGTTGAAGCAGTTTGAACATGACATGTGGGATTTCACTAAATTCAACATGTTGCTGCAAAAGGTGGATATGAGTCTTAAGCAAAAAGTTGAGCTTGAGTTTTGCGAATCGGACATTCCCAGTTTTAGTAGTTTATGTAGATTCTTGGAAAAGCAGTGTAAAGCAATGGAGACAACTGCCTTAACTTCCAATTATGTGACTAATAGAAGGCAGCATGTTTCAGCAACCACTGCTAGGCCCGCTTCGTCCTTTGTTACCAGCACAAAGCTTGTATGTGCTTATTGTAAGGAGGAGCACCCCATGCTCAAGTGTGATGGATTTCTATCTTTATCCTCTCATAAACGGTATACGTTCGCAAAAAAAAAAAAATCTTTGTTTTAACTGTTTATCAAACTCGCATGCCAGCAGGGAGTGCAAGTCATCAAGTTGTCGTGTATGTAATAAACACCATCATACATTATTGCACTTCCCAAAAGCACCGGCATCGGGAGATGAGAGTGACTCAAACAAGCCACCTGTGGAAGAGCCACAAGGTGCAGAGCAATTGCGTGTGTTGGCAAGTGTGGTAAAAAGGGAACAGTCCGTGTTACTGGCAACTATAATGCTATTAGTACGAGATAAAAATGGAAAGGTTAGGAGATGTCGAGCTCTCCTGGATTGTGCGAGTGAGGCTAATTTCATTTCGCAGCAGTGTGTTGAAAAATTGGGGCTCAACACCTCATCTCGTTCAGTGATGGTTCAAGGCTTGAACCAAATGAGCTCGCTTGCTAGCCAAGGCACTCTCAAATGTCGAGTAGAGTCCATTTATGAGCCAACAAAGTTAGAGTTGGACATGATTGTGATTCCGAACATTTGTTCCAAGATCCCTTCTGCTAAAATTGAGCAGTGCCACTGGCAACATATTCAGAACTTAGAGTTGGCAGATTCAGAGTTTGGTATACCAGGGGACATTGAAATTTTGTTGGGTACTGACGTTTATGCTCATGTGGTTAGACCTGGAATAAAGAGAGGGCCTCGAGGTGCACCAGTGGCCATCAATACTGTTTTTGGTTGGGTGCTTATGGGCAGTGTAGAACAGTCAAAGTCTCATTCTGTTGTGAATAGTTTATGCACGTTGGTCGACTTGGATCATACCTTGAAACAGTTTTGGAGCTTGGAACAGGTACCACAAGGTTTAGTTATGTCTCCGGAAGATAAAAAATGTGAGGAAATCTTCAAGAAGACTCAGCACCGAAATAGTGCGGGGAGATATATTTTAAATATGCCCTTTCGTGAGGGTACTCCGTGTTTGGGAGAATCTTTCAGTGTTGCATTGAGGCGGTTTTACTCCCTGGAAGCACGTCTTAGTAGGGATCCAGCGTTGCACAAGTCCTATTCGGAGTTTATCAGGGATTATTATGAGTCTGGCCATATGTCTCTGGTATCAGATGTAGCTGTGGAACCATCTGATGCATACTATATTCCCCATCATTGTGTGTTGCGTCCTCACAGCCTTTCGACCAAACTGCGGGTGGTATTTGATGCTAGTTCCAAAAGTACGAATGGTGTATCTCTGAACGATACGTTGTTAGTGGGAGCGAAGTTGCAGACAGATATTGCCACTGTGTTGTTGAAATTTCGCTCAAACAAAATTGCATTTACTGCTGACATTCGGCAAATGTATCGACAAATTTTGGTTGTAGATAATCATAGGGATTATCAAAGAATTCTCTGGAGGTTCTCAAAGGGGGAACCTGTACAGAAATATCGCCTTAATACTGTCACATATGGGGTCTCCTCAAGCCCACACATGGCAATCCGAACAATGATGCAGCTTTGTGATGATGAGGAATCATCTTTTCCATTGGCAGCAAAGCTAGTTCGGTCCGATCTCTATGTGGATGATGTAGTCAGTGGAGTCGACTCATTGTCAGAGGCTTTTGAGTTGCAACGGCAATTGATTGGGTTGTTTGCTAAGGGGGGTTTTGAATTGAAGAAGTGGGCCAGCAATAATTCGAAACTGTTGTCCACAGTATCAGCTGATAGTCAGCAACCTCGATCGTTAGATTTAAATGATCCATCAGTGTTGAAAATTTTAGGATTGCAGTGGTGTCCCATAGGTGATACATTCTCTTTTAATGTTGAACCTATTGATCGTCCGTGCACAAAACGAAATCTTCTTTCGGAATTGGCAAGAATTTATGACCCCCTGGGTTTTTTGTCTCCTGTTACCCTGTTGGCAAAATATCTTATGCAGTGCTTGTGGGAGCAAAAAGTGGGATGGGATGATAAGCCCTCAAAGGATATTGTTGGTCAGTGGTCTCAGTATAAATCACAACTCAGTGCGCTAGCAGGTTTATCAATTCCCAGAGGCGTAAAACACGATAATATCATCAGTACAGAACTCCATGGGTTCTGTGATGCATCGGAGCGAGGGTATGCTGCAGTTGTTTACTTAAGACAAGTATCAGAGGAGGGTCAAGTTTGGATCAATTTTCTGTGTGCCAAGTCCAAGGTATCACCTTTAAAAAGAATATCGATTCCACGTCTCGAATTGTGTGGGTGTTTATTGTTGGCAAAGCTTCTGGAATTTGTGTGTCGGGTGTATGAAGGTCGTTTTGAGTTTAACTCTATGTATGCTTGGTCAGACTCTATGGTGGCACTTGCCTGGATAAAATCATCTTCCAATAGGTGGAAGACCTTTATTGGGAATCGAGTAGCAAGCATACAAGAGAAGATTCCTCCAGAGTCATGGCATCACGTAAGTGGACAAGAAAACCCAGCTGATTGTGCATCGAGAGGCATGTTACCTTCTGGGTTTTGTGAGCATCCACTATGGTGGGCGGGACCCGCCTGGCTAAAATTGGCAAGAGAAAATTGGCCCAAGTCGTTGCGTTTTGAGCCGCCAGAAGAGTGCCTGGCGGAGCAACGAACTCTCCCCGTACTAGTTACTTTGGCAAATGAGGAGTGGCTCAGTAAACTTTTGAATCGCTTTTCGCATCTACGGAAAATTCAGGGTGTTGTTGTATATTGTCAGCGGTTTGTGCGAAATTGTAGGGTGTCTCCATCTGACCGAACTACTGCATCTCTGACAGCCACCGAATTACAGGAGGCGCTTCATATGCTTATCAAATGTGCTCAAGGTGAAGTATTTCAAAGGGAAATAGCATCCTTGGTTAAAGGTGAGAGGTGTGCGAGGGCAATAAATAAGTTAGCCCCCTTTCTGGATACAGAGGGTATCCTCAGGGTGGGCGGTCGCCTTCGTCAAGCTGATGTTCCAGTTGAAGTGAAACACCCTATATTGTTGCCCCGCTCACATCGTCTCACCGAGTTAATCATTGCACACACACACCATGTCAATCTTCATCCTGGTCCTCGCACATTGCTTCATTTGCTTTCGCAACAGTTTTGGATTTTGTCCCCTTGGAGAGCTATTCATCATGTTTTGTCAAGGTGCTATCGTTGCTTTCGAGTGAATCCTACTCCCATGGCACCGATGATGTCTGATTTGCCAGTTGCCAGGGTTTCTCAGTTGAAGCCGTTTTCACACAGCGGAGTTGATTTTGCAGGTCCAGTTTTTGTGACACAGGGCAGATATCGAGGTGTCCGAAAGGTGAAAGCATATATTTGTTTGTTTGTGTGCATGGCAACGAAGGCCCTCCATTTGGAAGTAGTGTCTGATCTTTCAGCTGAAGCCTTCTTGGCAGCTCTTCGGAGGTTTGTGGCTCGCAGAGGAAGATGTGACAATTTGTATAGCGATAGAGGTACCAACTTCGTCGGCTCAAATAAGCAGCTCTTAAACTATGCAAAGGGGGCAGCAGATGCTTGTACCATTAAGTGGCATTTCAACCCCCCATCAGCTCCGCATTTTGGAGGTCTGTGGGAGGCAGGAGTGCGCTCAGTCAAGACTCATTTGCGAAGGGTGATCGGTTTGCAGATTCTGACCTTTGAGGAAATGTCCACGTTGCTTGCCCAAGTGGAATCAGTTTTGAATTCTCGACCATTGTGTAGTGCGAGTACTGATCCAAATGATCTGTTAGCCCTATCCCCAGGACATTTTCTTACAATGGAACCGTTAGGTGCTCCTCCTGATGCTGATTTGACTTTGTTAAGTATGAATCGCTTGTCACGCTGGCAGCTGGTGCAAAGGATCCACCAGGACTTTTGGCGCCGCTGGAAGAACGAATACCTGCATACACTGCAGCAGCGTGGTAAGTGGAATACTGTGCAAACGTCCCCCCCGATCGGAGCTTTAGTTGTGATTAAAGATGAGACTTCGTCACCTCTTGTTTGGAAGCTCGGACGCATTATGCAACTATACCCAGGCCGTGATGGTATAGCTCGGGTAGCTCAAGTTCGCACTAGTAGTGGCACTTTTGATAGGCCTCTGACGAAGTTATGTCTGTTGCCATCGCAGTAATACGTCTGCCTTGAAATTTTTTTGTACAGTTAATTATAAATCCAATAGCTTCAGTTTTTTGTTTTTTGTGCTTATTGTAAATTTTTGTTTCGTTTGTTTATTTGAGAAACAATATAATTGTGAAAATAAATCCTTATTTTGGTGGGCGGAATGTTCATGCTCGTTGTTCTGTCACTTTTAAATTCAAATGTCGCGCGCTACACTGACATAGAGTAAGTGTTACTAATGGTTTCCGCCAGAAGACCAGAGGGGGGGAAGAAGAATGAGAGAAGGGAGAGAAGCTTGCATCCCTCTGCCACTTGTTTTTGAGTCCTTGAAGAGGCAAGAGGTCTCGAGAAAGCGAATTGCTTTCAACCCCTTGAAGAGACACGAGGTCTCTAAATATCCATTTTGTTTGTAAGTCCTTTGGGAGACACGAGGTCCCTAGAGGTGTTGTGTGTGAATACAGAAAAACGAAGCTTATGTTCCTGCATTATTGGAGAATAAAGGTAGGTAACTTTGCTTATTGTCAGTGCCCTATTTGTTCTGTTTTTTTTTGTTATTCATTATAAAATAAATACACGTGGTATTTACATCTAATCATCACTTTGAGTAAACAATCACTTCACCTTATAAGAGAGTTCGCTTCCTAACAACAAAGAAAAAGCTTTTATTTTACCAGCATGTTGCTGCTTCTCCCTTCTACCTGGGTAAGATCCCATCTTGAATCAATTAAATTTTAATGTCTCTAGGTTGGAATCTTGTTTCCAAGACAATTTTTACACTACTGTGGGCCGTACATGCAGATTGCGATAATCACCAATTTACAATATGTGCCATATTTATTTAGTTTGTCATAACAAACTGGATATTTTTGTTGAAAGCTGCTGATGTTGAGCTGGTATTTAACTTCCACAATTAAATTTGTGATCGTATTGCAGTTTATCATAACCTTTATGTTTGTGTTTAATTTTCTATATTGTATTTTCATTTTGTGTTATTCCAAATCCTTAATTTGGAATATTAATGCTGTTGGATTGTGTATGGAAAACAAATAAATAAGACACAGGAAAGCTTGGTTGGATGTTGGTGATATAAGTGATATATAAAGGAGACGGATGTCAGAAGTTTGCATAATAGGATAGCATGTATAAGGATATACATGAATGTAAAAGAAGTGAAATTAGCATGCCCGCACAGACATGCAGGGAGAAATATTGTTTTAAAATATGCTTAGTCGTGTCCGTACCCCTTTATGACAACAACAAAAAAACTATAAAAGCTATTAATAATTTTGTATTTCCAGGAAGAAGAATTTGAATTTGGTAATGAAAAATCAGTAAAGAACCTCACCATTAACTGTGATAAAGACACTGAAGCTCGCATGAGTTCCACATGCTGGTGGAGGAAGGAGATTAGTCGAAGAGGTAAAGTATTTAAGTGAATCATGTATTAATTGTTATGTATTATGAATTTCTAAGGTATATATATATATATATATATATATATATATATATATATATATATATATATATATATATATATATATATATTATGAATGCCATGCTGCGATTTCAACATTTTCCTTCCATGTGGAAACTTGCCGACATTATCAACATCCCGAAGCCCAGCAAAGATCCGCTGTTCCCTCAGAACGACAGGCCCATTAGTCTACTACCAGTCATCGGCAAAATCGCCGAAACACTGATTTAGAAAAGGCTAGCTTCATTCACCTCAGAAAATCATATCCTCCCGGATGAGCAATTCGGTTTCAGACACCAGCACTCCACCATAGACCAAGTTCTTCATGTGGTGGAAAACATCACCGAAGGATTTAATAAAAACAAGTCAACTGGTGCAATATTTCTTGACATTGCTCAAGCCTTTGATAGGGTTTGGCATGCAGGCCTCCTAAACAAACTTCTATCATTTAATTTTCCTCTCCCTCTGATTCTGCTAATCAGATCATACACACAACAGAGGAAATACCAGGTCAAACATCTGGGAGCCAGATCTAGAACGTACCCAGCCACGGCTGGTCTCCCGCAGGGTTCTGCTATCTCCCCTCTGCTGTACAATATATTTGTCGCAGACATTCCGACAGCCCCCCTAAATGTGACATACGCACTGTACACAGACGACACTACCATCCTCACCAGCTCCACTCAGCTGAGGATAATAACCGAACGACTTCAGACCGCCATAGTCGAGCTGCAATCATAGTATAGGAAATCCCTTCTAGCCATAAACCCCGATAAATGTTCAGCTGTCCTATTTTCCAAGAGGAGACACACACCTCACGAACACGTTTCATTAGACAGCCGTCTAATTCCCTGGCAAGATTCCATCAAATACCTCGGGGTTTTCCTCGACAAACACTTAACATGGCGTCCCCATGTCGATCACGCCCGAAAAAAAAGCCTCGATGTTCATCTCGAGGCTGTTCCCACTTCTAAATAGAAATTCCAAATTGTCCATGAACAATAAGTTGCTCATATACAAAGTCATTATCCGGCCAGCCTTGACCTATGCATCACCTGCATGGCCCACCGCGGGCTCAACACACATCAAGGCCCTTCAAATCATCCAGAACAAAATTATGAGAATGGTTACCGGAGCGCCATGGTTTGTCCGAAACAGTCAGATTCACTCTGATCTGGAAATGCCTTCGATACTTGAGTTTATAACTCAACTATCCACAACTCAGTTCACAAAAGCCGCTTCTCACCCAAATGCTCTTCTCCGTAGTGCCACCGACTACGACGAGCAACTTCCACATAAGTATAAGCGTCCAAAGCTTATTCTTACCCGCTAACGCCCCGCGGCAAAAACAGAATGGAAACATTCACACCCAAAAAGTCATTGTGTGAATGGGGTCTGCATGAGCATTTCCCCCTCCTGTATCCAAAAAAAAAGTTACCAAAGTTCTTAATGAGAGCAAAGACGCTGTTGCAATACTTCTGGATCTCTCTAGGGCCTTTGACAGAGTTGACCATTGGATATTAATTTAAAAATCCAACAAGATGTGGAATAAGGGAACTCGTTCAAATCTAATTCAATCTTACCTAAAGGACCAATGGCAATATATTGCTAAAAATGATGGAAATGGTGAGACTATCAAATTTGAGATGTGTAGGGTATTACGGGGAGTTCCGACAGGTTCGGCACTCGGACTTCTACTGTACATTTTATATACAAAATAGGTTCTGGGCAGTCTGACTGAAAACATTGTGCAGTATGCTGATTACATCTGTCAAAGACAGGTGCAGAGAGCCTTAAACAAAAAGCAACGCATACGCTAAGTATAATGCAAAACTGGTATGATGAGATTGACCTCAAGCTCAAATAACTTTTCTTTGGTATCTTTTATCTGTTGTTTGATTTTGATTATAATCTGTGTTTGTGTTCTTTGTTAGTTTTTTTATGGTGGTGTCAGTACACCATTGTTTTTATGAAGCTGATTATGTGTGAGCATCTTTTGTCTTTTATTATACTGGCCTGTGCAGTTCCTAATTTTGACGTGCTCTATACTGACTGTAAGAAAAGAGCAAATAAATAATCTATCTATCTATATCTTAGTTTAATGACTGCAAACATCTACCACATAAGTGACCATTGTCAGTAAGTTATGCGAATGGAGTCCTACATATCATTTTTAATCACAGCACCTGCTTAATGTGTCAGATGAGAACATTTACATTTTATTTCTGGATATTATCTTAAATTCATAAGAAATATGGTGTCCATTGTTCAACAAAATGATGATACAAAATAATAATACTGATACTTTAAGTGACTTTGCCAGAGTAAATTACATTACTTTACGTACTGTCATCGTAATCGTACAGAGGAAAACACAGTTTTCTGTTCGCAGGTCTGGTCCTTACATACTAATATTATACACTAACTTAACAAGCCAATATTTCATAACATTTTATATTTTGTTTAAATAGATTTATATATCAAAACAATGTAAAATTCCCAGATCAAAATCCACCAAATCATATCAAATTCCAACATCTACCATAACCCATTTTTAAAATTTAATGCTAGTGGTCCGTTTCTTCTTATCTAATTTCTTAAGTTCACTTGGAAGGTTGTTATACAGTTTAACAGCAGTAATATGGCTGTTTTTTTCACTCACAGTTCTAGCCATTTTAGGTAGAGGTATAACTTTATTTCTTGTCTTACTATTTGAGTTAATGTATATATCCTTAAGCATCTTATAGTTATAGTTAAGGGATTCAAAAGCAAATAATTGCTTTAGGTTCCATAGGAGTATCTTTCACCAAATTATTTCCATTTACTATTTTCAGTAGTCTATTTTGTAATCTCTGTAATATATCCAGTTGATGCCCATAAGCTGTTACCTCCTTCAAAGAAAAACTACTAGATAGAGAACCGTGGTATATGTGATTGACCTCAGGTGGATATAGATCTGCACAATATTGAGGTCACGATCGCCCATAATACCCTACCCTAAAAATAGCTATCTATCAGATTATCATATTTATTAAGATTAGCAATACATTTAGGAGGTTGGCAGATCTGGATGTAGTTTGATACTCACGTTCTTTTCCTTTGTTTGTTTCGCACTGCCTGGAGTCCTATATTTGTGGGCGCTCCAGACTAGTGCCAGGTTATATAGAAATTTAGATATCTAGATAATCGTTAGTTAGAAATAATTGTTTGCACTGACGCCAAAAGAAAGGAGTTATTGGGAAGGAATTTCTCTTCAATTAAACAGATATACTAATATAACAAAATATTGAATTTATTCATATAAATTAAATTTGAAATAGCGAACAAAATGAAATAAAATGGTTGATAAATCTCAAATAAACATTAATTGCACATAGATAGAAATCAATTAAGCAGCAAGAACTTCAAGAACAAGAAATTATTAATTCACATACATATGTCAAAACAATAAGATAAAGATAGTTGCATGTTACTAAAATGTTAATGTTAGTTACTTGAGGTATATTAAAAATCAAATGCTGTAATTTACAGCTTAAAAAAAGTAAACATAAATTATTAGGTAAATTACTTGACGTTTGTCAATCAATTTGATTACTTTTTCAATTACTCCACTGGCCAGTTCTTTGAGTGAGGCTCCATACAAAAAAAAATATATAACTACGTGAAATTTCTACATTAATTATTGAAAATAAGAGATATTAAAGAGAGTGTATAGGTTAGATATTTTACAGACAAAATTTGCTAATTACAATTTCAAAAACTATGTGTTTAAATTTACAAAATTGACAAAATCCTAGAGATTAAACAGGAAATTTATAGTTACTCTGACAGCACCTCCCTGACATTGTTTAAGCTCAAACTTGATTATGTGATTTTGAAAGTTCAGGTTATAAAACTTCAGATGTTAGATTGCTGCATGAAAAATTCTGTTGGTTCAGAGAAAAATTTTATATGGACTCACCAAATTTTCCTGCCTTGAATTACCTGGTGACCCTATGAGGATGCCTTCCAAGTGGGATAAACTATGAGTACCTGACACAGGTTCACAGAGACTCCAATAAGAGAGATGAAGCTGGGGAAAACGAGCGGTACTTCTCATTCGCGATTATTGGGCCGGTGGATTTATTGCTCCAATACTATAAGATCATTTGTCACCTATGTCGATGTTCTGAATTCGCTTGATGGAAACTTTGCAAATCGCAATTAAAATGTGAATTGGCCCAAGTGAAATTCACTGCCAATTGACTTAAAGTTCGGTAATAACCAGGAACTCTTTCTGATTTGAGGCAAGAAATCAACAGGTCGGAACAAAGAACCACAACGTAACTCCTGTTTTTAGGCTGAATACGATGTTTATTTAAACTCGAAAATCGTTTAAATTACTTTAACAATCACTGACAATAATCATTAGGTAGTACAGATAACAGAAAGAATATTATAACCCTGTTTTGAAGATAATTTAATAGCCACCGAAACTAAAGGGTGTTTATTCGACCAGCGCCAGGCAGAGACTTCGCGAGGTAACTTGCTGTGTCGTTCAGCTCTCGCCCCGCTTTCCTTACGTCTCACCTTTCATATCAAGAGTTGAAGGTTTTGCAGGGAACTTTGTGCAACGGTTAAACGGTCGTTCTTGGGTGACATCACCGATCGGACAATTACAGAGGCAGTAGCAACGATATTTATTTCTTGAATATTCCTAACGCATATTTTCAATGCCTATTTCGTTTCTGGAAATATTTGTTCAGTAATAATGCGAGGTACTTTTCCATGGCAAACATATATTGAATTTTAACGTACACATTTAAAATGCAGTACGGTGTAGTTAAACGTTGGCGACTTTTCATCAAATAATTTTTAAAATCAAAACATGAATTGCCTTAGAGATATTGGATTGTCGGCTATTAATTAAGTCTCTTACGGGTTTATTTTGAATATTTAGAGTAGTAACGAAATGCAATCGTTACAAAGCACCACCCCAGGCAATCACTCCATAATGAATAATACTATGAAAAGTGTGTAATAGATTATCTTTAGGGCATTACTATGTTTTTTAATACATTATTTAATGTATTTTTGCTTTTTTTGGTTTGTAATTATACTTTATCTAAATCTTATCTAAGTGAAAGAGTTACATTACCTATCAACTATTACAGGATATGGTGCATTTAATGACATGCGTGCCATAGTTGTTGCTAACAAGAGGGATCCTATCATCAGAGTCATAGAAGCTGGAGGTGGAAAAGTTATAGATGTTAGGTAAGTAAAAAAACGCATTTTTGCATTATGTTCTTATACCCATTATCACAAGTAAAACTCATTCGAAGCCTTGCCTGGCGAATATAGTGCATGTGTTACTATATTAAATTTAACTTATTAAATTGATTAATTGTTGTTGCCCTTGTAGGTTGTAAATTGTTTAATGAGTCTTATAAAGCCTTTGGCCTCTCAGCGCTGTAACCCTAATCGCTCTTTTGTGCATAACTCTTTTTTTTTCTAATGGTAGTCATATACAGGCTGTCCAGGAATTCAATGTACAACCGACCTACCACAGATTTTTCAGCCAAAATTAGGTCGATTAAGATCAACTCACCTCAATACAAAGTTGCACTGTTTAGCCGCTAGAAGGCTTTAAAGTTAGTAAATTTTTTTCTATTTTTTTTTTTTCGTATCTCCTAAACAGGTAATTGGATCATATTCAAATTTCACAGAAATATTGTAATGAGCAAATGGCTTAGTCGTTATGAGAACTAGTGCAATTGCACCCCTGCCAGGGTGTAAACTACCCCCACCCCTAACTTTTTGTTAATGTATTTATTTCTCTGGCGGTTAGATAAATAACACTTTCATTTTTTTTCAAAGACCGATCTTTTTTCAAATTTTTGTTGCCTTTGTAAAATTTTGCTTGCTCTCTTAGTTTTTGGAACAATAAAAATAAATCGTTTTTATCAAAACTTAGCATTTTCATTGCGTTTTTACGTAAGTTAAAAGTGTAAGTATGTTAAGGTTATGTTGTTGATGATATTCGACATCACATGCAACGAAGTCCTACCAAATCTGTTCATCGGTAATCTGCCCAAACAGGTACATATTTGTTACATGTTACACAATACACACTCCTAAAACCGTAAATTAGAAGTTTAAATAATCGGACCTCAATTTATTTACGTACATTACAAAATTTTGATATCTATACAAAATAAAAGTAATATTTTATTATGTTTTTAATTTTTTTTTAACAATCAATAACAGTAAACCATACATGAACAGACTTGCTGTTAAAAATATTAAATAATAAATACATTTAAGACATTTACTGTTTCAACTTATTATAATTTTTGTAAAACCCCAAAGGAAATATGAGACAACACTGGCATCTTAGGGATTTCATTAATTCAGGTTGTACACCCGTGTATGCTGGATTACCTAACTTAAGCGGTCACGTGGGGTTCGGGAATTAATTATTAATTTGCCAAAGTGACAAATTAATAAGGTAATTTTTATAAATATGGCTCATGTTTATAGTTTTAGCGAATTTTTCGTAAAACGAAAAACTCACTAATGAGGAAATCTGTGTTTATATATATATATATATATATATATATATATATATATATATATATATATATATATATATATATATATATATATATATATATATATATATATATATATATATATATATATATATATATATATATATATATATATATATATATATATATATATATATGTTCAGAAAGATTTCCGCGGTCTTTAATGTGAGACATACTTGGTTCTCGTGTTAAACCGCGTCCAGAATTTATGAAAACTCGACGTTTCGGCTCCTGTTTTGGAGCCATTTTCAAGAGGTAAAGGAAATATGTAAGGACACTCTTAAGGCCTCAATCTGCCCACTCCTTAGAGTGGTGGACAAAGGTGGGTAAAGGAAATATGTAAGGGTACTCTAAGGCCTCAATCTGCCTACTCCTTAGAGTGGTGGGTAAAGGAAATATGTAAGGACACTCTAAGGCCTCAATCTGCCTACTCCTTAGAGTGGTGGGTAAAGGAAATATGTAAGGACACTCTAAGGTCTCAATCTGCCCACTCCTTAGAGTGGTGGGTAAAGGAAATATGTAAGGACACTCTAAGGCCTCAATCTGCCTACTCCTTAGAGTGGTGGGAAAGGGAAATATGTAAGGACACTCTAAGGCCTCAATCTGCCCACTCCTTAGAGTGGTGGGTAAAGGAAATATGTAAGGACACTCTAAGGCCTCAATCTGCCTACTCCTTAGAGTGGTGGGTAAGGGAAATGTGTAAGGACACTCTAAGGCCTCAATCTGCCTACTCCTTAGAGCGGTGGACAAAGGTGGGTTGGGTTTTTGTAGCTCGATTACGGGGCCTCAATCTTTCTACTCCCCAAATCTCGCCGGAGATCGTCTGTGAGGTCTCAGTGTGTTCAACCCTAGGCCTCAGTGAGATCTGGCAGTTCGTTGCAAGTCTCGTCTTATATATGTCATTCTGTCTACCTGCTTCGTTATCAGTGAAAGTAGTGGGGTCACCGTCAATTAAGTGGGGGGCTTTGGTCACAGTACTTAGAGGATGAGGAGGATTATGAGGGTCACCGGCATTTGTTGAGGCAGATAATGGGGCAATAAAATTGTCTGTGGAATTTATTTTCTTTTTGTGTGTTTGTAAAGAAGATATAATAGGTTTCCAAGTAGTCGGAAGGCGAAGACCATCATCTCTCTTATTTAAACAATCGGGACGTTTTTCAATCTTTCAATTCTTGCATATAAAGGAGGTGAAACAGATTCTCCAAATAGTTTTCGTGCTCTGTCTCTACTTCCTACCATCTCTAAAATAGTTGAGAAATTAATTAAAAATAGAATGCAGGTATTTATTTGTAAACACAAGATCCTAACACCTTCCCAGTTTGGATTTCAACCTAAAAAAGGTACAAATGATGCAATATTTTCTTTTCTTGAAAATCTGTACCTTTCACTGAATAACAATCAGGTGGCTGCGGCAGTGTTCTGTGATCTCACTAAAGCATTTGATTGTGTTGACCATGGGATACTGTTACGCAAGCTTCCTACTTATGGCTTTAGGGGGACTTTGCTTGAATGGTTGAGGTCCTATTTATCTGATCGTCAGCAGAGTGTTCAACTTGGTCATATTAGCTCTGGGTACCAACATATTCACCATGGTGTTCCGCAGGGGTCTGTTCTTGGCCCACTGCTGTTTTTACTCTATATTAATGACCTGTCTATGTTGAAAATTAAGGGTCATATGACTATCTATGCTGATGATATAACCATCTTGTGGAGTAGTGATAGTGTTGGAGCACTGGAGTGCACTGTGGCAGAGGATATGAAGATGATAGAAAACTGGTTTATTTCAAATCTGTTAACTTTGAATGTCTCTAAGACTAATATCATGCATTTTAAATGTAGTCTGCCTGCTGTGACTCTAGCAGCTGAGGAACTTGGAAACGAGAGCTGTGTTAGGTTTTTGGGACTATACATTGATCAATTGTTAAAATTTGAAACACATATAAATCATCTATGTAAGAAGCTTGGACAAGAGTACATCTAGAAGTGTTTACTTCTCACTTGTGGAGTCCCATCTAAGACATGGCATTTGTTACTGGGGCTCTTGTGCAGGTTATCTTTTCAATTCTGTATTTATTCTGCAGAAAAGAGCCATCAGATATTTGTGTGGGGTTAGTGTCCGTGACTCTTGTAGACCTTTATTTGTTTCTGAGCGGATATTGACCCTACCGTCTCTGTTTGTTTTGGAGACTGCATGCCTTATGCATGAAAAATATAAAGATGAAATCAGGTCAGTGTCTTCTCGTGATACAAGACAAAAGAACTGCATTCCTCTTCCTATACCGTCCACATCATTATTAAAGAGGTCATTGATATATAATAGTAAAAAGATATTTAACCAGATACCACTAAACTTGAGGAGGATTGGTGACATTGAAATTTTTAGGAAAGAGCTTAAGGAATTTTTAATTGAAAAATGTTATTATTCAATAGATGAATTTTGTAATGATGCACTACTGTGACAGATTCGATTGGTTGTTTTCATTTGAGCTGCTTTCTATATATTGTGTGTTTTTATTATATTGTTAGTCAGCTGTGTATTTATGTTTATATTGTTTTTTATATTGTTATTTATATATAGTTATACTAGTTACATATGCACTTATATTACTATTTGTTGTGAACTTATATTTTTGTGTTTTTATCTTTTGACAACTTTTACTTTTATATGTTAACACTTTGCTTGTCAATAAGATTTTTATCTTTGGACAATAAAGCACCTATCTATCTATCTATCTATCTATCTATCAATCTCGATTGCTTCACGGATAATTCTCGTTTTGAAGTTGTAAACCGGTGTTATTGTTTTGGCATTATCGAAATATATTTTGTGCCCTGTATGAATATGATGCATGGCCAGCGCCGATGAGGGGTCGGATTTTCTAACTGCAAGGTTGTGTTCTTATATTCTGTTACGGATGCGTCTATTTGTTTGTCCTACGTAAGTTCGGGAACAGTCGGAACAAGAAATTTCGTAAACTCCGTGGGATTCGTTTGGAATCGTATCCTTGGGAGTTTTTATAAGATTCAGAACCTATAATATCAAAACCGTATTCACAACAGACCAAAAACTGTCACATCTTATAAAGCGAACCAAGTATGTCTCATATATATATATATATATATATATATATATATATATATATATATATATATATATATATATATATATATATATATATATATATATATATATATATATATATATATATATATATATATATATATATATATATATATATATATATATATATATGTATGTATGTATGTATGTATGTATGTATCACACCGATAACTCAAAAAATAATGGGCTGATTTGAATGAAATTTGGTAGCTACCTTCCTTTTGTAAGTGGCTTGGACAAGTTCGTTAGACAGGAAAAGCGGACCAGTTTTTCCGGGAAAATTTTGGGTTTTCATTCGGAAAATTTTTGTATCTTCGAAAATAACAGAGCTATTACAACCAAATTTGGCGTATACGTTTCTACTGTACAACTTACCATACACGCCAAAATTCAGATCCGTAAGTTGAAAGAAAAAAAAGTCATAGGCATTTTAAGAAAAAAAATTGGGTGCCACTGGTGTCCAGAGGAAAGCACAAGAACAAAATATTTTCTGTGATTAACAAAACCAATTGAATATTACATCCAACGGTTAACTTTTCTTGACGCAAAAAGTCAAGAAATAGCAGAAAAAATATTTTGAAAATTTGATAATTTTTCTTCTTCAAACGTCAAAGTCGCGATTTGAAACGTCAAAAATTTTGAGACAGCCCCAATTTGGAACAAATACGGATTATGTAGACGATATGTCGTAAGAAGTGTGTTTTACAAAGCCTTAACATTCAGCTTCAACCATCATTGTCCTTCATTTTACTAAAATATTTTCAGAAAACCCATTTCAAATAGACCCTTTTTCTGATGCTTCGGCAGTAGTTTCAGCTTTAGAGTTTAAGCCATGGATCTTACATCAGGACAACACACCAGCCCATAACGCGCTGTCTATGAGGCGTTATTTAGCCGCTAGAGACACTTCAGTGCTCGAACACGCGCTGTACTTGCTTGATTTAGCGCCCTGTGACTTTTTCCTGTTTTCGAAGATCAAGTCTGCCTTAAAAGTAACCCGATTCGAGTCGATGGAAGAGGTGAAGTGAAAATCGGCAGAGCTAAATGCTCTTAGAAAAGAAGACTTCCAGCATTGCTTTGACCAATGGAAAAAACGAATGGAAGTGTGTAGCAAGGGGAGGGGAGTACATTGAATGAGAACATTCAATTGTAGAATAATTTTCAAAATAAAACTCTTTTTCATAAGCAGTCTCATTATTTAATAGCCAGACTTCGTATAACTTTTGTGTCTTTTAACTTACAGATCTAAATTTTGGTAATCAGGTCACTCTTTATGACATAAACCAGTGTACCAAATTTGGTTGCCATAACTTTGTTATTTCCGTAGATCTAAAAGTTTTCCAAAAGAAAACATGAAATTTTCCGGGAAAGATTAGACCTGGCCAGCGAACTTATCCAAGCCACTTGCAAAAGGAAGGTCGTTACCAAATTTTATTAAAACCGGCGGTGGCTATATTCAAAAATAAAATTTAATGTTCTTTATCAACGTTTGCTTATGCCGCATATCCATATTGCCCATTAGATGTGCTAGATACTACCAGTAGGCAGCCCAATATTGTAAAATATAGTATTAGTAACAGTAGTGGTAAGTTGAAACCTCCTCAAAATAAATAAAAGATGTGCAGGATTTATTTCTCGCTAATAGGCAAGCAGTAGTGGTAATATATGCGGGACCTCAAGTGAACCCAAATCTGGTCAGTAGTAAGGTCACTATTTCCTATAAGTCCTACCTTAAAAAGTTTCTATCTATCAGATTTATAATTAACAGGATTAGAAATAGCTTATAAGCTTGGACGATCTTAATATTGTTTACTACTTATGTTGTTGTTGGTTGTTGTGTTGTTGCACTGCCTGGAGTCTCATATTTATCAGCGCTCCAAACTAGTGCCTGGTTTCGATGATCTTTACTTAAAATCTCTCTTCGATATGTAGGAATGCGATATTAAAGTGTCCCAATTTGGTTGTCACCAATAAGTCAAAAGGGTTTAAAGAGGAATGAATCTTCAATCAGACAGACATGTAACAAAATATTAAATTTATTCATATGGATTGAATTTGAAATGGTGAAGAAAATAAAATTAAATAGTTGGTACTTCTCAAAATAAACATTAATTTTACACAAATAGAAATCAAATAAATAGCAAGAACTTCAATGACAAGAAATTGTTAATTTACAAACATGTGACACAACAATGAGACAAATGTGGTTTGATTATCACTAAAGAAATCTAAACACTTATTATCGAGGTATACATTAAAAATCAGATGCTGTTTGTTGCAGCTCAAAAATAAACAAATTAATATGTAATTGTTGTTGTTAATCTTTTAGTTAGATCCTGGCCAGTTCTCGAGTGAAGCTCAATTTTGAAAAAATATACTTATATGTATGTCTACGTGAAAACTCTATACTAATTATTGAAAAACAGGTGATATTAAAGATAATGTACAGGTTAGATATTTTTACAGACAAAAGTCACTGATTACAATTTCAAAAATGACATGTTTAAATTTACAAAAACTGGGATAATTTCAGAGATTAAAACAGGAAATTCATAATTATTCTAATAGCAGCTCTCTGACGTTATTCGAAACTAAAACTTGATTGAGTGTCTTTGAAAGTTCAGATTATAAAAATTCAGTTGCCAGATGAGTGTGTAAGACAAACTTTGCTAGTTCAGAGAAAAATTTTGACTCACCGAATCTTCTGCCTTGAATTACCTGGTTACTCTTTGGGGACGATCTTCAAACTGAGTCAAATACTGGTAGCTGACACAAGTCTCAGTGACTCCAACAAGAGAAAAGAAGCTGGGAGAAACAGTGATGGTTCCCATTGATGGTTACTAAGCCGGTGGATTTATTGTGTCACGTGTACAAAACCATTTGACACCTAGGCTGATATTCTGAATTCGCTTGTTGGAAACTTCGCGAATCGCAACTTATACGTAAATTAAAGCAGCAAGGCAACAGGTTTATACAAAGAACCACAACTTATGTTCCGCTATGATGTTTATTTAAACTCGAAAATTATTAAAACACTTTAAACGATCACGGAGTATTGTTACAAGGTAGTATAGGTAACAGAATGACTTAAAAACTCAGTTTATAAGACAATTCGAGAGACACCTAAAGTCAACGTCAGTGCCAGACTCCTCGAGGCAGAGAGCGTTCGGCTGCAGCTGACACCAGCATGCAGTTTTCAGTGTTATCAGCGTTAGTCGTTATTTGCGAGCTCTTTCTCGCCTTCATTCTTCGAATGGGATAGAAACAGAGCCCAAATCCTTGGCAAAGTCACCAACGTTTTCTATACACACCTCCACAATAATGGACTCGTCCGTTCATTTACTAACCGATTTTCTGGATTTCATCATAATTACGTCAGATTTTTACCTAGAATTTCAGGACAATAGAGATGTTTATTTTCTCCAACAAAATGTAACGTTTTTCAATATTTGAATCTTGACGTATATTATAGGGAGCTCAGTACGCTTCTTACGATACAGAATATCTTAGCGAATTTTCGTCAACATTATTTTGAAACCAAAACGTGAAATATTTAATATAGATAGGGTTTCTGGTGTGGTTTATTATGCTTGGCGGTCTTCTAGGTGTTTTTAAACCAGTAATGATTCCACGTAAAAACTGAATCGTTACAAAGTACGGGAGGTGATTTAGATAATTTAGGTGTAAATTGTAAATAGTGATGATGACGCAAATGAACCCAGTGGTCTGACAGTTAGCGGAAGTGTCGAGGCCTATAAAACAAGTCAAGTGTTCGACATACCCCCTGAATACTGCACAGAACCAAATAACCAATCTTCCAGGGATCATCCAAAGCGGAATACAAGATCTCCTATGAGGTATCAGTCATAACATCATTAGTGAATTGTAAATCTCTTTCAGATTTAAAGAGGGAGATATGCCATGTATTGAAGTATTTGAGGAGAGCTCATGAATGATGTTCGCCAGTGTACGCAGCTAAGCCAACAAATAAACACTCACTGTTCATCACAGCCATCTGCCATAGACATTCATTGCTTTCATGTCATATATCATTATCTTGTACAGGGCCTTCATTAATTCCTGAGTCCCACGTGACCGCTTAAGTTAGGCAACCAAACATACACGGTTGTACAACCTGAATGAAGGAAATCCCTAAGTTGCCAGTGGCATCTCTTATATCCTTTGTGGTCTTATAAAAATTATAATAAGGTGAAACAGTAAATGTCTTAAACTTTGTTTTCTTCAATTCTACTTCCACATTTACACATTAAAGTGAAAATATTTTTCGCAGAGCAAAAAAATATTTGTTTTGCTCAGATAAGATTAAAATTGACCTATCGCGATGTGATGCCTTAGCGGCATTCCGCTGATGATGTAATGTCATTTTTGAGGTTTCAAGGGTTGGGGAATTCAAATGTAACATTGTTAATTTTAACATTAATAACCAGTCATAAAAACATTATAAAATATTACTTTTATTTTGTATAGATATCAAAATAAAACAAACAAAACTAGCATTACAAAATATTACAAAAATGGAACAAATAAATAAACATAACCTTAAATACCTACACTTTTAACTTACGTAAAAACGCAATGAAAATGCTGAGTTTTTGTAAAAACCGTTTATTTTTATTGTCCAACAGATAGAAAATTATTTGAAGAAAATAAACACTGGTCGAACTTGGAAAATGCACAATACACATACAAAATAACCGCTCAAAAGGGAAATGAGCACCAATGGACTGAACTGTCAATTGTCAATTGATTTAGTAACTTTAGGGTCCCTAGTCTAGTGGTTTTTTTGGTTACTTTTTGACTGCCAACTCATAAAATTATATTCCACTAAGAGAGAGACAGAATCCGGTCACGTGGGGTTCGGGAATTAATGAAGGCCCTGTATATTAGTTGTTGTTAATACCGTTTAATTAAATTAAATCACTATAATGCGGTATACTCCAGTCAGTCTATGCCGTTTCTTTCATCTTCAGGCCGAGAATTTTTTTTTGCTTACCTCATATCTTATTTTCTTATTTATTAAAGAGGTTCTGTAAATGGGTTTTACCTGTTGGAGTAATAATGATTATTATTATTATATGATGAGCATGCAGATCTTGTAGTATGACCATTGTCTGTAAGTTAGGCCGTGAACTTTCAAAGCTATCTGTGTTTATGACTTGTGGAATGTGTGTCTTGACGCAGGTGACAAAAATGTATGATTAGTTTTCGTGTTCTGTAACTAAGTAAATCTAATGACACAGACAAACCTCACCATATTATATGTATGCCTTAAATTTGTGAAAAACTTATATGTAATTACAAAATTATTTATTTTCAGTCCTCCATTTGATGACCCAGTTCACGCTACACATTGCCTACTAGAACCGAGGAGTGTGTCTGACTTTTCAGAGTATTTCCCACTTGCGAAGCAAGGAATATACTGTATGAACACTCTGTATATTAGTGAATTTTTACATAGGACAAACAAAGATATACGGGATTGTGTTTTACCATATTTTACAAAGTTTTATCATTAACATAAAACAAAGTGAAAGAAAACAGTGTTATTATTAGGTAATTTTAGTTTTATTATCAAAATCTGGTAAATCATGTCATAAGTGTGTAACTATTTATTAAAGACTGATGTTAAATGCATAAAGTGAGCTTGTAAAATATAGTGAATATACCATTTTATTTATGTAAATAAGTAATAATGCATTACTCAATGAAAGCTAATTGAATAAATTTTATAATAAGAATCTTAGTAGTTTTTGTTTTATTGTCTTATTAGTGACAATGAGGAATTTGCACATTTTTTTATTTTCCTCTTATTCAATTCCCCACATTATATAAAATCAATTGCCATATAAAATTCAAATTTTTAACTAACAGTTTTCCTGTAAAAAAATATAGAAAATCAAAATAATTGTCTCCGTGCCAAAACGCAACCGTAAACAAAGACGGCCTACTGTGACATCAGGATCCGGTATCTGCCAAACGAGTCTCGCTTACTCACACAGAAATCCTCATCTCACTATTATTGTTTATGCGACTTCCGTGTGCTGGATAGTTATTGTTATCAACTTATATTATTGTTAATATCTATATACTCGTATTAATTATTTTAAAAACTGTACAGTCTTATAGTATGGCTACAGAAGTTGTATTTGTCCAAGGACAATCTTATAATCTACCAAAAATTTATGTACTTATTAGCTAGCAATGTTTGCAGTACTTATAATATTTATGTCCAGGCACCGTTATGTCTCGCATTCTCGTATTGTGATTCTGAGTCTGCTGAAGCCATCACACAGTCACGCACTAAACTAATTACACACAACTTACTACCTTTGAACCTATATGATACAATAAACACCAAAACTACTTAAAATTATGATAAAACTGCTCAGAATTCGATGCAAACAACGGTATCACGCAGATGTACCGGATCGTGACGTCACAAACCTCTTCACCGATCAAATCGCATTTTCACACACCCTGTCTTTTTGAATTATATTCAATGTTTCAATAATTAATTACTAATTGGTGGTTCACTTTAAGGGGGGTTTACTTGTAGACATATATTTTTAGAGTATTTTGCTGTACTTTAAATACGTTTTTCATCACAAGTAAATTATATGCAACTTCCTCATTATGAGCGTTGTGAATTTTTTTGTATTCTACTCCTATTCACGAAGAAATGTAATATGACATAACATTTTAGCTCATTCCGCTGGTTTAAGTTATATTATGTCAACCAATGTAATATGACATGACATTTTAGCTTATTTCGCTGGTTTAAATTATATTACATCAACCAATGTATTATGCAATATACCTTCTAGGTTTTGGTGGAACTATAAATTATTATAAGAATATTTTTTCGATAAATATGTCATAAGGTTAGATGCATTCTCACAACAATTATAACTGTAGACTGGTTTCGCTATGTATGTAGTATGGAATACTAATTGCAGCGAAAATACACCTATAAAGTAATACGGCTAAAGTAGCCAGCCTTTCAACACTGGGTGGTGACACGCTCACCACTCACTTAGTGTTAAATATGTCATGTTACGAACATTGCACTGTTACCGAGGTGAATAGAAATACATCTCTATACAGGTGTCCCAGATAAAAGTAACTACATGGGGATTTCGGAAATAGTAAGAGATAAAATTTTGGTTAAATGGGAAAAAAATGCGCTATTCCGAGCCCAATCAGATGCTGTATCGAAATTAAAAATATATCGGGGGTTTTAAAAATATTGAGCAAAAACTCAAAATTGTTTTTCGAAAAATTGAAATATCTTCGCCATCCTGTAAACAAATTTAATAAAATTTGGTGGTTTGCTCGGGGTTGATTGGTCTTTCCTGTATGACTGTCTTGACTGCAATGAAGCATGTGATAAGTTTTATGACGCACTGTATGGGGTGTTTGATGCAAGTGTGCCTGTCTATAGGAATTTTAAATATAACTACCGTGTGGTATAATGATCAGATTATGGCCAATATTAAACTGAAACATGAGCATTGGTTAAAGTATAAAAGGTGTGGTTCAGACTATCATTTGCAAAGGTTTAGGGAATTGACAATTTTGGTGAAGCGTCAGATTGGCAATGCATATAGGAGGTGGAGGTATCTGTGTGACACTCAGCAGTCGATCACTGACTGTCCTAAGAATTTCTGGTCATCTGTAAATGATAAAAAAACCCACAAGAATACCTGGTCAGATGTATTATAACAGTGATGCGCTAACTGGCTCACAACAAATAGTTGATGTGTTTGCTGCATTCTTTGGTAGTGTTTATACACCTGCCGGCAGAATTGACTTACAAAATAATGCATCTGACTCAAAGCCTAATCAGTATTACGTCCACCTATCTAGAATTATGGAGGAAGATATATGGAGAGCTATAAAAAAATTAGGCAGTAAAATGACGTCTGGCCCAGATCAGATTCCGTCTTTCCTTGTAAAAGACTGTGCTGGTGTTTTAGTTGTTCCACTTTGCTACATATTTAATTTATGTTTGAACACTGGTCGGTTTCCTGCGATCTGGAAGTTGGCAAATATATGCCCCATATTTAAGACTGGTGATGTATCTTTGGTCATCAACTATCGTCCGATAACTCTACTCTGCATTTTTGCTAAGATCTTCGAGATGGTCCTATACGAGGGTATCCACAACTCTGTGAAAACACTGATATCACCCTGTTAACATGGATTTGCGAGGGGTAGGTCAACTGTGACAAACTTGGCAGTTTTCACTCAGTGGGTCTCAGACGGCATTGATGCTGGGGGTCAGATTGATGTTGTCTACACAGATTTTGTAAAGGCTTTTGACCTTGTTGCTCACTCTGTCCTTTTGAGGAGGCTTGCATCGTATGAATTCAGCGATAGCATGTTATGTCTTTTTTTTAGTGATCGTGTTCAATTTGTTAGCTATGGCGGGTTCAGGTCCTCTGAGCTCATTGCTACTTCGGGCGTTCCTCAGGGCTCTAATCTGGGGCCGCTATTGTTCCTATTATTTATCAATGATTTGGACAGTAGTTTAAGTGTGCTGAGACTTTTCTATGCAGATGACTTGAAGCTGCTTATGAGAGTGACGTCGCTAGATGCTTGCGTTAGACTGCAGGAAGATCTAAACTTGCTCTATGAGAGGTGCTTACAGAATGGATTGGAACTAAATGTAAGGTCATGACTTTCACACGTAAAGCTTTCCCTGTTCAGTTTGAGTATACTGTGAGTCGGTTGGTGGTCGATCGTGTGGAGACTGTGAAGGACTTGGCGGTCCACTTTGATAAGAAACTGTCGTTTGACATTCACATGAATACCATAGTAAACGAGTGTAATAGGTTTTTGGGATTTATAGTGCTGAACTGTGGGTCGTTTACATTTCGGTGCTCTCAAAGCTTTGTATTGTGCT
Organism: Tillus elongatus; assembly: GCA_964006375.1. Lineage (NCBI taxonomy): Eukaryota > Metazoa > Arthropoda > Insecta > Coleoptera > Cleridae > Tillus > Tillus elongatus. The sequence goes on from OZ023262.1 coordinate 293,402,106, forward strand.
TTTGTTCTTTCCAAGTTACAATATGCATCTCTTGTCTGGGGCTCATATTATGGTGTGCATATAAGCTCACTCGAATCTGTCCAGAGAAGGTTCCTAAAATATCTGGTTTAAGGAAACTGGGCGTTATCCCAGAGAGGGGGTTCGATCATTCTGTTTTGCTTGGGCACTTTGAATTCGTCAGTTTGTGTAAGCTAAGAAGAGTTGACTCAACCAACTTTTTATATAAACTGATACACAATGTCATTGATTGTCCTGAATTATTGGCGCAGATAAATTTCCATGTTCCCAGGATGAGTGAACAGCACAATATGTTATTTTATAATAATCAGGCTAGGACTGTTGTTATGTTAAGATCTCCAATATATGTAATGTGTGAAACTTTCAATATCATTTGTTCACATAGTGATATATTTAGCGACAGTTTGTGTACATTGCTGCATAAAGCTATTGAAATGTAGTTTTAGGTTTGTTTTTGGATTAATATTTTGTTATTGTTAATTTATGGTAATCTCACTCGCTAATTGGTTTGTAAGTGTCATGTAATTGGTCGTGTACTTGGTCTGTTGGACATAATAAATTATTATTATTATTAGCGACTACAGCCAATCGAATGACGTTAGCGATTTTTTTCTAGGCTTTTTGCAACCACAGCCAACTTTGTTATTTCTTATGGCTGCCATATTGGATTTATACGTCATTAAATAAAGCATAAACAGAGCTTTTCACTCATGTATAACAAGCCTATCTTTGGATGACGAAAATTGTAAATTTATTAAAAAAAAAGTTTTCACTTGGCTGAGAAACCAAATATCGTAATTGTTTGATGTCACAGCTATGTACCTATCTGTCAAAACTTTGTCATTTATTAGCTTTGATCTGTTCAAGTTTCTCAAATAATTTGATATTTTTTGAGTTACACTACTAATTAAATTGGTCTAATGAGAGCAGATTTAAAAACTGATGTGTTTTGGGGTGATCAAAGTCCGTTTTTAAATCATGTGGTGCACGATCAAGTTAGGTGGGGTTTTAATGTATGGCTAGAGTCATAAACGGACATGTACTACTTAACATGTCGGATATATATATATATATATATATATATATATATATATATATATATATATATATATATATATATATATATATATATATATATATATATATATATATATATATATATATATATATAGATAGCGAAAAAAAAAATCGCTAAAAAACGGCCTCTAAAGCTGGAGTCCGAAACGGTGTCAAAAACAAACGGGGTGACTCATCAGCCGTGCTGCCTTCTTTTACTACTTATCTAGTTAGTGACATGTTTCGATATTGAATTTTTAGTAAGAAGAGAACATGTCTTGTGGTTGCAGGAGCTTTTAAAGGCTTCTTATCTTGAAAATACTGACCAACTAACTGTCACGTCTGAAGAATAGTTCTCACTGACTACGATGGGATTATTGACTATGGGCCTGGTGGCCAATGACTGTGACGTCATTATGTTGGCAACTGTTCCTTACTGAATAAATATTGTAAGATGTATTTATGAACCTTATAGTTTGGGAAAGGTTGCAAAACATGTAACATGTTACATGGGGAGGTTCGAATGGTCACTTACTTTGGTTAGCTTTTAAAAGCGCCAATTACGCCTTAGGAAAAAAAAAGTGCTGACGAGAGGTGGTTTCAGAGAAAATTAGACACGTATCATCACGTGAAAAGAAGTCTTACCATGATTTATCTACAATTTTATCACCGACTGAATAATAAAAGCAGACAGAATTCAAGGAAGATCAGTATTCTGCAAGCACTTCTCATGGCTTTAGTCGGTTCCAGAGGCTGATCACCTAGCCCACCTGATCGGCCTCCGGAGCCGCCATAGGTGACTTGTCCTGTTATACAGCTGTTGGATTCTGGATGTAATATTATGGTATGATATAGTGAGTGTGACTCGCCTACACCTGCCGTTGATTCCGATGTGTAAGTGTCGAAGATTGAACCGCACTGTCGCCCCCTCCTCCCTTTTATTTTACTGACCAGGGCATCTATAAGCAGCGCTAATTCTGGATTATAACCAACTGGTCCGGCCAAGAAGTCAAAGTTGTTTAATAACATATGCTGAGTCTTGCGTGCTAAATAAGGGAGGCTCATTCCACATGGTCCCTTTCGTTCTCCCATAAAAAGGCAACCGAAAGTTCACTGTCACCTGGCTAGACTGTAACCAGAGAACTCTAAAAAAAAAAGTTCTGTCCAGAAGAACTATGCAGGGTTCCGTTCCGCAGTAGGAAGAACTGACCAGTTACTATCTTTTAGATTGTACCAAGTATAAATAGCAAGTAGTGTAGTGCCTGAATGGACTGTAAATGTGCCAGGTTACAACCTCCTGCGGTGTGATCGTTTAGACAGACGTGATTGGTGTTTCTGTGTATCTGATGGAATTACCCTTTTCTGACTGCAGTTTCTCAACTCGACATGGCTGTCCACTACATGGAATACCTATGGCTAAAGTTAGCTGGACTCAATTTCATGTTCCATCTGGCAGTGGTCTATAGACCGTACAATTCTTCCCTGCAAGCGGACTAGCAATTTGTGGATGCCATTAGAGTGTAATGAGGAGGTTTTACGTGCCTTTTGCTTTTCTTTGTTACAAAAATTTTTCAAATGACTAAATTCTAATTATTATTATTAAAACTTAAGTAATTATTCCTTTAGTTATATTTTAGGCTCAGCAACGTTTGAGCGGCAGAACGTGTATCAATGTTTCTATCCCCTTGTTTCCTTGAACTTAATATTTAAGTTTTACGACCTTCAAGGGAGGTCTTGCCTACATTTATTTGGAACACTAAAATCGAGCATCTGGGTCAAATTCCCAGAATTTTACTATATATTCAGTCTTAGCGTATACCTAGTGACCCCAGTACATCAGAGTCACCCTATAAGAAAACTGGTAAAATGAACTCTAGTTTAGGTCTTCCTAAGCTAATGAAATCCAGCATCTAATTTTTAAAATTACTTTAATACAAAAAATAAAATTGATACAGATAACATTTTAAACAGCTCAATAAATTATAACACACCCTTTGATTTCAAAGGTTTCCGTATGAGTAAAATTAAACAAAAGAAAACTTTCAATCATTTAAAAAAATAAATTCCTTAATTCCAAAGGTTTCTGTCTGATTAAAATTATACTAAACACTCGAAATTCTAATAGTATAAATCCTAAAGGTTATTTAAACAGGAGGGTGTAGGAGGTTTTTCCAAACCTTAGAATGGAATAAATGTTATACAAAGTTGATACCGGTGAAAACTACATTGTTCTTGCCCCCGGTATAATTCTTAGCTTAATTATAGCTCTCACTTATCTACCCCTTATTGCTCCCAGCTAAACTCTCATGACTCAAACCCCTATCTCCCCTTGTATTATAAAATTTGACAAATATTTCCCCATCCATTAAAATTTCTATTATAAAACAACACCTAAATTTTAATCTGATTTCATTCACTCTGATTATAAGTCCAGCGCCCTACGGCTAAATCATCTATGCTAATTTAGCTTACAGCCCATATGGTTTAAAATATCTATACAATCTTAGTTAAAAATTAATTCGGCACTCGAGACAGCTGACCCATTCAATTAGAATAAAAATTAGGGAACATTTAACAAAATATCAACTGGAACGAAATCACCCAGAAAAATCCTAGGCAATACACCAGCTCTGTACTCTGCCTTACCAGCCCCTAAGGCCATTGAACCAAGATCTTTCGCCATAACCGCCCTTTTAAACAAAAGCTAATTCTCTCACTGAAATCTCACTCACTTCTTTAAATTTACTTAACAGAAGCCCTTGACATTTATCGCTGCGGCAGCAACTGCCTAGCCTGGAGGCCAGCTGCCTGAACAATGCTCCTCGTCTAATTATTTCCTCACTCTTCCGAGTCCCCAAAACCACTTTAGATACACTCAATTTCCTCCTGTTCGCGGCCTACATATTTTATGCATTTTATGATAGATAAATTTACGATATTTAAATTACTTGTGGCGATTTTTCATAACTTTTCTGAAATCAAGCAACATTTATGTATGTAGAAATATCATAAATCTATATACTCAAACTCTAAGCACCTTGCTTACAGAGCGAAATCAATGTTGGAGAACCTCATTATCCTGGGTGACTTTAACATTCCGAACATTAACTGGACAACTTACGATTGTGGTAGTACTCCGCATCCTGATTTTGTTGAGATGCTTCTGAAAAATAATTTTACTCAGCTCGTATCGGAACATACTCGCTTTAGGTCTGGGCAGAGCCCCTCGCTGCTTGATTTGGTGTTATCTACTGATGAAAACCTGATATCATCTGACGAATGTGAGGCTCCTATAGGCATTTTTGAACATGTATCTATCATCGCTAATGTACGTGTTATGCGGAATCGTCGCGAATCCTGTTCATATTGCACATCAGACAGGCTTGACCGGCCTCGCCTGGGAGAGGCTCCGGCTTCACGTAACTAGGATATGTTGAACAGTATCAGCGTTAATGAGCAGTGGGAACATTTTAGTTCAACTTTACAGAATTATATTCGCATCCACATACATATCACCGCAATAACAATTAGCCTTGGTTCACCCAGCATATCTTATTTACAGTTAGTTTCAAATGAAGATTATGGGGAAGATTAAGACATAGTGGCACCATCAGTGACTTTCAGGCATATCGTGTCTTCTCAAATAAATTGGCGCACGATATTAGATCAGCCAAGAAATCATATGTGTAGATTGTTTTTTAGCAAATTGTTCATGTGATTCACCGCAGTTTTTAGACCCTGAATTCTGACGCATCAAAGAAAACCAACCCAAATACTCATCATCTTGTTTTAAATTATGTCGCCGATTTGACCCATTTCCACCATTGAGCAAACTGCTGTGTTGCTTCCTGTCTTTCCGATAATCCTGTGAACAGTAGCGGCTCGTGCCTTAATGCATTGGGGGTGCGCAAGAAAAAAAAAGTTCGGGATGCAGCAAGTGCGTTATGGTAGTGAATTTTCATTAAATGCTTCAAATTTGAATAACTCAAGTTTCTACGAACTTCGAAGGTTGAATTTTGGTGTATAGTAGGGTCTTACCGAGGGCAACATATCCACCAAATTTCATCAAAATAACTAAATTATTGGAGACAAATTTTTTTTCAAAACAAATCTCAAAATTTGAATAACTGAATTTTCTAAAAATGTAGAAAGTTGAATTTTAGTGTGTAGTAAGGTCTTTTACAAGGCAACATATCTACCAAATTTCATTAAAATAGCTTTGTAATTTTTTTTGAAACAAAACTCAAAATTTTCCCGGAAAACGTTATCTGATTTTCCTGACTAACAAACTCATCCAAGCCACTAATAAAAGAAAGACACTTGCCGAGTTATCGGTTGGATATATATATATATATATATATATATATATATATATATATATATATATATATATATATATATATATATATATATATATATATATATATATATATATATATATATATATATAAACATATAAAAATTGAAACTGACCCTGGATATGGGTTCTAGGGGTCCTAGTTCGCGCTCATTTGAATTTTTTTTTGCAAAGTCTCTCCATCGATACCTTCTATTAGTGAATTTTTTTAAAATAGAAATTCACCAAAAATTAAGGGCTCGCCTATTTTTTTCCGAAAATGTATTATAAAAAACCTTACTACACTAAACTTAATAATTATTAACTATACTTACAAAGTTTTCCTTTAGCAAGTTATAGGTTATAGTAGTTAAAAAGTCCCTTAAAAAGTTAACCTTTAAATTTAAAATATCCACTGAATTAATCACTGTATCACAATTATTTTGTCCAGTTATTAAGCAACCCGAACTAGTAGCCATCATAATAATAATAATTGTCTTGTTAGAACATGTAAACAACAACGAAATGATCTAATTAAAATCAATCCGACGCGCAGCACTACACGAACATTAATAAACACGTGCTAGACACAAACACGCTCTGCCAAAATTCCACTGCAAACTGCAAGTGTGAAATTTGAGAGCGCACACCAGATTGCTTATTCGGTCGTTTTCGACGATGATACTCGATCATTTCGCACTGAAGTATCGCATTACCTTAAGAGCGCCGAAAAATACACACCGCCGGCAACTGATGTATATATGGATATGGATGTATATAACGATAACGTCTGCAACCAACCATTAACACTATACTTATTCTGATGCTGTATTAATGGCTGCCGACTCTGTGATCCTCGATATACTAATTTTGTTTGTTGAATGCAGGAGATAAAAAAGCAAATAAAAATGTATTACAATATAGCATAGCAAAAATAAATTTTTTTTCTACGGCAGGCGGCAGTGCGCGCGCACGGGCGCACTTATTGAGGAGCCGTCCCTGCCTGTGAAACCCCTGGAAGCTACTACTACTACTACTACTGCTGTGTCGTCAAACATCTCATGAGAATCTCCCCGAGAATGAATCTTAAACATTTATAATTTCACAATATATCAATTAATCTTGCCTGCACACCCATGTAACTCTAGTAACATAGGCCATTTGACATTGAAGTATACCTCAAAAGAAAATCTCTAACTAATATTCTTTTATTTGTGAGAAAAAATGAGGTGTGAATTTCGCAACTCAACTGACATGCAAAATTTTATATAGAGGTTATGAGCCAGAACGGTTGTCCAGGATGTATTTTTTTGTCACATGTATTAAGAACTGAAAAGATAAAATAAGGAAAAAAGAAACATGTAAAAATATAACAACTTTATTAATAAAAAGTATATCTAAGTAATATGAGATATAAATATTCGAAAACATTATAATAATGTTAAATTCTTAACATCTAGTCAGGCGGCAAGAAATTACAACTAAATATAATTTGCAGGTAATTATAATACAAAAAATTGTTAAAAAACATCGCAAAGTAAATATACAATGACAGTAATAAAATAATAATAAAATGTAATATCTAAATTAATATTACATATCTTTTAAATGTACCATAAGTGCACAGAAAATAAATAAATAATATATACAACATACTAATATAATACACATAAAAAATAGGTATAGCATAAGCATAATAATAAATACAAGAACATCTGTATAAAACCCATTAACCTTAAAACTCTAATTATAATTCAACACCTATTTATTTGATTGTGTTTTCCAGTTTTTAATACTTATTATATCCTTCCTGTTTCTATATGTGATGTATAGTGCTTGCTTCTTTGTACTTTCTAAAGTAACGTGTCTTATATTTTAATTTATGTACCGACACTAGTTCTTAAACAACAGCAGAGTCTCCATTATTTGAGTCTTGCAAGGTAAATTATAAAACTTCTTTTAGATATTTGTAGTTCAATGTTTGTTTTGATCTCAAAAAAAAAAAAAAAAAAACCAGGAGGAAAGAGGCAACTTGTTAATTCTGGACTTGGAGGTTCGGAGGAGAAGGAAAAACATGTGTCAGCAAGGAATTCCACAAAAGAGCGGGAATAACAAGATGTTCTATGTCTGGTAACCTGGACAGTAAAGGGTGCATTCGCTCTGTTCCCCTGGTAGATCTGTTGGGGGCAGCAGGTGGAGGAACTATGAAAGAAAGCTCCTCTGAGCAGTGCCTGTGCAGATATCTATAAAAGAGAGAGAGGTCACCAACGGCAGGTTGGTGGGCAAAGTATGGCAGCCTTTGGGTGAGGGCAGGGTCACTGATGAGACGTATAGCTCTCTTCTGAATGGAGTCCAGGATAGCGAGTGTAGAAGCGGCAGCAGCACCCCAGATGTGGGCGGAGTATTTGAGGTTTGATCTTATTTGTGAAGTATATAAGGTATAGAGATTAGCTGGTGAAAAGTATTTGCGAGCCCGGAAGACGAAACCTAATTTCTTAGGAGCCGCTTCTGCAATTGATGTGACATGTTGGTGCCAATTGAGATTTCGATCCACAGAAATGGCAACAAGAGAAAAGGACTCATTACTTTGAATAACTTGGTTGTTTATTGTGATGGGTCTAGGGCTGGTGTATCTCTTATGAGAAAGAAAGCAAGACTGTGATTTGGTAGAGTTGAATTGTACAAGATTTCTACTTCCCCAGTCTTTTGGAGATCCACAGACAGACCCCTCCACGAGTCTGTGATCCTCACTTAATTGGACCACAGAGACAAGCTTAGAATATTGTATATTTGAGTGGAGGGTGCTGTCATCCGCGTAAATGTGAACTGGGTAGGATGTGCTAGAGATAAGGTCACTGATGTGGAGAAGAAGCAAAGTAGGGGCTAAATCTGAACCTTGAGGGACTCCTGCATTAATTGGATAGTTTAGAGGCATGGCCATCCACGACAACAAAAATGCTCCGGTTGGAGAGGAAATTTGCTGTCCAGGTACAGAGTTTTGGTGGTAGGCCATAGGCCAGGAGTTAATTAAGCAGCGCTGCGTGCCAGACCTGGTCGAATGCTTTGGATATGTCTAGAACAACAATCTGGGATTCACTGTGTATTTCCATAGACTTGCTCCAAGAATGGGTGACAAAGGAAAGAAGGTCGGCAGTTGATCTGCGCTGACGGAATCCATACTGCATGTCATGGATTAGACTGTGTTTTTCAAGAAATTTTAGTAATTCGGTGTTTATACACTTTTCCATCACTTTAGAGACGACTGAAAGGAGAGAAATAGGCCTGTAGTTGCTAGGAAGCACTTTGGATCCTTTCTTGGGGACGGGTTGTACTCGAGCAGGTTTGCAGTTACTAGGGAATATGCCTATATTGTAAGATATCTGAAACAGACGAGTCAGGACAGGAGCAAGTTCTGGTGCGCATTTGTTGAGAACAATTGCTGGCCTTTAGTTTTTACATAGTTTCCAATAAAAACAACATATCAATTTCCCTGACATACCAAAACTTATTTCCCTGACTTTGATATTCTACAGTCTACCCCCAAAATGCGTAACACACTACTACAAAATACAGTGGGTCTTCGCCTCATGACGGAAAACACACCTCCCCAAAAATACATTTATAAAACATACACAATGCAAACTAAACGAAATGCTACTTATACAAATATGCACCTATCATTGTGTTTTAATTATTGATCATAAAACGGAAACAAATAATTTTTCCCTGACACAGACAAAAATTCCCTGACTCTTAGTCAAGTTTCACAATTTTTCCATGACAAAATTTTACCTTCTACAAATTCCCTGACTTTTCCCAGTTTTCCAGATGAGTGGGAACCCTGTTTTAATTGGGTTAGGGTTAAAAAAAAACATGCCATTTAAAGGGTGACCCACCCCTAATTCACCCCTTTTTGAGTTTATATCCAATTCAAATTTTTGTCTCCCAACAATGTCGATAAAAGAAAACCATCTACGAAATTTGGTTGTTCTATGTTGAGGCATTGCCGCAATACAACTGTTTCTTGTAATTATTAAAGAATCTACCGAGGTCGATATCTCACCAACTATGGGGACCAGAGAAAAATTTTATACAAAAATTCAGCATGTTTTGAGGTCCTCTACACGCATACCTTCTGTGTCCATTACGTTGTGAATCACCCTGTATAATATATATATATATATATATATATATATATATATATATATATATATATATATATATATATATATATATATATATATATTCATATTCTATTTGTTTGCTGCACGTTTGATTTTTTAATGGTTTGGACTGCAGTTTCGAACCGTCCCAGTTCATCATCAGCACGCTACTGACTGTTATCGCTCCTGTGTGGTCTATGTCTGAGATTGTACGTGGCGCCTGCGCCGTGAGCTTCTATTGGTCGGCTTACTGTTCTCTGATTGATTGTGCTTTCGGACTGTGTCGTGTGTATCGGTCTCCTGCCTTGATCACTGTGGTTTGATAATTTGTCTATTTGTATGGCCTTTATTAAGTTTTGTTTAAATGTTTGTACTTGGATTTGTTCTGGCGTTAACTGTTTCTTATTGTTTGTTTGTTGAATGTAGTATTGTTCCCAGATTTCCATTTTTTGTGGTCTTTAACATGTTTCATTAGTTGTAATTGGGTGATGTCTGGTTTTTGGTGTTTTGTGTTGTAAATGTGTGTAGCTACGTTTGATTTGTAGCTAGGTATGTGGATTTTATCTAATGCTGTTATATGTTCCTTGAATCTTATTTCTATTGATTTTTTTGGCATTCCTATATATTTTTTATTGCATGTGTTACATTCTATTTAATATATTTTGCTTAATTCATGTGGGTTGTGTTCTTGTTTTTTATTTATTTTGTTTATTATTTTGTTATTGGTTTTGTAGCTCATTTTTAAGTCATATTGTTTGAGTGTTTGTGTTATTTTTTTGATGTGGTGGTTATAAGTGAATGTTGTGTATTTTGTGTTTTTTTCTGGTGTTTTGTTTTCAGTTTTGCTGATTTGTTTGTTTTGGATTTGTTTTACTAGCTTTTATATTGTTTTCTTGTGGTATCAATTTCTTTGTGCTATTTGTATTATGATGTTGTACTCCTTTTCTCGTTTGTCGTTATGGAGTGGTACATTTAGCATTCTGTTTATTAAGTATCTGTATGCAGCCATTGTGTGTGTGTGTGGGTGTATTGAGTGTTTAGGTATAGTGATGTCTGTTTGTGTAGGTTTTCTGTATATTTTGTATTCAATCTGGTTTTCTTTTCTGTCAAGGAAGTTTATTTTTTCGAGGATATTGTCTATGTTGGTTTTTTGATTGTCGTATATTATTAATATATCATCGACGTATCTTATCCATCTGATGTTTGTGTCTGTTTCTTTTATGATGGTGTTGATTTTATCTTCTAACTGTTGTATGGATATTTCTTGCATGATGCTTGATAGTGGAGATCCCATTGGTAGTCCGTCTTCTTAGATGTAGTATTCTCCATTGAACTCAAAGTAATTTTGTTTTAATATGATGTTTAATATTTTGCTGATTTGTTGTTATTTTGCATTTTATTTTCGATTATATTTGTGGTTTCTATAATTGGTATATTGGTGTACATATTTGTTATGTCAAATGAGGCAAGTCTTGTGTTTTTGTTTATGTTTTCTAGTTTATGCATTGGTTCTATGAAGTTTTTTTTAATGTTAAATTTGTTTTCTAGTTGTATTTCTTGTTTTAGTACTTGGTCCATTTCTTTTGCTATTTTGTATGAAGGTGCATCTTTGAAGTTGATGACTGGTCTTATTGGGTATCCTGTTTTGTGTATTTTTTGGTTAAATATTGTCTTGTGTTTTTTTATTGTCTAATAATTGATTTTGTAATTTTTTCGTTCAGTTTCTTGCTTTTGTTTGTTGAGATTAAAGTGTTTGTTTTTTCTATATAGTCCTGTGTTTTTATTGCTATTAAAGCATCACTTTTATCTGTTTTTGCTATTGTTATGTTGTTATATGTGACTTTGTTTCTTATTTGTTTGATCATTTTTTCATGTGTATGGTTTTTTATTTAGTCTTGTCAATAATTCTGTTTATTTCTGTTGCTAGTTGGTTTTTCAGTGGTTCTAAGTTTGGGCTATTTATTGAGTTTATCGCGTGTTGTGTGTCTACTATTATGTTCTCTATTGTAGATTTTTTTGTATCTGTTTTGTTTTTATGTTGTCTTCTATGAATTCTTTTTCTCCTTTTTGAATTTTGTGTCTGTTATGTTTACGAATCTAACCTGAAATATGTGGTGTGTTGTGGCTGTTATGTTTACATTATCTAGTTTGTTCTTTTTAAGGTTGTGTAGTTTTTTGTTTATTATATATATATATATATATATATATATATATATATATATATATATATATATATATATATATATATATATATATATATATATATATATATATATATATATATTCTATAATTGTATATCATATAGAGACAAACCGAAAGTTAAGAACATGCTGTCAGCTATATACCAATTAAATAGAATTGGTCCAGGATTGGAACCCTGAGGAAATCCACTAGTAACCTTACTTGGTTGTGATGTTGAAGTTGTAATTAGTCCAATTATGTAATAATGATTGCAAACACAATCATGTAGCATACCATTTAAGCTTTGCAAAGAGCAAATACATACTGAATCAAATGACTTCTGAAGCAAGACCAAGAACATAATGGCATCAAGAAACATTAATGATTGCCAACAAAGTGAAAGTCGACTGTAGTTCTGCAATCTTAAAAGAAACACACAAAGATATATTCTATGTCCAGGTGCCAAAGTTATTACTACAGATGGTGCCATACAAAGGCTTAAAAGATAATGAAACAACAAAAGTTAAATCACAGTCAAGGAGAAAAAAGAAAAGCCAAAAAACTTCCTAAGATAAACAAAAATTCCGTTCTGCTAATCACAGTTCTTAGAGAACACAAAGAAAAAAGTTCGGGACGCAGAAAGTGTGTTATGGTAAGGAATTTTTATAAAATGCTTCAAATTTGAATAACCCAAATTGCTATAAACCTAGAAAGTTGAATTTTGGTAAGGTATAAGGCCTTTACTTGAGCATCATATCTACCAAATTTCATCGAAATAACTTTGTTATTTTTTGAGATACAAGATTTTGTTTTAGAAAATTTGAGAAACCCCTTAGTGAGTTAATAAAAAATATTGCCACATCAAATCCCAACTTAGCTAAGCCTAAACCAATGATAAAAGAACCACCAAAGAGTACCAGCACTGCAGGTATTAAAATGGCTGCTGACAAAGGGAGTAGTGAGGAAGTGAAACCGAAAGTTGCTAAAGTTGAGATATCAGACTGGGATTATAAGTCAAGGTACAAGTGTTTAAATGAAAAGTATTCTTTGCTTCAACGGAGTTTAAAAGATGCCAAAAAAAGATTGTCAGAGTTAGAAGATATCGAAGAAAAAGTGATGCAGTTGTAAAGCTAGGAGCAGAGAAGATATTCCTAACAGAATGCAAACACATCTTTACCAAAGAAAAGAATGATTTTAAATCAGACAACAGCTACATTCAGAACTAAAAAATTAACTGACAGGCACAATATTCTGCTGAAAAAAGAGGAAGGAACGACACAATATTCACCTTATAGGAAAAGTTGCACATTTAAAAAATGAATTTACACGATGCACATGCACCCCTGTGTGTATGTGCCTTCATTGTAACGTATGTAATAAGAGAAGCTGCAGTTTGGTGTAATGAGATCGTTTATAGCTTTATTGTAGATTTCCAGAAAACTTGCTTCTATCGTATAGACCCATACTGAATTTTTTTAGCTTGTCTATGCTGTCGAAGATCAGATCGATTGACTTCAGTATCATCCCTAATTTATCAGGGGCATCTCCTTGCATTGTGATGTTTTTCCAGACCCTCTTTCACCATATGCAAAAACGCAAACATCAAAACTGTCCAAGGCAGACTGGATCAACTGAGCCAATTCTTCAAAAACTTCCTCTTGTGTGCTCACAGGTGGAAATACACGATCGAAGGAAAACTCTAATTTCAATCCTTCGGCCCTCCACTATTTGGACTAACGCCTGCCCTGCATTTTCTAATTTCCAAATTACATTCTTTGATATAATTTACGTAACATGGTAAACGATCTTCTTTATCTACTGTAACATGCGGCCCTACTCTACAAAAGACTCATATGTTACCTTTTAGGTCTTGAATTCTATTATGTTTGTTTCCTCTTTCTTTCAGCAGAATATTGTGCCCGTCAGTTAATTTTTTAGTTCTGAATGTAGCTGTTGTCTGATTTAAAATCATTCTTTTCTTTGGTAAAGATGTGTTTGCATTCTGTTAGGGATATCTTCTCTGCTCCTAGCTTTACAACTGCATCACTTTTTCTTCGATATCTCCTAACTTTGACAATCTTTTTTTGGCATCTTTTAAACTCCGTTGAAGCAAAGAATACTTTTTATTTAAACACTTGTACCTTGACTTATAATCCCAGTCAGATATCTCAACTTTAGCAACTATCGGTTTCACTTCCTCACTACTCCCTTTGTCAGCAGCCACTTTAATACCTGCAGTGCTGGTACTCTTTGGTGGTTCTTTTATCATTGGTTTAGGCTTAGCTAAGGTGGGATTTGATGTGGCGATATTTTTTATTAACTTACTAGGAGGTTTCTCAACCACAGAAAGTAAATCAGTGACAGACGTTGGCTTTGGCATGTTTAATTTATTCTCTGATGTTGGTTCTAATACCTTTTGCACTGAATGGTTAGTTGTTACCATGATCTTTGGAGCTCAATGCTGGGAAGACTTGGGTATTTTAGTGTGATAAATATGTGGATTGAAATGTGTTTGTGTGTGGAAGAGCAAGTTTTTCAGTCTGCCTTGGACAGTTTTGATGTTTGCGTTTTTGCATATGGTGAAACAGGGTCAGGAAAAACATTCACAATGCAAGGAGATGCCCCTGATAAATTAGGGATGATACCGAAGCCAATCGATCTGATCTTCGACAGCATAGACAAGCTAAAAACATTCAGTATGGGTCTATACCGTAGAAGCAAGTTTCCTGGAAATCTACAATAAATCAATAAAAGGTCCCATTGCACCAAACAGCAGCTTGTCTTATTACATATGCTATGATGAAGACACACACACACACACACACGCTCACATACAGATATATATATATATATATATATATATATATATATATATATATATATATATATATATATATATATATAATATAACAATTAAAACGGACCTTGGTTTCGGTTCCAGGTGCTGAGGTTATTACTACAGATGATGCCATACAAAGCCTTAAAGATTATCAAATTAAGAAAGTTAAATCACAGTCAAGGAGAGAAAAAAGTAAAAAAAAAAAATGCCCAAGATGGACAATTCGAAGGATGAAGATATGCTTACAGCTTCAGTCTATATATTCATCTTGGAACAATGGTTCTCTACCTGCTTTGTTACAAGAGGCAGAAGAACAGCAAGAGAATGAATAAGCCCTTAAATCTGTGATTCAAAAGCAAGTAGTAGACTTGGCAACTGTTAAATTCAGCACAAAAAAGGACAGCAAAATATTTTGTGGATAATATTTCATGAGGATAAAGCTGTTTTTAGTCTTTAGAATGAAATCTCAAAAACACAAATGAAAGGAAAAAATAAGGTAGGTAGTGAACTGTAACGAAAATCTAACTCTCCTATAAAAAATGCGAGTTATTTAGTCAATAAAACTATATAAAAAAAGAAACAAGTTTGTAACATTCAAACATACAAAAAAAAATGTTTCCCGGCAAAGCTGGTTCGATTTTGCTCATCCACAAACTCATTCAAGTCATTTACTAAACGAACACACCAGCTAACTTTGATTAAATTCAATCAAATATATTTTGTTTTGCCAGAGATATAAAGCAGGATCAAAACATGGTTGTTATAGTTGACGTTTAGCCTTTTGACATACTGTAAAGCTTAACAGATGTTACTGACTCAAATAATTAAGACTGTATTCTGGTCATTTGACTTTATAAATCATGTATCCGATTTTCTTTATATTGTACAATAAATTCAACAAAACAAAATTCAATATATACAAAACACCAATAAACACAAATACCAACAATAGGAAACAACTATTTTTCTTCATTGCAATTTCGATTTTGTT
The DNA here is from genome assembly GCA_964006375.1 of Tillus elongatus. Classification (NCBI taxonomy): domain Eukaryota; kingdom Metazoa; phylum Arthropoda; class Insecta; order Coleoptera; family Cleridae; genus Tillus; species Tillus elongatus. Next base: position 293,417,691 of record OZ023262.1, read on the forward strand.
ACTGCCATCATTGGTCCTAGTTACATATGATGCAATTCACACGAGTGATGTTTTAAAAAAAATTATACAAATAAAGTTAAGAAATAATAGTACATTTAGGGCAATTACTAGTGTTCAAGTTCTGTCAGAAGTTACAGAAATATCAAATGTCTCTTATGTCTCACACACTCACGAGCACAAAATCTGATCCACAGATAGTTTTCAAGATGAGTCTCTTTCTAAACAATTTATTTTGCCATACTTCAAGTAAAACATTAACCGCTTCAAATTAAAAAAAAAAAAAGGTTTTGTATTAGAATCCATAATCGCCTTTGGTAATTTTTTTTAAAATAGTCTAACATTTAAATAAGTCCCTTTGATAGAGTCATACAAAATATCTCAAATATCATATCAAAAAAAGCCTTTAGCATATCTACAAATAGAATTCGATGGAATAGCATACAACATGTCGCGAGAATTCAAATAACAGACAGTCACAGCTAGGGATTTCCAAATATCATATAAAAAACCTTTAGCATATCTATAAATAGAATTTAAACTAAAAAATTCAAAATCAATAATAAAATAGGAGGTTCAATATGGTTGACACGTCGCATGTGCTTCTATAGTACAGATATAGAAATGGTCTTTCCTGTTTCATATTCTAAGTCTCTCCCCAACTCTGATATCAGCCTTCATATTGAACGTTCAGATTTATCTGTCAAATGTGGATTCATAAGAAGAGGAACAGGGGAGAAATTTAAAGAAGATCGCATTGTGAAATGTGCAAAGCACCCTTTAGCACCGTGGACAGTCATTAGCAGCAAGGGCACTGGTCACCTTTATATTGTGGAGGGGACAAGAAGGCAGGATCAACACATCAGGGCGTTGGAGAGGAAGACGCAGGACTGATTTCCGAACAAGGATTTCATGTTCATGCATGATTCTGCTCTCTGCCATAAGATAAAGAAATACATCAAATTCCTGAATGACAAAAAAACCTGAATGTTCTCGACTGGCCTGGAAATTTTCCAGGCTTCAACCCTATTGAGAACCTTAGGTAACTGATGAAAACAGAAATTTAAGGAACTTATCACCAATAAACGGCCATTAACAGAGCGTTTGACTGATGTGTGATCCACAAGTGTAACAATCAAAATAATCTTCACCAAACCCATCGGCAGTATGCCCAGAAGTATAAAAACAGTAATAGCAGCAAAAGGTGGGCGCCACTGTAATTATCTTTTAATAGCCCAACATTTATGTGTTACAAATTAAATACTTTACAAGTAGCTTGTGGAATGCATTATAATATTTTATCATTGACTTTTATTTTGGTGGTGTTATTTCGACTTTTTTTATACAATTCTGTATGATTGTTAGAAAATTAAGCTTTATGGTTATTACAGCCCGAGTTTTTGGTATTTTAAGATATAGTATCCATTGTGCTTTAGAGAGGTTTTAAAAACCTGAATACTTCTGCACCAGGAGAAGAGACTTAAGTAATGTAAAAGTGCCTTTAATGGAAGTTTCCTTATTTTGGATGTATTAAGAAGCATTGTCACATGGACAATTCGAAATCACGGCTATAATTGGACAAAGCGTGTAACCTGAGTCAGTTATGGTTACCTGAAGCGTTAAATTTTTTCCTTATTTTAGTTTTATTTAAAAATGTAATAAAGCTAAACAATTTCATCGAATTTGACTCTCAAGTTATCATCACTTAGTTACACAAGTTGGGTTTTATGATTTCACTAAAGTTGCTAAAAGTAGCAAGTGATGATATCTTGTGCATGTTATCAACGCCTAAGAACTGATCCCTCAATTGGGTAGACGTAAAATGTACCTAATTTAACATTGAACAAGTTAAAAAAGTTAAAATAATCTATGGAGCGAAATTTTAGGCTCGGAGTATAATAATACAATTTGTGTTGTAGTCATTGTCATATCATGTTTCTTTTACATCAAATTGCCATAGAATAAATTATTCAAAAATATGCTTTCTCTGAGGCATAACTGTCGTCAAATCATGTTTATTTTAAATCAAACTGCCATAGAATAAACAAACTTTCTCTGAGAACTAACTAAATAATTAAAAAAACCTTGCAAATTAAGTCTCCATGTAAGATTGTATATTCCAACAGTTGCAATGAAGAAAAAGAAAACAAGCACAGCATGTAATAAACTAATTTTAACTACATTTTTTTCACATAAATTCAACACCATAGATTTCAAGTACATTTAAAAGATGCCAGCCTGTACAGACGTTTTTAACAGATCATAGTGCAAAATACAATATTCATAATAATCATAATCAATAAAGATATAATACTTAATGAAAAATATAGATAATAACTTACTAAAAGGAGCACTACATCAATAATGATAAATCACTGGGATGTTATTTCCTAAACCAATATGGCCAACAATCTATATACATTTATAAATAAATAGAGATAAAATTAACAACAAAACTATGACTAGTTAAGTATAATTAAAAAGAAAACAAGATTAGAATTATTAAAATGGTCAGTACAAACAACATTCAATAGGCGCAATGTAAAAAAATAAAGAGCAAATAAACTCTGAAAAATATCACCCATTTAAATCCAATTCAATTCTTAACTCCATCGTTTTGCTTTTTCCTCCTCCGTCCACCTTCAAGAAGATATGAAACATCGAGTGTTTGTTTGGTAGGCATTTTGTTTAGCAGATTCAATAATATCTTGTTTAGACGAGTTTTCTGTTCTGTGAGTGTCTGAAATAGAAAAAAAAAAGCATTAGCTGGGAAAACATTTACAAGTTCTCTAAACAAGTACAAAAGCACAAAGAAATCGAATTATTATGTTTGACATAGCACTGGCAGAAGGAGGAATAGCGCAGCAAGTGCATTATTCAAGTGAATTTTGAAAAAAATGTCTTTAATAGCAAATATGTCTTTGATGGATGCAGGCATTAATTTGTGTACTGGTATAACCTATATAGTAGAAACAATGTACCATATTTTATCAAAATAACTTTATTGTTTCAAAATGTACACAAATTTTCCGAAAATAAATTTAAAATGTTTCAGAGAAGACTGGTTTCCTAGTCAACGAACCTTAGGTTAAGAGCAAATTAAGTTATTGAAACCTGAAACATTTAATGAAAATTTGCTATAAAAACGCACTTACTGTGCCTTGATTTTTTTTCTTACAAACATGCATCATATTTCTATGAAAATTGCAAAAATGCAATAATGGATGTTCGAAAAAAATTGTAGGTATTACCGATGACTTATGGGCCATCCTGTGATTGTCAAAATAATTTTATAAGATGCATCTCAAGACACCTGTAATTAACGTATACAATTTTTTCTCGTATCTTGTATAATAACAATTATATTGAGCTTAAGCGTAGAAATGGGTCAGCCTGTTTACATGTAAACAGGTAAAAACTGAAACTAAACTCTGATAAGGATTCTAGGTGGCCCAGTTAGAACTCAATTGGAGAAATCTTTTCAAAATTCAAAAGTCGCAGTCTCCTCATTAACAAATTAAAAAAAAATTATAGACCGTTAAACCATAAACTTAACTAAAACTACTGCCAAAGCATCAGAGAAAGGGTCTATTTGAAATGAATTTTCTGGAAATATTTTAGTAAAATGGAGGACCATGATAGTCCAAGCTGAAACTTAAGAGGTCGTAGAACACTCTTCTAAGACATTTTATTTACATAGCCTGGATTCGTTTCAGGTTCTTTGCCCGAACATTGCCAATGGTGACATTTCAAATCATCACTGTCGTTTTGAGGAAAATCCAATCTTTTTTCTTTAAATGCCCTTAACTTTTTTGTCTTCTAACTTACAGACCTAAATTTTGGCACACAGTTCACTTTTTAGTGAATTTTTATTTAAAAAAAATTCACTAATAAAGAGGTATCGATGGTGAGACTTTGAAATTTTTTTTTTCAAATGAGCGCGAACTAGGACCCCTATATATATATATATATATATATATATATATATATATATATATATATATATATATATATATATATATATATATATATATATATATATATATATATATATATATATATATATATATATATATATATATATATATATATATATATATATATATATATATATATATATATATATAGGAAAATCGGACAGTGTTTTACATAAAAATTTTGAGTTTTCTTTCGGAAAATTTTTTTCTATAAAAATTACAAAGCTGTTTTAATGAAATTTACTAGATATGTTGCCTTGGGAGAGACCTTACTACGTACCAAAATTCAACTTTCTAAGTTGATACAAAATTGTGTTATTCAAATTTTAAATTTTCTTTCAAAAATATTTTTTCACCGAATATTTCAAAGTAATTTTGGTGAATATCTTGCTTTAGGGAAGATCTTACTACATACCAAAATTAAACTTTCTAAGTTTATAGAACATTGAGTTATTCAAGTTTGAAGCATTTAATAAAAATTCACTACCATAACGCACTTGCTGCATCCCGAACTTTTTATAATACAAACACGTACCAAATTTGGTTGCGATTACTTTGTTATTTCCGGGGATATAAAAATTTTCCAAACAAAAACAAAATTTCCGGGAAAACCTGGGTCGATTTTCCTGGCTAACGAACCTTTTGAAGCCACTTGCAAAAGGACGGTACTTAACAAATTTGATCAAAATCGGCCCATTATGTTTTTAATTGTGGGTGTGATACATACATTCATTAATTTTATATATATATATTATATATATATATATATATATATATATATATATATATATATATATATATATATATATATATATATATATATATATATATATATATATATATATATATATATATATATATATATATATATATATATATATATATATAGTATATATATATATATATATGTATATATATATATGTATATATATATATGTATATATATATATGTATATATATATATATATATATATATATATATATATATATATATATATATATATATATATATATATATATATATATATAGAAACTGACCTCGGATATGTGTTCTAGGAGGCCTAGTTCACACTCATTTGAGGACATTTTTTTGAAAATTCAAAACTCGTGATCTCATTAGTGAATTAAAAAAAAAAAAAAATGTATGCTTTCGAGAATTTCAGTTTGGTATCATGTTTTTGTAGGCCGGGGGTTTGATGCATCAGCAGTTTTATAATGCATGTTTGTAAGGAAAAAAAAGATATCGTTCATCGTTTTTGAGTTATTTCAATTGCTTTGCGACTTTTCAGGTTTTTGGCACATATTTCAAACGCATATCATAAATGGTGATATGGCGTTTTTATCAATGGATAGCAGAGCCCCATTGAAATGACGCATTCTGGGAGCTTTTTCTTTGTATTACTCGTCGAAAAAATCGAGCCGCCGTATACAGGTACTTTCAAATAGTGGCTGAATTTGAAAAGTTTTTGCTGAAAGGTTTCTTCTGTAGAAATCATTTTTTGTAAGATTTTTGTGATATGTTGGTAATGAATAATAAATGTTTAGTATGTTATTGTAAAAAAAAAGTTGTCGAATTTTTGTGAAAAATGTAATTTAGTGTAACATTACTGAAGGCTATTTATGCAAAAGAAATTATCACAAGTTTTTTTTCTTCAATTTTGGTCCTAAAGCTATTTGTGAATAATTACATCTTGTCAGGTGTCACAGCTTAAAGGGGTTCGTTGGCCAGGAAAATCGGACCAGTTTTTTTGGAACTTTTAAAGTTTATTCTCGGAAAATGTTTATACTTTGTGAAACAACAAAGCTATTTTAATGAAATATGGTACATTGTTAGTACTATATAGGTTATACTACCAACCTAATGTCCTTGTAAAAACAAGACATATTTTCCATTAAAAACATTTTTACGAAAATTCGTTAGCATAACGCATTTGCTGTGTCCCGAACTTTTTTTGTAACTGGAGACTTTAATATAGAAATGAGAGAAGAAAATCAAAATAAGACTGATTTGTTATGCATTCTAAATGCATATAATACATTTTTAACAATTAAAGAATACACTAGAACAGGAAAACCATCAAAAAGTTGTATTGGCACTGTGTGTCCCAATTGTAGGTTTGAATTTTCAACTGAAATTTTAAACTCTCATTTGTCAAACCATACAGCTCAAAAAATTACTGTCGAGTTAAATAGTTCTCCCAAGAGTTTTTATAGATATAAAAGATACTTTAATAATGAGAAGATCAAACAATTTTGTGGACCTTTGAGCGGTATTGATTGGATTTTTTTTATATAGAATAGATAACAATGATGTAAATGGACAATGGAAATGCTTTAGGAATGAATTTTTACTTTGTTTTAACAGTGCATTTCCTCTAAAGAGTCAACTTAGTAATTTTAAGTTAAGAGTTATTTAGGCCTATTCTTTTAGTTGGTTCCCCGACCCACAGAGGACTGTGCCCGGATTGTTGGTCATTTATATGTAAAAGAAAAAGCATGCAATTAGCACTCTTTTAGAAAACTATATATTTACATGGTTCCAAAGGCAATTCGTATTAACCAAATATTCACCATGCAATATAAATATCACAAAATAAATAAAGGTGAATTGTTTGAAGTTTAAAATTAAAAAGTCTGGACACAGCAAGTGCGTTATGAAAGTGAATTTTTAAAAAAAATGCTTTGAATAGCAAAACTTTTTAATGCAAGCAATCATCAATTTGGTTATCGGTATAACCTATATAGTAGAAACAATGTGCCATATTTTATCAAAATAACTTATTGTTTGAAAATGTACAAAAAAATTTCCGACAATAAACTTTAAATGTTGGTTTCCTAGCCAACAAACCTTTAATAGCGAATTGAGCATTAATGAAAATCTGCTATCAAAACGCACTTACTGCATCTCGATTTTTTTTCTTACAAACATATTTTGATAAAAAATGCAATAAAATAAGGGTATTCGAAAAAAATTTGTAGGGGTCACCAACGACTTATGGACCAGCCTGTGATTGTCAAAATTATTTTATAAGATGCAGCTCAAGACACCCTATAATTAACTTATACAATTTTTTCTCGTCTCTTGTATAATAATAATTATATTGAGCTTTACCATAGAAATGCGTCACCTTATATATGTAAACAGATAAAAACTGAACCAAAACCCGGATATGGATTCTAGGGGGCCTAGTTTGCTCTTATTTGAAGAAATATTTTTAAAATTCTCAAGTCGCGGTCTCCTCATTGACGAATTTTTTGTACGAAAATTAGCTAAAAATTATGGATCATTAAACCATAAACTTAACTAAAACTACCGCCAAAGCATCAGAGAGAAAATAACTAACCTGTTGCATAACAGCCCTTTTTGTAAAACTTCGATCCTTTATATGTGTTGACAAAACAAAAGAAACACTGTTTAGTCCACCCCCTAACATTAATAAAATCGTAAAGGAATAATTTGCACTCGTATATTAAAATTCCCAAATAACACAAATAATTTGTCAACTGAAATTGAAAACAGATAAACGATCTAATAATATACGATAAACGTCAGTTACAGCGTGTAACTGACCTGCACAATAATATCAAATATTCCGTTGCTAGGTAACGGCTCAGACATACTAGATCTCATATACCTATAAGCCAGTTTTTGCCATTGTCAATGAAACGTGGTGATATTAAAAATAAATGTTTCAAATTTGAAGAGCTAAATTTTCTGTAAACCTAGAAAGCTGAATTTCGGTACATGGTTAGGTCTTTCCCAAAGCAACATGTCCACCAAATTTCATCGAAATAGCTTTGTAATTTTCGGAGAACAATTTTTTTTCCGAAAGAAAACCAAAAACTTTCCCAGAAAACCTTGTGTGTTTTTCCTGGCTAACGAACTCAAGCTATTGATAAAAGAAAGGCACTATTAATAAAAGAAAGGCACTTGCCGAGTTTCATCAAAATCGGTTAATTATTTTTTGAGTTATCAGTTGGATGTATATATATAAACATAAAAAAATCGAAACTGACCCCGGATATGGGTTCTAGCGGACCAAATTCGCGCCCATTTGAATTTTTTTTGCAAAGTCTTACCATCGATACATCTCTATTAGTGACTTTTTTTAAAATAAAAATTTACTAAAAATATCTAAGCAAAGAAACTATCATATTCAGTAAAATATAGTCAAGCTTAACTTACCCTAACAACAGGCACAGGAACAGGCATGGGTGCACGAACAGGCGGTTCCTTTTCTACCTCATTCTCCTGCGGTTTCCTACCCCTGGCCTTTAAAATGGTAGGATCCACATCATGAGGAGTGTACGTCCGTGATATCTTTAATCTAGTATCAAACCGTTCAAAAGCATAACTCTTCGTGCATAATGGAAACTTCGATTTGGACACCTTTAACAAATTAACATTGATCATGTTTAGCCACAAAACTTGAAGATCGTTAATAGATGACAGGAAGCTAAGAAATTTTTAGGGAAATAAAATTAGATCTATTTTTTTTAGAACAATTTTCAGAATAACAAAACAAAGATCTTATATAAAAATTACTCACTTTACTAAAAAGTCGGGCAGACTTATCCACCCTGTACTCGCATATATAAATGTGTTCTTCTGGAGCATCTATTGGCCTGCCTTTGCAATAAGTGTTAAGGTCCATGACCCAACAATGACAGATGACTAGCTCGACTGGGACCGCTTCGTATAGGGGCACCCGCATAACTTCATTGGGGAAGAATCTATAAAATTTATATATTCAATAATATGTCGCTAAGCAGGACTTCTTTAGTAAATTAAATATACAATATACTTACTTCCTTGTGGGTTCATGGTATGTTTCATGTGGCCTCAGATAGTGGTGACCATATGCGAATCTCTGTCCCGTCTTTGAGTCTTTCCAAAGTCTCTCAATCCTAAAGATGTCCAAATCGGGGAAACTAATTTTGCTGATGGTATCATAAGTGTGTTTGCGGTCAGTGCCAGGTATTGGGATATCTCTCAGAACATATACTGTATCGCCTTGCCGTAACTGAAGGTCTCCTCTCAATAATGTCATATAGTACCTGCAAATATAACATGTATGTTTTTATGTAAGTCAACAAATCATCTTCTCATCAGAAAATATATTAAGCAATTAAAAAATAAATAGAGAACACCCAGTTGTGAGATTTTATTTTTATATTTTCAATCATAGACATAATTGTCATCTATGACGTCATTGCTTTTGTCTATCGTCATGACATCTTAAAAGTCAACGTGACTCCAACGATATTATAATACACACATAGAGAGATATTAGACTCCAACATAGAAGTGAAATGGCGCTATAATATCAGTTGTTGTAGGGCAGTGAGGTTATTCTTCTTCTCCTTCTTTGTTTATAGCGTCTGTTTCTACTAACAATTTACCAGCTCATTAGGGGTCAGTCAGGGGTCGCTCCTCAATAAGTACGCCCGTGCGCGCGCACTGCCGCCTGCCGTGGAAAAAAATTAATATTTTTGCTATGCTGTATTTTTATAAATTTTAATTTACCTCCTGCATTCAACAAACAAAATTAGTATATCGAGGATCGCAGAGTCGGCAGCCATTAATACAGCATCAGAATAAGTATAGTGTTAATGGTTGGTTGCAGACGTTATCGTTATATACATCCATATCCAAATATCCATACATACATCAGTTGCCCGGCGGTGTGTATTTTTCGGCGCTCTTGAGTAGATGCGATACTTCAGTGTGAAATGATCGAGTATTATCGTCGAAAACGACCGAATAAGCAATCTGGTGTGCGCTCTCAAATTCCACACTTGCAGTTTGCAGTGGAATTTTGGCATAGCGTGTCTGGCTCTAGCATGTGTTTAGTAATTTTCGTGTAGTGCTGCGCGTCGGATGATTTTAATTAGATCATTTCGTTGTTTACATGTTCCAACAAGACAATTATTATTATTATTATGATGGCTACTACTTCGGGTTGCTTAATAAGTGGACAAAATAATTGTGATACTGTGATTAATTTAGTGGATAATATTTTAAATTTAAAGGTTAACTTTTTAAGGGACTTTTTAACTACTATAACCTATAACTTACTAGAGGAAAACTTGGTAAGTATAGTTAATAATTATTAAGTTTAGTAAGTAGGTTTTTTTAGTAATACATTTTCGGGGAAAAATAGGCGAGCCCTACATTTTTATCTAAAAAAAATTCACTAATAGAAGGTATTGACGGAGAGACTTTGCAATTTTTTTTTCAAATGAGCGTGAACTAGGACACCTAGAACCCATATCCGGGGTCAGTTTCAATTTATATATATATATATATATATATATATATATATATATATATATATATATATATATATATATATATATATATATATATATATATATATATATATATATATATATATATATATATATATATATATATATATATATATATATATATATATATATATATATATATAGTATTAAGTTTTTGTGACGGTAATATTGCTATTTATCAAAAAATTGTGGAAAAGCCGTCATTTGCAAAATAAAACTCTTTATTATATGCCGAGCTTTCAGATTTTTTTTCCATTCTCAAGGCTACAACCTGGAAAGAAAAAAGTTTACAATTTACATAGGAAAAATATAAAAGTTTAAAATACTTACAAATAACGTGAGTTTGACTAAACTAATTATTCAATACCAAACATGAAAAAACCTTTTAATAAATTTCAGTGAAGTCAAAAAGTGCCAAACTGACATATAAAGCTAACTATTGCCTAATTTAATTTGTTTTTTGTTTTTGTCTAGGAAATATAAATAGGGGTAGTGATTTCTAAAATTATTATCTTTCTTTAAATTTTAGTAATGTTTCTATTTTACACTGTGAAACCTTAAGTAATAAAAGAATGTGTTTAGAAGAATTTGAAATTACTTTTAACGACAATTTTATAAACTTAAAGAAAGATAATAATTTTAGAAATCACTACCCCTATTTATATTTCCTACACAAAAACAAAAAACAAATTAAATTAGGCAATAGTTAGCTTTATATGTCCGTTTGGCACTTTTCGACTTCATTGAAATTTATTAAAAGGTTTTTTCATGTTTGGTATTGAATAATTAGTTTAGTCAAACTCACGTTATTTGTAAGTATTTTAAACTTTTATATTTTTCCTATGTAAATTGTAAATTTTTTTCTTTCCATGTTGTAGCCTTGAGAATGGAATATTTTTTTCCGAAAGCTCGGCATATAATAAAGAGTTTTATTTTGCAACTGACGGCTTTCCCACAATTTTTTAATATATATATATATATATATATATATATATATATATATATATATATATATATATATATATATATATATATATATCCAACCGATAACTCAAAAAATAAGCCACTTATTTCGATAAAACTCTGCGAGTGCCTTTCTTTTATTAATGGCTTGGATGAGTTCGTTAGTCAGGAAAATCGGATAAGGTTTTCCGGGAAAATGTTGAGTTTTGTTTCAAAAAAAAATCTTTTTCTCCAAATATTACAAAGTTATTTTAATGAAATTTGGTGGATATGTTGCCTTGTAAAAGACCTTACTACACACTAAAATTCAACTCTCTACATTTTTAGAAAATGGAGTTATTCAAATTTTGAAAAAAAAAAGTTTTTTCTCCGAAAATTACGAAGTTATTTCGATGAAATTTGGTGGATATGTTGCCCTGGGTAAGACCCTACTATACACCAAAATTTAACTTTCTAAGTTTGTAGAAACTTGAGTGATTCAAATTTGAAGCATTTAATAAAAATTCACTGCCATAACCCACTTGCTGCGCCCCAAACTTTTTTTCTTGCGCACCACGATTGCATTAAGGCACAAGCCGCTACTGGGCTCAGTGAGGTTATTTTAATAAGTTTAGATAACGGGAGTATGCACATGTGTTCGCTTCTTTTATAAATTAATCATTGTTTAAAGACGTTTTTGTGTAATAGTAATAAGCAATGTTATATAGACATATATCTAGTTTAGTGTAGTTTAGCTGAGTTAGTGTTTAGTGACTTTATTTTGAGTTTTCCACACAATCAAAATGGTAATGTCTTGTTCTGCCCATGGACACACAAATCTCTTCGATAAATTGAAAGCTATCTCGCATCATAGGTCTAGTTATAGTCTGGTCATGTCTAAATAATATTTTATGTATATACAGGTTTCAAAACATGTGTCGCAAAATGAAGGGGGCGGTTCCTTGTCTCTTTCTAAGAATAAAAGTTCATATTAATATGGATCAATTGAATTGGCGCTGAAAAGGTAGGTAATATTAGCGATAAGCTGTGTACAACATCTGAATTCTGTGCCTCGAACGGTTTCTGAGATATCGTCCTTTGTTTTCTTATAAAGACATCCTGCATCAGCCGGTGCCATTAGAACTTCTCTAGGCCTACTAGATTTTGCGGAGAGATAGTCAACTTTCTTATTTCTTATGGACGCCATATTGGTTTTTGACGTATTCGAATAGAGCATAAAAAAGCTTTTCAACCAGGTATAACATGCTTACGTTTGGATCACAACAACTGGGGAAAATTACAAAAAGGTCTTTTAACATAGTTGGCCTGGAACCAATGCAAATCATTGAGTTGCATGAACTGTCATAATTTATTTCATATCAACAAAGAGTTTGCTTGTTATCAACATCAGTACTTATTGCAGAGATATTGTTGAAAAAAGTTATTAATTTAATAGTACTTACTTTAGTATTTATTTAAATTTTAATAGTAGTAAAGTAAGATGAAAGATATTCAAATCAAGAGAAGTATGATATGCTGGTATGTTTCATTATTTGCCACAGAAATGGTACGCGAGCTTAACAGATGTATTTGAAAAGGTATCCAGAGAGGCAACCACCTGGAAAGTCTACTTTTAAAAGACTAAAAAATAATTTAATTAATGATGGATCATCTAAGGCTAGAAAAAATACAAGAAACAGAAATGAAAATGTAGAACATCTCTTTATAGGAAGTGTTATTGAAAACCGCTGTCTCTCTGTGTTAAATCAAAAATAATTTCGACATACCCAAGTCTACTGCTCAACCTATCCTAAATTTTTGTAGGTGGTTTTTAAGAAAATGCGAAAAAGATCTTCAGTTTCCACTCAAAGTGTTGTTGTCTGACGAAACACGATTCACTAATTGTGGTATGTTTAATAGAAAAAACAATGTCTATTGGGCCGATGCAAATCCGTTAATAAAGAGGCAAGTGCATCATCAGGTTAGGTGGGGATTTAATTTGTGGCTTGGCATCCTCAATGGTCACTTGATAGGCCCAATAATTTTTGATGGAACCTTGAGATCACAGAAGTATTTGGATCTATTGCAGCAGAATGTGGAGCAAATATTAGACAATTTGCAACTCAATACAGTGGCACATATGGTTCCAGCAAGACGGAGCTCCACCACATAATGGGAACGTCAATACTAATTACGTAAATGATAGTTATCGGAATTTGATTGGCAATCACGGACTTGTAAGGCAACTATGTTAAAAGACCTTTTTTGTAATTTTCCCCAGTTCTTGTGATTCAAACGTAAGCATGTTATAACTGGTTAAATAAGTCAAAAACCAATATGGCACCCATAAAAGATAAAAAAGTTGACTATCGCTCTGCAAAATCTAGTAGGCTTGGAGACGTTCTAATGGCACTAGCTGATGCAGAATATAGCGGTAGCATAACAAGTTCCAGGCAGGTATCGTGACAATTAAAAAATTCTGGACGCAGCAAGTGCGTTATGGTAGTGAATTTTCATAAAAATCTTTTTAATAACAAATATGTGTTTTTTTAAGCAAGCAGGCATCAAATTTGGTTACCAGTATAACCTATATAGTAAAAACAATGTGCCATGTTCCATTAAAATAACTTTATTGTGTGAAAATGTACAAAAATTTTCAAAAATAAACTTAAAATGTTCCCGAAAAAACACGTTTCTTGGTCAACCTTATAGGTTAATAGCAAATTGAGCTGTTCAAATATGAAACATTTGATCAAAATTCGCTACCATAACGCACTTGCTGCGTCCAAAATTTCTTTTCTTAGAAACATGCATTATATTTCGATGGAAAATGCAAAAATGCAATAACATAAGGCGTGTTTGATTAAAAAAAAAAGCCTGGACGCAGCAAGTGCGTTATGGTAGTGAATTTTCATAGAAATGATCTGGCACAATATATTTTATAACTTTTTTTTCTTGTAACATAGAAATCTAAATTTTGGTATATAGTTTGCTTTTTATATCGTAAACCTACCTACCAAATTTGGTTATCATAAATTTTTTATTTTTTAAGATAAAAATTTTTTTCAAATGAAAACTCAAAATTTTCCCGGAAAACCTACTCCGATTTTTTTGATTTACGAACTTGTCAAAGCCTTTTACAAAAGGAAGGTAAGTGCCAAATTTTATCAAAATCGGCGTATTATTCTTTGAGATAAAAATTTTTTTCGAATGAAAACTCAAAATTTTCCCGGAAAACCTCGTCCGATTTTCTTGACTAACAAACTTGTCAAAGCTATTTACAAAAGAAAGGTACACGCCAAATTTTATTAAAATCGGCTAATTACTTTTTGAGATAATAATTTTTTTCGAATGAAAACTCAAAATTTTCCCGGAAAACCTCGTCCGATTTTCCTGACTAACGAACTTATCCAAGCTATTTACAAAAGAAAAGTACATGCCAAATCTTATCAAAATCGGCCCATTATTTTTTGAGTTATCGGTGTGATACATACATATATATATATATATATATATATATATATATATATATATATATATATATATATATATATATATATATATATATATATATATATATATATATATATATATATATATATATATATATATATATATATATATATATATATATATATATATATATATATATATATATATATATATATATATATATATATATATATATATATATATAAACATATAAAAATTGAAACTGACCCCGGATATGGGTTCTAGGGGTCCTAGATCGCGCTCATTTGAAGAAATTTTTTCAAAATTCAAAAGTCGAGATCTCCTCATTAGTGAATTTTTTCTAAGAAAATTCACTAAAAAGGAAATTTGTATCACCAACGACTTATGGGCCACCCTGTGATTGTAGAAATATTATTTTAAGATGTAGCTCAAGACACCCTATAATTAATATATACAAATTTTCTTCATATCTTATATAATAACGGATATATTGAGCTTTATTGATTTTTTACGAAAATTCGACAAAAATTATATACTATTAACAATAAACTCTATAGCTAAGGCTACTGCCAAGTATCAGAGACAGGGTCTATTTAAAATGAATTTTCTGCAAATATTTTAGTAAAATGAAGGACAATGACGGTTGAAACTAAGACTTCAGAGTTTGTAAAAGATCCTTCTTGAGACATTTGATTTCCATATCCCGTATTAGATTCAAGTTCTTTGCCTAAATGTTGCCGATTTTGACGTTTTAAATCGCAACTTTGACGTTTTGAGGAAAACCCCAATTTATTTTTCTTTAAATGCCTATAACTTTTTTGTCTTTTGACCTATGTAGCTAAATTTTGGTAGGTGACTTACCTATAAGGATGTAAACCTGAGCACCAAATTTGGTTGCCCTTACTTTGTTAATTCTGGAGATATAAATTTTTTTCGAAAGAAAACACAAAATTTTCCCGGAAAACCTGAGCAGATTTTCCTGGCTAACGAACTCATCCAAGCCATTTGCAAAAGGAATTTTTTCACCAAATTTCATGAAAATCGGCCCATTATTTTTTGAGTTATAGGTGATATATATATATATATATATATATATATATATATATATATATATATATATATATATATATATATATATATATATATATATATATATAAACATATAAAAATTGAAACTGACCCCGGATATGTTTTCTGGGGGGCCTAATTAGCGCTCATTTGAAGAAATTTTTTCAAAATTCAAAAGTCGGGATATCCTCATTAGTGAATTTTTTTAAAGAAAATTCACTAAAAGGTATTGAAGAAAAATGAAAACGGCAAATTTTAAATTTGTGCTGATATCCAATGACCTATGATTTTTCTTTGAAATCTGAAAGTGGTGTACTGTCCTCAAAACTGAACAACTTTCGTCTAATTTAACCAAGTTCGTATCTCTTACCGTTTCTGAGATCCCCCATGTAGTTCACTTGTATATATAATATTATATATAGTTCTTTCTTATGAACACACTGGTCATACATTATGACTTGGAATAAGACCCAGTAAATAACATAAACATAACAATAAAATATAATATTAGAATACAAAATTATCTACCTTGCATTCAGTGGAACTTTCTAGTGGCTAGACTTGTCCTATAATTTTGTGATTTGTACCACAGGATTGTGAAGTTTTGTAGCTCATAGTGAATACTATTGAATTGTTTACTTTCACTGTTAAGGCCTAATGTAATAATGAGGTTGGCTAAAGTGAAATTTGGAAATAGTTGAAGAAAGTGACCCTTGTTAAAAACCTTATCAACAGTTGATATTGGACTGATAACAATTAATCTCTTGTTGGTTTTTCTTTTGATAAATTGTGAAGTGATTTCAATACTTTGCATTGATACAATATACAGGTGTTCTAAAACAACAATTATGAGTTGCAAAGTTTGTGGCAAGCAGGAATCCTCCAATGACAAGCTTGCAAATTGCGATGGCTGACATTTTAGTGAATTTTCGTAGAAAAAATTCACTAATGGGGAGATCCCAACTTTTGAATTTTGAAAAAATTTTTGCAAATGAGCGCGAACTAGGACCCCTAGAACCCATATCCGGGGTCAGTTTCAATTTTTATATGTTTATATATATATATATATATATATATATATATATATATATATATATATATATATATATATATATATATATATATATATATATTTATATATATATTTATATATATATATATATATTTATATATATATTTATATATATATATATATATATATATATATATATATATATATATATATATATATATATATATATATATATATATATATGTATCACACCGATAACTCAAAAAATAATGGGCCGATTTTGATAAAATTTGGCATTTACCTTTCTTTTGTAAATGGCTTGGATAAGTTCGTTAGTCAGGAAAATCGGACGAGGTTTTCCTGAAAAATTTTGAGTTTTCATTCGAAAAAAATTCTTATCTCAAAAAGTAATAAGCCGATTTTAATAAAATTTGGCATGTACCTTCCTTTTGTGAATGGCTTTGACAAGTTTGTTAGTCAGGAAAATCTAACGAGGTTTTCCGGGAAAATTTTGAGTTTTCATTCGAAAAAAATGTTTATCTCAAAGAATAATAAGCCGATTTTAATAAAATTTGGCATGTACCTTCCTTTTGTAAATGGCTTTGATAAGTTTGTTAATCAGAAAAATCGGACGAGGTTTTCTGAAAAAATTTTGAGTTTTCATTTGAAAAAAAAAAATTATCTTAAAAAATAAAAAATCTATGATAACCAAATTTGGTAGGTAGGTTTACGATAGAAAAAGTAAACTATACATCAAAATTTAGATTTCTGTTACAAGAAAAAAAAGTTATAATAAAATATTTTGCGCCAGATCATTTCTATGAAAATTCACTACCATAACGCACTTGCTGCGTCCCGAGATTTTTTATTACTGTCAGTTTGTCAACCGCTTAAATTAGGGCAGTTGTTCTCACTGAGAGGATGATTAAGATCTTTTGGATCGAATGTATTGGGTCATCTCCCAAATCTGTACTTTTACTTTCGAATGGTGGGAACATTGATACCATGATGTCGACTCTCAGAGAGGAATTGCTGAAGTCAGTTCAATCTACCTGGAGAAATATGGACACAGCCATCAAACCTGGTTTTGAAACCCTTTCATGTGAAGTGTCTGCGCTTAGGGAGAGCAATATGGACATGGTGAGGTTGCTCTCTTCGGGTGCTGGTTTATTTGCCACCTGTGGGGAGGCCTGGTGTGAGGTCGCCCTAGAGGCCTGCAACAGCATCTCAACCTGGATCGGTGATGAGGGACTCCATTTGCAGCCACTTTCTGCACCTGCTATACAAGGTGTAAGAATTAGTGCTCCATCTCATTTTAATGCTGAAATCAGGATTCCTCACACCAATCTGCTGGTGTGTCTCATCGATCTGTTGGTGTGTCTTAGCGATCTGCTTTACCTGGATCTCCTGCTCAGGTACCAAGTTCTGGTCAACCTCTGCAGGCCCCCGTTCTGGTGCCATTCTTGGGGTAAGAAAACTAAGTGACTAGGATTGTGGATGCTGATATACCGCGGAAGGCCTCTCTATTTGTTATAAGATTATCTTATTGAGCCAATTTTTCATGAGTGATATCTATAAGATAGAGAGACAGGCAGTGCTTCTGGTGACTATTACAGCTTCAGAGTGGAAGCAAAGGCGGAGTTTATAAGCAGTCTTTCGGATCCATTCTTACGGCCAGAAAATGTACTATTTAAGCATTTCCATTTTTTTGGACAAAGTCATCGATGAGATCACAGCCAATTAACCTTATGGGATCACGTTAGATCTGACTTCCTGCCTTGTACACTATCAAATTTGGCAATACAATCTATTCTGCAAATGTTTGTGCTAAACACTGTGAAAATACCATGCACATAACGAAACCCACTCTAGGAAAATACTCACTTTCAAGATCTGTTTCAAATCTACTTATGAAAAGGTCTGCAATAAATGGCGATAGCGGGTTGCCCACTGCTATACCTTGGGTTTGTTCAAAAATTCATTGTTGAATTGAAAAATATTCTGTTTAATACAAAGGTTAAATGTTCTTTGCAGATATTTATATTTGTTATTCATTTTTAACAACTGAGGTTACATCGAATCAAATTAAAACCTCACCTTCAATCAATTTAACCTCTTTAATTTTATTAATAAATTCAGGTGAATATGTTGCTGAAAAACTTCTTTGTTTGACGAGCATGCCTTTAAACTCATTTGTCAACCACTTTGCTAAATTGTATGTCGGGGAATCTATAGCCGAAACAATAGGTCTCATTGATTTTCCCGGTTTATGGATTTTTGGAAGACCCTGCTTTTTGGGGACTTTAGGATTTGTAACATTCTTTCTAAGTCCTTTGATATGGGGTTGTGACAACCCTTTAGACTATTTTTAACATCCGAAATCATTTTTGGTAGTGGGTTTTTAATTAGTTTTTTATAGTGTCTCTATGGTGTTATAAATTCTATCTTTATACTCGTTTTTGTCCAAAATCACAACTTTATTACCTTTATCTGCTTTAACATAAAAACAATCTTTCTCTCGCAATCACTTAACTACCTTCATTTTATTAAAGCTTTGGTTTTTAATAGACTTATACACTGCTTGCCTAGTGGAGAAATTAATAAACAAACAGAAAACAAAGGATCAACCACGTTTAGAAGAGAGAAAGCAGAAAAAAAAAACTTTGCTTCCCATTTGAAACTCGAATCATAAAGGGTGTATATAGCATTTTTAAACACGCGAACTTGCAACTAACATTTTCGACAAAAATACTTTTAAAAACTTGCTAGGTAACCCAAAAGGCAAAGATAGTACGGTCAAAATGTCAGGAATTTATTAAATAAGTTGTAAACAATGTGATCTTAAATACGTCGAACAAACAAAAAGATCTATTGCAATTAGATTCAAAGAACATTTAGCACAATTAAGATACGGTACTATAGATAGATCTTCCGTCGCACGACACATTTGGGTTAATAATAATAATAATAATAATAATAATAATTTGATATATATAGGAACTAGGTAGGATTGAGCGCTAATGTGTTAAATGTTTACTCCGATATCTAAGTCAAATTGACCGAATCGAGTAAAGAAAAAGTGCAAGAAACAGTTAGATAGTGAGAACATTGGCAGGAGATCTTAGGTAATTGAGAAGATAAATAAATACCACAGCCACCGTGAGTAAATTGAATTTAAAGTACTGTTTAAAGGTTAGGGGCATTGGAGCATAAGGTTCAAAGTTGAATGCAGTGTCTTTATTGATAAGCTGAAAGAATACAACCGATATTATAATTCAGCCGCCGACGACGTCTGGATAGGCAACACGTTAAACAGCAAAGTGTAAGGAGAGTTGTATAAGATGGGTGACAGTGAAGACTATTCTGCTGATGAGGGAAAACGCAAGGCTTTTCCAATATCTGATATTTTCCAAAGAAGTAAGAAAATGGCACGAACACCAGAAAAAAATATGAAAAGCGAGAGTAATAAGTTGGATATAATGTTAAACATGCTAACGGATTTAACAGAGAAGATAACCAAAATAGAAGACAAACAAGATAAAATTATAGCTGAGATGAAAGTGATTAAAGAAGAAAATAAAAACATGAAAATGGAAAATGATCAATTAAGAAAAGAGGTAAAGGATATTAAAAAGAAATTAAATATTCTAGAAGAGGAGAAGAAAAGAAAGAATATAGTTATACAGGGGCTAAAAATGAACACAAACGATGCAAAGAGTTTAAAAGAGAACATGGGTATTTTTTTGAAACAGAATTTAGAAGTAAATGTTGAAATAAAACAAGCTAGGAGACTCAGTGAAAAGGTTTGTCTTGTTGAACTTTATAAAATAGAGGAGAAAATAGAAATTATGAGAAATAGATATAAATTAAAAAATTACAAGAATGAGATTGTGTATATAAATGATGATATGTCGAGGGAAGAGAGAAAAATTCAAAACGAATTGAGAAACGTAGCAAAAGATGAAAGAGCCAAAGGTAGAACTGTCAAGATTGGGTTTAAGAAGTTAATAGTCGAGGGACAGCTTTGGAAATGGGATGAAGAAAATGGCCTGGTTAAACAGGTAGAATATAATAGTGGTACGCATGAGACAAAAAATTAGGCAAGAATGAGTGGAAAAAGAGAACTGAACAGGCGAAGAAAAGGGCTACGTATACGGAAAAAGATGTTGGCATGTCAATAAGGGCTAGGGAGTTGTATAGGGACACGAGAGGAGCAAACGCAAATACCAATAAAGATAAAGAACACAGTAACCAAACAGGGAAATACCAGGTGAAACCGAAAACCGAGTATCTAAATCTGGGTACGTGGAACGTAAGGGGTTTGTATGAAGAGGGTGCTTTAAATAATCTAATTATGGAGGTCAATAAATATAGTATGCAAGTAGTGGCGTTACAGGAAACACACTTGAAAGGAAATGATATACAAAGGGTTGGAAACTATATCCTATTTACAAGTGGTAGTGATATGAGAAGGTATGGAGTCGCATTCTTAATAAGCGAAAAGCTACAAGATAAAGTTAAATGTTTCAAACCAAAGTCAGACAGATTATGTTCCATAAGAATTAAGGCAGAAGATAAGATGATTAGTATTGTAAATATGCATGCTCCAACAGAAGAAAAAGAAGAAGAAGTGAAAGATCAGTACTACGAAGAGCTGGAAAAAACGCTAGAAGATATACCAAAAAATGACGTGATAATTTTGATGGGAGACGCAAATGCAAAGATAGGCAATGAAGACATATATAAGTCAATAACAGGAGGTGAAAGTAAACATACGGCGAGTAATGACAATGGAGTAAGGTTGATATCTTTAGCAATAGAACAGAATATGAAAATAATGAGTACACACTTTAGAAGAAGAGATATACATAAGGGAACATGGATGATACCTGGACAAAATAAAACAAATCAAATAGATCACTTGTTAATAAAGGAAGAACATGCTAGGCTAATCACCAATGTGAAAACACGTAGGGGTGCGGAAGCTGATTCAGATCACTTCTTGGTAAAGGCTGTTTTAAGATTCCCAGATACGATTAAACAGACACAAAAAAGGAGGGCAGAAACTAGATACAATGTTAATGATCTACGAAAAGAAGAAATAGCCCTCAACTACAAGAAAAGAATAGACAAAGCTTATAGTAGTGATATGTTCCTGAATACAGACGGCATTGAAGAAAAATGGGAAAAGATAGAAAAGACGGTGACTGAGGCAACGAAAGCAACCCTGGAAAAGAGACGAAAACAAATAAAAAAGTACTGGATGAATGAAGAATGTAAAGCCGCACTAAAAAAAAGAGCAGTATTAAGACATCAAATGCTTCAGGCGCAAACGGAGGAAAACCTAGAAAAATATAACGAACAAAGAAAGAGAACAAAAAATATGTGTAGAACCCAGAAACGAAAATTTCTGGAAGACAAAATAAAAAATATTGAATATAAATATCAAAAAAATGAAATACGTAACTTCTACAAAGACGTGAAAGATATAAAAAGAGGCCACCAAAGCAAAGCAGTGTTCTTTAAGGATAAGGAAGGCAATTTGCTTGGAAACGATAAAGACATATGCAGGAGATGGAAAGAACATTTCGAAGAACTGCATAATGATGGAGATGAAGAAGAACTGAAAGAGTGTCATCAAGAGTTTTATGAAGAGGAAGAAGTTACAGAAGATCCAACGAAGCAAGAAATAGAAGAAATTATACAAACAATGAAAAACAACAAGAGTCCAGGTGAAAATGGCATTATGGCCGAAAATTTTAAATACGGAGAGACTACTTTGGTTGCCATGATGTATGAGCTAATAAAAGAAATTTGGAAAACAAAAGAAATGCCAAAAAAATGGAATAAGACCATCATGGTAACTTTATTTAAGAAAGGAGATATAACAGAATGCACCAACTATAGGGGGATAGCGTTACCAGATGTGGCCTACAAAATTTTAGCAACACTAATAAAGAAACGGCTAGAAAAATATATAGAGCCTTTGCTAGGGGAATATCAGGCTGGTTTTCGGAAGGGTAGGTCGACAGTTGACCAGATATGTCTGCTAAAGCAGGTTTTGACAGGCTGTTACGAGTACGAGATTCCAGTACACATGATCTTTGTCGACTTTAAGACCGCCTACGATTCAGTGAAAAGAAGTAAAGTAGTTGATATACTTAGAGAGTTCAGAGTACCCGAGTATATTGTGAAACTGGTAATAATGACACTATGTAACACCACGTGCGCAGTAAGGGTAAACGGAAATCTGACAGAAGAGTTTGATGTGAGAAGAGGAGTGAGGCAGGGAGATCCGCTGTCAACGTTACTATTCAATATAGTTCTGGAGAAAGTGATAAGAGAGAGTGGTATAAACAGAACTGGGAGCTTGTTTGACAGGAGTCATCAGTGCCTTGCTTATGCGGATGATATATTGTTACTGGCCAGAAATAGAAAAGAGCTGGAAAGTATCACTAGAAGTTTGGTGGAAGTAGCAGACAGTATGGGGCTTCAAATAAATAAGGACAAGAGCAAGTATATGGCAATTAAAAAGACTAAAGTGACTAATAGTGAACCTTTTACAGTGAAAATGCGAGGGGAGAGAGTCATAGATTTCGAAGAGGTTAATAATTACATGTACTTGGGTGTATTAGTAGACAATAGATGTGATGAGGAGGTAGAAATTAACCTAAGGATAGCAAAAGCCAACAGATGTGCAGGAGGGCTTAACAGCTTCCTTAGATCGAAGAACATCTCGCGTGCTGCGAAACTCAGAGTATATAGGACTGTGATAAGACCAACCTTGACATATGGTTGTGAAGCATGGACAATGAACCGAAGACTGGAGGACAGAATAGCGATATGGGAGAGAAAGGTACTACGCAGAATCTTCGGAGGCAAGAAAGTAGATGGCATGTGGGAAAGACGTCCAAATGTGGAAGTGTATGAAATGTATGGAGAACCGCCGGTGTCTCAACTGGTTAAGGCACGCAGACTACAGTGGCTGGGACATATAGAACGAATGGGTGTGGAGAGAATGGTGAAGAAGTGTGTCTGGTCAAATCCAGAGGGTAGAAGGAAGAGAGGAAGACCAAGAAAAAGATGGCTTGATGCAGCACAACAAGACTTGCTAGAAAAAGGAGTCCAAAACTGGAAGACGATTGCACTGGATAGGAAGCAATGGAAACGTATTACCAAGCTATGGGCCTAAATGGCCTGTGAATGCTTCATACATATATAATAATAATAATTTATTAACGGTCTGAGCCAATTTACAGATTAATTTATGACCAAAAATCAAATTAACTATAAACAAGCTAATAATATAAACCTAAAAAATATTTTCTAACACACTTTTAAATTCAGCAAGGCTTACAAAAAAAAATCAGTTTTTTCACAATATTTGTTAGCATTTCTACATATTCTTGGAACTGCAGAATGAAAAGTATAATTAACACGATAGAAACTCTCATTAAATAGACCATGGTGTCTTAAGGTTCTGGATGGAACACTAAGCTTAATCATAGCTAGTAAGTCAGGAGAATCTACAACACCATTCAGCAATTTATATAAAAAGCAAAGGTCAAAATTAACCCTTCGTTGTTCGAGAGTAATCAAATTTAATTGAGTATAAAGTTGTAAGTAGTCAATTTGGTCAGTTACGATACCCATCTTATATGCCACAAACCTAAGAAATCTTTTTTGGACTCTTTCAAGTAGATCTTTATGTATCTGATAGAATGGTGACCAAACAATGCTGCTGTATTCAAGCACAGATCTGACATATGCACAGTACACAGATTTTAAACAGTTTACATCGGAGAAGTCTGCCAATGTTCTTTTCAAAAATCCCAGCATTTTCAAGGATGTATTTGTAATTAATTCAATATGCTTACCAAATGTCAAATCACTACTAAAGTACACTCCCAGATCTCTTATTTGATCAACCTTTTTTAAGACAGTATCTTCCATTTTATAATCAAAATTTGAAATATTTTTCGATCTAGAAAATTGTATACAGCAGCATTTACTCTTATTTAACAACATATTATTATTCCTACACCACTGGATCAAATTATCTATATCTGCCTGTAATTTCAAATTATCTTCAGGAGTTTTAATCTCAACAAACATCTTCAGATCGTCTGCATATAAAAGTGCATCTGCATATTCAAAGCAGCGAGTCATATCATCAACAAATATGTTAAAGAGCAATGGTGAGAGATGCCCGCCCTGTGGCACACCCGAAGTCACATCGATCTCTTTAGATAGATAATTTTTTATTTTAACTATATGTTTTCTATTAGACAAGAAGTCCCCAAACCAAGCCAACAAATTTCCAAAAATTCCAAATTTTTGCAGCTTTATCAATAAGATTCGGAGATCTATCTTATCAAAAGCCTTTGAAAAATCGGTATATATCACATCGAGTTGACCTCTCTCCTCAAGGACCCGAGACAGGTAATGTTCATATATTAGTAAGTTTGTAACAGTGGATCTACCTTTAACGAAACCGTGTTGCTTTAAAGTTAACTGTCTTTCAACAAACGGTCTTAGTTTATTCATTACAATATTTTCAAATATCTTAGGAATTAAACTATTCTTTATTATAGATCTGTAGTTTTTTATATCAGATATGTCACCCTCTTTATGGAGTGGATCCAAGAACGATATCTTCCAAGCATTTGGGAAAACACCCAACTGTAGTGACAAATTAAAGATCCGATAAGATACATTTACATTGCTTTAAAAAGCATACAGGAATCGAACCTGGACCAGCACCTAAGTTATTATCAAGCTGCGCAATGGCATCAAACACTTCCATTATTTCTATCCTCATTACACCCATGATCGCATTATGAGAGAACTCTTCACTACAATCTATAGAAACACTATTGTTATAATCGTTATAAACTGACCCAAAAAAATCTGAGAATGAGTCAACAATTTTATCTACATCATCTATCTGTGTGTCATTATATTTCATTACTTTAGGAATACCGAATTTGTTTTGCTTTGATCTAACATATCTCCAAAAACTCTTACTATCTACGTTTATGGCTGTTTGAATATTATTTATATAGTCATTATAACAAATCTTAGAAACATTTTTACACTGTTCTCTTAATCTACTAAAAATACTATAATGATATTGAGTTGCTAATTTTATAATTTTTGTGTGCTATTTTTTTGTCAATAACAAGTTGTCTCAAGTCTGCGGAATACCAGTGTGGAAATTTTCTATTTCTAGTTCTACATTTGGGAACAAACAAATCAATGGCTACAAAGAGAACATCATAAAAACGATCTATCATTACATTGAGGTTTTCAGAATCTAACAAACTATCCCAATTAACATTAGATAAATAGTAATTGATGCCAATGAAATCTGCCCTATCAAAATTATAATATAAATAGTCATAGTCTATCAAATCAAGATTTTTTCTACAGACATCTAGGTTTATCTCTAGCGCAGGATGATACTTGTCCAATTTCAGAAATGGTTCAGCAACTGATACATTGAACCTCACCATATTAGAAAAAACTAAGTCCAAATAGTCTCCAAAAATATTACTAATAGAGTTAATCTGATACAGTCCCCAGTAAGCAGTTACGTCCGATAGAATCTTACATTTCTGAGACACATGCCCAACTGCCATTGATCCATATTCATCGTTTAACCAATTTATTCCAGGAAGGTTGAAGTCTTCAGCCATTAAAACATAGTCATAATTAACTAAACTCAGAACAACTTCCACACTAGAGACATATTTTTCGTATATTTCAACCGATGAATCAGGAGGAATATAAACAAGACTTATCAAAATCCCTAATGAACCCCATGAAATCATAACCATTTTGCGTTCGATAGTTTCTTCATTAAGAGACAGTTCTACAGATGGAATTGATGATTTCACAGCTATTAAAACACCCCCTAGATAACTATGTACACTAGTATTTTTACTTCTATCACATCTATACACTAAAAAATCGTCTAATCCTAATTCACTATCAAAAAAATTTTCATTAAGTCCAGACTCTGTAAAGAGAATCAGATCATACTCCGATTTCTCCGTAGCCAGTAAAAGATCTCTTAGTTTCGTCCTCAGTCCACGTACATTTTGATAATATAATTTTATCACTGATGAGGGATCATTTGAGTAAACTCTTGCCGGTTTTTTTCCATATCCACTCTTTGTGCTCTATTTTCCTCACCAACTTCCATCGGTCTACCTTCCCTGAATACTCTGACAGCAACACCTTCACACCATTTGTCAGGATTCAGCAGCTTTTCAAGACAAGGCTTGGTAGTAGAAACTTTGAATGAACTATAGATTGTTGGATATCTCGAAGGAAGTTTCTCTATCTCAGTGGTCAGCTGAAAATTATTCTTTACGTAGTTACTCAACTCTTCTTCAGTTGTCTCTGGATGGAGTCGAGTAACGTGTATTGCCACTTTTTGATTAGTTGGATTTCGTTTTGGTGCTGTTCTCAGAATTTGATCTTTTGATTGAGTATTTCCAGTACCGATAATAATCTTAGCAAAATTTCGTCTCTGATAATTTTTTTCTGTGACTTTTCGATGTTGTAGTCCATCAGTAGAATTAGTTTGTTCTACTGTTTTTGTACTATTGCTTATAATTGTTTGTTTGCCGATTTCATTCATGGATGAAGAATTCCTTAAAGTGTTTTTAGTACTACCAGTTGACAACATCGGAGAGACCAAACTCACAAGCTCCCTATTTGAATGTTAGATTTTTCACCTCACTACTTAGTTGCGCAATCATCGATATGGTTTCTCTTTTTAACAGATCCAATGAGGATTCCATATCATTTCTTGGAGTAACAACCTCATCATTGTTTGTTTTGGTCATCAGTTTTTTTATTTCCTGTGTACAAATATTACAGGCATATATCAAGATCCTCTGAGACAGTTGCATAGCTCTAACCTCTGTGCTAGTTAGTTTGGAGCATTGTACACAAAACTTAGTCTGGCAATAGTCACAAATTAATATTTGTTTTTGATCATACTGTATAAGATCAATTTTGCATGAGAAACAATTATTTATCATTTTCTCTTATTTATTTATAATATCTATAAAAGACAATATCAGCTAAAGAGAAATTCAATTTCTTAAACCACAAAATAATCTTATCTTTTCTTCTGATAATCCCAATACAAAAACTTCACAAATTGAAATATTTTCTCTATATGTTCAAATTTAATCAAACAAAATTAGCCATAACAATCCAAATAACAATGTCTACCACTCTAATTTTCACATTAGCAGATAAAGAAAAACTTTCCCTAAACAACGGTATCAAACTTTTTATATTTTTTCCACTGAAAAAACCACAAAAATCAACAGCTAAATGAGAGCAGAATATACCTGCAACAACACTCACAATTTATAATATATAATATAATATTTATAATATAATATAATGGTCACCATGTTAATGAGGAGAATATGAAATTAATAAAAAGTGTTAGAAAAGCAGGACAACTAAAAGCCTTCGTGAGTATATATATATATATATATATATATATATATATATATATATATATATATATATATATATATATATATATATATATATATATATATATATATATATATATATATATATATATATATATATATATAGTAATAATAAAAAATGGATGAACCTCGCTCCGCCGCCTATGAGCAGTCATCTGATAGATTGCTTTGTAAAGTAAACACGAACAGAGGCACGTCCGAGAGATAACAAAAGAATACAGATATTTGTGCCAAACAAAATATGTTAATTTGGGTGTCGTTGAACCTTTATAAATCACTAGTGACTGACTACCTGCAGAATTGCAGAAGAGTTGCGGATATAAGATATTTTCATCCGCTGATAACGCTAACTTGGTTAGTGAAACGATCATCAGGTCTTTTAAAATGTATTGTGATGATTTGGGTTCTCAAAGTGTGCTTATTTTTTATGTGTTTCTTTGACTGCTGTTGTGCTTATTATTCACAGTTTCTTTTAATGCACCCTGTCTTCACTGACAGTTGGGGTGGAGTGTGAATAGCTCTGCTAGACTTTGCCTTTTCCTGATGGTAGTTGTGGGGTTGTAATAATAATTGTAATGATAAGTTAATAAAGGCAATATTTATTTATTTATTGTATTTATATACCTGTTGATTTAGCAATTGCTAGTTTTATACAAAAACTAACCTTACGACGGCACCTCACACCAAAGTGTTTTAGTAGAATTCTGAATGGCTAATTAACGATCCTGTCGATTAACCTTATAAAGGACGCTTCATGCCTGAAATAATTTTACAACTGGACTTTTGGAGTACTTGCTACAAAGGTAATTTAACTAACTTGTATCAGAGCTCTTACAGCCATTGATTAAACTTAATATCTTTTATACTGTAAACTGTGTTAAGAGTTTGTGAGCTCACGTCAAGTAAATAATCTTGAATGTTCTAGGTAAGTACTATTTACAGTCCCATCTGCTATTGTGGCTGACAGCATAGCGTGGCCTGAGTTCAATGCTTGCCTTCTGTTTGATGTAATTTGTTATTATATGGGTCAAATTTTAGGACTTGAATTATTAATTGCCTACCCTTCTATCCAAACATTCAGAACTATTGACTTAGACGAAGTGAAAGCTTTAACTATTTGTGATAATATTATTAGTTACTGGGTCAGAACAATTCTCCTCTTTGAGCACTGATGTCAGTGTGGATCATGTAACTTTAAGTTGCTGGCGCTCTTCCAAGTCTTTAGGACCTGAATAGAACTTAAAGAGTAAAATATATATTACCCGAACCACCCTGGGATGTCCCTGTGCTCGAACTTTGTCTCAGCAGCCGCTGCTTAACTGAGGATATTGTAATGACCTCCACCATTTAGTAAATGTAAGTAGCCTGTTGTTACAATGAATTAATGAATAAATAAATTTACCTGTGACCATGTTCGGTAAACTCATCCAGTGGTATTTCATAGTCGACTTTCCGTGGTACACATCTTTCACAGTGGTAACTTGCTGAAATATCAGCCTTAACACATTCGCTGTGCTGCCAACAGAGGCATCTCTCACACTGGATCATCAGACCTTCATCTTTGTACATGCCGCATATGCAACGAATCACATCTTCTTCTTCATCTGCAAGTAGAACACAATAATAAGAACAACTTTTTTTGAATTTAATATGTTTTACTTCATCCAAAATGTCAATTACTGTGGATATAAATACAAGAATTAAGTAAAAAATAATAATTAAAGAACATTATTTACTTAACAATTTATACCAATAATTTGAAATGCATTTTGAACTTGATAAATATGCCATAAAATGGGTCTTAACTCGCTTTCTAAATAGATGGTGATAATAGATGGTGATAACATGTCTTCATAAATATGTCCGCCAGGAGGGAATTTTTAAGTTTAAATGTGCTAGGACATAATGAAAATTTGTAGGGAACTGTCTGACAAGTGCCTAATCTCAATCTAAAGGCGTGTGTTCTTGGCTAAAACGAGTTTGCCAATTAAAACTAGTGAGTGCAGATATGAACGAAGCATTTTCCAAAGAGCAATATCAATGATAGTATTGACAGAAAACACAGAGATCTCCAATATTTAATCTGTGAGTGAGAGAAGAGAGATGGGCAGTGATATATGAATCTCATATTTTGCATGCAGCTCATTTCAGAATGGAATCTAAGAGAAAATAGATTGGTCTTTGGGCAGCACACTAGGCATAAGAACAATATTCCAATGATTGACATAAATGTGCACTATACAGTGTAAGAAGCTGCCCTGGTGAAAATAAACAGAAACACAAACTTCTTTACTGCAGACTTTGCAAAATTGGAAAGATGCGAAGGCAGGAAACAGCCCGTTAAAAATTGTATTTAGTGTAGAAGGAGAGGATTCCCTTAATAGTATTTTGCCACCCATCTGAACATCTAGCAGTGGCAGGTCAGTTTTTCTAGATAAGATGAACTTCTGCGTTTTCAATGCATTAAACTCCACCCATTGGTAGAGATAAGAATCTTATGTTATCATTTAGGGAGTTGGTTTCTTCAATTCTCACTGAGAAGGAGCAGAGGCAGATCTTGAGCAAGCGATGAGAATCTACAGCTAAAATTGCTACCATCGGCGGAGCGTACGATTGAATTATTGGTGGTTGATAAGAGTCATTTATATGCAAAAGAAAAAGAGTCAAAAGGCAACTTTGTGGCACACCCACAAAAATTTCTATTTATCTGATAAACCAACATCATCAACCACATGCAGAGTGACCCTTCAGAAAACTACATACAGTGTGGAACAACCAAAGGGAACAAATTCAGGATCTCAATTATTGTTTATAAAAAAAATCCAAAGCCCGTCGATCTCATTGACAAACTTCACTCTAACACACTACAAAATTTAAAAAAAAAACATCATTTTTAATGTAGGAGATGTGCAAATTCCATTTTTTTCTCCCTTAGGACTCGTCCACATCTTTTCCGCCCCGATAGTACCAGTTTTTGGCTTATTGTGCATGCCCTTTGTCTTTTCTACTCCACACATTCCAAAATCACTGTGCCTTGAAACTAGTCTGCACAGCAATTGGTAGGGTGAAGTTTTATATTGCTCTGTCTCCGGTCTAGGCTGTACGTAGATCAGTTGTCTTTTGCAGTCCAGAGCTTTACACTCGCACAAGTTGTGCTGAGCTGAACCAGCTGACCTTTCTATTGATCCTCGATTCTCTATCCCCCGATTTGGAAATATTAAGTCGAGGTACTGCCGGACATTGATATGGTAATGTGCTGGTGCTCCATTCTACTGGAACTTTTGGGTTTTCCAGACCAGATTATAAGTTTTGCAAAGTTGACAAGGCATTATTTTGTGGCAGTGCTAAATAAAATTCCATCAATTCATTCAAATTGTCATCAATGAAAAAGAGACCAATGACATTGTTTCCAACTATGCAAGCTCAAACCTTAAGCTTTTGAGGGTGTTGCGTATGTTTTTCTATCATGCAGTCTTGACCTTTTTTTAGGACAGTAGTGTAAAAAAAAAACATGCTCTAGTTTAATAACATTGTTATCTAACAATTACATCATATGTTCACAAAAAGACGTTCTTCTATCAAAATCGCCTTCCACGAGCTCCTGAATTTGTATAAATTTATAGGTATGCATTTTACTTTCTTCTGATATTTGAATAATCCACGAATGGCTAACATCCAATGTTGTAGCTGCTTGTCAACTTAAAAGTATATGGGTTTACCACAAATTCAAGCATTACATCTAATTTAATATCATTATTCGGTCCATTAGTTTTTTTTTTACTTGCCTTACATGTCCTAGCTCGTGAAATTGGTTTTCAACTTCCAATTGTCTCTTGCGATACAGGCGGCAAATCGAGAAATTTGTCATAAGATAGGTGAGCAAAAACAAAAACAAATATTCAAGAGCACAACTAGTTTACAATGAAATAAGACATATTTTGGGACATCAAAGGAAGAGACATCGAGAATTAAGCAAGGCCTCTTTTGTAGAATCTGAAAAACAAAACATGTATCTCAGATGGCAAAACTTCCCAAGGGAAGACTCCATCGACCAATAAGACCATTCTTTTTCATAGGAATGGGTTATTTGGGATATATAGGGTGGCACATTGAAAACAAAACAGACTGATTTGCATCCCGAGAATATTTTTTTTAAGAAACGTTGAAACACGTCAATTTTAATATTGAGGGGGACATGTCTCGACATAAAACTCAACTTTGTCACATCAACCCCTTAAGGGTGGTGATAACAACCCTTATATTTTAAATAGGGAACATGGGTCGAGTGTTACATCATTTGAAAGCTCTTTCTTTTCTGAATTCAATACACTAATTTTTTTGGAAGTTTTACCAACTCGTTTAAAAATTATTCACAGTTGAAGATGCAAAAATGCATTTCACTCATTCCGATAAGAAATGTGCTAATAGTCAATGTTTTGTTGGTTTGTAAACAAAAAATTGACTATCAGAACATTTCTTATCGGAATGAGAGAAATGTGGTTTATTATTTCAGTTTATCGGTCGGTTTGATACTTGATAGTACTACCGAAAATTAATTTCACAATGGTGTATTCTGTAGAAGAGTTCAAATAATTACTTTTTTTTTTAAAAACGATGACTGTGCCAACCGTACTGCAAATTTGTTTAATGAACGACATCCAAACAGACATGTTAACAGATAATACATTTTGGAGTTAGTTGCAAAGTTTCAACAAAGTGGTTCAGTAGCCAACAAAAAAAACAGGATCCTGAACCTGAATTTCCGGTTAGAAATGAGACTACTGAGATTGAAGTTTTAGAACAAATTGCTGCAGACCCAACTTTGAGCACGAGAAAATTGGCCACTGTTTCAGACATCAAAAGAAGAACTATTAAGCGAAATTGAAGCCTCACAAATTTGACCCGTATAAAATTCATCTTGTACAACAACTGAATGAAGGTGATTTTGATCGGCGGCTGGAGTTTTGTGAAGTTATGACTGCACGAATAGCTGATAACGGGAACTTTCTGTTCAATATCTGTTTTTCAGACGAGTGTACGTTTTTATTAAACTCTACAGTCAATCATCATAATTGTCATTATTGGGCAGATAATAATCCAAGAAATTTTCACGAAGTCCACATTCAAACTCCACAGAAATTGCATGTCTGGACTGGCATTTTTGGAGACCGTTTAATCGGACCAATTGTTCTTGATGGCAATTTGAGTGGCGAAACGTATTTGGAGTTACTAGAAGATATCGTTTACCCTCTACTTATTGACATTGTTGAAAATGATGATCGCTATCAAGAAAATCAATTAGTGTTTCAACAAGATGGAGCTCCTCCGCATTTTTCACAACGTGTTAGGGAGTTTTTGAACAGAGAGTTTCCAGAGCAATGGATTGGGCGTCGAGGTGCTATTGAGTGGCCCCCGAGATCACCGGATTTAACTCCTTTAGACTTCTTTTTATGGAGCCATTTAAAGAGTAGAATTTTCACAACAGAACCGGAGTCTCTGGAAAAATTACGACGACACATTGTTAAAGAATGCCGTCTAATAACTCCACAAATGCTCCAGAATGTCAGAGCTCGTTTTGAATAAAATTTGTACTTTTGTGTGGAAGCTGGTGGTCAACAATATGAACACTTACTTAACTGATTAAACATTTTTGAACGTTTGGTTTTGTTTTTTAGTTTTTTTTTTTAAGAAAAATTGACTAATTAGTGCATTTCTTATCACAATGAATGAAATACGTTCTTGCAACTCCAACTGTGAATAATTTTTATAAGAGTTGATAAAACTTCAAAAAAAAAAAAAAAATTGTGCTGAATTCAGAAAAGAAAGAGCTTTCAAATAATGTAACACTCAGCCCATGGTCCCTATTTAAAATATAAGGGTTGTTATCACCACCCTTAAGGGGTTGAAGTGACAAAGTTGAGTTTTATGTCAAAACATGTCCCCCTCAATATTAAAATTGACGTGTTTCAGCGTATCTTAAAAAAAATATCTCTGGACGCAAATCGGTCTGTTTCGTTTTCAATGTGCCACATTGTATAGAAACATCAATAGGAAGAAAGGAAAAAATATGGAGTTCTCTTTACTTGTCTATTAGTGAGAACAATACAGTTATAAATTGAAGATAAATAATACTGATTCACCTATACAGACAATTAAAAGATTTATATAAAACAGATGGCAACCACAGATCATGTGGAGTGATAATGCAACAAATTTAAAGTACTCAGATAAGGAATAAAAATAATTAGATAGGGAACTGGGTAGAAAGAGAACTAGTTATAGAAGATATAGAATCAAAATTTACTCCTTCATGTGGTTCTCATTTGAGGGGAGTGTGGGAGAGACTAGTAAAAAGCGTAAAGGATACCTTGAAGGTAATTCTAAGAGAAAACTCTGGAGGATATTATATAATAACAGAATATATAGTCAATATCTTCAAAATATATTTTATACAAAGTGTAGAGATATTGAATTCGTCACTGCTTGCAGTGGTAAGCAAAGTAAGACCATGCTTGGTATTATTAAGTAGCCGGAACCCCAGATTAGCCGACTTTAAGGTACTAAAAAAGTTTACCTACCTGGGCGTTCCCGTCTATAATTACAAATAATCATGTTTATCCACCCTATGCAAAATCATTTGTGATCATACATGAGGGCGAAGATATGTTGAATCTTCTCAAGGATTTGGGGAAAATTTATATACAGGTGTCAATGATGATTGCTATGAAATAGCTAATACTTACTTTTAACCCTGCTAGACATAAAATTGGCTGGCGGCTTCTTCCCTAGCACATCTTCAAATTTATGAGAATACTGTTGTTTAGCCTCAGTGTATATTTTCTTCAGTCTTTTAGCGGCAATCCCAATATCACTGGTGTAGCCATAGAACTTCATGTTAGTTGTAAAGACACGGTTCATGTCAGTGTTGAAACTATTCAGTGTTCTGTAAACACCTGTGGCTATGTTTTGTTCCACTGTTGTCAGATCTATTGGTTCTGTGATGCGCTGATAGAACTCAGGTACTTTACGTTTGGATGGTAATGTCATGAATGCTGTGCTTAACAGTTTTTTATTTTCATCTGAAATAAGTTTAGAATTTATGTTAAATGTAATATGACTTAAAAAGTCTGGACGCAGCAAGTGTGTTATGGAAGTGAATTTTCATAAAAATGTTTTTAATAGCAAATATGTCCCGTTTCATGAAAGCAGGTATCAAATTTGGTTGCCAGTATAGCCTATATTATAGTAGAAACAATGTACTACATTTCATCAAAATAACTTTATTGTTTGAAAATGTACAAGGTTAACAAACTTAAAATATTCCCGAAAAAACTGGTTTCCCAGCCAACAAACCTAAAGTTAGATCCAAATTGAGTGATTGCAATTTAAAGCGTTTAATGAAAATTTACTACCAAAATGCACTTGCTGCATCTAGAATTTCTTTTCTCACAAACATGTATTATATTTTGATGAAAAATGCAAAAATGCATAACAGGTAACACGAAAAAAAAATTTTTATCACCAACGATTTATGGGCCATGCTGTGATTGTAAAATTAATTTTATAAGATGCAGCTGGAAACAATCTATAATTAACATATACAATTTTTTTTCCTATCTTGTATATTAACGGATATATTGTGCTTTTTTATACGATGATTCCCTAAAAATTATAGACTATTAAACCATAAACTCTAACAGCCAAAGCCCTAGAGAAAGAGTCTATTTGAAATGAATTTTCGGGAAATATTTTAGTAAAATTCACTAAAGTCTGGGCACAGCAAGTGCATTATGATAACAAAGTTTCATAGAACTGTTTTTAATGTTAAATATGTTTTTTAAAGAAAGACATGAAATTTAATAGATAGTGTAACCTTTATAGCAGAAACTATGTACCATATTTCATCAAACTAACTTTTTGTTTAAAAAATACAAACATTTTCTGAAGAAAATTTAAAGTTTCCCCCCGCCAAAAAAAAAAAAAAGTCTGACTTTCCTGGCTAATGAACATATCCACGTAATTTACACAAAAACTACACCAGCCATGATACAATTATTCACAGAAAGTTTTTTTGACAGAAATTTAAAAAATCTTTACATCCAGATTTGTAAACAATCTGTTTCATGATCTCGCCGTTCTTTTTACAAAGATGCAGCTCAAGACACTATAAATAACTTTTATAATATGTTCCTGTATCTAGTATAATAACGGATATATTGAGCTTTACAGTAAAAATGCGTGATCCTGTATATTGTGTAAACATGTAAAAACTGAAATTGACTTCTTGGGGCCTTGTTGGTACTCCGTTGAAGAAATATTTTAAAAATTTTAAAGTCGCAGTCTTCTCAATCACGATCTTTTTCTACGAAAATTTGCAAAAAGTATAGAATATTAAACTACAAGCTCTATAAATGAAACTGCTACCAAATCATCAGAGAAGGGGTCTATTTGAAATAAATTTTCTGCAGCTGTTTTAGTAAAATGAAGGACAATGATGGTTGAATCTGTAACTTAAGGCTTTGTAAAACACATTTTTAATGACATTTCTTCTACATAACCCATATTTGTTTCAGGTCCTCCATCTAAAAATTGCAAATTTTGATGTTTCAAATCGCAACTTTGACGTTTTAAGAGAAAAATGTTCAAAGTAATTTTTCTAGCATTTGTTGACCTTTTGGCGCAAAAAAACACAGTCTTTGTCTGTAATATACAATTGACTTTGTTATCCACACAGAATTTTTTGGTTTTGCGCATTTCTCCGGTCATCCATGGCACCCAAATTATATATAGATCTCCCCCCATTTGTCAATTTTTTAGTCATGAAAATCGGCATGTCTCAAGAACTGAGCCCTCCCACCGTGCACATGAACCAGGCAAGATAACATTCCAACATGTCAGAATATTCTTCATTACTGAACATATTGTTGAATAATATTTAAAATAAACAGGCAACAAAGTATTTAGTACAAAATTTTAAGCAACGTGTTAAATACACCTCAAATTCTTCAGAGAATTAAGAATGACAGTATTCTTAATTGTCGCCATAGTGTTATATCCATAGCAACCTTTCTTCTGTTGTTTTTCAGTTGACTTACGTTTAAAAATCAAACAATTTTCAAAGGCGTCTTCGTAAATAATTACTCTGCTTTTTATTGAGTTCTGTTAGTAAATTTAGTTATTTACTAGGTTTACCCATTTAATTAAATTATAAACATTTTTTAGGATAATGTAATGTAAAATATCATTTGTAATAATGGGCAGATTCATTGGTGGGCTGAAAGTTCCTATTTTTTATCGTGAATCATTACGGAAAATTATGTTAAAAGTAGAAGTCTATTGTTAGACTCCATGGCCTACTGCATTTTGAACATTGTTTTTTTTTGTAATTTGTTTTCTGGTATTGGATTTCACAGCCTACTATCCTCAAAACGGTTTTCTCAAAATTGTCAGTGCAATTACAAGATTTCTCAAGCATGTTGTACATCATTGGAAAGCTCTTTTCACAGGCTATCACATGAGCAAAAAATCCAATATGGCTGCCATAATAAAAACAAACGTTGATACCTGTAGCTCAAAAACAAATGACAATCCGAAGTTGAGAATAGCACAAAAAGATTATTACTCTGTAAAAAGTGTCCTGATAATGTGCAAGTCTTAGACATGTCAGATCAACACCTACTTAGATATTGAAGAAAAAAGAAATCGACAAATGTTGTTTTTTTCAAAATAACTCGAAAACGAAAAGAGGCACGGCAAAATACAAGTCATATTTGGAGCGAGCATGAAATTCTACAAAACATTACTAATTTAACCGTCTCCCTATCTCTAATAATAACGGAGATAGCAATACATTCCCATCCAGTTTGGCACACACCGTATATATAAACATATACAAATTGAAACTGACCCTGGATATGGGTTCGACGGGGCATAGTTTGCGCTCATTTGAAGAAATGTTTTCAAAATTCAAAAGTCGGAATCTCCTCATGATTTTTTTAAAAGAAAATTCGCTAAAAACATAAAAAAAAAGAATGGGGTGTGACAAAGGGCTCAGTTCACGACTGGCAGCCCCGTTTTCACTGTACGCCTTTATGTTAGTGATCTTTGAACGCGTCTTGATGCCAATGTGTATGTGCAGTCGAAAGCTGAACCGAGAGCGATCGCCGTCTTGTTATGAAGTCACATGACAGAGCTGAGGCCTTGTACTATAGGTGGTATTGATGGAGCCCAGCGTGGGACCAATCGTATAACCCTGAACATAAATATGTGATTTTTCTGTTCTGGCTTATCAACAAGACACACAAAAAGATAAACAAACAACAAGCACTAAACTTATACACTTTGTATATTACATTAACAGTTTATTTTACATATTTATAAAACGAGAAACGAACTTACCTTTTGCAGCAGCTACAGTGTTCCATACATCATTGAGTACAGCAGCCAATTTAACAGATTTGTTAAGCTCAGGATTCTCTTCAGCTTGGGCCAGTCGTCTTGTTTTGATGTTTCTAGGTTTCTGCAAAGCGTTCAAGTGATTCATGAAAGCAACACCTTGATCTGAAGGAGTGTTGGCCTGATGCCTCGACACCTGGATGGAAGCTATGGACCTTACTTTTCTTACCTGAAAATTGTTTGTTACATGGTCATCAGTAATTTCTAGAAAGAACTCAAGCAAACATGTTGGATGAAACTTAAGCCTGAGAAATGTTATGTTTAAGACTTACAATCGAACAAAAGATGCAAAAGTATAATCACTACTATGGAAGTTATATATATATATATATATATATATATATATATATATATATATATATATATATATATATATATATATATATACATACACACACACATGGGAATAAGAAAATGTAGTGTTTACATTGTTGAATTTCTCACAATAATAATATCTTTACTTATAGCCAAATCTTTAAAGTATATGCAATTTTCTTTCCACAAAAATTTTGACATTGTTTTGACTAATAAACTATATCTTGCACATTTTGTTCCAATAAAACTAAATTCTGTTTCATATAAAAAAAACTCTGGAAGTATTCATAATTAACATTCTTGCCCAAATACCATTTTAAAACACCTGTATACATGCAAAAATCCTTATAAAATATATTTTCAAGTAGATAAAATCAATACTGGAATGTTATTGCTCTGATAGCACCACCGAAAATGTGTAAATTAGCAAAATTCTCAATCATGAATGTTTTAATCGATCCATAAGATAAACAAAGACCCCCGAAACTTCTAGCACTAAGAAAGGATGCATATATTATACCCTATATAAGCTGATTCGCTGGCTAGTTTAATTATTTTAAGTTTCTGATTTAGTCTCGAGTTAGCCTCCTGACTTGGTATCAATATTAGCATTCAGAATTCCATTGCGAAGTACATCCCGCTTTACAAACCGTCTCATAAAAAAAGAACACGTATCTGCCATCACGATGCCAATATTTTTACGATTTATTTTAATGTATATATATATATATATATATATATATATATATATATATATATATATATATATATATATATATATATATATATATATATATATATATATATATAAACCATTGCTCAAAATGTTACTGCATTTATTTAATAATTTTATTTTAATCCGTTTATACAGGTGCTCCCCATTTATTTAAAGACTTTTCCTTAGAAAATTTACAGAGTTTTGTCAAACAAATTATTATATTTGTTTCCGTAACTTGCACAGTTGTTAAACAAACCAAACGTTTTTTTTTCTCTTTAAATTACATTTAAAAAATATTTTCATATTCCGTTGCATAAATAAGTATGTAATGTATTTTGCTAATAGACTCGAATTTTCGAATTTAAAAGTACTCTAATAGAAACCGATTAGGTGGCCATACTTGATGAAATAACTTGAAGCTCTACAAATATCTTTACGATATCTCATACCCCAATGAGACCCCGGGGCGTTCAGGAGGGCGGGACATGGACACAGGACTTTTCTGTGTCGAGATAACTTAGCCAAACCCTCCCTAAAATCAAGGGATCAACTATGATGGAATGAGAGTAATACCACGCTCTAAATCTTTATGTCTAGGCAAAACTGAAACAAAGGGGCGATACGCCCAGTTTTATTTTTATAGATTTTATTTATTAATCAGCCCTGGTGAGAACTTTTAAATTTATATTAATTTCGCTCTCAATGAACGTTGCGAGATGTAAGACAGGGTCGCCATCACGGTGC
This sequence comes from Tillus elongatus, assembly GCA_964006375.1. Lineage (NCBI taxonomy): Eukaryota > Metazoa > Arthropoda > Insecta > Coleoptera > Cleridae > Tillus > Tillus elongatus. Next base: position 293,458,230 of record OZ023262.1, read on the forward strand.
AAAACCAGGTAGTCTGTTGTCACGACAGCTTCAATAAACACAAATGTTATAAAATATAGAGTTGTGTACAACCAACTAACAATTTTGTAAATTGTCAGCTCTGGACGATTTCTTTCCTCATATAGGGACAATGTATATAAGGCTAGATGTATTTTCACCATGATTAGAACCGCAGATCGGTTTTGCTCTAATTACAGGGAGAACACATTGTGAGATGTACGACAGGGTCGCCATCTTGGTACGGAACCTGGTAGTATGTTGTCAAGACTGCTCCAATTAACACAAAATGTTTTAAAATAGAAACTGTGTACAGCCAACTAACAATATTGTAAATTGTCCGCCCTGACCCATTATTCCCTTATATAGAGACAATATATGCAAGGCTAGATGCATTCTCACCATATGAGAACCGCAGACTGGTTTCCCTCTAATTAGAGGTCGTGAGTGTGATATACCAATTACAGCGAGAACACACCTATAAAGTAATATGGGTATGGTAGCTAGTCTCCTAGAACATTGTGAGATGTACAACAGCGTCGCCATCTTGGTGCGGAACCAGGCAGTATGTTGTCACAACAGGTTGGCCTTACATAGATTGTCCCTATATAAGGGAAGAAATGGGCCAGGGTTGACAATTTGCAGAATTGTTGGTTGTACACAGTCTTTATTCTATAACACTTTGTGTCAATTGTGAATTGCTAATTCTGTCAATCACCTGTATATGCTTTCATCCGTTAAATAAATATATATTTTTTCCATATCTTGTCTATCGGAACAAATTTTCCTTCAAGCCAAAACGATATCTGCAAAATAACCATTTCCACTAGAGTTTACCTAGGTATCCTATTTCCACCAGGTGCCGCTTTCCAAATTTTTCCGTCACTTTGGGGCATCGACTCTTCCAAAAAAACGTTAGATATTTCTAGAAAGTGGTGGAGGTCGAGTTAACCTTGTGTTTCTGACCGACCCACTCCACCCTTCGGAAGTCGACAGTCACAATCTGTAGTTCTAAATGGAATATCACATGAGCCTATGTCAAGATCCATGTTTTTTTGGTAAACTGATATTTTTTGTTTGTTAAATATATTTTTCTACCTGGGTACAGCTGTCAATATAATGACAGCTGTACCTATAATTAGTTGACTTTATTGGTAAGATACTTTCATCACATTTTCTAGCAGTGGAAATGCTCTTATAATATTAAGTAAAACAGGGTACGCAGCAGAAATGACAAATCAAATTCCCTGACATTTCCAGGCTCCTCGAGTAAATTTTTCATAACACTAGAAATTAAAAACACATGTACCTGAATACTTTTTTACTGTGAACAAAATAAATAAAAATTACGAACAGAAAACTTACATAATCAAAAACATAAGTAAGCTTAACTGCGTTAAATTTATAATATATAGAATTTTCGAGAAGAAAATTTGCAATTTTTTCTTGGAAAAACTTGACTTTCATAACTGGCCGACGAACTAAGCATCCGGAAAGAATTTTCCAGTGTGATGAAACAAACCAGAAGTCATCGGGTGGCGTAGAAACTTCGCCAACCATGGAAATAGGTTCCAAAAGCTCAGATTTGCGCCTATTAATTATTTTTTTTTGAAAATTCTAAAGTCGTTACCTCTCTAAAAGCGAAGTTTTATTTATGAAAATTTGCTGAAGAAATGAAATATATGAGATACTGTTTGAAACTTTCAACATGATCATAAAGGTTACAATAGAATAAACACATTCACAGCACAGCTGTACTCGGCCAATACCTAAAACACATTTTGCATTTTATGCATTCAATGAAGAACATTCATGCATTTTATGCATTCAATGAAGAACTTTCAAAGTAAGATGTACCTACATATGAGACATGTTTGAGATAGACGAAGAGGCTATTTATATCAACGCATGATGTGGCATACGCTGCATTCATTGGCGGATTTAATTGATATTGGTACCAAAGGTAAGCCGCATGGTTATCAGATATATTTTCGTAGGTATGAGAAAACTATTTACGTGAGAAAATTCGTATAATATATAGGAAATCAAAATATAAATGCATCTGCTAGTGACGAAATTTTACAAATATATAATTTCCAGGTCTATTGAACGATTTCCATGACATATGAGTAAAATCACAAATTTCCCTGACATTTCCAGGTTTTCCAGATCGCTGGGTACCCTGTAAAAAGCACTTCATAATTTTCGCGGACATTTTTAACAATATAATTTGGTAACTTTTTGATTTAATGCTTCTGCTTTGATAGAGAGGCCATGAAAAATAAGTATGTAATTTGTCTTACCTTCGTCAAATTTCTTAAAAGGAAACAATGGTGCTCCAAAATGAAACACTTCTGTTGGTGACTGATTGGCTTAACGCTTGGTGCAGGCAATACAGGTTGAGGAGCCGGGATCACCTTCACTGGTGGTTCCTTTACATTGTTTGTAGTCTTCTTAGCTGCCTGGTTTTTTCTAGGCCTGCCAACTCTGCCTGGCGGTGGCTTAGTTGTGGACTCTGGCAGCTGTCTAACTCTCTGACTCTTTCCTCCAATCACTCCTCGACAGTTTTCACTACCACATAGACACTCTTGACCCTCTGCTGGATTAAATAATGAAAAATTGTAATCGTAAGTAAGTTCTTCACCAGCTCCTATGTCTCTAAGAGCAAACAGTGCCATTCTGAATTGTCCGTTCACTGACCATTTCTGCATCTCGCAGTTGGGTTTACAAGAGTGGTTGACGAACCTACCGTCACCTCCCATGCGATGCCCATCAATTACTAGACCACCATCCAAGTGTAAACAGTAGTGGTGAGTGTCGTTGACATAAATAGTGGCCATTCGTTCCTTGAATTCTTGATCAGACACCACTTCACCAACATATTCCAAAATAAATTCGCCATTCTTAATAGGGAGTTTTGTCCTGACACCCCAGCCCTGCAAAATATTAGACACCTTAGAAAATTGAATCTCGGCAAAAACAAAATGTAATATTTTTCATATTTGTGCACAATCTGAAAATTGGAAAAATTTCTTTATTGGTTTTGTTAAAAGGATAATTTACGAAGTGAAGATTGGAACCTGTGATGAGCACTGATAAGTAAACTTTGAAGAACCCAATTCGTTATATCATATTTATTTATCAGCAAAATTATATGTTCAGACAAACAAAACAAAATCAAGATAAGAACAAAACTAACATATAAAAACCACAATGAAAAAATGTAAAGTATAGAAACCCACAAAGCTAAAATAAATACAATTACACGAAATACACTCAAATGTATAAATAATTACAATATTAAAAACCAAAAGCAGAAACACAATGAAACAGGAAAATAAACTCAAGAACACTTACTATAATTAAAATATGCAATCAGGCTATAAAAATATCATTCAGCAAATAGTCCTTAACTCTATTACAAAATACACTTTTAAGTTTGATTTTTCAAACAAGAAGGCAGTGCATTAACCACTTAATGGGCGGGCCCGTATCTCACACGGGCGAGCTCTAGGGATGCTTTTGCGCCAGCCCATATCCGAGCCGGGCGTGGTTCACTGGTAAATTTGCACCAGCCCGTACCAGGGACGGGGTTACAGTTTAAACTTGGTTATGACTTAAATATAACGTACCTCATACGTGCAAGTCATTCTACTTTATAGTTTCTGTAACATCAGATGTTTCTTTCATACGTCTACCGAAACACAGAGGTCACCATCATGCAATTTATTGCATTGCTACTGAAATATAGTGTTCAGAATCTTGAAGTTTGCCATATATTTTAATGACTAGCGGACAAACAGATACCTACTTTAAATTTTAAGTATTTTCATTGTTGAAAGAGTGATTTTTCTGTGGCTTGTACTTCTATTAGTCAATGTTCCATGGTTGAAAATACATAATACATTGAGTACAGTTCTTACACGTGTGTACTACATTTGTTTTTTTTATTTATTTCACATTTCGCTTTTGTTTCACATTCTTGTAGTCCATTAGTGTTAGTGTGTGTGTTAGATTGTCAAATTTTTACCAGAGAAGAATAGCAAAATGGTAAGTCAGAACAATACATATATGTATAAAGTGACTATGCATGTTCATGTTGTTAATTTCTCAACAGGAGAGGTTAGATGTTCAAAATGATAACGAGAGTAACTCAGATTTTGAATATGAAAATTTATCTGAAAGTGGAGAGTCAGGGTCAGAAGATTATAGTAGTGAAGAAACAAGCAGCGATGACGAAAATATTTTGGATGCAGCACGAGAGTGGTTTCCAATAAGTGTATCTCAACTGTCTCCTGCCCCACCGAGATTTCCATTTACCGGAACGCCTGGACCAACCGCTGATTATAGTCACCTGGATATTCTTGGATATTGCCAACTAATATTTGATAATAATCTAGCTAGAATGATTGTTACGGAGACAAATAATTATGCAGAGCAAACACTAGGCAACAATTGGCAACAAAAATGGACGCCTCTCTCTTTGGATGAATTTTATATTTTTCTGGCTATCAATATGCTTCAAGGTGTGGTGAAGAAACCCACAGAAAGAATGTATTGGTCAACCTCACCACTTCTAGAGTCCCCAATGTTCCCCAAACTTCTATCTTTGAAACGATATTTGGCCATAAAGAGATACTTACATTTTTCTGCAACCAAAAATACAACCCTGAAACTCACCCTAATCCAAAACTTAATAAAATCTGGCCAGTTTTTGATTATATAAATAACAAGTTCTCTAGTGTGTACAAACCCGAACGAGATATATCTGTCGATGAAAGCCTTATGCTATATAAAGGCAGGCTGGGGTGGGTCCAATACTTGCCACTCAAAAGATCACGTTTTGGAATAAAGTTTTACTTACTTTGTGAAGCAAACTCTGGCTATCTCTATTCTAGCATAATTTATACAGGGAAGGGAACTTTCATCAATGACAAATATAGGGAATGGCCTATTTCTACGCAAGTGGTATTAGCACTGATTGATCCTTTGTTAGATCAGGGATATTGTGTAACAACAGACAACTTTTACACCTCACCTCAGCTGTCCGATTTCCTGATAAAACATAGAACCGATATTTATGGCACATTGAGAATAACAAGAAAAGATATTCCATCAGATTTTCGAACGAAAAAACTAAAAAAAGGTGAACTTGTAGCTTTTCAGAGAGGGAAAGTAATGCTACTCAAATGGAAAGACAAAAAAGATGTTTGTTTACTTTCGACTGTTCACAACACACATCAAGTACCCACAAACAAGATAGATAGAGAAGGTAATGCAATACTCAAACCAAAGATTGTCACGGACTACAACGACACTATGGGGGGTGTGGATCGTTGTAGATCAGCACCTACATGATTACCCCAGTACCAAAAAAGGGGTAAAAAATATTACAAGAAGATATTTTTTTATCTACTGGACCACCTGATCTGGAATTCATTCATTTTATATGGAAAGAGTGGAGGAAGTAAAACTCATTTAGATTTTAGACTGGGACTAATAGAGCAGCTTATCTCAAAATATCACAGCCCTATAATAGCAAAACAGAAAGGACGACCCAAATTACCGGGGCCCCTAAGGCTAGCGGAGAGACATTTTCCGGACTTCATACCGCCAACTGAAAAAAAGTCCAATCCATCGAGATGCTGCACTGTTTGCTGCAGTAAAAGGGATGTAAAAGGAAAACGAGTCAGGAAGGAAACTAGGTATTACTGCAAAGACTGCGATGTTGGCTTATGTGTGATACCTTGTTTCAAAATTTATCATACACAAAATAGTTATTAGAGTATTGTATATGTATTGTAACATTTATCACTATCATATTACACATACATAATCGCCTTTATTTCCTTTATTTATCTCACAATAGTATAGTGCTTCGGTATACAACACTAGAATAATGAGAAAAAATGTTGGTTTGGTAAGCAGCGTTATAATATTATTTAGCGTCTGATAACAAGCCCCCAGTAAAAAAGATTGTACTCCATTGGAAAGTGATTCCAAACCATAATACTTGTCATAAATAAAAAATATAAATATAAATAAAACTAAAAACTTGAGAAAAAAAATATATATACCCAGCATAAAAAATCATGCACGCCACTGGTTGCAACAAAAATACTACAAAAAAAATTGGAATTGGTATTATCCAGATACCTAATCCAATCGAAGTGAAATAGTTTATAAATGGTATGATTATTACATTATACCCCTTTGATAAAATATCGTCGTATACCACTGAGAACATTCAAAATCATGGGGAAAATATATGCGTAATAAGATAACATAGTTAGATAACATATTTTTCATAGAAATATATAAAAATAAATGATTACTTTTGCCAATGAAAAAATATAAACACAAATAAATATAGTAACTTAATAATAGCATAAAAGACCCATGCACGCCACTGGTAGCAACAAAAATATTACACAAAAATTTGAATTTGTATTATGCAGTTATTTAATCCAATTAAAGTGAAATAGTTTCTAAATATTATTATTATCTATTAAAAGGCCCCTTTTGATAAAATATCGTGGTACGCCACTGAGAACATGAAAAATCCTGGGGAAAATATATGGGTAATAAGATTACATAGTTAGAAAAAATGATTCTTTTTTGACAGAAATATACAAAAATAAATGATTAGTTTCGTGAAGAAATTTGCATATTAAATGTGCGTTAAGGGGTTAAAAAGAATTATTCTGGGCTGCGAAGCTCCTATTTGGTGCAGTAGAATGGACAATTCATTACTATACCATGTATTTTAACCATGATGTTGGTTATTTCTTTCCATTGTACTTTTATTATCCCCTATACAGGGTGATCTATTAACAATGGGAAATCCAGAAGCTCAAGATACATGTCAAATTGTGACAATTGGCACAAACATGCCTGATCCAAAAGTTAATAGTTTTAGAAATACTGGGTGTAGAAAGTTAAAATTTTAATTGGCTTTTTTGACATTATTCTGAAAATAACTAGGTTAGAAATTTAAAAATTTGTAAAGTTATGTTTTTTAGGCGACGAATAAAAAACATGTTGCAAATCTCGTGTTGCTTATAGAGGGCGCCACTTACGACCAATTTCACGGACATTGACAGTTAATAACTCTTCACTCTGTATGTATAGAAAGAAGTTTGATTCAAAACCTGAAAGAGAAAAATCGATTTAACGAACATCATGTTTTGATAATATGAGAAATTAAAAGCGAAACATACCAAGTGTATTATTTTCATTTTCTAGAACACATAAAATAAAACAAATGAATTACGTTATAATAATTTAAGGTAATTATTCAAAGTATGCACTATTGGCATTGATACACTTTACGTATCATTTATCCATATCCATGACGGAGATGATATTTTATTTTATCGGACATAGCCTACTAAATGCAGTTTGGTTTGTTTCACTTCTAATTTTTCGTACTATTAAAACATATTGTTCGCTAAATCGATTTTTCTCAAAAACAGTTAGATAGAGATATTGAAATCAAACAAGACTACATAACTAATTGAAAAATTATTGCTCCTTGAGGTTTTGAATCAAATTTTACGTTAGACATACAGGGTGAAGAGTTATTAACTGTAAAAGCCAGTGAAATTAGTTGTAAGTGGCGCCCTTTATGAGCAACATGATATTTGCAATACATATTTTATTCTTTTTCTGAAAAAACATAACTTTAAAAATTTTCAAGTTCCTAATCTAGATATTTTCAGAATGACAAAAAAACCAAGTAAAATTTTAGGTTTCAACACCATGTATTTCTGAACCTATCAACTTTCGGATGAGGCATGTTTACGTCAATCGTCACAATTTGACATGTACTATCTCCAGCTTTTGCATTTCTCATTGTTAATGAATCACCTGCATATATAATGCGGGTATGTATTTTAACACCTACAATCGTCAAGATACCATGTCACTTAAACAGCTCCCTGCAACTCTCCAGTGGTCTCAAATTACTCAGAGCTCGAATAGCTTTTTTTGTTCCTGTAGGAACTTCACCAACTGAGGTGAAGAACCCCATATCAGAATTCCATAAGTTGCTAGCGAGTGAAAGCTTGCAAAGTACGCTGTCCCCGCCGCCCGCTAATTTGCAACCCTCATTAGCCTCTTCATAACATACACCATACTCGACAGTCATCCACACAAATAGTCTATGTTCACATACCATTTAAGAGATCCAGAACAATACCAAGAAATTATGCTGTGTCAGGCATACCACTAGATTTTACATTAAGTCTCATTATTTGAGTTTTATTATCATTTGCAGCCACTCAAAAGCCCTGATTCTCTAAATCCTGTGACAAGGCCAGACTTGAAAAGGTCAAAGCTCACAAAAAGCTTCTACACAATCCCAGTCAAGAAAACCGTCAAGCATTTAACGACGCAAGAAACCGCTATGTCCGCATTCTTTCTGAGGCAAAAAACTCGTTTAATAACCACATCAAAAACAAAGTCCTCTTAAGCTCCAACGGCAGCAAACCCTTCTGGACTCTTGTTAAATCTATTGGGAATAATTTCTGCAAAAGCACGTTCCCACCTCTTGTTTCAGGGGATGAAATTGTTTCTACCGCCCTGGACAAGACTGAACTTTTTGCCTCGTTGTTCGCCGGCAATTCTACTCTCAACCCACCTCAAATGTTCAACCACCAACAGTCCCCAATGTCACGCATAAAATTATTTTCAAAACTAAAAAGGTATGAAAAATGCTCTCTTCTCTTAATACCAGAAAAGCCTCTGGCCTTGACGAGATCCCAGCAATTGTTCTCAAAAAATGCGCACCAGAACTTGCTCCTGTCCTGACTCGTCTGTTTCAGACATTTTAGAATAGAGGCATATTCCCTAGTAACTGGAAAACTGCTCGAGTACAACCCGTCCCCAAGAAATGATCCAAAGCGCTTCCTAGCAACTACAGGCCTATTTATCTCCTTTCAGTCGTCTCTAAGGTGATGGAAAAGTATATAAACACCGAATTACTAAAATTTCTTGAAAAACACAGTCTAATCCACGACAGGCAGTATGGATTCCGTCAGCGCAGATCAACTGCCGACCTCCTTTCCTTTGTCACCCATTCTTGGAACAAGTCTATTCAATTACACGGTGAATCCCAGATTGTCGCTCTAGACATATCCAAAGCATTCGACCAGGTCTGGCACGCAGCGCTGCTCAATAAACTACCGGCCTATGGCCTATCACCAAAACTCTGTACGTACGTGGAGAGCAAATTTCCTCTCCAACCGGAGCATTTCTGTTGTCGTGGATGGCCATTCCTCTAAACTGTATTCAATTAATGCAGGAGTTCCTCAAGGTTCAGCTTTAGCCCCTACTTTGTTTCTTCTCCACATCAATGACCTCCTCTCTAGCACATCCAACCCAGTAGTTACGCGGACGACAGCACCCTCCACTCAAATATACAATATTCTAATCCTGTCTCTTTAGCCCAATTAGATGAGGATCGCAGACTCATGGAGGGTTCTATCTCCATGGATCTGCAAAAAATACTAGACTGGGGAAGTAGAAATCTTGTACAATTCAACTCTACCAAATCACAGTCTTGCTTTCTTTCTCATAAGAGATATACCAGCCCTAGACCCATCACAATAAACAACCAAGTTATTCAAAGTAATGAGTCCTTTTCACTTGCTGGCATTTCTGTGGATCGAAATCTCAATTGGCACCAACATGTCACATCAATTGCAGAAGGGGCTGCTAAGAAATTAGGTTTCCTCTTCCGGGCTCGCAAATACTTTTCACCATCTAATCTCTATACCTTATATACTTCACAAATAAGAAGAAACCTCGAATACTGCTCCCACATCTGGGGTGCTGCTGCCGATTCTATACTCGCTATCCTGGACTCCATTCAGAAGAGAGCTATACGTTTTATAGGTGACCCTACCCCCACCTAAAGGCTTCCATGCCTTGCTCGACGTGCCGTTGGTGACCTCTCTCTCTTTTATATATATATATATATATATATATATATATATATATATATATATATATATATATATATATATATATATATATATATATCTGCACGGGCACTGCTCAGAGGAGCTTTCTTCCATAGTTCCTCCACCTGCTGCCCCCAACAGATCTACCAGGGGAACAGAGCGAACGCACCCTTTTACTGTCCAAGTCACCAGACATAGAACATCTTGTTATGCCCGCTCTTTTGTACCGAGGACTTCCAAGTTGTAGAATTCCTTGCCGGCACATGTTTTTCCTTCTCCCCCGAACCTTCAAGTCCAGAATCAACAAGTTGCCTCTTTCCTCCTTGTCGACACCCACGGTACGATAGTATTTAGACTGTAAGCCCTCGTCGTGTGTTGCTGAAATTAAAAAAAAAAAAAAACCTTGGGTGCATCAGCCCCAAACCAGCTATTATCATGGCAAATGTAATTTTACGTCATCAAGTCTGCTTGCTGAGTACTGCTCGCACTAGAGATACAGTTTGAATCATGTGGATAAAAATACAAACCATACACATTAAGACTATGTGCAAGGTCGTTTGTATATATAAAAAATAGTATCGGACCAAGTACTGAACCATGTGGTACTCCGACTTTTAGTTGAACACTGCTAGATGTTTTGTTGTTACACTAATATTTGTCTCCTGTTTGTCAGATATGATTTCAAGATCTCCAGGGCAACACCTCTCACACAATAATATTAGTGGAGTTTACCAAGCAATAACTGGTGTTTGACAGTATCAAATGCTCTGCTCAAGTCAAAGAAAGCCATTTGTATTTTATTTTTGCTCTCAAAATCTTCCAGTATGCCTTTCACTACACTAACTCAAACAGATATTGTGCAAAGTACAATTTGGTAAATCCAATTCATCACAATACAGTTTTTAGACCTGACGATCGTTTCGCTAACAAAGTTAGCGTCATCAGAGGGATGAATAAACAAAACAATGACCTGACCTGACGATCGTTTCGCTAACAAAGTTAGCGTCATTAGAGGGATGAATAAACAAAACAATAAATAAAACAATGACCTAACGATCGTTTCGCTAACAAAGCTAGCGTCATCAGAGGGATAAATTTAAAAAAAACCACTGTATTGTGATGAATTCGGTTCTCCAAATTGTACTTACCAATGCTCATCACAGGTTCCAATCTTGGCTCATTGAGATTATGTGGACCTGGACTTTCTATAGCCATACCTGTTTTGATTAAACAACTAATTTTTTTTCAAAGAGATCCACATTTCTGCTTTTTAAAAGAATTTCAAAAATCATTGCTATTGAAGGCACATCACAAATTGGTCTATAATTGCTAACAAATGTTCTAAGCAGTCTCATTTAAGTTTCAGAATTATATAATCTAATAATTTTAAAGGATACAAATAAGTAAAACGTTTGTTCATTTAAAAATGACACGAAATAAAAACACAAAATCAGATAATTTTATTGAAAAGTTCAAAATTGAAAAAAAAAAATTGATGTTTTTATGTTTACCTTGGACTCCGTCATGAACTTCTCTATTCCAGGCGCCCACTCGTGCCGCTGTATTTTCTGGTTGTGGCACCTATGACTTGCCGGACACTCCGCTAGCACCAGTCTGTTAATGCAATCATCTCCGCAGTTCTCGCTGGGTGTACAGTTACACGATTGGGGCTCGCACGCCCCCACGCTGCTCTTTACGTTATACACGTTGGTGCGTATCTTCCTATAGTTCCAAGATGGGACCAGATCTCTACCGGGTAGCTGGGAGTGGGTGTGCTGCCACCATAGATCATATGGCAACTGAAAAGGCAGCTTACGACATCGCAGGTATTTACCACAATGGTAAGGCGGCGGGAGAAGACCGTATGGATGATCTGCTGGGTCGTATGTAAAACGGGACTTGACTGAAACCGATTCAGAGCGCCTTAGGCGAGCTGTTTCACTGGAAAAATAAAAATTAATTTAAATTAAAAAAATAATAATAAAAAGTTCGGGACGCAGTAAGTGCGTTATGGTAGTGAATTTTTATTAAATGCTTCAAACTTGAATAACTCAATTTTATATAAACATAGAAAGTTTAATTTTGGTGTAGTAAGGTCTTACCTAAGGCAAGATATCCACCAAATTTCATTACAATAACTTTGTAATATTCGGAGAAAAAAACTTTTATCGAAAGAAAATTCAAAATGTGAATAACTCAATTTTATATAAACTTTGAAAGTTGAATTTTGGTAAGTAGTATGGTCTCTCCCAAGGCAACATATATAGTAAATTTTATTAAAACAGCTTTGTAAACTGTAAAAAAAATTTTTCGAAAGAAAACTCAAAATTTTTCTGGAAAACACTGTCCGATTTTCCTGGCTAACGAACTCATCCAAGCCATTAATAAAAGAAAGACACTTGCCGAGTTTCATCGAAATCGATTAATTATTTTTTGAGTTATCGGATGGATACACACACAGATATATATATATATATATATATATATATATATATATATATATATATATATATATATATATATATATATATATATATATATATATATATATATATATATATATATATATATATATATATATATATATATATATATATATATATATATATATATATATATATATATATATATATAAATCGAAACTGACCCCGGATATGGCTTCTAGGGGTCCTAGTTCGCGCTCATTTGATTTTTTTTTTGCAAAGTCTCACTATCGATACCTCTCTATTAGTGAATTTTTTAAAATAAAAATTCACTAATAATCCTGGTTTTAATTGTACAACAGATATTGCTGATATCATCAGATCCTGTTAAATAAGAAAACTTAGTTTTCGCATTAATTAAATAATACTGTGTCTTCATACCTGAAATTTTAAGATTAAGTGTAATTACCTTAGTTATAATACGGGCTTGTTAATCTACTGAAAAGCTTATTAGAAACCAATGCTTGTTTATACATTTTACTTACCACTTTCACAAACTGGGATAAGAATTTATAAAAGTTTTTATCAATATGATATGTTGTTATCAACAGTGATGATAGGACTGGCCTTTATCTGTAGCATTTAGTTTAATACTTATTAGTGAATTTTCGTAAAAAAATTCACTAATGGGGAGTTCCTGACTTTTGAAATTTTTTTTGCAAATGAGCGCGAACTAGAATCCCTAGAACCCATATCCGTGGTCAGTTTTAATTTTTATATGTATATATATATATATATATATATATATATATATATATATATATATATATATATATATATATATATATATATATATATATATATATATATATATATATATATATATATATATATATATATCACACCGCTAACTCAAAAAATAATGGGCCGATTTTGATAAAATTTGGCATGTACCTTCCTTTTGTAAGTGGCTTGGATAATTTCGTTAGTCAGGACAATCGGACAAGGTTTTCCTGGAAAATATTGAGTTTTCATTAGAAAAAAAATTTTTCTCCAAAAACAAACAAAAGTTCGAGACGCAGCAAGTACGTTATGGTAGTGAATTTTTATTAAATCCTTCAAATTTGAATAACTTAATTTTATATAAACTTAGACAGTTGAATTTTGGTACGTGGCAAGGTCTTTCTCAAGGCAATATATCCACCAAATTTAATTAAAATAGCTTTGTAATTTTTGTAGAAAAATGTTTTTTTCTAAGAAAATCAAAATTTAAATAACTCAATTTCCTATAAACTTAGAAAGTTGAGTTTCGGTATGTAATAAGGTCTTCCCCGAAGCTATATATGCACCAAATTTCATTAAAGTAGATTTGTAATTTTCGGACAAAACATTTTTTTCGAAAGAAGTCAAAATTTTCCAGGAAAACCTTGTTCGATTTTCTTGGCTAACGAACTCATCCAAGCTATTAATAAAAGAAAGGCACTTGCCAAGTTTCATCGAAATCAGTTAGTTATTTTTTGAGTTAGTGGTTGGATACATATATACATACATACATACATACATACATACATACATACATACATACATACATACATACATACATACATACATACATACATACATACATACATACATACATACATACATACATACATACATACATACATACATACATACATACATACATACATACATACATACATACATACATACATACATACATACATACATACATACATACATACATACATACATACATACATACATACATACATACATACATACATACATACATACATACATACATACATACATACATACATACATACATACATACATACATACATACATACATACATACATACATACATACATACATACATACATACATACATACATACATACATACATACATACATACATACATACATACATACATACATATATATATATATATATATATATATATATATATATATATATATATATATATATATATATATAGTTCACGCTCATTTGAAAATTTGTTTGCAAAATCTCACCACCGATACCTCTCTATTAGTGAATTTTTTTAAATAAAAATTCACTAAAAAGCTATGATAACCAGATTTGGTAGGTAGGTTTACGATATAAAGAGTAAACTATACACCAAAAATTAAGATTTCTATAATACAAGAAAAAAAAAAAGAAGTTATAATCAAATATTTTGTGCCAGATCATTTCTATGAAAATTCACTACCATAACGCTGCGTCCAGGCATTTTTTGTTTATAGATTCGGCACGTCAGGAATTAGCAGTGATGCCTCATCGCATTCAGTATGATGAAACAAATTGCAAAATTGATTACCTAAAAACTTGTGAAAATAGTAGTGCTGTATAGGGTGTAACTTGCATATAAAATTTTACCCCATTTAACTTTAATATTTTTTAGTAAAAAAATAATAGAAAACTTCCTGGGAATTTTCTGTTAAGTTTAATCCACACCTGAGAAAAATATATCAGACATCGTTTTTCTGAGAGAGGAACGAATTTTGCGCTAACTAGGCGCCCTAGACCCATATCCAGGGTCCGTTTCAGTTTTTATATATATTAGCGAATTAAAAAAAAATTCGCTAATGAGGAGATCTGTGTTTATATATATATTTATATATATATATATATATATATATATATATATATATATATATATATATATATATATATATATATATATATATCCGACCGATAATTCAAAAAATAATGGAGTAATCTTGATAAAATTTGGTGAGTACCTTCCTTTTGTAAGTGGCTTGGATAAGTTCGTTAACCAGGAAAATCGCAACAGGTTTTCCCGGAAAATTTTGTGTTTTCCTTCTAAACAAATTCATATCTTCGGAAATAACAACGTAAGGGCAACCAAATTTAATACGCGTATTTGTATTATAAAGAGTGAACTCTGTACCGAAATTTAGGTTTCTAGCTTTAAAGACAAAGAAGTTATAGGCAGTTAAAGAAACAAATTTTGGAGTTTTCCTCAAAACGTCAAACTCGCAATTTTAAATTGGCAATGTTTAGGCAAAGAAGTGAAACAAATACGGATTTTGAAAAGAAAATGTTGCAAGAAGAGTGTTCTGCAAACCCTTAAGTTTCAGATTCAACCGTCATTGCCCTTCATTTTACTGAAATATTTACAGAAAATTCATTACAAACAGACCCATTCTCTGATGTTTTGGCTGTCGGTTTAGTTAAGTTGATGCTTTGTTTAGTGAAGTTTATGGGTTAACGCTCTGTAATTATTTTAAGCTAATTTTCGTAGAACAAATTCGTTAATGCATTTTTGCATTTTTATCGAAATATGATGCGTTTGTAAGAAACAAATTTGGACACAGCAAGTCCGTTTGGTAGCGAATTTTCGGTAAATTTGCCATTTAGCTCCCGTACACTTTTCAAAAAACAATTTTCAGAAAACTGCCTAGATACCCCCCCCCCCCTTGATCCACAAACCCCAAGAAAAATTTCTTGTCCACAACCCCCAAGGAAGTTACGGGACCAGGAGTGAGTAGGGGTGTATAGTTTTTTTTAAGCTAATTTTCGTAGAACAAATTTGTTAATGCATTTTTGCATTTTTTATCGAAATATCATGCGTTTGTAAGAAAAAAATCTGGACGCAGTGAGTGCGTTGTGGTAGCGAGTTTTCGGTCAATTTGCAGTTTAGCTCCCGAACGCTTTTCAAAAAAACCTGCTCCCCCTGGATCCACAAACCCCAAGAAAAATTTCTTGTTTACACCCCCCAAGGAAGTTACGGGACCAGGAGTGAGTAGGGATGCTGGGCGGGGTAGGCGGTAAAAAGAAAATATGAGCAGAAAATTCGAATAAAACGGGCTTGAAAGCTGTCTTTTTCACATCTTGAAGCCATATCCCCCTTAAACCTTGCCTACCCCGCACAGCACCCCTATCCCCCCAGGTGCCGTAACTTCCTTGGCGGGTAGGAACAAGACATTTTTCTTGTGGTTTATGCAGCGTTCTTATGGAAATTCACTTCCATAACACACTTGCCGCACCCAGACTTTTGAAAAATGTTTATATATTTTCAAACAATAAAGGTATTTCGATGAAATAAATTGGTAAATTGTTTCTACTATATAGGCAACCGAAATTGGTGCCTGCTTTCATCAAAGAAAGACATTTGCTATTAAAAATATTTTAAAGAAAATTCGCTACCATAACGCACTTGCTGCATCCCGAAATTTTTATATATCACACCGATAACTCAAAAAATAACGGGCAGATGTTGATCAAATTTGCTGAGTACCTTCCTTTCGCAAGTGCCTTGGACAAGTTCGTTAGCTAGGAAAATCGGCCCAGGTTTTCCTGGAAAATTTGGTGTTTTCTTTTGGAAAAAATTTATATCCTATCCCCGGAAATAATAAATCTATAGCAACAGAATTTGGTACGTTGGTTTCTGTCATAAAGAGTATCCTATGTCCCAAAATTCAGATCTCTAAGTTTAAAGACAAAAAAGTTATAGCTAAGCCTCTGATTAAAAAAAGTTAAAACGTCAAAATTGATAATTATGGTAGTTGTACGAATGTGTGAAAAATAAGAAATGAAATGACTTAATAAGGCTCCTAGATCTGTGTCTAAGTCGTTATTTTCCTTCATTTTGTTAAAATATGTGCAAAAAAAATCCATTTGAAATAAAAACTGTTTGCTATAAATAATAAAGACGTTAGAAAACTAACATAGTAGCGTTATACCTGCTAGTACATACATCTATGATGTAGACTGGTTGAGTGGACTAAGCAGTCTGCATCAGATTATCGAGCCTACAATAAGATGAGTTGTAATCCTAGTTAGTGACTTCACTTGTTACAAAATTTTTTTTAGCCTTTCTTTTCATTATATCGTTATCTGATCAGAATGTTGTTATTCCGATTAATTTTTTAGCGAGTTTTTGTAGAAAAAATAAGTTAATAAAGACAAGATGAAAACTTTTTAGATTTAATTCAATTTGAATAGCACGCATCTGGTTGTTTGTTCTTACCCTAACTTAGTGAAACCGTTCCACATTTAATTTACAGTCATAGACTTTTCCCGTGGCTTCTCAAGCGCTTATTTTTAGTCAATTTTCTAAAAAAACAAAAAATCATTAATGAGGAGATCGCGACTTTTGAATTTTGAAAAAAAAAAGTCTTTAAATGAGCACGAACTGGGCCCCCTAGAACACATCA
This sequence comes from Tillus elongatus, assembly GCA_964006375.1. Lineage (NCBI taxonomy): Eukaryota > Metazoa > Arthropoda > Insecta > Coleoptera > Cleridae > Tillus > Tillus elongatus. The sequence continues at coordinate 293,475,825 of OZ023262.1, forward strand.
TCACCAATAACTCAAAAAATAATGAGCCGATTTTGATAAAATTTGGTGAGTTGCTTGGATAAGTTCGTTAGTCAGGAAAATCGAACCAGTTTTTCCCGGGAAATTTCTATATCTCCTAAAATAACAAAGTAGGGGCAACCAAATTGGGTATGCGGATTTATATCATTAAAAGTAAATTACTTAGAAACATTTAGCTCTCTAAGTTAAAAGACAAAAAAGTTATAGGCACTTAAAGAAAAAAAAGGGGGTTTTCCTCAAAACATCAAAGTCGCGATTTAAAACGTCAAAATTGGCAACATTTACGCAAAGAACCTGAAACTAATACGGGTTATGTAAAGAAAATGTCACGAGAAGAATGTTTCACAAACCCTGAAGTCCCAGCTTCAACCGTCAGTGTCCTTCATTTTTCAAAAAATTTTCCAGAAAATTCATTTCAAATAAAACATTTCTCTGATGCTTTAGCAGTAGTTTTAGCTATAGAGTTTATCGTTTAATAGTATATAATTTTTAGCGAATTTTCGTAAAAAATCAACAAAGCTCAATATATCCATTACTATACAATATACGAAAAAAATTGTATACATTAATTAGAGGGTGTCTTGAGCTACATTTAAAAAAATTATTTCTACGATCACAGACTAGCCCGTAAGTCGTTGGCGATACATTTTCCATCGAAACATAATGCATGTTTGCTAGCAGCAAGTGTGGTATGGTAGCGAATTTTAATTAAATGCTTCAAATTTGACTAGGTCGATTTTCTATTGACCTATAGGGTTTGTTGGCTGGGAAACCCTTTTTTTTTTGGGAACATTTAAAGCTTATTTTCAGAAATTTTTTGTACATTTTCAAAAGTTATTTTGATGAAATATGGTACATTATGTTTCGCCTATACAGGTTGCACTGGTAAGCAAAAAAAAAAAAATAATAATTACTATTCAAAACATTTTGATGAAAATTCACTACCATAACGCATTTGCAGCGTCTATACTTTTTAAATAGAAGAGCATGTACAGGGTGGGCCAAATTGCCTGCTTTTAAATCCAAACTCCTATTTCTAAACGAGATAGGGGAAAACTGATGTCTCTGTCTGAGGATTAATTTTCATGACAAACTTAATAAAAAAGAATTTACTTGGTCACGGATCATTTAACAAACCTCGTTCAAAAACATATGATAAAGAAAATTAAGATGTTGAGGAAGTCACACTTTTGACTCATGTAGAAGTTTAAGTTCAAAAATTCTAAGAAAACACAAATACCACCCATATAAATTTAGGCTTGTCCAGCACCTACACCCCGAGGATGCTCAACGTCTTCTGCAATTGGTATCGGGAAAGATGTGATATGGTTAGAGATTTTGCAATGAAGGTTATATGGTCAGACGAAGTTCATTTTAGTAATTCTGGTATATTTAATAGGCGCAGTAGCAGATTTGGTCTAAACTACAGGTGTGCGAAGCCTTGAAATTTCGAACCGAACTCGAACTGAACCTTCGGCTCGAAAATATGTTCGCAGTAGCGATCTTGAAGTAGTTCGAAGTTCGAAATATGTAATTCTCCAAAATAGTTCGAACTTCGTTGCTTAAGAATACTTCGAAATTTAACTTTACAGGCATTGAATGCTGCCACAGCAGGGTACGCAAAAGAAATCAAAAATCAAATTCCCTGACATTTCCAGGTTGAGCAAGTGAATTTTTCATAATACTTAAAGGCACACATCTCTGAATATGTTTCTATTCATGAAATAAATAAAAATTCTGAACAAAAAACTTGTTTAATATACAAACATCATCAAAAACATAAATATGCTTATTATTTTGAACTTCTAAAGAAAACTGATAACTTTCTACTTAAATGAATGAGTATTACACATTTTTGCAGTAACTAGTAATTAAGCTCCACTCATTTTAGTCTAAATGAGATCAAACCACAAGAGCCATATTATAACCACTGTTTAAGTATTCGAATAAAAACACGTCTTGATAAAAAAAAAGCTTCTTGAACGACGAAAATAAATATCAAATATTTACTATGAAAAAAGTCGAAATGAAATTACCACATTGTGGAAATAAAATATTATTCATGCATATTTTATCAATGTGGTAATTTTAGATTTCAAAACTCCCATCTCAAATTGTGCACTTTCTTCAGTATGTTTTTCCGCGATCTTAGTTGTGATATTTCTCTATGTGTTTTATGTATCAGTTTTTTCTGCTTTGCTCATCCAAAGCGTTGTTACCTGATTTTCATCAAGAGCTCTTTTATATTTATATATTATGAATTCTTGATACTACTTTAGATTCACTTCCCCATTTCGCACTCGTCCTAATTTCTTTACACTATCATACACAATGTGTTGCGATATTAAGGTTTTCTCTTGTGGATTACAATACAAGTACCCATATAGAAAGGCCCAATATTTTCTCTCTAACTTTAACTCTATGGTTACATGATCGTAAAGGTTAAAATAGAATAAACACAGACGGCGCAGCTCTACACCGCCAATAACCAGAATGCATTTTGCATTTTATGCATTCAAGGAAGAATATTTCAAGTGAGATAAACAAATGAGACATATTAGATAGATGAAGAAGCTATATTTCTTTTGGCGCATGATCTGACATTCGCTGCGTTGTTTGGCGGCTAAATTAATATACCAAATGGCAGCCGCAATGTTGTCAGATATATTTCCCTAGAAGACAAATATTTAGGTGAAAAAGATTCGTATAATATACTTATATCATTTGAAACGCAAATAATTTGCTTGTGACAGAATTTACAAATATATAATTTCCAGGTCTGCGGAATGATTTCCATGACATTTGATTAAAATCACAAATTTCCCTGACATTTTAGGGGGTATTTCAAATTCCCTGATTTTTCCCGGTTTTCCAGGTCGCTGAGTACTTTGCACAGGTAGCGAAGTGGCGGCCTTGTTAACTCGGTAGGGGCACTCATTGAGTCGATAGCGTAATTTTAGGATATTTCACTCATGCATATTTTTGAAAGTCGGTGGGACACATTGAGACACAACAGAGCCATTTAGCAGTCACAGAATTATTTTTCTTATATATCCTAGCCTCCCAACATGTTTTTCAGTAACAACATTATGATGGCGGTGTTCGAAGGCAATCAGTAATGTAAATTTTCAGAATTTATGCGCATAATTGCAGATTACTTTTGGAAAACACTGGTTTCAACATGAAGCAAAACAGTTAAATATTCACAATCAGAGACAGTTCAAATTTTAAGTGGTTATTTTATACCTATCATGCTCACTTTAAACCCTCTCTATCTGTTTGCTAAAACTGCCTAGCCAATACCAAACAACAACAACATATTTATCATTGAGCTTATCTATAGATCTAGAAACCTAAAACAGTTTAAAATATTATTTTTTTTGCAACGTTGACCCATCTCCACAACGATCAGCACCAGAAGGCATTTTCACCCAATCAACCTGCAAATTTGTTGAACCCTTCATTTATGTAAAAAGAATGGGAATCTTTTACACATCAAATATTGTATGTTACAATATTTCTAAATTTTGTATTTAAGGAAATGATATATGAACACTGAAGAATGTTGGGTAGTTTGATGTTCGATTTTGAATTTCTAAGAAGTTCAAAGTTCGACTATGAACCTTAGACATACTATTTCAGAGGTTCGAAGTTCGAGGCAACATATTTGTTTGGGTTCATTCATAGTTCGGTTCGAGCAAAACATGGTTTTGCATACCTCTAGTCTAAACGTGTTTTGCTCCATATTAGGAACAAAGATAAAATTTTACATTTGAGGGAAACCTAACAGCCAATCGCTACGATAAAATTTTAGACAGCTACACCTGAATTGCTCAATCATGTTCCTTCAGTGCATGTAAACAAAATTAATTTTCAACAGGACGGGGCTCCTGCACACAATTCTCCAATCAGGAAGTTATTTTTGGGGAATAATTTTGCATGCATAAGACTAGGTCAGTTTCCAAGGGCACTCAAATTTGCAAAAATAATCGCAGCTTTTAAAAAAGGAGACCCAGAAAATCTAGAAAACTATAGGCCCCTATTCGTTTTAAGCATACTATCGAAAATAATAGAGCGGCTAATATGTGACAAGATAATAATATTTTTAAATAGGTATCAAGTAATTACTTCTTCTCAGCATGGATTTAGACAAGGTTTCTAGACTGAAACAGCAGTGACTAGCTATATACAGAGATAAATGATAAACTGGATCAAAACGAATGCGTCGTAACACTGTTTTTTGACCTATCATGTGCATTCGACACCGTGGATATAAAGTTTGTTTCTGATAAGCTGGATATGCTGGGCATACGTGGGGTAGTAAATAGCCTTATAACCTCCTATCTTACGGACAGGCAATTATATGTCAAAGTTGGAGAGGCAGAATCGGATGCGTATAAATTGCCTCTTGGTACTCCACAGGGAAGTGTCGTTGGCCCACTTGTATTTCTTTTATATGTCAACGATCTTCCAAACCACATAACTGGTGGTAGGGTATTCATGTATGCTGACGACACTTTGATTGTTGTGAGTGGTAGGACCGTGGGGGACGTTGAGCAAAAGCAAACTCGGTATTGCAGTGCTTTCAGGAATGGGGTTATAAAAACAGATTAATCATCAATTATCAAAAGACGGTCTATATGGAAACACATAACGTACACTCTAATGAGAAGCTCAAAAGTATTAATCTGCAGATAAATAATGAAGTTATAAGAAACGAAAGCTGTGTAAAATTTTTGGGCATAGATGTTGACAGTAGGATGACATTCAGCTACCATATAACTTATGTAAGAAACTCAATGGGGCCTTTTATGTAATTATTAATCTTAAAAACAGCCTTAACACCACAAACCTATTAAATATATATTATGCAATGGTGTATTCTCGTCTGTCCTACAACATAGTGGTCTGGGGCCATGCAATAGAGATACATAGAGTCTTCGTTGTTCAAAAGCGGATTTTGTGAGTAATATTTAATCTGCCATACGGCCAGTCATGTCGTGATATTTTAAAAAAGAATGGCATTTGCTACGTTTACTAACGTATATACATAGAAACAGAGACTCGTATATAAAAAATTATAATGTGCATCACTATCACACTAGGAGAGAAGGGACGTTTCACTTAAAACTTCCTAGGCATGAATTTTATAAAAAGTCACCAGTTTACTCTGGCTGTTATCTTTATAACAGATTACCAGATAATCTTAAAGAGGACTCGTCAGATTGGTTTATAAAAAGTTTGAAGAGCTATCTACTGAAACATTGTTTTTATAGCATCAGTGAATTTTTATTCATGACAAACTGCAAAAATTATAATCTGTATTTATGTGATGTTTGTTTCTGGCGGTGTGATTTGTTTTTTACATTTATTTTATACTTTTATATATTGTGTATATATGTGTGGCTATTTTTAAGCTCTTGTTTAATTGTATTTTAGATTTTTTAGAGTATATCCCTAAGATATTTCGATTAGTTTATTTTATAAAAATGTGAATTGTGCATACAACAAAATGGAAATAATTTTGAACGGTTCTTTTGATTTACTCAATTACTTTAGTGCTTATGTTAGCATTTTCAAAGTTGGTTTTTGCTGATAGGCTTATTGGATAATAATTATTTATTAATGTTATTTCCTTTTGCTACATAAATCTAGGTAGGTAGCAGTGTTTTGTGGAAAATCACTAATGGAGATTTTGAGAAATAGCTGTTACTAAATCATTTTCTCGATTTATGGTTACCATATAGAAATAAACAGCAATATTTTTTGCATAGCCTACTGCAAAGTTTTGAATGCGAATTATGAAAATTATGATTTTTTCGTTGTTTATTAAAATAGACCCATATAATATATTATATTAAAGAGGCTTGTGAAAATGCAAATTAATTTCTTGATAAATATATAGGTGTCCCATTAAAAAAAAACATTGGTCAATATTTCAAAAACAGTAATAATTAAGACTAGATTCTACATAAAAAGTTCTAAAATTAGTCTTCACCTTTTTGACAAGTTGTGAGATGACTGACATACAAGGGGTACCTGAAAATGCAATATTTTCAATATCGTGCTGTAGCCTGGAAACTAAGAGGGCTATGACAATTTTGTTTGTGACATCTTATTTTTCACAAAAAAGGAGCTCAGGTTCATGGAAACTGCACGGTTCTATTTTTACTAATACCCGAGATACCCAGCAATTGCAATCAAAACGGGACACTGTACTTTTCCAGTACCCATTTATATTTTTTTTTAGTTTGATAATTTTTTTTCAAATTCTGGCATGACTTTTCTAATCCAAAGTGAATAAGATAAATTTCACACAAAATATTGTGCATTAATCATGTTATTTCTACTCCTGGGATGCTATGGGCTCACACTACACCTATTTGTATTCTGTTGATTAAAACTGAATACATGAAGTGGAAAAAAAGAAACACTTACTCATCTTCCTTGTAGTAATCAGAAAACAATCCAGCTAATAGATATTTCTTCCTCCATCTAGGAGCTTTCTTGTTCCTCTTATTTTCATCACTGGATGCAGAACTTCCTTCATCCCTAGAAAACTTCCGGTCCAAATGAGGTTCTATACTACTTGCCGGAGAAATATCCCTTAATCGTCTCTTTGGATAACTATGAAATTCAAGCTTTTCTCTCTCCCGCTTCCTTTTCTTTTCAAGTTTAACCCTCAACTGTTCCATTCTAGCTTCCAACGTCAAGTCATCCAAATCTTCTTCCCTTCTATCGCTTAGTTTTGTATCTATTGAAGTTGCAGGTGACGAGTCTCTTGCTCTTAAAACCATCCTTTCTAGTTTTACTTCAGGTTTCAGGTCATCTAATTCAATCTCGGTACGTTCTTCTTGAGGTAAACTGTCACATTCACTCATTACTTCCCATCTTGATGCCTCTTCGGCTTTCGAATAGAGGAAATCACTTTTTTCAGTGCGCTCAACAAACTTAGTGTATTCTTCGCCATCTTTCGGTACCCTGTCACATGCCTTATTCCCTTCAGGTAAAACAGCAACATTATTCCCTTCAACTTCTGTTTTATTTTCTGCGATTGGTTCTGGAAATAGTTTTTTCTTTTTCTTCTTGACAGTTGGAAAGCCTGTCCGATTGATGGCTCTACGTTTACGAAGCTTTTTCTTTACTTCTGGTGATTTGATCACTTGGTTTACAGGAACAGGTTCAGTAAGATTTTTCTTAACTTCCTCGGGTTTCTTGTTTTCTTGCTTTTCTGTGTGATCAGTTTTTTCTTTAGTAGCTGTCTGTAAAATGCTATCATCAACTTCTAAGTCTACAGTAGGCATGAAAATTCCTGTAGGTTTTGCAGAAGTAATGGTATCGAGTTTTTCATTTTCTGTTGGCTTGGCCTTCTTACAAACTGGGTATTTAATAACGGAGACTCTAACTTCCTCTTTTACTTCTTTCTTTTTCTTTTCTATCATAGGTGGCTGGTTGGGTGGGGTAATCTTAGAAACGAGATTCGAAGCCAAGTCTTCAATACGATTTTTCTTTCTTGTGTTCATTTGCACAATATTTTCAGGTTTCCTTTCTGTCTTTTTCTGTGTAGTATCTATCGAGTTTCGGGGAGACAAATTTCTTTTAGTTTTCATTTCAGTAACAACATTTTCTACAGGAGTTTTTATTTTCACTTTTGTATCTTCAGATTTCATTTCTGTGAGCACTGGCATTATTTCTTCTTTAACAGGTGACGTCACTTCTTTGCTGGCATTCACCATTTCAAGTCTATGGCGTTTTTTGGGTGTTGTCGCAGTTAGAGGAATGTTCACTTTGGGTTCCTTTTCAATCTCCACCGGTTTTACTTCGGGTTTAGGAAGTTTTGTATCTGAAAATTTATTGATACAAGCTTCTATCGCCTCATCTATATGGTGAGATTTCACTTTAGAATTTGAATCGTAATCATTATTGTTGAGGGGTGGTAACTTTGGACAGGCATTTCCAGACATCTTTATTACTGGTATGTGCTTGGGAGAACTCTGAGCGGTTTTCACAGTTTCTATTTTCTGTGGCACATGGGTAGGTTTTGGTTTGTCACTTTTAGATATGGGCACAGTGATTTTCATAGTGTTTTTATTCTTATCAGCTTTAGCATCCTCAACATTAGATTGCGTCGACTCGACGTTAGGTTCTACTTTGTTGTCATTATTTGCAGAAAGATGGTAATGGCGTTTTTTCAGTGGCAATCGTTGTTCGTTAGAATTAGTATCTTTACTAATCGCTGCAGTAACATTCTGTTTCTTTTTTTTTCTTTCATTATATTCTGTTGTTTTGCGCTTTTTCGTAACTTTCTTTAGTGTTTTAAATAATTCTGGCACATTTTCTTTTGGTGGTTTTTGGGTACTTATTATACACAATTTCATGAAATCTGCAATTAATTTTTCTATCTCTAAGTTAATCTTGGGATCAACCAGCGGTGATGCAATCGGTTTCAAAATCTTAAATTTACACTTTTTGTGTTTCTTGTGTTTATGTTTACTGTGCATCAGTTTCGCATTCTTCAAAGTCGTGTATTTAGTTTTGACCATGTCCATCTTGTTTTTTGTTAGGAGCACAGGACGGTTTCGGTGTTTAGTTTTTAGTGGTTTTTGCCTATCAATTTTAATTTCTTTAAGTGGTGTTTTTTGCGTATATTTATTATTCATTTCAAGCCTCTTACTAACTCTTTCACAAATCTCATATAGCAATGTTGATTTTGTTTTCTTATGTACAACCTCTTTAACATTATTTACATTCGTATTTTTATTAGACCTGCTATTTTTTCTACTTCGACACGGTTTTGTTTTCACTTGTATCGTAGATGTTTTTTCTGTGGCATTTTTAGGTGGCGCCTTTTCTACGTGTTTGTCCGTTATTTGCTGGGTTATAGTTTTATGCTTCGGAGGCCTCCCTGGACCTTTCCTCACAACCGGTGGCCTACCAGCTTTTCTACGTGGAGGATATAATATCCGATCTGCATTACCATACAAAAGCCGATCAAAACGGTTCGATGTCACTGCCAATTTACTGACAGGTTTAGATTTGTTATTTGTAGCAGCACTTGAAACATTTGTACTCTCAGTTTTAACATCACTAACATTTTTCTTTTTCTTCTCGTTGCTATTCACAGCCTTTTTTTCTTCTGAAGGTTTCAACTTATCAACTGAATGTGTTGGTTCTGGACTTGAAACATGATCCGGGCTATTCTGTATGCCTGAATCAGGTGAAACGTTCGGATTAGCATTATAATCACTGTTTGAAGTACACTTTGACTGGGTTTTAGCTTCCGGTTTTTCATTCCGGTTTTTAGTTTGTACTTTACGAGGTCTACCACGTCTACGCTTCACAGCATTAGACGTAGAAACATTACTTTCTACGTCACCGTTCTCAGTTGAATTCACAGACTCCTTTTGTTGATCGTTGGAAGACGTGGTAGGGCATTGCGGGGCACTTAGCATCTGAGTTTGAGCCACGAACTGTTGCAGAAGACTATTAGCATAAAGAGAATTAGGGTTTGGTGGAGGGTGTGACTCTGAATCACTGGAGCTTTCTGTGGTTCTCTGGATCAAGGCGTTGACTGCTTGTTGAGGCAATTCCATGTCTGAACCAGACATATCTCCAACTTGAGGTGAACTTTTGTCGGCCCTACTGCTGTCGAATCCACCAAATGCATCACATTCCTGTTGATCGGGCAATATAGCTGCTAGATCTTCTTGCCGGATCTCCTGTAGGCTACAAGATGCCAGCATTGCACTGTCTGTGTCAGAGTCATCGGAATCTGAAGTTGCATACGTTGATCCTCTGGAGACTGGTAAAGATGCCATCTGTAAGAAAATAAGGATAATTAAAAATCTATAGTGCACAGCACTTGCTTATATAGCAGATTAAATTAACGCCTCTACACCAAAACGAAATAGAAAAGGAACATAAGAGAAAATTATCATATACAAGGGCAGTTTATTATGCTTCGGCTCTGACATATATAATGTAAGTCCAGCGACTTATTTTTATTTTTCAACATATTTATTTAAACAGAGAGAGAGCATCTCCATATTACATATAACAGGATAAAAGAAAACAAACGAGCTTATTCTAACAGCTATAAAAAAGAAAATAAGAATCATGTTATAGAGCCACATTCTAGATCGTCGTAAACAGCGGCTATAAAAGTCTTTATGTTACCAGGCATGATGATATCAATAGAGATTCTATTGCATTATTCCATACTTGCATATAAAGGTAATCTTATTAGAACATTTGTTCTAAGAAAAGGTAGGCGGAATGTAAGATAGGCCCATAGACTAGGACCAGGAGATGGGACATAAAAAGTTAACTGTTGTAACCGGTTAGGTGAATCGATTTAGCCATGAATTAATTCATAAATAAATATTGTTTTTGTAAAAGATCTTCACTCACCCAGTGAGCTCATACTTAAATACTATCTTGTATAGAAAGGAAATACTTTCCTCTGTTGTGGAAGATTGCTATGCCACTGCCTAAGCAGAATGACCCTAAAGAATGCTCAGACCTCAGTATCATTAGTATTTTGCCAATTTTGTCTAAAATTTTTGAGAGACTTATGTACAACCAAATAATTGGTTATTTTAATGATAAGACCACGATGGACCATTGTATAGAAAAATACGGACCTAACGCTCGAAAAATAAATCGGACAATGGGCTAATGGATAATTATCCGCAGCCAAGAAAAGCGCGAACAACAACAACAACAATGATAAGAATTTGCTTCCCGATGTATACGATGTGGTTTCAGGAGGGGATATGGTGTAAGCACTGCTTTGGCTAATGACACTAGTGACATTATGAAGGCTAATGATGCTGGACTGATTAGTGTGCTCGTTTTAGTTGACTACTCCAAGGTCTTTGATACCATAAATCACCAATTACTCTGTGTCAAACTTGGATATTATGGTTTTGATTTCATCAAGGTTGCTGGTTGAATAATATTTGCTTGATAGAAAAATGCAAATTGTCGTTAATAACAGTTTTTCCACCTATACAGATGTCCTCTGTGGAATACCCCAGGGATCCATTTTGGGGTCTTTGCTTTTTATAATGTATACTTCAGAAATATTAAGTTCAGTAAATCGATGCAACACACAGGCCCACACGGACGATACTCAGGATATTATCACTGTCCAAAAAAGACTACCTACAAGTTTGTCAATACATTATTATTTCTGAACGTCATAACGTCTGGGCTTAATTTCCTTTAATCATGTCAATACATTAATAAAGATCTGGAGCGGTTCGAGATCAGTCCTTGAACATACATTGATCCCAGCAAATTTCAACTCATGTTGTGCAAATAAAAACAAACAATTTGTTATCCAAAATTTTAAAATTCATACTGACATGTTCTAATTCCTTTGACGAATCTGGAATTTATTTTTGACAGTGTCTTAAGGTTTGAAGATCATCTAAAGCTCATACTTGGGAGAGCAAACGCTAGCCTGAGCCTTCTATATTGTTTGAGATTCTTACTAGACTAGAAAGCGAGGAAGTTATATGGGTCTCTTGTCTTGTCACACTTCAACTTTTGTGACTTCATTTAATTCTTGCCTAACCCAATTTAATAAGGATAGAGTGCAAGTACAAAAAATCTGCTACCGTTTATATATGGGATCAGAAAGCATGATCTAATTACATATAAAATATAAGAGGACAAACGTCTTAATATGAATTCTAGAAGACTACTACATTTGGAAACTTTTACACATAAAATTGTGAATGACCCTGCAGCACCTCCATCTCTCAGACAGAAGCTTACACCCCATAAACGTGTTCTCTAAATTAACTAGATTTAATGAAAATTTTGTTTTACCACATCATTGGACACCCATGTTTATACGTAGCTTTATGTTTCCATCTATTTCTCTGTATAATCAACTACCTCCAGAATTAAAACTGTTTAATATTAACAAATTTAAGTATAAATTATTATTTTTTTGCTCAACAATCAATAGATGGTCTCCATGTGGTAGGCATCGATACTGGGGTGTTTTGGGTGGTTCCATTTTTAGTTTCGGTTTTGGCCTTTAGTGGCGACTCCTCAGAAATTTAGGCATTTTTAATTTAGATTTTTCTTCAGATCTACTTATTTATTTCATTTTTTGTTTTTCTTTGCTGAAGTTACACAGTTGCTTATAATGTGCTCTGCTTTCACTGACGGTTGGGGTTAACTGTGAAGAACTCTGCTAGACTTCGTCCTTTCCTGATGGTGGTTGGAGGGTTGTAATAAGAATTTTAATTTAGTTAATAAAGGCGATATTTATTTATTTATTTTAAATATGCCAACAAAATATCCTAGCGATATCCTTGTTCCGGGTAGCTTCCACTCGCACGAAAGCTTACATATTTGAGGAATCTACGCTGGACCCATCAACTTATAACAACCATATAAGGGAGACCAGAATATATACTCGCATATTGTAATTTAGGTAGCACAAATGCATGGTAGAGTGCACATATTGTATCGGTATGCCTGAAGCATCTGGAGTTCCATACCAGAAAGCCAAGGCTTCTCATTGCTGAATAAACAACTTTTGCAATGTAATGGTGGAAGCGCAGATTACCATTACAAGTTACAGCTAAGTGATTATTTTTAGACCCTTTTCAAGAGACTGATTACCAATATTGTAGGGATGAGAAATAGAAAACTTATTTGAAAAGGTCGTTATCCTACATTTCTTAGCGCCAAGCTCTTGTACATGGGTGAGGCACCATCCTGAGATCATGCCTAAGCATTTTAGTAACAAATCACAGTCGAGGTTTGATTCAATTGACAAGATTTTTTTTTATGTCATCCGCATATATATAAACGGTGTGGTATGCCGATCACAGTGCTGAGATCATTGATGAACAGGTTAAAAAAAGTGCGCTTAAAACCAAACCTTGACAGACCCCGGATAAAATATAGTAATAGTATGAAGACTGTCCAGCATACCACATTGACATAATTAAACCGATTTGTAAGGTAAGATGAAAAATAAAAAATTTCGGGACGCAGCAGTGCGTTATAGTAGTGAATTTTGTACACCATTACTATGAATTCTTTCGAAAGTGTTTCCATAGATATTCTCCATTATCAAACAAATCTTGTGTTCTAACTCCTTTTAAGGAAATTTCCCAAAAGTCAATTTTTATGAAGCTAGAAAATAAAATTTTGCTATATCTATAGATAGTCAAGTCTCTTTAAAAGAAACTTGTATTATAAATTTCATTAAAATTACAAACTCTTTCCAGAAGGAAACTTAATCCATATTTAGAAAAGTGAAGTATCGTCCAAATTATAAACGTAGCAGTTATTTTTTCCTTATTAATCGCCTGAATGATTTCGTTTTAGTCAACCCAGTCAAACCGTTTTTTTTTCAATATCAACAATAGTAAAATGCCTGCTGAAAATTATAATTGCAGGCTCAAAGGTGACATAGTTATTCAGGCGTTTTAAACAAAAATGAGATCTTGTTGAAAGCGTATGAAATTTGTAACTATTGTTTCTCCAAATCTCAAAGTAAAAAAAAAAACCATACATTCATCGAGCGGGAATCGATCTTGGAACCGTGTGCGTAGAAGAAAGCACGCTACCGCTGTGCTATCTAAGCATACGTTAACTGACGTTTTGTTTACATGATGCTTGACACTGGCCTCATGCCCCGGGATATTCTATATTACATTAAAAGTAAACGTAACAATTAATTACAGAATTAATAGAATTGTCAACTGAAACACATTCAACGACTGTTTCGATCTGAGCTGACGTCTTATGTTTAAGTTTAAAGATAAAATATCGAACTGTTTTAAATTCATTTTTATAGAGACTATATTATGCTACACTTTCAGTCTACAACTCTATTTGGGGCCGTTAATCAAGCTACAAATATAGTGTATTTTAAAAACTGATTGACTCCCTCAGTTAAAAGACAATTACTTGGCAAATTTTTAATTTCATGTCATCTGTCATTTGCGATATTTGTGGCCGAGATATCACGATTGCTGGTGCGGGTAGTATGTTTTATGCCTGTTATTTATTTTGTTGGGGTTGCCGTTGATGTGTGGTTTATTCCTGTTGTATGAATCAATCTACGCATGGCAGTTAACCACTCTGTCTGCCAGACCTTGGAGTTTAACCACTAAGTCGTTTCAAGTAGCTCTTTCAGATTTTATTTTTAATTTGGAAAAAACTCTAAATATTGTGAACCAGATTACTTAAAATTCACAACATAGGTTTATTTACACCATTTCTAGCCACATGTAAAGTCTCATTCCAGTTACTCTAGTACAGTATACTCTCGATTATCGGGGCTAATGAGGGGGATCAGCAACACGGTTAATTGATTCACAACATAGGCTTATACAACAATTCTAGCCACATGTAAGGTCTCATTCCAGTTACTCTAATACGGTAATTGAAAACACACGGATAATGCGAATATAATAATAATAATAACAACAACAACAACACCACCATCAAAAATAATCAATCTGTGACAGTTTATTCTGCTTATACATATACTACTACACTACTTACAGATTTCTAAGGAATTTTACAGTTTTATTTTCCTCATAATTTTTGCAACGTACCAATTATAATAGGCAGACTCGTAATTAGACGGTCGGTGGTTTTGTTAGGAATATTTAATATGTTTGTGCGAGAGGAAACAACAAATATAATAATTTTGATCAATTTCTCAGATCAATTTCGGATAAGCAGCGAACGAATAATCGAGTGTATACTGTACTTAAAAAATATAACGTTTTCAAAAATATTTTTGTATATTTTTGTGAGAAAAAATGTCCGTTATAGCTGATTTACGCACTCGTCCAAATCAGTCGAGTATTTTTTTTAAGTTATCGCTCGGATATATATATATATATATATATATATATATATATATATATATATATATATATATATATATATATATATATATATATATAATTTGGGCTCATTTGAAAACATTTTTTTTCTTAAAGAAAATTCACTAAAAACTGCGACGGTGTCAATACCGACAATGGCATCTTAACATTTAATGTAGAATACAAAAATGTAATCATATATTCGAAGTTCAGTTTAAAATAACAAAGTTGATAAGGACTTCCGGCATAACCGGAAGTGATGTTTTCGGTGAGTAGGCCATTAAAAAAACAATTGGATGCAAATTTTGAGATTTTATATATATATATATATATATATATATATATATATATATATATATATAATGTAATTACCTACTTGCTGAGAGAATTATACTGGACATTTCATTTGAAATATCCTGTATCTTATGATCATACCTATCAAATTTTAACAGTTCGGACGTTTGGGTTCGAGGGGCTACACGTCGCGCTTATTTGACATTTTGTGAAAGTACGCAAATCGCTCTTAGAATTTTTTTTAACGAGAAAATGATAAAGTCGGGTTATACTGTGCTGTGGTTTGATGTGAGATGCCACGCTCATAAAACTTGTTAATGTGCCACTTGATAACAAAAAATCTTTGGTTGACGTTATTTATTCTGTAGACGCTTTCAAATTTACAAATGAATTACAAATTCAATGGCAGTTCGCGCTACTAACTACACTATTTTTGTTCGCAGTTGTGCTGTAACTTTTAAAATTCAGTATAACAGAAGCCGAGTTTTTTCCCCATCAAATGTCAAACAGGTATCGCGATCAATATGGTAAAAGGGGCCCATGAATCACTCACTTTTATAAAACATCCCAGACTTACAGGAGTCACACGCGTAAGTTCCACCATGTCACCACATAAGGGCAGAACGGCGACCCTGTCGTTTGCGTTTGTAAGAAGGCGTCTCTCCGTACAGTGCATAAAGCATTGCACGATTGTGTGATGTTGGGAAGGGGTTGGTTGGCGTCTGTTATAAGGGTGCGTATACGTTAACCAAAATTAAATGTAATTAGATAACGTTGTGTCGAAGTATTTAAAAGTGGGCAAATTTTACGTTCTAAATACTGTTGATTTTTATTGTTTTACACCAGTGGTCGCCAACCTTTTCAACGTGTCGGGCTACTTTGACAATTTTAGAATAAACAGTGAGCTGTCTATTCGTAAGCGACGTAAGCCGAAATGAAAAAGTTCGGGACGCAGCAAGTGCGTTATGGTAGCGAATTTTTTTAAAAGTATCAAACTTGGTTGCCTATATAGTAGAAACAATGTACCATATTTCATCGAAATAACTTTATTGTTTGCAAATATATAAACATTTTTCAAAAGTCTGGATGCAGCAAGTGTGCGATGGAAGTGAATTTCCATAAAAATGTTTTTAATAGCAAATGGGAGCAGGCATCAATCTGATTACCGGTATAGCCTATGTAGTGGAAACAATGTATTATATTTTATCAAATTACTTATGTTTTGAAAATATTGTTACAAAGCACTTCAATAGACGTAGGTGCGGTGTTGCCACATCTCCAGAATTTCCCTAACATCTGGGAATTTTTGCACAATCTGGCAACACCGCCTCCCCACCCCCCTGGGGGTGCCTGGGGTGACCCCCCTCAGGCGAAGTCTCAACCCTCTAGGACCAGAAATAACGAAGTTACCAACTTGTACCCCGTCGGAACGGATAACTGAGGTCTGCACATTCCGAACACCCTGTATATACACCCTATATACGCAGAGAACCCTTACACCCTGTATACGCAGAGAGATCTTATAGTTCGAGAAACACCTCTTGTGTAACATAGGAGTGGTGACCACATTTGGATCATCCTGTATACACATCCCCCTGTATACACACGGGACCGATCTGTATTCACAGAACCTTCTAGTAAAAGAAGGTCCTGGAACGTTCTGGAATGGAACTCTCTAGAAAGGAGGGGAAGGTACGGCGAGTATATAAAAGCGAGAGCAAGCCAGCCCGAGTTAGTTCAGTTCAGTAAGAGAATGTGGTAGTGACTTGAAGAAGCAGTGTAAAGTGTTAAGAGAGTAGTGACTGTAGTACCAGATTAGTGACTTTTGTTGAGAGTAGTAATTGTAAGGCCAGTAAATGAAGTGTTTTGTGAGAGAGACATTCTAGAAATTTTATTGTATCCATATTTAGAGTGTAAATAAAGTTGTTTTGTTAATCTTTAAAGTCTCACTTATCCAGAACCCGGCGAAAACGCAACAATTTGGTGTCAGAAGTGTGGGATAAGTGAGTGAAGAAGTGAACAATTAAGCTAGCTGTAAATGGTAAACACCAGATCGACTGACTACGACGAGATGGCTGAAATCAAAGAGTTGATGGACTTACTGAAAAGACAACGCGAAGAAGACGAACAACGGCGACAAGAAGAAGAAAGAAGACGGCGCGAAGAAGACGAGAGAAGAAGACAAGAGGAAGAACAACGACGACAAGAAGAAGAAAGAAGACGGCGCGAAGAAGACGAACGACGGCGGCAAGAAGATAAAGAAGACCTCAAGAGGCAACGCGAAGAAGACGAACAGAGGCGACAAGAAGATAAAGAAGAGCTCCGAAGTATGTTCCACAATATAAGAGTCGATGTAAAAGAAGAAATTGAACAGATCAACGAACAAATAGAAAATGTGGACAAGAAAGTAGAAAATGTGGACAAGAAAGTAGAAAATGTAACAGAGGATTTGAATAAACGATGGGAAGAAGTGGAAGGGTTGAAAGAACAAATGAAGATGATCATGAAAGGAACAGGATGCACACATAAAGAACTGACCGAACAGTTGATTGTCCAGACTGATAGAACTGAACCAAGAGGAGTTACTGGAATGGCCCCAGTTCAAAATCGGCCGGAGGCGGATGTACCAGCCGCGCAGCAGCCTCATGGAACCTTGAAGCCGCCGACTTTTGACGGAGAAACATCGTGGCCCATGTACAGGAGGCAGTTTGAAGCGGCAGCTCTCAGCAATGGGTGGAGCGAACAACAGGCAGCAACTGCTCTAATTCTCTCGCTTCGAGGTAAAGCCCTAGAAATCCTCCAGAACATCCCGGAGTCGAAACAGCAAAACTACTTAACAGTGATACAGGCCCTAGATTTGAGATATGGTAACAAGTACATGAGCCAGGTCTACCAGACACAACTAAAGTCAAGGGTGCAGAAGCCAAATGAGACGCTGCAAGAATTTAGTGCCGAAGTGGAGAAGCTTGTGCGACTGGCATATCCCCAAGCCCCAGAAGAATTTGTCAACCAGATCACCGTCCAGACCTTCATCGATGGGGTACTTGACAACGAGATGCAACAATCTTTGAGGCTCGGAAGGTTTAAAACACTTACAGACTGCGTCATTTATGGTTTGGAATTTGAAGCAGCCAAGAATGCATCTCAACCTCGCCGAAACAGGCTGCGCGAAGTGAAGGAGATAGAGGACCATGCAGACACGACAGAGGAACTAAGGCGAGAAATCAAGTTGATGAAGGAAGCCATAAGCAAGCTCACTGCAACGGTTGGAGCACGTAGGACGAAAGCAGATTGGTCAGACATAGAATGCTACAAGTGTGGTAGGAAAGGGCACATAAGTAGGCAGTGCTTACAAACCCAACAGGTGGCTCGCAGAAGACAAGAATATACCAACAGGGAGCGCCATCAGGGAAAACGACCTGACGCCAGTGTAGGTGGGCGACACGTGGCATACGAGACCCAAGGCCCCAAGGTCAGGGTCTCCACTATCCGACGCTACCGCGAGAGCCTCGTTATACCTGGCAGCATAGACGGAAGACAATGCAGTTTCACCATCGATACTGGTGCTACTAGATCCGTTGTACGTCCAGACATGTTGCCAAACAGGTCCGCACTCACGACCAACAAACAGCCTGTGTTGGAGACGGCAAAAGGAGATAGGATACCTGTGCATGGAGAGGTCACTGTTTTCATTAGGCTGGGCAGTACTGAGCTACAGGTAAGGGCTGTCGTCGCAGAAATCGTCGACGAATTTATTCTGGGCCTGGATTTAATGGAAGATTTCGATGTCCTGTCAGTAGACTTCCAGAATAAGATCTTGAAAATCGGTAACGAAGAGTTGTATTTATCTCCAACAGCAGGCGAAGCTAATCCCAGGGTGAGACTTATTGTCGACGAGGATACACGGATTCCTGGTAACAGTGAGAAGATTGTCAGAGCCAGACTAGAGAAGAAACTTGATGGTATGTCTGCTCTCATAGCGGAGCCCCTAAAAGATAGACATGATGGTGCCCTCGTCGCACGATGCTTAGTAGACCCGAATAGGACAATACCCATAAGAGTGGCTAACGTGCAAACTAACAGGGTCACATTGAAGAAAGGTGAGGTTATCGCCACTTGCGAGCCCATTGACCGAGTGACGTTGTCAAGAAAGGTGACACCCACGGCATTAGACAGAAGACTGCCAGTAGAAATGGTGGAGCGGTTCAAGAATTCTTGGGGCCAATTGAACGACATGGAGATGGAAATGGCCCTGAAGTTCGTATTGGAGGAGGCCGATATTTTCGCTCAAGATAAAATCACAGGTCGTACGAGTCTAGTGCAACACAGAATTAATACTGGCGACGCAAGACCAATTAGACAGCCGCCGAGAAGACTGCCTTTTGCCAAGCAATCAGAAATCAAGGCGATGGTTAACGAAATGCTGGAAGATGGTGTGATTGAGGAGTCTAATAGTCCTTGGTCGTCCCCAGTAGTTTTGGTCACCAAGAAAGACGGCACTATGAGATTTTGCGTGGACTATAGGAAGCTGAATGATGTCACCAAGAAAGACAGTTATCCCCTGCCCCGGATCGACGACACTTTGAACACTTTGGCCGGATCAAAGTGGTTCTCTACATTAGACCTGAAAAGTGGCTACTGGCAAGTAGAACTCCATAAAGACGATAAGGAGAAGACTGCTTTTTCAACCGGGAATGGGTTGTACCAATTCAAGGTCATGCCATTCGGCTTATGTAATGCTCCTGCCACCTTCGAGCGACTAATGGAGTTAGTGCTGAGAGGACTTACATGGGAAACATGCCTGGTGTATCTCGACGATGTCATGGTGATTGGAAGGACTTTCGATGAACACCTGTCGAATCTGAAGCAGGTTTTCTCCAGGCTGAGAGGTGCCAATCTGCAACTCAATCCCAAGAAATGCGTCCTCTTCCAGAAGAAAGTGAGTTTCCTCGGACATGTCGTTTCTGAGAAAGGGATAGAAACTGATCCAGAGAAAATAAAGGCAGTAAGAGACTGGCCTGTGCCGAAGAACAAACATGAGGTCAGAAGTTTTCTGGGACTTTGCAGCTATTACCGACGCTTTGTGAAGTACTTCAGCAGCATTGCGAAACCTCTGCATAGCCTGACTGAAAATAAGGCCGAGTTCATCTGGTCACCAGATTGCCAAGAGTCTTTTAGAGAGCTCAAACATCGTCTTCTCACTGCTCCTGTGCTGGCTTATCCTCAGGACGAAGGACTGTTTATACTGGACACCGATGCTTCCCAGTATGGCACTGGGGCAGTACTCTCACAGCTCCAAGCCGAAGAAGAAGTTGTGATAGGCTACTTCAGCAAAACGTTCGGAAAAGCAGAAAGAAATTACTGTGTAACCCGGAAAGAACTGCTGGCAGTTGTAAGATCCATCGAACATTTCCACAGCTTCCTGTACGGAAGAACATTCCGCGTGAGGTCGGATCACTCTGCTCTGCAATGGCTTCTGAACTTTAGAAATCCCGAAGGACAGATAGCCCGATGGATAGAGAAACTGCAGAGCTACGACTTCCGGATTGAACATCGAAGAGGAAGAAGTCACGCCAATGCAGACAGCCTGTCAAGAAGACCATGTTCAGTGCATGAATGTAAATTTTGCGAGCGACAAGAGAACAAAGAGATCGACAAAGTAACTCATCAGATCAAACAACTGGTGGCAGGACAGGAGAATAACACCGATCTAGACGTAAATCTTGAATACATCAGAGACGCACAGAAGACAGATCCAGACTTGAAAAATATTAGAGAATGGCTACAAAAGGGGAAAAGACCTGAGTGGCACGATGTGTCCCGGTTTGGGGCGGAGGTTAAAGGCTACTGGCTACAATGGGACTCCTTGTGTCTAAAGAATGACTTGATCACTCGAAAATGGGAAACTGCCGATGGTAGAGACTGTATATACCAGACCGTTGTGCCAAGTGAGTGCATAGACAGTGTTCTTCAAGAGTTACACAATAGTAGAAGTGGAGGCCACTTTGGGGTCAACAGGACTCTTGCCAGAGTGAGAGACCGCTTCTATTGGATAAACTGCCGAAGAAGCGTGGAAGAATGGTGCAAAAGGTGTGACCAATGTGCTTCAAAGAAAGGACCAAAGACCCGATCCAGAGGAAAAATGATGCAGTACATCTCAGGTACACCGTGGGAGAGAGTTGCCGTAGACATCGCAGGACCTTTTCCCATCACAGAGTCTGGGAACAGATACATAATGGTGGCGATGGACTACTTCTCGAAATGGCCTGAAGTTGCGCCGATCCCCAACCAAGAGGCAACGACCGTAGCAGAAGCCCTGATGGAAAATGTCATATCACGGCATGGCGTACCCTTGGAGATTCACACCGACCAGGGCCGGAATTTCGAATCAGAGGTCTGGAAAAGCCTAATGGACTTGCTAGGCATAAAGAAAACGAGAACAACGCCACTCCACCCTCAATCAGGCGGCATGGTAGAACGGCATAACAGGACCATCAATCAGTATCTTGCTATGTTTGTCGACGAGAATCAGAGAACCTGGGACAAGCTGATACCTCTGTTCCTCCTAGCTTACAGAAGCTCTCAGCATGAATCTACCGGCTACACTCCATCCATGATGTTGACCGGCAGAGAGATGCGGTTACCAATCGACATGACGAGACCACCACCGAACGAGGACATAGCGGACCTAGCTACGTTACCTGAGTATGTCGCCGACCTAGAAGGAAAACTGCGCACTATACACAGATGTGTCAGAGATAGGCTCCTCTTAAGCAGTGACCGGATGAAGATGCGCTTGGATCGCAGAGCAACACCCCATACATTCAAGGAAGGTGATGCAGTGTGGCTGTACCAACCAACAAGGAGAAAGGGCCTCAGTCCCAAACTTCAGAAACCATGGGAAGGGCCATACTTGGTGACTAAGAAAATTAACGACCTAGTCTACAGAATCCAGCTGTCTCCAAGAACTAAACCCAAAGTTGTTCACATAGAGAGGTTGAGTCCCTATCGGGGCAACGAACCCCCAAGTTGGCGGCCGGTAAATACTGTTCGGGACGAACAGTCTTAAGGAGGGGGACAGTGTTACAAAGCACTTCAATAGACGTAGGTGCGGTGTTGCCACATCTCCAGAATTTCCCCAACATCTGGGAATTTTTGCACAATCTGGCAACACCGCCTCCCCACCCCCCTGGGGGTGTCTGGGGTGACCCCCCTCAGGCGAAGTCTCAACCCTCTAGGACCAGAAATAACGAAGTTACCAACTTGTACCCCGTCGGAACGGATAACTGAGGTCTGCACATTCCGAACACCCTGTATATACACCCTGTATACGCAGAGAACCCTTACACCCTGTATACGCAGAGAGATCTTATAGTTCGAGAAACACCTCTTGTGTAACATAGGAGTGGTGACCACATTTGGATCATCCTGTATACACATCCCCCTGTATACACACGGGACCGATCTGTATTCACAGAACCTTCTAGTAAAAGAAGGTCCTGGAACGTTCTGGAATGGAATGCTCTAGAAAGGAGGGGAAGGTACGGCGAGATATAAAAGCGAAAGCAAGCCAGCCCGAGTTAGTTCAGTTCAGTAAGAGAATGTGGTAGTGACTTGAAGAAGCAGTGTAAAGTGTTAAGAGAGTAGTGACTGTAGTACCAGATTAGTGACTTTTGTTGAGAGTAGTAATTGTAAGGCCAGTAAATGAAGTGTTTTGTGAGAGAGACATTCTAGAAATTTTATTGTATCCATATTTAGAGTGTAAATAAAGTTGTTTTGTTAATCTTTAAAGTCTCACTTATCCAGAACCCGGCGAAAACGCAACAATATACAAGAATTTTCCAAAAATAAACTTAAATGTTGGTTTCCTAACCAACAAAGCTTACGTTAATAACAAATTGAGTTACTGAAATTTGAAGGATTTAATGAAAATTCGGTAAATTTGCAGATTAGCTCCCGAAAGCTTATTTGTCCCAGGTCACGTAACTTCCTTGGGGGGTATGAACAAGAAGTTTTTCTTGTGGTTTATGCAACGAGCGTGGTTGTATGCACACGAGGGGAGGGGGGTATTGCCTACGACAAAGCAGACCCCCCACCGGTTCAACTTGTGGCAGGGGTTGGAGGGTGGCTGCTTCGTCGTGGGGATTTTCCTTCCCCCTCGCGTGCATACAACCACCCTCGCTGCATAAACCATAAGAAAAATGTCTTGTTCCTACCCGCCAAGGAAGTTACGGCACCTTGGGGGATAGGGGTGCTGTGCGGGGAAGGCAGGGTTTAAGGGGGATATGGTTCCAAGATGTGAAAAAGACAGCTTTCAAGCCCGTTTTATTCGAACTTGCTGCTCATATTTCCTTTTTACTACCTACCCCGCCCAGCACCCCTACTCACTCCTGGTCCCATAACTTTCTTGAGGGGCGTGAACAAGAAATCTTTGTTGTGGTTTGTGGATCCAGGGGGGGCCTAGGCAGGTTTCTAAAACAGTTTTTTGAAAAGCGTTCGGGAACTAAACTGCATCTTTACCGAAAATTCGCTACCAAAACAAACTTACTGCGTCCCGATTTTTTTCTTACAAACGCATCATATTTCGATAAAAAAAACGCAAAAATGCATTAACCAATTTGTTCTACGAAAATTAGCTAAAAAAAATTATACACCCCTAAACACTCCTGGTCCCGTAACTTCCTTGGGTAGTGTGAACAAGAAATTTTTCTTGGGGTTTGTGGATCCAGGGGGAGCCTAGGCAGGTTTCTGAAAACAGTTTTTGAAAGGCATTCGGGAGCTATACTGCAAATTTACCGAAAATTCGCTACCAAAACGCACTTACTGCGCCCAATTTTTTTTTCTTACAAACGCATCATATTTCGATAAAAAATGCAAAAATGCATTAACGAATTTGTTCTACGATAATTAGCTTAAAAAAAACTATACACCCCTACTCACTCCTGGTCCCGTAACTTCCTTGGGGGGGGGGGGGGGTGGCTGGGTAGGGACAACAAGAAAATTTTCTTGGGGTTTGTAGATCCAGGGGGGGGGTCCTAAGCAGGTTTCTGAAAACAGTTTTTTTTGAAAAGCGTTCGGGAGCTAAACTGCAAATTTACCGAAAATTCGCCACCAAAACGCACTTACTGCGTCCAGATTTTTTTCTTACAAACGCATCATATTTCGATAAAAAATGCAAAAATGCATTAACGACTATGCTCTACGAAAATTAGCTTAAAAAATTATAGACCGTTAAACCATGAACTTCACTAAACCTACAGCGAAAGCATCAACTTAACTAAACCGACAGCTAAAACATCAGAGAAAGGGTCTATTTGAAATGAATTTTCTGTAAACATTTTAGTAAAATAAAGGGCAATGACGGTGGAATCTGAAACTTAAGGGATTGCAGAACACTCTTCTTGCAACATTTTCTTTTCAAAATCCGTATTTGTTTCACGTTCTTTGCTTAAACATTGCCAATTTTGACGTTTAAAATTGCGAGTTTAACGTTTTGAGGAAAGCTCCAAAATTTGTTTCTTTAACTGCCCATAACTTCTTTGTCTTTAAAGCTAGAGACCTAAATTTTGGTACAGAGGTCACTCTTTATAATACAAACACGGGTATCAAATTTGGTTGCCCTTACTTTCGTTATTTCCGGAGATATGAATTTGTTTAGAAGGAAAACACAAAATTTTCCGGGAAAACCTGGTCCGATTTTCCTGGCTAACGAACTTATCCAAGCCACTTGCAAAAGGAAGGTACTCACTTATTTTTTGAGTTATCGGTGTGATAACTACATATATATATATATATATATATATATATATATATATATATATATATATATATATATATATATATATATATATATATATATATATATATATATATATATATATATATATATATATATATAGATACATACATACATACATATATATATATATATATATATATATATATATATATATATATATATATATATATATATATATATATATATATATATATATATATATGACCCCGGATATGTGTTCTAGGAGACCTAACTGGCGCTCATTTGAAGATATTTTTTTTAAATTCAAAAGTCGGGATCTCCTCATTAGTAATTTTTTAAAAAGAAAAATCACTAATATATAATATGACTGTATAGAGGTATACAGTACGCTACAATTAGTATGCCGTACTGAAGAGCTCTAATTAGAGCGAAACCGGTCTACGGTTCTAATTGTGGCGGGAATACATCTAGCCTTACATACTTTGTCCCTATATTAGGGTAGAAATGGGCCAGGGCTGACAATTTACTAAATTGTTAGTTGGTTGTATACAGTCTCTATTTTTTAACACTTTGTTGTTATTTGGAGCTGGCGTGACAACATACTACTTGGTTCCGCAACTAGGTGGAGGCACGTTGCTCCGTGTCTTACCACTCAGTGTTGGAAGGCTGGCTACCATAGCCGTATTACTTTATAGGTGTATTTTCGCTACAATTAGTATGCCGTACTGAAGAGCTTTAATTAGAGCGAAACCGGTCTACGGTTCTAATTGTGGCGGGAATACATCTAGCCTTACATTTTTGCAGTGCTAACACAAATATATGCAAAGGAGATGATTTTATTAAAAGACTGAACTGTTAATTTGATTCAATAAAATTCACCCACGAATTAGAAGTTAACAATAAACTTCTTTCCTAGATGTACCAGTTATTAAAAATAACGACTCTCTTGAATTCGATGTCCACAGGAAGAAAACTACAACTCCAAGTTACATTGCAAATGACTCACATCATACGTTTGTACAAAAAACGGCCGGTTTAAATGTCTTAATAAATGAATAAAATTTCCCTTAAGTAAAGTAGATATAGTATAGATTTAGAGTACATTAAAAACGTGGCTAAATACCACGGATATTCAGATTGCTTAGTGGAAAAATTATGTAATAGACACAGAACAAAGAAAATGTTCGCGGAATGCACGATATTCAAGAAAGATAAAATAGGGGAAAAATTTGTTTGCCTACATTTTGAACTACGTATCACAAGGGATGTCGAGAGCATTTTTAAGAAAGCCGATTTGCAGAAAACTTTTTCGAAAATTATAATTTAAGAAATTTGTTAGATAATACGAAAGATAACGATAAAGCCACTGACATGTCGGGTATCCATGAGATAGGTTGTAAAGATTGTAATCTTAAATACGTTGGGCAGACTAGGAGAACCACTGAGACTAGATTTCGTGAACATCTGGCACAGCTAAGATACGGTAGTGTAGACAAGTCATGCCTGGCACAACATATTTGTGATAATAACCACTACATTGATAAAGAAAATCTGAAACTTATCAAAAATGTTAGAAAGCCAGCGAAGCTAGATGCGTACTAAAGTGTTTACATTTCTAAGGCAATAAAAAACAAAAGTTCCTTAAACCGAGCGTCGCCACTGATTTCTAGTCCTTTGTTTGCCCTCTATATTTGAAACAGGTAAAATATTCCGAAACTTGCCAGGTAAAGTTATAAAGGAAGTTACACCTCGTCCGGCAATAAAAATAGAATACACAGAAAATTTGCCTGCGATTTAGTCTCCATCTCGGTATTGGTCTCTACTTGAAACTCATTATCTAAGGTGATGTTTAGTAGCAAGCAGTTTAGAATGTTTCATCATCTGATGACGCTAACCTTGTTAGTGAAACTATCGCCAGGTCTTTAAAAAGACGTGTTGTGGTGATTTGGGTTTTCCAAGTGTTTTTTATTAACTACATTTTTGGCCTTGAGCATTCACTCATACGGCCACAGACTTTTTTTACATGAACTTCTGGATACCGACCTCTATCCATCCTTGCAGTCATGACCTACATGTTACATGGCTTGCATAATCTCTAGTTGGTTATTTATATACATATTTTATTGAATTATGAATATTTTATTTCATACATAATTTTTTTATTACTAAAATAATTGGGAAATACACAGGGATACTTTTCTTCATGCCTTGGGGTCTATCAAGGCAGCTTTCTGACAGTCACAGGTGGCCACGGATAAATGAGGTGTAACAATTGGACAAACAATAGGTGTTCAATATCTACCCAACTTAAACTCTAATTAAAACGAGACAATGCGGCTGCCATATTTCAAAACACAGTAACTGTTATTTTCAAAGTTTTGAGTAAATTAAAGAAAACTTTAAACATATGGCCCTCGAACTATTAAAGGTCTTTAAATACAATTTTAATAGTTTAGGATACTATAATTGAAAGTTATTTTATACGTAAACAATAATTTAAAGATTCTTGCGTTTTAAAAAAAAATGCAGTTGCTGTGTTTTGGCATAGATGTTTAATAAAAGTAGAGCAGAGTATATAGTAAAAAGCATTGTATCTGCACATAATATTTTTATTTTGGCAATAAACGAAACACATTTAAACAACAGAAAATATATTTTAAACAAAACTATGCTTATAAGTTCTCGTCTATGTCAATATTTTGAATTAAATCCTTTGATGCGTCGTTTACTGGGAGAGTTTTCCAACATAATTGTCTATTTGCTGGCATCAAGGGAGCAAGAACTATTTTTTCTTTTTTAACTCCTCTTTTTTTGAAGGAAATATAAATTTCTGTATTTATCATCAAAATCAGTTTTATAACGCATTTCCCTGGAACCTCTTTAAAAATTGACTTCTACAAGCGAGTTCATCAAAAAATCTTTAACTGGATCGTTGCTTTTTCGCGGTTGTCTTTTTTTCTTGTCCAATTTTCGAAAAGTTTGCAAATCAACTACTTCTATATTTTTTCTTGACGTTCTTATTGCATTCTTTAAATCATCATAATCATAAATATTCTATAACCGATAAATGTGTTTCTCTATTACCGTGAACGCCATCTGCCGACATGTGGGTATGGCCCTTTGTCAAATAGTGAATTGTAATAGTTTTGGGTCCATTTCCTTTATTTGCAGCTGCTATTAGAGCCGTGAACAATATTCAATTTTTGTTTTGATCCGAGCAGTTGTCTTGCTGGAAAAATTTGAGAATAGCGTTAACAATATTGCAACCATTTCGGCCACAGAATACAGTAACTGGTTTTTAGACCTTTTTTTGTAATTGGGCAAAGGTCTCATTAAATAGGACGAGACGTCTTACGAAGAAAAAATCTTTAGTCGAGGGCATATTCGGAATTAATATAACTTTTTGGAGATCCATTGAGTAGACCCGCAATGTTTCTTCAACACCACGAAGAGAATCTTTCTCATATTTTGCAAGTGCCTTTTTTTTCTCTCCCTCAGGGCTCGTCCGCGGCTTTGCCGCAACGATAGCACTGCAGCCCTTAGCCTATTTTGCATTACCCTCCACCTTAAGCTCGATGTCAACGACAGAAGTGATTTGAAAAATCATCCGCTGCCGGTGAGTCGAACCGTCGTTCCTCCGAGTCCGAATTGGGAAGTTTTACTCAACTTTCCAACACGACCACGGCGGCGCCTGCAAGTGCCTTATTACTTTATTCTTTATGAAGTTTCAATTCGTCAGTCAATTTTAACATATCATCATTGTTTCCCGAGTTTCTAGCATCTTGCTGCCTTTCCAGTCTTTCGCAGTCAACACATTTAACCGATTTAGGCATGAAGAAAGAAATGTGCTCGGATTTAAGAGTTTGTCTGTAGACCTCAAGTTTACAAATGTTTGGACGTTTTTCGTTAAAATCCTTATACAGCTGCTTAAGGGTAAGGTTTCTTGGTAAGTATCTTATATTAGGTGCATTATCGCGTCGATAATGGCTCACGCATGGTATCACAGTATCTGAGGGAATACCCTTTGATGTTGTTAAAATATTGTTAATGTGTTTCGCCGAAACACAGTAACTACCACTTACTGTGTTACGAGTAAATTCTCGTTTAAGCATCTAACTAAAATATATTTTTCAATTCACAGTAACTGCCACATACTGTGTTAAGGGTACATTTTTGTAAAACATTCTGTTCCGGATGTTGCTTCCAATACACATAAATGCCACATGCTGGGTTTTGCCTATATTTTACTATTGAAAAATAGCATTTGCTGGGTTTTGGCGTAGAAAACCAAAAAGATCATTGTAGATACTGTGTTTTGCCAAAATATATGTGCGTATCTATGAAAGATATTCGTATTCTAGGTAGTGCAATAGACGCGCAATAAACACAGTATCCCCCCTACTATGTCGAAAAGCATAACTATTGGACAATTGATAGTCCCTTTATTAATCTTATTTTTAAAGGGGTAGACATTGATCCAATTCAATCCATAGCAGGTGGTAGTGGAATTTTCCTTTACGTAATAGTAAAGGATTATTTTCACGCCCGAGGAGGTACCACCCCATACATCAAGGGGCCGGTGAAGTCCCAACGGACGTTTCCAGTTCTGGTGTATGAGTCGGTTTCCCTTATAAACAAAAATGATGATGGCTCCTCCTTGTACAAAATATTCCGGAGGCAAAATACCCCTCCATTCGGATCTCCGGGAGAGGGGTGTACAGGGGGCGCCAACATCGAAATTTAACATATCCTTTTCGAATATATGTGGCCTAAATTCTAACCTGAACTCCGTCCACCATTTCCTCCAGGCTAACAGGCCCCAACTCCTCTTCCTCACCGAAACCCAAATCAGTGCCAAAACAGCCACTAATCACCTTAATTTCCCGGGGTATGAGCTCCTTACTTCTTTTAGATTGCATGGAGGCGTGTGCGCATACGTCCGTAGCAATCTACCCTGCACCAGACTCCTCAATTTAGAAGCTGGAAGAAAAGACATACTATGGATAAAACTCTCTCTCAGGGCTGCAACTAAATTCATCTGTTGCATTTACCGGTCACCTTCTGACAACAACTTTGTCCACCTCTTTGACTACCTTTCTGAAAAAACCGACTATCTGATTTCTGAATATCCTTCCTCCGAGGTCACTATTCTTGGTGACTTCAATGTCCATAATAAGGAATGGCTAGGATCTTCAAAAACCGATCCACAAGGGAGAGCAGCGGTGGCCTTTGCAATCAGCAAATCTTTAGCCAATATGGTTCAGCAACCTACTTACTTTCCTCGTATCCCAACACACAGCTCAAATCCCTTGGATCTCCTTCTTACTACACAACCTGAATGCTATAACATATCAGTCACCACCCCCCTTAGTCGCTCAGACCACGGCATGGTCACTGCTTCCTGCGCAATGCAACCCGAGGTCACACAGTCATCACACCCACGTATCGTTTGGCACTACAACTCCGCAAACTGGAACGAAATGAGGGATTACTTTTCCTCATTTCCATGGGCGTCTGTCTGCTTCTCTCATCCTGACCCCTCTGATATCTCACAAAACGTCACCGAAATTATCCAAGCTGGCATGGAATTATTTATTCCACGTACACAGAAAACCTCTTCAGCCACTCAAAAGCCCTGGTTCTCTAAATCCTGTGACAAGGCCAGACTTGAAAAGATCAAAGCTCACAAAACGCTTCTACACAATCCCAGTCAAGAAAATCGTCAAGCATTTAACGACGCAAGAGACCGCTATGTCCGCATTCTTTCTGAGGCAAAAAACTCGTTTAATAACCACATCAAAAACAAAGTCCTCTCAAGCTCCAACGGCAGCAAACCCTTCTGGACTCTTGCTAAATCTACTGGGAATAATTTCTGCAAAAGCACGTTCCCACCTCTTGTCTCAGGGGATGAAATTGTTTCTACCGCCCTGGGCAAGGCTGAACTTTTTGCTTCGTTGTTCGCCAGCAATTCTACTCTCAACTTACCTCCAAATGTTCAACCACCAACAGTCCCCAATGTCGCACATAAAATGACGGATATCATTTTCAAAACTAAAATGGTACGAAAGATGCTCTCTTCTCTTAATACCAGGAAAGCCTCTGGCCTTGACGAGATCCCAGCAATTGTTCTCAAAAATTGCGCACCAGAACATGCTCCTGTTCTGACTCGTCTGTTTCAGATATCTTACAATAAAGGCATCTTCCCTAGTAACTGGAAAACTGCTCGAGTACAACCCATCCCCAAGAAAGGATCCAAAGCGGTTCCAGGCAACTACAGGCCCATTTCTCTCCTTTCAGTCGTCTCTAAAGTGATGGAAAAGTATATAAACACCGAATTACTGAAATTTCTTGAAAAACACAGTCTAATCCACGACAGGCAGTATGGATTCCGTCAGCGCAGATCGACTGCCGACCTCCTTTCCTTTGTCACCCATTCTTGGAACAAGTCTATGGAACTACACGGTGAATCTCAGATTGTTGCTTTAGACATATCCAAAGCATTCGACCAGGTCTGGCACGCAGCGCTGCTTAATAAACTTCCGGCCTATGGCCTACCACCAAAACTTTGTAGCTGGACAGCAAATTTCCTCTCCAACAGGAACATTTCTGTTGTTGTGGATGGCCATTCCTCTAAACTGTATCCAATTAATGCAGGAGTTCCTCAAGGTTCAGCTTTAGCCCCTACTTTGTTTCTTCTCCACATCAATGACCTCCCCTCTAGCACATCCAACCCAGTTCACAGTTACGCGGACGACAGCACCCTCCACTCAAATATACAATATTCTAAGCCTGTCTCTTTAGCCCAATTAGATGAGGATCGCAGACTCATGGAGGGTTCTGTCTCCGTGGATCTCCAAAAAATATTACACTGGGGAAGTAGAAATCTTGTACAATTCAACCCCACCAAATCTCAGTTTTGCTTTCTTTCTCATAAGAGATACATCAGCCCTAGACCCATCACAATGAACAACCAAGTTATTCAAAGTAATGAGTCCTTTTCTCTTGTTGGCATTTCTGTGGATCGAAATCTTAACTGGCACCAACATGTCACATCAATTGCAGAAGCGGCTGCTAAGAAATTAGGTTTCCTCTTCCGGGCTCGCAAATACTTTTCACCAGCTAATCTCTATACCTTATATACTTCACAAATAAGGCCAAACCTCGAATACTGTTCCCACATCTGGGGTGCTGCTGCCGCTTCTACACTCGCTGATGACCCTACCCTCACCCAAAGGCTGCCATCCCTTGCCCACCGACGTGCCGTTGGTGACCTCTCTCTCTTTTATAGATATCTGCACGGGCACTGCTCAGAGGAGCTTTCCTCCATAGTTCCCCCACCTGCTGCCCCCAACAGATCTACCAGGGGAACAGAGCGAATGCACCCTTTTACTGTCCAGGTCACCAGACATAGAACATCTTGTTATGCCCGCTCTTTTGTCCCGAGGACTTCCAAGTTGTGGAATTCCTTGCCGGCCCATGTTTTTCCTTCTTCTCCGAACCTCCAAACCTTCAAGTCCAGAATTAACAAGTTGTCTCTTTCCTCCTTGTCAACACCCACGGTACGATAGTATTTAGGCTGTAAGCCCTCGTGGTGTGTTGTTAAAATTAAAAAAAAAAAAAAATCTGCTCAGACTAAAAAATGAATATTTGTGAAAAATGTTGGATACTGTGTTTTGAAATGTGGCAGCCGAATGTATCTCTAAGTGTACTTATCGAAATAATATTTTTTAGGGGTACCGAATTGTTGCTGAAACGACGTATTTAGTGCATTGATGTTAGGACAGGGACTATATTGAAAAATAAAATCTAATTGTGAGTCTACGCCGTTTCTTAAATAGCCAGGGAAATGTTGGCGCTTAACTCGTACAGCTCTTTTTATTATGTGAAACAATATTTTCTAATCCCTATTATCAAATGCCTTTTCCGGGCCTAGTATAGTTTTCATAAATTAATAATAGAGAACGTTGCACAGTGCCAAACGCATAATTGTTTATTAATACAATTTTACGCAAGGTAATTAATTTTTTAACCCTCGTTCTGGCATATTTTTTACACATTCAAACGCGGCATAATGCTCGAAACACCTCTTACCGCTTTATAATGAGTGATATCAGAATGTAATGTACGCGACATGGGGGTCGTAACAAGACACGCGATGTAGGGTTCAGGTCCATGTGGTAGGTGGTTAGCTGGTTGAGCGCCAGGTGGCTTTTAACACTACAAACCATAATATTCTCGCAATAGACTGAATAATCCAAGTGATCAAGGGTGTAAGAAATATTCTGAAAATGTATTATAAAGCTGTTTAATTATCAAACCCGTAGATCATTCAAAAAGTCTGGAGGCAGCAAGTGCGTTATGAAAGTGAATTTTCATAAAAATGTGTTTAGCAAATATGTCTCTAATACAAGCACGCATCAATCTGGTTACCGGTATAGCCTATATAGGGTGGCGCATTGAAAACGGTACAGACCGATTTGCACCCAGAGAATTTTTTTAAGAAACGCTGAAACACCTCAATTTTAATATTGAGGGGGACATGTTTTGACATTAAACTCAACTTTGTCACATCAACCCCTTAAGGGTGGTGATGACAACCCTTATATTTTAAATAGGGAACATGGGTCTAGTGTTACATCATTTGAAAGCTCTTTCTTTTCTGAATTCGGCACACAAATTTTTTTGGAAGTTTTATCAACTCGTTTAAAAATTATCCACAGTTGAAGATGCAAAAACGCATTGCACTTCCGATAAGAAATGTGCAGATAGTCAATGTTTTGTTGGTTTGTAAACAAAAAATTGACTATCAGAACATTTCTTATCGGAATGAGAGAAATGCGGTTTATTATTTCAGTTTATCGGTCGGTTTGATACTTAATAGTACTACCGAAAATTAATTTCACATTGGTGTATTCTGTAGAAGAAAGAGTTGAAATAATTACCCTTTTTTTCAAAAACGATGACTGTGCCAAACGTACCGCAAATTTGTGTAATGAACGACATCCGAACAAACATGTTAAAAAAAAATACATTTTGGAGTTAGTTGCAAAGTTTCGACAAAGTGGTTCAGTAGCCAACAAAAAAACGAGACCCTGAACGTGAATTTCCGGTTAGAAATCAGACTACTGAGATTGAAGTTTTAGGACAAATTGCTGCAGACCCAACTTTGAGCACGAGAAAATTGGCCACTGTTTCAAGCATCAAAAGAAGAACTATTCAGCGAATATTGAAGCATCATAAATTTCACCCGTATAATATTCATCTTGTACAACAACTGAATGAAGATGATTTTGATCGGCGGCTGGAGTTTTGTGAAGTTATGACTGCACGAATAGCTGATAACGGGAACTTTCTGTTCAATATATGTTTTTTAAACGAGTGTACGTTTTTGTAAAATTCTACAGTCAATCGTTATAATTGTCGTTATTGGGCAGATAATAATCCAACAAATTTTCACGAAGTCCACACTCAAACACCACAGAAATTGAATGTCTGGACTGTCATTTTTGGAGACCGTTTAATCGGACCAATTTTTCTTGATGGCAATTTGAGTGGCGAAACGTATTTGGAGTTACTAGAAGATATCGTTTACCCTCTACTAATTGACATTGTTGAAAATGATGATCGCTATCAAGAAAATCAATTAGTGTTTCAACAAGATGGAGCTCATCCGCATTTTTCACAACGTGTTAGGGAGTTTTTGAACAGAGAGTTTCCAGAGCAATTGATTGGGCGTAGAGGTGCTATTGAGTGGTCCCCTAGATCACCGGATTTAACTCCTTTAGACTTCTTTCTATGGGGCCATTTAAAGAGTAGAATTTACGCAACAGAACCGGAGTCTCTAGAAGAATTACGACGACGCATTGTTGAAGAATGCCATCTAATAACTCCAAAAATGCTCCAGAATGTCACAGATTGTTTTGAACAAAATTTGTACTTTTGTATGGAAGCTGGTGGTCAACAATTTGAAAACTTACTTAACTGAATAAACATTTTTGAACGTTTGATTTTGTTTTTTTAGTTTTTTTTTTAACGAAAAATTGACTAATTAGTGCATTTCTTATTACAATGAATGAAATACGTTCTTGCAACACCAACTGTGAATAGTTTTTAAACGAGTTGATAAAACTTCCAAAAAAATTTGTGTGCTGAATTCAGAAAAGAAAGAACTTTCAAATGATGTAACACTCGACCCATGTTCACTATTTAAAATATAAGGGTTGTTATCACCATCCTTAAGGGGTTGATGTGACAAAGTTGAGTTTTATGTCAAAACATGCCCCCCCCATATTAAAATTGACGTGTATCAGCGTTTCTTAAAAAAAAAATTATCTGGACGCAAATCGGCCTGTTTCGTTTTCAATGCGCCAGCCTGTATAGTAGAAACAATGTACCATATTTTATAAAAATTACCTATTGTTTGAAAATGTACAAAAATTTTCCGAAAATAAACTTTAAATGTTTCCGAGAAAACTGGTGTCCTAGTCAACAAACCTTAGGTTGGTAGCAAATTGAGTTATTGAAATTTGAAGGATTTAATGAAAATTTGCTACCAAAACGCACTTACTGCGTCTCGTTTTTTTCTTACAAACATGCATCATATTTCGATAAAAAATACAAAAGGCAATAATATAAGGGTGTTCGAAAAAAAACAATTGTAGGGATAACCAACGACCTATTGACCACCCGGTGATTGTGAAAATATTTTTATAAGATGCAGCTTAAGACACCCTATAATTAGCGTATACAATTTTTTCTCGTATCTTGTATAATAACAATTATATTGAGCTTTACCGTAGAAATGCGTCACGTTGTATATAAGCAAACAGTTAAAAACTGAAAGTGTACCCGGATATGGATTCTACGGGGCCTAGTTTGCGCTCATTTGAAGCAATCTTTTTAAAATTGAAAAGTCGCGGTCTCCTCACTATCGAATTTTTCCTACGAAAATTAGCTAAAAATTATAGACCGTTAACCATAAACTTAATTAAACCTACAACCAAAGCATCAGAGAAAGGGTCTGTTTGAAATAAATTTTCTGTAAATATGTTTGTAAAATGAAGGACAAGCTGAAATTTAAAGGTTTGCAGAACACTCTTCTTGCGACACTTCTTTATATAATCCGTATTTGTTTCAGGTTCTTTGCCTAAATTTTGCGAATTTTGACGTTTCAAATCGCGACTTTCACGTTTTGAGGAAAACCCCATTTTTTTCCTTTAAACGCATATAACTTTTTTGTCTTTTCACTTACAGACCTAAATTGGGTCACTATGTATAATAGTGTTACAAAGCACTTCAATAGATGTAGGTTCGGTGTTGCCACATCTCCAAAACTTCCCCTGACATCTGGGAATTCTTGCACAATCTGGACCCACTTCACTTCACTATTATCAATGTGCTGGTCGCAGCAAGTGCGTTATGGTAGCGAGTTTTAATGAAAAATATTGCAAACGAGGATTAAATGCCGATCACTTTTAGCGAATTTTTCGTAAAACGAAAAATTCACTAATGAGCAGATATGTATATGTATATGTATATATATATATATATATATATATATATATATATATATATATATATATATATATATATATATATATATATATATATATATATATATATATATATATATATATATATATCACACCGCTATCTAAAAAAATTATGAGCCGATTTTGGTACAATTTGGTATGTATCTTCCTTTTGTAAGTGGCTTGGATAGCAAAAATTTGCTAAAACCATAACTGAATTGCTTAATGAACTTGTACGAAAAAAGACTGAGGCATACAATAGTGGTCAAAACGTTTTCATTTAATTTTTAAAC
This sequence comes from Tillus elongatus, assembly GCA_964006375.1. Lineage (NCBI taxonomy): Eukaryota > Metazoa > Arthropoda > Insecta > Coleoptera > Cleridae > Tillus > Tillus elongatus. Next base: position 293,512,594 of record OZ023262.1, read on the forward strand.
AAACAGTAGCTGTAGGAATACCCATCTCTTTCAACTAAATCGAATTATTTCTAACTCAAAATGTAGGAAACATGTAAAAAATGCAAACGTTGATAGTAGCAATTTTCAGAAGGAGAAATAATAAAGGTTTTACGGAACAACGCGGTTTAAACAGGTCTAACAAACTACTTACATATTCAAATTTGCCATTGAATCATTTTTCGCTGGGAACTCATGCGGTTTCGATGCCATTAAATTTAACTGACAATATGTTTCCATAATCTATAAAATATTCGATGGTCCAGAGCACATAATCACTACACAAAAATGATCTTCCCTAAACATTTAATCGTGAAACTCACATTTCTGCAAACCCCGGCTTAAAGCACACAATATTAGACTGGCGACATGTAACTGGACGTAATACCACCACATGGCTATAATATTATAATTGCAAACTTTTACATCTGGATGAAGAAAAAACCGTGCCTCATATGACGCGAATAAAATAGGAAACACACAGTATATATATATTCGTTAACAACACACGATCATAATCTACATTTGAGGGAATCAGATGTTGCCTTAGCTTTACGGATCGTGCAGATATTTAATTCAGAAAAATGTGCACGATAAGCAAAGTCACTCAAATGTGTTGTAATTTCAAAGCCGTATGTCCAGGTTCTTTTGTCTATACAGACTGTACCAGATTACCTTAACTATCGCTAACTTTGTTATTATTGGAGCTACAGAGTCAGTTAAATTAGCAAAGTTGTGTAACTTGTCTCGCTGATAACGATGATGAAAACCATTTAACGTCGCCTTTTCAAGATATTTACAAAAATGTAAGTTTCTTAAACACTGTATATTATGTACAATTTTGAATGGCAGTTCGATTTGGAAGAAAAAAAACTAGTTACATTTTTTAAAAATAAAATATAAAATCTGGCACATGTAAAGATCTTTTAGAAATTCCTACAGCTCCCATTCGGTTAACAAACAGTAGATTTGATATTCTGGAGGCCGATGCTTTTTTTCCAACAACACACCACGAGGGCTTACAGCCTAAACACTATCGTACCGTGGGTGTCGACAAGGAGGAAAGAGGCAACTTGTTAATTCTGGACTTGAAGGTTTGGAGGTTCGGAGGAGAAGGAAAAACATATGCCGGCAAGCAATTCCACAACTTGGAAGTCTTCAGGGCAAAAGAGCGGGCATAACAAGATGTTCTATGTCTGGTGACCTGGACAGTAAACGTAAATCCAGTGCCAACTTAGACAATTAACCAAATTGATTTACACATAATGCATTCTGTATTTGCCAAAGCTGTGAACTTCAGCGAAACTGAAGTTAAACATTAAATAAAATAGTGTAAATCAATTTGTTTATCTAAGTAAACAGTAGATTGTGGACAAATCTTCACATCTTAAGGGTCACAAATTAAAACCACAAAAGTTAGTAGTGTGAATGTAAACTATTTAAAGTATACCTGAAAATCTCTTTCTCACATCATGGTAAGTGTGACATGTTAATAATAATAATAGTAAGTACGAGACGATGAATACACACAGAGACCTCAAGATGCAGGTAAAGAGACAGTAGATGGCACATACTGTTCAAGTGATCCCGATAGTCATGTCGTCAACTACTGCGGTTCCTAAGAATCTTCCAGAAAACATTAAGAGACTGTGCCTTGGAGATCACCTTCATAAGGTTATGCAGGAAGCGTTAATACTTGCAACTGCCCACACCGTTCGGATATTTCAAGGAAATGAGGATGTGACGCGTTGTCTTTCACGACCCAAAAACTGGGAAAGGGCTCCACCTGAGCTCAATCCTTCGATATCTGAGATACTTGGGATGAGTGAATGTTCCCCTTTGAGGGAGTGTGAAAACTTTTCAGGCTAAAGTCGATAATAATAATAATAATGATAATAATAATAATAATAATAATAATAATAATAATAATAATAATAATAATAATAATAATAATAATAATAATAATAATTAAAATTCCGCCATTGCCGGTACCAAGCCCGAGAGAGAAAAAGGAGGAGGGGGTGGGTGGAGTAACAAACATGTTAAAAACCAGGGTCCGCCTGGCCCGGACGGTACCATCCTGTGAGTAAGGGCCCCTGGCTAGGGTAACAGGTCTGTCTGGCCGGTGGGTATACTGCTTCCAGCAGTGTGCTCTCACCGCTATTCGTAACGACGTAGACGGTACAGCCAGCGACGCCAGCTGTCCGCTGTCCTATTTATCCTCTTTTTCCTTAACCATGTTACCTTACTCTTTTCTTCATCCCTACCTGGGCCACCAGGGTTAATTGGTGGCACACCTATGGAAATAGAGCAAAACCGAAGCCTCGGAAAAATGCCGCTGCCTGGGGTTCGCCAGGGCATGTTTTTTTCAACAACACACCACGAGGGCTCACAGCCTAAATACTATCATACTGTGGGTGTCGACAAGGGGGAAAGAGGCAACTTGTTAATTCTGAAGGTTTGGAGGTTCGGAGGAGAAGGAAAAACATGTGCCGACAAGAAATTCCACAAGTTGGAAGTCCTCGGGACAAAAGAGCGGGCATAACAAGATGTTCTATGTCTGGTGACATGGACACTAAAAGGGTGCATTCGATCTGTTCCCCTGGTAGATCTGTTGGGGACAGCTGGTGGAGGAACTATGGAAGAAAGCTCCCCTGAGCAGTGCCCGTGCAGATATCTATAAGAGAGAGAGAGAGAGAGAGAGAGAGAGAGAGAGAGAGAGAGAGAGAGAGAGAGAGAGAGAGAGAGAGAGAGAGAGAGAGAGAGAGAGAGAGAGAGGTGTCACCAACGGCATGTCGGTGGTCAAGGGATGGTAGCCTTTGGGTGAGGGTAGGGTCGCCGATGAGACGTATAGCTCTTATCTGAATGGGGTCCAGGATAGCGAGTGTAGAAGCGGCAGCGGCACCCCAAATCTGGGAGCAGTATTCGAGGTTTGGCCTTATTTGTGAAGTATATAAGGTATAAAGATTAGCTGGTGAAAACTATTTGCGAGCCCGGAAGATGAAACCTAATGGATGTGGAATTGGATGTGCTACAGAGGAGGTCATTAATGTGTAGAAGAAACAAAGTAGGGGCTAAAGCTGAACCTTGAGAAACGCCTGCATTAATTGGATACAGTTTACAGGAATGGCCATCCACGACAACACAAATGCTCCGGTTGGAGAGGAAATTTGCTGTCCAGGTACAGAGTTTTGGTGGTAGGCCATAGGCCGGAAGTTTATTAAGCAGCGCTGCGTGCCAGACCTGGTCGAATGCTTTGGATATGCCTAGAATGACAATCTGGGATTCATCGTGTAGTTCCAAGAATGGGTGACAAAGGTAAGGAGGTCGGCAGTTGATCTACGATGACGGAATCCATACTGCATGTCATGGATTAGACTGTGTTTTTCAAGGAATTTTAGTAATTCGGTGTTTATATACTTTTCCATCACTTTAAGAGACGACTGAAAGGAGATAAATAGGCCTGTGATTGCTAGGAAGCGCCTTGGATCCTTTCTTGTGGACGGGTTGTACTCGAGCAGTTTTCCAGTTACTAGGGAATATGCATCTATTGGAAGATGTCTGAAACAGACGAGTCAGGATAGAAGCAAGTTCTGGTGGGAATTTTTTTAGAACAATTCCTGGGATCTCGTCAAGGCCAGAGGCTTTCCCGGTATTGCGTACCTTTTTAGTTTTGAAAATGATATCCGTCATTTTATGCGCCACATTGGGGACTGTTGGCGGTTGAACATTTGGAGGTGGGTTGAGAGTAGAATTGGCGGCGAACAACGAGGCAAAAAGTTCAGCCTTGCCCAGGGCGGTAGAAACAATTTCATCCCATCAAACAAGAGGTGGGAACAAGCTCTTGCAGAAATTATTCCCAATAGATTTAGCAAGAGTCCAGAAGGGTTTGCTGTCGTTGGAGCTTGAGAGGACTTTGTTTTTGATTATTAAACGAGTTTTTTTTTGCCCCAGAAAGAATGCGGACATAGCGGTTTCTTGCGTCGTTAAATGCTTGACGGTTTTCTTGACTGAGATTGTGTAGAAGCGTTTTGTGAGCTTTGACCTTTTCAAGTCTGGCCTTGTCACATGATTTAGAGAACCAGGGCTTTTAAGTGGCTGAAGACGTTTTCTATGTACGTGGAATAAATAATTCCATGCCAGCTTGGATAATTTCGGTGACGTTTTGTGAGATATCAGAGAGGTCGGGATGAGAGAAGCAGACAGACGCCCATGGAAATGAGGAAAAGTAATCCCGCATTTCGTCCCAGTTCGCGGAGTTGTAGTGCCAAACGATGCGTGGGTGTGATGACTGTGGGACCTCGGGTTGCATTGCGAAGGAAGCAGTGCCCATGCCGTGACCTGAGCGACCAAGGGGGGCGGTGACTGATGTCTTATAGCATTCAGGTTTTGTAGTAAGAAGGAAATCCAAGGGATTTGAGCTGTGTGTTGGGATGCGATGAAAGTTAGTAGGTTGCTGAACCATATTGGCTAAAGAATTACCGACTGTAAAGGCCTCCGCTGCTCTCCCTTGTGGATCGGGTTTTGAAGATCCTAGCCATTCCTTATTATGGACATTGAAGTCACCAAGAATGGTAACCTCGGAGGAAGGATATTCAGAAATCAGATGGTCGGTTTTTTCAGAAAGGTAGTTGAAGAGCTGTATTCACTAAAATATGGAACTTGAAAGTAGTTACAACTTGTCTGTGGCGAAGAATACCGAAAATCCGGAACTTTGAAGTTACTTCACTAAAAACTACCAGATGGGACTATCACTCAACATTGTATTACTTTGTAGTAAGGGCTACGTCTTAATTTATTAATTGGGTGTGTATAGTTCTCTGTTCCCTCTATGGTTTCGAATAGAGAAAGATACTTTTGACATTATGTGCTTTGTCTGTCATCTGTCATTTTTTAGTTGATGGCGTACATGCGTTTTTGTGTTTTGTACGGCATTATCGTTTTGAAAAGGAAAGTGCTTTATGAAAAATTAAATAAAGTAAATTCAAACCATTTGATTTTAATATCTGTAATAGATTTGTAAAAGCAATGTGGCTATTTTATGACAATGATACCATGTTATAAGTTGTTCCAATAGCGAAATCTGGGAAACGCTTGTTCCCGATCTTCACTATAAAATTCATTGTCATCTTCAGGGGGGATGATGCAGTCACCCTCATCACAGTAATTGAAACATGCTTGGTATATTGTGTTAAAACAACTCTCCTCACTTGTACTAAATGTTTCACTGATGTTTGTTGACAATAATGGTGTGTTCATAACAGCATTATACTGTGTTAAACTGCTGTTTTCATCTGTTTAACTTTTCACTTTCCTGTAAAGTGTTGTAGAATGTCTGTAAAGTTTTGTTTGTTTTTCAAGTGACTTGCTTTTATTGATGTATGACATTATTATTGGATCACACACAACACTCTACAGGACTTACACAACAGCATGTTGTGATGGAACAATCATCCTTTATAAATCAGTAGGACTGTAGGGTGAAAAATACTTTATAGTGAAGTTGAAAGGTTACTACTACTTTATAGTCGCCATGAATAGTAAAATTTACTTCCTCAAGTAGCGGAAACGTGACTACCACCAGTATATATAACAAAGAGGTTCCACAACTATAAGGTGTAATATGAAAGGGCCGGAAACGTCGCGGCGACTATTAATGCTACTTGAACGTGGCTGCAACTTTGATGTAGCATTTCAGTAACATAAGATAGTTTCGGCTACTGTCATTTGCTACCTTCAAGGACCTGGAACTTTTGAGTTGTTCTGTGAGTAACGACGACGTTCCTAATACCTTGAAAGCAACTAAGAAGTTGCGTAACTCTAAAGTAGTTATAAATGGTGAATATTAAGTAACTGTCACTGCTAATGTGTAATATAAAGTTATTTTCACCACAGAGTCGTAGAATTAGTGGCGATTACGTAATAACTACTCAATTCAAGTTCCGATCTCAGTTGCAATCACTTTGGTGCTAGTTGGGATAATAATTAACATATATACTTTTTTCTCACATCTTGTATAATAACGGATATATTGAGCTTTACCGTAGAAATGCGTCACCCTGTATATCGCGGTCCTCTCAATAACGATTTTTTTCTACGAAAATTTGCTAAAACATAGACTAAACCACAAACTCTATAGCTGAAACTACTGCCGAAGCATCAGAAAGAGCGTCTATTTGAAATGAATTTTCCGAAAATATTTTAGTAAAATGAAGGACAGTGATGGTTGATGGTTGAAGCTGAAGCGTAAGGCTTTGTAAAACACACTTATTACGACAAATATTCTACATAATCCGTATTTGTTTCAAATTCGTTGCCTGAAAATTGCAAATTTTGACGTTTCGCAACATTGATATTTTAAGAACAAAATGATAAAATTTTCAAAATATTTTTTCTGCTACATCTTGACCTTTTTGCGTTAAGAAAACTTAACGGTTGTATGCAATATTTAACTGGTTTTTTTTTTGGTCACACAAAGTATTTTGTTCTTGTGCTTTGCTCTGACCAGTGGCAACCAAATATTTTTTCCTGAAATGCCTATAACTTTTTTTCCTTCCAATCTAGAGATCTGAATTTCGACATGTGGGGTAAGTTTGATAGTAGAAACATATGCCAAATTTGGTTGTCATAGCTCTGTTATTTTCGGAGATACAAAAATTTTCCGAAAGGAAACCCAAAATTTTCCCGGAAAACTGGTCCGATTTTCCTGCTAACGAACTTGTCCAAGCCAGTTACAAAACGAAGGTACGTACCAAATTTCATCAAAATCGGCCCATTATTTTTTTGAGTTATCGATACGATATATATATATATATATATATATATATATATATATATATATATATATATATATATATATATATATATATATATATATATATTACGAAAAATTCGCTAAAAAGACGTATTTGCTATTAAAACCATTTTTATGAAAATTCACTACCATAACACACTTGCTGCGTCCAGACTTTTGTTTATTTGGAAATCCTTGCGACCCACGCTTTGGGAACCACCGAGTTAGAGCAACCACAGACAATGAAGCATTTGGAATCCTTATGGTTTCTGGGCTGTTATCGCGTGTTCAAACTCACTAAGTGGGTTGTTAAACATTGATTTGGTAACTCCTTTGATAGCTTGTAAATGACGTAAAGCACTGCTGATACATACCACGTTATGTCTGGTGTCTTGTTGCTGGGGTTCGTGGAGTTCTCTTCTTCACTTTCTGTAGGTAATAGAGGACTTGCGAATTCTGCGTAGATATTAGTCATCGATTATTTAAGGCTTTTGGGGCACGGCATAACAACCCGGAAACCATTCAGTATTCCCATCAAAAACGGCCGTGAAAGTCTAAAATCCTCAGTGGCTAATCTCTACAGGGAGGAATAGACTAAATCATCAAAAAATAAACCAAAAACCAATTAATTGCAATGTAGTATAAAATATTGCCTTGTTCACGCTTGAACGATACGAAGAGAAGGAATTAAATTCTGGCCCATGACACGGGAGGTAGGGATATGTTGAGGAAGAGTGAGGAGGCAGTCAGTCAGTTTAACGACAATCTAGATGAACTGTCGGTGTAATTAATTTAGGCGAGGTAATGAGAGTGCAATGATCCGCCCCAAGAGACTTCTCTTATTAAAGATGAAACAATACAAACCGGTTAACCTTGACTTTAAACTTTCCTGCCACCGTCTTCGTCTGCGATTTCGAGATCGCGATCGTTTCATGTATTTACTTCTTATGTGTTTAACTTATTGTGGATTAGCAGATCAACGAGGAGAACGGATCATCTGACACAGCGTTGCCATGTAGAGCAGGAATTTGCAGAAATGAAAAACAATCGATAAAACTTAACAAAGAGTCAGTCGTAATAATCCATCACTAAAGCTTAAGCTTGTAAATGAGTAATCTATACAATTTACAGTAATTCTCTAATAGAATCTTCCCAATTTAGAAGCTGGAAGAAAAGACATACTATGGATAAAACTCTCTCCCAGGACTGCAACTAAATTCATCTGTTGCATTTACCGGTCACCTTCTGACAACAACTTTGTCCAGCTCTTTGACTACCTTTCTGAAAAAACCGACCATCTGATTTCTGATTCCTTCCTCCGAGGTCACTATTATTGGTGACTTCAATGTCCATAATAAGGAATGGCTAGGATCTTCAAAAACCGATCCACAAGGAAGAGCAGCGGAGGCCTTTGCAGTCAGCAATTCTTTAGCCAATATGGTTCAGCAACCTACTTACTTTCCTCGCATCCCAACCCACAGCTCAAATCCCTTGGATCTCTTTCTTACTACAAATCCTGACTGCTATAAGATATCAGTCGCCGCCCCCTGGGTCGCTCAGACCACGGCATGGTCACTGCTTCCTGCGCAATGCAACCCGAGGTCACACAGCCATCACACCCACGTATCGTTTGGCACTACAACTCCGCGAACTGGGACGAACTGCGAGATTACTTCTCCTTATTTCCATGGGCGTCTGTATGCTTCTCTCATCCTGACCCCTATGATATCTTACAAAACGTCACCGAAATTATCCAAGCTGGCATGGAATTATTTATTCCACGTACACAGAAAACCTCTTCAGCCACTCAAAAGCCCTGGTTCTCTAAATCCTGTGACAAGATCATACTTGAAAAGGTCAAAGCTCACAAAACGCTTCTGCACAATCCCAGTCAAGAAAACCGTCAAGCATTTAACGACGCAAAAAACGGCTATGTCCGCATTCTTTCTGAGACAAAAAACTCGTTTAATAACCACATCAAAAACAAAGTCCTCTTAAGCTCCAGCGGCAGCAAACCCTTCTGGACTCTTGCTAAATCTATTGGGAATAATTTCTGCAAGAGCACGTTCCCACCTCTTGTCTCCGGGGATGAAATTGTTTCTACCGCCCTGGGCAAGGCTGAACTTTTTGCCTCGTTGTTTGCCGGCAATTCTACTCTCAACCCACCTCCAAATGTTCAACCACCAACAGCCTCCAATGTCGCGCATAAAATGACGGATATCATTTTCAAAACTAAAAAGGTACGAAAGATGCACTCTTCTCTTAATACCAGGAAAGCCTCTGGCCTTGAAGAAATCCCAGCAATTGTCCCCAAAAAATGCGCACCAGAACTTCCTCCTGTCCTAACTCGTCTGTTTCAGACATCTTACAATAGAGGCATATTGCCTAGTAACTGGAAAACTGCTCGAGTACAACCCGTCCCCAAGAATGGATCTAAAGCGCTTCCTAGCAACTACATGCCTATTTCTCTCCTTTCAGTCGTCTCTAAAGTGATGGAAAAGTATATAAACACCGAATTACTAAAATTTCTTGAAAGAAACAGTCTAATCCACGACAGGCAGTATGGATTCCGTCAGCGCAGATCAACTGCCGACCTCCTTTCCATTGTGACCCATTCTTGGAACAAGTCTATGGAACTACACGGTGAATTTCAGATTGTCGCTCTAGACATATCCAAAGCATTTGACCAGATCTGGCACGCAGCGCTGCTTAATAAACTACCGACCTATGGCCTACCACCAAACTCTGTACGTGGACAGCAAATTTCCTCTCCAACCGGGAGCATTTCTGTTGTCGTGGATGGCAATTCCTCTAAACTGTATCCAATTAATTCAGGAGTTCCTTAAGGTTCAGCTTTAGCCCCTACTTTGTTTCTTCTCCACATCAATGACCTCATCTCTAGCACATCCAACTTAGTTCACAGTTACGCGGACGACAGCACCCTCCACTCAAATATACAATATTCTAAGTCTGTCTCTTTAGTCCAATTAGATGAGGATCGGAGACTCATGGAGGGTCTATCTCCGTGGATCTCCAAAAAATATTAGACTGGGGAAGTAGAAATCTTGTACAATTCAACCCCACCAAATCACAGTCTTGCTTTCTTTCTCATCAGAGATACACCAGCCCTAGACCCATCACAATAAACAACCAAAGTATTCAAAGTAACGAGTCCTTTTCACTTGTTGGCATTTCTGTGGATCTAAATCTCAATTGGCACCAACATGTCACATCAATTGCAGAAGCGGCTGCTAAGAAATTAGGTTTCCTCTTCCGGGCTCGCAAATACTTTTCACCAGCTAATCTCTATACCTTATATACTTCACAAATAAGACCAAACCTCGAATACTGCTCCCACATCTGGGGTGCTGCTGCCGCTTCTACACTCGCTATCCTGGACTCCATTCAGAAGAGAGCTATACGTATCATCGGTGACCTCTCTCTCTTTTATAGATATCTGCACGGGCACTGCTCAGAGGAGCTTTATTCCATAGTTCCTCTATCTGCTGCCCCCAACAAATCTACCAGAGGAACAGAGCAAATGCACCCTTTTACTGTCCAGGTCACCAGACATAGAACATCTTGTTATGCCCGCTCTTTTGTCCCGAGGACTTCCAAGTTGTGGAATTCCTTGCCGGCACATGTTTTTCCTTCTCCCCCGAACCTCCAAACCTTCAAGTCCAGAATTAACAATTGCCTCTTTCCTCCTTGTCGACACCCACGGTAAGATAGTATTTAGGCTGTAAGCACTCGTGGTGTGTTGTTGAAAAAAAAAAGAGCCACAATATAAAAAAATCAGTCAACAACACCCCACAATCAGCAACAGAATTATAAAACATCGTATAAAACCGTACAGTACCAATACAGTCCACCACACCATCTACACCAAAAACACCAACACACAACGCACAAAGACAGCAAGACTGCACACAGCCTAGAGGGCCACAGAACCAGAGCAAAACGAGCCAATCCCAGTATATACAAGTCCGTAGATCCTAGTCGTCCAACAATTACACGCGATTAGACAGAACGTTTAAATCCCAAAATAAACATGCAGCCTTTTTTTCTCGAGACCCATTATCCAGCATGTCACAGATATCTTATACCTACTTAGTTGGAGATTTCTAATACCATTCGATAGTTTACTGTAAAATGTAGCTCCCACGCATAAGAAATTCCTCATGCTCATCGATTTTATAGGCCCCATACCCGTAAAGTAGTCTCGTGTTGTATCATACCCGTGACTTGGACGACTCAATACTATCTAATTCCTGCGCACCGGAATCAAGCATTTCTTGACGTAAAGTTGCCTTTATTCGTTACATACGTTTCTCTAAATAATGCGTCTGAGGGACACATCCGTTTTCTTCCGTAAATGTTCTGAGCACCCACTTTTGTAGCACATTTAGTGCATGCAAATGACTGTTCAGTACACACCCCCAACGAATTATCCCATAGCTCCGGCAAGAGAAAAGTACAGAACCCTCAGATATTTAACATCAAAGAAACGCTCTAAATACTTGAACTTGCTTATTAAGCTTCTCACTTTTTAATAAGTTAACAATGCAAATTCCACCTTAGGTGATGGTCTATCTTTATACCCAGATAAGACACCGAAGATTAGCTTGTGATTGTAACTTCCTCAGTTTGCAAAGCCCGGTATGTTGGCAAACCGTCTTCATATGAAGCAAAAGCAAGTAATATTGTCTTATCTACATTAACAGTAAGTATATTACAATTGCACCATTGCTTCAGCTTTCCCAATTCTTCCTCAGCTTTCACTCTCAAGTCCTTCCATGTTTCAGCCTCACAAAGCGAGATCGTATCATCTGTGTAGCTAATCACACTCCGGTCATCTATTAAGGCAACAAGGACGTTTGTACATAACGTAAAAAGTACAGGTCCCAAAGTGGAACCCTGTGGTACGCCCCACTCAACTAGAGACCACTGACTGGTCACACCATTAACTCTCACATCAATTTAAAGGCTTTTCCGCTAAACCCAAGCCTCCCCACCTTACCCAGCAGCCTAAAATCTGGTACTCTTAAAGATACTTTACATTGTTACAATATAAATTTTTTCTTTTGTTGATTTAGGTAGTTAACAAACTCATCCAAATGATTAACAAAGAGGAAGGTTACCTACTAAGTTATGAAAGAATGCCTTCAGCGTAGTAACATTCCTTTACGGATGATATGCTAAAAGTAGATTTAAACACCTCCGATTAAAATGAAGAAACCTAGGTTAAAAAATTACAAAATTGACAACATTCTACGAAACCATGGACACGATCTTTACTGTTGCCAGCTTGCCCATCAGATTTGAATCCGACCGAATTTGTTTGCTGGTTTCTGAAACTACACGTCGGTGACAGGAATCTTGATTTTAATTTAAAAAAATTGCGCATATACATAAATTGCTCCAGAAAACGAATGGAAATTCTGTTGTGATCATGTTAAAAAAATAATAATTGAATGATGTATATAGAAAAACAATGTGCTTTTGGTTTAGTTACAGATCAAATTCTAATAAATTTACGAGATAATGATGGTCGTGTCTCTAACCTCTAAAAATTGCAAATTTTGACATCGTCACTTTGAGGTTTTAAGAACTGTGAAATTTTAAAAGTTTTTTTTTGGCCATTTCTTGGTAATTTTGCGTCAAGAAAACTTAACCGTTGCTTGTAATATACAATAGATTTTGTTATTCACACAAAATATTTTGGTTTTGTGCGCTTCTCTGGTCATCAGTGGCACCCAAAATTTTTATCTTTAAATGCTTATAACTTTTTTTTCCTTTTGACTTAAAGATCTGATTTCGGCATGCAGGGTAATTTTGATAGTGTAAACGTGGGTACCAAATTTGGCTGCCATAGCTTGGTTATTTTTGGAGTTACAAAATTTTCCAGGATAAACTGGACTGACGAACATATCCAAGCCACCTGCAAAAGGAACGTACTCACTAAATTTGATCAAATTCGGCCCATTAGTAAAGACTAACGAACAAAAATTACTTCTCAAAATAAAGATAAAATATAACAGCCGATAACAGCCGACAACACCGCACTCGATAGCCAGATGGTCCTTGTTAGTAATGACGGCAATAACACCGTGTATAAAATACCTTCATGTGATTCTGCGATCAATCCATCCCGCTATACCGAAGAATTTAACCTTGGTAATAAATATGACTAGTTTACAGCTTTTGCTAATATTGGATAGTAGTAAAGCACTCCACCAATTTATTTCCTGTTCACGGCTTTTGTTAAACTCCGAAGTAATGGGCTACATCTGTTTTTTTTAAAGTTAACAGTCTTTTGCGATCAATACATCCGCTACACCGAAGAATAATAACCTTGGTAATAAATATTAGTTTAGTTTACAGCTCTAGCTGAAATTAAGAGTAATAATAAAGCACTGCACACATTTTTTTCTGCTTACAGCTTTTGTTAACCCAGAAGTTACGTGTTAAAGTTTTTTAAGCTAATACTTAGTCTGTTGGAATCAACTTCTTTTTGCGGGTTAAATTCGGAAACATATTTTGAAATATAATCAACACAGGATAAAAAGTGGACAATGGCAGGGTTCACCAGGCGCCAGGCGCTGAGTTTAAGCGCTTATCTACTAACTACCGATACATTTCAGCGGTTGGAGACTGACAAACGCACTATTGAGTTCAAGTTCAAGTTAAGGGTGGTGATAACAACCCTTATATTTTAAATAGGGAACATGGGTCGATTGTTACATCATTTGAAAGCTCTTTCTTTTCTGAATTCAGCACACTAATTTTTTTGGAAGTTTTATCAACTCGTTTAAAAATTAATCACAGTTGAAGATGCAAAAACGCATTTCACTCATTCCGATAAGAAATGTGCTGATAGTCAATGTTTTGTTGGTTTGTAAACAAAAAATTGACTATCAGAACATTTCTTATCGGAACGAGAGAAATGCGGTTTATTATTTCAGTTTATCGGTCGGTTTGATACTTGATAGTACTACCGAAAATTAATTCCACAATGGTGTATTCTGTAGAAGAAAAAGTTGAAATAGTTACTCTTTTTTCCAAAAACGATGACTGTGCCAACCGTACCGCAAATTTGTTTAATGAACGACATCCGAACAGTTATGTTAACAGAAAAACCATTTTGGAGTTAGATGCAAAGTTTCGACAAAGTGGTTCAGTAGCCAACAAAAAAAAAAACGGGATCCTGAACGTGAATTACCGGTTAGAAATGAGACTACTGAGATTGAAGTTTTAGGACAAATTTCTGCAGACCCAATTTCTGCACGAGAAAATTGGCCACTGTCAAAAGAAGAACTATTCAGCGAATATTGAAGCATCATAAATTTCACCCATATAAAATTCACCTTGTACAACAACTGAGTGAAGATGATTATCGGCGGCTTTCAAATAGGGTATCACAAGCCCGTACTTCCTATTTAAACAATTGGGGGTTGCAACTATCACTCGGAGGGGATGAATGTAGGGTTTGAAGTTTTCACGTTGCACGATGTCATTTTTAAATCTAAAATTGACGTGTTTGGGGAATGTTTGTATAAATATCCACAATAATTAAGATACTGACTTTACTTCATTTGGATGGAAAGGGGATGAACTCTAAGACCTCAATTTACATACTCCTTAGAGCGCTGGATAAGGGTGGGCTGGGTTGTTGTAGCTCGATAACGGGGCCTCAATCTGCTACTCACTAAATGTCACTGGAGATCGTCTCAGTATGTTTAACTCTAGACCTGAGAGAGCGCTCTAAATTCTCGATGCGCTTCAACCCGAGAACAAAGTATTTCTCAAAATAATGACCGCGGAATTTTTTATTTTTTTTATTATTATTTTTTATTTCAACAACACACCACGAGGGCTCACAGCCTAAATACTATTGTACCGTGGATGTCGACAAGAAGAAAAGAGGCAACTTGTTAATTCTGGACTTGAAGGTTTGGAGGTTCGGAGGAGAAGGAAAAACATGCGCCGGAAAGGAATTCCACAACTTGGAAGTCCTCGGGACAAAAGAACGGGCATAACAAGATGTTCTATGTCTGGTGACCTGGACAGTAAAAGGGTGCGTTCGCTCTGTTCCCCTGGTAGATCTGTTGGGAGCAGCAGGTGGAGGAATTATGGAAGAAAGCTCATCTGAGCAGTGCCCGTGCAGATATCTATAAAAGAGAACAGGTCACCAACGGCACGTCGGTGGGCAAGAGATGGCAGCCTTTGGGTGAGGCTAGGGTCACCGATGAGACGTATAGCTCTGTTCTGAATGGAGTCCAGGATAGCGAGTGTAGAAGCGGCAGCGGCACCCCAGATGTGAGAGCAGTATTCGAGGTTTGGCCTTATTTGTGAAGTATATAAGGTATAGAAACTAGCTGGTGAAAAGTATTTGCAAGCCCGGAAGAGGAAACCTAATTTCTTAGCAGCCGCTTCTGCAATTGATGCGACATGTTGGTGCCAATTGAGATTTCGATCCACAGAAATGCCAACAAGTCAAAAGGACTCATCACTTTGAATAACTTGGTTGTTCATTCTGAGATTTGGTGGAGTTGAATTGTACAAGATTTCTACTTCCCCAGTGTAATATTTTTTTGAGATCCACAGAGACAGAACCCTCCATGAGTCTGCGATCCTCATCTAATTGGGCTAAAGAGACAGGCTTAGAATATTGTATATTTGAGTGGAGGGTGCTGTCGTCCTCGTAACTGAACTGGGTTGGATGTGCTAGAGAGGAGGTCATTGATGTGGAGAAGAAACAAAGTAGGAGCTAAAGCTGAACCTTGCGGGACTCCTGCATTAATTGGATACAGTTTAGAGGAATGGCCATCCACGACAACAGAAATGCTCCGGTTGGAGAGGAAATTTGCTGTCCACGTACAGAGTTTTGGTGGTAGGCCATAGGCCGGTAGTTTATTAAACAGCGCATCGCGCCAGACCTGGTCGAATGCCTTGGATATGTCTAGAGCATGCCGAACATTATATCAACATATAAAAGTTGAAACTGACCCCGGATGTGAGAACAGGGGGGGCTGGTTCGTGCTCATTTGAAAAAACTTCATCAAAATCCGAAAGTCGGGATAAAAAAATGCCAGAAAATTCAAAAGTAGCATTTTTAAATGAACATTGGCCAAGCGATTTAAAAGTAAAATCATAACATCAAAATCGAAAGTAATCAGCACTAACAGTAATAGAAATAAAAGACTTGAACCACGTATTTTGAAATTAAATACATCAAAGTCGAATGGCTGATACATGCGATAATACGATAATGAATTAATCAGACAATAAATCTTACACGGCCATACAATTACGAAATGAGGTAGCTACTGGCTGCTTCTTACATGCCTCCACATAAACGAGAGCTATTCATTTTACAAGACGGGAACGCATTAAGGCAGAAAAAAGTCTCGCATAAATAATAAACTTGTAATTCAAACAAGAATCTAATAACGCGTTTCTTCATCAACTTACTACTCCATATACTAGTTTTTCTACGGTTCATAGATTGACCATGAACTCACTCTTCCAATATGTGTTTTTGTTGTTGAAAAACAATAAAATAGGTATTCACATAATAGAGAATAGAGAGCTCTGCAACATCTCATATTAGTCCATTGACATCTTTCTTCACTTCTCAGAGGATTCATTAACACTTGATAGGTCAAACTGAGAGAAAATAATAAATGGCAACGATTTGATACTGTGGTGAAGATGTAACCTTTTTGAATCAGAATTCATTTGTTTTTATTGCCACCCATTCTATATAAAATGACAACTTTAAATTAACTCAGTTAGATCTATGGTTTCCTTTTAGTGAATTTTCATAAGAAAATTCACTAACAGAGAGGTAACGATGGTGAGATTTTCGTAAATTGTTTTCAAGTGAACACGAACCTAGAACCCATATCCAAAGTTAGTTTGAACTTTTTGCATCCGAGCGATAACTAAAAAAATAGTCAACTGATTTGAACGAAACTTGGCACATATCCTCACTTTGTTAAGAATGCGGACAAGTTCGTAGATCCGCTATAATCTTCACCCTCAAATGTAAATTTTTTTTTAATACGCTATATTTTTGAAAGTATAAGTAGTCCAGTCAATAAGTGCCCAAAATAGGGGTGTAGGGTGCATGAAATATGCGAGAATTTTAGACTTTATGAAGTCAAAGAATGAAATTTCTCAATCACCTTGTTGAAGATCACCTTTTCCTCACTTCAGAGAGAATCTTTATCCAATAGCGTGTGGAGGTGAACATATTAAAAGTCCCCTCCCCTGGGTGGTGAGGTAGAGGCGGCAGGGGGTGGAGAGGTCCTATTTTTTGGATTTTTGCTTATATTTCATAAACGGTAGAAAAATATTTGCCAAATAAAAATGCAAGCTAATTAAATTTTTAGTGAATTTTCTTTAAAAAAAAATCACTAATGAGGAGATCCCGACTTGTGAATTTTGGAAAAATTCCTTCGAATTAGCACTAATTAGGCCCCCGAGAACACATATCTGGGGTCAGTTTAAATTTTTATATGTTTATATATGTTATATATATATATATATATATATATATATATATATATATATATATATATATATATATATATATATATATATATATGTATGTATGTATGTATGTATGTATGTATGTATCACACCGATAACTCAAAAAATAATGGGCCGATTTTGATAAAATTTGGCACGTACTTTTCTTTTGCCAGTGGCTTGGATAAGTTCGTTAGCCAGAAAAATCTGCTACGTTGAAATAGATTAAACAATGGTTTGGCTTAATTTGACAGACGGATTCCCCAGGTCAGTACCAGTTCTGAGCAGAATTTCGACAACGAAATTATAATGCATGATTGTAAGAAAATAAATTCGGGAATCAGCAAGTGCGTTATGGTAGCGAATTTTTATTGAATGCTTCAAATTCGAATAGCTCAATTTGCTATTAACCTATAAGGTTCGTTGGACAGGAAACTAGTTTTTTCGGGAACATGTTAAGTTTCTTTTCGAACAATTTTTGTACATTTTCAAACAGTAAAGTTATTTTCATGAAATATGGTACATTGTTTCTACCATATACGTTATGCTGATAACCAAATTTGATGTCTGCTTAAAAAAAAAAACAACACACACACACACACACACATATTTGCTATTTAAAACATCATAACGCACTTGCTGCGTCCAGACTTTTAAACATATTTGTCGGATTCCCAACGGTTTTCGAGATGTACGTAATTGAAAATCAATAATTTTCAAAAAAATATCATTTTTACCTCACACTTTTTGTCCAACATTTGCTTTTAATACCTTTCACGATCGTTTCTTAGAAAAATTGTCACAAACGAAGTTGTAAAATATTACATTTCCTTCAAATCGATATACACTTTTCCTACTTTATCTTTAACCAATCAAAACTTATAGAATGTCTGACATGTACGCTCAATTTCGATGTTACTCTAGAAATGAGAATGTTGAGAGCCTGTGGCGTTGAACTGCTGTAACTTGCTATCATGATGAATAACGACACTTATTATAGCTGTCATTATATTATAACGAATCAAATAATGGAAGTATTTCATGGACTGATAGTGATTCAAAAATGAAAAAAAAGTGCATTCAAGTCAACATCTTGGTTTTTTTAGGAGGAAGGGTCGAGGCTCATTCATCTTCGTCAGCAGTGGAGACGTCGTCCAAGAAGATCGGTAGAGTTTCGATGTCGTCGTCATAATCTTTTTCTCAATTAATATTGCGACTCCTTGTCGCAATTGTCCTTGCAATTCGGGCATGTGACAGAGCAGTATAACGACGCTTTTCTACAACCACACCTGCCTCTGCAACATCCTTCGTGAATCGGCAAAAAATCATCTTCATGATTTCGTCAGGTGCACCATCCAACTACATTTCGGAACTAGTTGGCCACCCCTTCTCTCCCAACCCCAGTTCGGTGCCCCACCATTAGGTTCCACCGCTAACCACTGCTGTACTTGGTAGTACGCCCGGAATGCATGCCGCTTCACAGCTCCTTCAGTTGGAGATAGAGTTGAGAGATCAGTCTTAATTTTTGCAACTGCTTTGATAAATATTTTGTAGCGGAACTCGTTGAGGGATTTTTCTGTGGTTGGAGGCCCATACCTTGAGAGAGTACTTATGATCCCAGTTGTCTCACAGGAATCAGGGGAAGAGGAACCGCTGGCAAACACCCCAGCTACACGTTGAACGATTTTGGCCTTTTGGTACGTTTTCACAAAACCCACTTTACTCTTGCGATACGCTACCGATGTGTCACAGCCTGTAAATAATAGGATGATAAATGGGCATTGTCCTTCATTTTCAACTTCTGCTGCAGCTGTTGCAAGGAATATACAATTGCTTTGACCATTCCTCTTCCAGGTTTTAGAATGTCGCGATAAGTTGGGGTTTTGGCTACCTCCGAGAAATTTTGTGATTTGTTGATAGCTGCATTTACATGATCAACGTCAGTATCACCTGAAGCTTGAAGCGCATTTATCCCATTTTTCTGCAGCTGCATCATCAGCAGGTTTATCAGATGACTGTTGTTATGCACGTTGGAGAGGAAATCCTCTTGTTTGGCTTTAATTTCACTTTCCAAACTGATATTGATGTCCGCACATCTCCTGAGTCAATAACGTCGACTCTGTTCAGCTGCTTTTGTGCTCTCTATTGTGTCAGTATACCCATCGAAAACCAGTGTACAACCTCTCCCTTGATAATGGGTCTTCAGAAATATGACGTAACCATCACAAATGGTTGATACAGTTGTCTCTTTTTTTCTTAAAATTTGGAGTAGAGGCATGTTTAATTTTAATAAGTATTGTGGTTATTCATCATGATAGCAAGTTACAACAGTTGAAGGCAACAGGCTCTCAACATCCTTATTTCTAGGGGACATCGAATATGGGCGTACATAAATCATAAATGCTATAACTTTTAATTGGTTAAAGATAAGGTGGCAAAAGTCTATACCAAATTGAAGGAAGTTTAATGCTCTCTCTTCCTTTGTGACAATTTTTCTAAGAAAGGATCGTGGGAGGCACTAGAAGCAAATGCTTGACAAAAGAAGTGAGGTAAAAATTAATTTTGTTATTGAAAATTATCGATTTTCAATATCTGGAAAACCGCTGGGAATTTGACACATACTTATAGAAGCGATTATAGAACAAATTTAATTGGCTTTCATTTTAATTTGGAAAATATTTTTCTACAGTGCACCGTTTTTGATATATAAGAAAAAACTTGGACGTTGCCACTCCCTCTCGCCTTTACCTCATCACCTAGCGGCGGGGACTTTTAGTATGTTTACCTCGTAACTATTTCTAACGAAGTTCTCAAGTCAAACATTCTCGCATACTTCATGCATTCTACAATGCATTTACTGTCTGGACTAAAAAGTAACCGAAACAAGACGTCACATGCAACTAGATAAAGTGTCAGTTAACTTCAGTTGTGAATTTTAAGTAATTTTGCAAAATTTTGAGTTCTTTCCAAATTAAAAATTATATCTGCAAGACATGAATTGGAACGACTTAAGTGGTTAAAGTCAAATTTAACAATACAAACAACACGCATAAAACATCCTACCTGAACCAGCTATCGAGAAACTTTGGCCACAAAAATGCTGAAACCGTTTAAATCGCTTGTCAACAAATTACGTTGTGAACCCACGGCTGGATGTAGTTTCGCCCTTCCCATTAGCTGTTTTCAGAACCTGGGGGTGTATGTACTCTTGCAACAATTACGACGTTAGAATGACAGATGACATAAAATTAAAATATTGCCAAGTGATTGTTTTTTTTTTTTTAGGTGGGAGAATCAATTAATTATGTGAAAACTGGAACCTGTGATGAGCACTAATAAGTACACTTTGAGAACACCCAAATCACCACAACACATATTTCAGAATTTTTCTTCCTCTGAAGATGTTGACTTGGTCAACGAAACGATCGTAAGGTCTCTGAAATATGTGTTGTGGTGATTTGGGTGTTCTCAAAGTGTACTTATCAGGAATCAATTAATGTTTAAACTACACTATATCTGTAGCTTGATGAACGGCCCCAATTAAAGTGTTTCATATCATAAGAGAATAGAAGATACAATATTGTGAACAAAATGAGCTGACATCCATATAAAATTAATTTTAAAGCAGTTTGTTTCTTTATCATTAAACTTAAAAATAAGGCGTCATCTAAGATCAAAACAGCCGAATGTGTTTTACATCACAACTCAATTAATTCTTAATTCTGTAATCACAGTTTACTTTTAGGATATAATATAAAATTTCCGGCGACAGCAAGTTGCTTTGGGTATACCACGTGAACAAATTAATTATTAGCCAGTGTCGGTGGCTCAACCAAAGAGTAGTAGAGTGTGCGGTTGACACGCGGGCGGCCCGGGTCGCCTCCAGCGCGACCCATGTAACATTTTGTTTTGTTTCACCTTAATATTTGGTAATAATAATAATAATAATAATAATTTATTTAAGCATTTCATACGTTCGGACCAAAATCTCATTTTTATTTGAAACCTTGTCAACTTTCAGCAATATTGGACTCGTTTATATATATATATATATATATATATATATATATATATATATATATATATATATATATATATATATATATATATATATATACATATACAAGACATAGTCACAACAACGAATTGACGAAATAGGTAAAACAAAGACAACAAATGACATTCGTTTACAAATATTGTACAAACAAAAAAATAAAATGGTACAAAAACCACAACTGAGATAATTGAGAATACCATCCTTCCTTTCGCCCACTCAAAAACTACTGAACACTATAGAAGCAATTGTCCAAAAGGTAAGACTGCAAAATGTTTTTGAAACATGAATTTCGAAATCACCCTGATGTCACGCGGCAGGCTGTTATAGATTTTAGTGCCTATATTATTAGGGTGATTTTTTGACTTCTGTTACGTGTATCATATCAATGGAAATGCTTCTTTTTAATTATTCCTGCTGTTATAAACGTAAATACACTGTTGTAAAATATATAAGCAAGGCAAGGGTAAACTTTTATGCCTGATGAATAATATAGGGCAGGATTCCAGGGAACCAGCATTCACTAAACATCTCACAACACGCTTCTGCGCTAGAAATACTTTTTTTGTAACTCGAATGCCCAGTTTCACAAAGCCCGATTAAATATTTAACGGACGGTTAGTTAATCAAGGATTAAGACGACCAATCACAGGTTGTGATTCGGGTTTTTGCCATGACAACTAAATATCTTGAAGCTGTGATTGGCCTTGATTAACTAACCGGCCGTTAAATATTTAATCAAGCTTTGTGAAACTGATCAGAAGAGTTGCCACAATAAACGAGTTCATATGTCATTAGAGACTCAACAGATCCAAAATAAAATCTCCTCAAGTTGTTATAGTCTAAAATCCGAAGAAGGAACATAACGTATTCACTCTATTGCTAACACAACTACAATGTATATATATATATATATATATATATATATATATATATATATATATATATATATATATATATATATATATATATATATATATATATATACATAAAATAATCAAATGGACCTTGCATATGGGTTCTAGGGGCCCTAAGTAATTCGCGTTCATTTGAAAAAAAATTCCCGCAAATATCACCATCGTTACCTCTCCATTTTCATCGAAAAAATTCATTAAAATGCCCGGTTGCGGAAAACGTAGAAAAATGGGCATTTATCGCGATATTTGATCATTCATCAAAACAACCAATCACAGCTTCAATATGTTGGGTTGTCATGGAAACAAAACAGAATCATGGTCTGAGGCCTGAGCCAATGGTCGAGTTCATGAGGCGCCAGCAGTTGCCACAGTTAAATGGTGTCAACGTATGCGGTTCCGCTGAGTTTCTGCTGGAAGTCAACTGTTGCCGATTTGTCAAAGTGGAATGACAAAGTCACAAAATAGCGCTTGAAGCCAACAGTGCCTTCATCAGTTCCTAGAATGTATCAGAGGTCAGAAGATGAGCGCTTAAGCTTGGCGCCTGGTGAACTCAGCCAATGATTACCTAACGTGTGTGCTAGAAGAGGTGAGAGAAGAAAACAATTGTTGGATATATTCGGAGACATCTTAACTTTATAACAATACCATATAATACCAACATACTAAAAAAAAAAAAAAAAAAGAAGCGGTAGACCAAGAGAAGAAACGGTAAATTTGCAGACTACATCCCGAACGTTAAAAAAAAGTTTTCAGAAACATGACTAGGACCCCCTCTGGATGCACAAACCACAAGGAAAATTTCTTGTTCACACACCCCTCAAGGAAGTTACGGGACCAGGAGTGGATAGGGGTGCTGGGCGGCGTAGGTAGTAAAAAGTAAATATGAGGAGAATATGCGAAGAAAACGGCTTGAAGGCTGCCTATTTGACGTCATATCCCCCCGAAGCCCTGCCTACCCCGCACAGCACCCCTATTCGTCCCAGTCCTGTCACTTCCTTGGGGGGTGTTCCACTTGTGACATTGAGACGCGGGGAGGGGGTTCCTGTTTCGTCGTGGGTATTTTCCTTCCCTCGCGCATGCATACAACAACCCTCGTCGTTGCATAAACCACAAAAAAATTATTGTTTATACCGCCCAAGGAAGTTACGGGACCTGAGGCGAATAGGGGTGTTGTGCGGGGTAGGCAGGGTTTCAGGGGGATATGGCTTCAAGATGTAAAAAGGGCAGCTTTCAAGCCGTTTACTTCGCATTTTCTACTCATATTTCCCTTTGTACTACTCACCCTGCCCAGCAACGCAATTCACCCTGGTCCCGTACCTTCCTTGGGAAGAGAAAGAAAGAAAAATTTCTAGTTGTTTGTGCATCCAGAGGGGTCTTAGACATGTTTCTGAAAACAGTTATTTGAAAAGCGTTCGGGAGGTAATCTGCAAATTTACCGAAGAAACTTCTGGAGGCATAAATTCATAATTGTGACAGGAGACATCGCATTTAGACTGTGATGATGATATTAATTTGTTGTGATTTTTATGTTTTGACGTGATCTACAATTCTTGGGTTAATAATGAATCAAGCATCTTTATTATTATGAAACTAGGTGGTTCAGGGGTAAGAACGTGTGCCTCTGAACCGAAGGGTACTGGGTTCGATCCCAGCGTACTCCTTTCACTTTTTCAGTACAAACTGTAACATAAAGATCAACCGAGGTTCTGGCATTGTATTTGAGCAAGTTGAATGTCTGCACGTTCCGCCCTTCGGAGGGGGCGCAAGGCCGTCGGTTCCGTGTCCATGCGATGTTGGGCTCGCTAAAGATCCCTACCCTCCTTACAGAAAGGCAGGGGTTCGGCAAAATTTCCAGGATAGTGAGGTGAAACTGCTCCCTGGCGTCGGTGATTGGCCATAGTCGCGGAAATAGGTCGACGCTAAAGAAACAAAACACACACACACACACACACACATCTTTGTTATTATTATTATTCAAGGAACAAGGTCGATAGCCACTTCTGGATGAACCTAGAGCGATAATTTTATTTATGTTATTTCAGAAAAAAATACGCTTTTGCTATAATCTCAGTTACAAAGCAGCATCCTGTCAGGAATTTTACAAACGTTTAATGAAGGGGTGTGTAAATATAATCGTATACTCTGATTGCCACTTGTATTAACAACATAAATAATTTTTAACGGAACAAAAATTTGTTCCATAATTTTTTGTTAGGAAAATATTTACGTATTTTTCTGTAAAACCAAAAAACATAAACTAAATAAGATCCAACCTGGTAACAGTCGTAAGTTTGATCCAGCGAGTAGTAATTCTTCAGTAGCTGGTTGACGTACTCCCAGACGCCTTCGGCAAGTGTGCCGATGTCGTCTTCACCGAACCCTTTTTCTGTGTGACGTACCATATTCCTCTCTTCGCCACACTTGCGTATTCCAGAATAACAAACTCGACGCAGCACGCGGCCTTATCGAAGTCCCTGGACGCGCTCAAATCACATCACCGCGACCTGACCACCACACACTCGAATACACCGCGAATGTAAACAAACTGATGAGGCTCGAGGAAGACGGGTAATCAGGTACAGTCGCGTGGTACTTAGTTCTTGCGCTACTCGCGGTTCGCGGTCCCCGACAATGGACGTGGAGTAGCTCGAAGATCGCGGTATATAATAGTGTGATTTGTACACACATGAATGGATAGGATAGGGCAATCAATGAGTCAGCACCATACGCTAACCATTTCAAGCCCGCATCTCGGTGGTCAATCGATAAGAAGACTTATTTAACGTCGACTTATACAGGTCTCTCTAAAAGGTCTTTACAAAATTCTACCACATATTTCTTAGACTAATATCGGTGCTGAGTAAAGCTACCTTGGTATAAGTTGCTTAATTTGGGCTCTATACGGCGTCAGTTACAAATTTGAAATCGTTCTTTTGTTATAATTTTAAGACGGCTAATGCGATTTTGCTAGAGGTTGGCACATTGACATAATTTTATGGGACAAAAAAACCATTTCAAAATTATGATTAATATCAATCCATGGGCGTAGAACTCATTTTTAAGTAATTGCACTTTCAAATTTACGGCAACGAAATAAAAGGGTTTTAGGTCCCTATAAAACTTAGGTTAATTAACTTATTCACTACTACAAACATAAGTAATAATAAAGTAGACTTTACGAAAAAATTAATTATCAAAAACACAAATAAAAAGTCTAAATGCAGCAAATGCGTTATGGTAGTGAATTTTCATTTAAATGTTTTCACTAGCAAACATTTTTTAATGAAAGCAGGCACCAAATTTGGTTGCCGGTATAACATATACAGGGTGCTTCATAAGTGGTGACCAAAAATGAAATCCCATGTTCTTTGAACAATTTTAGAGAGGGTATGTCCTATAAAATTTTTTCCTATAATGCTTCATTAAAAAGATACAGGGTGTTGAAGTTGAATTTCAAAAAATAAAGTTTCCCAATTTTTTAAAATGTAGCACATATATTTTGCTGAAACTTCGCATGTGTAGGCTGCTATGTAAGGCGCGTATTCTACCATAACAATTGAATCAAGTAATCCAGCAGTGGCGCGCGTACCCACATGTCATTGGTTATCCCTCAAGAAAAAAAAACGGGTAAGCCAATGATGTTTTTTTTTAATCTTACTTTCATTCGTGAACAAAATGACCCTCTTGATAATTTTCTGTACGACGATTATTTTACGAGTAAGCAATGAATCAGGTAAGTGTTTTAGAGCACAGTTCATGATTTTTAACCAGTCGTTGTTTGGTAGAAAATCGCAATGATACACTTTTATGCCTCCATTGGCCTGAATACATGCGCGGCATCTTTTTAATATGGAAAATTTAATGTGTTGATAATTTTTTGTACGAAGATTATCTTTGTTGTATTTTAGTAGGTAGTAGTCTGGTTTGCCAAAGTTGTCATTAAGTGTCACTTGACGTTTGGGTTAACAAGTTATTATTTTGAATAGGTGTAAGTGGTAAACTTTATAAAATTGCAAAATGTTCTACTCTTTTACTTCTTCTAATGGAGTACACCTCAGAAGAGTATGCAGATATAATTTTTATCTACGTATATGCTGATGGAAATGCTCTAGCTGCTTGTCGGGAATATCAACGTAGGTTTCCCACTCGCCGTCAACCTACACCAAGGGTTTTTTCTCGATCATTTTCAAGACTTCGGCTGTGCGGTATTGGACAACGTCCTGACGCTAGAGCTAATGGTAGAAGACAACATCAACTTGAAGACGAAGAGAGAGTGGTGGATGCAGTGATGGATCAACCTTCTACAAGTACTCGGAGGATTGCCACGCAGTTACAATATTCTCAAAGCTTTGTTTGGAGAACTTTACATCGAGAAGCCTTACATCCATATCATCGACAGAATGTTCATTGCCTTCTACCTGGAGATAATGTGCATCGACGAGTCTTTTGTGAATGGATGTTGGAAATGAACAATCAAAATATCTTATTCCCTAATCTAATCTTCTGGTCTGACGAATCAACATTTAAAAGAAAAGGTATTTATACTTCTCATAATGAGCATGTCTGGTCATTGGAAAATCCACATGCAACAAGGACTCGCACATTTCAACATAGATTTTCCATTAATTTATGGTGTGGTATTTTTAACGGCTCACTGTTCATGGAAGTCCTGCCACAACGTTTAAATGGATCTTCGTACTTAGCGCTCCTAGAAAACCGTGTAGAAAACATTCTAGATGACATTCCACTAGCAACAAGTGGTATAATGTGGTACCAGCATGACAGTGCACCAGCGCATCATAGTTGTTACATGGCTACATGAGCATTATAATGAAAGATGGATTGGCAGAACTGGACCAATACATTGGCCTGCAAGATCACCGGACTTAAACCCACTTGACTTCTATCTTTGTGGTGATTTTGAGCGACTGGTCTACAGTGAACAAATAAATACACCAGAGCAGCTACAACAACTGATAAATAATGCTTTTCGTCATATTCAAGCAACAATGAATCCTCAAGACATTAAATTTTCCATATTAAAAAGAAGTCGTGCGTGTATTCAGGCAAATGGAGGCATTTTTGAACATTTATTGTAATAAATAAATTACTGTAAGCCTGATAAAGTGTATCATTGCGATTTTCTACCAAACAACGACTGGTTAAAAATCAAGAACTGTGCTCTAAAACACTTACCTGATTCATTGCTTACTCGTAAAATAAGCGTCGTACAGAAAATTATCAAGAGTCATTTTGTTCACGAATAAAAGTAAGATCCAAAAAATGAAAAATAAAAAAATATCATTGGTTTACCCGTTTTTTTCTTGAGAGATAACAATGACATGTGGGTACGCGCGCCACTGCTGGATTAGCCGATTCAATTGTTATGGTAGAATACGCGCCTTACATAGCAGCCTAAACATGCGAAGTTTCAGCAAAATATATGTGCAACTTTTTAAAAAATTGGGAAATTTTATTTTTTGAAATTCAACTTCAACACCCTGTATCTTTTTTAAGAAGCATTATAGGAAAATGTTTTATAGGACATACCCTCTCTAAAATTGTTCAAAGAACATGGGGTTTCATTTTTGGTCACCACTTATGAATCACCCTGTATAGCAGAAACAATGTACCCTATTTCATCGAAAACTTTATGGTTCATTGTTTGACAAAGTACCAAAATTTTCCGAAAATAAGCTTAAAATGTTCCCGAAAAAACTGGTCCGATTTTGCTAGCCAACGAACCCCTTTAAGCTATTTAATACCAAAAAGATTTTCGACAAAACTACGAAAACAATTTCTGCATGAAAATTTACAAACAAATTCTTCACGGAAAGCCGAAAACATTTTTTACAATAGTTTATTAAACATTATACCTATTACATATATTATTATGCCCTTCACTTCTGAAACACAAAATACAGGACGTTCCATTTGAAACAATTGAGTTACGGCAGTTTGACCTTTGTTTTAAATTCAAGTCATTATTTTACAGCGCCCTGTATACGACATTTCAAGTTTTTCGACGAATAATATAAACGAAAACCTCTCGAAATGCGTCAGTTTTATGTGACTCTGTTATCTATTGGTTAAAACTCCGTATTATAATTTTGATCCGTGCCAAAAATATGAAAAGATGCAAAACAATTAAAATAACTTGCAATTTTTTCCCCTACAAACATGCATTATAATTTGACGAAAAATGCAAAACTACTGCCAGAGCATCAGAGAAAGGGTTTATTTGAAATCAATTTTCTAGAAATATTTTAGTAAAATGAAGGACAATGACAGCTGAAGCTGAACCTTAAGGGTTTTGTAAAGGCAAGGACGGATACGGTCTGTACCGCCCTACAGGAGAGGGGAACGCCGAGGTCCCTAATAAGCTGGGTGGCGAGCATGCTGAAGGACAGGAAAGTGTCGCTGACCTTGAGGGGCCGAGGGCTGGACGTTGGGGTGACGGGCGGCTGTCCTCAGGGCAGCTGCCTCTCGCCTCAACTATGGTGTCTGGTCATGGACGGCCTCTTGGAGCGGCTTTCTGAGAATGGCTTCTACGCCCAGGCGTACGCTGATGATGGGCTGGTCTTAGTCACCGGCAAATTCCTCGGCGTCGTCTGTGAGTGTATGCAGGCTGCCTGTAGCATAATCGAAATGTGGTGTGGTGAGCGGGGACTCTCCGTAAACCCGGCGAAGACGGAGATGATCCTATTCACCAAGAAGAGGAAGGTAGAGGGGTTCAGGGCGCCCGTGATGTTTGGAAAACCTTTAGCTTTAGTGCGGGAGGTCAAATATCTGGGGGTGATCCTGGACCCCAAACTAACATGGGGGTCGCAAATAGAACGAATAGTGAGGAAGGGAGTAGCGACCCTCTGGCAGCTGCGTCGTGTGATAGGGAGGACCTGGGGACTTAATCCTCGGATCCTTCACTGGATCTACACTGCGATCGCCAGGCCGAGAATCCTCTATGGGGCGTTGGTCTGGTGGTGTGGTGTGAACCAAACTACCAGCAGGAAGCTGGCCAAACTCCAAAGGCTGGCAATCCTGGGTATCACAGGCGCTATGAGGACGACACCCTCAGCCGCGCTCGAGGTTCTGTTGATGCTGCCACCGCTTCCCATCTGTATCAGAAGGGAGGCTATGGCGTCGCATCTTAGAATCCGGGACTCAGGTAACTGGTTCGGAGAGGGAGCAGTAATAGGGCATGCAAGAGTCGTCAAGGAGGTGGAAAAGGAAATTCCGATTTCCGCCATAAAGGTGAGGGATGCCGAGGACGATATTAGGTTGACTAGGCCATACACCCTCAGGATCCCCAGTAGGGATCAGTGGAGGGAAAATGAGGTTGCATTCCAGCCCGCAAGCCTGGTCTGTTTCACCGACGGATCGCGGCTGGAGGACCAACAATCCTCCGGGGCAGGAATATACATCGAGGGCCTGGGGTTGCGCGAGAGCTATGCTCTTGGCGCATACACCACGGCATTCGAAACAGATGCGTACGTTATCCTGTCTGTGGCCAATAGACAGGATGTGAAGATGAGTCCCGAGAAATGCGTGTACATCTGCTCGGATAGCCAGGCGGTCCTCCGGGCGGTCTGCGCGGCCAGAATCAGGTCACCACTGGTTCAGGAGTGCGCTGACGCCCTCAGAGGACTAGCCAGGACAAAGGAGGTGCAACTGGTGTGGGTTCCGGGACACTGTGGCGTAGCGGAGAACGAGGTGGCGAATAATCTCGCAAGACTCGGTTCCCGGCGGCCGTTCTGTGGCCCGGAGCCTGCAATAGGCATAAGTAGGAAGACAGTATCTGTCGCCTTAGACAGATGGACCGAGGAAGCAATGGAGAGGCACTGGGGGTCGGTTGGTGGCTGCAGGCAGGCGAGGGACTTCGTGGAGGGGCCGGACAGAGATAAAGCTGTCTGGCTACTCTGAAGGAGTCGACCTACGCTTCGCCGCATCCTTGGGGTGCTGACAGGCCACTGCGCCCTTAGAAGACACCTCACATTGATAGGCGTAGAGAGGGATCCCATTTGCCATGAATGCGGCGAGGATGAAGAAACGTCCTACCACTACCTGTGTGAATGCGAGGCTTTTGGGAGTCTTCGAGCAGAATTGTTCGGATCGAGGACTCTGCAGAGGAATCAGGTAAGTACCGTCCAATTGAAGACCGTCACGGCCTTCATCTCGAGGTCGAGGAGGTTTGGCGACGGAAACGAGGAAGAGTAGAGCATGGTTGCTGGGTTTGGCAAAAAGGGCCCATTGTGGCCTACTTGCTTGGCATTGGCCTCCCCACCACTGCTACTACTACTACTACTAAGGGTTTTGTAAAACACTACTTGTCACATTTTCTCTACATAACCTGTTTTCCTTTTAGGTTCTTTGCCTAAAATTTCACAATTTTGACGTTTCAAATCGCGACTTTGACGTTTTAAGAGGAAAACCACAAAAATGTTTTCTTTAAAAGCCTATAACCTTTTAACTTACACAAGTCTCAATTTGGTACGTAGTTTACCTTTTATAATATAAACCCGCGTACCAAATTTGTTTGCCCCATCTTTGTTATTTTCTGATATAAAAATTTCCCGAAAGAAAACAAAAATTTTTTCGGGAAAAACTAGGCCGATCGAAACTGGCTAAGGAACTTATCCAAGCCACTGACAAAAGGAAGGTACTCACCCCAATTTGATCAAAATCAGCCTATTAATTTTTTTAAAATTATCGGTGACACACGCATCGCAGCTTTTCAAACTACTAATTTTTGATGACCAGCTATTTTAGGACAATAAACGCACAAACTAAAATATTTCTCTATTAACAAATGTCCACAGAACTATAATTCACTATTCGCCTTCTACTATCGCTTATTCTGCACAATATATCCTTTTGCAACTGGTTTAGATAAGTTGGTTAGCCAGGAAAATCGACCCAGTCGGAAAATTTAGTGTTTTCTTTCGGCAAATTTTAAAATGTGGTACATAAAAAGTAAACGATGTGCAAAAATTTAGGTTTCTAAGTTACAAGAAAAAAGTTGTGTGTGTGTGTGTGTGTTGTCTTATTTCATGGCTGCGGTCGTCAGACCATTCGCACATTTTTAAGAAAAAAGTTAGACATTCAAACAAAAAAATTGGGGTTTTCCTCTTAAAACGTCAAAGTCGCGATTGGAAACGTCAAAATTATTAGGATTTGAGTAAAGAACCTGAAACGAATCCGGGTTATTAAAAGTAAACGTCGCAAGAAGTGTTTTACAAACCCTTAAGTTTCAGCTTCATTGTCCTTCATTTTACTCAAATATTTGCAGAAAATTAATTTCATATACACCCTTTCTCTGATGCTTGGCAGTAATTTTGGTTACAGTTTATGGTTTAATAGTCTATAATTTTTATAGAATTTTCGTAGAAAAAATTCGCAAATAAGATACAGACTTTTAAACTTTAAAAAGATTTCTTCAAAAGAATGCAAACTAGGCCCCCTAGAACCGATGCCCCGGGCTAGTTTCAGTGTTTATCTGTTTACATATACGCAGGCTGGCGCATTTTTACGGTAAAGCTCAATATATCCGTTATGTTACAAGATACGAGAAAAAATTGTAAACGTTAATTATAGGGTGTCTTGAGCTGCATCTTATTATTTTGACAATCACAGGCTGGCCCATTAGTCGTTTGTGACACAATCTTTTTCAAACACCACTTATATTACTGCATTTTTACATTTTTCATTAAATTATAATGCATGTTTGTAGGAAAAAAAATATAATAATAGCGTTAATCTTAAAATAAGGTAATCTTATTAATTGTCGCTAGTAGGCACCATTTTTGAGAAAAATCTATGAGAACTTTTGCTGTGATCATTCGTTGTTGATAACTTATGACTACATTGAGCGGAACATAGGGTATCCAATACCGGACTTAATTTTCATCGCGGGATCCGTATTAAAATAAAACACTTCAATACAGAAAATATTGGGATTCTGGAAATTTTAGATTCATTCTCTAATAAAAAAAATTAGGGGCGCGGCAAGTGCGTTATAGTGGCGAATTTTCATAAGAATTGTACACTATAATTATACGGCATATTAGTAAAGTTATTACTTTAAACTTACACAGACCTTGAAGATAGATTTAGCACATTTGAAGAATTCTTTCGAAAGGGTTACCACCGATATCTCTCTACTATCAAAAAAATCTTGCGTTCTAACTCCTTTTGAGAAAAATGCCCAAAACTCAATTTTCTATGAAGCTAAAGACCTACCACGTATCGTTTGGCACTACAACTCCGCGAACTGGGACGAAATGCGGGATTACTTTTCCTCATTTCCATGGGCGTCTGTCTGCTTCTCTCATCCTGACCCCTCTGATATCTCACAAGACGAAATTATCCAAGCTGGCATGGAATTATTTATTCCATGTACACAGAAAATCTCTTCAACCACTCAAAAGCCCTGGTTCTCTAAATCCTATGACAAGGTCAGACTTGAAAAGGTCAAAGCTCACAAAACGCTTCTACACCAGTCAAGAAAACCGCCAAGCATTTAAGGACGCAAGAAACCTCTATGTGCGCATTCTTTCTGAGGCCAAAAACTCGTTTAATAACCACATCAAAAACAAAGTCCTCTTAAGCTCCAATGGCAGCAAACAATTCTGGACTCTTGCTAAATCTATTGGGAATAATTTCTGCAAGAGCACGTTCCCTCCTCTTGTCTCAGGGGATGAAATTGTTTCTACCGCCCTGGGCAAGGCTGAACTTTGTGCCTCGTTGTTCGCCGGCAATTCTACTCTCAACCCACCTGCAAATGTTCAACCACCAACAGTCCCCAATGTCACGCATAAAATGACAGATATCATTTTCAAAACTAAAAAGGTACGAAAGATGCTCTCTTCTCTTAATACCAGGAAAGCCTCTGGCCTTGACGAGATCCCAGCAATTGTTCTCAAAAAATGTGCACCAGAACTTGCTCCTGTCCTGACTCGTCTGTTTCAGACATCTTACAATAGAGGCATATTCCCTAGTAACTGGAAAACCGATCGAGTATAACCCGTCCCCAAGAAAGGATCCAAAGCGCGTCCTAGCAATTTCAGGCCTATTTCTCTTCTTTCAGACGTCTCTAAAGTGATGGAAAAGTATATAAACACCGAATTACTACCATTTCTTGAAAAACAGTCAAATCCACGATAGGCAGTATGGATTCCGTCAGCGCAGATCAACTGCCAACCTCCTTTCCGTTCGTCACCCATTCTTGGAACAAGTTAATGGAACTACACAGTGAAACACAGATTGTCGCTCTAGACATATCGAAAACATTCCACCAGGTCTGGCACGCAGCGCTCTAAACTGTATCCAATTATTGCAGGAGTTCCTCAAGGTTCAGCTTTAGCCCCTACTTTGTTTCTTCTCCACCTCCTCTCTAGCACATCCAACCCAGTTCACAGTTATGCGGACGACAGCACCCTCCACTCAAATATACAATATTCTAAGCCTGTCTCTTTAGCTCAATTAGATAAGGATCGCAGACTTATGGAGGGTTCTATCTCTGTGGATCTCCAAAAAATATTAGACTGGGGAAGTAGAAATCTTTTACAATTCAACCCCACCAAATCTCAGTCTTGCTTTCTTTCTCATAAGCGATACACCAGCCCTAGATCCATCACAATGAACAACCAAGTTATTCAAAGTAATGAGTCCTTTTCACTTGTTGGCATTTCTGTGGATCGAAATCTCAATTGGCACCAACATGTCACATCAATTGCAGAAGCGGCTGCTAAGAAATTAGGTTTCCTCTTCCGGGCTCGCAAATACTTTTCACCAGCTAATCTCTATACCTTATATACTTCACAAATAAGGTCAAACCTCGAATACTGCTCCCACATCTGGGATGCCGCTGCCGCTTCTACATTCGCTATCCTGGACTCCATTCAGAAGAGAGCTATATGTCTCATTGGTGACCCTACCCTCACCCAAAGGCTGCCATCCCTTGCCCACCGACCTCTCTCTCTTTCATAGATAACTGCACGGGCACTGCTCAGAGGAGCTTTCTTCCATAGTTCCTCCACCTGCCGCTCCCAACAGATCTACCAGGGGAACAGAGCGAATGCACCCTTTTATATGTCCAGGTCACCAGACATAGAACATCTTGTTATGCCCGCTCTTTTGTCCCGAGGACTTCCAAGTTGTGGAATTCCTTGCCGGCACATGTTTTTCCTTCTCCTCTGAACCTCCAAACCTGCAAGTCCAGAATTAACAAGTTGCCTCTTTCCTCCTTGTCGACACCCATGGTACGAAAGTATTGAGGCTGTAAGCCCTTGTGGTGTTGTTGAAATATTAAAAAAAAATAATCGTCAATCTACAGAGCAACTAGCTGAGCCTTGAGCTTACAAATACTTATGATGGTTTCTAATTATATACAGGGTGCTTAAAATTTTATGCCGACAGTAACAAACTTCAAGTTCTCATAAGTTTGGTTTTTCAAATAGAACAGTGTACCAGAATATGTGTGCAATCTCTCAGATTCGGGTAGAACACAGAAAAAAAAATAGCACAAGTTCCTATAATTTTTTCCCTTCTCCCTTCTCTTACCAAGATGCAGGCCCCTAAGGGACGCCCTAAAAAATTGATATTTTTAAATAACTTTCAAAATACTTTGTCTAATTGAATATATTGTTTAATACGATGGACAATAGATAAGACTCCTTTTAAAGGACCCTTGAAAACAATTTGCCTTATTTGGTTTGCCAGGGAGGGACTAGCTTTAGCACAGTAATGTTAGTTTTTTTACACTCTACGATAAAGACACAAAAATGATATTTTTAGTTATTTCTGATCCTTAAACTAAACAAAATGTACTCTTGGTTGGTATGGATCAAATGACCTGTTTTCCAGAAAAAACTATTTTTGTTTAATATGATTTTTACTACACAATTTTGTATGTCAGTTCGACATGACATATTCGACATAACTTCTTCGGCAACCTACTGCGATTGATTTCCAGTTTTTTCTGCAACATTTATTTTCTTTAAGTTTATTTTTGGAAAATGTTTCCACTTTTTTAAACAACAAAGCTATTTTAGTGAAATATGGTACATTGTTACTACTATATAGGTTATACTGCTAACCAAATGTCCTTCTTTTAAAAACAAGACATAGTTGCCATTAAAAACATTTTAATGAAAATTCGCTACCATAACGCACTTCCTGAGTCCAGACTTTTTTTTAATCAAAGTATCTGCAAAATAGTTAAACTTAAGTATGTGAAAATTTCCTTAAAATCACATATAGAATCTAAAAATGCTAAAATATACAGGTGTTCCATTTAAAATAACAAAGTTAATAGCAACTTCCGGTATAACTACAAGTGTTCGGAAATGATAACATTTTCGTTTAAAAGATTAGACACGGTAACCTAGGCAACCAAATTTTCCAGAACCAAATAGGTAATCTCTACTGGTAAATTATCACGATAAATTCACTTGCAGTCTAGAATACTCCATTCATTTGGAAACTGACAGCTTTTGGTATTAATTTGGCTGCTTACGGTCTTAATCAAACTCTAAAAGTAATCAAGAATCTTTGTCATTTTTTTTTTGAGGTTAATACGTTTTAACTTAAAACACCTGACTTGCTTTTGCTTTGTTTATGTAATAGGATAGGGTTAGAGTTTAAAAAAATCATAATGTAAAATGAATCATTTTCTACAAATTTTATAATAGTTTTTGGTTTTACCTGAATTGTGCCATTAAATTTTTATCATACAGGACTTCCCGGACCAGCTCAGGGCGGCGCTAGTACTAATGTTTATTAAAGGTGTTTTAAAAATGTTTTTAAAATAGTCCTCTGTATGGTCTTTTGAAAAAAATATTCAATTTTGACATATACTCAGCATAGATCTTCCAGCAGAAAATCTGTTAAAACAGCCTTGTGTAGTTTTACTTTTTTGTTGTTAAATTGTCTTAAGAAGAGCGAAATTCGTCTGGGAATATTCACATATTTGACTAAGGTATATGATTGTTTGAATTAAGAGATTTTGTTATGTAAATTGAGACTTTATGGTATTAGAGGTGTTGCATTGCAGTGGATAGAGTCATACCTCAGTGGAAGAACACAAAGGGTTGACCTAAAGAGATATGTTGTACGAAATGTTTCCTCTGCCGTACCCATCAGTGTGCGAATCCCATGGGGAGGTATCCTTAAACCACTTTTTTTTCCATCGTTTATATGATACACCCGAAAGATGAGGTCGCCGGCAAGATGGTTTATCTTGTAAACCAAGAGATAGTGAGCATGACACTATTTGCTGACTTGCTTGCAAAATGTGATATTTTACTGCGCCAGACTCATGTAATAAGTTAATGTGTGTGTGCGTCTGCATGTTGTGGAATAAGAATTATAAATAATAGATGTGTTAGAATGTGAGTACGAAACTGTGAGCGTGGGCCTTCTAAAACCAATTAAGATAGACTTTACGCACATTGGTAAAACATATACCCTTATAGGTATCTACAAGTTACATGACATTTGCATACATGCTTTCAGCAATGACTTGGGCAGATTTTTGGGCTCTTTGCCAAATTATCGTGGGAGATATGAATGTAAATATTAAGGCGTGGACGGAGTGTGTGGACAAATACTTGAATGTCATGTGTGGCTCCATTTAAGTCCTACATAAACAACTTCACACGAATCGGGAAAGAGAGTAAGTCATCTAATTGATCAAATATTTGTCAAAACCCGCGGGCCGGGCAGAATTATCTCGCAAATTTTTTTAATGTGATAATATGGACTATTTTCCTATTATATTAAATATTAGAGTCGAAAAAATTAAGGAACTTGCAAACACAAATGCTCGTTATCGAACATTTGTTGCATACAAAAAGCTAAAGGCATTGATGCGGCAGGAAAACTGGGATGGATTTTATCGACTCACCAATGTTAATGACACGGCAAGAGAATTCTCTGAAAAGATAGAAGGGAACCTTATTGAGTGTATGACAAGACGTAAAGTGGATGAAACAAGACGTGGGGGCAAGAACTGGATTACAGGTTGTCTCATAAAATCAATAAAGTGCAAGAACGAGATGTACAAGTGGCATCTCAGATATCCAGATGACACCGGGCTCATAGATGAGTATAAATTGCACCATAACAATTAATTCCTTGGTCAAAAGGGCTAAGGTCAGTCACTTTCAAAAGCAGATGGTGGCAAATTGGTTCGATAGCGGTAAGCTTTATAGGTGTGTTAGATTAGATTAGATTTATTGTGAGTGGGCTATTCCAGTCCCACCACTTAGGTCTATTGTGGCTCACGTCTAATTATTTAATTTTCACCCATCAATTCCAGCTCCCTGCAGGAGTCGATCGTTTCTTGAGGGTGAAAGTTTGTTTGGGAGGTGTACTGCCATCTGAGTGAAGTCGCTTGCCCACTTTAAAGCTCAACGAACCCAGGGTGGTATCATCTGGAACTCCGCTCCCAAGTAGCAACCAAGCGAGGCCAATTGTCCATTTCTAAGCCCACAGCGGAGGCGTCAAAATCCGGGTGCATATCACTTCCCAGAGATATCCGCCTCCCTCCAGGCTCACCTGTACCAGATCCTCGCCAGTGGTTCATTGACTAGAGGCGGTATCATGAAGTCTCGCCCTCGCGCAGCATCCAAGCGGGGTCGTTAGCCTGTTTCGAAGCTCACAGAGTAGGCCTAAGTCTCCAGATGTAATCTACCCCTAGAGATCTCAGCCCTCTCTCCGGGTTCGTCCAGACCCGATACCCGTCAGCGTTTGCCTAAATTTCACCCAACAAATTAAACTTCCTGCGGGAGACGATATGTGTGAGGTGAAACTTTGTTTGACAGATGTACTGCCATCTGAGCGCAGTCGCTTGCCCGTTTCAAAGCTCAAAGACAAATAACCTCTCTCCAAGTTCGTGTTGACCAGACATCTGTCAGTGTTTGGCTCAAGGTAGTATCATGAAGTCCCGCATCCGAGCAGCAGCCAAGTGAGGTCGTTTGTCCGTTTTGAAGCTCACAGAAGAGGCCTCAATCTCTAGTTGTAATCCACCCCTAAAGATCTCAGCTCTCCTCCAAGTTCGTCTCGACTCGACAGACACCAGTGCTAGACTAAAGGCGACATCCCATCGAGTCCCGCTCCCGAGCATCGCCAAAACGAGGCCGTCCGTCTGTTTTGAAGCACACAGTGGGGACATCAAACTCCAGGTGTATACCATTCATCAGAGATGTTAACACCCTCCGGGTCGTCTGGCCCTACGACACCCGAGTAACAACCATGCGAGGTTAATATTACATTTCCAAGCCCAGAGTGGAGGCCTCAAAATCTGGGTGCACATCACTCCCCGGAGATATCCGCCTCCATTCAGGCCCACCTAGTACCATATTTCATCAAAATAACTTTATTGCTTGAAAAAGTAAACATTTTTTTCTGAAAATAAACTAAAACGTTCCCGAGAAAAACTAGTCCGATTTTCCGCGCCAACGAACTTCAAGGTATTTACCCACCTACCAAGGTATAATTATTCAGAAAAAGCTTATAATTTTTTTTCCACCAAAATCTGCAAACATTTTTTTTACAATGACTTATTAAACATTTATTATACAAATTAATGTAAGATATGTGTGTTTGTGTGTCTCACCAGACTGTACTTATTGCCACCGGACTTTTACAGATGTGAAAAATTTTAAAGCTCTAGCTTAATTATAACTAAGTCAAAGTTCTGATTGCTATATTTCACCTAGATGCTAAAAGGTAAAACTGAATAAATATGGTTTAAAAACAAAGAGACACTAAACAGTAGAACAGGAGTCAAATTATTCAGAGTAAAAATTTGTGGAGACTGAATCAAAGTCGCTTTCACTTTCTTAGTCACTACTACTGAATAATGAGGGGTTCAACGAGCACTTCAGCATGAATGTCCAGCTCCCACATTCTGTCCTCAACTTTTATAATGTGTACCATTTGTAATATATGTGGCCTAAATTCTAACCTACACTCCGTCCACCATTTCCTTCCAAACCCAAATCAGTGCCAAAACAGTCACTAATCACCTTAATTTCCCGGGGTATGAGCTCCTTACTTCCTTTGGATTGCATGGAGGCGTGTGCGCATACGTCCGTAGCAATCTACCCTGCAGCAGATTCCCCAATTTAGAAGCTGGAAGAAAAGACATACTATGGATAAAACTCTTTCTCAGGGCTGCAACTAAATTCATCTGTTGCATTTACCGGTCACCTTCTCACAACAACTTTGTCCAGCTCTTTGACTACCTTTCTGAAAAAACCGACCATCTGATTTCTGAATATTCTTCCTCTGAGGTCACTATTTTTGGTGACCTCAACGTCCATAATAAGGAATGGCTAGGATCTTCAAAAACCGATCCACAAGGGAGAGCAGCGGAGGCCTTTGCAGTCAGCAAACCTACTTACTTTCCTCGCATTCCGACACACAGCTCAAATCCCTTGGATCTCCTTCTTACTACAAATCCTGAATGCTATAAAATATCAGTCACCGCCCCCCTCGGTCGCTCAGACCATGGCATAGTTACCGCTTCCTGCGCAATGCAACCCGTGGTCACACAGACATCACACCCACGTATCATTTGGCACTACAACTTCGCGAAGTGGGATGAAATGCGAGATTACTTTTCCTCATTTCCACGAGCGCCTGTCTGCTTCTCTCATGCTGACCCCTCAGATATCTCACAAAACGTCACCGAAATTATCCAAGCTGGTATGGAATTATTTATTCCACGTACACAGAAAATCTCGTCAGCCACTCAAAAACCCTGGTTCTCTAAATCTTGTGACAAGGCCAGACTTGAAAAGGTCAAAGCTCACAAAACACTTCTACACAATCCCAGTCAAGAAAACCGTCAAGCATTTAACGACGCAAGAAACCGCTATGTCCGCATTCTTTCTGAGGCAAAAAACTCGTTTAATAACCACATCAAAAACAAAGTCCTCTTAAGCTCTAAGTGCAGCAAACCCTTCTGGCACTCTTGCTAAATCTATTGGGAATAATTTCTGCAAGAGCACGTTCCCACCTCTTGTCTCAGGGAATGAAATTGTTTCTACCGCCCTGGACAAGGCTGAACTTTTTGCCTTGTTGTTCGCCGGCAATTCTACTCTCAACCCACCTCCAAATGCTCAACCACCAACAGTCTCCAATGTCGCGCATAAAATGTCGGACATCAATTTCAAAACTAAAAAGGTACGAAAGATGCTCTCTTCTCTTAATACCAGGAAAGCCTCTGGCCTTGACGAGATCCCAGCAATTGTTCTCAAAAAATGCGCACCAGAACTTGCTCCTGTCCTGACTCGTCTGTTTCGGACATCTTACAATAGAGGCATATTCCCTAGTAACTGGAAAACTGCTCGAGTACAACCCATCCCCAAGGAAGGATCCAAAGCGCTTCC
Source organism: Tillus elongatus (assembly GCA_964006375.1). NCBI lineage: Eukaryota > Metazoa > Arthropoda > Insecta > Coleoptera > Cleridae > Tillus > Tillus elongatus. The sequence continues at coordinate 293,553,307 of OZ023262.1, forward strand.
TAGCAACTACAGGCCTATTTCTCTCCTTTCAGTCATCTCTAAAGTGATGGAAAAGTATATAAACACCGAATTACTAAAATATCTTGAAAAACACAGTCTAATCCACGACAGGCAGTATGGATTCCGTCAGCGCAGATCAACTGCCGACCTCCTTTCCTTTGTCACCTATTCTTGGAACAAGTCTATGGAACTACACGGTGAATCCCAGATTGTCGCTCTAGACATATCCAAAGCCTTCGACCAGGTCTGGCACGCAGCGCTGCTCAATAAACTACCGGCCTATGGCCTACCACCAAAACTATGTACCTGAACAGCAAACTTCCTCTACAACCGGAGCATTTCTGTTGTTGTAGATAGCCATTCCTCTAAACTATTCAAATTAATGCAGGAGTTCCTCAAGGTTCAGCTTTAGCCCCTACTTTGTTTCTTCTCCACATCAATGACCTCCTCTCTAGCACATCCAACCCAGTTCACAGTTACGCAGACGAACAGCACCCTCCACTCAAATATACAACATTCTAAGCCTGTCTCTTTGGCCCAACTAGATGAGGATCACAGACACATGGAGGGTTCTGTCTCCGTGGATCTCCAAAAAATATTAGACTGGGGAAGTAGAAATCTTCTACAATTCAACGCCACCAAATCTCAGTCTTGCTTTCTTTCTCATAAAAGATACACCAGCCCTAGAACCATCACAATGAACAACCAAGTTATTCAAAGTAATGAGTCCTTTTCACTTGTTGGCATTTCTGCCGATCGACATCTCAATTGGCACCAACATGTCACATCAATTGCAGAAGCGGCTGCTAAGAAATTAGGTTTCCTCTTCCGGGCTTGCAAATACTTTTCACCAGCTAATCTCTATACCTTATATACTTCACAAATAAGGCCAAACCTCGAATACTACTCCCACATCTGGGGTGCCGCTGCCGCTTCTACACTTGCTATCCCAGACTCCATTCAGAAGAGAGCTATAGGTCTCATTGGTGACCCTACCCTCACCCAAAGGCTGCCATCCCTTGCCCACTGACGTGCCGTTGGTGACCTCTCTCTCTTTTATAGATATCTGCACGGACAGTGCTCAGAGGAGCTTTCTTCCATAGTTCCTCCACCTGCTGCCCCCAGCAGATCTACCAGAGGAACAGAGCGAATGCACCCTTTCACTGTCCAGGTCACCAGACATAGAACATCTTGTTATGCCCGCTCTTTTGTCCCGAGGACTTCCAAGTTGTGGAATTCCTTGCCGGCACATGTTTTTCCTTCTCCTCCGAACCTAAAACCTTCAAGTCCAGAATTAACAAGTTGCCTCTTTCCTCCTTGTCGACACCCACGGTACGATAGTATTTAGGCTGTGAGCCCTCGTGGTGTGTTGTTGAAATAAAAAAATAAAAAATAAAAAATAAAAAATAAAAAAAAGCCATATTTTATTTGCCTTTTATGCAGGCGTGCAATATTTAGTAACCGTACTCGCAGCATCTGATCATCGTGATGAATCCCCTTATTCCTAAGCCAGTCTATTATTTTAGACTTGCTCCATGCCCAAGTTGGTTGCGGCTCCAGTCGACGACTGTGGTATGGAGCGTTGTCCATCACGATTATAGAACCCTGCTCTACATGTGGTGAACCACTTCTCAAATGTTTCAGCATTCATCTCCTCGTGATAATCTCCCGTCCTCTTATTCTCAAATGAGAGTAGTCGTCCTACCAGGAAGCTGCTGACACTACCTATGTGGGTGATTATCAGACGACGTCCTTTACCTGAAGTTGCCTTCAACCCAGTAGATAGCCCTCCACTACTGATTACCGATAAGTCTTGCCAAACTTTAGCAACTGTATGCTCTTCATTCAACCATTTTCATCCAGTATATTTTTCCCATTTTCTCCAATTAGACTAAAATATTACCACAAAATTATTTCAGTTTTTCCAATGAGAAGGCCATTTTAATTTTTTTCTTAGAAGACTGAAGTTAATGACATACGTTCTCAAGAATATGCGACGCCATATTTTCGGTATGTTATCGTAGCTTCGATGGCCGCAGCAATTTTCTTCAAGTTCCCCAGTTCATTTTCGAAGAAAAAAGAATGAGCGATATGGCGTATCGAATATTTTGTATCGTCGGCCAGAATTTTTTGACGACCCATAGCTTGTTGCTTTACCATAGTTGTGCCACTTGAACTAGTTTGGTGTTTTAAGGTCCCAAATACAGTGATTTCTTTGACTTCTGTGAGCATACTGCACAATGTAACTGCATCTGTTTTTGCAAGAATTGCATCGCGTAGCCTGTCAAACATGTTACACACCATGTTTTCCTCTTCTTGAGTCAAATGCCTCCTTCATGTTTTACCACTCATTACTTCTGCAGTTACTTCCATTCTGCGTACAGTTCTAGCTACATATATATAACGTAATGAAGCATGATTTATTTACATAATTATTAGGAAAATGCACCCTATAAGTAAACAATAAACCACTGTTAATTTGACTAATAAATATATAGAAAAATATTTTACCAGAAAATTATTTTTAAGCAAACAATATTTAGTTAAAACGTGTGTATTTCATAGTTATCTCATCGGACTCGATAAGCTCCAGTCCCTGTCAGCAGGGTGTTTGGGAGAAAATACATTAGTTAACAATCATTGGCATAATTTACCCACTCCGTTAAATAGTCTGTATCATTATTGCTATGTGCGAACTTTTTTTGCCGATTTTATACATGACTCACATCATTTATTTTGGACCTGACTATAGTGACCAACTATTATCTAGATTATTCCGTTCGTGTGAGCTCAACGGACCAGCCCTTTAAAAATGACTGCAAATTTTCATGAATATTCCCCACGGTCGAAAGTACCTAACGTCACTATAAATACCTAAGCATCTAACGAACAAATTTCGTGAAAGACCTGTAAATTATAGCAGCATTATGCAAGTTTGGTTGTAGAATGAGTGAAGGAGTGATTGTGAGACTAAGATTTCATCTGAACAGTTCAATGAATATTTCCTGAATGTTGCTGATAACATAAGAAGCAAAATTTCCAAGTCAAACATTGACCCCTTGATATACCTGCAACGGAATCAAGCATCACACAACAGCTTCACATTTACAGAGGTGAGCTTTAATACTATACGTGATACTATAGTTGAACTGAATAGCAAGAGGGGCAGGGACATTTTTGGCTTGAGCGTGAACATTATTAAGTACGTTAAGAATGTGTTGATAGTACCACTAACGAAGCTGATAAATCAGTGTTTCAGGGAGAATATCTTCCTAGACATCCTAAAAAATGCCTCGATGGTACCACTCTTAAAAAAAGGTGATCCTGATGAAGTAGAGAACTACCGGCCTATATCTTTACTACCAGTACTGTCAAAAATAATAGAAAAATGCATGGCAAAACAAATGGTAAAATATTTTGAAGAAAACAACTTGTTCAGCAGATGCCAATTTGGTTTCAGACAAAACAAAGGCTGGGCATTCTGGACTTGGTCTCCCATATTTTAGATGTATACCATAATAACAGATATGATACTGTATTATTCTGTGACCTAAGTAAGGCTTTTGATTGTGTCGGCCACGGGACTCTCCTTGCAAAACTTGAGGCTTACAATTTTTGTGCTGGTAGTGTCGCTCTGGTGCGATCTTATCTGGAGCATAGGTGTCAGTCAGTGTGGTGTGCTGGAGTGAAATCGGGGAGGGGTGAGATTTCTGCAGGTGTACCGCAAGGGTCCGTCCTGGGACCCATTTTGTTCCTATATATATATATATATATATATATATATATATATATATATATATATATATATATATATATATATATATATATATATATATATATATATATATATATATATATATATATATATATATATATATATATATATATATAAACGATCTGCCAAAGTGTAGCAGTTCTAGCGAGTTCACGCTGTTCGCAGATGATACAACGATATCTGTCACCGCTGATAGCTTTGAGGGTTCCTGGGGGGGGCTCGGTGGCGGCTCAGGGTGAGGCTGAGAAATGGTTTGCAGCAAATGAACTGCTGCTTAACAGAGAAAAGACGAATAGAATGGTGTTCTCTATGAGGCAACTTGACGAGACAGGGGCACCGTTGGAGAACACAAAATTTCTGGGTCTGTCATTGACTCAAGGCTTCTGTGGGATAAACATGTAGACTCAGTGGCTGGTACACTCTCGAGGAGCCTGTTCTTGCTTCGGGGCCTGGTTGGCAGTGTTTCGGTTCCTGTTCTGAGGACAGCGTACTTCGCCGCTTTTCACTCGCATCTTTCTTATGCTATCTTGGTTTGGGGTCATGCTGCTGGTGCTAAGCGTCTCTTTGGGCTCCAGCGTAAGGTTATACGTGTGATGTGTGGTGCAGGTTACAGGGATGACTGTAGAGCGCTCTTTGGACACATGAGTATACTTACATTACCAGCACTCTATAGCTTTGAAAATTTGATGTACATCAAGGAGAATGTGGGTGAATACCAGAGTTACCGGGATATCCATACCTATGGTACGAGACAGGGGAAGAACATTGTGCCCATCTATTGGCGACTGGAGAGGTGTCGGAGTGGGACTGGCTACTGGGCAATTAAGTTAATACAATAAAATACCTGCTTATATCAGAGATTTGTCGTTGCCGAAGTTTAGGAACAGAGTGAGGGAAATACTGTTGAGAAATTCCTTCTATTCGGTGGAAGAGTTCTTGAGGTTCGAGTTTTAGAATTTAGATGTGAAGTTTTCCAGGGTTGCTGGATGATTTTATGTTTAGCCTTTTAAGTGATTTTATGTGTGTAGCTTTTTGATTTTATCTGTATTGTTTGTGACCTGTGCATATTGCTGTGTGTAATCCTGGCACTAATAAATTATTATTATTATTATTGGTTTGCTACTAATTCATAAAACACCTCTGTAGTAATTGCCACATATATTATACATTTGCATTATACTAGAAATCATGTAGTATACAGGATGTTTCGCATAACAACCTACACAGAGCTGGGCATGTAGGGGACCTAAAATGTGGTGATTTTAGGCAATTTACCCCTATACTAAGTTGCACCCCTGAGAAATTATAGGCCTTCAAAGTGGGGTTTCAAATGTTTGATTGGAGTGTAGACAATTATCAGAGTATATGTGTCAGAATACCTTGGTTTACATGATGTATATTGTTGTAAATAGCAGCTGAAACTTGTAAAACAGCACTTTTAATACATTATCATACCTTTTCTGTAAAATTTTAGGCTTAATAACAAGTAGAGTACGGCAAGTGTGAATGTTTTTCTTTTCCATCTTCTTTTTTAGTATTTTAGTGTTTAAGTTGAAACCTGGTCCACACACAAACCCAATGGATCCCTTATGCTCTTAAACCTTATTTAAACAAATGTGTTGTAATTTGTATTGTTTAAAATTGACATATAAATTTTACTATTATTATTATATCGATGTATTAGATCACGTCTGTCAACTCAATGCACAGAAGTTTGAGACATACCAGTTTGTCAAGATCAATTTCTAATACTAATATGTCATTCATCTTCAATTGTGTTCAAAATAAGTTCTTCGTCTTGTGCCCTGATTGCAATAACATGTTCTCGAGTGTTACTGAAAAACTTGCCTATTTGTCGAGCTCGTCTTTCAACATTGGAAAATGTTTCTCTATTGGTGACCAAACGATTAGGAAATCTTCTCAGATATTCTTCAACGCTTTTTACATAGTTTCCCCCAGAGACACCTAACACTAATAGCATGTCAACTTATTCGCTAAAGAAAAACTTTTAGGCCATTGTCAAAACAATCAGCAAAATTACTAAAATTTAAAAACTTTCCTTCCTGATTGGCAAGTTTGATGTATAATTTCATAGGCAACTATTGAATTCTCAATGATTTTAAATAACATTGATAAATTACGTATCTTTAGTTATTCGGCTTTTTCTTGAAAACAAAGTTTTTTGAAAAATAACAGGAGTAAAAAAAGGTTTAGAAGTAAATTCCACATTAAAAAAAAAACAGAATTTTTTAAAATCCGCCATTCAACCTTTTGATATACTTCAATTGAACCCTACTTACCATCAATGCTCTTGGTACTCAGAACATATACCAAATTTGGTTGTTCTAATTTGAAGTATTACTAAGATACTTTTTGTCGAAATTTGAAATCCCACATTGAAGGCCTATGACTTCTCAGGGGTCCAACTTAGTATAGAGATGGCTTGCGTTAAATCAGCATGTTTTAGAATCCCCTACATGCCCCTGCTCTGTGTCAGTTCTTACGTGAAACATCCTGTACATAATGCAGATTTAGACACTTTTTATTATTTCTGCAAAGCTAATATCTTTCTTTGTCACAGTAATGTCACATCCTGTATTCATTTGGACACAAAGTTCACTAAGTCATTCCTCGGATGTTACGGTAGCACTCCCAGTCATACCTGGTTAAATTTACTTTTGGGAAGTTTTAACTGAGTTTACAATCGGCCAAGTTACCCCTGGTTTTATTTAATTCATAAGAACGACGCTCTAGAGTACTTAATAATTTTAATAACGATTTCATTTAACCGCTGAATAACATGCCACTTACCTTTTTTGACTCCTTTTTAATCTTCAACTTTTGAAGGTGCACTTTAGGAGAACCATCCTTCTTCGGGATCTTCTTTTCTTCAGTTTTCTTCTCAGGCGTCTTGGCCGGAGGATGCTTGTTTCGTTTTACATCGTTACTGGTAGTTTTTGCACTCACTTTATTCGATGAATTGTCAGTTTCTGACTCACTGTCAGAATCGGAGGAACACGGACTCTCAGAGCTTGATGTTTCATCATTTTTTGTGGTTCGCTGAGTAGTTGTTTTCTCAACAGGTGCAACAGATGGACTTGAACACTGTTTCTTAACAGCATGGATTTTCAATCGCAACACGTTTGTCTGAGAGCTTGTTATAGAGAATTCGGGTGATGGACTGGATGATGACGAGCTCGAACTGGAACTGTCAGTGTCACAGGATTCAGATTGGCTAGATGACTGAGATGCTTCAGTACCAGAGTTCTGATGGAAAAAAAATAAAAAAATAAATTACCTCTTATAATAACAATCATTTTATCAATTTTAAAGGTAAGATAATACTTAAGGTAAAACCAGATGACACACCACATTTCTCATGCCAATAGAAGACACCTAAATTTAAAAGTTGATTTTAAAATTACTACATATCTTCCGCTATAATACTACTGTTGGTAGCAGTGCTCAACATCTCAGTATTCTGTACAAATTTCAGCTTTTAGATTTGGTTTTATTGCAGTAATTGGACAGTTTTTTTAACAGTGTAAAATTGTGCTGTCTCTGACATGAATTCTTATCAAATTATTAAGAAGGCAAGTTGAATAATTGCATATTCTTCTGTCCACAACTTACAATCAACTAATTTTTTCCACTCAATGTACGATCAATGCATTTACCACGCAAAAATGTAGGTACCCACTTAAACTTAACCTCTAACTCCACACATACCTATGACTAACAGACAATTATCAAAATATTTATTCAGAGTTGACCTAAGCAGAAAGTTTTAAATATATGTAGACTGCTTAAAAGACAATCAAATTATTAGGATCATATAATGTAAAATTAATGTTATTTTTGGAGTCGGTGTCAGCCAAGGATATAAGACAATATACCTTACATTAATAATAGGAGAATACCTTATGAAATCTATTTTACAAATGAAATTTTATACAATATACTGTGACAATATCCTGGGACCTTGAAACAATATACCAGTATATAATTAAACCTTTTTACAAATGAATTTGCGTACGCGTTTGCCTCGCTCACTCGGCTATACCCCTCCAACCATTCTTCCGGGCGCGCGCGCGCAATCGACCCGCCCGCGCTGCGTCTATGTGTGTAAAGTGTGTATGCCAATTGTTATATAGTAAGACATTTCAGATTAAGTAGTTACCCATCTTGGCTGACACCGACTCCAAAAATAGCAATAATTTTACATTATATGATCCTAATAATTTGATTGTCTTTTAAGCAGTCTACACATATATTTAAAACTTTCTGCTTAGGTGAATTCTAAATAAATATTTTGATAATTGTCTGTTAGTCATAGGTATGTGTGGAGTTAAGAGGTTAAGTTTAAGTGGGTACCTACATTCTTGGGTGGTCATTGCATTGATCGTACATTGAGTGGAAAAAATAAGTTGATTGTAAGCTGTAGACAGAATAATACGCAATTATTTTTTACTTTTTAGTGCATTTTTTGTTTTAGAATATTTTTTTGTGAAGTCGGTTTTCCATTTTGTTAAAATTTTTGTTTATTTCTTTATTTTTAGTGAATCTGAAGCTTTATATCTGATTTAATTAGACGGAAGCGCAACGGTGTGGTCCACAATCATCATCAATGTAGTCGAAGTCAATTATATATGCATTATTAAGGATAACTCAAAAACTACTGGTTGGATCCTGATCACATTTATATGAGAACACACGAGAAGCACCAGCTTTTAAATAAAAAAAGAATGATCAAAATCGATTCACCTAGAAAAAAGTTCTGAGGTAACACACAAGAACATCATCAATGTAGTGCAAGTCAATTAAATACGCATTACTAAGGATAACTCAAAAACTACTGGTCAGATCCTAATCACATTTATATGGGACCACACGAGAAGCACCAGCTTTCAAATAAAAAATGAATCATGAAAATCGGTTCACCTAGAAAAAAGTTCTGAGGTAACACACATAAAAAATTAAAAAAATACAGTCGAACTGAGAACCTCCTCCTTTTTTTGAAGTCAGTTAAAAATATGCCAATTCTGTTTATATTTTGGAAAAAATCTATTTCAGAATGTTGGGTAGTCAAAGTGGAATTTTAGGTTATGTGCTTATTCAGTTATATCTGATTAGGTTTTTATTATGCATTTGGTAATCGATACAGGAACTGTATAAAGACAATGTGGTCATGTGTTCGCCAGAGTGTCGATTGTCAAGGAACACGTTGGATCAGCAATGCCATGTTTCATTTTTATTCATACTGAGTCTTGTGGGAGGAACAGAGAAATCAAAGCATTTCTATGTTAATCGATGCTTTCATGAGGAAAAATGGACAGGGGTCATAATTAATAATGATGAAGGAATGATTCATGTGTTATTTCATTGTCGGGGTGTCTTTTTTAATTAGAAAATGTAAATTAAAATCACTTTCTCGATTCCTGCAAAATTTCAAATCGACTGTAATGTCAATTGTCATATTAGTTTGACAGTTTACATCACCTGAAAAGTAATTAGTGAAAATAATTCTTGGAAATTACGTGGAGAAATGTGTAATTGAATATTTAGGAGAATGTTGCCAAGAACATTGTTTAAAGTTTTGTTATTATCGTTTTTGAGATTAGGGTCGTACTTCAGTCCTCCATATTTAGATCAGTTCATTTGATTGATTAGGTACCTGCTCAAAATTGAAAACCTATTTAACTATATGAAGTCTAAGAAGCAAAGTTCATTTGCTTCGACAAAGACAGTCAAATAACATTATTATTACATATTCATGACTAAATAATTATGACTACTCATTACAAGTGTGAGACAAACATGGGTCTCATTAGCTATTTCAACTATCCACTACTGAATGCTACTTTTATCTATCACACACTGAGGAGAAGAGCCACTTTCCTTGTGTTTCAAATACAGCTAGAATGTACTATTTGTCTCTCCGGGTATTATCCAAGGTTTCTAAGGCATAAAGTATGAAATCTATGCACTATTGTTTTCCAAATATTAAAATAAAAAAGTATACATTCAGCGAGCTGGAATCGATCGCGTTCGTGTTACCATTGGCTTAGAAGAGAACCACGCTGTCCCTGAGCCATCTAGCACACGTCAACTAACGATTTGTGACAGACGACGTGAAATTAAAAATTTGCCAAGTGATTGTTATTTAACTGGGGGATTCAATCAATTTTTAAAATACACTACATTTGTAGCTTGATCTTATATATGTATGTATGTATGTATGTATGTATGTATGTATGTATGTATGTATGTATGTATGTATGTATGTATGTATGTATGTATGTATGTATGTATGTATATATATATATATATATATATATATATATATATATATATATATATATATATATATATATACATATACATATATATACATATATACATATATACATATATATATATATATATATATATATATATATATATATATATATATATATATATATATATATATATATATAAATTTATATATTTATGTCACACTGATAACTCAAAAAATAAAACGCCGATGATGACCAAATTTGATGAGTACCTTCCTTCTGCAAGTGGCTTGGATAAGTTCGTTAGCCAGGAAAATCTGCTCAGTTCAAATAGATTAAACAATGCTTTGTTTTAATTAGATAGTTGAATTCCCCTGGTCAGTGCCAGTTCTGATCTGGCCGTTAATGTATCGAATTTCGACCACGAAATTATAATGCATGTTTGTAAGAAAGGAAATCCGGGATGCAGCAAGTGCGTTATGTCAGCTAAGTTTTCTTAAATGCTTGAAATTTGAATAGCTCAATTTGCTATTAACCTATAAGGTTCGTTGGCCAGGAAACTAGTTTTTTCGGGAACATTTAAAGTTTATTTTCAAAAAATTCTTGTACATTTTCAAACAATAAAGTTACTTTGATGAAATACGGTACGTTGCTTCTACTATATAGGTTATACTGGTAACCAAATTTGATATCTGCTTTCTTAAAAAAAAAATATATAAAAAAATACACATATGTTATATGAAACATTTTAATGAAAATTCACAACAGTAACGCACTTGCTGCGTTCAGGCTTTTTAATTTTTTCCGAAAATTCGTCAAAATTCGAAATACGGTACGTTGCTTCTACTATATAGGTTATACTGGTAACCAAATTTGATATCTGCTTTCTTAAAAAAAAAATATATAAAAAAATACACATATGTTATATGAAACATTTTAATGAAAATTCACAACAGTAACGCACTTGCTGCGTTCAGGCTTTTTAATTTTTTCCGAAAATTCGCCAAAAATTATATACCATTAAGCGAGAAACTCTATAGCTAAAACTACTGCCAAAGCATCAGAGAAAGTGTCTATTTGAAATGAATTTTCTGGAAATATTTTAGTAAAATGAAGGACATTGATGGCTGAAGCTAAGACTTCAGGGTTAATAAAACATTCTTCCTGCGGCATTTTCTTTGCATTACCCGTATTAGTGCCAGGTTCTTTGCCCAAATATTAACAATTTTGACGTTTTAAATCGCGACGTTGCGGTTTGCAGAACACCTCAAATTTTTTCTTTAAATGCCCATAACTTTCTTATTTTTTGGCATACAGAGCTAACTTTTTGTACGTAATTTACCTTTAATGATATAAACCAGCGTACCAAATTTGGTTGCCCTTACTTTGCTATTTCGGGAGATATAAACATTTTCCGAATGAAAATACAAAATTTTACGGGAAAAACCGGGCCCATTTTCCTGGATAACGAACTTATCTAAGCCAAGCCACTTGCAAAAGGAAGGTACTCACCAAATTTGATCACAAACGGCCCATTAATTTTTGACTTACACACACACACATACACACGCACGCACCCATAAAAATGAATCTGCTAGTGATGGAATTTTATAGATATATATTTTTCACACTTTAGTAAAATCACATATTTCTCTGACATTTAAGGGGGATATTTAAAATTCCCTGATTTTTCCGGGTTTTCCAGGTCACTGGGTACCCTGATAAGACATCTCTTTGGAACGCGAATTATTGAGTTCATTTTGGTCGTATTTTAACTTTGGGGTCTATTTTAATATTGTATTGAACTAAAATAGTATTCTGTAAAGTATATTTTACAAATGAGCGAAAAGTATAATAGATTTACAATTCTTCGCATTCTTCATAAGGTGAAACACTGTATTGCGGAGTAAATTTTATTTTTTGTACTTGCAGTAGTTAAGATAGCATATTTAAGATGTTACCTTACATGTAAGTTATTTATTAAAAACAAAAATTCAAAATTAAGTAAATTAAGCTATGTTAGTCCATCAAACTCTCAACTGTCAGACACCGAGCGTCATTTGAAAATGGTGTAGAAAACTATCAGAGAACCATTCCAACTTCATGTTATTCTCATACTGATATTAAACCGGGTATGGTAGAGACCTGCACATGAAACCGATCATACAGTTCTGAAATCAGTTTTATAGCGATGCAAAAACTGCTGGTTGCAACATTTAATAAAGATTATAAACATATAAGGTTGCTGGGAACCTAAAGTCAAAGCATACTATGAAATTAGCGAATTAGTGTCTAAAATTTACGGCATCTAGTAGGATTTCAAAGTAAATGATTTTGTGGGTGCTTAATTAACATCTCACCTTACGTAAGCAATGTTTTTTTAAGCCAATCGACCTTAAGGTCGCAGTGGAGTACTGTTAGGGTTAATACACACCATACCTTAACCTAACAAATAAACACTATACAAATAATACAATTTTAATAATACATTTTTGGAATCTTTCAAAGAATAATTCCTCTTTACCAATTCCCCTTACCTTTGAAAATAATAAAGCTATTTTGATGAAATTGTGTATACAAGTTGCTTTCATTGACGATGTAGGTATCTAATTAGAGCTTCTAGGAGTAGTACTAGTTGGTTCCGCAACTAGGTGGCGGCACGTTGCTTTGTGTCTACCACTCACTTAGTGTTGGAGGGCTGGCTACCATAGCCGTATTATTTTATAGGTGTATTTTTGCTAAAAATAGTATGCCGTACTGAAGAGCTCTAATTAGAGCGAAATCGGTCTACGGTTCTAATTGTGGTGAGAATACATCTAACCTTACATACTTTGTCCCTATATTAGGGTAGATATGGGCCAGGGCTGACAATTTATTAAATTGTTAGTGGGTTGTATACAGTCTCTATTTTTTAACACTTTGTGTTATTTGGAGCTGGCGTGACAACATACTACTTGGTTCTGCAACTAGGTGGTGGCACGTTGCTTCGTGTCTACCACTCACTTAAGAGCTTCTAGGAATTAGCACTTAAAAGTTTTTTGGTTATATTTAAATGCTTGCAAATTTAAGTTACACTGAAACATTCAGTGACAATGTAACTGTCAGTTTGACAATTATTAATGGATAATATAGCATTACATGTCAGTGGAGATAATTTGATCAAACTGATAATAGATTTTGTGCTTCTGGGGGAAAGGGGGTTACCAATCATGATCATGTGATGCTCTTTCTTTTGGCTCCATTGATCTGATTTTAATGGGTAGGTTTGACCATGATGTATTTATTTGGTCTACGCTCAATCCCCATCACAGCTCAGAATCAGTTATCCCCTTCGCCCCACTAAGTCATAAACATTTTAGTATCTGCTTGATAACCTCCCTTCAACTGACAGTTCCATTGGTTATGTATACTTCTAACTCAGGATTACCAACGACTTACATACAAAATGTGATCCCAGTTTTCTGCCACAATTGAAATATCACATTTCACTATTTATCGTTATGTGTTTTTAAATGAGCGCGAACTAGGACCCCTAGAACCCATATCCGGGGTCAGTTTCAAATTATATATATATATATATATATATATATATATATATATATATATATATATATATATATATATATATATATATATATATATATATATATATGTATCCAACCGATAACTCAAAAAATAATTAACCGATTTTGATAAAACTCGACAAGTACTTGTCTTTTATTAATGGCTTGGATGAGTCTGTTAGTCTGGAAAATCTCGGACAAGGTTTTCTGGAAAAATGTTGAGTTTTCTTTCGAAAAAAAATTTTTCTCCGAAAATTACAAAGCTATTTTAATGAAATTTGGTGGATATGTTGCCTTGAGAAAGGCCTTACCACATACCAAAATTCATCTTTCTAAGCTTATAGAAAATTGAGTTTTTCAAATTTTGAGTTTTTGTCCGAAAAAAATTTTTTTCTCCGAAAATTACTATGTTATCTTAATGACATTTGGCGGATATGTTGCCTTGGGAAAGGTTTTACTACATGCCAAAATTCAACTTTCTGAGTTTATCCAAAATTGAGTTATCCAAGTTCGAAGCATTTAATAAAAATTCACTACCATAACGCACTTGCTGCGTCCCGAACTTTTTTTTTTCAATTTGTTAGTTACCTATTAATAGCAGTATTCTTTTAAACTGTTTTATTTCATATGCTACTTGCCTTATTAAAATTCCTATAGAATAACAATTTACTGAACTGTTAAATTTCACCTTTTACACTGCAAAATTGGTAGTTAATAAGAAACGATTAACGATACCAAGTACTTTTAGATAAAAGACAAGGTAAGAAATTTAAGATAAAGAGTCGGTGAAGAATTCCAGAGCAGATTATTTCGTTGTGTGCAAGTAAATGGAGAACATTTTAAGCATTTATTATAAGGGGACGTTTTTATTGAGTATATTTTCGAAATTTGAATTTCAGGGTAAACTGTTTAGTTTTAATATATATATATATATATATATATATATATATATATATATATATATATATATATATATATATATATATATATATGACTTGACCTGGGGGGAAAGGTTCATCAAGTCATACGTCCGTACATACATAATGTAAGTTACAGAAAGCTGGAGTTTGAATAAGTAGAACAGAAAGGAAATAAAGAGAACAGTGAACATAAAGAAAAATTAGGAGGATAAGTTACACTGATAGAACGATGAACAAAAGTGTGCTGGGCGAGGGAAGAAAGATGCATGCAAAAAAAAAGATAAAAATAAGACAAAATTTGTCTGAAATATTCTGGAACATAATCATCTTCTACATTTTTTAAGACACATAATACTAGGAGAAAAAGGAGAAGGTTGACTAGGATAAAAACTCCGGAAAAACCTTATTCAACTGGAGTGGAGAAGCCACAAGCCTGAAAAGAGCTGTGCTGGAGGCATTGTCATGGTTGCGATGATAAGATGGCATCGCTTTTAGACTGTAATGATATATATATATATATATATATATATATATATATATATATATATATATATATATATATATATATATATACATAGAATTGTCAGTAACTCCAAAAAATTTTAAACAAAAAGTATAGTCCCGCTTTTATGTGCCCAGCTATAAAAAATATTCTTTTTCACACCTAAAATCTAAGACGCAACAAGTGTGATGGTAGCGAATTTTAAAAGAATTCTTTAAATTTATTGTAATAAGTAACTCCATTTTCAATTACCCTGAAAACTTTAACTTTGATAGTACAGCCCTGTTAATGACAACCTGTTTATAAATTCCATTAAAATAACTGTATTATTTTTAGGAGCACCTTTTTCTAATTGTTTCTGTTTTCGAAAGCAAATTTGCGTCTTAGAAATCATAAATCATAAGATCTCTCAAAAAGAAGAGTGGTTTAAAACAGTTTGGTGACTCATTTAACATTAAACATAGATTCATGCAGTGGCTCAAGATTTGAGAGTCGTACAATACAACTCTTGCGACTCTGATTCAGTCATGGTTAGGTTAGGTTAGGTTTGTATGTGAGTGGGCCATATCGGCCCTCCACCGCGACCTTAAGGTCTATTGTGGCTCACGCCTAAAGTCTATTTTTCGCCCAACAAATCCAGCCTCCTGCAGAGGTCGATAATCTTTGTGGGCGAAAGTTGATCCAGGTCTTCTGGAGCAAGCTTTACCTTGCCAAAGAGCAGGTATCTAGTCCTGTCCGCTGCCGGACAGTAACACAGCACATGCTCTGCTGTTTCTTCATTCTCCATGCACAGCCGGCACTCGGTCTCCTGACCGACCCCAATACGGTGCATGTGGTGCCGCAAGCGGCAGTGTCCTGTATACAGGCCGACTAGAGTTCTCAGTTGTTGTCTGTTCAACTCTAGAAGCTTTTTAGCCCTTGACTCAGACAGGCCATTTATGAAGGCCTTAGAGTGGGCTAATCCTGGAAGATTTTGCCAATATTGGATTGTCATTCTTTCTGTCCAGGTCTTTAAGGTGCGTTTTGCTGTGCAAGATGTTATCCCCAGCACCGGTTCTGGTCCAACAAAGTCACTCTGGGCCCCACTCTTGGCAAGCACGTCGGCCGCAACATTGCCGTCATGGTCCGAGTGACCCGGTATCCAGACCAGCGACACCTCATTACAGCTGCCCAATTCGTTAAGGGCAGATTTACAACTCCATACCGTCTTTGAATTACACCGGTAGGAACCAAGAGCCTTTATTTCAGCTTGGCTATCTGCATATATCTTTATCGATTGTTTGTGCACAGGTCTTTTAAACTTTCCCTTGCACACATCTCGATGGCATACACTTCTGCCTGGTGTATGGTTGCGTACTTGCCGAGGCTAGCTGAAAGTCTAGCATCGGTGCTGCCCCCATATGCGCCGGCTCCTATTCCCAAATTGGTTTTGGAGCCGTCAGAGTACCAGCAGAGGTCCGCTCTCAACAGGGTCGATTGATTCCGGTCCCAGTCCTCCCTTTCCGGGAGGACGGTCTTGAAAGACAGATCTCTGCTGATTTTTGTAGGCATCAAGTCTGAGATCATTCCCAGTATCCTGTGACAATCACTGTCATCAAGGAGACCGGACCCTCTCAGATTGACTTCCCTCGGCATGTCATCTGCCGTTTGTTTTAGTCTGTACGTTGTCCACCTCGCCACCCTCTCCAACCATATGTGAAGTGGGGGAATATTGAGGAGGACCTCCAGAGCGGCTGATGGTGCGGTGCTTATCGCTCCCGTTATCATCAGACAAGCTTGTCTCTGTAGATGAGCCAGTTTGGCCCTCGCGATACCACGAATTACCTTAGGCCACCAAACTATGGCTCCATATGTTATCGTTGGCCTGATAACCACTACATAGAGCCAGTACATCTGTTGGGGGTTTGTTCCCCAGTTGTTACCATAGATTCTCGGGCAGGTCCACAGGGACAGTTTTGCCCTGCGGATAACGTTTTCCAACTGTATATCCCAGTTGAGCTTCTTATCTAGGGTAACTCCCAGATATTTTGTTTGGTCCGAAAATGGAATGGTTTCCCCCATAAGAATAGGTGGTTTTAATTTGTCCAACCTTCTTCTTCTGGTAAAAGGAACAATGATCGTTTTGCGGGAGTTCACAGACATCTGTTCCCTCCGGCACCAATCATTGATTACATTTAGTGCCTCTTGAAGAGTACTTGCCAGTTCCTCCTCAGATTTGCCTCTAACCATTATGACAAGATCATCAGCATACGCCTGGACCTCAACCTCCCAGGATCCGAGGATAGCCAGCAAATCGTCCACAAAGAGGGACCACAGCAGGGGGGATAGTACGCCCCCCTGAGGACACCCCCTCGCAGCCCTGACGCCGACCACTTCTCCCCGCAACGAGGTAATATTGATCCGATTGTGCAGCATGTTTCCGATCCAGCCACAGATGGTAGGTTCCACCCCCTTAGCGATAGTGGCCTCATAAGATCTCTCAAAAAGAAGAGTGGTTTAAAACAGTTTGGTGACTCATTTAACATTAAACATAGATTCATGCAGTGGCTCAAGATTTGAGAGTCGTACAATACAATACAACTCTTGCGACTCTGATTCAGTCATAGACTCATAAGTCGCAAAATGTATCAAGGGTCGGTGAGTCGACTCAGTGAATCGACTTATTTTAGTGACTTGATTCATGTGAATCGACTCACCGAAATGAATGATTGTGCCCATCACTAATTAAAATCACTAAAAGTGTAGTTATAGTTACAAGTCCATGATCTAAATACTTAGTCAATGCTAGAAAGTAGGAGATATAATTTAGTTTCGTGTTGAACAATGATAACATTACCACCTTCCTGTGGCACATTCTACCGGATAACTTATGAAAGTGTTAATTCCATTGGATCATTTTTAAAACTATTGTCAGATAGGAAAGTTCGTTATCCATAAATGTGATATTATGTAACATAACCTTATACCAATCCTGCTTAGTGATTTTGACATATGTAATCCTTGTACATTGTGTCATAGGCAGTTTTGATCCAAACATTGGTAATCCTGTGCTGTAGACACTTCTCTAGTAAACAAACAATTCGGGTGGAATCGGAACGTGAAGTGGACAATGTGCACTGTTGCCAGATGAGTATTAGCAAGGGTCATTTTAAATATAGAAGAAAATCAAGGGGTGAACAAATGTTTTTATAATGTAAATAAATTATAATATGGCGTCATCTATATAAATCGATATTTGACATATGTTGCAGAAAGCAGTAGGAAAACGGAAATGTAAAAAGTTATTAGTTAATGCCTCAGAATGTGTATATATGCATGCATGCATACTGCTTTGAAACTCTAAGATATCTTTCATATTTAGCCAGGCGAAAATGCAAAGTGTGTCCCTTCATCTGAAACAAAATCAAACATTTCGAAGGGAAGCCCATTTTGAGCCATTTTCTCGACAGTAGTTAGTATAAATTGCTTAATTACCGTGAAACATTGCGACTTTTCACAATAATAAATTGGATACCGTCTGCTATTACCATACAGAGTTGTATTTATCATCGACAATTCACATCGGAAATTGCTTCATTCCCTTTTCAAACTCCTTTAAGGTTGGACAATAAACTATACACAAACACTTCGAAGGGAAACCCATTTTGAGCCATTTTCTCGGTTATGTTTATCATCGACAGTTGTCAGTAGAAATTGCTTCATTACCATGAAACATTGCGACTTTTCGAAATAATAAATTTGATACTGTCTGCCATTAACAGAAACATTTGTATTTATCATGGGCAATTCGCAACAGAAATTGCTTCATTGACATTACTAAAGTGTGATTCATTCACCTCACTGTCCGGGAAATTTGGGTCTTTAACGTGCCCAACATCGCATGGGCACGGGACCGACGGCTTTACTCCCCCAGGGAAGGGCGGAACGTGCAGATTACCTTGCTCAATGCCAATGGCACAACCTCTGTTATTGTTACTGATGTACTTAAAAAGGGAGGATAGGGGAAATCTCAGATTGGTTTTGTACGAAATGTCAAACTATTCAATAGTTAAATACAGACAACCTTTGAATAATAAGATATGAACCAATTTTAAATTGCAAAATCTATTCTCCAGGTCATAATACATAAGAACATACAGTTTTTCAACATCTAATTTCCGTATTAATCGAATTTCAGAACCGAGAAAATGGCTCAAAATGGGCTTCCCTTTGAAGTGTTTGTTTATATTTTAGTTTCCAACCTTAAACGAGTGTGAAAAGTGAATGAAGCAATTTCCGTTGCGAATTGCCCATGATAAATACAACTGTATATGCTAATAGCAAACAGTATCCAATTTATTATTTCGAAAAGTCGCAATGATTAATGGATTTCTACTGACAACTGTCGATGATAAACATAACCGAGAAAATAGCTCAAAATGGGCTTACCTTCGTAGTATTTGTTTATATTTTAGTTTCCAACCTGTAATATTATCAAGAAACAATGCGACTTTTCAAAATAATAAATTGGATACCGTTTGCTATTAGCATATACAGTTGTATTTATCATGAGCAATTCGCAATGGAAATTACTTCATTCACTTTTCACACTCATATAAGGTTGGAAACTAAAATATAAACAAACACTTCGAAGGGAAGCCCATTTTAAGCCATTTTCTCGGTTATCGACAGTTGTCAGTAGAAATTGCTTCATTACCATGAAATATTGCGACTTTTCAAAATAATAAATTGGATACCGTCTGCTATTAGCATATACAAATTGTATTTATCATGGGCAATTCGCAACGGAAATTGCTTCATTCACTTTTCACACTCATTTAAAGTTGGAAACTAAAATATAAACAAACACTTCAAAGGGAAGCCCATTTTGAGCCATTTTCTCGGTTATGTTTATCATTGACAGTTGTCGGTAGAAATTGCTTCATTACCATGAAACATTGCGCGACTTTTCGAAATAATATATTGGATACCGTTTGCTATTAGCATATACAGTTGGATTTATCATCAGCAATTTGCAACGGAAATTGCTTCATTGCCTTACTAAAGTGTGATTCATTCACCTCACTGTCCGGGAAATTTGGGTCTTTAACGTGCCCAACATCGCATGGGCACGGGACAGACGGCTTTACACCCCCTGGGAAGGGCAGAATGTGCAGATTACCTTGCTCAATCACAATCTCTGTTGATGTTACTGATGTACTTAAAAAGGGAGGAGAGGGGAAATCTGGGCTCAAACCCTGTACCCTTGGGCCCACGTTTTTTCCCCTGGATCACCATGGCTGAAAATTAACTTTTTACAGCTCCGTTTTCCTACTGCTTTCCGCAAAATATGTCAAATATTGATTTGTATAGATGACGCCACATTATAATTTATTTACATTATAAAAACATTTGTTCAACCCTTGATTTCCTTCTATATTTAAAATGACCCTTGCTAATACTCATCTGGCAACAGTGCACATCGTCCAGCGTCCACTTTTGCGTTCCGATTCCACCCGAATTGTTTGTTTACTACTGAGGTGTCTACAACACAGGATTACCGATAATACATAACATTTTTGCATGAAAATGCCAGTATCAGTTGTAAATCAACTATGAATCACCACACCTAAGACTACTATGCTTAATCAAACACTACATTCCACGACCTGCCTATGATGAAGGGCATAAATTAGGCATAATCATTATGACACATAATTCAACAATTTTAATCCGAGCATTTTTCTCTAATGTGCAGACATAGATAAGGAAATAACAATTACATCTGTCCTCATAATTCCCTGTTTTTTTTCCAAGGGTATGGGAGAGGATAGTGTAAACAAGCAAGAATGGAAAGATTTGTATTCAATTTTCACATGCAATTTAGTGGTGTATCATTAAATAAAGTAAAATTCAGAATGCAAGTGGTACATACACTTGAGTCAGCTTCGGAATCGCTTTCTGAATCGCTGTTATCATTCTGAGCAGCGGCAGTCGGCTCGACATTGAGACCAGATGTAAATGCAGCCATGTCAACTGTCGACGGTAATTCTGATTCTTCAGGTTCTTCACATGGTTGATGTACCACTGAAGACCAACCTGTTAATAGTTCTGTTGGACCAGTACCTTCATTGACCGCCATCTCCGTTGCATACTGCAAGAATTTGGGCAAATTACCGTTAGAATTAAAATAAGGAGAAAGTTAATTTCAAATAAATCAATATTGGCGCCAAAGCAAAAAACAAAAGGTATGCGCCATGTTACTTGATTTGACAAGTGAAGAAACATCTTGCAACGTACAATAAATTCAATTTGCCACCGATTTCAACTTACTTCTGTACTACATACTAACAATGCTTATCACATCGGTAAGAGTAAGCATTAATCGTTGTTATAAAAGTCTATTTCCATAGTTCTGAAGCACTTAAATGTACAAGATGGCTCCCAGCTGATTATCCACTAGCATTTAGAAAAGTGACCATATTTCCAACAATCACGACCACTATTTTAATTCAAAGCATCTACGATACACATAATTATTTATTATTAATTAATTTTTATTTTATTCTTCACATTATGACAAATGTACATGACACCACCGAGTTGTCAGTTGCGCAACAGCGTCAGAAATCAGAAACTAAAGCATTGCCAACAGTTCTTATTTTCAACGGTTCTTTTAGTGACATGTCAAATATAATGTCACCCGACGGATTTCTAAAAGACTTTCTGATTGGATTTATTTAGGTATTATGCAATTTCAAAATTGTGTTAGTTTACTTTTTAAGTTATGTAAATCGAATCAAACGAAAAGTAATTTGATGATATTCAAAATCAAATAGGTACAGTAAAGTTACAAGCAAAACTGACTTGTTCTGTTTTTTTATTGAATTAAAGGTGGCCGCCAGGGATTTACATTTACATTGCATCATTGGACTAGAAAGCAGGTGTGTGGTCGGTCAATTAAAAAGACAGGACCGTATTGCGTTCGTTCAAGTTATGTAAAATGTCTTTTCTTTTTAAACGAATTAAATTATTG
Source organism: Tillus elongatus (assembly GCA_964006375.1). Lineage (NCBI taxonomy): Eukaryota > Metazoa > Arthropoda > Insecta > Coleoptera > Cleridae > Tillus > Tillus elongatus. The sequence continues at coordinate 293,575,360 of OZ023262.1, forward strand.
TGAATCATTCAATGCCGCCTATGCCAAAATGCTGCAAGATGAACGCTTATCGTTTATAGGTATAAAATTATGCTATTGAACCACAGCATAATATAAGTAGTAGGTATTATGCTGTGGTGTAACATTTAAACTCGAAATAGGCTTGCTACATTCTTATAAGCGAAACTGAATGTAAGATATAGGTATAGCGGCTGAAGGTAGGTAGGTACATACTTTACGTTTTGTGGTTCCTGGGACGATTTTGCCTGTGTCAATAAGTCAATAGGTAATTCACAATAAGCAATTTTACAAAAAGTTATCGTTTGATGGTCTATTATCTCTTCTATTTTTTACAATCGCAAATATTTTGGAAACGGTTGATTCTTGTAGCATTCAACAAGCAAGGTAAATAGGTAGGTATAGGTACAGTGTTGCCAGAACAGTACTAGACTGAGAATAAAAAAATCTCTGGACGCAGCAAGTGCGTTATGGTAGCGAATTTTCTTTAAAATATTTTTAATAGCATTATGTCTTTCTTTGATGAAAGCAGGCATCAAACTTGGTTGCCTATATAGTAGAAACAATGTACCATATTTCATCGAAATAAATTTATTGTTTGAAAATATATAAACATTTTTCAAATGTCTAGATGCAGCAAATGTGTTATGGAAGTGAATTATTCCATAAAAATGTTTTTAATAGCAAATGCGAGCAGGCATCAATCTGATTACCGGTAGGTATAGCCTATGTAGTAGAAACAATGTACTATATTTTATCAAAATTACTTATGGTTTGAAAATATACAAAATTTTCCGAAAATAAACTTAAATGTTGGTTTTCTAACCAACAAAGCTTACGTTAATAGCAAATTGAGTTATTGAAATTTGAAGGATTTAATGAAAATTCGGTAAATTTGCAGATTAGCTCCCGAACGCTTTTCAACAAATTGTTTTCAGAAACATTACTAGGACCCCACCTGGATGCACAAACCACAAGAAAAATTTCTTGTTCACACCCCCCAAGGAAGTTAAGGGGAATATGGCTTCAAGATGTGAAAAAGACAGCTTTCAAGCCCACTTTATTCGATTTTTCTGCTCATATTTCCTTTTTACTACCTACCCCGCCCAGCACCCCTACTCACTCCTGGTCCTGTAACTTCCTTGGGGGGTGTGAAATTTTTCTTGGGGTTTGTGGATTCAGGGTGGCCCTAGGCAGGTTTCTGAAAACAGTTTTTTGAAAAGCGTTCGGGAGCTAAACTGCAAATTTACCGAAAATTCGCTACCAAAACGCACTTACTGCGTCCAGTTTTTTTCTTACAAACGCATCATATCTCGATAAAAAATGCAAAAATGCATTAACGAATTTGTTCTACAAAAATTAGCTAAAGAAATTATACACCCCTACTCGACTCCTGGTCCCGTAACTTCCTTGGGTAGTGTGAACAAGAAAATTGTCTTGGGGTTTGTTGATCCCTAGGGAGGTTTCTGAAAAGAGTGTTTTGAAAACCGCTCGGGAGCTAAACTGCAAATTTACCGAAAATTCGCTATCAAAACGCACTTACTGCGTCTAGATATTTTTTTACAAACGCATCATATTTTGATAAAAAATGCAAAAATGCATTAACGAATTTGTTCTACTAAAATTAGCTAAAAAAAATTATACACCCCTACTCACTCCTGGTCCCGTAACTTTCTGGGGAGTGTAAACAAGAAATGCTTCATGAGGGTTTGTGGATCCAGTTTTTTGAAAAGCGTGCGGGAGCTAAACTGCAAATTTACCGAAAAATCTCTACCTAAACGCACTTACTGCGTCCAGATGTTTTTCTTACAAACGCATCGTATTTCGATAAAAAATGCAACAATGCATTAACGAATTTGTTCTACGAAAATTAGCTAAAAAAATTATAGACCGTTAAACCCTAAACTTCACTAAACCTACAGCGAAAGCATCAACTTAACTAAACCGACAGCCAAAGCATCAGAGAAAGGGTCTATTTGAAATGAATTTTCTGTCAATATTTTAGTAAAACGAAGGGCATTGACGGTTGAATCTGAAACTTAAGGGTTTGCAGAACACTCTTCTTGCAACGTCTTCTTTTCAAAATCCGTATTTATTTCACGTTCTTTGCCTAAACATTGCCAATTTTGACGTTTAAAATTGCGAGGTTGATGTTTGGAGGAAAACTCCAAAATTTGTTTCTTTAACTGCCCATAACTTCTTTGTCTTTAAAGCTAAAGACCTAAATTTTGGTACAGAGTTCACTATTTATAATACAAACACGCGTACCAAATTTGGTTGCCCTTGCTTTTGTTGCGCTTTCTCTGGGTTCTGGATAAGTGAGACTTTTAATTTTAACAAAACAACTTTATTTACTCTCTAAATATGGATACAATAAAAGTTCTAGAATGTCTCTCTCACAAAACACTTAGTTTATCTGGCCTTACAATCACTAATTTGTACAAAAGTCGCTAATACACTGAAACTACAGTCGCTACTCTATAACACTTCACACTAGTTACTGCTTCTTCGAGTCACTACAACATTCTCTAACTGAACTGAACTGTCTTGCTTTCGCGTTTATATACTCGCCGTACCTTCCACCACTTTCTGGAGCGTTCCATTCCAGAATTTTCCAGGACCTTCTTTTACTAGAAGGTTTTGTGAATACAGATCGGTCCCGTGTGTATACAGGGGGATGCATATACAGGTTGATCCAAATGTGGTCATCACTCCTATGTTACACAAGAGGTGTTTCTCGTAATATAAGATCTCTCTGCGTATACAGGGTGTAAGGGTTCTCTGCGCATACAGGGTGTGTATACAGGGTGTTCGGAATGTGCAGACCTCAGTTATCCGTTCCGACGGGGTACAAGTTGGTAACTTCGTTATTTCTGGTCCTAGAGGGTTGAGACTTCGCCTGAGGGGGGTCACCCCAAGCACCCCCAGGGGGTGGGGAGGCGGTGTTGCCAGATTGTGCAAAAATTCCCAGATGTTGGGGAAGTTCTGGAGATGTGGCAACACTGCACCTACGTCTATTGAAGTGCTTTGTAACACTTTGTTGTTTCCGGAGATATGAATTTTTTTTAATACGCTAATGAGGAGATCTGTGTTTATATATATATATATATATATATATATATATATATATATATATATATATATATATATATATATATATATATATATATATATATATATATATATATATATATATATATATATATATATATATATATATATATATATATATATATATATATATATATATATAAACACAGATCTCCTCATTAGCGTATTAAAAAAAATCGCTAAAAAGTACTAGATGTCACAAAAATGTACCAGATTTTTATCAGAATATGTAAAAATTCATACATTTAATATAAATTCAAATGAAAAAGGAATACGTAAGAAATTATTTATTATATGAACTGAACCTCGAACTCAGCGAACAGCCCGGAACAACTGAACTGAAGCAGCCGAACAGTGGTGACTCAAGACAAATAAGCTGGGTAGCGCTTATTTTATAATAAATTGCTAAGTTTTCCATTTAGTCTCATTCGCTACCTATTGGTACACTCTCGAATTCGATTTCATTCCAGTGTTAAGCGGGAGTACTAGCATGTTACTAATTTGTAATTATTTGAAATTGGGTTGTTTCATTATGTCTTGATTGTTGTGTTACATTAAAAAAGTAAAAAAATTCTGCTCCAGTGTACTAGCGTACAAAAAGTATTAAAAAAGTACTACGCCATATCATATTTTTTGATATGCGCCAAAAATGTGAAAAGTGGCAAAACAATTGAATAACTCGGAAACGATGAACACTAACACAAACATGCATTATAATTCGATGGAAACTGCAAAAATACAATAAAACAAGAGGTGTTCGATAAAAAAAGAAAATTTGTGTCACCAATGACCTATGTCTGTGAGTATTAAAATAATGTTGCAAGATGCAGCAGCTTAAGATATTCTATAATTAACGTAAACACTTTTTTCTCGTATTTGGCTTAATAACGGATATATTGAGCTTTACCGTAGAAATGCGTCGCCCTGTATATGTGGGTTCTAAGGAGCCAAGTTCGCGCTCATTCAACAACTCTTTTCACAATTCAAAAGTCGCGGTCTCCTCATAGCCAAATTTTTCTACGAAAATTCGCCAAAAATTACAGACTATTAAACCATACACTCTAAACTAAAACTACTGCAAACTTGAAATGACTTTCCGCAAACATTTTAGTAAAATGAAGGACAATAACGGCTGAAGCTGAATAACTTGAGGCTTTGAAAAACACGTTTTCATTTTCTCTACATAACCCGTATTCATTTCAGGTTCTTTGTCTAAATGTTGCCAATTTTGAAGTTTTAAATCGCGATTTTCACGTTTTAAGAAGAAAAAAACTACAAAATTTTCAAAGTAATTTTTCTGGTATTTCTTGATCTATTCCTCCAAAAAAACTTAATATTAGTCTGAAGTATACAATATATTTTGTTATCCACACAACATATTTTGGTTTTATGCGTTTCTCCGGTCATCAGTGGCTGTAGTTTTTTTTGGCTCTTAATTTAGAGATCTAAATTTTGGTACATTAGTATATTTTTTATAATACAGGCTGTCCCGTGTCGTTCTATTCAAATTCTGTGAGCATATAGTAGGCTTAATTCTAAGACAAAAGACACAAAACTGGTAGTTCCATTTTTATTCCTTTTTTTGAGTGTCTAACAAAAGTAATTTTTTTTTTGAATAACAGGAAATGTGAATATCAGTTGTATTTGTGATTTCAAGTTGTTGATTTATTATATATAAAATGCCTTACCGATTTTCTAGTGAATAGTATGCGGACTTCATTTATGACGGGAGTGTTCGTCAAGGAGTTATTGAATACCGTCATTGGTTTCCCAATACAAGAATACCTAATTACAAAACATTTATGGAAGTATGTAGACGGTTTCGAGAATGTGGATTATCTGACCTTCTTTTCGGCAGAGGAGTAAAGGTTCTAGCAAATGTAAACGAACAAGTACCCACTCGATGCTATTACTAGAGATCCAACTACAAGTGTAGGTACGTCAAATTAGCAGGCAACTTGAGTACCACGAGTAATTTGGCAACCTTTACAAACGTGAAGGCCTACATCCATATCATTGTAGGAAGGTGCAAGGCTTGTTTGAGGCAGACTTTGATTATTGTCTAGTTTTTTCTACCTGGATTCTGACAGACAAAGATAAATATAATTTCTGCAGATTAGTTCCTTACACAGATGAAGTTTCAGTTACCAGACGCGGTGTCATCAATCTGAGAAACCTGCATCGGTGGGAACTAGAAATCCCAAAGCAATACGTGCGTCTAGCTCCCAGCATGAATTTTCCGTAAACGTTTGGCTTGGCTTATTCGATGAATTCCTAGTGGGTCCGTACATTTTCCCTATAAGATTAAATATCACCAATTACCTACAGTTTCTTACGGAATAATTGCCACCCCTTATAGAAGATCATAAGAAGAGACATGTGGATTTAAATGGATAGGGCACCAGTTCATTTCGGAATTGGGGTCCGGAACTTTATGAACAACAATTTTCCACAATGGATCGATCGAGGGGCACCTATTGCATGGGCGCATAAATCCGCTAATTATAATCCCTTAGCTTTAGATTATTATTTTTGGGGACAAATCAAAGATTTGGTATACGTACAAATTTCAAACAAGAGAGACGAATTATTGGAGCGTATCCAGCAAGCCGTCCAACAGACAAGAAAAAACCAGCGTGAAATAAGAATTCTCACTTGAACCATGTCGCTCACTGCCTGCAATAATGGCACAACTTAAAATCTATTAATTTCAAGAATCACACTTTTAAAATTTAAGGTCCATTGTTTAATTGTTTTATAAGCACAAACATTATTAAATTTGATAGTTACTTCAATTTTGTATATACAGTGTGTCCCAAACTGGATGGGAATGTATTGCTATCTCTGTTATTATTTGAGATAAGGAGACGGTTAAATTAGCAATGTTTTGTGGAATTTCATGCTCGTTCCAAATATGACTTGTATTTTGCCGCCTCTTTTCGTTTTCGAGTTATTTTGAAAAAACCAAAATTTGTCGATTTCTTTTTTTTTCAATATCTAAGTAGGCGTTGAACTGACATGTCTAAGACTTGCACATTATCAGGACACTTTTTACAGAGTAATCCTTTTGTGCTATTCTCAACTTTGGATTGTCATTTGTTTTTGAGCTACAGGTATCAACGTTTGTTTTCATTAAGGAAGCCATATTGGTTTTTTTGCTCATGTGATAGCCTGTAAAAAAAGCTTTCCAATGATGTACAACATGCTTGAGAAATCTTGTAATTGTACTGACAATTTTGAGAAAAACCGTTTTGAGGATAGTATGCTATGAAATCCAGTACCAGAAAATAAATGACAAAAAAAAAGTGTTCAAAAAGCAGTAGGCCATGGAGTCTAACAATAGACTTCTACTTTTAACATAATTTTCCGTAATGATTCAGAGTTTGCAGGCATGTTTCAAAAAGGTGTATTGAGTGCATTGAACAAAACGGTGGCCATATTGAACAATTTTTTATTTAGTGTATTTTTAAGTTTCTATTTTATTATTTGTTGAGTTCCGTTTCAAATTGTGTTGTTTTGTGGAGTTTAAGTTTCTATTTGTTATTGCCGGGTTTCGTTATTAAACTGTTTCACATAATATTGCCTAGCATTATTACCTACCCAGCAAACACACGTGTAACTGATACATGGCAAATTAAGATCAAGAAAGTATCATCGTAATGTAAATATGTAACACATAAGTTACATATATGTATCTTTCAGACGCAGATCAATTATGGATCATTTGTAATATTGACATGTTTCGAGTGTGATACATGATAGTTCTCTAACAGTGTTATATCACATATATATTACAAAAATATTGATATGTGCTATAATCCAATATCTCAAGCAAAGATAAGTATCGGTACAATGTTACATAACAATGTAATATATGTGTTACATTAAATATCTATAGCAGCGTTATATAATATATACTTTACAAAGGGATGATAATGAACTATAACTATATGCCGTAATTTTGGATCACTCAAGTTACATTGTTACATAACATTTGTGGGAAATGACATTTTAAACATTTGAATTAAATTTAGTGGTTTAAACGTTAATGTTTTTATGGAATGAATTAATAGGAATACACGCTTTTACAAATTGGAATAAGTTAAAAGCAAAATAGTTCATTTGCAATCGTTTTAATTTGTCACAAAAAGGGCGATAATGATCTAATTGTTTAAGCACACCGAGCACGTTTACTTCTGTTTTTTGCTGTAGCCATCTGCAATTGCTGTGATTAGCACATACATAAGTAGGTATCTTCTTTGGATTAGCGACAAACGAATTAATAATTAATTTAGTTGTTCTAATTGTCAGGTATATTTGTTACACCAATATAGGGAGCGTGCACGTTGATAACTAGCGATACCAGTGGTGACACAATATAACCAACAACAGCTGTTTCATCCATATTCTAACGGATATCGGCGCTAGTTTTGCATGGGGAAAAGTGTTTAATATATTGGAAAGAAAGTCTAAATCTGAAAGTCATTTGTTGTGCTGTTGACTGTTATAATAATGAGAAATTATGTGATAGTAGAAGCATCAGCTTCTACTATAAAAAATACAGCCAAACTTATATTTAATTATTCCGTTCATTTATGATTGGAGCGGATTCGTTGCATCTGAAATGTTTTAACAGACCGCCTTATTTACAAGAGTTGTTACTACAGTGGCTAAATATTATAAAATGCTAATTAATTTAGCTGTACATCTAGCAGCTGTACATAAAAGTTTCTTGGTGGGTACCTGCTTTATTTGAGCATTAAGTGTATGATAAGAGAATATAACATTTATGTATCCAAGTTTATATATATACATATATATATATATATATATATATATATATATATATATATATATATATATATATATATATATATATATATATATATATATATATATATTAATATACAATTAATGTAGCGTACATATAACCATGTAATGTATTATTGTATCAGTTACATATATGCGAGAGCATCTAGCTGCTGACATTTCTGATATCAATTATGTTACATGAATGTTACTTGATACAAAACCTGAGCTATTGAAATAGCAAGTTTTATGGAGCATTCATATATCTGATTTGTAACTGTGTTTGCTGGGTAATTAAGTATTGTAAATTAAATCACAATATTTTTTATCGTGAATCACTACGGAAAATTATGGTAAAAGTAGAAGTATATTGTTAGACTCCATGGCCTACTGCTTTTTGAACACTTTTTTTGTGATTTGTTTTCTGGTATTGGATTTCATAGCCTACTAACCTCAAAACGGTTTTTCTCAAAATTGTCAGTGCAATTACAAGATTTCTCAAGCATGTTGTACATCATTTGAAAGCTCTTTTCACAGGCTATCACATGAGCAAAAAATTCAATATGGCTGCTATTATAAAAACAAACGTTGATACCTGTGGCTCAAAAAAAAATGACAATCAAAAGTTGAGAATAGCACAAAAAGATTACTCTGTAAAAAGTGTCCTGATAATGTGCAAGTATTAGACATGTCAGATCAACGCCTACTTAGATATTGAAGGAAACAGAAATCGACAAATTTTGGTTTTTTCAAAATAACTCGAAGACGAAAAGAGGCAGGGCAAAATACAAGTCATATTTGGAACGAGCATGAAATTCTACAGAACATTGCTAATTTAACCGTCTCCCTATCTCTAATAATAACAGAGATAGCAATACAGTCCCATCCAGTTTGGGACACACTGTATAGTGGATTATGATTATCATTACATTCCTATTTAAGTTAATTCACATATGTAATAAAAACTTCTTGATTTGTGTCGTTTCGAGTTTATCAAAAATTTCAAACCTCATATATATAAACACATAAAAATCCAAACTGACCCCGGATATCTGTTCTAGGGACCTAATTAACGCGCATTTGAAGATATTTCTTCAAAATTCAAAAGTCGAGATCTCCTCATTAGTGAATTTTTTTGTGAACATTATGGGACAGTTTAACTTAACGCAATTGAACGCGAGGGTTTTTTGCTTTTATAGTAGCTTTTTCCTGTAAAATAGTCATAAAAATACATATGTGGTGTGTAAACCTTATATATATATATATATATATATATATATATATATATATATATATATATATATATATATATATATATATATATATATATATATATATGCACAATAAGCCAAAGGCTATCGGGGCGGCAAAAACGCGGACGAGCCCGAAGGGAGGAAAGAAAACCTTTTAAAATAAGAAATCTACCTAATAAGAAAACTTTAGTAGTTAAGCCAAACAACATTGTAATAGTTTTATAGCTGGAACATTGTAAAAAAATATTCAATTTGAACTTACATATATATATATATATATATATATATATATATATATATATATATATATATATATATATATATATATATATATATATATATATGTTTATTAGATAATAAAGCTTGTTGATTAAACCGAGGGGTACCGGGTTCGGTTTCTATAGGGTGTCCCTTTCACTTTTTCAGTACAAACTGTACAATTAACATCAACCGACGTTGTGGCATTGTATTTGAGCAAGCTGAATGTCTGCACGTTCCCCCCCTTCGGAGGGGGCGTAAAGCCGTCGGTCCCGTGCCCATGCGATGTTGGGCACGTTATATATCGCCACCCTTAATAAGTGAAGATTGAAACCTGTGATGAGCACCGATATGTACACATCTTTTTAAGGACCTGACGATCTATAAAGTAGTTAGAATTTTTCATCCACCAATGACGCTAACTTTGTTAATGAAACGATCGTCAGGTCTTTAGAAAGATGTGTTGTAGTAATTTGGGTTCTCCATGTGTACTTATCCCCACCTTTCTTGTAGAAAGGCAGGGGCAAAATTTCCAGGATAGTGAGGTGAAACTGCTTCCCGGCATCGGTGATCGGCCATCGTCGCTGAAATAAACTTTAAAGAAAAAAAAGTTCATAATATATATTCCAATAAACCTTTTATTTTTCTGAGCTAAATAATGCTGATTAATGATGAATCAAGAAAGGGTCGTGTTTGTAAAATTTTATTCTCAATTTTCAAACTTCAAAATTCTGGAGTGGCAAAATACTGGGTTGGACAATTCTCGGGTGGCAACCTCCACCTCGCGTCTCGCGACAGTAAAAATTCGGTTGCACCCATCAGATTGCAGAATATTGTAAGGGTGTTAAAGCGGCGAAATTTAAATTACAGTAGGGAGTCAAATACTTATTTCCTGAATATATTTGTAGTTATTAAAGTGATGCTATTATACACTACACAGTATGAAGTACTGGTTCCTATTAATGATTCTATACCTTCATATTATATTATTAAATGTCATTGGCAGTTAAATATGTCTTGGAACAAGTCTATGGAACTACACGGTGAATCCCAGATTGTCGCTCTAGACATATCCAAAGCATTCGACCAGGTCTGGCACGCAGCACTGCTTAATAAACTTCCCACCTATAGCCCACCTCCAAAACTCTGTACCTGGACAGCAAACTTCCTCTCCAACCGGATCATTTCTGTTGTCGTGGATGGCCATTCCTCTACACTATATCCAATTAATGCAGGAGTCCCTCAATGTTCAGCTTTAGCCCCTACTTTGTTTCTTCTCCACATCAATGACCTCCTATCTAGCACATCTAACCCAGTTCACAGTTACGCGGGCGACAGCATCCTCCACTCAAATATATAATATTCTAAGCCTGTCTCTTTGGCCCAATTAGATGAGGATCGCAGACTCATGGAGGGTTCTGTCTCCGCGTATCTCCAACAAATATTAGACTGGGGAAGTAGAAATCTCGTACAATTCAATCCCACCAAATCTCAGTCATGCTTTCTTTCTCATAAAAGATACACCAGCCCTAGGCCCATCACAATGAACAACCAAGTTATTCAAAGTAATGAGTCATTTTCACTTGTTGTCATTTCTGTGGATCGAAATCTCAATTGGCACCAACATGTCACATCAATTGCAGAAGCGGCTGCTAAGAAATTAGGTTTCCTCGTCCGGGCTCGCAAATACTTTTCACCAGCTAATCTCTGTACCTTATATACTTCGCAAATAAGGGCAAACCTCGAATACTGCTCCCACATCTGGGGTGCTGCTGCCGCTTCTACACTCGCTATCCTGGACTCCATTCGGAAGAGAGCTATACGTCTCATTGGTGACCCTACCCTCACCCAAAGGCTGGCATCCCTTGCCCACCGACGTGCCGTTGGTGACCTCTCTCTCCCTCTCTCTCTCTCTTTTATAGATATCTGCACCGGCACTGCTCATAGGAGCTTTCTTCCATAGTTCCTCCACCTGCCGCCCCCAACAGATCTACCAGGGGAACAGAGCGAATGCACCCTTTTACTGTCCAGATCACCAGACATAGCACATCTTGTTATGCCCGCTCTTTTGTCCCGAGGACTTCCAAGTTGTGGAATTTCTTGCCGGCGCATGTTTTTCCTTCTCCTTCGAACCTCCAAACCTTCAAGTCCAGAATTAACAAGTTGCTTCTTTCCTCCTTGTCGACACCCACGGTATGATAGTATTTAGGCTGTAAGCCTTCGTGGTGTGTTGTTGATATATATATATATATATATATATATATATATATATATATATATATATATATATATATATATATATATATATATATATATATATATATATATAACTGTTTAAAAATAAAAGTAATAATAGGCGTGTGTGTATGTTTTGTTTCTTTAACGTCAGTATATTTCCGCTACTATGGCCAATCACCGACGCCAAGGAGCAGTTTCACCTCACTATCTTGCCTTTCTGTAAGGAGGGTAGAGATTTTTGACGTGCACAACATCGCATGGACACGGGACCGACGGCTTTACGCCATCTCCGAAGGGCGGAACGTGCAGACATTTCACTTGCTCAAATACAATGCAACAACATCGGCTGGTGTTAATTGACCATTATGTGCTGAAAAAGTGAAAGGAGAACCCTGGGACCGAACCCAGTACCCTTCGGTTCAGAGGCACATGTTCGTACCACTGAACCACCAAGGCCCTAATAATATGTATACCTGTCCACAGTCCACACCACTTATTGGATTCAGCCGATAAAAAAGGAGAGATGAACACGTGTTAATGTTCAGTTGTTGGAACCTATGATTATTTTTTATTAAAGGCATATTCTTCGTTCGCTTAATTAAACTTTCTCTAAAATCGAAATGAACGCACCATTTTAGAGATTTTTTTTCACAATAGTATTTGATATGTTGACTTTATTTTGTCACATATGTTATCACATATTTTAGAACCTAAAAAAATTCTCGCCTCTCAAAATAAGTAATGCTACTTCGTTTTTGTTATTGGTGTTTCACACAATTTCCTAGATGACTAAGAGTTATTTAGTAAAACAATATCAAAAACTATTGGTATTCATTTAGAAAAAAAGAATTTTTGAAATCTGTCAATTAATAACGATATCACGAGTTCAAGTTATCTATTTTGTTGCTGAGTTGTGACTAGAACTGCATTTTAGGCTAAACATGGACACTCGCTATATGTCTTAACTATTTCTATCTAGTAACTATAGTCGGTACTTATAAAGACAGTGACTTACCATGTACATTTGATGGTCAATAAAGTGTATATATCTATCTATCAGCAGAAATGAAATGTGTTGTAAGTCTTTTTTTTATGTAATAAAGAGTTTATTCTAATTAACATTGTCTTAAGTCGTTTTTTTTTACAGTTTTACAAGAAACATATATTATGTATAAATACACCTATACCTATATTCAGTATTAGTTTGTAACTTGAGATAAATTCAGCTAATCAAATACAGTTTCTTTTTTCAAAAATGCTTGGACACATTCGTTAGTATTTCAAGTTGCAGTATTTAAAAAATCTATACAGTATGTACTATGTACCATATTTGAAAAATGACTTCAGCGATAATTTCTTTTAATCAACCCTACGTTTTTGTTGACTATTTTTAAAGTTCTTACATGTGAAGTAGAAAACCACCAGATTCAAAATTTTTATTCATTGATAACTACACAATTTTTTTTCTTGCTTTCAACTCAAGATTTATAATAAAAATTTGAAATTTGGTGGTTTTGTATCGCTTGATGTGTACTTTAAAAATAGTCAACAAAAAGCTAGGGTTGTCATTTACAAAAATTATCAAATGACATTTGACACAAATTGTATAATACATTTTTGAAAAGATTGTAACTGAGAATATTATCAGACTTCGAGCATTTAAAAAAAAAGCTAAAGTAGATTAATTGGAATTATTCCAAGTTACAAACTTGCACTGTATGTATAATATATACAATTGCAGATAAGTTGCAAATGTAAGTTTAAATTTTACAACTTTGCTAGGCCCTTTTAAAATTGAAGCTTGCTGTAAGGTAACATCTGTAAGTATGAAGAAAGTTTGCAGCTCACTACAGTAAACTTGCAGTAAAGTTACAAAAGAAACACTTGCATATGTAAAGTCACTGGGGGAAAGATTTGCCATTTGCAACAAACTTGCAGGAGGCTTTCTGCAAGTAATCTATCAAACTTACACTTGCTTTTGGAAAAGATTCTGCAATCTTAATGCAATATTACTTTGCTCAGTGGGATATTTTATCAAAATTACTTATTGTATGAACATGTACACAAATTTTCCGAAAATAAATTTAAATATTAATTTCCTAGCCAACAAACCTTACGTTAATAGCTAATTGAGTTATAGAAATTTGAAGGATTAAATGAAAATTCGCTACCAAAACACACTTACTGCATCCAGATTTTTTGCTTACAAACATGCATCAGATTTCGATAAAAAAAATATGTAAAAATGCATTAACGAATTTGTTCTACGAAAATTAGCTAAAAACATACAGCGAAAGCATCAACGTAACTAAACCGACAGCCAAAGCATCAGAGAAAGGGTCTATTTGAAATGAATTTTCTGTAAATATTTGAGTAAAATAAAGGGCAATGACGGTTGAAGCTGAAACTTAAGGGTTCGCAGAACACTCTTCTTGCAACATTTTCTTTTCACAATCCGTATTTGTTTCACGTTCTTTGCCTAAACATTGCCAATTTTGACGTTTCAGATCGCGACTTTGACGTTTTGAGGAAAACTACAATTATTTTTTCTTTAACTGCACATAACTTTTTTGTCTCTAAACTTAGAGACCTAAATTTGGGACATGGTTCACTATATATAATACAAAGAAGCGTACCAAATTTGGTTGCCCTTACTCTGTTATTTCCGGAGATACAATTTTTTTTTATAGAGAAAACACAAAATTTTCCGGGATAACCTGGCCCGATTTTCTTGGCTAAAGAACTTATCCAAGCCACTTGCACAATGAAGGTACTCACCAAATTTGATCAAGATCAGCCCCTTATTTTTTGAGTTATCGGTGTGATATATATATATATATATATATATATATATATATATATATATATATATATATATATATATATATATATATATATATATATATATATATATATATATATATATATATATATATATATATATATATATATATATATATATATATATATATATATATATATATATATATATATATATATATATATATATATATATATATATATATATGTATATATATATATATATATATATATATATATATATATATATATATATATATATATATATATATATATATATATATATATATATATATATATATATATATATATATATATATATTTTATAATTTTATAAGGCATGGTATGACGGAAACATACAAATTTGATCATGTGGCGGAAAACCAAGATCTATAAAGTAATAAGTAATAAGTTTTATAGATCTTGACGGAATACATCTGTTCAGTGCCCAAGGCGCATGATCGGTGCCACTAAGGTTTTACTGTCGCAAGACGCTCGTCACTATCGTTGATCTGTTTACCATTGGTTTTAGACATTATCTGTTCTGCAACCCAAAACTCCAGTACTGTATTTTGGGTTGCCTAGGGGCAAATGCAAATATTAAAATACATTATCTAAGGAATTTTTAAGCATAAAAGTGTTACATGAAAAATAAGGAAAACATGGCAAATAGGTATTTAGTTTAAAAATAAGACAGGAGGTATCGTTATCCTTATACTAAGAGCGTTTTTTATGTTTGCGTAATTTAACAAGCAGGCTGTAGAAAAAGAAGCATTTCAATTTACCTACCTTATAAATTACCCTATTATTATTATTATTATTAGTGATTTTTCTTTTCCACACCGATAACTCAAAAAATAATAGGCCGATTTTGATCAAATTTGGTAAGTACCTTCCTTTTAAAAATGGCTTGGATAAGTTCATTAGCCAGAAAAATCAGTCCAGTTTTTCCCAAAAAATTGTGCGTTTTCTTTCGAAAAAAATCTATATCTCCGGAAATAACAAAGTAAGGGCAACCAAATTTGGTACTTGTGTTTGTATTATAAATAGTGAACCATGTACCAAAATAGGTCTAAGTTTAAAGACAAAAAAAGTTATAGTCATTTAAAGAAAAAAAAAGGGCTCAGGTCAAAGTCGTGATTTGAAACGTCAAAACTGGCAACATTTAGGCAAAGAACCTGAAACATATACGGGTTATGTAAAGAAAATGTCGCAACAAGAGTGTTCCGCAAACCCTTGAGTTTTAGCTTCAACTGTCATTGTCCATCATTTTACTAAAATATTTCCAGAAAATTCATTTCGAATAGACAGTTTTTCTGATGCTTAAGCAATTGTTTTAGTTAAGTTTATAACGGTCTATAATTTCTAGATAATTTTCATAGAAAAAATTCGTTAACGAGGAGACCGCGACCTTTGAATTTTAAAAAGATTTCTTCAAATGAGTGCAAACTAGGCCCCCTAGAATATATCCGGGCTTAGTTTCAGTTTTTATCTGTTTACATATACAGGGTGTCGTATCGGTCTGGGGACGGAAGGTAGCTCCTCACTGAGGCCATATTTTAAAATGCTGTTTTCCCAAGTGATAGGTATTCAACGAGTGCACATTTTAAAATTGATTTAATTTATACAGAGTGGCTATATACAGAATGGCATCAAACTTATATTTTCTTAAATAGAACACCCCGCATTTTAAAATAAAATACCCTTCATTTTGTCACTTATTTTCATTTATCATGTTGGCTTTGGATATGCCTTGCTCGTTAATTAGCTAATAACCCAACAAACACAGTTATGTAACATTCACATAACTGAAATCATATTTTGTTATTTACAAAAGTATCATTTATGTAACTTGTTATGAACTTGTAAGTTACATGTAACACGAAATGTCATGCATATAATTCCTCTCGTGATATATCTATGTAACATAGTTGGACATATATATCAGATATATTTATTGACAATTTCATCAACATTACATGTTAAATTTTGTTGTTAGGTGTAGAGCTTTTTCTATATAACCACACACAATAATAGTTCAGAAAAACAAAACAAAATTATTGGAAACATAATTTATTAAACACTTGTAAGAAAACAATATAATATAATACATTCTTATTGTATTAAAATGTTTATACATTCAATTTTAATTTTACAATTGTTTATAATGTTCACATTTAAGTCAAAGTTATGCATAATTTGAAATTCAAAACTAAATCTAAACAGCTATTGATTTTTTTTTGTATAATTAAATATAACTGCAACTTTAAATTGTAACTAGAGTAGTATCATCCATATTAAAATTGCTTTTGTAATTATTTAACAAATCTGTCGTCATTGCTTGTGTCAAAAACCCAGCTCCTGTAAATTTAAACTGGCTAGTAGGTAACGACAGTTGCAAATTTAAACAACAAGTTCAGATGATCATGATCATGTAAAACTAGCTAAGTACTACTAATTATCTTTGGCAATGTTTAAAACGTTGAGCTTTCTGACCTTATTATATTTGTTGGGTTGATCTAGCGGGCATCAATACTGATCTTGTTATAGTGAATAGCTTTGTGTAAATTCGCTGTGTAGTCATTTCCAGCCTTTCGATAATGATGATCAGAAACAATGCTGCAATTGAAACATATAGGTTAATTCGCATTCCGTCATAAAACGCTAGGATAACACAATCACAGATTCAAAATGTACAATATAATTCTTTTTAACATGAAACACCAATAAGAATTCAACACCCATATTAATGTAGTTCTTCACAATCAGTGGTTACTTTTGTCGATAAAGTCATGTACAAAACATAAATTCTTAAACCTTATAAAATACTGTAATCTTTCAAGAAATGCAGAAAAATAAAATCCAATACTTACCACAAAATGTTCACGTTACCTTTTGTATGAGGAACAAGAAAACAGTATAAATCACAAACACGAACACAATCAAAGTAAACATAACATAACCTCATAATCAATTAGCAAACAGTAACATCAAGATCAAGACTCAACACTAGCTCTCGCTCTGCGCAGTTGTCCGAACAAAACGACGACAATGCCTGGAACATATAGGTGTTAATTTGTATTTCCACTTATTTTATGTTTATTTTATTTATATAAATATAATAACAAAATAAATTATTGACGAGGTTTAAAGTTTAAATCATATTTCGGTTAACATTTCATTAGCTGGTTTTGATAATTATCTGATTTAATGTAAAATAAAAATTTACGTTGTTATCAATGTGTGCTTTAAAACTATAGAACGCCATGAAATTTGTATAATGTGTATGTTACATAAAATATTACATAGATTTTGTGTTATAATACTTGATGGTATGCAATATTTCATTTGTTACCTAAATGTGCTCCATTTGCAAAGTACATTTGTGTCATTTTTAGGTAACAGTGTAATGTTACGGTGATACTTTATTGAGCTTCCAATGCCATGTAACGGTTACAAACGTGTTTGTTGGGAACTAATTAACTATAAATATTTTGATTTTGACGGATGCAAAATTTTATTAGCTTTTTTATGATACTATTTTTTAACGAGTTAAATTAAGTACAAAAGGAGGTACAGCGGTTCAAACTTTTTATTTGTGCATAGTAGAACTCTTATTTTATGGTAATAGATGAAAACATTAAGAAATAAAACCTTAGGTTTACAAATTTATTAAAATTCATAAAACATGTTCAAAAACGTTTCAGTTTTCCCCAATGCAATTCGGAGTCGTCGTTCAAAGTTTTCTTTGACTCTGTGCAACATGAGGGGGCTAATACTTCTAAAAGCTGGTTGTATTCCATTTTTCATATCATCCGCTGTTGTGGACAATTCTTCATATACTTTTTACTTTACATATCCCCAGAGAAAAAAGTCCATTGGGGTTAGGGCGGGCGATATTGCTGGCCATCCAATGTTCCCTATCTGCGATAGGGTTCTCCATGAGGTCGATCTTCAAAATAGAATGGACCGATAACTTTATCGTCTATAACCCCCCCCCCCACCACACACACATTCAAGGACCATTGATGTTGAAGATCCACTGGACATACCCAGAGTGGATTTTCTTGAGCGTAATAGTGCATATTGTGTTTGTTTACTACGCGAGTGCGAGTGCGCCTGGATGTGTGCGTGCGAGGGTGTGTGTTTGTGTGCGTGCGTGCTTGTATGGGCGTATGTAGCAAAATTTTGTAAACAAGATAATTTTGAGAAGCATGAAGGTTATTTATGACTTCATTTTTGGTATACGAAATTCTTGGAAGTGTAGAATAAAGCTATTAAAAAACCTGCCCTATCGTAATAGCCTTTAGGTCTTTTGCTTTGTCTTTAAAATTGAAAAGGTTGCTTAGTTAATAATTTAACAAATCGTTAAAATGTTAAATGGCGGCAAGTTTTTTTAACAAAATTTCACCGACTGTATTTGATATAATTTAAAGATTTTTTAAAAATCTATAACAAGATAGCAGTCACTCATAAAAAAGTCTTATTACTTAAAATAATATCGTTCAAACACGTCAAATATATATTCAACATTCAGCAACGTCGAATGAGGTTTTTATTTTTCTGGAACGTATCTACTGACACCTGCTATAATTTACTGTAAATATACAGTGGCAAATGCATACCTCCTTATCAGAAAAGTCTATACAACCTAACTAAGATAAAGATTATATTGGATGTTAATATCATGTAAATGGGATATTAGAAATACATATTGCAGCTAAATGCCTGCTATGTGTTTACCTTGTATGATTTCTAAAATAGGACAGATACAATCCAAAATAATACTTAGTAATACGATTAGCTGTATAACCAAAAATGTGTTTGTGAATCCTATCAGTTGGCCATATTTTTTAATTCCAATAATATAACTAGGCTTTGGTACCGCTACGTTGATACCTGTATATAACGGGTAGGCCATTTAAGATTTGGAATTTGAATCGGCTATAAAGAAAAACTAATGAATATTTTTTCAAAGTTATGAGTTTATTAGGAAGATTGAACCTTTACATTTAGGAATGGAAGACAACATCATTCAAATGACTGCCACGGCTAGCCTTAGAATACCCCACTCGATCAGTCCAATTTTTCAGTACATTTTCGATTATTTGGGCCTCTATTTCGTCGATGGCAACTTCGATTTCATGTTTCAAGTCGTCAATCGTCTCTGGATGATTAGCGTAACACTTGTCCCTAACGACTCCCCACAAAGAAAGGTCCAACGGAGTCAAATCGCAGCTTCGAGGTGGCCAATTGACATCAGCATTTCGGCTGATTATGCGATTTTCGAAAACAGTGCGCAAAAGATCGATTGTTACGTTGGCTGTGTGGCACGTTGCGCCGTCCTGTTGAAACCAAATGTCGTCTATGTCATACTTTTCAATTTTGGGAAACAAAAAATCTCTTAGCATGGCGCGGTAGCGATCGCCATTCACCGTAACGGCGTTTCCTCGCTCATTTTCAAATAAAAATTGCCCAATAATACCGCCTGACCAAAATCCGCACCAGACAGTCAATCGTTGTGGATGCATTTGTTTCTCCACGATGACGTGTGGATTATTTGAGCCCCAGATATGACAATGTTGCTTATTGACGTATCCTCTGAGGTGGATATGAGCTTCATCTGAAATGATTTTTCGGTAAAAATGCTCATCGTCGATCAAGCGGTCTTCGGCCCATTGAGCAAACCGAAAACGCATCGGATGGTCATGAGGCTTCAGCTCTTGCACTAATTGAACTTTGTACGCATTCATACCGAGATCTTTATGCAACGATCTTCTCAAAGAAGTACGTGAAATGTTCAATTCTTGAGAACGATGACGAGTTGATGTTGATGGTTATTCACGCACACTCTGAGCAACAGCAGCGATGTTTTCGATTAAGCGCACTGGACGAGTACGTACACGGGTTGTTTTATCCAACAACGATCCAGTTTTACGAACTCGCTTCACAAATTGATCCACAAACTGTGTTTTTGGCACATCCTTTTTGTCAATATTTTTTCGTAAATTTCTTACGGTTTGAGTAGAAGACTCACCACTTTGGAAATAAGTTTTTAATATTTCTCAACTTTGTTCAAGCGAAAAGCGACCCATTTCACAAATGTCAAGCATAAAACTAACTTTCTGTCACATCGGAAATGTCATCAAACCTTCCAACCTCAAAATAACTTATGGTTCCAATTCCAAACGTTAGATGGCCCAGCCTTTACATACTTTTCAGTTGGTTTAAAAGTTTATAAAACATATTTTAGGTTCGTTTTAAAAGAACTCTTGTTTACTGTGAGTTAGTTTTTTTAATTTTGCAAGTTTTATTTAATTAAAATTAGGTAACCTGAAAACTCGATACATTTACACCGAAATCTCGCAAAAATTTGGTAGTGTATTAATTGGCAAACAATTTTTTGCTTAGAGGTAAAATATAAAAATTAATAATGTATTATCAAATATATAAACAACATATTTATACATCATAGAACAACTCTCTACTGAATATATTTAGGATGAGTATTAGCTTGAAGATAAATCCAGTTTATTTGAACTATCTCCAACACTTCATAATTAATTTAACAAAGAACATATTAAAAGCGATGGAATTTATTTTATTCCAGTCTCAATAATTTTAATCATAATACTTAGATTGGGCTGTTTAAATGTTTGCGGCTGTATCTATTCATCATCAGCATAAGCTCAAAAATAACTTTACTTCCCATTAATGAAGTTTTATTTAAAGCTTTTTAGTGAATTTTTATAGAAAAAAATTCACTAATAGAGAGGTATCAATGATGAGACTTTGCAAATTTTTTTTCAAATGAGCGCGATTTAGGACCCCTAGAACCCATATCCGGGGTCAGTTTCAATTTTTATATGTTTATATATATATATATATATATATATATATATATATATATATATATATATATATATATATATATATATATATATATATATATATATATATATATATATATATATATATATATATATATATATATATATATATATATATATATGTATCCGCCTGATAACTCAAAAAATAATTAACCGATTTCAATGAAACTCGGCAAGTGCCTTTCTTTTATTAATGGCTTGGACAAGTACGTTAGGCAGGAAAATCGGACGGTTTTTTCCTGGAAAATTGAGTTTTCTTTCAAAAAAAATTTTTTCTCCGAAAATAACAAAGCTGTTTTAATGAAATTTACTATATATGTTGCATTGGGAGAGGACTTACTAAGTACCAAAATTTAACTTTCTCAGTTTATAGAAAATTGAGTTATTCAAATTTTAAATTATCTTTTGAAACAATTTTTTTTCGCCAAAAATTACAAAGTTGTAAAATGAAACTTGGTGGATACCTTGTCCTAGGAAATAACTTACTACCTACCAAAATTAAACTTTCTAAGATTATAGAAAACTGAGTTAATCAAATTTTTATAGCTCACTGCGGTGTTAAAATCAATGGTATTTTCCTCACTATTTTAAACACGTGGGTGGTGGACTGACCGAATTCATTCCCAGTTGCTATCGATCTACTCATATTCTCTTAATATGTTAGAAGACGTGGTATCTACTTCATTCCAAGTCACTATTAACCGACTATTTATGAAATCAAATAAGTAAATTAAATCGATTGTCATAAAATATATAGTGTATTAAAACTAAGGGAAAAAAAAATCTCGGGACGCAGCAAGTGCGTTATGGTAGTGAATTTTCATAAAAATGTTTTTATTGCAAATATGTGTGTTTTCTTTTTAAGAAAGCAGACATCAATTTTGGTTACCAGTATAACCTATATAGAAAAAGCAGGCATCAAATTTGATTACCAGTATAACATATATAGTAAAAACAATGTGCCATGTTTCATCAAAATAACTTGATTGTTTGAAAACGTACAGAAATTTCCAAAAGTAAACCAAAAGTGTTACTGAAAAAATCCGTTTCTTGGTCAACCTTATAGGTTAATAGCAAATTGAGCTTTTCAAATATGAAGCATTTAATCAAAATTCGCAACCACAACGCACTTGCTGCCTCCAGAATTTCTTAACTTACAAACATGCATTATATTTCGATGGAAAATGCAAAAAATAAAGGCGTTTTCGACAAAAAAAAATTATTTGTATCACCAACGACTTATGGGCCACCCTGTGATTGTCGCAATAATTTTTTAAGATGTAGCTCAAAACACCGTATAATTAATGTATACAATATTTTTCCATATCTTGTATAATAACGAATATATTGAGCTTTATTGATGTTTTACGAAAATTCGACAAAAATTATATACCATTAAACAATAAACTCTATAGCTAAGGCTACTGCCAAGCATCAGAGAAAGGGTCTATTAGAAATGAATTTTCTGGAAATATTTTAGTAAAATGAAGGACAATGACGGTTGAAACTAAGAGTTCGGTGGTGGTGGTTTATATCGTTATAGGTGTGCTATAACGATATAAACCAGCTTACAAAATTTGGTTGCCCTTACTTTGTTAATTTTGGAGATATAAATATTTTGCGAAAGAAAACACAAATTTTTCCGGGAAAACCTCGGCGGATTTTCCTGGCTAACAAAATTATCCAAGCGACTTGCAAAAGGAATGTACTTACCAATTTTGACGTTTAAAATCGCAATTTTGACGTTTTGAGGAAAATCCAAATTTATTTTTCTTTGAATGCCTGTAACTTTTTATCCTTTAACCTACGAAGCTAAATTTTGGTAAGTAACTTGCCTATAATGATATAAATCCGCATATGAAATTTGGTTGCCCTTACTTTGTTAATTCCGGAGATATTATTTTTTTTCGAAAGAAAACACAAAACACAAAACCTGGACCGATTTTCCTGGCTAACGAACTTATCCAAGCCATTTGCAAAAGGAATTTATTCACCAAATTTAATCAAAATCGGCCGATTATTTTTTGAGTTATCGGTGTGATACATATATATATATATATATATATATATATATATATATATATATATATATATATATATATATATATATATATATATATATATATATATATATATATATATATATATATATATATATATATATATATATATATATATATATATATATATATATATATATATATATATATATATATATATATATATATATATATATATATATAAAATCTCGGGACGCAGCAAGTGCGTTATGGTAGTGAATTTTCATAAAAATGTTTTTATTGCAAATATGTGTGTTTTCTTTTTAAGAAAGCAGACATCAATTTTAGTTACCAGTATAACCTATATAGAAAAAGCAGGCATCAAATTTGATTACCAGTATAACATATATAGTAAAAACAATGTGCCATGTTTCATCAAAATAACTTGATTGTTTGAAAACGTACAGAAATTTCCAAAAGTAAACCAAAAGTGTTACTGAAAAAATCCGTTTCCTGGTCAACCTTATAGGTTAATAGCAAATTGAGCTTTTCAAATATGAAGCATTTAATCAAAATTCGCAACCACAACGCACTTACTGCCTCCAGAATTTCTTAACTTACAAACATGCATTATATTTCGATGGAAAATGCAAAAAATAAGGCGTTTTCGACAAAAAAAAATAATTATTTGTATCACCAATGACTTATGGGCCACCTGTGATTGCGGCAATAATTTTTTAAGATGTAGCTCAAAACACCGTATAATTAATGTATACAATATTTTTTCATATCTTGTATAATAACTAATATATTGAGCTTTATTGATTTTTTACGAAAATTCGACAAAAATTATATACCATTAAACAATAAACTCTATAGCTAAGGCTACTGCCAAGCATCAGAGAAAGGGTCTATTAGAAATGAATTTTCTGGAAATATTTTAGTAAAATAAAGGACAATGACGGTTGAAACTAAGAGTTCGGTGTATGTAAAAAATTCTTCTTGAGACATTTTCTTTCCATAGATCGTATTAGATTCAAGTTATTTGCCTAAATGTTGCGAATTTTGACGTTTTCAATTGACACTTTGACGTTTTGAGGAAACCCCCAATTTATTTTTCTTTAAATGCCCATAACTTTTTTGTCTTTTGACCTACAGAGCTAAATTTTTGGTAGGTGGCACACCTATAACGATATAAACCAGCTTATCAAATTTGTTTGCCCTTACTTTGTTAATTTTGGAGATATAAATATTTTGCGAAAGAAAACACAAATTTTTCCGGGAAAACCTCGGCGGATTTTCCTGGCTAACAAAATTATCCAAGCGACTTGCGAAAGGAATGTACTCACCAATTTTGACGTTTAAAATCGCAATTTTGACGTTTTGAGGAAAATCCAAATTTATTTTTCTTTGAATGCCTGTAACTTTTTATCCTTTAACCTACGGAGCTAAATTTTGGTAGGTAACTTGCCTATAATGAAATAAATCCGCATATGAAATTTGGTTGCCCTTACTTTGTTAATTCCGGAGATATAAATTTTTTTCGAAAGAAAACACAAAATTTTCCGGGAAAACCTGGACCGATTTTCCTGGATAACGAACTTATCCAAGCCATTTGCAAAAGGAATTTATTCACCAAATTTAATCAAAATCGGCCCATTATTTTTTGAGTTATCGGTGTGATACATACATACATATATATATATATATATATATATATATATATATATATATATATATATATATATATATATATATATATATATATATATATATATATATATATATATATATATATAAACATATAAAAATTTAAACCGACCCCGGATATGTGTTCTGGGGGGCCTAATTAGCGCTCATTTGAAGAAATTTTTTCAAAATTCAAAAGTCGGGATCTCCTCATTAGTGAATTTTTTTTAAGAAAATTCACTAATAAACATATAAAAATTTAAACCGACCCCGGATATGTGTTCTAGGGGGCCTAATTAGCGCTCATTTGA
Source organism: Tillus elongatus (assembly GCA_964006375.1). Taxonomy (NCBI): domain Eukaryota; kingdom Metazoa; phylum Arthropoda; class Insecta; order Coleoptera; family Cleridae; genus Tillus; species Tillus elongatus. The sequence goes on from OZ023262.1 coordinate 293,600,736, forward strand.
AGAAATTTTTTCAAAATTCAAAAGTCGGGATCTCCTCATTAGTGAATTTTTTTCCAAATGTTCAACCACCAAGAGTCCCCAATGTCGTGCATAAAATGACGGATATCATTTTCAAAACTAAAAAGGTACGAAATATGCTCTCTTCTCTTAATACCAGGAAAGCCTCTGGCCTTGACGAGATCCCAGCAATTGTTCTCAAAAAATACGCACCAGAACTTGCTCCTGTCCTGACTCGTCTGTTTCAGATATCTTACAATAGAGGCATACTCCCTAGTAACTGGAAAACTGTTTGAGTACAACCCGTCCCCAAGAAATGATTCCAAGCACTTCCTAGCAACTACAGGCCTATTTATCTCCTTTCAGTCGTCTCTAAAGTGATGGAAAAGTATATAAACACCGAATTACTAAAATTTCTTGAAAAACACAGTCTAATCCACGACAGGCAGTATGGATGCCGTCAGCGCAGATAAACTGCCGACCTCCTTTCTTTTGTCACCCATTCTTGGAACAAGTCTATGGAACTACACGGTGAATCCCAGATTGTCGCTCTAGACATATCCAAAGCATTCGACCAGGTCTGGCGCGCAGCGCTGCTTAAAAAACTATCGGCCTATGGTCTACCACCAAAACTCTGTACGTGGACAGCAAATTTCCTTTCCAACCGGAGCATTTCTGGTGTCGTGGATGGCCATTCCTCTAAACTGTATCTAATTAATGCAGGAGTTCCTCAAGGTTCAGCTTTAGCCTCTACCTTGTTTCTTCTTTACATCAATGATCTCCTCTCTAGCACATCCAACCCAGTTCACAGTTACGCGGACAACAGCACCCTCCACTCAAATATACAATATTCTAAGCCTGTCTCTTTAGCCTAGTTAAATTAGGATCGCAGACTCATGGAGGGTTCTATCTCCGTGGATCTCCAAAAAATATTAGACTGGGGAAGTAGAAATCTTGTACAATTCAACCTCATCAAATCACAGTCTTGCTTTCTTTCTCATAAGAGATACACCAGCCCTAGACCCATCACAATAAACAACCAAGTTGTTCAAAGTAATGAGTCCTTTTCACTTGTTGGCATTTCTGTGGATCGAAACCTCAATTGGCACCAACATGTCACATCATTTGCAGAAGCGGCTGCTAAGAAATTAGGTTTCCTCTTCCGGGCTCGCAAATACTTTTCACCAGCTAATCTCTATACCTTATATACTTCACAAATAAGACCAAACCTCGAATACTGCTCCCACATCTGGGGTGCTGCTGCCGCTTCTACACTTGCTATCCTGGACTTCATACAGAAGAGAGCTATACCTCTCATCGGTTATCCTACCCTCACCCAAAGGCTGCCATCCCTTGCCCACTGACGTACCGTTGGTGACCTCTCTCTTTTATAGATATCTGCACGGGCATTGCTCAGAGGAGCTTTCTTCCATAGTTCCTCCACCTGCTGTCCCCAACAGATCTACCAAGGGAACAGAGTGAATGCACCCTTGTACCGTCCAGGTCACCAGACATAGAACATCTTGTTATGCCCGCTCTTTTGTCCCGAGGACTTCCAAGTTGTGGAATTCCTTGCCGGCACATATTTTTCCTTCTCCCCCGAACCTCCAAACCTTCAAGTCCAGAATTAATAGGTTGCCTCTTTCCTCCCTGTCGACACCCCACGGTGCGATAGTATTTAGGCTGTAAGCCCTCATGGTGTGTTGTTGAAATAAAAAAAATATTGCCAGTAGACCGGTTTTAACGAAATCTGTATTGACGATCACAATACTGATGAATGGATATTGAGCGATAGTACATCGGCTTTGTCCCCCTCTTTAGAGACAGGCTGAACTTCAGCTTGTTTCCAGGAAGATGAAACTCCTTCATTTTATAGGGCATAAAATTAGAGTCAGTTCAGGAGCACACATTTTAAGAACCATGCTGAGATCGGGTCCTCATGCCTTTTTGATGTCTAAATTTTCAAATGTGTGCCTAACAGTACGATGCCCAAATAATATTTCTCCCATTTTAGACTTTACAGACTTTACTCTTTTAATGAAAAAGAAGCGTGGAATTCGAAGCAAATACACGGGCTAATAGATCGGCCTTTCTTCCAAAGATACGGTGAATACTCCATTATTTGAAGCCAGGGGAGAAAAGGAGATGCTGGTGAAATTTCGACCTATAATTTTTGTTATAAGCCAGAAACGTCGGGTATTGTTTGGACAAGATATGGCTTTGTTCCTTACTGATTGGTGGAAATAATTTTTGGCTTGATGGATTGTCTGTTTGGTTCCTTGGTGATGCAAACGCGCGGTGAGATCGGCTGCTAGGGTTTTGCGCCAAAGTTTCTAGGCAAGCTTTATTTTGGTTTCTAATCCACATGTTTTGATGAATGAGGAATATAGGTTTTTATGCATAATAAAATAATTTCTGTAATGGAGTTGGCGCATTCTGTGGGATTATTATTTCGATATATACATATATATATATATATATATATATATATATATATATATATATATATATATATATATATATATATATATATATATATATATATATATGTAAATATATATAATTTTTAATTTATCACTAATAGACTTAATTTCACAGGTTATTTAGTGAAATACACATACATCCTGCTTTATTTGATATGCTGCTGTTTCCACTACTATGTTCAGTTAACACTAACAGATATCCTTCATTTTGGAAGAGTAATAAGTAGATGATAATTTACAAACGGCTTCACACCCCTCTGAAGGGAGGAGCATAAAAGTATTTTACTTTATAAGGCATATCAGTGGATGTTATACTGCTGTTTACACTACTATGTTCAGTTATCATTAACATAAGTCCTTTCTTTTGGAAGAGTAATAAGTAAATGATAATTCACAAACAGCTTTACACCCCTCTGAAGGAAGGAGCATACAATTATTTTACGTTCTAAGGCATATCAGTGGATGTTATATACGGACTCGGATTCTTAGAGTCACTCCTCTACCGCATTAGAGCTACTAAATAGACTGAGTTTATAATGAGAAGTTTTACGTTACGCATGGCAAACAGGTAATATGTAATGAGTGTGGTTTGGGGAAACGTTTTCAGAACATGGATTTCAGGAGCACGTATAACCTTAAAAAATAGTGCTGCAAATTGAATCATAACTTCCACATAGCTGTAATAATTTACTCTCTTCAGAAAGACATTCTCATGGAATGAATTTAGGGAGCGATCTTACCCAAAAACAATTCGAGGCGTTCCTTTGTCGGGTGCTAACAGGATACCAAATTTAAAGAGGATGTCTCACTTCGTTCGACTGTTATTGCGCCTATTAACAGACAGACTTACATGCCGACAGACCGATCGACAGAGACAAAAAATTCTTTCAGAATCAAGTTTTCTATGTCTTGAGACTTTTTACGCTGTTTTAGTAAAAAAAAATTTGAAATTTTTGTCAACACTATTTCACGTCCACACATTCAACCCCTAATTTAATTTCAGCACAGAATACCAGATGTTTGATGAAATTAAAAGTTTTTTAACAAATAAAACCTTAAACGTTATATTACTCGAGTTTTAACTAAAAAATGTCAATTTTCTCCAAATCACCCGCCATTCATCTCCTACCCCCTAAAGCGATTTTATCCAAAAACAATCCGAACCGTTCGCTTGTCGACTGCCAACTGTATACCAAATTTGAAGGCGATATCTCAATTCGTTCTAAAGCAGGGATGGGGAAACTACGGCTCGCGGGCCATCTCCGGCCCGAGAAGCGTTGGAATCGGACCCGCGACCATTAAACAAAAATCAAGTTAAGTTTTCGTGTTGTCAGAAATTTCATTCTTATTGGCAGTGCACGGCTCCCATAAAACAATCACGTATTGTTTCGCTAGCGCGGGCGGTATGAGTGACAACCAAATTCCGATCCGATTGCTGCAGCTTGCGCGGTGAATCTGTAAAAGATTGTATGGTGGCTGTAAGCAACATCATTTGTCCAGAAAAAAGTAAAGAGTTTCAATCTGTAGCTTTATCACGGACAACAATAACTAATCGAATTGACGCCATCGCTCAACAATTATCGTCACAGCTGGAAAATAATTGTAATGAATTTGAATACTTTTTTCTAACTATGGATGAGAGCACAGACGTGAGTGATACTGAACAATTGCTGATTTTTGTCACATGAATTGATTCAGAGTTCAACATAACCGAATAATTAGCTAGCTTACAATCCTTGAAAGGAAAAACCACTGGAAAAATTATTTACGATTCTTGTTTTGAGGGTATTTCAAAGCTCAACTTGCCTATGGACAAATTATGTAACATAACCACGGATGGAGCAGCCAATATGGCGGCCAACAATTTGGGGTTTATGGGTATATTTTGCAAAGAAAACCCCAATAATAATGTGTTATTTTTGCACTGTTTAATATACCAGAATGTGTTGTGTAAATCAGCTATTGACATAAAACCCGTTTTGAGTGTGGTTGTTAAACTTATCAACACAATACGCTCACGGGGTTCTCAGTGTGTTCAACTCTAGGCATCGGAGAGATCTCAGCTCTCTCTGAGACTGAGACCTCACAGACGATCTCCGGCGAGATTTGGGGAGTAGGCAGATCGAGGCCCCATAATCGAGCTACAACAACCCAACCCACCTTTCACCACCGCTCTAAGGAGTAGGCAGATTGAGGCCTTAGAGTGTCCTTACATATTTTCTTTACCTCTTGAAAATGGCTCCAAAACAGGAGCCGAAACTTCGAGTGTTCATAAATTCTGGACGCGGTTCAACCCGAGAACCAGGTATGTCTCATATATATATATATATATATATATATATATATATATATATATATATATATATATATATATATATATATATATATATATATATATATATAATACGTAAGTATTCGAGCGATAACTCAAAAAATACTAAACTGATTTGAACGAAACTTACACCTTAATTGTGTTAAGACAGCGGACGAGTTCATTGGCCAGCCTGGTCGGACAAAAAAAACTGATGTTTCTCAAAAAAATTGTATCTCAAAAAATAATAAAGCTATTTTGATGAAACTTGTTAGGCATCTTGACCTGTTAAAGACCTTACTATACATCAAAAATCAACTTTCTAGGCTTATAGAAAACTGTGTTATTCAAATTTGAAGCATTTAATGAAAATTCGGCACCATAATGCACCTGCTGCGTCCATAAATTTTTCGTTATTTACAATAATGTTCAGAATTTCTTTTGGATTCTCCACACCTAAATTGGCAATTTTTTCTAAATTTATCTCGTGTTTTCAGCACACTCTATGGAATCGTCCCGGTATATTAATACAGGCGCTAGCTATCGTTCTGTATTTTTTTATAGGTCCACGAGATAACTCATTTGCAGAATCAATTTTAAGGTTTACGGTACAAGATTTTTCAGGTTACCACCCTTGAAAATGGCCAGTTATTTCTTAAGCCATTTTACATGGTAAACATAGGTCTAATTCGATCATTTTTGCCATTAACTGCAATTAAAATAAATTCTAGGTAACAAAACTCAAAGTAAATAAAAATGCAAATTTATCCATATGTTAAGTATTTCATACAAAATGTGGCAACACTGTTTGTCCCGATACCTGCCGTACGATCACGCGCGATGGTGAATACGAACTTATTTGAGACTTTCTTTGCGGCGTAATACCGCCAAATTTAATATCAAATTGTGCATTATTTGTCAGCAACGTAATAAATCCGAATTATTGACAAGTGAAAGTCATGGATGTGCGCGCATTCAGTGGGCATCTAGTGAACGAAAAGACTTTATTTTTGAAAGACTAAAAAGTTTATCCCAGGATGAGTTATTTTCTTATCACATGACCAACGCTTGTTACCGGAGTTACACGATGAAAACTAAAGTGGAAAGGGCGACAAGAAAATTAATGGACGAAAAAAAAAAAGAAAGAAAATTATTTGGACAAGCAGGATTTAGGCGAAGGAACTTCTTCGGTGATATACAATAAGTTCACAGGATCGAAAACTACAGCTAGACCTTCGATATCCGATGTAAAGCAGATGAAACAATAAATTGTATAATTTGTGGTAAGATTTGGCTAGGTAACAGTTGCAAAAAATTTCGAATTTGTGAGAAAAATAGGGCTCAAAAATTTCTAGAAATTGATTAATATTTTAAGGATCAAGTTTTTACTAGAATAGCGGATTTAAAAACTATTGAATCCATATTTGCAGCTGATATTTATTACCATTTAGATTGCCTACGCTCTTATGAACGAAAATATCAAAGATATAAGACAAATAATGTAAAACCTAAAAACAGTTTAAAGACGTAAAGAAGGAAAATAGTTTACAAAAGAAAACAATAACGTCAAATGTTATAGACAATTTATTGCCACGTCTTAAATTAGGAGTTTACTTTGACTGAAATATATAATAATATAAATAGCGAGTTGCCATTAGAAATGGCAGTTAAAAACGTCGACGTTAAAAATATTTAGTGGACACTTTTGACACAGAAATACAGTTTTTTGTTCCACTGGAAGCCAACAAACCTACATTGGTTTTTCACTCAAGTGTGACTCCTACCGAGGTCGTGGAATTAATAAGATCGAAGGATATTATTAAAGAATCAGTAAGAATTCTTAGAAAATCACAAAATAGTATGCAGTGTAACAAATATCGAACCCTCTCAGTCGTGTGGTTCATCACGTGCTTCTAGTACCCTGGACATGTTACAAAGAAATAACATAGAAGAAGCAGATATGCGAATTATGGTACATATATCTCATGCAGTGTGAGAGGGTAATTAAAAAAAAAACACACACACACACACACACACATATATATATATATATATATATATATATATATATATATATATATATATATATATATATATATACTATCTTCCGACACCGATATATTAGTTATGGCTCTGTACCATTTTAGTACTTATGACGCCCAAGGGATACAGGTAACTTACTTTGTTATATTTTTTAAATTTTCGATAAAGAGTGCTTTATTATTTTAGGAACTTTGGTTTAGAGCAGGAGTACGAGCGACTAGGAAGGATGTTCCGTTGCACTTAATGGCTGAACGTCATGGTTCAGAATTGTCTACTGTTCTTCCAGCTCTTTACCATTTGACTGATTATACAAGTAAAGTTGGAACCAAGGGCTAGTCCTGTAAAATTTCTCGGCAGTTTTGTTAAAGGTAAAAATTAATATTCTTGTTTGAAACACATTTTATAAGCATAACTTTTACAGGTACATATGAAAGGGTAATCGAAGATTCAGTGCAAAAACATTTGATGACTTAAGGTATTGGATGTATCACCATGGAAAAACTTTTTCTGTAACAGAGTTACCTCCTACGAGCGCATAAATAAGATTACATATTTTGAGAGCCTTTTTTATTGTTTATAACCAAAACAACTGTTTGGAAGAAAAAACTACATCTTTGGATCCCCTTATGTTTGGATACAAGATGGAGACTGATAGTCTTATACCGAAATCCGTGGACAATATTTTTCCTTCAGCCGAATAATTAGTTCCGAATTGCAACTGTGGTAAATGTGCACGTGAAAAAAAAACTCTGGACGCAGCAAGTGCGTTATGGTAGTGAATTTTCATAAAACTATTTTTTAATAGCAATAATGTGTGTTTTTTTTAAGAAAGCGGGCATCAAATTTGGTTACCAGTATAATCTATATAGTAAAAACAATGTGCCATGTTTCATCAAAATAACTTTATTGTTTGAAAATGTACAAAAATTTCCGAAAGTAAACTTAAAGTGTTCCCGAAAAAATTCGCTTCTTGGTCACCCTTATAGGTTAATAGCAAATTGAGCTATTCAAATATTAAGCATTTGATCAAAATTCGCTACCATAACGCACTTACTGCGTCCAGAATTTTTTTTCTTACAAACGCATTATATTTCGATGGAAAATGCAAAAATGCAATAACATAAGGCGTGTTTGATTAAAAAAAAAAGAAAATTTGTATCACCAACGATTTATGGGCCATCCTGTGATTGTAGAAATAATTTTTTAAGATGTAGCTCAAGACACACTATAATTAATATATACAATTCTTTTTCATATCTTGTACAATAACAGATATATTGAGCTTTATTGATTTTTTTACGAAAATTCTAGAACAATTATATACTATTAAACGATAAACTCTATAGCTAAGACTACTGCCAAGCGTCAGATTGAAATAAATTTTCTGTAAATATTTTATTAAAATGAAGGACAATGACGGTTGAAACTAAGACTTCAGGGTTTGTAAAACATTCTTCTTGAGACAGTTTATTTCCATATCCCGTACTAGATTCAAGTTCTTTTCCTAAATGTTGCCAATTTTGACGTTTAAATCGCAACTTTGACGTTTTGCGAAAAACCTCAATTTATTTTTCTTTAAATGCCTATAACTTTTTGTCTTTTGACCTACAAAGCTAAATTTTGGTAAGTAGCTTACCTATAAGGATATAAACCTGCGTACCCAATTTGGTTGCCCTTACTTTGTTAATTCCGGAGATATAAATTTTTTTTGAAAGAAAACACAAAATTTTCCGGGAAAACCTGGACCGATTTTCCTGGCTAACGAACTTATCCAAGCCATTTGCAAAAGCAAGGTATTCACCAAATTTAATCAAAATCGGCCCATTATTTTTTGAGTTATCGGTGTGATACATATATATATATATATATATATATATATATATATATATATATATATATATATATATATATATATATATATATATATATATATATATGTAAATATATATAAATATATATAAATATATATAAATATATATATATATATATATATATATATATATATATATATATATATATATATATATATAAACATATAAAAATTTTAACTGACCTCGGATTTGGGTTCCAGGGGTCCCAAATAGCGTTCATTTGAAGAAATTTTTTCAAAATTCAAAAGTCGGGATCTCCTCATTAGTGAATTTTTTTTAAGAAAATTCACTAAAATTGTTGTTGCCGTGCAGCCGGATTAACATGTTGTTCTTTTTGTCGTTGTCGCATAACATCTCAGTGTAATAATCCTTATGATACATAATTCTATATTATTTCTTTTTAGTTCTACCTACCTGCTTTTTTAATTATATACTGCTATTTTGGACCACCCTGTATAAATACATATTTTACAGATATACTGTAGATTCTATTCCACAATGACAAAACATACAAATTCACATATTGAGTAAATAAAGAACATTTAAAACATATTTTTAGTTTTAATACATGACCACCTGTATAAAAACTAAACTGGCCATTTTTGGGCCTTGTAACCAAATGATACTAAATATGTACATCTCAGACAACATATTGCCACAAAAATAAATCGTGGACCTCTCAAAAACACAGGATGTTATCTAGCGTATGGACTATATACCACTCACCCCTACACATAACGTGACATATATCAGCCGAATTGCCCGTTGAAGACTTTGAGCTAGGAAAGACCCTCTGTTGATCAAATAAACCAATTATCGTGAATATTAGCTAACATAGTAAAACAACAATTATTCGTCATGTCGTGTGTAATCGCGATCTGATATCTGGGATCATAATTTATCGGCAGATTTTAATCTTATCCTATCGCAATATGTAAAAAAACTAAACCAGTGTCATCCAAGTAAACGATAAACTTGACGTTAGAAATGTGAGTGTTAAGTTTACAATAAAAGTTGTTAATTATTTAGTTACCAAATATTAATTTAGTGTTGAAATCGCACCATTTTCAAGAATATATTTATCAGTAAGTCTTTATTTTTTTTACTTTATACCTATAAAAGTTCATATAATTTTGTCAGCCATGTGTTTTAGTTAGTTATAATAACTGACATACGTCAGAATACGATAACCAGACTTTAAAATAGATTTAAACAAATATATTTTTGTTTAATTTTGTTTCGTTAATATCGGTCTATTTCCTCAACTCTGGACACTCACCGACGTCATCGAGCAATTTCACCTCACTTTCTTGGAAGTTTTGCCGAATCCTGTCGTTTTTGAGAAAATAGTAGGGCTCCTTAACGTGCCCAACATCGTATGGTGAACTATACCGACGGATTAACCCACCTGCGAAGGGCGGAACGTGCACACATTCAACTTGCTCAAATACAATGCTACAACATTGTTCGATCTTAATTTCCAGTATGTACTGAAAAATAATTTTGACGTTTCTACTGGGGATTGAACCAGGGAGCCTGGGGTCCAGAGGCACAATTCATTCAATTTAATATGCTTTATTTATTAACACTATACATGAGACATGTAAATGTATTTACAAAAGTAATATATACGAATATAACAATAAGTGAAGTTTAGAACTTGTGATGAGCACTGGTAAGTAGAATTTGAAGAACCCAATTCATCTCAATACAGTTTTTAAACCCAACGGTCGTTTCGCTCACAAAGGTGGCGTCATCAGAGCGATAAATAAACTAAGCGAATAAAAACTGGAATTACTATCTATGTTAGTTGCCAAGCAGCTGCGAACAGCGTCCTCTAGGAAGACATACAGACTGGCCTGTAGGTAATGTCCAAAAATGCTAATTTTGACGTTTCAAATCGCGACTTTGACGTTTTAAGAAGGAAAACTATAAAATGTTCAAAGTAATTTTTCTGGTATTTCTTGACCCTTTTGGACCAAAAAAAACTTAATCTTTTCTGTAATACGGGTTTTGTTATCCATAATACATATTTTGGTTTTGTGCGTTTCTCTGATCACCAGTGATTCCCCCTTTTATTTTTTAAATAATTATAACTGTTTTTTCTCTTAACTTAGAGATCTAGATCTTGGTACGTGGTTTACTTGGTACGTGGTTTACTTGGTACGTGGTTTCCTTGGTACGTGGTTTACTTTTCTTCATATAAACTTGCCTATCAAGTTTGGTTGCATTAACCTTTCTATTTCCCGAGAAACATTCTTTGAAAGAAGACCTGTAATTTTCCGGAAAAACTGTTCTGATTTTCGTTGCCAACGAACTTATCCAAGTCACTTGTAAAAAGAAGATATTTAGCAAATTTGATCGAAATCGGCACATTTTTTATAATTATCGGTGTGATACACATACACACACAAATATATATATATATATATATATATATATATATATATATATATATATATATATATATATATATATATATATATACAATGTGTCCCAAACTGGATGAGAATGTATTGCTAACTCCGTTAGTATTAAAGATAGGGACACGGTTGAATTAACAATGTTTTGTAGAATTTCATGCTCGTTCCAAATCTGACTTGTATTTTGCCCTCAATTCTAAGTAGGCGTTGATCTGACATGTCCAAGACAGCCATATTGGATTTTTTGCTCATGTAATAGCCTCTGAAAACAGCTTTCCAATGATGTACACCATGCTTGAGAAATCTTGTAATTGCACTGACAATTTTTAGAAAAATCATTTTGAGGATAGTAGGCTATGAAATCCAATACCAGAAAACAAATGACAAAAAAAGTGTTCAAAAAGCAGTAGGCCATGGAATCTAACAATAGACTTCTACTTTTAACATATATTTACTTAATGATTCACGATAAAAAAATAGGAACTTTGAGCACACCAATGAATCGGCCCATGTGATATTTTACATTACAACATTATCCTAAAAAAATGTTATAATTTAATTAAATAGGTAAACCTAGTAAATAACTAAATTTACTAAGAGAACTCAATAAAAGGCAGATTAATGATTTACGAAGACGCCTTTGAAAATTGTTCGATTTTTAAACGTAAGTCAACTGAAAACCAACAGCAGAAAGGTTGCTATGGATATAACACTATCGCGACAATTAAGAATACTGTCATTCTTAATTCTCTGAACAATTTGATGTATGTTTAACATGTTGCTTAAAATTTTGTACTAAATAGTTTGTTTCCTGTTTATTTTAAATATTATTTAACAACATGTTCAGTAATGAAGTATATTTCGACATGTTGGAACGTTTTATTCGTTCTAACCGAAATACTGAGGCAGCTGCAAATTCATATCAAAAAAAAAGTTGTTAATAATATTTAAAATAAACAGGAAACAAACTATTTAGTACAGACCCAGAAAGACGACAACCAAACACCAAAATATTTCGCAGGATAGTGTCCAATCTATTGAACCACGGTAGCTTCCACGCAAAGAAACTACCAATACCTAGAAATGAAGAAAGAAATAATGCCGTCTTACAGGTTTCAACCGAAAACCCTCCGCAATCTTTTCAGTTCTATAGTGAACAAATTGACCGTCCAAAAAGTACGGTACACCGTGTATTAAAACAAAGTCATTGCCATCCATATAAACCTACGATCGTACAAGGCTTAAATGTTGACGATTACCCTAAGCGACTTCAGTTCTGCAGATGATATCAAGGACAATGTCAGCAAGATGAAAATTTTTATTTGAAAATAATATGGACTGATGAATCCACATTTACAAATTGTGATGTGTATAATCGCCATAATAGTTATTATTGGGCAAATGGAAATCCCCATCTAAAGGAAGAAGGACGATTGCAAGACAGATTTGGTATTAATGTTTGGTGCGGCTTATTAGGTAAAAAACTGTTATTTTTATTTGTAGATTAGACAGTTAATTTTCAAAAAATTCAAGCAACACATTGGTCCGTTCTTTTATGAAAATAATTTAACGGGGGAAGGTATCTTAATCTATTGAGAAATGATATCTTAGCAACAATTAGAAGAGTTCATGATAATTAGACGAGATTTGGTATCAACAAGACGGTTGTCCAGCTCACAATGCTAGGATTTCCAAAGAATTTTTGTACCAAAATTTTAATAATCGTCTCATTTGTAACAATGAGCTGCTTCATTAGTGTGCTCGAAGTCCTGATATAACACGCATGGATTTTTATTTCTGGGGTACTGTGAAGAATGATGTGGATAAATTCGATCCACCACAAAATATCAATGAATTACGAAACAGAATCACAGAAACTATAAATCATATTAACCAAGACACCCCCACCAGAGTTGGCAAGCATGTTTCAGAAAGGTGTATAAAATGCATTCAAGAAAACGGTGGCCATATTGAACAATTTTCTATTTAGTGTATTTTTAAGTCTCTATTAGTGAAATTTATTAGAAAAAAACTAATGGGAAGACCCAGACTTTTGAATTTTGAATTTTTTTTCAAATGAGCGCGTACCAGGGCCCCTAGAACCCATATCCGGGGTCAGTTTCAATTTATATATATATATATATATATATATATATATATATATATATATATATATATATATATATATATATATATATATATAGGTATCACACCGATAACTCAAAAAATAATGGACCGATTTTGATAAATCTTAGCATGTACCTTAATCAGGTTTTCTGGAAAAATTTTGGGTTTTATTTCGAAAAAAATTTGTGTCTCAAAAAATAGAAAAGATATGATAACCAAATTTGGTACGTAAGTTTACGATATTAAAAGAAAAATATATACCAAAACTTATATTTCTATGTTAAAAGAAAAAAAAAGTTATAAAAAAATATGTGCTGCCTGATCGTTTCTATGAAAATTCACTACCATAAATCTAGCTGCGTTCAGACTTTTTTATTATTTGTCGAGTGGCGTTTATAATTGTGTTGTTTTGTGGAGTTTAAGTTTCTATTTGTTATTGCCGGGTTTCGTTATTAAACTGTTTAACATAATATTGCCTAGCATTATTACCTAATTAAGTATTCTAAACTAAATCACAATATTTTTTTATCGTGAATCACTACGGAAAATTATGTTAAAAGTAGTTGTTAGACTGCATGGCCTACTGCTTTTTGAACACTTTTTTTTGTCATTTGTTTTCTGGTATTGGATTTTATAGCCTACTATCCTCAAAACGGTTTTTCTCAAAATTGTAAGTGCAATTATAAGATTTCTCAAGCATGTTGAACATCATTGGAAAGCTCTTTTCACAGGCTATCACATGAGCAAAAAATCCAAAATGGCTGCCGTAAAAGAAACAAACGTTGATACCTGTAGCTCAAAAACAAATGACAATCCAAAGTTGAGAATAGCACAAAAAGATTACTATGTAAAAAGTGTCCAGATAATGTGCAAGTCTTAGACATGTCAGATCAACGCCTACTTAGATATTGAAGAAAAAAGAAATCGAAAATTTTTGTTTTTTCAAAATAACTCGAAAACGAAAAGAGACAAGACAAAATACAAGTCATATTTGGAACGAGCATGAAATTCTACAAAACATTGCTAATTTAACCGCCTCCCTATCTCTAATATTAACGGAGGTAGCAATACATTCCCATCCAGTTTGGGACACACTATATATATATATATATATATATATATATATATATATATATATATATATATATATATATATATATATATATATATATATATACACACCGATCTGAAGGATAAAAATTGAAACTAACTCGAGCTATGTGTTCTAGCGGGTCTTGTTCGCGCTCATATGATTAAATTTTTCAGAATTAAAAAATGGCCGTCTCCTATTAGTGATTTTTTTCTGCGAAACTTCTATAAAAACAGCTGTTGAAGGCAGCGTGTTTGCGATGGCAATGCGGCATCGCCTTCGACTGTGGTAATAAAAAACAAAATTGAGAGACTTAGGTAAACTTGCATAACAAGTTATATATGAACAGTAAGTGCTATATTAATACAAATCATTATTATTAAGAGAGCGGTAACATTAAAAATCAGAATAAGATATTTTGAAACTTCGAAGCTTGAACGCATCATCCCTAGACAGCCGGTGTGTTTATACATCAGTCTGCGTGCATGTTTACTTCAGGCATGCATACCTATACATATTATAATATCTCATCTGTGATGGATTATCCCCTTGGGATAAGAACGTCTGTCGCACAATGTATGTTTAGATATGCCATTAGTGACTTCCAACTAAGGCTTATCTTATCATTATTTAACAATTAAACAGCCAACTTCACTTTATACTTTTGCCAGTAACCTCCATAGGCTGATAATTATTTGAACAAACAACAAAGACCCAAACAAGTTTTCAGCACATAACGTTTTCGGATTTAAATTTGCTTAACACCGTAACTAAATAATACAGAGTTCCCAACAGAGAACCGAAAATAGACGCGTTTCAATACCTCAAAGTTTATTGACCTCATGCCTTGGGATTTAGGGTTACCATAGTGGGGTCGAATTATAATTCTTGTTATGGAACAGCCAAGGACACGTTAAAAATAACTAACATGATAAGTCTACGGGATATTATAGATGTAGTGGAATCGATAATAGTTATAAATTAGTGCTTGGAATTTATCCGTTTGCGTATTCGAATATTCTTTCCGAAAGCTTAATGACTATTCGAATTATCGAGTATTCGAATTTTCGTGGAGTATTCGAATATTCATGGAGTATTCGAATATTCGTCGAGTATTCGACTATTCGAATATTCGTCGAGTATTCGAATGTTCGCAGAGTATTCGAATATTCATGGAGTATTCGAATATTCGTCGAGTATTCGACTATTCGAATATTCGTTCCAAAAGCTTAACGACTATTCAAATTATCGAGTATTCGAATTTTCGTGAGTTATTCGAATATTCATGGAGTATTCAAATATTCGTCGAGTATTCGACTATTCGAATATTCGTCGAGTATTCGAATGTTCGCAGAGTATTCGAATATTCATGGAGTATTCGAATATTCGTCGAGTATTCGACTATTCGAATATTCGTCGAGTATTCGAATGTTCTCAGAGTATTCGAATATTCGCACAGTAATAAACACTCTGATAAGCCCATGAATGTGTCTCGTTATCATTTTTTGAACCTGCCTCCTTTCCTAGAAAATTAAATCTGCCTCCTTTCCTAGAAAATTAGCTATTTAATTCTTAGCTTTCAAATAATTCCGGAAATTTTCATTGTTTATTTTAGAAAAATTAATGACGATTATAATGTCGGTTTCATTGTGCCTATTACAACAGCAGTTAGGTTTTTAGTCATATTTACGTTATTTGCAAGTACATATATAAATAAATAAATCTGCATCCCGTGTATTTGCGTTTTAAGCTGATAATGTGTTTAGTTAGAAAAATATGGCTAATTTGTAATTTATAGTAGATGGTGTACATATTACATAGCAGTAATTTATGATGCCAATAACGACATTCCATTCGCCGCAGTTATCGATATAAATTTTATATTTTTTAACAGAACATTCTGTATATTGTTACCTATTTGAATGCAACATTTTCTTCCGAGTTCAACGCTTTAGCACAATTGATACTTAAAAATCATGCGTTGCTGAGTTATTAACCATTTTATCCAAGACATACTCGACAAAATTCTATGGTTCCTAGAAATATTTAGTTGAAACCAAGCAAAGAGGAGCTTATACAGTGCAAAGTTAACAAATTATTCATAATCACTTATTTGAAGGATCTACTTTTTTCTCCTAGTGCTCCCTGCGATGAGTGCTTCTAATAATCTTCTGTGGATCATTCCCAGCCAATATATATATATATATATATATATATATATATATATATATATATATATATATATATATATATATTCGAATACGCGAATATATTCGAATATTCGAATACACTCTCGTTGAAATAATTCGTATTCAAATACTCGAATATTCGAATAGGCGTGTTGTTGCTGTAATTAGTATACCGTACTGATGAGCTCTAGTTAGAGCGAAACCGGTCTACGGTTCTAATTATGGTGAAAATACATATAGCCTTATATGGAATGGTGTTGTCATTTATGTTAAATATTCGTATAATTATGTCTACAGTCTGATGAATCTAGGACAGGTAAGCTGTATAGAGTTGGAAATCATCTTTAGCAAGGAGAGGGTTAGAATACTGGGTGTCTACAGATCTCCTTCTATTGTCTGATAGAGTTTTCGACGAACCTTGCAGAATATCTTTAACATAAGAAACATAAAGGGGATGACAAATACTTGATTGTTGGTGATATGAACATAGATATTTTGGAAGACACATCAGACGTGAGCAACAGTTATTTGAATGTTCTTTACGAGTACGGTTTCATTTCTACAATCAATACTTACACAAAGGTGGGTAATTCAAAATCCCAAAATCCTGCATTGATCACAATTTTTCTCAAATACTGTAAACCGTTGGATATTATTTTACCAATAGTTCTTAGGTCCCTTGTTACGGATCATAACCCAATTATTATTGAGCGGGCAAATCAATCGGTAGGGAAGGATATCGCCTCGCTTAGACAGAACTGTAAGAGATTTGTTGATCACAAGATATTAAAAGACAATCTAGGACAAGAAAACTGGTCGAAAGTTTATTTGCTAAAGACATAAATATAGACACCGACTTATTTATATAAAAGTTGAAACATCATATTGATAATTGCAAGCTAAAACCAATTACTTTCAATCATTGGTGGACAAAAATGCAAGTAATTATAATAGTATCTGGATTAATGTTAAGAAATGTAGACAAAAAACTTACTGAAGTGAAGGGAGTTCGCCGCGAAAAAGGTTCCATAACAACATCTGTGTAGAGTGCGAAAAAGCTTGGAAGAGAAAATCACACACACATCTCGGAGTGCACATGTACAAATAATCACAAACTCATTATATATCTCGCTCACTGATGCAAATGAGGTTGCAATGATAATAGGTGGATTGAAGATTGGAAAGGCTGCAGGTGCGGACAAGATGAGAGCTGAGATCCTTAGGGAATGCGCTAATTTTCTGACAGCTCCTATCGCATACCTGATAAATTAGTCTTTTGAAGTTGCTATTTTTCCTGACGCTCTGAAGGTTACCATAATCAGGCCATTTTACAAGAGTGGGGATAAAACAAAGTCCTGCAATTATCGGCCGACATATTTATTATCAGCACTTAGTAAGGTGTCTGAGAGAGTCCTGAAAGTAAGGATAAATCAATCTTTTCTTAAATATAAGTTGATATAACCTCAACAATTTGGATTTAGAGTATCTGTGTCAACTCAGGACGCTACCTTGGACGTAACTTCAACATTTTGGAGTTAGTTGCAAAGTTTCGACAAAGTGGTTCAGTAGCAAAAAAACGGGATCCTGAACGTGAATTTCTGGTGAGAAATGAGACTACTGAGCTTGAAGTTTTAGGACAAATTGCTGCAGACCCAACTTTGAGCACGAGAAAATTGGCCACTGTTTCAAACATCAAAAGAAGAACTATTCAGCGAATATTGAAGCATCATAAATTCCACCCGTATAAAATTCATCTTGTACAACAACTGAATGAAGATGATTTTGATCGGCGACTGGAGTTTTGTGAAGTTATAACTGCACGAATAGCTAACGTGAACTTTCTGTTCAATATCTGTTTTTCAGACGAGTGTTTTTATTAAACTCTATAGTCAATCGTCATAATTCCACAGAAATTGAATGTCTGGACTGGCATCTTTGGAGACCGTTTAATCGGACCAATTTTTCTTGATGGCAATTTGAGTGGCGAAACGTATTTGGAGTTACTAGAAGATATCGTTTACCCTTTACCAATTGACATTGTTGAAAATGATGATCGCTATCACGAAAATCAATTAGTGTTTCAACAAGATGGAGCTCCTCCGCATTTTTCACAACGTGTTAGGGAGTTTCTGAACAAAGAGTTTCCAGAGCAATGGTTTGGGCGTAGAGGTGCTATTGAGTGGCTCCCCTAGATCACCGGACTTAACTCCTTTAGACTTATTTCTATGTGGCCATTTAAAGAGTACAATTTACGTAACAGAACCGGAGTCTCTGGAAGAATTACGACAGCGCATTGTTGAAGAATGCGGTCTAATAACTCCACAAATGCTCCAGAATGTCAGAGCTCGTTCTGAACAAAATTTGTACTTTTGTAAGGAAGCTGGTGGTCAACAATTTGAACACTTATTTTTTAAACGAATAGTTGATTAATTAGTGCATTTCTTATCACAATGAATGAAATACGTTTTTGCAACACCAACTGTGAGTAATTTTTAAACGAGTTGATAAAACTTCTAAAAAAATTAGTGTGCTGAATTCAGAAAAGAAGGAGCTTTTAAATGATGTAACACTCGATCCATGTTCCCTATTTAAAATATAAGGGTTGTTGTAAGACTAGATGCATTCTCGCAACAATTAGAACCGTAGACCGGTTTCGCTCTCATTAGAGCTCTTCAGTACGGCATACTAATTGCAGCAAAAATGCACCAAAAATAACACGGCTATCGTATAGCCAGTCTTAAAACACTAAGTGAGTAGCGAACGTGTCGCCACCTAGTTCGGAACCAAGTACTTGTTGTCACGCCCGCTCCAAATAATACAGAGTATTAAAAATAGAGACGGTACACAACTAACTAACAATTTAAAAAATTGTTAGCCCTGGCCCATTTCTACCCCAATATAGGGACAAAGTATGTAAGACTAGATGCATTCTCGCAACAATTAGAACCGTAGACCGGTTTCGCTCTCATTAGAGCTCTTCAGTACGGCATACTAATTGCAGCAAAAATGCACCAAAAATAACACGGCTATCGTATAGCCAGTCTTAAAACACTAAGTGAGTAGCGAACGTGTCGCCACCTAGTTCGGAACCAAGTACTTGTTGTCACGCCCGCTCCAAATAATACAGAGTATTAAAAATAGAGACGGTATACAACTAACTAACAATTTAAAAAATTGTTAGCCCTGGCCCATTTCTACCCCAATATAGGGACAAAGTATGTAAGACTAGATGCATTCTCGCAACAATTAGAACCGTAGACCGGTTTCGCTCTCATTAGAGCTCTTCAGTACGGCATACTAATTGCAGCAAAAATGCACCAAAAATAACACGGCTATCGTATAGCCGTTTTAAGACTGGCTATACGATAGCCGTGTTATTTTTGGTGCATTTTTGCTGCAATTAGTATGCCGTACTGAAGAGCTCTAATGAGAGCGAAACCGGTCTACGGTTCTAATTGTTGCGAGAATGCATCTAGTCTTACATACTTTGTCCCTATATTGGGGTAGAAATGGGCCAGGGCTAACAATTTTTTAAATTGTTAGTTAGTTGTATACCGTCTCTATTTTTAATACTCTGTATTATTTGGAGCGGGCGTGACAACAAGTACTTGGTTCCGAACTAGGTGGCGACACGTTCGCTACTCACTTAGTGTTATAAGGGTTGTTATCACCATCCTTAAGGTGTTGTTGTGACGAAGTTGAGTTTTATGTCAAAACATGTCCCCCTCAATATTAAAATTGACGTGTTTTAGCGTTTTTTTTTAAATTCTCTGGGCGCAAATCGGTCGGTTTCGTTTTCAATGCGCCACCTATATGTATATATAAACATTTCAAGTCTGAAACTGATTTCGGTTACGCGCTCTAGGGACTCAAAACATAAATAGGTAAATTTGTTAAGATCCTTAAATATGTATTTAAAACACATCTGGCAAAATATTCCATTTAAGGAGGGCGTGTCTGTCTCAGTGGCTATGGAATATCTTATTAATTTTATCCACAACCGACCTATTATCATAATATAATTATTCTACTGTTTTCAGACTTATTATGTGGGTTGTAACACATTTGTGTCTTATAAGTAACCTAGCAACCATGACCACCTAATTCTAGAACATATTATTTGAAGAATGTTATCAAAACATCAAATTTATTCCATTTTAGTTATTAGCATTTAGATTAAAACTAGTTGACCCGACAGACGTTGTCCTGTCCAAATTGCAATATGTCAAACGATATTTGCGCACATAGCGAAATTAATCTGAAAAAAACACTTTCAGTTTTTCCAGAAGATTCCAATTTTCCGGGCAACTTTTCCATTTTCCCCCAAAAACCTTATTGGGACTATTACGAATATTTTAAAAATATAATTAGCTAAATCGGTTTTGCGCGTACCAACGAACATTATTTAATTAGCGAATTTTCATTAAGAAAAATTCGATATTAAAGAGGTCACTTGAAAAGTTTTTGAAAAAATTTCTTTAGATGAGCGCGACTTTGGGTCCCTAGAACCCAAAATCAAACTCCGTTAAATTTATATATATATATATATATATATATATATATATATATATATATATATATATATATATATATATATATATATATATATATATATATATATATATATATATTGTGTGTGTGTTGTGCGTGCGCGCGCGCGTGTGTGTGTGTATCAGAGCAATAACTCATTGGATTAAGACCGCGGACGAGTTCGTATATCAGCTATAACGGACATTTTTTACCCCAAATTTATACAAAAATATTTTTAAAAACGCTATATTTTTTTAAGCGTCAGAGTAAGTGGAATGAGAGTTTATATATGGCTAGAAATGGTGTAAATAAACCTATGTTGTGAGTAGGTATAGATAGCGGTTCTGAGACCAGCACCCACCCACCAACCGATCACTACGCGCAGTGCCGTCAGAGTAACGTCACTGGGTGGGGGTCCAATAGGGAGCAAACCTAAGGTGACGTTAGACAAGCTGGCCGAACGGAAGTAAAAAATCCAGGAAATTTAAAATGTTCAACGACAGGTGGCACCACCTGTCAAAGTAAGAGGGCCCGCCATTTTGATTTTAGTGGAATAACGTGTGTAAAGATGGCGGTTTGCGGATGCGAAAACCAACTGTGTTATTAGTTGGTGTAGAGACGTAGTGTTTGGTATCATGTTACTCGTCGTGACGAGTAGAATGCAGTGCCGCCACCAAAGGCGGCGGAGGGATCGGCGAGGGCTGAGCCCCCGGTCTGAATCTAGATCCAGATCTAAGTCGAGATCTAGATCTAATCTATATCTTGATCTAGAATAAGATTAAGATCTATAATATGGCGGCTATCGCATGCGCAAAGCAACTTTTTTATTAAGCGGTGTAGAGGCACCCAAAAATTTTTATCTCTAAATGGCTAAAACTTTCTTCTAGTGAATTTTCCTAAAAAATTCCACTAATGAGGAGGTTTTGACTTGATTTTTGAAAACATTTCTGCAAATGAGCGCAAACTAAGCCCCTAGAACCCATACCGATAAGTCAAAAAATAATGGGCCGGAATATGTTTCCGGCAACAAAGTTAGGAAACCCAAATTTTGTTCGCGGATTTTTATCATCAAAAGTAAACTATATAACAAAATTAAGATTTATAAGTTGAAAGACAAAAAAGTTATAGGCAATGAAAAAATTTGGGGTGTTCCTCTTAAAACGTCAAATTCGCGATTTAAAACGTTAAAATTGACAACATTTAGGCAAAGAACCTGAAACAAATGCGGGTTATGGAGAGAAAATATCGCATGAAGAGTTTTTTACAAACCCCTAAGTTTCAGATTGGGAATCATACAGTAACCAAAATGTATATGTGGAGATTTCTCCAGTGCAAATCCTAAACATATTTTTTTTGGTTGTAAAGCCTACCCACCTGCAGTAAAAAACCATTATGTAAATCTTCTGACACTAAACACTTGCTGTCGTACCAATATTTTATATTTACTGAACCATAAAAGCGGTGATCCAAGGATTAGAACCTCTCAACCTAAGTATGCTGGGTTCGATTCCGAGGGTAGCTGTTTCATTTCTTCAGTAGTTACCTACAGTAAAATTACCAGCACCCGAGGTTGTGGCATTGTATTTAAGCAAGTTGAATGGCAGCACGTGCCATCCTTCAAAGGGGTGTAAAGCCGTCGGTACCGTGCCCATGCGATGTTGGTCACGTTAAAGATCCCCATCCTATTTACAGAAAGGCAAGGGTTCGGCAAAATTTACAGGATAGTGAGGTGAAACTACTCCTCGGCGTCGGTGATTGGACACAGTCGCGGAAATAGACCGACGTCAAACGAGTCTTGAAAAACTTGACATCCTCAACGTAATAGTCGAGTTTTCGAAGCGGGCGCAGCAAGTGCGTCATGGTAGTGAATTTTCATAGAAATGATCTGGCAAAAATATTTAATTCTAACTTTTTTTTCTTGTAACATAGAAATCTAACTTTTGGTGTATAGTTTACTTTTTATATTGTAAGCCTACCTACCAAATTTGGTTATCATAGCTTTTTATTTTTTGAGATAAAAATTTTGTTTCGAATGGAAACTCAAAATTTTCCCGAAAAACCTCGTCCGATTTTCCTGACTAACGACCTTATCCAAGCCATTTACAAAAGGAAGATACATGCTAAATTTTATCAAAATCGGCCCATTATTTTGGAGTTATCGGTGTGATTTATATATATATATATATATATATATATATATATATATATATATATATATATATATATATATATATATATTTATCTCAAGAAATAAAAAAGCTATGAGAACCAAATTTTGTAGGTAGGTTTACAATATAAAAAGTAAACTATACACCAAAATTTAGATTTCTATGTTACAAGAAAAAGTTATAATAAAATATTTTTGCCAGATCATTTCTATGAAAATTCACTACCATGACGCACTTGCTGCGTCCAGGCTTTTTTTAAATACTGATGTTTGCCTGTTTCGAAAATTCGACCATTACGTTGAGGATGTCAAGTTTTTCAAGACATTTTTCGTTTGACGTCGGTCTATTTCTGCGACTGTGCCCAATCACCGACGCCGGGGAGCAGTTTCACCTCACTATCCTGGAAATTTTGCCGAACCCTTGCCTTTTTGTAAATAGGGTGGGGATCTTTAACGTGACCAACATCGCATGGGCACGGTATCGACGGCTTTACTCCTCCTTTGAAGGGTGGAACGTGATGCCATTCAACTTGCTTAAATACATTCCCACAACCTCGGGTGCTGGTAATTTTACTGTATGTAACTACTGAAAAAGTGAAAAGGCTACCCTCGGAATCGAACCCATCATACTTAGGTTGAGAGTCACAAGTTATAACCATTGGATCACCGCTTTCATGGTTCAATAAATATAAAATATTGGTACGACAGCACGTGTTTAGTGTCAGGAGATTTACATAATGGTTTTTTACTGCAGGTGGGTAGGCTTTACAACCAATAAAAAAATATGTTTAGGATTTGCACTGGAGAAATCTCCACATACACATTTTGATTACTGTATGATTCCCAATCTGAAACTTAACGGTTTGTAAAAACTCTTCATGCGATATTTTCTTTCCATAACCCGCATTTGTTTCAGGTTCTTTGCCTAAATGTCAATTTTGACGTTTTAAATCGCGATTTTGACGTTTTAAAAGGAACACCCAAAATTTTTTCATTGCCTATAACTTTTTTGTCTTTAAACTTATAAATCTTAATTTTGTTATATAGTTTACTTTTGATGATAAAACCCGCGGACAAAATTTGGTTGCCCTAACTTTGTTATTGCCGGAAACATAAATATTTTCCAGCCCATTATTTTTTATCGGTATGGGTTCTAGGGGCTTAGTTTGCGCTCGTTTGCAGAAATGTTTTCAAAAATCAAAAGTCGAAATCTCCTGTATATATATATATATATATATATATATATATATATATATATATATATATATATATATATATATATATATATATATATATATATATATATATATATATATATATACATATAAAAATTGAAACTGACCCCGGATATCGGTTCTAGGGGTCCTATTTCGCGCTCATTTGCAAACATTTTTTCAAAATTCAAAAGTCGGGATCTCCCCATTAGTGAATTTTTTCTACTTTTCTACGAAAATTCACTAAAAAGAGGGGAAGGCAAAACTATTTAACTTATAAGTTTATGTGGATCTATATATGTATGGATTTTTAATTTTTTGTGGCTAAAGGACCTGTTTCCAAGCGCACGCTCTCTATCTCTCTCTCTCTCTCTCGCACACACACACACAAAGAAAACACAAACTTTTATAACTTTATTCAAGCTTTTAAACTGAAAATAATATTTTTTTAGGTAAACCATGACTTTCATAGAAAGTCAAATTCGCAGACGAGTCCCTGATACACTTCAAATCTACGGAACCAGACAAGAGACATTTAGAAGTTTCATATGTAAAAGATCAGTCAGAGGAATCATCGTTATAAGCATCTTTGCCATTGTCATCCCAGTGCTGGTTTACTACTTTGTAATAGACCGGGGGATTTACATCCCAGAAGACACTTCTACTTGCCTAGTAGGAAAAACATATAGAGTTCCTTGCGGCCACGAAAACATCACCGCAACTGAGTGTCACAAAATAACCTGTTGTTATTCGCAAGCAACTGGCAAGTGTTTCCATTATGTGCCTTCCAAATATTTCTATAAGACTGATAATAGTCCTTCACGAGAAGCGACTACATTCAACCAACCATCTTTACCTAAATTATATCTCTCAGTGATAGAGAAAAACGAGAATCAAATCAACGTGATTTTTAATATTTCTAAGCCAAAATCTTCCACAACTGGAAATAAAAATTTCAAGGTGGTTCAATCAACTGACAAGCTTTCAGTGGAAATATTTAGAAACGAAAATGGCAACACCGGAGACATGATACTGACCACAGCTAAAGGGCCTGTTATAGCATCCGATGGTTACTGGGAGTTGACATTCCAAATGACAAAAAATAAACTTTTTGGCCTTGGAGAGATGTTTATTGATCTTGACGAAAACTCTACTCTAACAAAAGTTATATACAATAATCAAAATGATCATAGTACTTTACCCATGTTTATAGCCTATGAAAATGGGAAATTTAGTGGCTTATCCGTACTACATGTGGGACCACTCGAGGTAACAGTTTTGCCTTCCAACTTGGTCATTTTAAGAAGTTTAGGAGGACAACACATCGAGCTTCAACTGTTCATTGGACCAACTCCCAAAGATCTGTACAATCAGCAAGTACAGGGGGATGTTTATATTCCTCCGTTTTGGGCTTTGGGCGTCCAACTGTGCAGGTGAGTTTGGGTTATTTAAAGGAAAAGTACTTGTCCATGCTCAATTGCATTTACTTGGGAAACTAGATAGTCAATGTTGCTAAAATATTTTTGAAAATTAATTAAATAACACTCCACAAAACTTAAAAACTTCTAAGTAAGCAATGAAACAATGAGACAATGTATTCCATTTATAGGTGTGTGCTGCATACGTGAGGTTGTGTGAAAAGAGAAATGTGATTAAAAGTTTGGTTAAACAGAACATTATTACATCGAATTTACATAATATTATTTAGTGAGTAATACTCTACATTTTAATGGTCATCTTGTACTGCACAAGATTTTAACGTAGAGTTTAACGTAGGGCGCAGTTCCACTGGTCCCAAAAATGTTTCGTTAAAAATACCGTCCCAGAGATTTATCTTAAATTGATGCTGGGACCGATCATCTCTGAATTCATGTGGATCTTCAATTTTCCAACTATGAAAGTTATGGGGGTTCATGTAACAAATCATTTGTACACGCTGACTCGCCACTCCATAAAATTTTATCGAAGAAATTGGGATCTTTTATGATTTTTCTTAACATAATTTCGCAAAATTGCTTGCGCCTTGCCTATTCACGCAGTTCCAAAATTTGGACCGTCTGAATATGGTACCCATACCTTTTTTAAATTCTATGAGTAGGAGACGTTGAGACACCAGTTTGTCTCTGTACTTACCGCGCCGAGGTACCAGGTTCTTCGATAACAGCATCCAGGACAGCATCCTCGTCTGCAGTTCCCGGTCGTCCAGTTCGATCAACACGATCGATGCCGGGCATTCTCACAGCGCCCTACATTAAATGGCCAGAAATGCCTTGAAATATGACAATTTTCATTTTTTTTTCGTGAAATTGTCAATATATTGAAAACTTTTTGAGAAGATCATATAGGGTTTTTCTGAAAGGGCTTGAGCTAGCTTATCTTCATGTGACGTTTGATTTACGACTTTTGGGACAGCCTATATATATATATATATATATATATATATATATATATATATATATATATATATATATATATATATATATATTAATGAGCAAAGGATTTCAAGGATCCCCATTCCTTGGAATTTCTTCTTTCTAGTTAAATATATCAAGCAAAATACATCTAACTATATTGAAAATAGCTGTACTAATGAAAAGGTTGATGTATATCAATATTTTCTTTACATAGAACCTACTTTATTGCTGTCATTGTTAATTAGTTATTTTATTATTACGATTGTTTTTATAACTATTATGGTAATAAAGTTGATTTTATAATCTCGTTGAAGGTTGCCATGCATCACATAGACATTTCTAAAGTCGTCGTCTGTAATCTTGACTACTTTGGTTTGCATCTAAGGATTTTTTTCATCAAATGACCATAACATAGCAAGAAGTTTTTGTTTATAGTTAATGCATGCGCCAAAATAAATTCAATTTTTTCTTATGTGATGATGTTGTCAACAGCAAAACTGGTTATCGCGAAAAAAAAAAACAACACTTATGGAGCCAGAGAAAAAGTCTCTGCTGCTATATTTTTCTTTATGATGAATGAACCACTTCTTTTTCTATTAACCTAGAAAATTCAATTTTGGAATGTAACAGCCTTTGTAAACGCGACATGTGTACCAAATTTTATCAAACCAGCGCTACTATTTTCGGATATACAATCTTTTCTGAAAAAACCTTAAATTTTTGTGGTATTTCCTTATTTAAATATTTTAAAGAAAATTCGGTTTCATAACACACTTTCTTCGTATAGATTTTAAGAACTATATTTACGCTTAAGTATGTTGTAATGCGAAAGGACTAATTGCAAGCAAGAGGTGACCATAACATTCAATTGTATTATATTATGTGAATTTTTACTGTCTTAAATTTGATCCAATATTTATTTGTAGGAGGGATGAAGTCGTTAACGTTGAGGATGCCTTAAAGGAATACCAAGACTTCGAAAATGAGGATGATTCTTATTATGAGTCAGATTGTTTTCATGAAAATTTGGCAATGATGATTCAAAAAGGAGAGAATCTAACTGAGATACAAAGTCAGCTTCAAAAGATAAGGAGCAAAAAAAAGCTGGTTATCTCACTTCCCCCCCAGGTAAGGAAAACTTTAGTTTTAGAAATGTATATTTGTACTCGGTAATTTAAAATCGGATCGTAGTTTTTGTAGTGGTATATAAAGTGAATTTGCCTAACGTGGTAACCCTGACGATTGTGCAGAACATTACAGAGAAAAGCCATCAGATGGCGATATACTTGACAGTTAGGCTATGGCTGATAAGTGTTTATGTTTTAGTGGATTTTCATTATAAAAATTCACCAATAGAGAGGTAACGATGGTGAGATGAAACATTTAAAATTAAATCTGAAAGATATGCGTTGAAACGACATAGTGGTTAAAGTCCAATGCCTGGCAGACAGAGTAGTTAACTGTCATGCGGACATTTATTCATACAACAGGCATAAATCACACATCAACGGTAACCAAGCAATATAAATAACAGCCATAAAATATACTACTCGAACCAACAATCGTGAAATCTCGGCTACATATATCCTAAATGACAGACAACATGAAATTAAAAATTTGCCAAGTGATTGTTATTTAACTGTGGCATTTAAACAATTTTTAAAATACACTATACTTGTAGCTTGATGAACGGCCCCAGTTATAGTTTTAGACTGAAAGTTTAACATAATATAGTGGTAATGTAAGCAAAACCAAGTCATATCTCTATAAAAATGGTTTTAAAACAGGTTGTTCTTTTATCTTTAAACTGAAACATATAAGACAAGACGTCATATAAGATCGAAACAGTCGTTGAATGTGTTTCAAGTGACAATTATATTAATTCTGTAATTAGCTGTTACGTTTACTTTTAATACAATGTAAAATATCCCAGGGCAAGAAGTCTGCGTCAAGTATCAGGTAAACAAAGCTTTAGTTAATGTATCTCAGTTAGTTCAGTGGCAGCGTGCTTGTCTCCTACGCAGAAGGTTCCGAGATCGATTCCCGTCGATGAGTGTATCGTTTTGTTTTGTTTCACTTTGACATTCGGAGAAAAAATAATATACGGATTTCATGCATTTTGATCAAGATTTCATTTTTGTTTAACACGCCTGAATAACTTTCTCAGCTTTGAGTCTAAAATTTTAATTTTCAGCAGACATTTTGTTGGTGCTGATATTGAATTTTTATTAGGAAAATTCATTAACAGATAATTTTTTTCAGCTTTTTTACCTGTTGGACAAACCGGTTTGATTAAGTTGGCTAAAACGAAATCATTCAGCTGATTAATAAGGAAAAATAACTGCTACGTTTATAATTTGACAGATACTTCAGTTTTCTATATTATCTTCTCATTGAATAGAGCAGATAATTTCTTTCAAACGGTATTAGCATTCCCTATACCTAAAGTTGATAATTGTTGAGATATTTGCGCTTTACCAAAAAAAAAGACAAATTTAGGAGTATGTCTGAAATCTGTATGAATTCTAAGAGTGCTATGTGATGTTTGACATTTTCACGTTTATTGTCAGTTTCATATTTCTGTCATTTACAAGGTCAGTTATTTTGTCTTTGTTGTCTGAATTAATAGGAATTCTACGTTATAACGGATAATGTCAGCTATTCAAACGAACAACTGCTGAATTTATTTTCTTTTCATGGAGAGTGCAACAGAGTGGTAAGCAGAACATGTCGGCTATTTAATGATAGGTATCCCGAGTCCTCGCCAATGACTGCGTTGAAATTCAGACGTTATGAAACTATATTCTTAAGAACGGGAAGTTGCACGATTAAACAAACATCAAGATCAGTTCCAGTTACAGAAGACGAAGGCACACAAATTTCTGTGTTGTCTTATTTCGAAGCTCATCCAAAGGCGTCAATACGTCCAGCTGAACATGACATGAACATAGCACGTTCCTCGATACAAAGAATATTGTCCAAGCATAAGATGCATAATTATAAATTTATAAGTGTACAAGCTCTGGAACCGAACGACCCAGCCCACCGAATTGAATCTTGTCACACTCTCCTTGAAAGACACCGCAACGATCCTTTATTTCTGAAAAGCATAATTTGGACCGACGAAGCAAAGATGTCCCACGAAGGAATTTAACAGACATAATATTCACTACTGGGCTCAAGACAATCCTCATGTCAAAAGAGAACGTTGTTTTCAGAGAAAATTCAGCTTCAACTTGTTTGCTCTTCTGATGGATGATAAAATATCGTACTGAATTTACGATAATAATCTGACAGGTGTGCAATACCTAGAGATTTTGCGAACCACTGCCTCTGATTTCTTGAACAATTTACCACTTACTGCGTATGTGAATTGTTGGTATTAACTAGATGGGGCTCCTACGCATTATTCAGCAGAGGTGAGGAGCTTTTTAAATGATGAATTCGGAGAGAGGTGGATGGGACGCGGCGGAACACACAATTGGCCACCACGGTCGCCCGACCTCACCTTGGATTTTTACCTATGGGGTAAATTGAAATCAGATGTTTATGCGACTCCAGTCAACACTAGGGAAGAACTTGAAGATAGAGTCCGTATTGTTTGGATAATATTGATCCCGCAGAAATACGGCGTATAACAAGTGAATGAGTTGTAATACGCTTAGAGCGATGTATTAGTGCGAATGGTACACAATTTGAACAATATCAATCATGAGTTTCTTAGCTAGTCATAATCATTTTCAACTTTCAATACTTTTGGTTATTCTTTGTTATTTGTTGAAATTTCATATATATTAAAATAATTTTTTTTCGTAAACCGCAAATATTTCGACAATTATCAACTTTACGTATAGAGAATGCTAATACCGTTTGAAAGAGAATTATCTGCTCTATCCAACGAGAAGATAATATACAGGTGTGCCATTTGAAATAAATGAGTTATTCTAGTTTAAGGCACACCAAATTCTAATACATCCTACAAAACACCCTGTATATGAAACCATTTTCCTCGCAATCATGTCGAAATTTAATGGCCTTGGAACGTGTCTGACAAATTAAATAATTTTCAGCATCCTAACACGACACGAAATCACCTTCATTAAGTCAGCCCTCCCTTGAACAGAATTCTCAAATAAATTGACATAACTCTAAAACAGTTTAAGATAGGGAGAGCATACTCTAATAACTTTTAACCTAAAATTAGATGAGTATTCTAAAAATGCAATAATATACAGACTGTTCTATTTGAAATAACGAGGTTTATATCTATTTACGGTGTAACCGGAAGTCCGCTATTGTGGAAATTATTTCCATTAAATAGAGCATCTTCGGAACTCCCGGTATATAAATTTTCAGCACTCAAAAATGTATATTTTCGGAAATAATCTAATACAATACTCGACGTGGGACACCTATATATATATATATATATATATATATATATATATATATATATATATATATATATATATATATATATATATATATATATATATATATATATATATATATATATATTGATATGGTTTCTATAAGGGGGTCACATATACATATATAAACACCCCATACAAAACCAAACAAACAACAAAAAAACCTACTCTTGGATGTATAATGTCTAGGAGGTTAAAGATTAAAGTCCATGAACTGTTAGTCTGTCTGTGAAATTTTATAGGCATATCATAAGATCTGTTATCAAAAAAATTTAAAATCCAAATCAGGATTGATTCCATAATATGTTATATGCATAGATTAAGGAAGGTAAAATGTGAATATAATAGTTGTAAATTAGTTTATAGTAGTGAAAGGTCGACACGAAGTGAAAATTATATCCTGAACAGAATAGACTGCAGAAAAATGATTTAACTTAGTGCGGACAAATAAGATACAAAGACTATAAAGCTAGATTAAAAAGACTCTAAAACCTTTTTTTAAATTTAATGTAAATATTGGACAATAAGAAATGTGTAAGTAGTTTTTAGGTAGTTTAGTAGAATTAGGAAATGTATGGTATTAATATTTATTAGGATTATGCTTGTCAAACTGTATAACCTAGGATTTGGAACAGATGTTTTTGTTTAACATAAGACGTCAAATTGACACTATAAATAATTTATATAGGTTAAGAAATGCTGTCAAATGATTAAATTTACTGGCAGATGTCAAACGGAGAATACAAACAATTTAGATAGGTTAAGGAAGTAAAGTCAATGCAACAATATTAAAAATGTGGTAACCGCAGAAATAATGAAGAGGACTGTTGTAAAAATCGGAAGAGGAATTTTGAAGTTGGCCAACAGGATTTTTCGACTGGTTACGGTCGTCATGTAAAAAAGTAAACAGAGTAGAAACAATTATTGAGTTTTGGGAGAAAGAATAAATTTAAAAGAGAAGAGCAAAACCTTATAAGTTTGGAACAAAGTGTTAAGAAAGCAGAGTTTAATCTAACAAAATACTGTGAGTAAGTAGAATATAAGCGCTTTCTGTCTTTGTGTGGCTAATTTCACAGCTACCGGAAATATTGTAAAAAAAAGGCATTAAAACCATTATAAAGTTCACTTGAAAGGGGTTCCAACTGATTGAACCAACAATATTTGTCTACATCAATCAGAACAAGGCGCTTGTGGGGCACTCTTTCGAACGTAAGACCAGTAGGCATAATTTGCCAAGAAGAAACTTCCATTGACTACACTTCAAAGTTAAGGATTTAACTTTGCTGAGCGGTTACCATTTTTTGTTGTTTTTATTAGTCTATAATTGTAGAATAAGACTTATATTATACCTAAGCAATTTAGAAACTTTAGTAAACAAAAAAAAAAACAAACTGGCCAGTCATTTCTTTCGGGGGGTTGAAATTTGTTAAAAACAAGAAAAAAAAAGCTTTAAAAAAGAATAATATAGAATTAGGTGTTTGTCATCTATATTAACATTAATAAATAGTCGAGTTTTGTGCAAATATAAAATCTTTGCTTTATTTTGGTTTATGCATATATAAGTATTAGGAAAATTCATATATTTGAAGTCATACAAATTTTAAAGGACTTGAACCCACTAGTCCCTGTTTTTAGAGTCAAATTAATTCATGTGATCAATTGTATGCGCAATACAGCAGTATAAAGGCATTCAATACACCAAGGTGTAATACACACACAAACCTTTGGTGAACACACATTAACAACACATTACTCACTAAACTTTACAGGCAAATAAAAACTTAAAAGCTAAAATACTTAAAATCCAACTAAAAAAACTAAACCTTTCTATTTCAACTAACACCCAATCGTAGGGCAATTATATATAACATTAAAATTATTCATGGTGATAAAAACCCAAGCATAAACAATAATACAACAATATATATATATATATATATATATATATATATATATATATATATATATATATAAATTCAAACGGACGTTGACTTCGGGTTCTAGGTGTCCGAACTCACCGTCATTTGAAAAAAACGTTTGCAAAGTCTCACCATCGATGCCTATTAGCGAATTTTTTAAATAAAAATGATAGTGTTGATCTTAATATAATATACCAATGCTTATCAAAAATGTTTAGAAGGCATATTTATCAGCGGATGTGTCGTTCTTGTACGGATTGTTCATGAAATTTAATTTTTATTTACGAAACATTTCCTTTCACAAAAAGCTAATAAAATAATCATGAGACATTTGCTTGGAGTAACCTAAATCTCACCTAATTGTGTTTTTTTTTCAGTTCTTTTGTTCATAAAACGTGCTTGCATAATGTAATTATAACAACATATTTTCTCAGGAGAGATGTAAAGCGCATATTAAAATTTAACTACATCATTTCAAAAACATACTTAACATTACCAGCGTGTGCACAAGAATAATAATTACAAAATTCTTGGTAGCAAAAGCTCTAACTAATTAAATATTTCCACACATTTCTGCTATTTCATCGTACCGAGTGCCTGCTACTTCTTAAGAAACAAGGTGTATCGTTTAAATCAGTTATAAGCCTGCAAACACGCAGTTCTATTCAGTTTTTAAAGGTGTAAATGCAGCTAGTGCATTAAGGTAGATAATTTTTAAATAAGCGTTTTCAATCCTAATAATTATATTTTCCATTTGCTGCCTCCAGATCCTTTAAATTTCACTAAAACTGATGAAATACCCAGGACTTTGTCAATACATTTGCTTGCGTATTTCTTGCCGGACTGACAAAAGGGGTCAAATATTTCATCGAAAAATATAGGCCACTGAAAAAAAATAACTATTAAAAGGTAATTTACGAACCGACAGAATTTATTTTATCCAATATTTATTAGTGAATTTTCTTAAAAAACATTCACTAATGAGGAGATCCCGACTTTTGAATTTTGAAAAAATTTCTTCAAATGAGCGCTAATTAGGCCCCCCAGAAAACATATCCGGGGTCAGTTTCAATTTTTATATGTTTATATATATATATATATATATATATATATATATATATATATATATATATATATATATATATATATATATATATATATATATATATATATATATATATATATATATATATATATATATATATATATATATATATATATATATATATATATATATATATATATATATATATATATATATATGTATCACACCGATAACTCAAAAAATAATGGGCCGCTTTTGTTCAAATTTGGTGAAAAAATTCCTTTTGCAAATGGCTTGGATAAGTTCGTTAGTCAGGAAAATCTGCCCAGGTTTTCCCGGAAAATTTTGTGTTTTCTTTCGAAAAAAATTTATATCTCCGGAATTAACAAAGTAAGGGCAACCAAATTTGATACGCAGGTTTACATCCTTATAGGTAAGTTACCTACCAAAATTTAGCTATGTAGGTCAAAAGACAAAAAGTTATAGGCATTTAAAAATAAATAAATTGGGGTTTTCCTCAAAACGTCAAAGTGGCGATTTAAAATGTCAAAATTGGCAACATTTAGGCAAATAACTTAAATCTAATACGGGCTATAGAAATAAAATGTCTCAAGAAGGATGTTTTACAAACCCTAAAGTCTTAGTTTCAACCGTCATTGTCCTTCATTTTACTAAAATATTTGCAGAAAATTCATTTCAAATAGACCCTTTCTCTGATGCTTGGCAGTAGCCTTAGCTATAGAGTTTATCATTTAATGGTATATAATTTTTGTCGAATTTTCGTAAAAAAATAATAAAGCTCAATATATTCGTTATTATATAAGATATGAAGAAAATTTGTATATATTAATTATAGGGTGTCTTGAGCTACATCTTAAAATAATATTTCTGCAATCACAGGGTGGTCCATAAGTCGTTGGTGATACAAATTTCCTTTTTTTAAATTAAACACGCCTTATGTTATTGCATTTTTGCATTTTCCATCGAAATATAATGCATGTTTGTAAGAAAATAAATTCTGGACGCAGCAAGTGCGTTATGGTAGCGAATTTTGATCAAATGTTCATATTTGAACAGCTCAATTTGCTATTAACCTATAAGGTTGACCAAGAAACGTGTTTTTTCGGGAACATTTTAAGTTTACTTTTGGAAATTTTTGTACATTTTCACACAATAAAGTTATTTTAATGGAACATGGCACATTGTTTTTACTATATAGGTTATACTGGTAACCAAATTTGATGCCTGCTTTCTTAAAAAACACACATATTTGTTTTTAATAACAAATATTTTTATGAAAATCACTACGATAACGCACTTGCTGCGTCCAGAAGTTTTTCCTTAAATTGCATCTTTCCAGAATTTTCGATTGTATTGTATTAAATACGACATTTTTTACCAGTCATTTATGTAATGACATGTCCGACGTTGTTGAACTTAGTCGGCACTAATTCGTTTTGTCGCCAAAACAGGTTTATGTCGAATTAATTTTTTACGAATAAATCAGTCAAATAAAATGGCGCAACAAAAACAGTCACCTTTGAAAACCAGATATGACGTCAATCCTGCATTAAGTGTGGGGATATGTATATCGTAAACAGCTCTATTAATTTACTATGTGAAAACTGGGACCTGTGATGAGCACTAATAAGTACACTTGGAGAACACCCAAATCACCACAACACATATTTCAGAGACCTTACGATCGTTTCGTTGACAATGTCAACATCTTCAGAGGAAGAAAAATTCTAAAATAAAAAACTAGCTCCCGTATATTTATATCGCGTCAAGGTAAACGAACTAGTCTGAAGTAAAGTTGTCGTCCAAGAACGATCATTTGTTTATTGTGTATTGAAACTACGAGGTCGAAGACCTGCTTTAATCTTCTGGTCGACAAATTTATGACCCTTATCTAATATAGGTTTAAAGGACCCGAGTGATTTAAGGAATCAGCACGTTTCCTTTCGATCTAGAAATTTACTATGTGTATATTGGATCATGCCGACATGTCGGTTTGTTGTATCTATTTAGTCAATATAAATACTTTCACGAAGAATTAAAATTAATATAAATATAGTTTTTATGTAGTATTTTTAAGAACTAATTATCCTTTGTTAGAGTCAACATGGTGAGACAGACACCCGGGTTTTAGTTTTCTATTTAAAAAAGATGAGTTGAGTTGATGTTTATCTCACCAGATGTCTTTGTCGGCATGATCCAATATCCACATAGTAGATTTCTAGATCGAAAGGAAACGTGCTGATTCCTTAAATCACTCGGGTCCTTTAAACCTATATTAGATAAGGGTCATAAATTTATTGACCAGAAGATTAAAGCAGGTCTTCGACCTCGTAGTTTCAATACACAATAAACAAACGATCGTTCTTGGACGACAACTTTACTTCGGACTAGTTCGTTTACCTTGACGCGATATAAATACACGGGAGCTAGTTTTTTATTTTAGAATTTTTCTTCCCCTGAAGATGTTGACATTGTCAACGAAACGATCGTAAGGTCTATGAAATATGTGTTGTGGTGATTTGGGTGTTCTCCAAGTGTACTTATTAGCTCTATTAATTATTATATTTTTTAATGAAATAGTTCATGAAACGCAAAGCCTATGCGTCTCTAACCTACCAAGAACTTTGTTATTGTGCCACAAGATGCGTTTTTACTCGCTGCTTGGATAGTTGAAGGATAGGAAAGAACAAGGATTCGTAACGAGCCGTTCAACAAGTGGGTAATTTGACATGAAAAGCGTGTGCTTTTTGACCAAATCGGATTCGCCGATTAAAGGTCGCAAGCGGAGGTACCAACAAAGCTATTTCTAAGGAGGCAATAGTAATATCTGCCCTTTTCACACAGTATGTAAGTGAAGCTTTGGATGGACGGGGTCAGGTGGATGTCATTTATACAGACTTCTCCAAAGCGTTTGATCGTGTTGACCACTCAACACTTCTGTACAAGCTGATTTGGCGGGCCTTGATGGTCGGCTGATATCATTATTTGGATACTACTTGACTAACCGTGTGCAATATGTTTTTTATAATTGATTTAAGCCTGAACCCTTCACTGCTAGCTCCGGCATTCCACAGGGTTCCCATCTTGGACTACCCCTCTTTTTGTTATTTATCAACGACATGAGCTCTGTAATTTCTGGTAGTCATCTATTATTTGCTGATTATATATCAAATTATACTCCAGTGTTCACGATATTGGTGACTGTCCAAGACTCCAGGTGGACCTTGACAACTTGCAAGTGTGGTGTGTTGAGAACAGACTTGAATTAAATGTCTCGAAGTGAAAAGTGATGACATTCACTAGAAAAACCAGCCGTATAGCTTTTCCCAATGGGTGGTGTACCATTGGCTAGGACTGAAACGCACAGGGATCTTGGCATTGTATATGATGAACATTTAAGTTTCACTGGACATATTCAAACAATTACAGCATCTTATTTGAAGTTGATGGGTTTCATTACGAGGAGTAGCAGATTAATTTCCAATTTGGATAGCTTGAAAATTCTCTATTATATATATATATATATATATATATATATATATATATATATATATATATATATATATATATATATATATATATATATATATATATATATATATATATATAACTTAAAAAATAAACGCCTGATTTTGTGAAATTTGATACCTACCTCCCTTTTGTAAGTGGCTTTGACAAGTTCGTTAGCCAGGAAAACCAAAGCAGTTTTCCGGGAAAATGTTAAGTTTTCTTTCTAAAAATTATTGTATCTTCAGAAACAAGAAAGCTATGGCAGCCACATTTGGTACTTGAGCTTATGTTATAAAACGTATATTTACATTTTATACACACACACACACAATATATATATATATATATATATATATATATATATATATATATATATATATATATATATATATATATATATATATATATATATATATATATATATATTGTCCAGGTCACCAGACATAGAACATCTTGTTACGTCCGCTCTTTTGTCTCGAGGATTTCCAAGTTGTGGAATTCCTTGTCGGCACATGTTTTTCCTTCTCCTCCGAACCTCCAAACCTTCAAATCCAGAATTAACAAGTTGCCCTTTTCCTCCTTGTCGACACCCACGGTACGATAGTATTTAGGCTGTTAGCCTATATATATATATATATATATATATATATATATATATATATATATATATATATATATATATATATATATATATATATATATATATATATTTCAATAACACACCACGAGGGCTTACAGCCTAAATATTATCGTACATCGACAAGGAGGAAAGAGGCAACTTGTTAATTCTGGATTTGAAGGTTAGGAGGTTCAGGGGGGAAGGAAAAACATGTGCCGGCATGGAATTCCACAACTTGGAAGTCATCGAGACAAAAGAGCGGGCATAACAAGATGTTCTATGTCTGGTGACCTGAACAGTAAAAGGGTGCATTCGCTTTGTTCCCCTGGTAGATCTGTTGGGGCAGCAGGTGGATGAGCTATGGAAGAAAGCTCCTCTGAGCAGTGGCCGTGCAGACATCTATAGAAGAGAGAGAGAGAGAGAGAGATAGGTCACCAACGGCACGTCGGTGGGCAAGGGATGGCAGCCTTTGAGTGAGGGTAGGGTCACCGATGAGACGTATAGCTCTTTTCTGAGTGAAGTCCAGGATAGCGAGTGTGGAATATATTATGTACCTTTATTTTGTAAGCGGCTTGGATAAGTTTGCTTAGCCAGGAAATCCAAAGCAGTTTTTCGGGAAAAATTTTAAGTTTTCTTTCTAAAAATTATTGCATTTCCAAAAAGAAAAAAGCTATGGCAGCCAGATTTCGTACGTGGGCTTATGTTGTATATTATGTGTTGAAATTTGGATCTCTCAGTTGAAAGCAAATAAACACTTTTAAGCATTTAATAAAAAAAAATTGGTGCCGGTGGACATCAGAGCACTACACAATGCCAAATTTTGTGTTTGGTAAATAACATCTATTAAATGATACAGGCAAATTTTAATTTTTCGTGGGAGGTATTCAATTTCTGTAAAAAAATGCGTAGACCATTTCTATGAAAATTCACTGCCAAAACGCACTTACTGCTTCCGGACTTTGAAAGAGTCTGAACTGATGAATCGTAGATAGACATTTGTTGTTGCACTCTTGTTGAACTTGCGTAAGCATGGCATGTATGAAATACCCAGAACACACCTTGTATTAGCGATTTAAAAAAAAATTCGCTAATGAGGAGATCTGTGTATATATATATATATATATATATATATATATATATATATATATATATATATATATATATATATATATATATATATATATATATATATATATATATATACATATCCGACCGATAAGATAATTCCAAAAATGATGGACGAATCTTGATTAAATTTGGTAAGTACCTTCCTTTTGCAAGTGGCTTGGATAGGTTCGTTAGCCAGGAAAATTGGACCAGGTTTTCCCAGAAAATGTTGTGTTTTCTTTCTAAAAAAAAATCATATCTCCGGAAATAACAATGTAAGGCCAACCAAATTTGGTACAAATGTTTGTATTATAAAGAGTGAACCAAAATTTATGTCTCTAGCTTCAAATACAAAGAAGTTATGGGCAGTTGAAAAATTTTTTTTTGAGTTTTCCTCAAAACGTCAAACTCGCAATTTTGAACGTCAAAATTGGCAATGTTTAGGCAAAGAACGTGAAACACATATGAATTTAGAAAAGAAAATGTTGCAAGAAGATTGTTCTGCAAAACCTTATGTTTCAGATTCAACCGTCATTGGCCTTCATTTTACTAAAATATTTACAGAAAATTCATTTCAAATAGACCCTTCCTCTGATGCTTTGGCTGTCGGTTTAGTTAAGTTGATGCCTTCGCTGTAGGTTTAGTAAAGTTTATGGTTTAACGGTCTATATATTTTTTTAACAAATTTTCGTAGAACAAATTCGTTAATGTTTTTTTGCATTTTTTATCGAAATATGATGCGGGCGATATGCGTTTGTAAAAAAAAATCTGGATGCAGTAAGTGCGTTTTGGTAGCGAATTTTCGGTAAATTTGCAGTTTAGCTCCCGAACGCTTTTCAAAAAACTGTTGTCAGAAACCTGCCTAGGCCTCCCCCTGGATCCACAAACCCCAAGAAACATTTCTTGTTCACACTCCCCAAGGAAGTTACGCGACCAGGAGTGAGTAGGGGTGTATATATTTTTTAATCTAATTTTGTAGAACAAATTTGTTAATGCATTTTTGCATTTTTATCGAAATATGATGCGTTTGTAGGAAACAAATCTGGACGCAGTAAGTGCGTTTTGGTAGCGAATTTTCGGGGGCTTCGTCGTAGGCATTCCCCCCCTCGTGTGCATACAACCACCCTCGTTGCAGAAACCACAAGAAAAACTTCTTGTTCATACCCCCAAAGGAAGTTACGTGATTTGGAGCAAATAGGGGTGCTGTGCGGGGTAGGCAGGATTTAATGGGGATATGGCTTCCAATAGACAGCTTTCAAGCAGTTTTCTTCGCATTTTCTGCTCATATTTCCTTTTTACTACCTACCCCGCCCAGCTCCCCTATTCACTCCCAGTCCCGTAACTTCCTTGGGGGGTGTGAACAAGAAATTTTTCTTGTGGTTTGTGCATCCAGGTGGCGTCCTAGTAATGTTTCTGAAACCAATTTTTTTAAAAGCGTTCGGAAGATAATCTGCAAATTTACCGAATTTTCATTAAATCCTTCAAATTTCAGTAACTCAATTTGCTATTAACGTAAGCTTTGTTGGTTAGGAAACCCACATTTAGGTTTATTTTCGGAAAATTTATGTATAGTTTCAAACCATAAGTAATTGTGATAAAATGTAGTACTTTGTTTCTACTACATAGGCTATACCGGTAATCAGATTGATGCCGGCTCGCATTTGCTGTTAAAAACACTTTTATGGAAATTCACTTCCATAACACACTTGCTGCATCCAGACTTTTGAAAAATTATTATATTTTCAAACAATAAAGTTATTTCGATGAAATATGGTACATTGTTTCTACTATATAGGCCTGCTTTCTTCAAAGAAAAAACATTTGCCATTAAAAATATTAAAAAAAAATCGCTATCATAACGCACTTGCTGCCTCCCGAATTTTTATTACAATTTACTTGCGTGTTGTCGAGTTATTTCAATTGTCTTCCAACTTTTCACATTTTTGGCACGTACCAAAAATTGAGAT
The DNA here is from genome assembly GCA_964006375.1 of Tillus elongatus. Classification (NCBI taxonomy): domain Eukaryota; kingdom Metazoa; phylum Arthropoda; class Insecta; order Coleoptera; family Cleridae; genus Tillus; species Tillus elongatus. The sequence goes on from OZ023262.1 coordinate 293,642,213, forward strand.
ACGGTGTTCTTGCCAATATCAATCTGAGCCCCATGCAAATGACGCATTCAGAGAGGTTTCCGTTTATATTATTTCATAAAAAAATCGAGATGCCGTATACAGGACACTCTCAAATAGTAACTGAATTAAAAAAAAATCGAACTGTTGTAACTCAATTGTTTCAAATAGAACCGCCTGTATTTTGTGTTTCAGAAGTGAAGGGCATATGAACAAGTGTTTAGTAAGTTATTTGAAAAAAATACTTTCGGATTTTAGTGAAAAAAATGTTGTATATTTTCATGTTAAAAAATTTTTGGTTGTTTTGTCAAAAAACTTATTTGATGAAATATGGTACATTGTTTCTACTACATAGATTATACTGGTAACCAAATTTGCAAAACTATGATGTTCTCAAAGTTCTTAATTTCTTTTAGCAGGTACACATTTAAACGTTGCTTCTCTGATATGATCCTAAATATGTTTATCTGCTTTTCTCTGGTTTCAGGTCCTGTACAATGAAAACAACACACTGTACCAAGTCGCTAAGAAGGAAAATATTTTATACAAGGATCCAGTTCTCAATAATGGCTCTGAATATAAAGGTTATTACTTGAAGACTGACGTAGTCTACCCAGATTATAACTCTCCTAACGTTAAGGAGTATGTGGTTGAAGCGATAAACGTATTATTTGCAAATTTGAATATAACCCCTGATGGATTGGTGCTGGCCGATAACTGGCCACAAAACGACAACTATGTTATGACAAATATTACAAGCAATCAGTTACCATATTTACCAAAGGTGAGTACTCAAACTACATATTTCTACAGTTTTGTGATTTTTGCGAGGGTGGAACTCATGTTGCGCCCATGATAAATACAATGAAAGGCTAGATCAAAATATAATGTTGTAGCTAATAAGACCTTTTTAGCGAAAAATGGGGTCAAGATTCTAATAAGAGACGAGAGGTAGTATATAAGGTGTGGAACTGCCAAATGAAATAAATTCCGTATCTTAGTTATTGTGCACATATATAAAAAATCCCGAAACACGTCAGTTTTGGATGAAAAAAGTCTCGACGCAGCAAGTGCGTTATGGTAGATAATTTTTATATAAATGTTTTTAATTTCAAATATGTCTTTTCTTTTACAGAAAGCTGGCATCCAAGTTGATTACCAGTATAACCTACATAGTAGAAACAATGTACCATATTTAATCAAAATAACTTTATTGTTTGAAAATTTTAAAAAAATCGAAAATTAGCTCAAAATGTTCCCGAAAAAACGGCTTCCTAGCCAACGAACGTTTGAGCTATTAAAATTTGAAACATATAATGAAAACTCGCTACCATAACGCATTTGCTGCGTCCCAAGTGTCTTTTCTTACAAACATCCATTATATTTATAAAAAAATATATAGAAAATTGGTATCACCAACAACTTATGGGCCACCTATGATTGTAAAACTAATTTTATAGGATGCAGCTCATAATTATTGTTAACGCTCGAGACGCCACAGTTGACGGCAGAGTTAACCAAGGGAAGAAGGGGTACCTCAGGTAGAAGGGACCTCTAGTATGAGAGTCGGCAGAGTATTCATTTTCTAGCATTCATCTATCAGAATCCAACAGAACAACTCGCCAAGCACATATTCATCGATCAGAATCCAACAGAACAACACGCCAAGCACATATTCATCGATCAGAATCCAACAGAACAACACGCCAAGCACATATTCATCAATCAGAATCCAACAGAACAACACGCCAAGCACATATTCAACGATCAGAATCAAAAAGAGCAACACGTCTAGGTGTAGAACAGTTATATCATAGTATTAAGTGCATCATTTGTAAATTATTAGTTCAATATATTATATCAAACAACAAGAAATACAGTCCACTAACTTCAACGAACCAGCAAGATATTCAAGCGGACATCATTGGTCCGCAACATTTGGTCCATCGACCCGCATCATTTGGTCAATTCAAGCCAGACTATTCAACACAACAATTATAACAGCCTATAATTAACGCGTAAAATTTTTCTCGTATCTTGTATAATAACGGATATATTAAGCTTTACCGTAGAAATGCGTCACCCTGTATATATGGAAAGAGATAAAAATTTAAACTAACCCCGAATAAGGGTTCCAAGAAGCCTAGTTCGCGCTCATTTGAAGAAATCTTTCCAATATTCAAAAGTGGTGATCTCCTCATTAACGATTTTTTCCTACAAATATTCCCTAAAAACTACACACGATTAAACGATGAACTCTATAGCTAAAACTACTGCCAAATCACCAGAGAAGATGTCTATATGAAATGAATTTTCTGCAAATATTTTAGTAAAAAAGACAAGCTGAAACTTAAGGGATTGCAAAACACTCTTCTTGCTATTTTCCTCTACCTAACCCGTATTCGTTTCACGTTCTGGTTTTGAAGTTGTGAACCAGGGCTATTGTTATGGCATTATACAAACCAATTTAGTGTCCTGTATGAATATGATGCATGGTCAGTGCGGATGAGGGGTCGAATTTTCAAACTGCGAGTGTGTGGTCATATATTCTGTTACGGATACGTCCAATCATTTGTCCTTTATAAGTTTGGAAGTAGTCAGAACAAGGAATTTCGTAAACTACGTGGGATTCGTTTGGAATCGTGTCCTTGGGAGTTTTAATTTGATCTGGAAGTTTTTGTTGGACTTTGTCGGTGACAATTTTAATGTATGGTAAGCAGGTTTTGTGCTGTTGCGAGGACTCTGTCTGTTATTGTTGTGGTGTAGTGGCTGGTTGTTGTGCGTTTCTGATGTTTGGTAGTATGTGATTTTTATCGTATTAATTTTTAAGCAATGTCACATAGTACGAAACATCAAAAATGCACAACAACCAGCTCCTACACAAAAAAGAACAGACAGAGTCCTCGCTACAGCACAAAGCGTTCTTAATATACATTTAAAGTGTCACCGAGAAAATCAGCAAAATTTTCGGTGCCTGATTGAAAGTTAATAACATGGCCCAAACAGGTTAAAATTATACTAGTAGTTTATAGGCTACTTCATTTAACGATGATCAAAGACTAATTTTTTTCAAATTTCTTTTTCAGAACATTGTCAAATCAATGTCTGGAACGATACCTTGGAATGCTACAAGTAATGGAACATATTACCATTTTATGAAGCATAATGAATATGGAATTCAACAGTTCAACAAATTAAAGTCATATTATAACGACCCCTCCATCTTCATAATGTCTGCATCTTATGGTTACAGCAACTATGTACCGGCCTTGGTACAAAACATGAACGCCACCTGGACAAATCTAAAACAAACTATCAAACTTGCCATGCTAGAAAGTATCTTCGGCAACAATTATTTCTCTTTCCCAGTATGTGGTTCAACAAAATACTTTAAAACTAGACAGATAGAGGAACTATGCGTTCGTTGGTACATAGTCGCGGCAACGATGCCATTGTTAAGAATATCATCGGAAACTCCCAGAAGGTTCCCACATAGTTTATACTCTAATTTTAGCACTGAAGTAGTTCTTGATGCCATTGACAAAAGAAAACAACTCCTGCCTTATTTCTATACATTGCTTCAGAATAAAGAACCATTTCTGAGGCCAATGTTCTATGATTTTCATGAAGATAACAATACTATACTTTTAGATGAGCAGTATATGATTGGTAAAAGCGTGTTAATGGCGCAAGCACTTTTACAAGGCAAAACTGAATTAAGAGTTTATTTACCACCTAAAATAAAGGTATGGTATGAATTTTGGAGCGGCAGAATGTTCAATATAACTGAAGGTAGATGCTGGATATCTCTAGATGTTGTGTCCACTGACTGGATCAGCTTTATTGCGCAGGGGAGCATTATTCCTCTAATAAAGGTAAATATAAAACATACAAATTAGCACCTAATTTAATTTATCCAAATATTAGAGACTAAAAGAGATACATTTTCGATGACGTTTCAGAAAGCATTTCGAAGGGTTTAAATGCCGGTACAAATATAAAGGTAGCTTTTATATCTTACAATACGACGCGTTATTAATATTTAACCCGAAATAAGTATTGTGTTGTTTTACAAAAACTGCGTTCAGACTTCTTGTGTTATCAGCAAATAGGTCATTGTCTAGTATCTTGACATATAAGCGATTTTGATAAAATTTTGCATAACCACGTAGTTTTGTGCATTCATGACGAAAATGACAAAGAAAATTACGACACATGCGTATTTTTCGAGATATCGTCATTTTTCCGACGGAAATTTCCATCATTTTCATGATCATGTTTTTCGAATTTTGACATCATATTTATCGCTCATTATCACTCTATCACCCAATTTCAACGTGTCTAGTTTGATATTTTCCATTTTTTGTACATAATTTCTTTGACAATGTAGAGAAACCACATAAAATGCAGATAAATGCAAGGGTCACAAAAGCACTTGATATACAAATGTCAAATTTGGCCAACACGAATTTGCACGAGCGTCTCGCGACCGTAGCACGACATAGCACACGACTCATGAGTTTTTTGCCGTTTTAACGAAATAAAAGACCTCCCTGAGGTGCTGTTTGCACACAATCCTCCCAGCTGACATTCTTGACCTGCCCTGTCATCAGTGTGCCTAATTTAAAAAATCTCTGGATGCAGCAAGTGCGTTATGTTAGCAAATTTTATTTAAAATATTTTTAATAGCAAATGTCTTTCTTTGATGAAAGCTGGCATCAAACTTGGTTGCCTATATAGTAGAAACAATGTACCATATTTCATCGAAATAAATTTATTGTTTGAAAATATATAAACATTTTTCAAAAGTCTAGATGCAGCAAATGTGTTATGGAAGTGAATTTCCATAAAAATGTTTTTAATAGCAAATGCGAGCAGGCATCAATCTGATTACCGGTACAGCCTATGTAGTAGAAACAATGTACTATATTTTATCAAAATTACTTATGGTTTGAAAATATACAAAAATTTTCCGAAAATAAACTTAAATGTTGGTTTTCTAACCAACAAAGCTTACGTTAATAGCAAATTGAGTTATTGAAATTTGAAGGATTTAATGAAAATTCGCTAAATTTGCAGATTAGCTCCCGAACGCTTTTCAACAAATTGTTTTCAGAAACATTACTAGGACCCCACCTGGATGCACCAACCACAAGAAAATTTTTTTGTTCACACCCCCCAAGGAAGTTATGGGACTGGGAGTGAATAGGGGTGGTGTGCGGGGTAGGCACAGTTTAAGGGGGATATGGCTTCAAGATGTGAAAAAGACAGCTTTCAAGCCCGATTTATTTGAAATTTCTGCTCATATTTTCTTTTGACTGCTTACCCCGCTCAGCACCCCTACTCACTCCTGGTCCCGTAACTCGCTTGGGGGGTGTCAACAAGAAATTTTTTAAGGTTTGTGGATCCAGAGGGGGGGGGGTGAGTTAGGCAGGTTTCTAAAAACAATTTTTTGAAAAACTAATCTGCAAATTTACCGAAAATTCGCTACCAGAACGCACTTACTGCGTCCAGTTTTTTCCTTACAAACGCATCATATTTCGATAAAAAATGCAAAAATGCCTTAAGGAATTTGTTCTACGAAAATTAGCTGGTCCTGTAACTTTCTTGGGGAGTGTAAACAAGAAATGTTTTGGGGGAATAGGGGTGCTGTGCGGGGTAGGCAGGGTTTAAGGGGCTTCAAGATGTGAAAAAGACAACTTTCAAGCCCGTTTTATTCGCATTTTCTGCTGATATTTCCTTTTTACTACCTACCCCGCCCAGCACCCCTATTCACTCCTGGTCCCGTAACTTCCTTTGCGGGGTGTGAACAAGAAATTTTTCTTGGGTTTTGTGGATCCAGGAGGGGCCGTAGACAGGTTTCTTAAAACAGTTTTTTGAAACGCGTTCGGGAGCTAATCTGCAAATTTTCCGAAAATTCGCTACCAAAACGCACTTACTGCGTCCACATTTCTTTCTTATAAACGCATCATATTTCGATAGAAAATGCAAAAATTCTTAAAAAAAATGTAATACGATAATTAGCTAAAAAAAATTATAGACCGTTAAACCATAAACTTCACTAAACCTACAAATAAATATCCAAAAAGGCACCAACTTAACTAAACTGACAGCCAATGCATCAAAGAAAGGGTCTATTTGAAATGGATATTTTGTCAATATTTTAGTAAAATGAAGGGCAATGACGGTTGAATCTGAAACTTAAGGGTTTGCAGAACACTCTTCTTGTAACATTTTCTTTTCACAAACGGTATTCGTTTAACATTCTTTGCCTAAACATTGCCAATTTTGACGTTTAATATTGCGAGTTTAACGTTTTGAGGAAAACTCGCAAATTTGTTTTATAACTGCCCATAACTTCGTTGTCTTTAAAGATAGAGATCTAAATTTTGGTACAGAGTTCACTCTTTAGAATACAAACATGCGTACCGAATTTGGTTGCCCTCACCTTGTTACTTACGGAGATATGATTTTTTTTTAAAAGAAAACACAAAATTTTCCGGGAAAACCTTGTCCAATTTTCCTGGATAACGAACTTATCCAAGCCACTTGCAAAAGGAATGTAATCACCAAATTTGATTAAGATCGGTCCATTATTCTTTGAGTTATCGGTCGGATATATATATATATATATATATATATATATATATATATATATATATATATATATATATATATATATATATATATATATATATATATATATATACATAAACACAGATCTCCTCATCAGCGAATTAAAAAAAAATTCGCTTAAAAACAAAAAAAAGTATACATTATTAGTGAATTTTTATTTTAAAAAATCACTAACAGAGAGGTATTGATGGTGGGACTTTGCAAAAACTTTTCAAATGAGCGCGAATTGGGACCCCCAGAACCCATATCGGGGGTCAGTTTCAAAATTTATATGTTTATATAATAATAATAATAATAATAATAATAATAATAATAATAATAATAATAATAATAATAATAATAATAATAATAATAATAATAATAATAACTCAAAAAGGAATTAACCGATTTGTATGAAACTCGGCAAGTACCTTTCCTTTATTAATAGCTTGGATAAGTTCGTTAGCCAGAAAAATCAGGCAAGGTTTTCCGGGAAAATTTGGAGTTTTCTTCCAAAAAAAATTTTTTCTTCGAAAATTACAAAGCTGTTTTAATTAAATTTTGTGCATATATTATCCTGAGAAAGACCTTACTACGTAACAAGATTCAACTTTCTAAGTTTATAGAAAATTGAGTTATTGAAATTTGAAGCATTTAATGAAAATTCACTACCATAACGCACTTGCTGCGTACATAACTTTTATTATTATCCTCGCATGACCTTGATGTATGGAAGGGTGGTTTTGCCTTCTTTTACGTTTTCAATAGGCAAACTGGTGTCAGGGCAGGTCCGGAAGTTCAGTTGGCAGGATTGTGTGTAAACAGCACTTTAGGCACGGCTTTTATTTAAAACGCCAAAAAACTCATTAGTCGTAGCCATGTTAATTACCCTCGCGAGACGCTAGTCTAATACCAATACGCCTGACGTACGTAACGCCCATGATATAATGATTTACAAGAGATATGATATTGCGCATATACCCCGCCTCCTCCTATGACGTCACGTGGTGAGTAACGTTAATCGAACACACCTTGTAATATTACGTTTTTGCATTTTCCATCGAAATAGAATGCATGTTTGTAAAAAAAACAGGACGCAGCAAGTGCGTTATGGTAGCGAATTTTCATTATACGTTTCACATTTCAATAGCTCAATTTGCTAACTTAAGGTTCGTTGGCTAGGAATCAGTTTTTCGGGAACATTTTGAGTTTAATTTCTAAAAAGTTTTTACGTTTTCAAACAATGTTATTTTGATGAAATATGGTGTAATGTTTCTACTATATAGGTTATACTGGTAACCAAACTCCATGCCTCCTTTCTTTAAAAGAAAATACATATTCGCTATTAGAATTTTTTTAATGAAAATTCACTACAATAACGCACTTGCTGCGTACAGACTTTTAATAGGCCTCAGGTTTTCTTTATCTATATGGTGATTATTATCCTAAATATTGTTGCGTTTTCTCCGGGTTCTGGATAAGTGAGACTTTTAATTTTAACAAAACAACTTTATTTACACTCTAAATATGGATACAATAAAATTTCTAGAATGTCTCTCTCACAAAACACTTCATTTACTGGCCTTACAATTACTACTCTCAACAAAAGTCACTAATCTGGTACTACAGTCACTATTCTCTTAACACTTTACACTGCTTCTTCAAGTTACTACCACATTCTCTTACTGAACTGAACTAACTCGGGCTGGCTTGCTTTCGCTTTTATATACTCGCCGTACCTTCCCCTCCTTTCTAGAGTGTTCCATTCCAGAACGTTCTAGGACCTTCTTTTACTAGAAGGTTCTGTGAATACAGATCGGTCCTGTGTGTATACAGGGGGATGTATATACAGGTGATCCAAATGTGGTCACCACTCCTATGTTACACAAGAGGTGTTTCTCGAACTATAAGATCTCTCTGCGTATACAGGGTGTAAGGGTTCTCTGCGTATACAGGGTGTATATACAGGGTGTTCGGAATGTGTAGACCTCAGTTATCCGTTCCGACGGGGTACAAGTTGGTAACTTCGTTATTTCTGGTCCTAGAGGGTTGAGACTTCGCCTGAGGGGGGTCACCCCAGGCACCCCCAGGGGGGTGGGGAGGCGGGGTTGCCAGATTGTGCAAAAATTCCCAGATGTTGGGGAAATTCTGGAGATGTGGCAACACCGCACCTACGTCTATTAAAGTGCTTTGTAACACTGCCCCCCTCCTTAAGACTGTTCGTCCCGAACAGTATTTACCGGCCGCCAACTTGGGGGTTCGTTGCCCCGATAGGGACTCAACCTCTCTATGTGAACAACTTTGGGTTTAGTTCTTGGAGACAGCTGGATTCTGTAGACTAGGTCGTTAATTTTCTTAGTCACCAAGTATGGCCCTTCCCATGGTTTCTGAAGTTTGGGACTGAGGCCCTTTCTCCTTGTTGGTTGGTACAGCCACACTGCATCACCTTCCTTGAATGTATGGGGTGTTGCTCTGCGGTCCAAGCGCATCTTCATCCGGTCACTGCTTAAGAGGAGCCTGTCTCTGACACATCTGTGTATAGTGCGCAGTTTTCCTTCTAGGTCGGCGACATACTCAGGTAACGTAGCTAGGTCCGCTATGTCCTCGTTCGGTGGTGGTCTCGTCATGTCGATTGGTAACCGCATCTCTCTGCCGGTCAACATCATGGATGGAGTGTAGCCGGTAGATTCATGCTGAGAGCTTCTGTAAGCTAGGAGGAACAGAGGTATCAGCTTGTCCCAGGTTCTCTGATTCTCGTCGACAAACATAGCAAGATACTGATTGATGGTCCTGTTATGCCGTTCTACCATGCCGTCTGATTGAGGGTGGAGTGGCGTTGTTCTCGTTTTCTTTATGCCTAGCAAGTCCATTAGGCTCTTCCAGACCTCTGATTCGAAATTCCGGCCCTGGTCGGTGTGAATCTCCAAGGGTACGCCATGCCGTGATATGACATTTTCCATCAGGGCTTCTGCTACGGTCGTTGCCTCTTGGTTGGGGATCGGCGCAACTTCAGGCCATTTCGAGAAGTAGTCCATCGCCACCATTATGTACCTGTTCCCAGACTCTGTGATGGGAAAAGGTCCTGCGATGTCTACGGCAACTCTCTCCCACGGTGTACCTGAGATGTACTGCATCATTTTTCCTCTGGATCGGGTCTTTGGTCCTTTCTTTGAAGCACATTGGTCACACCTTTTGCACCATTCTTCCACGCTTCTTCGGCAGTTTATCCAATAGAAGCGGTCTCTCACTCTGGCAAGTCCTGTTGACCCCAAAGTGGCCTCCACTTCTACTATTGTGTAACTCTTGAAGAACACTGCTTATGCACTTACTTGGCACAACGGTCTGGTATATACAGTCTCTACCGTCGGCAGTTTCCCATTTTCGAGTGATCATGTCATTCTTTAGACACAATGAGTCCCATTGTAGCCAGTAGCCTTTAACCTCCGCCCCAAACCGGGACACATCGTGCCACTCAGGTCTTTTCCCCTTTTGTAGCCATTCTCTAATATTTTTAAAGTCTGGATCTGTCTTCTGTGCGTCTCTGATGTATTCAAGATTTACGTCTAGATCGGTGTTATTCTCCTGTCCTGCCACCAGTTGTTTGATCTGATGAGTTACTTTGTCGATCTCTTTGTTCTCTTGTCGCTCGCAAAATTTACATTCATGCACTGAACATGGTCTTCTTGACAGGCTGTCTGCATTGGCGTGACTTCTTCCTCTTCGATGTTCAATCCGGAAGTCGTAGCTCTGCAGTTTCTCTATCCATCGTGCTATCTGTCCTTCGGGATTTCTAAAGTTCAGAAGCCATTGCAGAGCAGAGTGATCTGACCTCACGCGGAATGTTCTTCCGTACAGGAAGCTGTGGAAATGTTCGATGGATCTTACAACCGCCAGCAGTTCTTTCCGGGTTACACAGTAATTTCTTTCTGCTTTTCCGAACGTTTTGCTGAAGTAGCCTATCACAACTTCTTCTCCGGCTTGAAGCTGTGAGAGTACTGCCCCAATGCCATACTGGGAAGCATCGGTGTCCAGTATGAACAGTCCTTCGTCCCGAGGATAAGCCAGTATAGGAGCAGTGAGAAGACGATGTTTGAGTTCTCTAAAAGACTCTTGGCAATCTGGTGACCAGATGAACTCAACCTTATTTTCAGTCAGGCTATGCAGAGGTTTCGCAATGCTGCTGAAGTACTTCACAAAGCGTCGGTAGTAGCTGCAAAGTCCCAGAAAACTTCTGACCTCATGTTTGTTCTTCGGCACAGGCCAGTCTCTTACTGCCTTTATTTTCTCTGGATCAGTTTCTATCCCTTTCTCAGAAACGACATGTCCGAGGAAACTCACTTTCTTCTGGAAGAGGACGCATTTCTTGGGATTGAGTTGCAGATTGGCACCTCTCAGCCTGGAGAAAACCTGCTTCAGATTCGACAGGTGTTCATCGAAAGTCCTTCCAATCACCATGACATCGTCGAGATACACCAGGCATGTTTCCCATGTAAGTCCTCTCAGCACTAACTCCATTAGTCGCTCGAAGGTGGCAGGAGCATTACATAAGCCGAATGGCATGACCTTGAATTGGTACAACCCATTCCCGGTTGAAAAAGCAGTTTTCTCCTTATCGTCTTTATGGAGTTCTACTTGCCAGTAGCCACTTTTCAGGTCTAATGTAGAGAACCACTTTGATCCGGCCAAAGTGTTCAAAGTGTCGTCGATCCGGGGCAGGGGATAACTGTCTTTCTTGGTGACATCATTCAGCTTCCTATAGTCCACGCAAAATCTCATAGTGCCGTCTTTCTTGGTGACCAAAACTACTGGGGACGACCAAGGACTATTAGACTCCTCGATCACACCATCTTCCAGCATTTCGTTAACCATCGCCTTGATTTCTGATTGCTTGGCAAAAGGTAGTCTTCTCGGCGGCTGTCTAATTGGTCTTGCGTCGCCAGTATTAATCCTGTGTTGCACTAGACTCGTACGACCTGTGATTTTATCTTGAGCGAAAATATCGGCCTCCTCCAATACGAACTTCAGGGCCATCTCCATCTCCATATTGTTCAATTGGCCCCATGAATTCTTGAACCGCTCTACTATTTCTACTGGCAGTCTTCTGTCTAATGCAGTGGGTGTCACGTTTTTGGACAACGTCACTCGGTCAATGGGTTCGCAAGTAGCGATAACTTCACCTCTCTTCAATGTGACCCTGTTAGTTTGTACGTTAGCCACTCTTATGGGTATTGTCCTCTTCGGGTCTACTAAGCATCGTGCGACGAGGGCACCATCATGCCTATCTTTTAGGGGCTCCGCTATGAGAGCAGACATACCATCAAGTTTCTTCTCTAGCCTGGCTCTGACAATCTTCTCACTGTTACCAGGAATCCGTGTATCTTCGTCGACAATAAGTCTCACCCTGGGATTAGCTTCGCCTGCTGTTGGAGATAAATACAACTCTTCGTTACCGATTTTCAAAATCTTATTCTGGAAGTCTACTGATAGGACATCGAAATCTTCCATTAAATCCAGGCCCAGAATAAATTCGTCGACGATTTCTGCGACGACAGCCCTTACCTGTAGCTCAGTACTGCCCAGCCTAATGTAAACAGTGGCCTCTCCATGCACGGGTATTCTATCCCCTTTTGCCGTCTCCAATACAGGCTGTTTGTTGGTAGTGAGTGCCGACTTGTTTGGCAACATGTCTGGGCGTACAACGGATCTAGTGGCGCCAGTATCGATGGTGAAACTGCATTGTCTCCCGTCTATGCTACCAGGTATAACGAGGCTCTCGTGGTAGCGTCGGATAGTGGAGACCCTGACTTTGGGGCCCTGGGTCCCGCATGCCACGTGTCGCCCACCTACACTGGCGTCAGGTCGTTTTCCCTGATGGCGCTCACTGTTGGTATATTCTTGTCTTCTGCGAGCCACCTGTTGGGTTTGTGAGCACTGCCTACTTATGTGCCCTTTCCTACCACACTTGTAGCATTCTATGTCTGACCAATCTGATTTCGTCTTACGTGCTCCAACCGTTGCAGTGAGCTTGCTTATGGCTTCCTTCATCAACTTCATTTCTTGCCTTAGTTCCTCTGTCGCGTCTGCATGGTCCTCTATCTCCTTCACTTCGCGCAGCCTGTTGCGGCGAGGTTGAGATGCATTCTTGGCTGCTTCAAATTCCAAACCATAAATGACGCAGTCTGTAAGTGTTTTTAACCTTCCGAGCCTTAAAGCTTGTTGCATTTCATTGTCAAGTACCCCATCGATGAAGGTCTGGACGGTAATCTGGTTGACAAATTCTTCTGGGGCTTGGGGATATGCCAGTCGCACAATTTTCTCCACTTCGGCACTAAATTCTTGCAGCGTCTTATTTGGCTTTTGGACCCTTGACTTTAGTTTTGTCTGGTAGACCTGGCTCATGTACTTGTTACCATATCTCAAATCTAGGGCCTGTATCACTGTTAAGTAGTTTTGCTGTTTCGACTCCGGGATGTTCTGGAGGATTTCTAGGGCTTTACCTCGAAGCGAGAGAATTAGAGCAGTTGCTGCCTGTTGTTCGCTCCACCCATTGCTGAGAGCTGCCGCTTCAAACTGCCTCCTGTACATGGGCCACGATGTTTCTCCGTCAAAAGTCGGCGGCTTCAAGGTTCCATGAGGCTGCTGCACGATTGGCATATTTTCTTCCGGACGATTTTGAACTGGGGACATTCCAATAACTCCTCTTGGTGGAGTTCTATCAGTCTGGCCCATCACCTGTTCTGTCAGTTCTCTATGTCTGACTTCTGTGCCTTTCATCATTATCTTCATTTGTTCTTTCAACCCTTCCACTTCTTCCCATCGTTTATTCAAATCCTCTGTTACATTTTCTACTTTCTTGTCCACATTTTCTACTTTCTTATCCACATTTTCTACTTTCTTGTCCACATTTTCTATTTGTTCGTTGATCTGTTCAATTTCTTCTTTTACATCGACTCTCATATTGTGGAACATACTTCGGAGCTCTTCTTTATCTTCTTGTCGCCTCTGTTCCTCCTCTTGCCGTCTTCTATCGTCTTCTTCGCGTTGCTTCTTGAGGTCTTCTTTGTCTTCTTCGCGTTGCTTCTTGAGGTCTTCTTTGTCTTCTTCGCGTTGCTTCTTGAGTTCTTCTTTATCTTCAAGGCGCCTCTGTTCCTCCTCTTGTCGTCTTCTCTCATCTTCTTCGCGCCGTCTTCTTTCATCTTCTTGTCGCCGTTGTTCGTCTTCTTCGCGTTGTCTTTTCAGTAAGTCCATCAACTCTTTGATTTCGGCCATCTCGTCGTAGTCAGTCGATCTGGTGTTTACCATTTACAGCTAGATTATTTGTTCACTTCTTCACTCACTTATCCCACACTTCTGACACCAAATTGTTGCGTTTTCTCCGGGTTCTGGATAAGTGAGACTTTTAATTTTAACAAAACAACTTTATTTACACTCTAAATATGGATACAATAAAATTTCTAGAATGTCTCTCTCACAAAACACTTCATTTACTGGCCTTACAATTACTACTCTCAACAAAAGTCACTAATCTGGTACTAGTCACTATTCTCTTAACACTTTACACTGCTTCTTCAAGTTACTACCACATTCTCTTACTGAACTGAACTAACTCGGGCTGGCTTGCTTTCGCTTTTATATACTCGCCGTACCTTCCCCTCCTTTCTAGAGTGTTCCATTCCAGAACGTTCTAGGACCTTCTTTTACTAGAAGGTTCTGTGAATACAGATCGGTCCTGTGTGTATACAGGGGGATGTATATACAGGTGATCCAAATGTGGTCACCACTCCTATGTTACACAAGAGGTGTTTCTCGAACTATAAGATCTCTCTGCGTATACAGGGTGTAAGGGTTCTCTGCGTATACAGGGTGTATATACAGGGTGTTCGGAATGTGTAGACCTCAGTTATCCGTTCCGACGGGGTACAAGTTGGTAACTTCGTTATTTCTGGTCCTAGAGGGTTGAGACTTCGCCTGAGGGGGGTCACCCCAGGCACCCCCAGGGGGTGGGGAGGCGGTGTTGCCAGATTGTGCAAAAATTCCCAGATGTTGGGGAAATTCTGGAGATGTGGCAACACCGCACCTACGTCTATTAAAGTGCTTTGTAACAATATGTTCATTTTCTGACGACGCTAACTTTTGGTTCTCCAAGTATACTTCTTCACAGTGAAATAAAAACTAACCATTGAATTAACTAACGTCTGAAATTGAGTACGGTCGCGTCTGCAAGTTGACGATATACGACGGTAATGCCAAGTTCCCTCAGAATTGATCCGCCTCCAGATTTTAAAGACATAATCTGTCACTTATATTTTATTTTAAAATGATTTTTTCATCAACATACCCCAACGTAGCAACGGATTTTTCTAAGGTTTTCAGGAGTGCGTATAATTAAATTCAGGTTTCTGTTACTGACAATGACCTGAGAGGGAAACCGGTTGCAGAGAGAAAATAAATACTTGTGACGTAAAAGAAGTGTCTTATCTATATTTCTAAATTTATTATAGAATTGCTAAATGTGTCCGTTTTATTATTTCATGTCTTTGTTCTAGTATAACGAAACCACACCGATGTTAAATGTCCTGGTAGCCCTGAATTGTACTGCGTCACCATGTTCCGCCAATGGCAGTCTTTTTACAAATCCTGGTACTTTGACATTTGAGGCTTCTCAAACATCGTTGAGTATACACGGATTAGCCAACGCTGATGTTAAGATTGGTATGGGATGTAACAAGAAGAAAAAATATTTATTTTCCGCAGCCAGGGTTTACAGTATTCACAAGAACACATACTCATTTGAAAATGATCTGTGTACTGTCGACAGTGACAGTAAAACGTTTGAATTTAAAGACAATCTTTAGCGTTACAAAACCAATTGACGATTTTTTAAACTTATTTTTTTAAGTGTTAATTTCAGTTAGTTGTTTTTTTCTTCTAATTTAAGTGGCTACGGCTGCTTGCCATTCGCGCATTCTCTCCCACTCGTTACGTTGCTTTAATGGTATTTTAACTCAGATAGCTTGATCAGATCAGCAAGTTTTACATTATTTGTTATTCTAGCATGTATATATATATATATATATATATATATATATATATATATATATATATATATATATATATATATATATATATAAAGCATTGTTTATAGAATTTGATTATGAAATTTGGCTATTTTTAGTGAATTAGAATGATTATCTAAGCTATATCGATAAAATATACTCAGCTTTGCGGAACTTCCGGTTGCACCGGAAGTAGCTACCAACTTCGTTATTTTAAAAAGAATGCTATACTTTTTAGTGCATTTTTGGATAGAGATTAAAAAATAAATGTGACTTTGTGTAGTATTCTCTATAGCGAGCTTCGATATTTGTGAAAATATGACGACATTCAATTTTTTTTTAGCTCCGATTTATGTGTTATTTCAAACGTATGCTGTGGGCTGGGTTTCGAGTTTTGCTCCCTTAAATTCGAAATATCAATAGACGACATATAATACTTTAAAATAGTTAAATAATAATTTATCATCATTGTACAGGGTGTATTATTTTTGGGTTACAGCATATCTAATTTTAAAGTGGCATAACTTGTGTTTTTCACCATAATTGTTATGGATTGGTCAGGTAGATCATTAAATTCTGCCTCGACGTTGTATAGGTATCCCTATAGCTATAGTTGATAGTTTTTGAGTTATAATGGTTTGTTATAGTTTTGCTTGTAAAAGCTGTATTGTCAGATACAGGAGGCACACACAATGAAACAACTAATATTTATTGTCAGATAAACGTCACCTAACCAAAACTATAACTATTTTCAGTTCTCAGGTGTTTATTTTCTAGCTTTTGTGTTATTTAATTTAACATGAATTATAATACTGAGGAATTGGATAATGTGACACTTATTATAGGCGAATATCTGTTTTCTAGCATCTCGTGTGTACGCAGAAACATATCCGAACCGAAGACATCCTCAGGAAAAATGTTTCGTAAAATTGTTGGACCGTTTTTTGCGAACTGCTAACGCCAATTATGAAATGTCAATACGCCAAGGGAGAGTAAGTGGCAATGAATAAAACGAATTTTCCACTGTTGCATCGGCATTAGATAATCCTCACACAAGCGTGAGGAAAGTTGCCAAAGAATTAGGAAGATCCAAATCTTCAGTGAACAGAACATTGAAAAAATACCAGTTTCACCCATATAAAATGAAGTTGCAGCAGGCATTCACGAATGCAGATTTTCGAAGTTGCCTCAGATTTTGCGAGTGGGCAGTTGGCAGGGACAATGAAAGTGAGATTTTTTTTAATTACGTGATGTTCAGTGATGAATCTTCATTTTCAAGTTGTGGTAGGCTAACGGGCACAACTTTCATTGTTACGGTTCAGAAGATCCGAAATTTTGCAGATCAGTTGACAACCAGCACGGTTTTACGATAAATGTTTGGGCTGGAATAATTGGGACACATCTTATTGGGTCATATTTCTTTGATGGCCACCTCAACGGGCAGAGCTATCTGCGTATATTAGAAGAAGATGTAGAGGTGTTTTTTGAAGATTTGCCTCTAGATAACAATCAACGTATGTGGTTTATGCGGGACGGGGCACCAATACTTTCTGACATAAATGTTCGCCGACTTCTAAATGATGGGGTACCCCAATAAATGGATAGGTCGAGGTGGTCCCGTATCGTGGCCTGCAAGATCTCCTAACTTCACATGTCTAGATTTTTTTCCCATAGGACTATATCAAGCAAACTGTGTATCAAACACCATCCAATACCTCACAGGAACTAAGAAATAAAATTTCAGATGCATGCAGGGCAATAACTTCGCAAAGGTTGAGCAATGTTTAAGAAGAAATCTTAGGGGGGGGGGTTAAATTGTGTATTCAGCTCAATGGGTGCAAATTTTGAATAGTTCTAATGTATAGCTTTTTTTAGATTATTTTTTTATGTTAAGGCGTGTGGATTATTATTATTATTATTATTATTATTATTATTATTATTATTATTATTATTATTATTATTATTATTATTATTATAGTTATCTTATTATGGTTTACTTCACTTTCGCATAGTTACAACTACCTTTATTAAACTGTGTTTCACTATTTGTATGGTAAAAATATGAATAAGTCCATGTAACAATCATTGCATGTAGTTGCATTCGATCAGTTTTTCTGTCGACACATTATCTAGTTACGAGGATAGGATCGAAGATATTTGCATCGTGACCAGCGCATTTTATTTATGATAATTCTATTCAAATTATTATTAAAACAAACATTTATTAGACGGAAGTAAGCTCAGACAATGGAGATATAAAAACTGCTGGCTTCCTTGTCAAGGAGACGTTTAGGGGTCACCTGAGATTGTTCACATGCTCTGTGCCTCATACAGTGACAATCTGACCGTACCATTATTTTTCCAAGCGAAACTAAAACAAACCACTATAACTCAAAAACTATCAACTATAGCTATAAAAAAACCTATACTGCGCAGAATTTAATAATCTACATGACCAATAGATAAAAATTAGAATGTTCCATTTGAAAAACACAAGTTATGCCACTTTAAAATTAAATATGCTGTAACCCAAAAATAATACACCCTGTACAATGATGTTAAATTATTCCTTAACCATTTAAAGTATTAAATGTGTTGATATTTGGAATTTAAGGCAGTAAAACTCAAAACTTAGCCCACAGCATACGTTGGAAATAACACATAAATCGGAGCTGAAAAAAGGAAGTGGTAATATTTTCACAAATATCAAAGACCGCTATAGGGAATGCTACACTTATTATAAGTCACACTTATTTTTTAATCTCTATCCAAAAATGAAATAAAAATTATACCATTATATTTAAAATAACGCAGTTGATAGCTACTTCATGTGCAACCGGAAGTTCCACAAAGCTGAATATATTTTATGTAGCTTAATTAATTAGAAAATTTTGTTGAAAGTCTTTTCGGCTAGCTCTAAGGGTAAAGTATATATATATATATATATATATATATATATATATATATATATATATATATATATATATATATATATATATATATATATATATATATATATATATATATATATATATATATATATAGAGGAATTACACACTATTGGAGCATCCTGTATATTGGGCTAGACATGGACACACGATTCATACCTTAGGGGCCTAACTAGGCAGCTTTAGAAAACACACAAATAGGCCTATTGTAGTAAAATGAGGAAACAATAGTATAGATCATAGGATCTTATGCTCTACTACATAATATTATTACAAGAGCAAGGAGTACATATAATCATATGTACCAGCATAGACAAATTATCTAATATTAGTATACCTACTTTTCATCCAGTCATTTGTGTTACATGAGAGCACGCACACATGACAAGCATCTAAACCCCCACCCTTTTTTCATACAGACCTATACCTAATTGATTTATTTAAACTAAGAGTGTATGTTTATGCCTTAATTTGTAAATCATTTATACGCATTGTAATTAGTGTATAAATGTTTGCATTTTTTTAGTGGCGTGCGGCCCATGGAAGCAAGGGAAGCATTGCTTCCCTTAAAATAACGACTACATACCTAAACCGCATTATTTAAAATCCCTTTTGTATTTTAAATATTAAATTTCAAATTCAGAAACAAATTTAATTATAATTTTTTTTATTTCGCAAGCTCACACACATAATTATTTATTATGCAGCATACTGTATTTGTATATACGCTCCTAGCATGGTGTACACTGTTGTGCTCATAAATAAAATTTAATTTTATCCCAATCTATAAATCATATTAAAGAATGTAAAGTGTTAAATGGCTGCTTTTTTTCCAAATCTACGAAGCACACACAAGCCTTAGACCCAATTGTTAAAAAACGTTTACCCAAAGTAGCTGCAACCCGATGGAACTACAACGGCAGGGTTGTGTTAACTGTATTTGAACACCGTGAATCGTTAATTGAACTTTCTTAAAACATCATGGAAAATAGCAAAAATTGGGACGCAGAAACAATAAATAGTTCTAGAGGATTTTTGGATGGTTTGAAAGGAGACTTTAATTTTAATTTTTTACTTAATATATTTTCGGAAATATTTCCGTTTTCAGATAATGTATTTAACATATACAATGTAAATTAAATGACATTGGTTTTTGCCTGAAAAAAATTAGTGAATTTAAATCCATTAAAATTAAAAAATTCTGGACGCAGCAAGTGCGTTATGGTAGTGAATTTTCATAAAAATATTTTTAATAACAAATATGTGTGTTTTTTTAAGAAAGCAGGCATCAAATTTGGTTACCAGTATAACCTATATACTAAAAACAATGTGCCATGTTTCATCAAAATAACTTTATTGTGTAAAAATATACAAAAATTTCCAAAAGTAAACTTAAAGTGTTCCCGAAAAAACACGTTTCTTGGTTAACCTTATAGGTTAATAACAAATTGAGCTGTTCAAATATGAAACATTTGATCAAAATTCGCTACCATAACGCACTTGCTGCGTTCAGAATTTCTTTTCTTACAAACATGCATTATATTTCGATGGAAAATGCAAAAATGCAATAACATAAGGCGTGTTTGATTAAAAAAAAATATGAAACATTTGATCAAAATTCGCTACCATAACGCACTTGCTGCGTTCAGAATTTCTTTTCTTACAAACATGCATTATATTTCGATGGAAAATGCAAAAATGCAATAACATAAGGCGTGTTTGATTAAAAAAAAAGGAAATTTGTATCACCAACGACTTATGGGCCACCTGTGATTGTAGAAATATTATTTTAAGATGTAGCTCAAGACACCCTATAATTAATATATACAAATTTTTTTCGTCTCTTATATAATAACGGATATATTGAGCTTTATTGATTTTTTACGAAAATTCGACAAAAATTGTATACCATTAAATGATAAACTCTATAGCTATGGCTACTTGTCAAGCATCAGAGAAAGGGTCTATTTGAAATGAATTTTCTGCAAATATTTTAGTAAAATGAAGGACAATGACGGTTGAAACTAAGACTTTACGGTTTGTAAAACATCCTCCTTGAAACATTTTATTTCTATAGCCCGTATTAGATTCAAGTTATTTGCCTAAATGTTGCCAATGTTGACATTTTAAATCGCCACTTTGACGTTTTGAGGAAAACCCCAATTTATTTTTCTTTAAATGTCTATAACTTTTTTGTCTTTTGAGCTACATAGCTAAATTTTGGTAGGTAACTTACCTATAAGGATATAAACCTGCGTGCCCTTGGTTGCCCTTACTTTGTTGATTCCGGAGATATAATTTTTTTTCGAAAGAAAACGCAAAATTTTCCTGGAAAACCTGGGCAGATTTTCCTGGCTAACGAACTTGTCCAAGCTATTTGCAAAAGGAATTTTTTCACCAAATTTAATCAAAATCGGCCCATTATTTTTTGAGTTATCGGTGTGATACATATATATATATATATATATATATATATATATATATATATATATATATATATATATATATATATATATATATATATATATATATATATATATATATATATATATATATATATATATATATATATATATATATATATATATATATATATATATATATATATATATATATATATATAAACATATAAAAATTGAAACTGACCTTGGATATGTTTTCTGGGGGGCCTAATTAGCGCTCATGTGAAGAAATTTTTTCAACATTCAAAAGTCGGGATCTCCTCATTAGTGAATTTTTTTTAAGAAAATTCACTAAAAAAGGAATGAATTTGATAAGTTCTGGGAAAAAAAAACAATTGAATTAGGAGAAGTGGAGCCACGAAGAAAGCGTCTGAGCAATGATAATGTGGCAGACCTTCAAACTTCTTACCGCCGCCTTTTCTATGAAATTATAGATCAAATTCAGCAGCAAATTAACTGCAGATTTGATCATTTCAGTGACCTGAAATTTCTTGAATTGTGTAATTTTGGAGGATTTAAAGGGATACCTTTCCCAGAAGATTCATTCAAATCATTATTTAACCACTATGGACATTATTTTGACAAAGCCTTATTACGATCAGAACTTACAGTCATTTATGAACCTGATGTTATTGACACAAAAACTTACGCTAGTGAACTTTTAACTTTCTTAAAACAATCAAAATTGGAAAATGCATATTCTGAGGTGTTCAAATTATGTGAATTAGTATTAACAAGTCCTGCTATTAGTGCGTCTGTGGAACGAAATTTTTCTACATTGAAACGTATCAAGAGTTTTGTTAGAAATTCAACAGGACAGGAAAGACTTTCCCAATTTTCAATTTTGTCACTTGAAAATAAACTCGTCCAGGAAATGTCCCAGAATCCACAGTTACATGACGACATTATTAACACTATAAATAGGTAAGTTTCTGGGAATTGCTTCCCCTATTTCAAATGTCACCGCACGCCCCTGCATTTTTTGTACATAGTAGATGCATCAACTTGAAGGGACACAGAACATTGTCTAGCTCTTTAATTATGTTTAGGAATGAATAAATAATGTTTGTTTTGTGTTTACAATCTAGTAGCATATGTTCAGCGTCTCCAAAATCACCGCGCTCACAGTTTGGATTATCTTTTAGGTTTATTGTGTTAAGGTGGGAAGGAACCAGTGAATGGTCAAACCTCAGTCTGCAATTTTTAACGATAGTGGATTTCCTTACATTTATGTTAGAAAACCACGGAACTGCGGGTGGAAGAGGCTCTAGACTTTTATAGTATCTACCTCTACTATTATGACAACAATCGTTATGCCATTTTCGTATTATCTTCTTTGTAAAACTTGAATAAACGCGAGTAAATGAGCACAAATAATCTTTTTTTCGCCATATTCTACAGCTTCCTTAGTTAGGAAGCCAGCTTTTTCATTATACCTGCATGTGCTTTTACCCATACTAAGTTTATGCGTCTTTGCTCATTTTGCAGGCCTGTGATTAGGTTTATTATTTTAGCAATGATATAGTTGCAAGTGCAATGAGGCGAGATGTTTTTTATATTGTCCAGGGTACTTTTACAGTCTGTAAAGATTGTTGCCTTTTTTGTTGACTGCTGACTAATGTACTGTAAAGCCTCCTAGAACGCAATAAGTGCGGCTGTGTAGGTTGACATTTTGTTATTTAGTTAAAATTTCCTCTGAATTCCAAGATGTGGTACATAATAGCCGCTTCCGCATTGTGAATCTTTCTTAGAAGCGTCGGTAAAAATGTGTAAAGTTAGTTGTTAATTTAGTTATAATTTACTTTCTAGTTCAGAACATCGGTATATCTGGGAAATACCTCCCTTAAATCTTGAATAAATAACTTTAATTATGGACAGAAATATACAGTGCTCTCATTTCAAAACTAGCCACCCTTAATAATTTCTTTATCAAGGAAATCTGGTTAAAAAAAAAACAGGTCAATTGGGATTTCGAGGGGCACGTTCAAAAACAGTATTTTCGGAATTTCACCCCAACTTTATAATTTTAAATGACACTCACTAGCTTGAGATACATCATTTTAAAGGTTTTAAAATCCTAATCAAACGGCGTTCACGAAATTTAAATCCACCGCCAACTTTTGAATTTAGAAGAAAAAACCTCATCAAATTCGGAATATTAAAAAAATAATTATTCAATAGTTTAAGACAAAAACCTTCTTTCTTAAGTGCTCAAAGTGCCCTCCGTTGTTAGCTAAACAATAAAATAGTCGACTGTCGAATTTTTTTCTAAGATTTGAATTGTTTTTATCAGTATTTTTTCTGAGCGTAATGCTGTTGCAAATTTAGCTCCCTGGTGCCATTTGCTATCAATTTTCCTGGTACGAGGTGATATGGTGACGATAACGCCCATATCTAATTTAACGATAAATGTCAGATAAAATGAGCCAGTTTTACTTTCTTGATAACTTTGTTACTTATTCGTATATAGTGTTCGATTTCTTGACGAATGCAACGAGTTAAAACCGAGTCTGTTGCGACTAAATTTTTAAATTTTGAAAACTTCAAACTCATTTAAATCATTTCAATTTAAAATATTAAATTTAAATAAAACTAAAAATCATGGTTTACACTACACAAGAAAGAGTTGAAATAATTTACTTGTATGGTGCTCAGAATAGGTGTGCTCGTAATACCGCCCGAGTTTTCAACGAAGGCATCCTGAAAAAAATGTGGGACACCAATATGTGCTAAGTCTTGCACGAAAATTTGAAGAAACTGGCTCAGTATGTAACAAAGCAAATGAGCAACCACGAGTTCTTAACGAAGCTGCACAAATTAAGGTTTTAGGATGTTTTGCCGCTGAACCTACGACTTCCAAAAGTCGCTGCATTATCTAATATTTCCGTCTGTTCCATACATAAAGTTTTAAAACTTTACAAGTTCTTTCCTTATAAATTTACCATTCTCCATGAACTCGGTGAGGATGATTATGATAGAAGCACACAATTCTGTGAATTAATGACTTCCAGAATTCAAGATGATAGGAGTTGGGTAAAGAATATTTGCTTTAGTGATGCATCAACGTTCTTTCTAAATGGTTTTGTTAATAAACACAACTGTAGATATTGGGATAATCAAAATACACGAGTGTTCGTAGAGGGTCATACACAATTTCCACAAAAATTTAATGTCTGGGTGGGAATTCTTGGAAATGAAATAATAGGCCCTTTGTTTATTCAAGAAAATTTAACTGGTGATTTGTATTTACATTTTTTGGAAAATTATATTGACCCACTCATAACAGAGTCCTTAGAAAACCAACTTAATGACGAAGGCAACCCACTGCTGGATGAACAAAATTTGGACTATCAACAGGACGATGCACCACCACACTATGCCTTACGTGTTCGCGAGTGGCTTAGGTTAGGTTAGGTTTGAATGTGAGTGGTCCATATCGGACCTTCCACTGCGACCAAAGGTCTATTGTGGCTCACGCCTAATGTTTATATTTCGCCCAACAAATCCAGCCTCCTACAGAGGTCGATAACCTTTGTGGGCGAAAGTCGATCCAGATCCTCTGGAGCAAGCTTTACCTTGCCAAAGAGCAGGTGTCTAGTCCTATCCGCTGCCGGACAGGAACACATCACGTGCTCTGCTGTTTCGTCATACTCCATACACAGCCGGCACTCGGTCTCCTGACCGATCCCAATACGGTGCATGTGATGCCGCAAGCGGCAGTGTCCTGTATATAGGCCGACTAGAGTTCTCAGTTGTTGTCTGTTCAGCTCTAGTAGTTTCTTAGCCCTTGACTCAGACAGGCCATTTATGAAGGCCTTAGAGTGAGCTAATCCTGGAAGATTTTGCCAATATTGCATTGTCTTTCTATCTGTCCAGGTCTATAAGGTGCGTTTTGCTGTGCAAGATGTTATTCCCAGCACCGGTTCCGGTCCGATAAAGTCGCACTCGGCACCACTCCTGGCAAGCGCGTCTGTCGCAACGTTGCCATCATGGTCCGAGTGACCCGGTATCCAGACCAGCGACACCTCATTACAGCTGCCCAATTCGTTAAGGGCAGATTTACATCTCCATACCGTCTTTGAATTGCACCGGTAGGAAGCAAGAGCCTTTATTGCAGCTTGGCTATCTGCATATATCTTTATCGATTTGTTTGTGCATAGGTCCTTTAAACTTTCCCTTGCACACATCTCGATGGCATAAACTTCTGCCTGGTGTATGGTTGCGTACTTGCCGAGACTAGCTGATAGTCTAGCATCGGTGCTGCCCCCATAAGCGCCGGCTCCTACTCCCATATTGGTTTTGGAGCCGTCAGAGTACCAGCAGAGGTCCACTCTCAACATGGTCGATTGGTTCCGGTCCCAGTCCTCCCTTTCCGGGAGGACGGTCTTGAAAGATAGATCTCTGCTGATTTTTGTAGGCATCAAGTCTGAGACCATTCCCAGAATCCCGTGACAATCACTGTCATCAAGGAGTCCGGCCCCCCTCAGACTGATTTCCCTCGGCATATTAACTGCCGTTTGTTTTAGTCTGTACGTTGTCCACCTCGCCACCCTCTCCACCCATATGTGAAGGGGGGGAATATTGAGGAGGACCTCCAGAGCGGCTGATCGTGCGGTGCTTATCGCTCCCGTTATCATCAGACAAGCTTGTCTCTGTAGATGAGCCAGTTTGGTCCTCGCGATACCACGAAGTACCCTTGGCCACCAAACTATGGCTCCATATGTTATCATGGGCCTGATAACCACTACATAGAGCCAGTACATCTGTTGGGGGTTTGTTCCCCAGTTGTTACCACAGATTCTCCGGCAGGTCCACAGGGACATTTTAGCCCTGCGGATAACATTTTCTAACTGTATGTCCCAGTTGAGCTTCTTATCTAGGGTAACTCCCAGATATTTTGCTTGGTCCGAAAATGGAATGTTTTCCCCCATAAGAGTAGGTGGTTTTAATTTGTCCAACCTTCTTTTTCTGGTGAACGCGACAATGATCGTTTTGCGAGTGTTCACAGACATCTGTTCCCTACGGCACCAATCATTGACTACATTTAGTGCTTCTTGAAGAGTACTAGACAGTTCCTCCTCAGATTTGCCTCTAACCATTATGACGAGATCATCCGCATACGCCTGGACCTCAACCTCCCAGAGTTCGAGGATAGCCAGCAGGTCGTCCACAAAGAGGGACCATAGCAGGGGAGATAGAACGCCCCCCTGAGGACACCCTCTCGCAGCTCTGACGCCGACCACCTCCCCCCGCAACGAGGCAACAATGGTCCGATTATGCAGCATGTTTCAGATCCAGCCACAGATGGTAGGTTCCACCCCCCTAGCGATAGTGGCCTCGTAGAGGGAGATAGGTAATGCATTATTAAATGCTCCTTCGATGTCGAGAAATCTCGCCACAGCAACCTCTCCATTTTCCAGAGAGTGTGTGATCTTCTCGACAAGGTTATTGAGCGCTAGCTCAGTTGATTTGCCAGTTTGATAGGCATACTGGTGGGTATTTAGGGGGTTCTTGGGTAAGATGTTCCCCCTAATGTGTCCGCCCAGTATTTTTTCCAATCCCTTCAAGAGGAATGATGTAATACTGAGAGGTCTCAGTGATGTAGGTAGAAGGTCATTACGTCCCAATTTGGGAATGTACACCCCCCTAACCACCGTCCAGCTGGAAGGAATATAGTTCCAGGTCAGACTGGCTCTAAACAGCCTGATAAGGAAGGGTAGGAGAATCTCCAGTCCCTTTTGTAGAAGGACGGGTACCACCCCATCCTCCCTTGGCGACTTGAATGGCTGGAAATGATTCACAGCACACTCCACTGCCGAGGCTGTAACTATTCGCCGAGCAACTTGCCAGTCCTCCCTATGGGGGCGTTTAGATCGTCCCTCAGCTGGTAGGACCTCACCGTTGCTCAGGATCAGACAATCTGGGAAGTGTGTGTGTGCTAAGAGCTCCAACGTTTCTTTCCGAGATTTAGTAAAGGAACCATCTGGTCGTTTTATCGATCCCAGTTCCTGGACACGGTCGCGTGAGAGAATCCTGTGGATTCTGGCGCCGCTGGGCACACTATTAATGTCCCCGCAGAACCTCCTCCAGGACTCCCTCTTAGCGTTCCTAATCTCCTTGTTATACTGTGTTAGAGCAGTTTTATATTGTTCCCAGTTGCCTGTAATCTTAGCACGATTGAAGAAACGTCTAACTTCTCTACGTAGTTTTTCGAGGTTATTATTCCACCAAGTAGACCCCCGACTGTCTCTCTTTGACCTCAGTGGACAGTTTTCGTGATAGGCAGAGACCACAGCTTCCCTAACCTGTTCAGCCGCAATCTCTATCTCATCACGATCCCTCACTGTGGGGATAGTGGACCCAAGTCTGGCGGCGAGGGACTGCTTGTACCCCTCCCAATCCGTCCTCCTCGGGTCCCGATACTCCACCACAGGTCTAGGGCCTGTTTCAATCTCAAATAGGATATGGGCATGGTCTGAACAAGAGGGCTCAGACGACACCCTCCATTTGAGGATTTTTGAGCTCAAAAGCCTTGAGCTCATCGTAAGATCTAAAACCTCTCTCCGATTAGCTGTAAGAAAGGTGGGTTCCGAGCCTATGTTGTTTACCACTAGCTCCTCCCCTAATAAGTATTCAAATAGTGACTCACCTCGCCTGTTAGTGTCCGCGCTCCCCCAAGCCAAGTGATGGGAGTTCGCATCACACCCCATAACGAGGTGATAGTTGTTCCTCTTGCAGTAGGCGATCAATTTCCGCACCTCTGCTGGAGGTGGTTGTTCTGCATCTCTGTCTCCAGGGAAATAGGCCGAGCAGGCCACTACTTCCAGCCTGGTCCCCCCGGATGTGATCACAAGATGGATGGATGCCATGTCCTTGGTGCAGTATTCTGAAAGTGTAAAATACTGCAAGTTGTTTCTGATCCAGATACAGGCTCTGGGGTTAGTGCCAGTGCCCACCTCTACTATCTTACCAGAAGTGTTACCCAGCCCTTTAGTTCGTTCCGAATTGGCGGTTCAGGGCTCTTGGAGAAGTGCAATATCTATTTGCTCTTCCTTTAATTTCATGCTAAGGAGGTGTGTCGCAGCCTTAGCATGATGCAGATTTGCTTGAATGCACCTTATATTAGTGGGCATGGGGGAAGGGATAGGTGTTCGTGAAGGATAAGGATGAAGGTTAAGGAGCTCGAAGGGAAAATGATTTAAGGTGCTGGTTCCTCCTCCTTTTTAGAAGCTCGATAACCAAGCTTCCTAGAGGAGGGTCTACCTTTGGTAGGTATCCCAGGGGTGGACTTTCCTTTCCCCTGTTGTATTCCCCTGGAGGTTCCAGTGGAAGGTTGAGTCCTGCCACCTCCTCTCTTGGGGTCAGTTTTTTTGGTGGAGCTACCACCCACCACGGTGCCACTACTCGAGGGTACTGACGGGGGGACTGATCCCCCACCACTCCCGGAAGGGCCCGCACCTGTCGCCTCCGATTTACAGGCGACGCTGGTAGCAGAAGCTGTGGGTTTAGGCTCAGTCGCAGACCCCCTAACCCTCGGCCGGAACAAGACCCGCCCGAAGCCAAAGAATGGTCTGAAGCCAATTCCCTCCAGCGTATTCATGGACATATCGTCGACCGAAAATGTCCATGTCTGTCCTGATGGTCCCGTCGCCACTCGGTGTAGTACGGTCCACTCCAGAGTGTTCAGCCCACCATTCATTCGCCTCAGTCTGGTGAGCACATCCTCGGGCGTCAGTGTTTCCACCCCGTCCGGAAGATATGCCACACAGACATGAGGCCTGGGGAGGTCCTGTCCTCTCACCAGCTTAAGACGAGCCCCCTCCCACGTCTGGAGCCCCCCAACTATTCGCTCCAGCCAGTGCGAGCTGGTCTCGTCCTCGCAATTTATAAGGAGCCATCCGGGTCGATTTGCGCAGCCCCGGAACCTTATATTGGGTTCTTCCTCTGAACTGCTCTGCACAGCCTTCAGTATGGCCCCCTGCAGTAGCAGCAGTTGTTCGTTCTTCAGTGATGAGGAGGGATATTCAGAGTGGATAATGCCCACTCTCACCCCTCCAGTCACCTCACTGAATGTTTTTCTGCCAGCACCCTCACGGGGCTTTTTAGCCCTCTGTTGAGGTGTGATGCCGTCCGACCGGAGTCGCTTCCCGCTGCCGGCCCCATCCGTGGAGGCCC
Organism: Tillus elongatus; assembly: GCA_964006375.1. Taxonomy (NCBI): domain Eukaryota; kingdom Metazoa; phylum Arthropoda; class Insecta; order Coleoptera; family Cleridae; genus Tillus; species Tillus elongatus. Next base: position 293,671,466 of record OZ023262.1, read on the forward strand.
CAGGCTCCCCGAGTCGTTTAACCGTCCCATCTGGGCCCCCAGCCCCCACCCGAGATATGCGGGACTCCGTGAGTGCCTGACTCAAGGCGGTTGAATATGGCACCCCCGCCTTGGGTAGTCGTCTGAGCTGTCTCCTTGCGGATCCAGGCAGCCGTTTTCTTTTACCCCGTCCCTCTTTGGGTCCCACGGGAGACTTTAACAGCTCCCGCTCCTCATCGGAGGACGGAGATGCAGAGGATGGGGACAGGATTGTCCTTGCCCCCCCCTCCATTGGTTTATCGGTAAGAGAGGGAACTACCCCCATCTCTACCTCCATGGGTTCTCCAGTTTCCTGGAGATCGAGAGCTTTATCCATCTCGTTTGGGTTTGTATCTGTCGTGTCTATGTTGTTCCCACGAGCAGCAAGGGAAAGTCAGCCTCCATGGAAGAGCCCCGCATCCCATGGAGAGGCATGTTCACAGGGAGGTCGCCCGGTTTCCCTGGGGAGGGTAACGCTAGAGACAGAATTACCATCCTGCCAATGCCCGGCCACAACGGGCAGAAGCATAATCGCTTCGGCACCAACCCTCCAACGACCTTGCGATGTGGGTTTTTTATAGAGGACTCTCCTCGCAATGCCGGCCGATTAAGGCAAGCATTCCCGGCCCTCCTAAGACATGACTAGGAAGGGTTACGGTCTGGTTAGTTCATTTAGTTCACGTCTAATATTAGACGCTATCCAGGGTGCACCACGGGGAGGCGAACTAACTTTACACCCCTCGCGAGTGGCTTAATCAAATATTTCCCGATAAATGGATTGGCAGACGAGGCGCCCTGGAATGGCCAGATCTCCCGACTTAACACCACTGGGCTTCTTCCTTTGGGGTTATTTGAAATCAGTTGTGTACCATAATCCTCCGCCAGAGAATATTCAGGTTCTAAAAGATAGGATCACCCAAGCTTGCCGACAAATTACTACAGAAACATTTCAAAACGTTAGACGAGAATTTGTCGATCGACTATATAATTGTTTAGCTAACAACGGAGGGCACTTTGAGCACTTAATAAAGTAGGTTTTTGTCTTAAACTATTAAATATATATTTTTTAATATTTTAATTTTGATTGCGTTTTCTGCTTCTAAATTCAAAAGTTGGCGGTGGATTTAAATTTAGTAAACGCCGTTGGATTAGGATTTTAAATATATTTAAAATGATGTGTCTCAAGCTAGGGGGTGTCATTTAATATTATAAAGTTGGGGTGACTGGGGCTTATGGGGTGAAAAGTAAAATTCCAAAAATACTGTTTTTGAACGTGCCCCTCGAAATCCCAATTGACTTGTTTTTTTAACCAGATTTCCTTGATAAAGAAATTATTAAGGGTGGCTAGTTTTGAAATGAAAGCACTCTATTATATTGTTACGTTTTTCGAGGTTCTGGATGTGTCGACTAATAAAACACAGCTTTTTACACTACTGATTTATTATAACCAACTACTTTTCAACACCACCATCAACTAAAATATTTCTCTCTATTACTAAATGTGTTGTCACGGAGTGACTAATCCTGGATAGATTACCCGGCCTAATTTACCATCATAACCACTGCATTATGTTACACCATAAAGGTTGGAATATTTTCCAACATTTTCCGTGGAGTAATGTACGAAAGATTTGCGAAGGTTGGAATATTTCCCAACATTTTCCGTGGAGGAATATACGAGATCCGGTATGTCGAACGGAATAATTAGTATAGGGGACAATTAGGCGGCGGCGATTTCGGAAAATAAGTGTGACCGGACGGAACGCCGACAGAGAGTGGGCAGTTGAGTAGTGACCGCGAACAAGCTAGTGCGTCCGTCGCAAAGAAGTGAAATTATAAAGCCCGTGAGGTTCAAGAGAAGACCAGTAAGCCGAGCGAGACCGCCGCTTCCCACCGCCACCACCGCAGCGATTGCTTAGTGAACCTCGTCACCGGAGAATACTCCAGGTAGGTGAAAACCTGATTATATTATCCGTGGTCGAAATGTGGAACGCCCCACAATAACACTGGGAACCTTAGAGGGGACCGTTTCTTCACTGTCTCCGCTGGCGGGCTGCTCTGGGGGTTGAGAGCTGCCTTGGCTGGAGTAGATTCGGATAGAGCAGCGACTGCGCTGGTCTGAATTGAAATAGCTAGGCGACGCCCGGCGTCGCAGGCCGTCCGCGGCCCCGTTCAGGAGGGGCGTAAATCCGGGAACGGGGGTGGTCTTCTTCCGCACCGAACAAGGTTCCACGAGCTTGCGAGTGAGAACGTGTGAATGATGGGCCGTAGATAATATTTGCTGGTGCCATACAAAGCTTGATGTGGTGTTCGTTGCACCCTGTAAGTTGCATACCCGCCTGGGAACACCCGCTATTAATCACTATCCTGCCACCACCCTGCACCGCTTAAACGTTGCCGCTTTAACGTCCCCGTGCAATCCGCGCGTAACCTTAATTTAAAGTCCAATAATCACCTCTGCCTCTGGCCGCCCATAATTGCTAGGCTTCCTGGTAACAGGACCCCGTTATTACCTTGTGTATATGATTAGCGAATAGAATTTTATTTTAATTTACTCGATATTTCATTTATTCTCCCAGAATATCCACCCAAATACAATTTGACTCCAGTTCTTTAATAAAGACCATAACCAGAAGTCCCGGGGAACTTTGTCTTGGCTTAGGAGGACCCTGTCTCCGCTAGAAACTACCCTGGGCTAGAGTATCCGTTGACAGTGACTTGGGAGAAGGGGGGCATCCAGCGGGAGCGCGCTTACTCCTTGACAAACTCTATAAACGCTGGCGTCCGAGCATGATCCCGTAGGAAAGCCGTGTCCCGGAAGTCATCCCGAAATTCCCCAGGTTAGGGAAAACTAGTATTAACCCCCGGCCACCCCAAGTGGCCGTCACAGTGTATAGTTTACTTCTCGGCTCTATTATTTCACACTACACTGATTCAGTTAATACTAACTGCTCTCTCTGCGGCTAGTTTATTTATACTATCCATAGAGGTTCCAACCTTTCCACATTATTTCAGACCTGTCACTTTCGTTTCTTCTAGGAATATAATTCCAGAGTGTTTGCTGCTACCAACACACTCTACAAGTTGCCTGTGACCGTAACGGTAATACTGTTCTATAAACAAGACTCTCACAGAGAAGGATGTAACACTTCCCCTTCTTATATTCTACCGCCCCGGTCAAATTCTGACATTTCTTGGTATGGCGTGAGCCTGTGCATACGGACCACCCTCATTATGCTCTTTGAGCTCCTCTGAATGCGATAGATAACGTCATTGATCCGTTTGATCACCTTGTACGGACCTTCCCATAATTTCTGTAGTTTTGGTGACCATCCCTTGCGTGGTACTGGATTGCAAAACCACACCCGATCTCCCCCTTTAAAACCAGCTGAATTACCTTGCACAGCAGAATGGATGGCTTCCATGCTTTTATCAAAGTCTTTTATGTATTCATCAATTCAACGTGGAACATCTGCGGGTTTTCCAAATATTAGGGCAGGAGGAAGTCTTAACTGTCGCCCACAAACCACGTTGGCTGTGGTATATCTGGTAGCCTCGTGTACGGCCGAGCGATATGCCAGGAGAAATAGTGGAATGTGCCTCTACCAATTCGTGTGGTGTTCATTAACGAAGACCACCATTCCGTCAGATTGAGGGTGCATAGGCGTAGTTCTCGTCATTATAATTCCAATCAGCTTGCAAACCTTCTGGAAAATAGCAGACTCGAGGCTACGTCCTTGATCGGAATGGAGTTCTAGTGTTACGCCGAATCTGCAGAAAAACACATTCACCAATACTTCTGCAACGGTGGTGGCCTCTTGATTTGGAACTACAAGCACTTTTGGCCACTTGCTAAAATAATCCATGGCTACAAGCAGGTAGCGAATTCCTGCGTCTGTTCTAGAGAAATGACCAGCTATGTCGATTGCAATTCTTTTGAATGGGGCTTCCACATGGTACTGCTTTATTAGCCTCCTGGTTTTTGATTAAGGCCCCTTACTGGATCCATTTCTTGGGAGGTTTTGCACCATTCCTCCACATAAGCTCTACATCTTAACCAATCAAAACGTTCTCTGACCTTCTCAAAAGTTTTCTTTACCCCTAAATGGCCTACACCTGCCCCGCCATGGATCTCCCCGATTACCTATCATATCTTGGCCGCGGAAGTATTATTTGCTTTAATATGCAGGTTCCATCATCTGACTCCCAATTCGTGACCAGAAGACCATCTTTGATTTTAATAGAGTCCCACTGTGCCCAGTAATTTTGGTAGAAACGCTTCTGTCACTGACTTCGGACCAAGCGGGTCTTTCGTGGCAAGTCAATCTGTAGATTAGCTAAATATCAGGGTATTCTTGTTGGTCCTCCATTAACGTCTGTGGCTCCCGTTGGTTAACCGGATGCACCGTTGTCTTCTTACACACTTCGCGATTCAACCGTTCTTTATTTTCGACAGAGATGCAATGCTTCCACTTTGATGCGCAAGGTCTTATAGATGGGCATCGGCATTACCGTGCTGTCGTCCAGGGCGATGATCAATGGTCACTGTAAACACATACAGTGTATATTTAAAAGTGATTACAGTGGAGTGCAACATTTCAATATATATATATATATATATATATATATATATATATATATATATATATATATATATATATATATATATATATATATATATATATATATATATATATATATATATATATTGTGTCACACCGATAACTCAAAAAAGAATACGCCGATGACGATAAAATTTGGTGAATACCTTCCGTTTGCAAGTGGCTTGAATAAGTTTGTTAGGCAGGAAAATCTGCTTAGTTCAAATAGATTAAGCAGTGCTGTGTTTAATTAGATAGTCGGATTCCCCGGTCCGTCGTAGTTCTGAGCTGAACTTTAATGTATCTAATTTCGACCACGTAATTATAATCCATGTTTGCAAGAAAATAAATTCGAGATGCAAGTGCCTTAGGGTAGCGAATTTTTAGTAATTGCTTCAAATTTAGATAGCTCAAATTGTAATTAACCTATAAGGTTCGTTGGCCAGGAAACTGTTTTTTCCGGAAAATTTTAAGTTTATTTTCGAAACATTTTTGTAAATTTTTTCAATTTTTTCATTTCAAACAAGAAAGTTATTTTGATGATATATGGTACATTGCTTTTACTATATAGGTCATACTGGTAGCCAAATTTGATGCATGCGTTCTTAAAAAAACACATATTGCTATTTAAAACATTTTAATGAAAATTTACTACCATAACGCATTTTTGCATCCAGACTTTTTATTTTATTTTATTTTGTTTTGCTTTGTAACTCAACGACAAGAAAGAGTCCAGGATAAACAGTTAAAGTGCTGTTATATCCTATAGAATAAACGCTGGAAATACACTCACAGAGCTGTATCTATATATATATATATATATATATATATATATATATATATATATATATATATATATATATATATATATATATATATATATATATATATGCAAAACAAACAGTAGAGTGCTGTTATATCTTTAATAAAACGATATAAAAGGGAACAATCCCGGAGCAAGAAATACAGGCAAAGTGCTCAATTAAAAAAAACCCACAAAGCAGGATAAACAGTCAAAGTGCTGTTATATCCTATAGAATCAACGCTGAAAATACAGTCACAAAGCTGTTTTTTTTTATTTCAACAACACACAACGAGGGCTTACAGCCTAAATACTATCGTACCGTGGGTGTCGACAAGGAGGAAATAGGCAACTTGTTAATTCTGGACTTGAAGGTTGGGAGGTTCGGAGGAGAAGGAAAAACATGTGCCGACAAGGAATTCCACAACTTCGAAGTTCTCGGGACATAAGAGCGGGCATAACAAGATGTTCTATGTCTGGTGACCTGGACAGTAAAAGGATGCATTCGTTCTGTTCTCCTGGTATATCTGTTGGGGGCGGCAGGTGGAGGAACCATGGAAGAAAGCTCATCTGAGCACTGCCCCTCCAGATATCTATAAAAGAGAGATGGGTCACCAACGGCACGTCACGGCGGCCTTTGGGTGAGGGTAGGGTCACCAATGAGACGTATAGCTCTCTTCTGACTGGAGTCCAGGATAGCGAGTGTAGAAGCGGCAGCGGCACCCCAGATGCGGGAGCAGTATTCGAGGTTTGGCCTTATTTGTGAAGTATATAAGGTATAGAGCTTAGCTGGTGAAAAGTATTGGCGAGCTCGGAAGAGGAAACCTAATTTCTTATCAGGCGCTTCTGAAATTGATGTGACATGTTGGTGCCAATTGAGATTTCGAACCACAAATGCCAACAAGTGAAAAGGACTCATTACTTTAAACAACTTGGTTGTTTATTGTGATAGTTCTAGGGCTGGTGTATCTTTTATAAGAAAGAAAGCAAGACTGGGATTTGGTGGGGTTGAATTGTACAAGATTTCTACTTCCCCAGTCTAATATTTTTTGGAGATCCACGGAGACAGAACCCTCCGTGTCTGCGATCCTCATGTAGTTGGGACAAAGAGACAGGCTTAGAATATTGTATATTTGAGTGGGGGTGCTGTCGTCCGCGTAATTGTGAACTGGGTTGGATGTGCTAGAGAGGAGGTCATTGATGTGGAAAAAAAACAAAGTAGGGGCTAAAGCTGAACCTTGTTTTTAAATTATATATATATATATATATATATATATATATATATATATATATATATATATATATATATATATATATATATATATATATATATATATATATATATATATATATATATATATATATGCCAAGCAAACAGTCAAGTGCTGCTCTATTCTCAATAAAGGTATAAAAAGGAAAAACCCAGAGCAAAAAAATACAAAGTGCTGTATTTAAAAAAAACTACAACGGTGAATAGGCAGTCAAAGTGCTGTTATATCCTATAGAATCAACGCTTAAAATATAGTCAAAAAGCTGTATTTCTCAATAAAGAAAAATATATATATGCAAAGCAAAGAGTCAAGTGCTGTTATATCCTCAATAAAAGGATATAAAAGGGAAAAGATCCCAGACAAAAAATAGAGACAAAGTGCTGTTATATCCTATAGAATACACGCTGAAAATACAGTAAGAGCTGTATTTTTAAATAAAAAAATTCGAAGCAAACAGTCAAAGTGCTGTTATGTCCTATAACTTCAACGTTTAAAAACAGCCAGAGAGCTGTTTTTTAAGCAACAGCAAAGCAAACAATCAATTGCTGTTATATCCTCAATACAAGGATAAAAATAAATACTCTGGCTTAAGCTCAGGAACAGCTAAGCGAAAAGATGGGTCAAATATTTACGAACTTGAATAAAGACTCAAACATTTCAGAAGGTAAAGATACCTTCTTCCTTCTTCCCCTGTCGTCCTATGACACAGAAGAAGGGCAGGAGCAACATATATAGGGACAAAATACGGATGTAAAATATTTGTTAAATTCAACAGAAGTTGAAATACAACAAACAACCTCAATATGCATATGCCAGTTATACTTGGCAGAAATAATAAAACAATGGGGGACAATAAACAGAAAACAAAAACAGAGAAAAGTTGTGGAAAAAATTCTGCGACATTATCAAACAATTATAAATGATAATACGTCAGAAAGAAGCAGCATCCAAGATCCAACTCCCATCGTTAGATGTTCCCTTCTTCATGCAAGAGCATAAGCGTTTAGTTAGTTTATTCATCCCTCAGATGACGTTAACTTTGTTAGCGAAATGAGCGTCAGGTATAAAAACTGTATTGTGATGAATTGGGTTCTCTAAGTTGTACTTATGAGGGATGGACTTCAGACGAAAATTTCGAATTGATGGATCTAGTAAATGGGTATGGCGAATTAATTGAATGGCGGGTTTTCCATATTAATTTTGATTTATCGGCTCTGGTAGATGAGTCAGACAACATTTTTAAATTGCCGGTTCTTACAAATGAGATAAACAAACATTTATAATTGCCGGCTTTGATAAATGACCCAGGTGAAATTATTGAATTGCCAGCTCTGGCATATGAGCCAGATAAAAATTTCGAATCTGACAAAACTTGTTGGGTGAAATTATTGAATTGCTGGATTTGCCATAGGAATCAGGCATTAAACGCGAAGCAGAAAAAGTGAATGAAGAAACCATAGAGGCCCGAGCACAGAAATTGCCTTAAAACATATAAATTTCAACCTACCCCATATCAAGCAAATAAATTATAGCGAACACAGAAGAACCCAAACGTTGATCATATGATATCCTAACCATTGCTCAGAGATATTGTCCAATCAACAATAAACAAATTGCAGACAATGTTACCATAAAAATATCCAGGAACGAAGTAAAGAAAAGACTTGGAGTATAATGGGCTCAAAGAAAACAACTACCATGGAATAAGCCTGCTCCGCTTGAAATCGAAACAACTGCAAGATATTCCTCGATCAACTCAAAGAAGTAGACAAGATCACCATTTCTGTTATTATTCAGAGTTGAATAAAACACAGCTTCACATTTGAGTATCAGCATAAGACTACTTTATTAACAACTGTCGATACAAAAATATAATGACGTTACTTACTTACTATATGGAACTATAGATGGCGACACATACACATAATTTTGGGCCATTGATACTAAATATCAACACCCCCACTTATCAATGTGGACAAAATTTATGAGCTAACTATTCCTAACGAATTCAACAATTTATAATGCTTCTCAGATCCCAGTCCCTTTGTCAATACATCTGCAGGCATAACATCTGTAGGCAAGTAATCTAATTTTATTACCCCATTCGAGATTAATTCTCTAATAAAATGATGTCGTACATCAATATGCTTACTTCGTTTGTGATAAACCGCATTAACCGACAAATTAATTGCACTTTGGTTGTCATTAAACAATTTAATACAGCCCACGTTCCCAGTTAACTCCATCAACAAACCTCTCAGATAAACAGCTTCCTTAGCAGCCTCAGATATTGACATGTATTCAGCCTCAGTGCTTGACAGAGCTACTGTTTTCTGCTTTGAGCTTTCCCAAGAGATCACAGAACCACAAAGCTTGAAAGCATAACCCGTATAAGACTTACGGTCTATTTCATTACTGGCCCAATCTGCATCTACAAAACCTTGTAATTCTGAGTCTTCACCTGAGAATCTTAAACAATAATTCATTGTTCCTTTCAAGTATCTCAAAACTCTTTTTGCACACTTCCAATGAGTTTCATCATACCCATTATTAAACTGGCTCAAAAAACTTACACTAAACGATATGTCTGGTCTCGTTAGTACTGACAAATACATGAGAGAACCAATCAGCTTTTGATAAGGAATTTGAGTTCCCATGTTATCATCACTATCAATTTTTTCTAACTTCAAGTTACTTTCTATAGGAGTCTTAACAGTTTTGGCATCAAGCATGTTAAATTTCTTTAATAACTGCAAAATATAATTCTTTTGATCCAAAGTTATGACATTTACAATATCGTAATCTACCTTCATGCCCAAACATTCCTTAATTCTCCCTAGATCTTTAATTTTAAATTTAGAACTAAGTTTCCTCTTTAATCTATTCGTTTCATTTTCATTATTAGAAAATATGAAAAAATCATCTACATACAATGCAATGATCGTAATCCAGCTATTTCCCTTTTTTATATAAATACACGGTTCATAAACTGACTTTTGATAACCTAAATCCTGCAAAACACTATTTACACGATCATTCCAAGCCCTTGATGACTGTTTAAGCCCATATATGGCCTTATTCAGTTTCAAGCATTTACTTTTATCAGAACATACAAAACCTTCTGGCATCTGCATATACACATTTTCTTTCAGATTGCCATTTAAGAAAGCAGTTTTTACATCCAAGTGATTTATATCTAATCCTAATTTTACTGAAAGTGAGAGAAGTAATCTCAAACTGGAATGTCTTACCACTGGAGAAAATGTTTCCTCATAATCTATTGCATATTTTTGTAAAAAACCTTTAGCTACCAATCTAGCACGATATTTAATTACACCTTCACTACTACACTTTCTTTTAAACACCCACTTAGATTTCACTACTGCTGCAGACGAACCTTCTGGCCAACTTACAACATTCCAGGCATTGTTTTGTTCGAAACTCTCCAATTCTTCAGACATTGCCCTTTTCCACATCTCTGCATCTGGCCTCGACACAGCTTCTTCCACAGTGAGCGGATCATCAATATCTAAATCTTCTACACACATGTGACTTACAAAATCTTCAAAAACTTTGGGTTTTGCATTTCTTTTTGGTCTGGTTACTGACACTGGCACTACCTTTGTTTTACTTACATAATCTTCATCACTTGTATCTTCATTTTCTTCAGGTTCAGTGTCTTTTTCTTCTGTAGAACTATCTACTCTTGCATTCTCTGCTGTTTCTTCCATATATGTGACGATTTGGTTCTCTAAAATTTCTTCTTTAGCATCCCTAACTGAATCAGCTATCTCATTCCCATTAATAACCACTAGCACTGGATCTTTGATTTCTTCCATTATCACAACATCCCTACACACTGTGATATTCCTGGTTTCTGGATCATACAGTCTATAGCCTTTACTGGTTTCACTGTAACCCACTAAAATCATTTTTCTTGATTTCTTTTCAAATTTTAACCTGGTGGCTTTGGGAATATGCACCATTACTTTACTGCCGAATATTTTCAGATTACTAATATCAGGCTTCTTGCCGTACCAAACTTCAAATGGAGTCTTGTTCTTAAGACCTGAAACTGTACTTCTGTTATGAAGATAAACTGCAGTGTTGACTGCCTCTGCCCAAAATTTTTTGTCGAGCCCTGCATCAAACAATAAGCACCTAGCCTTTTCAACAATGGTCCTGTTCAAACGTTCAGCGACTCCGTTTTGTTCCGGTGTATAAGGATTTGACTTTTGATGCAATATACCTGCTTGCTTCAAATATTTCTCAAAACTTGTTGAACAGAATTCACCTCCATTATCACTTCTCAGAATTTTTATTTTTCTGTCAGTCTGATTTTCAACAAAATTTCTGAAATCCTTAAAATAATCAAACACCTGATCTTTTGTTTGCATGAGATAAACAAAAGCCATTTTGCTGTAGTCATCCTTAAACATAAGAAAATATTTAGCTCCACCTAATGATTTCACCTCTATAGGTCCGCACACATCTGTGTGTATAACCTCTAGTATATCATTTGCTCGAGAACCGATAGTTGGAAACGGTAACCTGGTCTGCTTCCCCTCATTACATGTTACACAGTTTTGTTTGCTCACGTTCAGTTCACCTGCACATATCATACCTTCAACTGCCCCTCTTGCCATTTTCCTCAACTCATTTTCATTAATATGCCCCAGCCTGCGATGCCATATATTACCCGACACTGCATTTCCAGCAGCTATAAAACACTGCTCTGCAATTTCTGTGTCTAACTTGTACATACCATTAATCAGTTTGGCAGTACCAATCAGCTGGTTATTTTTATTAAAAATCTGGCAACCATCACTTCCAAATACGACTCTATTACCATTATTAATGAGTTGGCTGACCGACATAAGATTCGTGGCAACTTGTGGAATATATGCTACGTTTTTAACAATTGCACGAAATTTCTGCTCTTCAACAACTGTCGTAATGTTCAAGTTACCAATACATTCTATTAACATTTTCGATTTGTCTGCAAGAATGATTTCAGTTACCCCTTGTGGATTTCTGACATCTGTTAACCAGTCTCTGTTTATAGTTATGTGAATACTGGCCCCCGAATCCAGGTACCAATCAGTTTTGTTAAAGTGCTGTCCAGTTAAAAATATCGCACTGAACACATTTGCGCTTTCAGAACTGCCTTTATTCTTTCTTAAGTCGGGACATTTGCTCTTGATGTGACCCATTTGTTTACAAGCATAACAACGAACTTGCTTTTTGAAAGATGGCACATTTGACTTATTTGACGTATGACATTTGCTGTCACTACCATGACTGTAACTACCATTATTGTGACTAACCTTGGTATTCCTATCACCTGATTTTCTATTCCATGCAGCCTTGCTAATAAAAGCGCTACCTGCATTATCGTCTGCCATTTCCAACAATTTTGTTTTTATCGAGTCCGACGTAATTTGAATCCCACTATGTTCTATGGCCATTATCATGGGTGAATACTTCTCTGGTAGTCCTGCTAGGAGTAGAGATCCTATCCATTCTTCATCTATTTTGAATCCTGTGCCCCTCAGCTTTTGTGACGTTTCCACAATGTGGTTTACATATGACCCCATGCTATCCATGTCTTCCAATCGCGCCGAAATTAACGATCGCAATAAAGCTATTCGTCTAGCAAAACCAGCATCATCATACAAATTCTTTAGTTTCATCCAAAGTTCTTGGGCCGTTTGAGTCTCCTTTATATGAATATATAATGATGGTTCAATTGTCATAATTAACTTGGCTCTTGCCTGAGTGACTTTGCTGGCGTCAGCTTCAGTTCCCTCGATGCACGTTTTCAACCCATCGAGTATCAGGAAATTCTCAGCTGCGAAAGCCCACTCTGCATAATTATCGCGACCTCTCAACTTAGGTATACTCGTGATGAAATTATTATTCGCCATTATGCACTCAAATTACACGAAGAACTGGTCCCATAACCTGTTATTATTCAGAGTTGAATAAAACACAGCTTCACATTTGAGTATCAGCATAAGACTACTTTATTAACAACTGTCGATACAAAAATATAATGACGTTACTTACTTACTATATGGAACTATAGATGGCGACACATACACATAATTTTGGGCCATTGATACTAAATATCAACAATTTCAAGGTGGATAAAAGCATCAAGAAGCACCAGATGTAAAGCTCAATACATTTTGTGTTGGAAATATTTTAAACAATTTGTTGCCAGCAAATTTCAACATGGCTTGTCTTCCCGTCTTTGCTGGTTTCGTGAAGCTGGTGGTAGTAAACTTGACTACGTCAAAGACATCAAAGTTACCCACCTTTACATTGCTGTTTTGGATAATTGTACCAACCAAGCGTGGGAGATATAACAATAATATTCACTTTTGGTTGGAAACTCATTCTTACAAAAATTCGCTACACAAACGCATTTGCTAAGTCGCGACCTTAAAAGAACAACCACCGTTTTTGTTACAATACGATACATGTTAACGCACTTGCTACTCCGGGAACTTTTTAGATAATATTCTCAGCAAATGTCTGTCCTATTTTACCTGAATAAAAAGCTTACCAACTGAAAATTAAATATGAGGTTACCAAAGAATTGTGTACTCAGGCAATAAATATTAAAAAAATAATAAAAGGCCTTGTGGCTATTATATCAACTTATATGTTGTATATGTTCTAATAACTGGCCCATATTATTCATTACTCAAAGCTTTGTCAGGCTAACTGATGCGTGAAAATACATAAGCTGTAAAACCCCAAAATTATCACAATACAAATAATTCAGAGACTTTCACATTTGCCTCGTATTACAATTTTCAGCTTATTAAAGCCTTACAAAGGGTCGCGTATGTTTATTTAATATTTGAACAGAAGAGGAAAATCAGACCCGCTGGCCAAGGGCCAGGTACTGTGAGTAATGCGTTTTCTCACACACAAACTCACGTACACACACATTATATATATATATATATATATATATATATATATATATATATATATATATATATATATATATATATATATATATATATATATATATATATATATATATATATACATTATTTGTTTGCTGTACTTTTTGTGATTTTTTATTTGTTTACTACGTGGACTGCAGTTTCGAACCGTCCTGGTTCATCATCAGCACGCAATTTGGAAGCTGGAAGAAAAGGCATACTTTGGATAAAACTATCTCTCAGGGTTGCAACTAAATTCATCTGTCGCATTTACCGGTCACCTTCTGACAACAATTTTGTCCAGCTCTTCGACTACCCTTCTGAAAAAACCGACCATCTGATTTCCGAATATCCTTCCTCCGAGGTCACTATTCTTGGTGACTTCAATGTCCATAATAAGGAATTGATAGGATCTTCAAAAACCGATCCACAAGGGAGAGCAGCGGAGGCCTTCGCAGTCAGCAATTCTTTAACCAATATGGTTCAGCAACCTACTTACTTTCCTCGCATCCCAACACACAGTTAAATCCCTTGGATCTCCTTCTTACTACAAAACCTGAATGCTATAAGACATCAGTCACTCAGACCACGGCATGGTCACTGCTTCCTGCGCAATGTAACCGCACAGTCATCACATCCACGTATCGTTTGGCACTACAACTCAGCGAACTGGGACGAAATGCGGGATTACTTTTCCTCATTTCCATGGGCGTCTGTCTGCTTCTCTCATCCTGACCCTTCTGATATCTCACAAAACATCACAGAAATTATCCAAGCTGGCATGCAATTATTTATTCCACGTACACAGAAAACCTCTTCAGCCACTTAAAAGCCCTGGTTCTCTAAATCCTGTGACAAGGCCAGACTTGAAAACGTCAAAGCTCACAAAACGCTTCTACACAATCCCGGTCGTGAAAACCGTCAAGCATTTAACGACGCAAGAAACCGCCGTGTCCGCATTCTTTCTGAGGCAAAAAACTCTTTTAATAACCACATCAAAATAAAGTCCTCTCAAACTCCAACGCCAGCAAACCCTTCTGGACTCTTGCTAAATCTATTAGGAATAATTTCTGCAAGAGCACGTTCCCATCTCTTGTTTCAGGGGATGAAATTGTTTTTACCGCCCTGGGCAAGGCTGAACTTTTTGCCTCGTTGTTCGCCGGCAATTATACTCTCAACCCACCTCGAAATGTTCAACCACCAACAGTCCCCAATGTCGCCCATAAAATGACGGATATTATTTTCAAAACCAAAAAGGTATGAAAGATGCTCTCTTTTCTTAATACCAGGAAAGCCTCTGGCCTTGACGAGATCCCAGCAATTGTCCTCAAAAAATGCGCACCAGAACTTCCTCCTGTCTTGACTGGTCTGTTTCAGACATCTTACAATAAAGACATATTTCCTGGTAACTGGAGAACTGCTCGAGTACAACCCGTCCCCAACAAAGGATCTAAAGCGCTTCTTAGCACCTACAGGCCTATTTCTCTCCTTTCGGTCGCCACTAAAGTAATGGAAAAGTATATAAACACTGAATTACTAAAATTTCTTGAAAAACACAATCTAATCCACGACAGGCTGTATGGATTCCGTCAGCGCAGATCAACTGACGACCTCCTTTCCTTTGTCACCCATTCTTGGAGCAAGTATATGGAACTACACGGTGAATCCCAGATTGTCGCTCTAGACATATCCAAAGCATTCGACCAGGTCTAGGACGCAGCGCTGCTTAATAATCTTCCGGCTTATAGCCTAGCACCAAAACTCTGTACCTGTACTGCAAATTTTCTCTCCAACCGGAGCAGTCCTGTTGTCGTGGATGACCATTCCTCTAAACTGTATCCAATTAATACAGGAGTCCCTCAAGGTTCAGCTTTAGCCCCTACTTTCTTTCCTCTCCACATCAATGACCTCCTTTCCAGCATATCCAACCCAGTTCACAGTTACGCGGATGACACACTCAACTATACAGTATTCCAAGCCTGTCTCTTTAGCAAAATTATATGAGAAGCGGAGACTAATGGATACTTATGTCTCTGTGGATCTCCAAAAAATATTAGCCTGGGGAAGTAGAAATCTTGTACAATTCAACTCCACCAAATCTCAGTCCTGCTTTCTATCTAATAAGAGATACATTAGCCCTAGTCCCATCACAATGAACAACCAAGTTATTCAAAGTAATGAGTCCTTTTTACTTGTTGGCATTTCTGTGGATCGAAATCTCAACTGGCACCAACATGTCACATCAATTGCAGAAGCGGCTGCTAAGAAATTAGGTTTCCTCTTCCGTGCTCGCAAATACTTTTCACCAGCTAATCTCTATACCTTATATACTTCACAAATAAGGCCAAACCTCAAATACTGTTCCCACATCTGGGGTGCCGCTGCCGCTTCTACACTCGCTGTCCTGGACTCCATCCAGAAGAGAGCTGTACGTCTTATGGGTGACCCTACCCTCACCCAAAAGCTGCCATCTCTTGCCCACCGACCTCTTTCTCTTAATAGATATCTCAACGGGCATTGCTCAGAGGAGCTTTCTTCCATAGTTCCTCCACTTTCTGCTCCTAACATATCTACTAGAGGAACAGAGCGAATGCCCCCTTTTACTGTCCAGGTCACCAGACATAGAACATCTTGTTATGCCCGCTCTTTTGTCCCGAGGGCTTCTAAGTTGTGGAACTCCTTGCCGGCACCTGTTTTTCTTTCTCTCCCGAACCTCCAAACCTCCAAGTCCATAATTAACAA